>OY987326.1:28167872-29632105 GCA_963920685.1 Polydrusus tereticollis | reverse complement strand
CTGCTAATGAAGCACCCACTGTTTTAAATATATTTTTTAAAATACTAGAACCATTTCGCCTAAGTTCTAGTCTAATTACAACTTCTTCACCTCTAAAATAACCGGCCTCGAATCTTGATCCAATAGGGTGAGGGAAATATTGTAAATGCTCGTTTCTCTTACCGGTAGAAAATTAAATTTTCTTGGCTCGATATTTATACTGAAGCCAGGATCGACTGTTGGAGAGAATTCGTATAAGGTATGTGAAGGATTATTTGTATAATACGAGCCGGAAATAATATTGCACTCTATGCGTATAGTAACAACTTGTATTATTTCTACAGGTAGATCTGATTCATGCACAACACCTGCTGATAGTTTACGTTGAGAAAAACCTAATAATCTTGCTATACTATCTTCTGGCTGAAAATTTAGGTCGTATTGGCTTCTCAACTCGCACCTTAGCGTATTTATTAGGTTTTCAACGAAAAGGCGTGATTGCGCTCGTCTAAAGTAGCGTGTGAATCAAGAATGCGATTCTGAACAAACGTTTCGATATCCTGCAGTTCGTACGACCCCGTAGGTATCTTCAATATCTTTTCCACGTTATTTTCAGTATAGTAAATCTTGTTTTTTCCTGATTCAATGTTTGGAATAGTATTCCAAGTATTCAGCGATATAAGTGCAAGAGAGTATTCGTAGTTTGGGTCAAGTTCTATTGGAGGAACAAAGTGTGCTTCAAGCTGGTGAGAACGACCTTTTAGCGTAAACGTCTGAGACATGACTGTTGTAAGGGACTTTGAATGATATATTTTATAGAGATTTATTGTAGAGAAAAGCCAATGCTAGATGTCCACAATTGGATGATCCAAAGTCCTGATACTGATCGTAATTAAAGCAAATTTTACAATTTTTCATATATTTTATAAATTCCTTGGGTGGTTTCAAATTGCCAAAACTATCGAAATAAACAACTTTATCACCGCGTTTCTTATAAGCTACCCAATGTGTTCCGAATCCGACGTTTCGATCTAAATTGACAACACCACACTCAGTATGGTTAGGTGATTTTGGAAGAGTATCTCGCATAAAGACCCCCCTAAAGTTGGGTATCTTTAATTGAGATGTATAGTTTTTGATGTCTTCATCGGTTAACGGGCGTTTGGGCAGCTTCAGTGGTAGTTTTTTGGCATTTTTCTTAGATATAATCCATACCCTGATTTATACTTCTTTAAATATAGACCGCTACCCTTTTTCCCTAAAGCAATGGCTTCCATCGTTTCATTGTGGCGTTTAGCTTCTTGTAGCTTGTCTCTCCCACTTTGAACATCATTGACGGTTTTTGCAATACCGGCCACCCCGCCGCTGAGAGCACCCAAAGCACTAAGCCCGGCAAATATTGGTATCAAAGGAAGGATCCCGCCAGTCTTAGGGAGTGGTATAACCCTCGGTATACTAATTTTTCTACGTCCACCGGCTTTCTTTATCGACATGCGTGCTGCTTTTAGTAAGTTACTCAAGGTCTTTTTCTTGGTTATATCACCAGCACCGTGTTTACTAAGCTTATTCACAATCGAAGTCAAGCTTTTGCACCCCGCCCCCATCTTACGTTTAACCTTCATAGCGTTAGTAACTAGCCAAGCTGATGTTTTTTCGCCAAAACTGGAGTCGTTGGCTTTCACGCGCTCCCACGCTCTATTTTCAAGTATTTTATCTGCCTGATGTCTTTGTTTCAAGTCTTGAGACTGAGAGTATGCAATGTCGTGATCTCGACAAAAACTGTCCAATTTATTTTTTGGGGGATCACCTCGAGCTAAACGTTCTTTTAAGCGAGTGCCGGGACCACAATATGAATAACCAGGTAAATGAAGTTCAAACGGGAGTCGATTTATGGTACTATTTAAGACACCTGCACCCTGCAACGTTGTCATTACAAATAAAGTTCTTGAAGAGAAAAGAGTGTATTTATAGTAATGCGTAAGCAGAAACAAAAACACCACCTAAATATTCAAAATTTCGATATGCCCAAACAGAAACAAACAAACAAACACGGGCAGCTTTTTCCAAACACCATTAGGGCGTTAATATGTGGACCGAGTAATTGTGGAAAAACCAATGTAATGATGAGTCTATTAACTGACGCCAATGGTTTAAAATTTCAAAATGTGTACGTTTATTCGAAATCTTTACAACAGGAAAAATATGATTTCCTCCGAGAAACATTGAAACATTGTCGTTTGGGGTATTTCACATATGGTGAGAATGATGATGTAATAGACCCGTCAACTGCTCAACCCGACTCTGTATTCATCTTTGACGATGTGGCTTGCGAGAAACAGGATAAAATTAGAAATTATTTCTGTATGGGCCGTCATAATGATATCGACTCATTCTATCTCTCGCAAACATATTCAAAAGTACCCAAACAGTTGATTCGCGATAATGCCAACGTGTTAGTTTTGTTTAAACAAGACGAGCTAAACTTGAAACATATTTATAGCGATCATGTAAACACGGACATGTCTTTCGATTCGTTTAAACGCATTTGCTCTGAATGTTGGAATGATAAATATGGGTTTTTAGTCATGGTTAAGGACAACGACATTAATAAAGGCAGATATCGTAGTAAATTCGATACCTATATAATACTATAACGTCATCATATGTACTTAGTATCACCGTCATCATTGTAAAGTATAGACCATTTAGTCGCAATGTCTCGACAATTTAACAGCTATGATAAGAATGTTAAACGTCGAATAATTGATGCCTCTAATACAATAAGAAGGAAATACTTGGCTTTAAAGCTGGAAAGAAACGAAGAAGATGCTGCGCTTAACAAGTTTTTAACACCAGTTACTACCCCGCTAAATATGCTTGTACCGCTTATGGAAAAGAGAGCCAAGAAGCCAAAGATTAAAACTGAACCGACAGAGACGATTGTAAAAACAAAACCAGAAGAAGTTCAATTTTTACCCAGAGAAGCGGAAGTTAGGTATGGAGATTTGGTTGATAATGAGGAAATCGAGGATGATGTGTTTGAAGAGAATACCCCACAAGATTTAAAGGAGGTATTTGAAACTACTATGAGAACGAATCCGGCAATTTTCGAGGAATTTACCAGTCAATATCCTCCAATTTCTCACGAATATTTAAAAATGTATTGGACAAGTTCCCCTGATTTGGATGACTCACAAGGTCTAACATACAATTTTGAAAATGGTAAATGGACAATGGGTTCTCTGTCTGTGGACTTTTTGCAAAATGGAGACATTAAAGTAGGCGATGTCGCTTATCCAGGAAGTCAGGGTCTATATGAGTTATTGTTTTTAAAGAATCCCATCAATCGTAAGAAAGATGATGATGTGCATTATAAAGACATATTAGTGCGCACTAATGCATATAGGCGGTTAAGTAATGGTCAACTAAAAGGTAGCAAATCGGAAAAATATAAAAATATTATTAAACCGCTACTAACATCTTCAACACGAGGATCAACGTCCTTGTTGCAATCATCAGCATCTTCTCATGCTAGAAATCTTAGAAGTTCTTCGAACAAAACACCGCCTATTAGTAGAATGCCTGTAACAAGATCTAAACTGAAATCTGGGAATGCATTAATGGAGTACAACGAAAGACCAAAGGAATTTGTATATTACGATGATGTAAATGAGCTAGTTGAGCGAATGAAGAAGCTTGAGGCCTCCGAACATGTTGGTAATAATAATAATTGGAACGAGATTCAGAATATTTTACAGGAATTGCAGAGACTTGGAATTATTGAATTCTATAAATAAACATGTAATTCCTTAAAAGCATCATTAAAGTATTAATCATGAATAAGTTTGGACGTTCTTTACCTTCCCCCTACAGGGTACCGAGAGTTTTACCAGCACCCACCATACTTTCCTTCACTAGGGATGGTGATTACAATTTTAGGGAACATAAGCTTTGTAACGTCAGTCCCCCAACAAATGATACAGATGGCGTTAATAAAAAATTTTTAGATGATGCAATTTCTGTTATTTACATGAAAATTATTGCTTCTTCAAACGAGTGTGTTAAGCTGGTTAACGATACTACCAATAGCATCGAAGGTCGCATGAAGGCTGTATCTGCAGAATTACGCGATTTAAATGATCGTTTGCTAAAGTCTTCTACCAGTATTTCAAGAATAACAAGAGATATTTCAACAATTAATGATCGTTTTAATGCAATTGATGTTAAATTGAAATTAGTTGACAATTACCAGCAAGAAGCCATGAAAATAGTGCAACCAGAGTTCGATAAACTCGAGGACCTCTTACATAGTTACATGCATGTAAAAATCGAAAATTCTTTTGCACCTTTAGCTGCAGACTTGAAGAAACTTGATGAAAAAGTAACTAAATTAGCAGATACAGTTGATAGGGGTATATAAATTGCCTAACATGTTTCAAATATTTCACTTTATTAACAAAATGCCCAAGGGTATCATCACTAAGGCGCGAGAACAGGTTGTTAAAGAGTTACACGCCCCAGCTCGTTCGAAATTTAAACGTCGTAGATTTATCCAATATGGTTTAGATGATACATTTGCATCCGATCTTGCGCAACTCGATCAATATGCGCGCGAAAATAGGGGGTATAAATACATACTTGTTGTTATCGATTCGTTTTCGAAATTTCTCTGGGCAAGACCCATAAAGACGAAAACTGCTCAAGAAGTAACCAAAGCGATGGAAAATATTTTTAGACACTCCAAGCGAATCCCGAAAAAGTTAGTTACAGATAATGGAAAGGAATACTACAATACAAGTTTTCAAAATCTTATGAAGACGCATAAAATACATCATTATAGCACTTTCAGTATCTTGAAGGCTTCAATTGCGGAGCGAGTAATTCGAACAATTAAAGAAAAGCTTTTTAGATTGTTTACTTTAAATGGAAATCATCGATGGATTGATTTGTTGGAGGAAATCGTGAATACATACAATGCTACTAAACATCACACGATTGGCATGAAGCCGTCGGATGTTAATAAGAGTAACGCGGATAAGTTATTAAACTCTGTATATACACATCTAAAGGTTGTGGGGAAACGAAAATTTGAGGTTGGGGACATTGTTCGTATAAGTAAATCCAAGCATGTCTTTGAAAAGGGTTATGTACCTAATTGGACAACCGAGCTTTTCAAAATTTCCAAGGTTAATATAACAAATCCTACAACCTATATATTGGCGGATATGCAGGGACGACCAATCAGTGGAGGATTTTATGAAGCGGAATTACAGAAAACTAAACAGCCCGATGTATTTCTTATTGAAAGAATTATACGGAAAAAGGGGAAGAAAATGTTTGTCAAGTGGCTTGGCTTTGATAATTCACACAACAGCTGGGTGGACATGATAAAAGATGTTGTTTAGTTTGCTAGAATTGAGTGTTATGCAGACTCATTTGGATAAATACGTCATATTTCGTAATAATCAGCTAGTATTATAGTATAAGATATACTGCAAACAGTGCCGCTGTGAGGTGATTAAAGGTCATAATCGTACAACGAAACATAAGGAAAACTGTGGGGAGATTGTAGGCTCTGGTATTAAACTTATTCAAACAACTTTTAAGAATAGAGTGAATACCTATCACATATCGACAAATAATAATTTGACTGATGTTAAGCTGTTCCTGAAAGACTTGAAACATAAGGTTCTAACGGTGTTAGCGGAGCAGTTGAGTCTTTATCGAGTTATATCAATGAATATGGAACTTTATGGTGTCTACAACCATCAACACAGGAACAAGAAATTAAATCATTTAATTCGAGATATGGTGTGATTCATCCAGGTACTAATTTAGAACATGTGTTTGAACTATATAAAAATAACCTACTTAAAAAAGCTTTAGAATTTACCGAGATGGGTAGCGGGTGGGCCTTGTCGCAACTTTTATTCCTAGAACTTAGTATTAATAAATATTCAGGAGTGGGGTAGTCAGAGTGTAGTCGATAATTTGCTTGGATGGTTTCAGTACTTATTTAGTCATGGGTGAATACGTTGTTGAAGAAGATTCAAGAAGTTTGTCTCCTTGGAGATATCTTGATAGCATGATATTAAGAAGTAGAGAAGACATTAAGAATGAGAAAAAGCTGTTGAACGAGGTACATTATTCCGCTGGAAATTATAAGATAATCGTTGGCCTTAGTGTAGCTAGAGGAATGGTGCCGAGTGTAAAGTTAATAAATACTGTTTTAAATTTACCTGAGGAAAAAGTTGCAGCATCACTAGCCAATTTCGAGTGGCATGAGTTTCTCGAAATCGCGTCCAAAATGGTTGAAGATGATACATTATTAAGAATTGATTCTGAAACTGAAAATTTTATAGTGTCGTCCGTTACATTGTTGAGTGAAAAAATAATAAATCTTGTGTGTAATAATACAACGTTATGTTTCTGTTCTCACGACATAACCTCATTTGTTAGTATAAGTCACATTATTAATTATAGATTGAACCTGATAAAAAATTTAGATTTTATGACATTTTATGATAACTTTTTAAATTATATGAACATTAATGAAGACATCCAAGGAAACTTTTTTGAGATTATTAAAAATATTTGTAGTTTAAACATGTCTGAACAAGCTATTTACATGTTGGAACTAATACACTTTAATCCCAAGAAGGTACTAGATGACTTTGATAGAATACAAATGTGTAATATTTGATGATAATAAATGTATATTAACCCGTTTTATTGGTTTTATTTCATAGTATTCTTACAACACTTTAGATAGCAACATCTCCTAAAATGTGTGGAGATGATGGTTATAGTTTGCTTCGTAATTTTGAAGATAGGCTAATTACGTTCGCTAATTGGCCTAGCAAGCTCAATCCTGAAGAGTTGGCAAGTGCGGGGTTTTATTACACTGAGAGATTGGATATTGTCAGGTGTTCATTTTGTCATTGTGAGTTTGATAGTTGGTATGTGGGAGATGATCCTTTGAAAGATCATTATAAGAATGTCAAGCATTGTGAGCTAGCTAAAGTCTTATGGAGATGCCGCCAATTGAGAAAAAATAAACCGATAAAGTGTACAAAAGAGAAGAAAAACAAGAGTTTCTCATATACCGACGCCATTTGTATGCTAGTAATATTTATAATTTTTATGAGCGTCTGGTACCAATCTCGTGAAGTAATAAAGGTTTTAGGGAATGGAGTTTAGATCATTCTACCTACAGTCATGGCGGCGTTAAGTTCATCCTATATTCTCTTGACTGCCTTAGTGCAAAATGTGTTTTACGTTTACGCTCCGTATAATGTATTGAATGCATCGGTAATGTTGGGAACTCCACCCTTTTCTGCAAACAACACATGGCTTCAAATGACATATGAACAAATTGATAATAGACATACGGCTGTTTTTAAATCAAACGCTCCAACAGTTGGTGATTTGCGATATAAGGTTAGGTTTCAGTTTAGAGACCTGACTTTTGGCGAAACCGAGTGGAGGACGCTAATAAACCAAAATGCTTCTCACAATTCTCCAATAGTGGATGGATATGCTGGAACACATGGTGTGCTTAGTTTAATTGTATTTATATGCGTATCTTGTACCATTTTACTAATTAATCTATTGCATACCTTTATTAAGTCAAGGTATAGATAAATAAATAATTTTCTATAATTTTGATGTCTTTTCTTTTATTTAATATATAACCCATATCCGCGAAACAATTTTTTTCTCGCACATGCGGACTGTTAAATTTGGTTCTATTTACTCAATTAACCCCGTTCCTTTTTTAAACAACTTATGACGTCACCCTAAACACGCGACATGTATTAGCTATACTAAGGTTACAATTTCGTCGGAAATATATATTTTAGGGAATTTGGGGGGCCTGGGAGGTCTTTGTATACTTACATTACATCTTCCCTGTATAGATTTTTGTATAAAATTATGCAAGTAATTATCTGTTTAAGAAATGCACTTTTGCATATAAATGACACAATATATTGTTGTAAATTAGCAGTAGTCAATTAGCATAAATAAATCATTATCTAGACAAGCCTCGTGTATAATTAGTGTTTTGCATAATGATACTACATTTGCATCGCACTCGTTAAGGTTATTTTCCATCCTTTGAACTGACAATCGATTATTAAAATTCAATTAAAAGCTTGAAGGATATAATAAAATTTGAAATACAGGGGGGATCTTCAAAATACTTTTGTGATTTGGCCCGATCAACCCCGTTCTTTTTTAAACAACTTATTTCATCACCCTAAACACGCGATATGTATTTGCAATCTTTCACCCTCCTGCCGTTAGGGCATTAGCTATATCAACTTTGGCCCTATTGGCCCGATCAACCCGGTTCTTTTTTTAAACGACTCATGACGTCACCCTAAACACGTGACATACATCAGCTGTCGATTTTGACATTTGACAGGTGACATCTGACAGGTGACAGTTCTTAATTGACAGGTGACCGGTGTCATTTTCGAGTCATGCGCAAGAACCCATTTCATAGACCCCAACTACGCATGCGCAATATCCTAGGCCCATTGGTTCCGGAGATATGAGCCATAAAAATCCCTCCGAAAATTAACATTGGAGGGTCCAGCTTGGTTTACCCTAATTTTGTACATTATAAAACACCACCATAACCCCACTAAGGACCTTTTGTTCCAGCAATCTAATCAGATGTGCCCCCGTGGTTTCACGTTGTCTAACATTGTTTAGCAGTTTTAATCTATATGCTCTCGTAGCGTATTTTGCAAGGCTTTGAGGTTTGGCCCCAGAGGATTATGGTTCAAATCCCACCGAGGACAAAAACTTTTTTTCTGTTATTATTATATTTTAAAATATTTTAACTGATTTACAACGTCATACCTACCATCGCAGTAAACAAGATGCCTTATATGAAAAGCAGGTGGCGCTACAGGTCTCAAGATAACAGGTACGTACATCTCTCCCCGTTAGGTGGCACCCCTACAATGATATTACTATATAATCGGTGTAACACGTGATCTGGGTTCCGTTGGGACAAAAGTTAGGTTAGAATAATGTGTGGGGGGTTAGTTGACAGCAGTGGAGGCTTCCACACAGGTCAATAGGGCCCTATATTACCGGCATCGGATACCCTCGGGCGATCATCGGGTAACCATCGGGTCACCACCGCTCGGGGTCGCTGACCTGTCTGAGCTAGCCTCGCGAATTATGCATAGGGTCTCGCGGTATCGCCTTCGATCATCATGCGCGCTCAACGCCTGTTGTGGAGGTTTCCTCCGCCGCGGGTCTGGGGCTCGCGCCGACCAAGTGACCACGCCCCTAAAATGGCACTAAAATTACGAGTTTTAGGTCCCATGTTATTTCTTATGGGATTTTGGGCTCGAACCCGCTTAGCTTTATCTACTATTATTTTTACAATTATGGGAAGAACGCGCAATATTTGTGAAATTGTAAGACAGCGCCCCCTAGCGCCTAGTGTAAAACACATATTGCCGTAGCTCATAAGATGATATATAGAGTGAGAAAGCCCTTTTTAACAAAACTAAGTTTACAAAATTATGTTAAGCCATACCGGAGTTACCAGCATTTATTACAAATATTGTTCAACCTTCCCCCACCACTTTATTTGAAAAGTGACGAACACGTTCTAGGTGAATTTTATTAATAAATCTTCGAAATATACAAAAATGTTATTTTTGGGATACCTTAACTATGCGACTTTTGAGGAAACTTCGTGATTCATATTTACCGTTACTGTTGCGCCCTCTAGCGCCAGTCTTAGAAACTTAAGAATAATTTCCAGCAATTTCTCATGACCGCTTTACCTCATATATTTTTTTTCCGCAAGCCATACGACTAACAATTCCTGAGATACGGCCGACAGCCATTCTTAGTGGGACACCCGGTACGTTACATTGTTTTCGGGTTAAGCAGCTAAAAATACAACTTTTATGTCTCCTGATATTTTTTCGTATCTTGCTTCGTTCTCGAGAAAAAAAATAAAAGCCACCCATGCATGTCGAAAAATTTTTTCTCACGTATATTGACAAAAAATGTACGTTATGTCGTTTTCCGGTTAAGCAGCTAAAAATGCATGTCGAAAAAATGTTTCTCACGAATATTGATAAAAAATGTAAGTTATGTTGTTTTCGGGTTAAACAGCTAAAAATACAACTTTTTTGTCTCTTGATGTTTTTTCGTATCTTGCTTCGTTCTCGAGAAAAAAATTAAAAGCCACCCATGCATGTCGAAAATTTTTTTTTCACGAATATTGAAAAAAAATGTACGTTATGTCGTTTTCGTGTTAAGCAGCTAAAAATACTACTTTTTTGTCTCTTGATATTTTTTCGTATCTTGCTTCGTTCTCGAGAAAAAAAATAAAAGCCACCCATGCATGTCGAAAAAAATTTTCTCACGAATATTGACAAATAATGTACGTTATGTTGTTTTCGGGTTAAACAGCTAAAAATACAACTTTTTTGTCTCTTGATGTTTTTTCGTATCTTCCATCGTTCTCGAGAAAAAAAATAAAAGCCACCCATGCATGTCGAAAAATTTTTTCTCACGAATATTGACAAAAAATGTACGTTATATTGTTTTTGGGTTAAACAGCAAAAAATGCAACTTTTTTGTCTCTTGATGTTTTCTCGTATCTTGCTTCGTTCTCGAGAAAAAAAATAAAAGCCACCCATGCATGTCGAAAAATTTTTTCTCACGAATATTGACAAAAAATGTACGTTATGTTGTTTTCGGGTTAAACAGCTACAAATACAACTTTCTTGTCTCATGATATTTTTTCGTATCTTGCTTCGTTCTCGAGAAAAAAAATAAAAGCCACCCATGCATGTCGAAAAAATTTTTCTCACGAATATTGACAAAAAATGTACGTTATGTTGTTTTCGGGTTAAACAGCTAAAAATACAACTTTTTTGTCTCTAGATGTTTTTTCGTATCTTGCTTCGTTCTCGAGAAAAAAAATAAAAGCCACCCATGCATGTCGAAAAATTTTTTTTCACGAATATTGAGAAAAATGTACGTTATGTCGTTTTCGTGTTAAGTAGCTAAAAATACTACTTTTTTGTCTCTTGATATTTTTTCGTATCTTGCTTCGTTCTCGAGAAAAAAAAATAAAAGCCACCCATGCATGTCGAAAAAAATTTTCTCACGAATATTGACAAATAATGTACGTTATGCTGTTTTCGGGTTAAGCAGCTAAAAATACAACTTTTTTGTCTCTTGATGTTTTCTCGTATCTTGCTTCGTTCTCGAGAAAAAAAATAAAAGCCACCCATGCATGTCGAAAAATTTTTTCTCACGAATATTGACAAAAAATGTACGTTATGTTGTTTTCGGGTTAAACAGCTAAAAATACAACTTTTTTGTCTCTTGATGTTTTTTCGTCTCTTGCTTCGTTCTCGAAAAAAAAAATAAAAGCCACCCATGCATGTCGAAAAATTTTTTCTCACGAATATTGACAAAAAATGTACGTTATGTTGTTTTCGGGTTAAACAGCTAAAAATACAACTTTTTTGTCTCTTGATGTTTTTTCGTATCTGGCTTCGTTCTCGAGAAAAAAAATAAAAGCCACCCATGCATGTCGAAAAATTTTTTCTCACGAATATTGACAAAAAATGTACGTTGTCGTTTTCCGGTTAAGCAGCTAAAAATGCATGTCGAAAAAATGTTTCTCACGAATATTGATAAAAAATGTAAGTTATGTTGTTTTCGGGTTAAACAGCTAAAAATACAACTTTTTTGTCTCTTGATGTTTTTTCGTATCTTGCTTCGTTCTCGAGAAAAAAAATAAAAGCCACCCATGCATGTCGAAAAATTTTTTTTCACGAATATTGAGAAAAAATGTACGTTTATGTCGTTTTCGTGTTAAGCAGCTAAAAATACAACTTTTTTGTCTCTTGATATTTTTTCGTATCTTGCTTCGTTCTCGAGAAAAAAAATAAAAGCCACCCATGCATGTCGAAAAACTTTTTCTCACGAATATTGACAAAAAATGTACGTTATATTATTTTCGGGTTAAGCAGCTAAAAATACTACTTTTTTGTCTCTTGATATTTTTTCGTATCTTGCTTCGTTCTCGAGAAAAAAAATAAAAGCCACCCATGCATGTCGAAAAAATTATTCTCACGAATATTGACAAAAAATGTAAGTTATGTTGTTTTCGGGTTAAACAGCTAAAAATACAACTTTTTTGTCTCTTGATGTTTTTTCGTATCTTGCTTCGTTCTCGAGAAAAAAAATAAAAGCCACCCATGCATGTCGAAAAATTTTTTTTCACGAATATTGAGAAAAAATGTACGTTTATGTCGTTTTCGTGTTAAGCAGCTAAAAATACAACTTTTTTGTCTCTTGATATTTTTTCGTATCTTGCTTCGTTCTCGAGAAAAAAAATAAAAGCCACCCATGCATGTCGAAAAACTTTTTCTCACGAATATTGACAAAGAATGTACGTTATATTATTTTCGGGTTAAGCAGCTAAAAATACTACTTTTTTGTCTCTTGATATTTTTTCGTATCTTGCTTCGTTCTCGAGAAAAAAAATAAAAGCCACCCATGCATGTCGAAAAAATTATTCTCACGAATATTGACAAAAAATGTACGTTATGTTGTTTTCGGGTTAAACAGCTAAAAATACAACTTTTTTGTCTCTTGATATTTTTTCGTATTTTGCTTCGTTCTCGAGAAAAAAAATAAAAGCCACCCATGCATGTCGAAAAATTTTGTTTTCACGAATATTGAGAAAAAATGTACGTTATGTCGTATTCGTGTTAAGCAGCTAAAAATACAACTTTTTTGTCTCTTGATGTTTTTTCGTATCTTGCTTCGTTCTCGAGAAAAAAAATAAAAGCCACCCATGCATGTCGAAAAATTTTTTTTCACGAATATTGAGAAAAATGTACGTTATGTCGTTTTCGTGTTAAGTAGCTAAAAATACTACTTTTTTGTCTCTTGATATTTTTTCGTATCTTGCTTCGTTCTCGAGAAAAAAAAAAGCCACCCATGCATGTCGAAAAAAATTTTCTCACGAATATTGACAAATAATGTACGTTATGTTGTTTTCGGGTTAAACAGCTAAAAATACAACTTTTTTGTCTCTTGATGTTTTCTCGTATCTTGCTTCGTTCTCGAGAAAAAAAATAAAAGCCACCCATGCATGTCGAAAAATTTTTTCTCACGAAAATTGACAAAAAATGTACGTTATGTTGTTTCCGGGTTAAGCAGCTAAAAATACTACTTTTTTGTCTCTTGATATTTTTTCGTATCTTGCTTCGTTCTCGAGAAAAAAAATAAAAGCCACCCATGCATGTCGAAAAATTTTTTCTCACGAATATTGACAAAAAATGTACGTTATGTTGTTTTCGGGTTAAACAGCTAAAAATACAACTTTTTTGTCTCTTGATGTTTTTCGTATCTTGCTTCGTTCTCGAGAAAAAAAATAAAAGCCACCCATGCATGTCGAAAAACTTTTTCTCACGAATATTGACAAAAAATGTACGTTATATTATTTTCGGGTTAAGCAGCTAAAAATACTACTTTTTTGTCTCTTGATATTTTTTCGTATCTTGCTTCGTTCTCGAGAAAAAAAATAAAAGCCACCCATGCATGTCGAAAAAATTATTCTCACGAATATTGACAAAAAATGTACGTTATGTTGTTTTCGGGTTAAACAGCTAAAAATACAACTTTTTTGTCTCTTGATGTTTTCTCGTATCTTGCTTCGTTCTCGAGAAAAAAAATAAAAGCCACCCATGCATGTCGAAAAAAATTTTCTCACGAATATTGACAAATAATGTACGTTATGTTGTTTTCGGGTTAAGCAGCTAAAAATACAACTTTTTTGTCTCTTGATGTTTTTTCGTATCTTGCTTCGTTCTCGAAAAAAAAAATAAAAGCCACCCATGAATGTCGAAAAATTTTTTCTCACGAATATTGACAAAAAATGTACGTTATGTTGTTTTCGGGTTAAACAGCTAAAAATACAACTTTTTTGTCTCTTGATGTTTTTCGTATCTTGCTTCGTTCTCGAGAAAAAAAATAAAAGCCACCCATGCATGTCGAAAAATTTTTTCTCACGAATATTGACAAAAAATGTACGTTATGTTGTTTTCGGGTTAAACAGCTAAAAATACAACTTTTTTGTCTCTTGATGTTTTTTCGTATCTTGCTTCGTTCTCGAGAAAAAAAATAAAAGCCACCCATGCATGTCGAAAAACTTTTTCTCACGAATATTGACAAAAAATGTACGTTATATTATTTTCGGGTTAAGCAGCTAAAAATACTACTTTTTTGTCTCTTGATATTTTTTCGTATCTTGCTTCGTTCTCGAGAAAAAAAATAAAAGCCACCCATGCATGTCGAAAAAAATTTTCTCACGAATATTGACAAATAATGTACGTTATGTTGTTTTCGGGTTAAGCAGCTAAAAATACTACTTTTTTGTCTCTTGATATTTTTTCGTATCTTGCTTCGTTCTCGAGAAAAAAAATAAAAGCCACCCATGCATGTCGAAAAAAATTTTCTCACGAATATTGACAAATAATGTACGTTATGTTGTTTTCGGGTTAAACAGCTAAAAATACAACTTTTTTGTCTCTTGATGTTTTTTCGTATCTTGCTTCGTTCTCGAGAAAAAGAATAAAAGCCACCCATGCATGTCGAAAAATTTTTTCTCACGAATATTGACAAAAAATGTACGTTATGTTGTTTTCGGGTTAAACAGCTAAAAATACAACTTTTTTGTCTCTTGATGTTTTTTCGTATCTTGCTTCGTTCTCGAGAAAAAAAATAAAAGCCACCCATGCATGTCGAAAAACTTTTTCTCACGAATATTGACAAAAAATGTACGTTATATTATTTTCGGGTTAAGCAGCTAAAAATACTACTTTTTTGTCTCTTGATATTTTTTCGTATCTTGCTTCGTTCTCGAGAAAAAAAATAAAAGCCACCCATGCATGTCGAAAAAATTATTCTCACGAATATTGACAAAAATGTACGTTATGTTGTTTTCGGGTTAAACAGCTAAAAATACAACTTTTTTGCCTCTTGATGTTTTTTCGTATCTTGCTTCGTTCTCGAGAAAAAGAATAAAAGCCACCCATGCATGTCAAAAAATTTTTTCTCACGAATATTGACAAAAAATGTACGTTATGTTGTTTTCGGGTTAAACAGCTAAAAATACAACTTTTTTGTCTCTTGATGTTTTTTCGTATCTTGCTTCGTTCTCGAGAAAAAAAATAAAAGCCACCCATGCATGTCGAAAAACTTTTTCTCACGAATATTGACAAAAAATGTACGTTATATTATTTTCGGGTTAAGCAGCTAAAAATACTACTTTTTTGTCTCTTGATATTTTTTCGTATCTTGCTTCGTTCTCGAGAAAAAAAATAAAAGCCACCCATGCATGTCGAAAAAAATTTTCTCACGAATATTGACAAATAATGTACGTTATGTTGTTTTCGGGTTAAGCAGCTAAAAATACTACTTTTTTGTCTCTTGATATTTTTTCTTATCTTGCTTCGTTCTCGAGAAAAAAAATAAAAGCCACCCATGCATGTCGAAAAAAATTTTCTCACGAATATTGACAAATAATGTACGTTATGTTGTTTTCGGGTTAAACAGCTAAAAATACAACTTTTTTGTCTCTTGATGTTTTTTCGTATCTTGCTTCGTTCTCGAGAAAAAGAATAAAAGCCACCCATGCATGTCGAAAAATTTTTTCTCACGAATATTGACAAAAAATGTACGTTATGTTGTTTTCGGGTTAAACAGCTAAAAATACAACTTTTTTGTCTCTTGATGTTTTTTCGTATCTTGCTTCGTTCTCGAGAAAAAAAATAAAAGCCACCCATGCATGTCGAAAAACTTTTTCTCACGAATATTGACAAAAAATGTACGTTATATTATTTTCGGGTTAAGCAGCTAAAAATACTACTTTTTTGTCTCTTGATATTTTTTCGTATCTTGCTTCGTTCTCGAGAAAAAAAATAAAAGCCACCCATGCATGTCGAAAAAATTATTCTCACGAATGTTGACAAAAAATGTACGTTATGTTGTTTTCGGGTTAAACAGCTAAAAATACAACTTTTTTGTCTCTTGATGTTTTCTCGTATCTTGCTTCGTTCTCGAGAAAAAAAATAAAAGCCACCCATGCATGTCGAAAAATTTTTTCTCACGAAAATTGACAAAAAATGTACGTTATGTTGTTTTCGGGTTAAGCAGCTAAAAATACTACTTTTTTGTCTCTTGATATTTTTTCGTATCTTGCTTCGTTCTCGAGAAAAAAAATAAAAGCCACCCATGCATGTCGAAAAACTTTTTCTCACGAATATTGACACAAAATGTACGCTATATTATTTTCGGGTTAAGCAGCTAAAAATACTACTTTTTTGTCTCTTGATATTTTTTCGTATCTTGCTTCGTTCTCGAGAAAAAAAATAAAAGCCACCCATGCATGTCGAAAAAATTATTCTCACGAATATTGACAAAAAATGTACGTTATGTTGTTTTCGGGTTAAACAGCTAAAAATACAACTTTTTTGTCTCTTGATGTTTTTTCGTATCTTGCTTCGTTCTCGAGAAAAAAAATAAAAGCCACCCATGCATGTCGAAAAACTTTTTCTCACGAATATTGACAAAAAATGTACGTTATATTATTTTCGGGTTAAGCAGCTGAAAATACTACTTTTTTGTCTCTTGATATTTTTTCGTATCTTGCTTCGTTCTCGAGAAAAAAAATAAAAGCCACCCATGCATGTCGAAAAAAATTTTCTCACGAATATTGACAAATAATGTACGTTATGTTGTTTTCGGGTTAAGCAGCTAAAAATACTACTTTTTTGTCTCTTGATATTTTTTCTTATCTTGCTTCGTTCTCGAGAAAAAAAATAAAAGCCACCCATGCATGTCGAAAAATTTTTTCTCACGAATATTGACAAAAATGTACGTTATGTTGTTTTCGGGTTAAACAGCTAAAAATACAACTTTTTTGTCTCTTGATGTTTTTTCGTATCTTGCTTCGTTCTCGAGAAAAAAAATAAAAGCCACCCATGCATGTCGAAAAACTTTTTCTCACGAATATTGACAAAAAATGTACGTTATATTATTTTCGGGTTAAGCAGCTAAAAATACTACTTTTTTGTCTCTTGATATTTTTTCGTATCTTGCTTCGTTCTCGAGAAAAAAAATAAAAGCCACCCATGCATGTCGAAAAAATTATTCTCACGAATGTTGACAAAAAATGTACGTTATGTTGTTTTCGGGTTAAACAGCTAAAAATACAACTTTTTTGTCTCTTGATGTTTTCTCGTATCTTGCTTCGTTCTCGAGAAAAAAAATAAAAGCCACCCATGCATGTCGAAAAATTTTTTCTCACGAAAATTGACAAAAAATGTACGTTATGTTGTTTTCGGGTTAAGCAGCTAAAAATACTACTTTTTTGTCTCTTGATATTTTTTCGTATCTTGCTTCGTTCTCGAGAAAAAAAATAAAAGCCACCCATGCATGTCGAAAAACTTTTTCTCACGAATATTGACACAAAATGTACGCTATATTATTTTCGGGTTAAGCAGCTAAAAATACTACTTTTTTGTCTCTTGATATTTTTTCGTATCTTGCTTCGTTCTCGAGAAAAAAAATAAAAGCCACCCATGCATGTCGAAAAAATTATTCTCACGAATATTGACAAAAAATGTACGTTATGTTGTTTTCGGGTTAAACAGCTAAAAATACAACTTTTTTGTCTCTTGATGTTTTCTCGTATCTTGCTTCGTTCTCGAGAAAAAAAATAAAAGCCACCCATGCATGTCGAAAAATTTTTTCTCACGAAAATTGACATAAAATGTACGTTATGTTGTTTTCGGGTTAATCAGCTAAAAATACAACTTTTTTGTCTCTTGATGTTTTCTCGTATCTTGCTTCGTTCTCGAGAAAAAAAATAAAAGCCACCCATGCATGTCGAAAAATTTTTTCTCACGAATATTGACAAAAAATGCACGTTATGTTGTTTTCGGGTTAAACAGCTAAAAATACAACTTTTTTGTCTCTTGATGTTTTTTCGTATCTTGCTTCGTTCTCGAGAAAAAGAATAAAAGCCACCCATGCATGTCGAAAAAAATTTTCTCACGAATATTGACAAATAATGTACGTTATGTTGTTTTCGGGTTAAGCAGCTAAAAATACTACTTTTTTGTCTCTTGATATTTTTTCGTATCTTGCTTCGTTCTCGAGAAAAAAAATAAAAGCCACCCATGCATGTCGAAAAAAATTTTCTCACGAATATTGACAAATAATGTACGTTATGTTGTTTTCGGGTTAAGCAGCTAAAAATACTACTTTTTTGTCTCTTGATATTTTTTCGTATCTTGCTTCGTTCTCGAGAAAAAAAATAAAAGCCACCCATGCATGTCGAAAAAAATTTTCTCACGAATATTGACAAATAATGTACGTTATGTTGTTTTCGGGTTAAACAGCTAAAAATACAACTTTTTTGTCTCTTGATGTTTTTTCGTATCTTGCTTCGTTCTCGAGAAAAAGAATAAAAGCCACCCATGCATGTCGAAAAATTTTTTCTCACGAATATTGACAAAAAATGTACGTTATGTTGTTTTCGGGTTAAACAGCTAAAAATACAACTTTTTTGTCTCTTGATGTTTTTTCGTATCTTGCTTCGTTCTCGAGAAAAAAAATAAAAGCCACCCATGCATGTCGAAAAACTTTTTCTCACGAATATTGACAAAAAATGTACGTTATATTATTTTCGGGTTAAGCAGCTAAAAATACTACTTTTTTGTCTCTTGATATTTTTTCGTATCTTGCTTCGTTCTCGAGAAAAAAAATAAAAGCCACCCATGCATGTCGAAAAAATTATTCTCACGAATATTGACAAAAATGTACGTTATGTTGTTTTCGGGTTAAACAGCTAAAAATACAACTTTTTTGCCTCTTGATGTTTTTTCGTATCTTGCTTCGTTCTCGAGAAAAAGAATAAAAGCCACCCATGCATGTCAAAAAATTTTTTCTCACGAATATTGACAAAAAATGTACGTTATGTTGTTTTCGGGTTAAACAGCTAAAAATACAACTTTTTTGTCTCTTGATGTTTTTTCGTATCTTGCTTCGTTCTCGAGAAAAAAAATAAAAGCCACCCATGCATGTCGAAAAACTTTTTCTCACGAATATTGACAAAAAATGTACGTTATATTATTTTCGGGTTAAGCAGCTAAAAATACTACTTTTTTGTCTCTTGATATTTTTTCGTATCTTGCTTCGTTCTCGAGAAAAAAAATAAAAGCCACCCATGCATGTCGAAAAAAATTTTCTCACGAATATTGACAAATAATGTACGTTATGTTGTTTTCGGGTTAAGCAGCTAAAAATACTACTTTTTTGTCTCTTGATATTTTTTCTTATCTTGCTTCGTTCTCGAGAAAAAAAATAAAAGCCACCCATGCATGTCGAAAAAAATTTTCTCACGAATATTGACAAATAATGTACGTTATGTTGTTTTCGGGTTAAACAGCTAAAAATACAACTTTTTTGTCTCTTGATGTTTTTTCGTATCTTGCTTCGTTCTCGAGAAAAAGAATAAAAGCCACCCATGCATGTCGAAAAATTTTTTCTCACGAATATTGACAAAAAATGTACGTTATGTTGTTTTCGGGTTAAACAGCTAAAAATACAACTTTTTTGTCTCTTGATGTTTTTTCGTATCTTGCTTCGTTCTCGAGAAAAAAAATAAAAGCCACCCATGCATGTCGAAAAACTTTTTCTCACGAATATTGACAAAAAATGTACGTTATATTATTTTCGGGTTAAGCAGCTAAAAATACTACTTTTTTGTCTCTTGATATTTTTTCGTATCTTGCTTCGTTCTCGAGAAAAAAAATAAAAGCCACCCATGCATGTCGAAAAAATTATTCTCACGAATGTTGACAAAAAATGTACGTTATGTTGTTTTCGGGTTAAACAGCTAAAAATACAACTTTTTTGTCTCTTGATGTTTTCTCGTATCTTGCTTCGTTCTCGAGAAAAAAAATAAAAGCCACCCATGCATGTCGAAAAATTTTTTCTCACGAAAATTGACAAAAAATGTACGTTATGTTGTTTTCGGGTTAAGCAGCTAAAAATACTACTTTTTTGTCTCTTGATATTTTTTCGTATCTTGCTTCGTTCTCGAGAAAAAAAATAAAAGCCACCCATGCATGTCGAAAAACTTTTTCTCACGAATATTGACACAAAATGTACGCTATATTATTTTCGGGTTAAGCAGCTAAAAATACTACTTTTTTGTCTCTTGATATTTTTTCGTATCTTGCTTCGTTCTCGAGAAAAAAAATAAAAGCCACCCATGCATGTCGAAAAAATTATTCTCACGAATATTGACAAAAAATGTACGTTATGTTGTTTTCGGGTTAAACAGCAAAAAATACAACTTTTTTGTCTCTTGATGTTTTCTCGTATCTTGCTTCGTTCTCGAGAAAAAAAATAAAAGCCACCCATGCATGTCGAAAAATTTTTTCTCACGAAAATTGACATAAAATGTACGTTATGTTGTTTTCGGGTTAAACAGCTAAAAATACAACTTTTTTGTCTCTTGATGTTTTCTCGTATCTTGCTTCGTTCTCGAGAAAAAAAATAAAAGCCACCCATGCATGTCGAAAAATTTTTTCTCACGAATATTGACAAAAAATGCACGTTATGTTGTTTTCGGGTTAAACAGCTAAAAATACAACTTTTTTGTCTCTTGATGTTTTTTCGTATCTTGCTTCGTTCTCGAGAAAAAAAATAAAAGCCACCCATGCATGTCGAAAATTTTTTTCTCACGAATATTGACAAAAAATGTACGTTATGTTGTTTTCGGGTTAAACAGCTAAAAATGCAACTTTTTTGTCTCTTGATGTTTTTTCGTATCTTGCTTCGTTCTCGAGAAAAAGAATAAAAGCCACCCATGCATGTCGAAAAATTTTTTCTCACGAATATTGACAAAAAATGTACGTTATGTTGTTTTCGGGTTAAACAGCTAAAAATACAACTTTTTTGTCTCTTGATGTTTTTTCGTATCTTGCTTCGTTCTCGAGAAAAAAAATAAAAGCCACCCATGCATGTCGAAAAACTTTTTCTCACGAATATTGACACAAAATGTACGTTATATTATTTTCGGGTTAAGCAGCTAAAAATACTACTTTTTTGTCTCTTGATATTTTTTCGTATCTTGCTTCGTTCTCGAGAAAAAAAATAAAAGCCACCCATGCATGTCGAAAAAATTATTCTTACGAATATTGACAAAAAATGTACGTTATGTTGTTTTCGGGTTAAACAGCTAAAAATACAACTTTTTTGTCTCTTGATGTTTTATCGTATCTTGCTTCGTTCTCGAGAAAAAAAATAAACGCCACCCATGCATGTCGAAAAATTTTTTCTCACGAAAATTGACATAAAATGTACGTTATGTTGTTTTCGGGTTAAACAGCTAAAAATACAACTTTTTTGTCTCTTGATGTTTTCTCGTATCTTGCTTCGTTCTCGAGAAAAAAAATAAAAGCCACCCATGCATGTCGAAAAATTTTTTCTCACGAATATTGACAAAAAATGCACGTTATGTTGTTTTCGGGTTAAACAGCTAAAAATACAACTTTTTTGTCTCTTGATGTTTTTTCGTATCTTGCTTCGTTCTCGAGAAAAAAAATAAAAGCCACCCATGCATGTCGAAAATTTTTTTCTCACGAATATTGACAAAAAATGTACGTTATGTTGTTTTCGGGTTAAACAGCTAAAAATACAACTTTTTTGTCTCTTGATGTTTTTTCGTATCTTGCTTCGTTCTCGAGAAAAAGAATAAAAGCCACCCATGCATGTCGAAAAATTTTTTCTCACGAATATTGACAAAAAATGTACGTTATGTTGTTTTCGGGTTAAACAGCTAAAAATACAACTTTTTTGTCTCTTGATGTTTTTTCGTATCTTGCTTCGTTCTCGAGAAAAAAAATAAAAGCCACCCATGCATGTCGAAAAACTTTTTCTCACGAATATTGACACAAAATGTACGTTATATTATTTTCGGGTTAAGCAGCTAAAAATACTACTTTTTTGTCTCTTGATATTTTTTCGTATCTTGCTTCGTTCTCGAGAAAAAAAATAAAAGCCACCCATGCATGTCGAAAAAATTATTCTTACGAATATTGACAAAAAATGTACGTTATGTTGTTTTCGGGTTAAACAGCTAAAAATACAACTTTTTTGTCTCTTGATGTTTTATCGTATCTTGCTTCGTTCTCGAGAAAAAAAATAAAAGCCACCCATGCATGTCGAAAAAAATTTTCTCACGAATATTGACAAAAAATGCACGGTATGTTGTTTTCGGGTTAAACAGCTAAAAATACAACTTTTTTGTCTCTTGATGTTTTTTCGTATCTTGCTTCGTTCTCGAGAAAAAAAATAAAAGCCACCCATGCATGTCGAAAAACTTTTTCTCACGAATATTGACAAAAAATGTACGTTATATTCGTTATATTATTTTCGGGTTAAGCAGCTAAAAATACTACTTTTTTGTCTCTTGATATTTTTTCGTATCTTGCTTCGTTCTCGAGAAAAAAAATAAAAGCCACCCATGCATGTCGAAAAAATTATTCTCACGAATATTGACAAAAAATGTACGTTATGTTGTTTTCGGGTTAAACAGCTAAAAATACAACTTTTTTGTCTCTTGATGTTTTCTCGTATCTTGCTTCGTTCTCGAGAAAAAAAATAAAAGCCACCCATGCATGTCGAAAAAAATTTTCTCACGAATATTGACAAATAATGTACGTTATGTTGTTTTCGGGTTAAGCAGCTAAAAATACAACTTTTTTGTCTCTTGATGTTTTTTCGTATCTTGCTTCGTTCTCGAAAAAAAAAATAAAAGCCACCCATGAATGTCGAAAAATTTTTTCTCACGAATATTGACCAAAAATGTACGTTATGTTGTTTTCGGGTTAAACAGCTAAAAATACAACTTTTTTGTCTCTTGATGTTTTTCGTATCTTGCTTCGTTCTCGAGAAAAAAAATAAAAGCCACCCATGCATGTCGAAAAATTTTTTCTCACGAATATTGACAAAAAATGTACGTTATGTTGTTTTCGGGTTAAACAGCTAAAAATACAACTTTTTTGTCTCTTGATGTTTTTTTGTATCTTGCTTCGTTCTCGAGAAAAAGAATAAAAGCCACCCATGCATGTCGAAAAATTTTTTCTCACGAATATTGACAAAAAATGTACGTTATGTTGTTTTCGGGTTAAACAGCTAAAAATACAACTTTTTTTGTCTCTTGATGTTTTTTCGTATCTTGCTTCGTTCTCGAGAAAAAAAATAAAAGCCACCCATGCATGTCGAAAAACTTTTTCTCACGAATATTGACAAAAAATGTACGTTATATTATTTTCGGGTTAAGCAGCTAAAAATACTACTTTTTTGTCTCTTGATATTTTTTCGTATCTTGCTTCGTTCTCGAGAAAAAAAATAAAAGCCACCCATGCATGTCGAAAAAAATTTTCTCACGAATATTGACAAATAATGTACGTTATGTTGTTTTCGGGTTAAGCAGCTAAAAATACTACTTTTTTGTCTCTTGATATTTTTTCGTATCTTGCTTCGTTCTCGAGAAAAAAAATAAAAGCCACCCATGCATGTCGAAAAAAATTTTCTCACGAATATTGACAAATAATGTACGTTATGTTGTTTTCGGGTTAAACAGCTAAAAATACAACTTTTTTGTCTCTTGATGTTTTTTCGTATCTTGCTTCGTTCTCGAGAAAAAGAATAAAAGCCACCCATGCATGTCGAAAAATTTTTTCTCACGAATATTGACAAAAAATGTACGTTATGTTGTTTTCGGGTTAAACAGCTAAAAATACAACTTTTTTGTCTCTTGATGTTTTTTCGTATCTTGCTTCGTTCTCGAGAAAAAAAATAAAAGCCACCCATGCATGTCGAAAAACTTTTTCTCACGAATATTGACAAAAAATGTACGTTATATTATTTTCGGGTTAAGCAGCTAAAAATACTACTTTTTTGTCTCTTGATATTTTTTCGTATCTTGCTTCGTTCTCGAGAAAAAAAATAAAAGCCACCCATGCATGTCGAAAAAATTATTCTCACGAATGTTGACAAAAAATGTACGTTGTTGTTTTCGGGTTAAACAGCTAAAAATACAACTTTTTTGTCTCTTGATGTTTTCTCGTATCTTGCTTCGTTCTCGAGAAAAAAAATAAAAGCCACCCATGCATGTCGAAAAAAATTTTCTCACGAATATTGACAAATAATGTACGTTATGTTGTTTTCGGGTTAAGCAGCTAAAAATACTACTTTTTTGTCTCTTGATATTTTTTCGTATCTTGCTTCGTTCTCGAGAAAAAAAAATAAAAGCCACCCATGCATGTCGAAAAAAATTTTCTCACGAATATTGACAAATAATGTACGTTAAGTTGTTTTCGGGTTAAACAGCTAAAAATACAACTTTTTTGTCTCTTGATGTTTTCTCGTATCTTGCTTCGTTCTCGAGAAAAAAAATAAAAGCCACCCATGCATGTCGAAAAATTTTTTCTCACGAATATTGACAAAAAATGTACGTTATGTTGTTTTCGGGTTAAACAGCTAAAAATACAACTTTTTTGTCTCTTGATGTTTTCTCGTATCTTGCTTCGTTCTCGAGAAAAAAAATAAAAGCCACCCATGCATGTCGAAAAAAATTTTCTCACGAATATTGACAAAAAATGTACGTTATGTTGTTTTCGGGTTAAGCAGCTAAAAATACTACTTTTTTGTCTCTTGATATTTTTTCGTATCTTGCTTCGTTCTCGAGAAAAAAAATAAAAGCCACCCATGCATGTCGAAAAAATTTTTCTCACGAATATTGACAAATAATGTACGTTATGTTGTTTTCGGGTTAAACAGCTAAAAATACAACTTTTTTGTCTCTTGATGTTTTCTCGTATCTTGCTTCGTTCTCGAGAAAAAAAATAAAAGCCACCCATGCATGTCGAAAACTTTTTTTTTCACGAATATTGAGAAAAAATGTACGTTATGTCGTTTTCGTGTTAAGCAGCTAATAATACAACTTTTTTGTCTCTTGATATTTTTTCGTATCTTACTTCGTTCTTGAGAAAAAAAAATAAAAGCCACCCATGCATGTCGAAAATTTTTTTTTCACGAATATATTTTTTTACCGCAAGCCATGAGACTGACACTTTCTGAGATACGGCTGACAGCCATTCTTAGTGGGACACCCGGTATATTAACCTTGACTCTTTTCTCTTATAACACGATTATTGCATTAGGTACTATCTTTATATAATAAATAGAAAACGCCTTTGATATTATTACTATTACTTTTTTTATGATAAGGCACAGCACTGCAATTCACGTTGGTTTTGAATATTTGGGGAGTATACTCGTTGGGGAACACAGCCTCAAGGGGGTCGTTTCAGAGTGATGACGTTCTCCAGATGAAATAACTTTTAAACAGTATGATTTGAGGGACAGTAAGCTGTACCACATAAGGGTGGGCTGCAGTGGCTCGTCGTATGTTGCTACCGTGCACCGCTCTGGGTGGAATCAAGAGTGCAACCTCAGTAGAGCACTTGCCATGAAAATGTTTGTAAAATAGACTTAAGTCGCCAACCTCCCTTCGATGTTCAAGGTTTTCCAGGTTGTTTCTCAGATCATGGTCACCGATCAAGCGAATGGCTCTTTTGTAAATGGAATTTAGCAATCCCAGGGTATGTTTGGAGCAGAGCCCCAAATATGTGAACAGTACTCCAGCGATGGACGAATTTTGGCTTTATGGAGCATCAAAAGAGGTTCTTAGTTTGGAAAAGTAATTAAAAAAATATCTTTTCTTAATGGCTGGATTTTCAATCCTATTTTGTGCGTAAGAATAAAAGTTTTAAATAATGAATCTAAAGTTTAAATACACAAAGACTTATTGAGAACTTTCCTTAATTTTCCGAAAACGTTTCGCCGGCGGAGCTATTTTCGTTCTTGTTTTCGCTACCTTGAACGAAAACACCTTAAATTGATCCTCATCAGGTTTCCAATACTTTGAGCATGGCAATTCTTATTTTTATTATCAATATTGATTTTTTACACGAAACGCCAAAAAAAATAATAAATAGTCTAACATTACCTAAAAACGTCTTACAAAAATAGTTATAATTGGGAACTTGTATGGTATTAACATTATTTGTCGATTTTGTTGCAAGAAAACTCTTGTAATACGGAATATCTTTAGATGTGAATTCACTGAAATACGTAACAAGAACACACAATTATCATTATGATTATGTTTGTTCATGTTCATTTTCAAATGTTTGTGTTGTCATGTTGATCGCGCAATTTTACAAACGTTCATTTGGAGAATGTAATTGTAGGTGACCTCAAAAGGTATTTGTGCTGCTTTTATTATGTTACACGGTTTAACTAAAGATCGAAATAAACAAGGATATAAGAAACGTTGGAGGCAAGCAACTTTATTTAAAACGAGACAAATATATATTGTGGCAGCAGACTTAAAAGTATAACAGAGTTATATATCATATTCGTTCGGTGAAACTAAGAAATTCTAACATCAGTTGTAGACAAAAATTTCAGCCTGCAAAATGCGAACAGTCGCGTAAACAAGAGCCAAAACTAATATTTTTTTAATTTACTGACACTCCAATATCTTTTTATGAACAACAATGTTTGTTCGCTAATTAACCAAAACACACCACAACAAACGTGCGTCGAAACGTTGGTTTGTTCTTGTTTGATTTTTTAATGGATACGCACCTAAACATAAATTTATTTCATTATTTTTTAAAAACTTTTATAGGTATTTTGTTCCAACCAAAAGGAATAAAATACTCGTAAAATGTAGCAAATTTTAATAAAAACAATAACTATAAAACAATAAAAAGAAAACAAATATTATTTTATTAGTTTTATTACCTAAGAGTTAAATCGTTTCCATAAAATCCTGTGACGCTTTCGAAGTTATTTCTTTATAAGTAAGTGTTGCGTGCATACAATATTTGATGAAAAGACAAAGTTTATATCCCGAAAATGCATTGCGATATAAAAATTAATGAAACTAGGTAGGTATCATTTCGTGTTCAGAAATGGTTTTGGGTATTACGAAACGGTTATAAATTTGTAGTTTAAAAAATCTGCATGGATCAAAATATATTTGTTGCAACTAACATTCTTATATTTTCCAGAAATAACCCTAAAATGCTATACAGATTATAAATCGTAAGTCTACTAATTTTGTATTCAGTATGTTAAATTGTTTTATTATACAATTGAATTTTCATATTCAACACACTCTATGGTATTATCCAGCAACATTGCACTTTTATCCGGAGTATTCATTGGAAGAAAGAAGACGCTACAAAAATCTAGATATGCAAGAATATCGACGATTAAACAATGTTATAAGATCAGAAATTCGAAAAGCAAAAGCCAACTGGCTAAGGGAAGAATGCCAAACAATAGAAAATCTGCAAGCTTTACATGACACCAGGGGAGAGCACAGTAAACTAAAGGAAGCTGCTGGAATATATAAAGCCAAAGCACCTACAGTACTTGTCAACAAGGATGACGTGATTATTCTCGAAAGGGATGAAAAAGCAAGACAATGGGAGAACTACGTTAAAGAACTCTTTCAAGATAATGAAAGAACAAATTTAGAAGAAGATAACAACGAAATGAATAGTACGGGTCCCGCAATAACAAAGGATGAAATTCGCCATGCCTTAAAACAAGCCAAAAGCAATAAGGCAGTTGGCCCTGATGACTTGCCAGCAGAGATTATTAAACTTATTGATGAAGACAATCTTCCTCTTCTAGAAGTAATTTTTAACAAAATTTATAATGAAGGTCGTTATCCGACAGACTGGCTTAGATCTACGTTTATTCCGCTTCCAAAGAAAAACAAAGCAAAGAAATGCGGAGACCATCGTTTAATTAGTCTAATGAGTCATGCCCTTAAGATATTCCTTAAAATCCTACACAATCGAATTTATCGCAAGTGCGAAGCCAATATAGCAAATACTCAATTTGGATTTAGAAGTGGGATGGGAACCAGGGAAGCACTTTTCAGTGTGCGTGTGCTCATTCAAAACTGCAGAGATGTTCAGAAAGATGTCTTCATATGTTTTGTGGACTTTGAAAAGGCCTTTGACAAAGTAAGGCATGATAAACTAATTGACATATTAAGAAAGGTAGACTTAGAAGACAAAGACATCCGTTGTATACAGAATCTGTACTGGCATCAGACTGCTCATGTAAAAACAAATGACGATAAAACTAAAGATATTGCCATATGTAGAGGCGTAAGACAAGGTTGCATATTATCACCTCTTCTATTTAATCTCTATTCAGAAGACATCTTTAAGGAAATCATGGAAGATAAAAATGTTGGAATTAAGGTAAATGGGGTATATATGAACAACATTAGATATGCAGATGACTCTATCTTAATTGCAGATAATATTGAAGAGCTGCAACAAATGATCGATGAGCTGAATTGTGTTGGTGCAGACTATGGTCTTAAAATAAATAACAATAAAACAAAGTTCATGATAGTGTTTTGATGCTCAAGTGTGGAAATCGGCTATAAATAGCGCGATTGTTGTGGTATTCGCCATGTGGAAATCGGCTATAAAAAGCGCGATTTCGCTGGGAATAGCCAGTCGGTGCAGAACCATGAAACAGTAAATAGCTAAGTAATTGTGGAGCATTATTTCTGGGTTTTAAAATCTGCATAAGTCTTTTTCTTTGGACGAACGTCACCATAAAATTTGCCAGTTGATCTTGGAGCTTCCGGAGACCTGGGTATGCCAAGAGGGCATACGTGAACCTGAAGATAAAAGCAAGGCGTTGCTGAAGAAGCACCGGCGGAGAGACGCTGTAGTCGAGCCCGATACTGTGAGGAAACAGTGGTTCCTGGCCGTCTTAGAAGTTTGTACCTGGAATACGGACAGATTTTGCAAGCACCTAGGGGAAAGAGTCCGCTCACGATCGTCGGAGGAGGGCCAATCGTTCCGAGCACCATTCCACCTAGAGAATTAGTTTTAAGAAGAAGTGTACGACGAGAACCGGTCATCGCCGACGTTGCCAAGCTTGGACAATCCGTGCCATAACCGTAGCAGCCGACGCCATCGCCAGGGAGGCGTGTACAGGAGTTCACCACCTGGGCATAACTTGCACCAGGTCGGCGAAGAAGTAAAACCGCGTGGCAAGTTAACTAAAAGAAGTAAATCGACGGAAATCCGACATAGCCGGCGTTGGCAGCATTGGACCAGCCGTGCCATAGCCGTAATAGCCGACGCCAACGTCGAGAAGGAGAATACAATAGTTTACCACCTGGGCATAACCTGCACCAGGTCGGCAAGACGCGAAAACTACGTGGCAGACTAATTTAAAAAAGAAATACTACGATAATCCGACATAGCCGGCGTTGCCAGCATTGTACGGACCGTGCCACATCTACAGAAGCCGACGCCATCGCCAGGGAGGCGTGTGCAAGCGAATACCACCTGGGCATAACCTGCACCAGGTTGGCGGAAGACGAAAACCACGTGGCAAACGTGATTTTCGATCAAATAACGGAAAACAGGCGACGCCAAGAGCTGGACGGTGTGGCCACACCTCCAGTACCGAGTGCCGACCCCAAAGCACCGAGAACAAGGATCTACCACCTGGGCATAACCTGCCCCAGGTCGGCAGCAAAGAAGCCAAGTACGGCAAACACTGCATTAGCCGGAATTATGGCACTAAACAGTGAAACCCCTCCAGCCCGGACGGCGGAGGACGAAGAAGAACACGACATGCTCTCAACTACCGAGGCCGTCCCCAGGAAAGGACCTGGTGCGGTCTCAAACTGCCCTACACAGATCGCCGCCCCTGAGATTTTGACTGAGCCTAGCCGCGGAGCCGCCAGGGATATGCCCCTTGAAGGAGGAAGCGAAGGCGAACTGTGCCAGGACATGGCGCCCAACTCGATGACTTACTCGAATAAAAGGAGTAACAAAGAACCCTGTGACGACGTTAGGCCCGCTGGCCGAAGCGATCGTAAATCATTTACATACCTGCCCATGGAATGCCCAGCTTTTAATACAAGAGCGAAGCGCCGAATATGGGAGGAAAGATATGGAATAGACGTAGAGATTCGTAGCGGATCCGAGGAAGACTCGGATATCGACTCCGAAGATACGACAATGGACGAGGAGATACCCTGTAACCAGGAGGCTTCGTTTATTATAAAAGAAACTCGAACAAATTTGTCAGGAAAAGTTATGCCACCTGGAGATCGGCAGATGCCATCTGTTTTGGATGAGGAACGAGTAAGGCCAAGCTATGAAGACAAGCCTAGAGGTTCGGCGCTGCCACCGTTAAGTCGGCAAGTTCCGCCAACCCAAAGGGGAGTCCGGCAGAAGCCAGATTATGAGAGGAAAATTAGAGGAATGGCATTGCCACCTCTACAGGAGCAACCAACAGAGCCAGGTCAAGATTGGCAAGCTGTGGAGGCATTAAGGTGGAGAACTATGGAGGAATTAGCCCAATCCATAGGACAATTAGTGGATAAACCAAGAAGAACGATCTCAGCACCACCACCTAAGTTTGCAGGAACCGATACGGAGGACCCGGTGCTATTCTTAAAGCATATGCAGGCTTATTGCATAGACGTTGGAGCACCGGCGTACCAGTGGACGGACCTAGCAGTTAGGCAAATGACGGGACAGGCAGCTATACGAATGAAGATATACGCAGGAGGTCAGATTACATGGAGGCAGTTACAGGAAGCAGTACTTAGAGCTTACAACAATAGTGAGTGTATAAATCACTTACGTGCGGAACTGTATGGCCAGGACCAGATTAAAGGAGAAGGTGCAGAAGCCTTTTTGATTCGGAAAAGGCAGATTTGTCAGCGGATCAATCCGAGATGGCAGGAGGAAGAAGTGGTGCCACTGCTGCTGAGCAGATTAAACGGTCCATTACGGGCTGCGCTACGGACTTGGAACTGTCAAAGCACAGAAGAACTGTTAAACGCTGCTATTACGGTGGAACGGGATTGGAAGACGTCCGAGGTGTACACCGCACCAAGAGCAAATGTTAACGCTCAAGATGGCAGAATTGATGGTGGAAACAGACAGCCCCAGTACCAAGGCTACCAAGGCCGTTTACAGTGCTATGGTTGTGGAGGCGCTCACCTACGTAGAGACTGTAGGAACGAAGGAAGAAGGCCTCAGCAACAAGGAGGTCAGGCGCGGGCACCAGATAGACCCCAATATAGTAGAACATGGGAGAGACGGGATAATCCGAATCCAAATAGGCAACAAGCAAATGTAGTTAAGCCGAAAAAACCAAGGTTTATATTTCCGGATGGATCACCTGTAGAAATGCCTGGTACTAATAAGCATGGAGCGATGATTATGCGCGCCATGCAATACCAAATTGATCATCCTTCACAGGGAACGGATTATAAGCAGCAAGCACTGGAAGATGGAATGTGGTACGCATTACATGCGGACGATGACGACTATGACCAGGAGCTCTTGCGTAAAGAATGTGGTATCCAAGAAGGAAGTGGAAATGAGGACATATCGGATGAGGAAGAGGAAATAGAGGACCCGGGGAAGTTACTGTTCGGTTTCCGGAACAATGATTATATTTCCTGTGTTGATGACCTAGCAGATCCGGAAAACCGACACCCAGTCCAATCAACCAGCCAAGCTACTAGCAACTTGCCAGCGGGAGTCCCAGCCGCTATAGAAGACAGCGAGGAGATAGTTAGTGACTCTACTCCAACTGATAATGATACGGTGACAAATGAGGAATCGCCAATGACGGAGATTCGAAGGGACCGTAAACAGCACCGTCGAATAAGACGACTTAGACAGCGTCATGCTTCACCCCCAACTTCAGATTCGGAGGAGGGTGTGAAGTTTAATAAAAGAACATGCATAGCATTGTTACGAGCAGAGGAAGAAGAAATCGCAGCGGACCAATTGTTGCAACTAGGGAAGCGAGCAAGATTTGAAATTTTGGAGCCACCGGACGTGGTCCAAGAAGATATAATAGTTAAAGATGAAGTATTGGAACCACCAGACGTGGACCAAGAGGTCGAGGTCGATGTTATCTCGCCACCTCCGGATTTTGAAGATAAGATCGAGATTAAAGAAGAAGAACTGTTCGATTCAACGGCCGCTACAGCTGCAGGGTTTGATCAACCGAGTGCAGAATTAGCAAAAGCAAAGGAACCGGCGTTGACGGACCTACTATTGAGAGATGGGCAAGAAGACCGAAGGTCAAGAGAAGATTATATAGGGTGGACGGTAGTCGCGGTGAAACGTACGCCACTACCGGCATCCAACCCATTTGCAGCATTCGTGGAGCCGCCTGTAACGGACTTGTACTTGTGTCCTCCAAGCTTGGAGACCCAGTATGACCAGCAAGGAGTTCCCTGGAGATATGTGCCTACCAGAGTCCCCGCACAAATCCAGCTGCATGGCCAACCCCGTGAAGTCCCTGAAATTCCGGCCCCTCAGCCCGAGGTCGCCGAGGTACTATTGAGGCAGCCTAAGGAGAAACCACCAGATGTGGAAGAAACTACGGCCCCTCAGCCCGAGGTCGCCGTACCAGCAGTGAGGCAGCCGAGAGAGAAGCCACCTGAAGCCTCCAAGGAGTCCCCCAGGTCGCCGGAGAACCGTCCACAGGAGGCCTATGCCAGGTCACCTGGAGAAGAACCACCTGTCGAAGCTAGAGCTACGGAGGTTGAGGAATCGCCTCGGACGAGAGAAAAGGAGAAATCATCCTACGAAAGGAAGTGATTTTAAAACTTGTTTATTTGGACTTAGTATTAGTGTTATTGTTGTTATAAACTTAGTATTAGTTTTTATTGTTGTTTTTGGACTTAGATTTTTGTTGATTTTAGATTTAAGTATTTTTAAGTTGATATTATAAATAGAGTATAATTGTACCAGATGGGTACAGTTAAATAAACATCCCATAATTAATGCTCTTAAGGGGGGGGGGGGGTGTTGTGGTATTCGCCATGTGGAAATCGGCTATAAAAAGCGCGATTTCGCTGGGAATAGCCAGTCGGTGCAGAACCATGAAACAGTAAATAGCTAAGTAATTGTGGAGCATTATTTCTGGGTTTTAAAATCTGCATAAGTCTTTTTCTTTGGACGAACGTCACCATAAAATTTGCCAGTTGATCTTGGAGCTTCCGGAGACCTGGGTATGCCAAGAGGGCATACGTGAACCTGAAGATAAAAGCAAGGCGTTGCTGAAGAAGCACCGGCGGAGAGACGCTGTAGTCGAGCCCGATACTGTGAGGAAACAGTGGTTCCTGGCCGTCTTAGAAGTTTGTACCTGGAATACGGACAGATTTTGCAAGCACCTAGGGGAAAGAGTCCGCTCACGATCGTCGGAGGAGGGCCAATCGTTCCGAGCACCATTCCACCTAGAGAATTAGTTTTAAGAAGAAGTGTACGACGAGAACCGGTCATCGCCGACGTTGCCAAGCTTGGACAATCCGTGCCATAACCGTAGCAGCCGACGCCATCGCCAGGGAGGCGTGTACAGGAGTTCACCACCTGGGCATAACTTGCACCAGGTCGGCGAAGAAGTAAAACCGCGTGGCAAGTTAACTAAAAGAAGTAAATCGACGGAAATCCGACATAGCCGGCGTTGCCAGCATTGGACCAGCCATGCCGTAGCCGTAAAATAGCCGACGCCAACGTCGAGAAGGAGAATACAATAGTTTACCACCTGGGCATAACCTGCACCAGGTCGGCAAGACGCGAAAACTACGTGGCAGACTAATTTAAAAAAGAAATACTACGATAATCCGACATAGCCGGCGTTGCCAGCATTGTACGGACCGTGCCACATCTACAGAAGCCGACGCCATCGCCAGGGAGGCGTGTGCAAGCGAATACCACCTGGGCATAACCTGCACCAGGTTGGCGGAAGACGAAAACCACGTGGCAAACGTGATTTTCGATCAAATAACGGAAAACAGGCGACGCCAAGAGCTGGACGGTGTGGCCACACCTCCAGTACCGAGTGCCGACCCCAAAGCACCGAGAACAAGGATCTACCACCTGGGCATAACCTGCCCCAGGTCGGCAGCAAAGAAGCCAAGTACGGCAAACACTGCATTAGCCGGAATTATGGCACTAAACAGTGAAACCCCTCCAGCCCGGACGGCGGAGGACGAAGAAGAACACGACATGCTCTCAACTACCGAGGCCGTCCCCAGAAAAGGACCTGGTGCGGTCTCAAACTGCCCTACACAGATCGCCGCCCCTGAGATTTTGACTGAGCCTAGCCGCGGAGCCGCCAGGGATATGCCCCTTGAAGGAGGAAGCGAAGGCGAACTGTGCCAGGACACGATTTCGAAGGGAACGATCAGTCAGTACAGAACCATAGAGCGGCAAGCACCTATTAAAATAGTTGAGCATTTGTTCCGGCTTTAAAATCTGTATAAGTCTTTTTCTTTGGACGACCATCGCCAAGTAAAATTGCCAGTCGAACTTGGAACTTCCGAGCACCTGGGTATGTCAAGGCGGCATACGTGAACCCGAAGATTAAAGCAAGGCGTAGCTGAAGAAGCACCGGTGGAGGACGCCGTAGTCGAGCCCGATACTGTGAGGAAACAGTGGTTCCTAGCCGATCCGCGGCGTTTGTACCTAGGTACAAGCAGGACCGAAACTTAATTTTAAGAAGAAATAATACGATCACCGGTCATCGCCGACGTTGCCAACATTGGATGACCCATGCCATAACCGTAGCAGCCGACGCCATCGCCAGGGAAGCGTATACAATAATCTACCACCTGGGCATAACCTGCACCAGGTCGGCAGAAGAAGAAAACTTAGCGGCGAACGAATTTTGAGAAGAATAACTACGATCACCGGTCATAGCCGACGTTGCCAACATTGGATGACCCATGCCATAACCGTAGCAGCCGACGCCATCGCCAGGGAAGCGTATACAATAATCTACCACCTGGGCATAACCTGCACCAGGTCGGCGGAAGAAGAAAACTTAGCGGCGAACGAATTTTGAGAAGAATAACTACGATCACCGGTCATAGCCGACGTTGCCAACATTGGATGACCCATGCCATAACCGTAGCAGCCGACGCCATCGCCAGGGAAGCGTATACAATAATCCACCACCTGGGCATAACCTGCACCAGGTCGGCAAGACGTGAAAACTGCGAGGAAAATACTTTTGAGGAAGAATATTACGTGAATTAGCTCCAGCCGAAGTTGCCAGCCCTAGACGGACTGCGCCACCCCTGTAGTAGCTGACGCCATCGCCGAGGAGGCGTATACAACAGTTTACCACATGGGCATAACCTGCACCAGGTCGGCAAAGAAGTAAAACCTAACGGCAAACCAAATTTAAGTAAAAGAAATACGAAAACCGACCCAGCCGGCGCTGCCAGCATTGGACACACTGTGCCACACCTGCAGCAGTCGACGCCATCGCCAGGAAGGCGCATACAAGAAGATACCACCTGGGCATAACCTGCACCAGGTCGGCAGAACGTGAAAAACACGTGGCAAATAGTGTAATGGCCGAGAATATGGCATTATACCACGAAACCCCTCCAGCCCGGACGGCCGAGGACGACGATAAACACGACATGCTCTCTACCACCGAGGCCGACCCCAAAACAAGACCTGGGGCGGTCTCAAACTGCCCTGCACAGATCGCCGCCCCTGAGACAACGACTGTAGCTAGCCGCGCAACTTCCAGGGATAAGCCCCTTGAAGAAGGAAGCGAAGGCGAATTGTGCCAGGACATGGCGCCCAACTCGTTGACTTACTCTAACCAAAAGAGTAACAAAGAACCCTGTGACGACGTTAGGCCCTTTGGCTTAAACGATCGCAAATCATTTGAATACCTGCCCATGGAGTGCCCAGCTTTCAATACTAGAGCGAAGCGCCGATTATGGGAGGAGAAGTACAGTGTAGACGTGGAGATTCATAGCAAGTCTAAAGAAGATTTGGCGGATGGATCTATAAATATGATAATGGAAGAAGAGATGCCACCATGGGAATGGCGAATGCCACCTCAATGGGAGGAAGAATATGGAATGCCAAGCTATGAGGACGAACCTAGAGGTCCGGCGCTGCCACCGTTAAGTCGGCAAATTCCGCCAACTCAAAGAGGAGTCCGGCATAAGCAGGGGAAGAGGAAGAGAATTGAACAAATGTGGATGCCACCTTTGGAGGAGGGGTATCGGCGATACATTTGTGACGACAACCAACCCAGGCAATGGATAAAATTAAAAACTAGGAGGAAAAGGAAAAAATGGAATAGGAAGCGGGGAATAGCAAATACGCTATTAAATTTAAATTCTGCGACGTTGCCAAGAATTGATATAATAGTAGAAGGTATTCCAGTAAGAGCATTGCTCGACACCGGGGCTAGCCGAAATATAATTAATAGTACGCTGCTACCCCTATCGATTAGGAATAGAGCGCTAAGAGGTGAAATGAGACTAGCCTGCGGCGAAACCCAGCACGCAACGAGAGGAGATATACAGCAACGTGTGAAAATTAAAAATATGACAATGCTAACTAAATTTACGATCATGGACGAGTTAAACGAAGACGTCATTTTGGGAATGCCTTGGTTCAAAAATAATGAAGTAGTAATGGACATAAACCGTTGTTGTATATACCTGGGAAACACCACCAGAGATATCGTATACTGGGGGAAGCGAGACGCAGACGAAGAAGATGAGGATAGTATCACTATTCCGTATGTACCAGAGATAGACAAAGAGGAATACACTCAAATTTTGATAGACTTTGCAGAATTATTCAAAGAAGTGTACAACAAAACACAACAAAGGCTACCCAACACCGGATCCGATTAACTAATACGAAACCAGTCCGAGTGAGGCCATATGCTTTATCAGAAATTAAAAGAGTAGCGGTTCAAGAACAGGTAGCAGAGATGCTGCGGGCGGGAGTAATCTCGCCGAGCACCTCTGAGTATTGTGCGCCGGTGGTAGCAGTAACGAAAAAAGATGGAACTATGAGATTCTGTTTAGACTACAGGAAGTTGAATGAAGTAACCCAAGAAGAAGTGGCAGCACTGCCAGTAATCCCGAACACATTGGAAGAAATTGGAGAAGCCCGAGTTTTCTCGACGCTGGACCTTAAAGCTGGTTATTGGCAAATACCAGTAGCAGAAGCAGATAGACACCTAACGGCATTTGGTTTATTGGATGGAAGCACTTACGAATTTAATGTAATGCCTTTTGGCCTCAGGAATGCGCCAGCCACATTCCAGAAACTAATGTCGGAGGTTCTAAGTGGGGAACTGCAGCAGTTTACGAGAGTATACTTGGATGACGTGATCATTTTTTCACCAGATCACAGAACACACCGACAACACCTCCAAAAGGTGTTGGAAAGACTCTCGATTTACCAGCTGAAATGCGGAGCAGAAAAATGTGTAATTGGAGTAAACGAGTTAGAATACTTGGGTTTTAAAATCAAGGAAGACTGCAATACTCCACAACGGAAACATTTAAACGACGTGGAGAAATTCCCTCCACCAACATGTAAAAAACAGTTGCAGTCATTTTTGGGCCTAGTAAACTGGCTGAGAGAATATATTCCCCAAGCAGCGGAGCGTTTAGAACCTTTAACGCTACTTTTGCAAAAAGAGAAGCCTTTCCGTTGGCGAGCCAAACAACAAGAAGCGTTTGACGATGTAAAGAAATTTATGGCACAGCCAATGCAGCTATGGAGACCGCATCCAGGGAAGCAATTCTACTTGCAAACAGACGCCTCAAAAATAGGAATAGGCGCAGTGCTCTACCAGATAAACGACCAAGAGGAACGACGCATTATTGCATACGCGTCGCATAAGCTTACTAAAGCAGAACAAGCATACCACGCAAATGAACAAGAGTGTATGGCCGTGGTCTGGGCGATTAAACATTTCCGACAATATTTGGAAGATGCCCCATTTATTTTAAAGACCGACTCTCAAGCATTGACGTGGTTGCATCGTCTGAAGGACACTAAATCAAAACTGACAAGATGGGCATTACTGCTTCAAGAATACTCGTTTCGGGTTATCCACTGTCCGGGAAAAGAAAATGCGTTGCCAGATTACCTATCACGGAACCCAGAAGATACAGTGAGAGATCCTGAGACGTTTAACGAAGAAAGAATGGTCCCACCTACAAAGGAGAAAAAACCCAAGAATCTGATAGCGATGTTCCAGCCCCAGGAGATTCAGAGCCTGGAAGAGCGAGTAAAAGAGGGACAAGATGAAGACGACGAAACAAGAGGAACTAAGAAACAATGGTTACGAGAAGCTAAGAAACCTCCAGAGCAGCGACCATCATGGTGGAATTACTACATCGTGCAAGATGAATATCTATTTAGACTATACTTGAATAGATTGTGTCTAGTAGTGGGTAAATTTGACAAACAGGACGTATTTGAAGCCTACCATTCATATAGTGAAGCTCTTCATCCAGGAGCACAAGAAACTAGTAGAGCTATTCGCCGTTACTACTATTGGGCCAATCTGGAGAAAGAAGTCCGAAAATTTACAAAAAGATGCGATGTTTGTAGACAGATCAAAGCAGGGCCACCTCAAAAGAAAGCTGCGCTGGGGAGTATTCCAGCAGAAGCACCATTCCAAGTAATAGCATGTGACATAATGGGTCCATATGAGGAGACCAACAGGAAGAACCGATTTCTGATAGTGGCGATGGACGTATTTACTAAATGGACAGAAGCTATTCCGGTAGCTAGAGTAACCGCATCAAAGGTTATTAAGTTTTTGAAGGATGAGGTGTTTAGTAGATACGGATATCCGAAGGAGATAAGATCAGACGATGGTGCTCAGTTTAGAGGAGCAGTGTTCGAACAATTTTGCAGGTCAAATCATATTAAATGGACATCCTCCCCCATTTATCATCAGCAAGCGAATCCAGCGGAACGAAGATGGCAGGAAATGAAGAAGGCTTTAAGCGCCGCCATCTTAGAACGACCTACCACAGTATGGGATACACAAATTCCGCAGGTCCTCTATGCATTAAGGACTCGGAAAAATGAAGCTACCCAAAGTACTCCAGGAGAACTACTACTAGGGTACGAGTTGAAGAGACCAGGGGAATGGGCTATTGTGCGTGATGAAGTCGAAGCAATACCACGCCCTGAAGAAATGATCCAAGTTAGACAGGAAGCAAATCGGAACCAGAAGGCCTATCAGCAAAAATATGCCCCTACCCCAAGAATACCAACCATTAAATTTAGAGTTGGGGAAAGAGTTTGGGTCAAGAATTTCGCCCCGAAAGCGCCATTTGCACCAAAGTGGATAGGACCGTATGAAGTTTTGGAGGTCCTGGGATCTTCAACCTACCAAATCGATAAAGATGGAGCTTCATCGAAAATACATATTAACGATCTAAGACGCACTACAGTCCTGAGCGTGAGCGAAAGCAGCAGCTCAAGTGCTGAAGAAAATGATAGTACAAGTGAAGAGGAGGAGCTCCATAGCCAAAACCGTGAAATCCCTGAAATTCCGGCCCCTCAGCCCGAGGTCGCCGAGGTACCATTGAGGCAGCCCAAGAGAAAACCACCAGACGTGGAAGAAACTACGGCCCCTCAGCCCGAGGTCGCCGTACCAGCATTGAGGCAGCCAAAAGAGAAGCCACCTGAAGCCTCCGAGGAGTCCCCCAGGTCGCTAGAGAGCTACCCACAGGAGGCCTATACCAGGTCACCTGAAGGAGAGCCACCAAGTGAAGCTAGAGCTACGGAGGTTGAGAAATCGCCTCGAACTAGAGAAAAAGAGAAATCATCCCACAAGAGGAAGTGATTTTAAATATGTTTATTTTGGACTTAGTTATTAGTTTTTATTGTTGTTTTTGGACTTAGTCATTAGTTTTTATTGTTAGTTATGGACTTAGTTATTTGGTATATTTGTTGTTTTTGAAGTTAATTATTTTTAAGGATTTGATATTATAAATACGGTATAATCGTACTAGATGAGTACGGTTAAATAAACATACCGTAACAAATGCTCTTCAGCGGGGGGGTGTTTTGATGCTCAAGTGTGGAAATCGGCTATAAATAGCGCGATTTCGAAGGGAACGATCAGTCAGTACAGAACCATAGAGCGGCAAGCACCTATTAAAATAGTTGAGCATTTGTTCCGGCTTTAAAATCTGTATAAGTCTTTTTCTTTGGACGACCATCGCCAAGTAAAATTGCCAGTCGAACTTGGAACTTCCGAGCACCTGGGTATGTCAAGGCGGCATACGTGAACCCGAAGATTAAAGCAAGGCGTAGCTGAAGAAGCACCGGTGGAGGACGCCGTAGTCGAGCCCGATACTGTGAGGAAACAGTGGTTCCTAGCCGATCCGCGGCGTTTGTACCTAGGTACAAGCAGGACCGAAACTTAATTTTAAGAAGAAATAATACGATCACCGGTCATCGCCGACGTTGCCAACATTGGATGACCCATGCCATAACCGTAGCAGCCGACGCCATCGCCAGGGAAGCGTATACAATAATCTACCACCTGGGCATAACCTGCACCAGGTCGGCAGAAGAAGAAAACTTAGCGGCGAACGAATTTTGAGAAGAATAACTACGATCACCGGTCATAGCCAACGTTGCCAACATTGGATGACCCATGCCATAACCGTAGCAGCCGACGCCATCGCCAGGGAAGCGTATACAATAATCTACCACCTGGGCATAACCTGCACCAGGTCGGCGGAAGAAGAAAACTTAGCGGCGAACGAATTTTGAGAAGAATAACTACGATCACCGGTCATAGCCGACGTTGCCAACATTGGATGACCCATGCCATAACCGTAGCAGCCGACGCCATCGCCAGGGAAGCGTATACAATAATCCACCACCTGGGCATAACCTGCACCAGGTCGGCAAGACGTGAAAACTGCGAGGAAAATACTTTTGAGGAAGAATATTACGTGAATTAGCTCCAGCCGAAGTTGCCAGCCCTAGACGGACTGCGCCACCCCTGTAGTAGCTGACGCCATCGCCGAGGAGGCGTATACAACAGTTTACCACCTGGGCATAACCTGCACCAGGTCGGCAAAGAAGTAAAACCTAACGGCAAACCAAATTTAAGTAAAAGAAATACGAAAACCGACACAGCCGGCGCTGCCAGCATTGGACACACTGTGCCACACCTGCAGCAGTCGACGCCATCGCCAGGAAGGCGCATACAAGAAGATACCACCTGGGCATAACCTGCACCAGGTCGGCAGAACGTGAAAAACACGTGGCAAATAGTGTAATGGCCGAGAATATGGCATTATACCACGAAACCCCTCCAGCCCGGACGGCCGAGGACGACGATAAACACGACATGCTCTCTACCACCGAGGCCGACCCCAAAACATGACCTGGGGCGGTCTCAAACTGCCCTGCACAGATCGCCGCCCCTGAGACAACGACTGTAGCTAGCCGCGCAACTTTCAGGGATAAGCCCCTTGAAGAAGGAAGCGAAGGCGAATTGTGCCAGGACAATAGTAAGCAGACGCAAACACCCATACAGCGATGCAAGATTAATAGCAGACGGCCAAACCTTAGAACGTGTAACACAATATGAATATCTGGGAAGCTGGTTGCATGAAGACTGGGATAATGACAGAGAAATTAAATGCAGAATTGAAATGGCCCGAAATAACTTCTTTAAATTTAAAAACGTACTAACTAGTCGAGACATTAAATTAAAACTAAGATTACGATATGCCAAATGCTATGTATGGTCGGTGTTGCTGTACGGTGCAGAGACCTGGACATTGAAGGCATCGTCCATCAACAAAATAGAAGCATTTGAGATGTGGATGTATCGTAGAATGCTGAGGGTGCCATGGACGGACAGAGTAACCAACGACGAAATTCTAAGAATAATCGGCAGAGACGGTGAGTTTATGCTCAATGTCAAAAAGAAGAAAACATCGTACTTTGGTCATATAATGCGAAACTCAAAATATCAACTGCTGCAACTTATTGTCGAGGGAAAAATAGAGGGAAAGCGAGGCATGGGCAGAAAGCAATTGTCATGGTTAAGAAATATAAGAGAGTGGACGGGGTTAAGGACGATAGGAGAGTTGGTCCACACAGCAACCGACAGAGAAATGTATGGAAATATGGTCGCCAACATCCAACAATAGTGGATAGGCAGTCGAAGAAGAAATAATTCATTGTGTACAGGGACATTTTTTTAAGTATTTCACCCGGTTGACGATTATCCTGCTGTCTATAATAAAAAACAAACCACACATTTCTCAATGATTTTCGACAAGGAAGCCGAATTTAATGTCAAAGAATATATAGGTTCACATATTTGACAGATACGACGCCATCTTGAATTTGGCGATCCGATTTCAAAACCTATAGTTCTTGATATTTATTTTCAGCCGTTTCGGAAATACGGGGGTTCCTATTTTGCTTTAATCAATTTTGTCTTTTAAGTGTCTCACCCCCTTAATAAATAGACCTTCTAAGCTGAACACCTCAATTCTTTTAACAGTTACATAATTTCCCGTGACCAAGCTATCTACGCTATAACCAAATCCGACAGATGTAAAAAAGTGACAGATACGACGCCAATTTGAGTTTTTTTAAATGGCAACTTCCATAAATAGTAACACAAGTGAATTGCATTTGGCGATCCTATTATTAAATTTCTCATTCCCTTAATCATGGATCCTTTTTTTGGTAACAACCTGCATGTTTCAAGATGTTTTTGATGATTGACAGATGATTTTTTTCATGTTTTCGATAAAGTCCGCATCGTATATTAGGATAAGTCACCCTATATTAATGGAAATTTTACGTCAACAAATATTTAGGTGGCTCTCTCACAATATTTACTTATGAAACCAAAAAATAATGTCAACTTATGAGGAAAAATGAAATAAATTATATTGTTCTAGCGTTTTCGTGAAACTTAGTTACTTGGAAGACGTAGCAAAATTGGACCCATTTTTTTAAAGGTAGCTGTGACCATCTCTTACAAATAGATAAAATATATACATTTGTTTGGTTGCTAGGCATTATTCCTTATGATTGATCTGTCACGTTTGCTAGGCGCAAATTAAATCACTTGTGTGACTATTGAACTTATGAGGGTTGCCGTTTAAAAAATTCAAAATGGCGTCGTATCTGTCACTTCTTGACATCTGTCGGATTTGATTATAGCGTAGATGACTTGGTCGCGGGAAATTATGTATCTGTGGACAAAATTAAGGTGTTCAGCTCAGAAGGTCTATTTATTAAAGGGTTGAGACACTTAAAAGACAAAATCGATGAAGGCAATTTAGGAAATCCCGTATTTGCGAAACGGCTGAAAATAAATATCAAAAACTATAGGTTTTTGAAATCGAATCGCCAAGTGCAATTCACTACTTGTGCGACTATTTATGAGGGTTGCCATTTAAATAAATTCAAAATGGCGTCGTATCTGTTACTTCTTGACATCTGTCGGATTTGATTATAGCGTGGATAGTTTGGTCACGGGAAATTATGTATCTGTGAAAAAAATTAAAGTGTTCAGCTCAGAAGGTCTATTTATTAAAGGGGGATACACTTAAAAGACAAAATCGATGAAGGCAATTTAGGAAATCCCGTATTTGCGAAACGGCTGAAAATAAATATCAAAAACTATAGGTTTTTGAAATCGGATCGCCAACTGCAATTTACTTATGCGGTTATTTATGAGGGTTGCTATTTAAAAAAATTCAAGATGTCGTCGTATCTGTCAAATTTGTGAACCTATATATTTTTTGGCATTAGACTCGGCTTTCTTGTTGAAAATCATTGAGAAATGTGTGTTTTGTTTTTTATTATAGTCAGCAGGAAAATCGCCAATCGGGTGAGACACTTAAGAAAATGTCCCTGTACAATAACTCACCCCCTAACTTAATACTATGTGTCAATGTTAATGTATTTATACAGGAACTTCAGGTAAGGGTGGCTTTCGGCTATATCTAAAAAAGTATTGATCATAAACTTTAATCGTCTGCTTCCGAATGTGCCCAAAAATAGTGTTATTGTGACGGACAACGCTAGTTACCACAGTCGCCAACTAAGTAAAGTGCCGAATTCAAATAATACAAAAGTGGAAATTCAAAACTATATGATGGAAAATAATATATATTTCGAGGAAACCTATACAAAAAAGGACGTTTTAAATATTTTAAAACATTCAATATTGAAAAAGAATATATCTCTGACAATCTCGCAAGTGCTAATGGTCACACAGTTTCACGCCTCCCTCCGTATTACTGTATTTTAAACCCAATAGAACATATTATATGGAGCCAGTTAAAGACGATGATTAGAAGAGAAAACACATCCCCTACACTAAGTAGTTCTGTTATAGAATTAATTAAAAAATGTGTAAATAATATCCCAGTAGAAAGTTGGAAAAATTCTGTGAGACACGTGATCCAAGTCGAAGATTCCTATAACATAATTAATAGTAACGTAAGGCCCTTAATAATCAGTTTAGGCATAGACGAAGACGATAGTGATAGTGAAACAGAGCTAAATATAGAGTAGGTTAAGTTAAATATTGTAATATTATAATATTGTAGATTAGTATTTTTGTATAAATATTAATAGCTATTTAATTACATGATTAAAATAAAGATACTTACCTATTATTTTTTATTTGTTGTTTTGTTGAAAATAGCTAACCTAAACCATTGAAATTAGTAGGTAATCAGGACCTGTACCCTTTCAAAAGGTCCGGTACCTACACAATAGATATTTGTGAGGCAACTTATTTATGGTTGGGATTACGACTGAGGGGTGTCATTTAAATTTTATTGCGGTCGAGAAATCAACGAATTATTGTGGAATGGAGATTAACCATTCATATCACCTTTTCTCCGTTTCTGGGTGACGGAACTGACATCGACAGGACAAAAAAAAAATTTTTATTAATCTCTTTTTCTTTTTTCTAAAATAGTGTCAGAGAGAGTATGGTCTAGATCTCGTTTAGAATGGCATTTCCTACTTGTTATAGAATATTTACTATTGAAGGTAGTAAAAATAAGCTTGTGCCTTAACTGAGTAAAGAAACAGTAAGCGCGTCTCCCTTGTATATGCACAGAAAGAACGATGCATAAAGCGGACGAACTGTGGGAGGTTATGACGTCACCGACTCGCGAGCATTTTATTTAATTTTGATCTGGTATATTTCGAAAACTACTTATCAGATTGACTTCAAATTTTCAGGGCTGACCGCACCTTATAAATTCTTTATAATAATTAGGTGAAGAGTGTAATTTGAGGTTTGACCAAATGACCTCATTGTGGATGCGGCGAGTTATGAACGGTGAATTTTCTCAGGCTCGAATTCAGCAAGATATTTTTACTCCATTACTCTATTTTGATCCCTAGTATCAGCAGTAATGTTTGCTCTATGGGGAAAGCCCGAAAATTTAACCAGATCGTTAGTGTTACATGGTCTACAAAATAATTGGGCTTTGTTAATCTCAAGCATATCCAACAAATTAGATTTACCAACTTTGCTACATGAATTAATGTAAAGGTTTAACATGTGCTGAAGGGGCGAAGTTATAACTGGGGTAAAGTATATAAAACGAACACGTTTGTTTCAATATTGTAACTATTTAAGATTGTAATACTAAGGTTTATGTTTATGTTTTTAAGTATGAAACCTCTTCACTCTTCGTGAATCTAGCTAAAAAAGTCATCTTTGTAAATCTTGTTGTGCTATAAATTTCAGGTCTAGTTATTTCGATCAATTTTTTAATTTCTGCAATCAACTATTTCTACTCAGATATGACCTACTTTGTTAACTTTGTAATTAAGCCTACCCACTAAAGAACTGGGTCATAATATCTCCTCGCGCCCGCAGAAAGTTTCAGTTTTCAAACACATATTACATATCCCCCGAATTGCACAAAACAAGTTTAGATACATATTGCGACTTGCAACTGTGAAATATAAACTAAACTAACTGGAAACTAACTTTGTGTACAATTTCAATCGAAGTTCGTATAAATATCATCGGTCAACGTCAACATGTATTGGATATTATAATGGGAACATTTATTTACATTTCTGGTATAACAGTAACTATTAGTCAAATTTTAAGCCTTGACCTATTCATTATATAGGGTGTCCCAAAAGACTACCCCAGCCGCGGCTGACATTTTCGAATCAAGTCAAGTTTAAAAATATCCAAGTAAAAAAATTGTTTATTAACTTAAATCAAATTTTTAATGAATACAGAATACAGAGGTTATTGTTCGTATTTATGACGCTTTAACCTAAATTACAAATCAAACAATAAACCGTGTAGAGAGCAATTTTATTCGCCGATTCAGTTCACAACTAATATATTAATAGTCTTTATAATTTTCTTACATAAAACATTGCCTTTGTTGTTTCATGTCACTCATTTGGTATTTTAGTCTAGCGAGGCTGATGATGGCAGTTTATGCTCCAGTAATATTTCTCTTCTTTTTAAACCAACCTAATGAGAAAGAAAATAAACAGTAAAGCAGATTTTCAGTGTTTTCAATTATATATTCTCTCCACTTCGAGATATGTACTACTTCTCCAAAACTGATTATTATCATCTTCAATTTTCACCCTGATACCATTAAACTACTTCAATCTTATTTAGAAAATAGAACCCAGGCCATTCAAGTCAGCGCTGTGACGTCCACGGAAAGGGGTTATTGACCTTGGTATCTCACAGGGTTCAGTGCTGGGACCGTTGCTATTTATTATCTACATCAATGATCTTCCAATCAGTAATCCAACGACCGCCTTTGCTCTCTTTGCAGACGACACATCCTTAACCTGTAGCGAAAACTTACTGGAGTGGAGACTTTTATTAAAAAATTGAGACGTTTATTTGAAAAACAACACATGTCCATTTTAACCGAAAATGGACCTTATGCAGATTTACATAGTAAAGTACCATATATACAGTTGTCCGGGTTAAAATCAATGCCGAAATTCGGCATGTTTTGCAAAAACAACAGATGTTCTCGCGCTTTGTTGTAAAAACAACACTACTTGTCCGAATATATTCAACGTATCTTCTTGAACGACACCGGCTACCCAGTCTTTTTCAGCTTGTTTATTAGTGACTGTGTTATTATTTATCGTGGGCAGCAAATAAGTAGTGCGATATTGCATTTTTTTATTACCAATAGTACCGAGAATTATACTTCTTACTAAACTTTTAAAATGGCAGATTTTGCTCAAGCTAGTACCTCTGGTGTTGTGGGTGATGAGATTGTAAAATTTCCTCGACAGATAAACCACGAGAAAGATCAAGAAAGGTTTACTGTCGAGAAATAATAAAACGTGCTAAAGCGGGTGGATTAGCCCACCGAACACATAAAGGGGACAAAGATGTTTTACCTCGAGAAACAGGACTGGACTGCAGGTATTTTTAGATGAGCTAGTGATTTTAGTGCATGTTTAAGTTTATTCGTTTTTGTAGTGATTTTACTAAATATTTAGTTATATTTTTTTTGCAGATGTAAACGCTACTGTTACTTTCAAGTGATATCCCCGGAACAGCGGCTTGAGTTACGTTTTTAACAATATGAAATCGAAAAATGAACAGGAATCAGAGTTATCTGGGACTTATTACCGTAATACCTGTTCAAAGACGTCGCAGCCGACTTTCTCTTACTGAAAATAGTGATGGAAACTTAAGTGACAGTGATGGAGCAGGCCAATATCATGATCAACAAGGTCCGCCGCATATAGCAGCATTTAAATATAAAATTCGAGTACCTGGACAAGAAGTGGAGGTGTGTGCTTAAGCATTTCGTAGTATTTTTGGTGTTAGTGAAATAAGAGTTCTCCGTATTAGAAGCAGCTTAGCTGCGACTGGATTTTCTCCTAAAGATGGTTGTGGAAAACATACAAATAGACCAAATAGGACAAAGACCTCCGATGTTGAAGCAGTAATGTAGCACATTTCCTCCTTCAAAGGTCGATAGCGACTTTAGTTTAATTTCGACTGCAAAAAAAGTAGTTCTGGACGTTCCAGAAGAATGGAATGATCTTATTCGGAAAGCATGGTCCAAACCATCTCCAATTATTGTTGTGAATGCTGGAATAGAGTCCCAATGGTTTCTAATGGATGAAAGTTTTAAAGACCTATTTTTAAAAAATCCCAAACCAAAAATTTCGCTGAAACCAGCGTGAATGTACCAAATATCTAAAGATTATCCTGGACAAGTGCTAATACGCCAAAGTTTTATGGTCCTTGGATATACCATACTATTGCAGGAAAAAGAAGCCGAAAGAAATAGCACTGATACCTCCAACGTACACATGAAATAAATCCAAAAAAGTTCCGAGATTTGATGAAACTTACCAAATATCTTAAGAATCCTCGTAACAAGGAGTTTTATCTTAACATACGAGCAAAGACGGAGGTACAGCAAGATACCTCGAAAGACATATACCGGGTTTTGCATCGTCGAGCGGGACATAGGAAATCCCATGTAATTTTAAATGGGGTCAATTATTGGCTTCCCTAATTATTTTAGGGAAAAATTCTATTTAGGTTTATTAAAGAGCACTAAAACCCACATTCAAAAGAATAACTTGAGATATTTTTGATGAGCCCGTTTACGGGTTATCGCCGATTTCTTTTTAACTATTTCTCCTTTTTATAGGCCCGTATTTGCGGGCACCAGTCAAGGTGAAAGATGACTGTCAAATAAAGTCGTCATTTTGAGGAATATTTGAACATCTTAAATCCTAAAGTTCTAACAATTTAATAGTACCTACCTATTAATTAGTAAAATATTGAAACATGTAAAATGTCATAATTAACCTTGTAATTGGATACTTTATTTTAGTTTTATTCAGATTAATTTGTACTCATAAATACACCTTTAATATTTTCGATGTACGAGTTTTTATAACAATAAAGCACACATTTCAAAATGACAACTTTATTTGACAGTCATCTTTTACCTTGACTGGTGCCCGCAAATACGGGGCCATAAAAAGGAGAAATCGTTAAAAAGAAATCGGCGATAACCCGTAAACGGGCTCATCAAAAATATCTAAAGTTATTCTTTTGAATGTGGGTTTTACTGCTCTTTAATAAACCTAAATAGAATTTTTCTCTAAAATAATTAGGGAAGCCAATAATTGACCCCATTTAAAATTACATGGGATTTCCTATGTCCCGCTCGACGATGCAACACCCGGTATAACATGTTAACATTTTCTGCCATTTTCGAAATATTTGCGCTTACAGTAAATTGTAATTTATATTTTATAATTTATGATATAAAGTGAGGTAAGTGACTATATGGTTTCAATATATCCGCTACGACTTCTGACGTACGGTACGGTAAACGGTACGTAGTCAAAGGGATGCTGGCTTAGAGACTTCCGAGAATTTTGACTGCAAATAATATGCGTATGATTTTTAAACTTGTCTATACGTTTTATTCAAATAAAATTAAAAGAAGTTGTGGTACCCTAACATTAATGAATTAGTTATCTGTTATCTATCAGTACCTTCTCTTATTCCTACCTTAAGTATTCATTATCTTTAAACCCCTATTTCTTAAGCATCTTCTACTGCTATGGAATAATGCTCTATGAGGTAAATTTTGATTTAAAATTATCTACTTATCAACCAAGGCATATCAACTTTTCGCAAGAAGAAAGTTTCAAAGCATATTCTCGAATTTGCACGATATAAGTTTGAAAGCAGATTGAGCTTGCCGGAGTTGCAGATATTAATCAACATTTATCTTTAGAAAATTACTTTGTGTGTTTAAAACCTTATTGGTCAACCACGTTACGCAATGATATTATAATTTGAAAATTTAAATATCAATTACTTGGTTGACTTTTATCCATAATTCAGAATTAAGTTCCCCATGATAACGGTATGTTTTTTATATTACACTGGTATACAGCGTGTCCAGAAACCATCTTAAGATATGGGAAACTTTTTTATTTTAGACTTTACGAAAAAAAGTGATTCTTCATAAAAAGTTCTGCATGGTCTAAAACCTAAAATGCAACTATCAGATATTAAATTCTCCCAGGCGTATACGAGGTAAGTCAAAAAATATGAATTTGGCTTAAAAGTAAAGTACCTTCATTTTTGATAATATTGAAAATTGTTATTAAAAAAAGTTGATCAGAACTAAAAACCACGTTCAAATATGAAATTACGCCCATTTACCTTGAAAGAAATGTTTGACAGCAACCGTCAAAACGCGTTAAAATTTATAAAACATAAAAATGGTAGCGTTATTAACTTCTGAGGAGAAAATTGAAATTGTTTTGATTGTGGAAGAAAAATTCGTAAAAAATAATAAAACCTAATTTTTCATTGCATTACCTAATTGTAATTTAAACGTGGTTTTTGGTTCTGATCAATTTTTTTTAATGACAATTTTCGATATTGTCAAAAATATAATAAATGGTCTAAAGTTGCCATTCGAAAGGCGACTTAGCTTAAAACAAAGATACTGTGGCGTAATGTTGTTGTTTTTCCTGATTCCATAGTTTCTCTAATTATCTCACAGAATTTTTCAGAAAAGGGCGAGCAAGATTTTAAGAAGCGGTATTCATTCTCGTTTAGTAGGTCCAGCACGCCTTGGAAAACTAAATGAAACCATGACAACTAATTATTTTATTTGTCAAGGCGGACAGTTTCCTTTTAATTAAATATGGTGCTTAAATTTACAATCAAGGAAAAAGTTGAAATAGTGTTAATTGTTGGAGACCACTACAAGACGTACAGAGAGGCTGCTCAAATTTTTAATGCAAGATATCCAAATAAAATTAACGGTTGGAGATATTTTTAATAAATTTAAAAATACCGGATCTGTAAGTAATAAATTTTCTGACAAGCATCAGGTTTGGCGTACGGACAAAGATACCCAATTGAATGTTTTGCTAGCTGTCGTGGAAAATCCTAAAATCTCATTGAGAAATATTTCACAAACTGTTCCACGACCTGTTACAAAGTCCACTGCCCAAGTTATTTTAAGGAAAAATAATTTTTACCCATACAAGCCAAAATTTCTTCACAAACTGCAGCCTAGAGATTTTGATTCACGATTTTTGTTTTGCTCTTGGTTTCAAGGTGAGGTAGAAGATGACCCACTATTCGCAAGAAAAATATTGTTTTCAGATGAGGCGATGTTCACCTCAAATGGAGTAGTGTGTTCTCAAAACTGTAGGTGGTGGAGTGATGAGAATCCCCATTTTGTAATTGAGTGTCGTGACCAGTATTCTTTCAAGACAAATGTTTGGTGCGGCGTTTTTAGGAACCAAATTGTAGGGCCGTACTTTTTTCGAGAAAATATTACCGGCGAAATTCACTTGAACTTTTTGGACACGGAATTATTTGAATTTTTTCATGGACTACCAATGAATATAAGACAAACACTTTGGTTCCAACATGACGGCGCTCCATGCCACAGCTCTGCAAGAGTGACAGAATTCTTAAACCGGACATTTCCACAGAAATGGATTGGACGAAGATCAGAATTTGCTTTGCCACCAAGGTCACCTGATCTAACACCTCTGGATTTTTTCGTATGGGGATTTTTAAAACAAAAAGTGTATACCCACAGACCTTTCGAGAACATAGACCATTTAGAGAGAATTATCAGAGAATGTGTCCAAGAAATTTCCCCTCAGATGGTTAGAAATGCAGTAATGGAATTTTCACGACGTACAACCGTTTGTATGGAAAAAAACGGTGGTCATGTTGAAGCTTAGTGTAGTATTTCATTATTGTACTTTGTAATTAAAATTATTAAATATAGTTTTCCATTTACGGTATTAATATTATTGACTTTCTGAACACCCCGTATGTGCTGGCTCAAAACTTTTGATTTGAATGTTATTTTATCAACAAGCAAAACTTTTTATGAAGAATAATTTTTTTTCGTAAAGTTAAAAATAAAAAAGTTTCCCATATGTTGAGATGGTTTCTGGACACGCTGTATAAAGAGCAAAATTGTATTATTATCTCCTCTGAATTTTTTTTTATGCTAACGGATTTAATTTTAAAGTATTTCTACTTCTCAAGCACATATAAAATTTGTTATTTCAATGTTTATAATAGATGAATTTGCCACTGATATTGAAATAGGTTTTGTTTGCAAATCCCTTTGTACGTTATATGATTGTACGAAATATGAGAAATACTACCACAATGCTATTACACAAAGAGAAGTAAAACAATTATTAATTATACAAAGTACACTTTGCCATTCCGAATGGAAATTTGCGTCGATATTTATTTTAAAGAGCGAAATGTATTTATCGAACATTTGAGCAATTAATGGATGTTTAAATGACAAAAGTTACAATGAAGAGATAATAATTAAGAGAAAAATTGATAATAATTAACCAACCATCTATATCAAGTTATACCTAGCCTAATATTTACCTACGAGGTACCAGGAAAACATCTGATCAGGATTTAACAATAGCATAGTCCCATCAAATGTTTTACAAGAAATGATAGTTATGACTAAAGGTCAGAATATATTCGGGGGTAAGTGCACAAGTGCATCAAAATTACCGATAATTTTTGAATGAAATGTGTTTTTTTATAATTGCAAGATTTATTGGAATATTTCCCAAATTAATTAAGAACTCGAATCAAGTAAATTTAAATATTTTATTTAACAGATATCCCAATGCAAAGAGATAGTTATTAACAATTCTTGACAAAATGAAAGGAAAACATTCGTTGACATTGACTTTTTTGTCTGCTGTCACTCAATAAGATGACGTTAATTGTCAGAATATTACATTTTTTGACGTTTGTTAACAATAAAATCCCGCTTTGACGTTTCGTCAACAATATAAACTTGCGATGCAATTTTCGATTTCTGGCAGTGCTGTTTTCGCTGTAATTTTGCGAAAATTGCATTTCTCTTATGGGAACTTTAACATATGAGGGAAATATTCACTTAAATTCAGCCATAATATGCGCATATACAGGGTCGTTGGTATGTATGGAAACGGTCAATTATTTCTCAAAGTAAAACAGCTAGCAAAAAATACTTAAGACGAAAGTTTTAGGGTTCCTTGAGGTCTATTGGAATTTTTGAAAAATGGGTATACAGGATGAGTCGAAAAGCGGTAGAGAAACAAAGTTACTTTTTTTTAACGGAACACCCTATATCTTAGAATATTTTTGGATTTTACATAAAATTACAATTATTTTTTAATAAGTCTAAACCTAATAGCTTCCGAGATATCGACTTTTGAAGAATTATATTTTTGAACTTTGGCAGATTCTAGCTTCCTAATGTTATACCATAGAGCAAAATGGCTTCCATGTCCCTATCTTACTTTTTTATTATCTTCCCAAAAATATCAACTTCCGGTTAAACTGGAAGTACTATATTTCCGGCATTTGAGTTACATCCGGTTTAACCTGTAGGAAGATAATAAAAAACTAAGATAGGGATATGTAAGCCGTTTTACTCTAAGACGTACCGTTACAAAGCTAGAGGCTCTCAAAGTTCAAAAATGTAATTTTTCAATAGTCGATATCTCAGAAAGTATTAGGTTTAGACTTATAATGTATTTACTAAAAAATAATTGTAATTTAATGGTAAATCCAAAATAATTCTAAGACAGATGGTGTTCCATTAAAAAAAAGGTAACTTTGTTCTCCTACGGCTTTCTGACTGATTCTGTATACTTATTCTTTCAAAATTTTTATAGACTTTAAAAAACCCTAAAACTTTTGTCTTAATTATTTTTTGCTAGCTATTTTACTTTAAGAAATAATCGACCGTTTCCGTACATACCAACGACCCTGTATATGCGTTGTTTGTCTTTAAAATAGGCAGTTATATGCATTTTTTTGACCAAGTATGCATGCTGGTATGCAATATTTCTTAATTTATTAAAGTAAAATAGGGTAAAGAAACACACTGGGTTCTAAAAAACATGTTTATTTAAAAAAAAATGCAAAAAATAAACAAAGAAAAATAAAAGTAAACAATTTTTTTAACCTGGAACCGTATAAAAGACATTTATTACTAAATAATTTTCAAAATTTTCAACTAAAAATAATTATATTCTATCAGTAAAAATATGTTTATACAAACAGAAGCTTCTTTCAACATCTACTTATGTAATCGGACAATACTGCAACTTAGGTAGGAACGTATGAAGCCAAGATACAACTTCGTTGGTTGGTTTACCTTCAGAAATGCTTTTTGCTGCAGTTAAGTATTTAAATCCTTCAATTCTTTTTATCCAATTTGTTCCTTACTTGACCTCCTACTTTACCGGATGTTGTTACATTTAGAGGAAAAAGTTTCAACAATACTAATTGAGTCTCTTAAATTTAGATTTCTATTCCCTAACGAAGATTATGTCCGGTATAAAACTGAAATTAACTTTAATAAAAACAAGATCTTTATACACTTGCAGTTTTTAACAACTCTGTACTTTGCAAAACACACTGCGAATCGTCATCTAAATCCAAAATCGGGTCTTTAATGGATTCGAAATGTTCATGCGGCCTTAATCCATGTTCTCAATGGGTAATTACAGGTTCTGGAGGTAAACTAACTCCTGGTAATCTCTCCATCTCTCCGTCCAATCTCATCTGCACTCTTAGAGGTGCTTTTAGAAACACTTTTTTACATTTGAAATTAATTAATTTACTAAAGGATATTCAGTTCCGACGGCTTCTGCGACTCAGTTTATTCCATGTAAAAGGCAAGTCACATGCACCATATTGGGTTAAAAGATTCTTAAGTTTTAGCCTACTTTTACCATATACGGTACTGCATCAGACAAACGCACTTAAAACTTCTCATCTGGGACTGGATTTCGGAAGAGAAAGCTCGATAGGGACTGCTGAATAAATCGGGTTACGGTCACATTATGAGTTTTGTCTAGCTGCTTAGAATTAAATATAGGTTTGTTTCTTTATCTTCTTGAAGATAAGATCTACGATATATCTGCCACAAGCATCTATGCTGTCATCAACAATAATATAAAAAAAATTATTACCCAGTGAAGCTCTAATTTCTTCTAAAGCGGTTTCATATACTGAATGGACATTCTTCTTTCTAAGCGTGGATTCGTCAAAAATGGTTTGTTGATAATATTTTTGCAAGAATCCGCTAAATTGCGCATTTCGCAATTTTTTTAAGGGTAGGTTTTCTGCGACCAAAACCTTGCATAATTCTTCTTAAAAAATTTCCGTTTCAGATTTCGACTTTTCTCCAATATTTTGAAATGCGTTTTTTATACTCAGCTGAACTGGCTCAAATTTCATTGTTTGTAACTTTGATTTATGCAGCGGTGTTTTCAAATGTTGATCGATTTGGAACTTCTTTTCACAAACAATAATTTTTGCACAAGCTTTACAGAAAACTTTTTCTCCACTAAACACTAACTCTGGGAAATTTTTAATCCACAAAGGCGTTTTTACCACTTTAGACATTTTGAGCACAAAATTGAAATCACTAGTTTTACACCGGCATTACAATCCGATATAAATACAGTTTGTTAAGCACATAATAATAAGGCATTATTAAATAACAATGAATAACCCCTAACAATATACCTGCAAACCCCGGAAGCCCCCAATAAATACCTTGTGTATAACCAAAGTGTAAATACTAATTATTATATAATTATCTTCAGATTGGAAAATCCCTGAAACAAGTGCCGGACTGGATATTAAACCTATGAGTCTACGAGTTTTCATGACCGGGCGTTTTTAATTTTTTGATAACGCCGAAAATATAAAAATATTCAAAAAAATGCATATGTAAGTATGCACTTTGCATATATTCCGCCCTTTAGCTATGACTAATTGGCTGTTAGTTGTCTCAAGTGTTCATTGTATATCCGCCACAGTCCTTCAAAGGAGACAAGTTAATGGCACAGTGTACCAAACAATATAATTATAATTATGGCCGCGCTCTTTGCTAATTATTGTAAGTAAGAATTTAAAGTACCTCTAAGGCATATTGAATTTCAAGTTTATATGGGAAAAGAAGTAGTTTGGACTGCTTTAATATCAGGTTATTTTTATGTGTTATTAACAATTTGAACTAAACTTATCCATCCTGATGTTATATTCGGCGTGTGGTTTAAAATAAATATACGCAAGTTCAACAGTCGGAAAGACAGCACCATTATTATCGTTTTGGAACCGAAAACCGGTAAGAGGGAAAAGACTTCCAGGTACTCTCATTTGCTCATATTGCAAGGGTTTTGCATGCTACGTACATCCCAAAAGTTCCCGCCGCGCGCCGGTCCGACCACCTTCAGGCCCATCATAAGGAGTTGGTCAGAGCCCCGACATTCCAACAATCTTTCATCTGTTCTACCCACATATATATATGGCGGGTGTTCGGGAAAAGTGGTATATATTTAAGTATAATATTTGCAGAATTATACTGTTGACTCTTACTGCCATAAATAATCTACCTGATTAAATCCTATTGTATACGCCTCAACCTCTTCAAAGCTGAATAAATGGGATTAGGGTTGGCTTGAAAATGTACCTACACCACATGATTTATTTTTATAATTTGAAATAAATAGACAGGTATTTTTAGTTTTAGGTACCTATAATAAATGTAAAATAATGATAACAATTAATGATAATTGAAAATAATATAATTTCAAAGTATAACTATTAGGATAACAAGTACAATAAAAATTAATTAAATTCTTAAAAACTATTGACATTTTATTCAAAGCTTAAGTCTGTATCACTATCACCATCTTCATCTAAGCCTAAACTTATAATTAAGGGTTGAATATTTGTAATCATACAATTGTAAGAATTTTCCACCTTAAGTACATGCTGTACACAGTTTTTCCAGCTGTCTGCAGAAATTTTTCTTACTTCGTTTTTAATTAATTCTACTACAGATGCATTTAACGTAGAAGAAATATTATTTCTCCTAATATTGGATTTTAATTGGTGCCATATTAGCTCAATAGGATTGAATATACAATAGTATGGAGGAAGACGCACCACTGTATGTCCATTTTCTGCTGCAAGTTTGTCACACTCGTATTCATTATTTATTTTAAAAGCTTTTAATACTTCTAGCAGTTATCGTTTTTTGTAAATTTCTTTAAAATATAAATCATTTTCAATCATAAAATTATATAGAATTTCTGCTTTTGTATTATTAGAATTGGGAATGATTTTTGCTTGCCGACTATGGTAACTAGCATTTTAGCTGTAAGCAACAGACAATTTGGAACAAACCCGTTCTCTGAACCAGCATGTAATATTGTGATTCTTTTGCCTTTATTTGATGGTGCCTTGGTTTGACAATTTTTGGAAGAATCATCCCAACCTTTTCTTGGAGTGTATGGGTATCGAACCATGTTTCGTCAAAGTAAATAATTGGACGATTTTTTTCTCTAAATTGTTTAACAGCTGTTAAATATTTAAGTCTCCATTCCCGTAAACGTTGAGATTCCATTAATGTTTGTCTTTTATTAATGCTTCGGTATTTACAACCCATTTGATTCAATATTTTCCTAAGACTTGAAAGGCTACAAGAGATATTTGTTTCGTCTTTAATCAGCCGCTCTTTGAGGGAAATCAAAGTGGGTACAGTTTGTGCCTCATACATTTGGTAAATCTCTCTTCTTAATAAATCCATGTCATTTTCGTCAATGCTTCTAAATGTGCCAAAATCACTCCGATTTTTGTCAAAGTAGACGTCTCTGCTAAAGCATCCATCGAATTAAAATTTCTACTCAACAAAGATTGATACACATTTTTAATTATTAGTTTGGCATCGGTAGATAAATGCTTTCTTTTAAAAAAGAACACTTGAAGATGCCCCCCTATCAGCACAATTCCAAGGACGCCACATTCTACCACTAATAAGCCCAAAAAAAAAACTACTCGCCGGAAAACCACTAAAGACTAAAATTATTAAAAATCAGTTTGTATTTATATATGCATCAGGCATAGGTACTCGAAAAGGTTTTAAAATTTGGGATTTCCTTTTTTATTTTATGGTCATAGGAATAATGAGGGTTTTATTGCAGTCTAAAGATCAACGATATAATTCTACAAATACTAGTGTATATAGTGTTTTTTTTGTAATGTGTAAGCTGTTGATTGTTTTGATAGGTATACCTACTATATATATACCTACCTACTGTAACATTCAAGTGCTTTACAACAATTTATCTAATTTGAAACTCGACGGAGAGTTTAAACTATAGACAATAGTATGTTAAAAATGCCTTTCTCTTCTTGCCACACTAACAAAATAGTTCACAGTATATCAATATTACGTGTTTCGTCTGCTATTTTACTGTTGCCTACATATTTAAACGTAAAAAACTTTATTTTTGTTTAAATATCACATACTACAATAAAATACTACTTTTGTTACCGCTGTTTTGTTTATTCATTCCGTTTCTTCAGTGTGCTAAACAGTAACATTTATATAAATAAATATATTAGTAGCATAATTGTTTGTTTTACCGTTTTACAGTTTCTATAATACTCTGTATTGCGGCTTTCCACAATTATATGCTTTCTAACATACATTCATTTTCTTCCCTACAAAGTGCCACGGCAAGACAAATACAGACTACGGTGTCAAGAATTACCATTATTACTTATGGAACTATAACAGAAATTAAATTTTAATTCGAAATTTCAATTTCCATATCTATACTTCAAAAGTCCTAAAATTTACATAATTTATTGCGGTGTATTGCTTCTTCGAGAAAAGTAATGCCTTAGATCTTCTTATATTTCATATTATACCAATACTTACAATAATTGCTTTTTTTTATAAATCAATACATATTCGAACAAATTAAGTTAAATAATTTAAAGCCGGACCTGACGTACACGCGAACTGCGCAGACACAACGCTTTCGGAAAACGCCGCATGTTGGGGACATTTCTGTAACACGGTATTAGCAATATATTGGTTATGTAAATATGCATATTTGTGTTGAAAGCAAAGCACCAACCTAAATGCTACGCGGGGATACAATTTTCAAATTATTTTAAGTAGCTAGGTACTGGGGAACTGAATTTGGGTCGTTGGCAAACATAGCAACGCCATACAATTGTGTCTTTGTACACTTTACACTAAAAGGCACTGCACTATAACCCAAATAAACCTAAGCTATTTATAAAAGTCTGATTTAGTAATAAGTTTTTAACAAAAATTCCACAAAGTACAATAAAGAGCTGAAAATAACGCGCGCAAATGTCACAATACACACGCCAAACACTGTGTAAATAAATAATAAAGAGACGACCAGCTCTGGACAATATGAACGTCAAATATCGAAAAATATAGAATTCCAACGTACAGCGCATGAAACACGCTTCCGCGAAACGATGCATACCGGGGACAATTTTAGATTGCTGGGTGATCAGCTATGTTTTTCTACTAGTGCGAGTTCACTGGTTCTACCACTCAGCGAAGCCCAGATTTATGACAATATTCCGAGTCATATTCAGTATTATAGTAGTATAGTGTAGCTAGTATACTTCACGGGTTCACGTCCAATCAACACATTATACAATTTTAGTAAAAAAAAAACCTTTTATGTCAATAGAAAGTGATGCGGAGTCGTGTAGAAAGACCAAATGAAATTGCTGTAAAGTAGATACGATATGATAATTCTAAACGTTTTGTAATTAAATCTGTAACTAAATATACAGGGTAACCACTAACAAAAGGTATGTAGGAAAACTATGCAGATTCCTTATGTAAAAATACTTATTAGTATTTACCAGAACATACCTTGGCCCAAAAGCTCACAATATCACAATTATCTATATGCAGGGTGTGAAAGTTAGGTTAGTTCAAGATTTCTTTTAAGTTTCTGATTTTGATGAGGATGTTAATTTAAATATCACAATTTTTAAGAATTATTTAAATGCAAATATCTTGAAAACGGTGTGAACTTTTAAACTAAAATAAGTTTTATTAAAAACTAATAATTTTTATATTATATAGTGAACCTGTGGTTTTATTGTGTAACATTAACTAGCGGACACTATCATTACAACGTGGTAAATCCAAAAATATTAAGCATTTAGCATGCATATAATGGTTATAAAACTGTGTCTTCTAATAATATTTATCGAAAAGTTCCCTATAATAATTAAACTAATGATTCTTTGAGTTTGAACGTGTTAAAGTATATTATAAAAGAGATTACTTTTAATTAAAAATTCCAATTTACTCGTGGTATTTTAAAAAGTCACGTTTCATCTTTTTGCATATAGAGCAAAAGGTTGGAATAAATTAAATGATTTGGCAAACGCAATAATTTTATGCAAATTCAGAAAAAAAATGTTAGATCTGAAAGTTTCGTGGAGCATTAGACTAAATTGACATTTTATAAAGGCCGACAGTAAATAAAAGCCTATCATCCAAAAAAACAAACAAAAAGATGGCTAGTTTTTTAAGCATTTTTGACGCTGTTTAATTTTTTTAATTATTATTATTGAAAAGTAGCGCTGAAATCTCAACATTTTTTTATAAATACTATGTAGATATTTTTTGAATTATACAAGAACTAAACTGATATTTTGATCATCATAACGTATTATCTACTCGGTAACAGTCCTTTGACGTCGATTGTCGCCTGTTTTAAATTGAATACTTATGTGTGTTTTTTAGCTGTTGCTATGCTACAAGTTAGTTAAAATGAAAGTTAATTTTAAATTAGCATAGTAGTTTGCGACGTTGACTAATTCATCTTTTGATCATTGATAAGAACAAGCTCGCTATAAGCATAGGTATCGTAACTATAGATCCGACACGTCATTCATAAATGCTATAAAATTGTGATGCCAAAATCGTTTGGTGGCGAGACGCCGTGAGGAGCTAGGTGGGGTCGGGAGTGGGGATTACTCTGAATTTACATATGCATGCAACAAAACCACAGAACAATAAAGGTTAGGTTGACAAATCTCCATGAAAACCCACAGAAAAACGCTGTCACAAATCCGAGTATTGCCGAGTCGATGCGGATGACCACGAAAATGATGGGATCTGGGCGGATTCTTTTTTGCTGCGTTGCCATACTACAGATTTTTTACAAGGTTTTAGGTAATGTTATATATTTCCCACATCATGCTATTCTAGTAAATCATAGAAGTTAATACTTCAACAGAGTAAGCCCAGAAAACTACGTTTTCTGTGGCGTAAGTCTGGCAAACCAAGTGGAGGGGAGCAGCTTGAATGTTGATTTACTTTACACTGGAATACAATCATGACAACACGTTTATTTGTTATTGTTCGGCCTAATAGTTACCAGGTCTATGGCTATAAGCGACATTGTTGCGTAGAGGGGCTTTCCTTATTTTGTTTTAATAATTTAAAGGTGTGGGAAAAATAACCATTCATGTATTCCCATCAAGTTGTTACATGACCAGGAGTAGATACGATATGATAAGGAGGAACTGCCTGCAGTTGTAGTCCCCATCACTAACAGTTATTAAAATATTATATTATATGTAAGCTATAAAAAAAAATAATATCGTTATGGCGAATTTTCTTATAAAAGGTTGCTTTTAAAATGAAAAAAAGTAAGCTATTTTAATTAACAATACATAGAACTAACCTGACTTCTGCGCTTTTAAACAAAAAAAACTTTAGATATTTTTGTTGCTGGTATTAAAAGCTGTACAAGTTATGGGCCTTTTGTCATAAAAAGAGGCTTTTTCCAATTTATTATTTTATCCTGTATATTAAAATCATTAATTAATAGCATCCCGGTGATGCAGAAGACAGCTATCCGAAAGCTATCAGAAAGAGAGCTGACAGCAGAGAGCTGGGAGAGAGTACGATAAGCGTGAGTCGCTCAGTACCTTGTAGAATCACATTATTCTCACGTCACGTGAGTTCACACCCTTCCACGCCAAAAATAAAAATCATGATTTTTAAGCAGTCACATTATTGTCATTTCACGTGAATTCATATCATTAATTTTATAGAAACCAACTGTAGTCATAAATAATTAAAGGTGCGTCGCGTTGTAACCAAAAATGTGGGAAATTAATAGCTCATCTTCATCTTCTGAGCTTTAAGAAGATATAGAAACAGCGTGTGCAGTCATAGCGGCTGAATTAGTGAAAATTAGGCAATGGGTACATGATATTAATTTAAAAAGAAGGGAGAAAAGTGAATTTTACACTTCGTTCGAAGAGTTATTAACAAGGTGAAGACGGTCGTTTCAAGATGTACTGTCGTAAGAGTAAAGAAGACTTTGATTACCTTTTTAATCTTATTAAAGAAAATTGAAAGTCAAAACTTCCTCCATTTTTATAAATCCATGCTTTCACGCTTCACAAAATTGATGTTTAAACAGAAATTTTGAGCTCGTAAAGACTTGTGAAATCACGGCAAGACAAATACAGACTACGGTGTCAAGAATTACCATTATTACTTATGGAACTATAACAGAAATTAAATTTTAATTCGAAATTTCAATTTCCATATCTATACTTCAAAAGTCCTAAAATTTACATAATTTATTGCGGTGTATTGCTTCTTCGAGAAAAGTAATGCCTTAGATCTTCTTATATTTCATATTATACCAATACTTACAATAATTGCTTTTTTTTATAAATCAATACATATTCGAACAAATTAAGTTAAATAATTTAAAGCCGGACCTGACGTACACGCGAACTGCGCAGACACAACGCTTTCGGAAAACGCCGCATGTTGGGGACATTTCTGTAACACGGTATTAGCAATATATTGGTTATGTAAATATGCATATTTGTGTTGAAAGCAAAGCACCAACCTAAATGTTACGCGGGGATACAATTTTCAAATTATTTTAAGTAGCTAGGTACTGGGGAACTGAATTTGGGTCGTTGGCAAACATAGCAACGCCATACAATTGTGTCTTTGTACACTTTACACTAAAAGGCACTGCACTATAACCCAAATAAACCTAAGCTATTTATAAAAGTCTGATTTAGTAATAAGTTTTTAACAAAAATTCCACAAAGTACAATAAAGAGCTGAAAATAACGCGCGCAAATGTCACAATACACACGCCAAACACTGTGTAAATAAATAATAAAGAGACGACCAGCTCTGGACAATATGAACGTCAAATATCGAAAAATATAGAATTCCAACGTACAGCGCATGAAACACGCTTCCGCGAAACGATGCATACCGGGGACAATTTTAGATTGCTGGGTGATCAGCTATGTTTTTCTACTAGTGCGAGTTCACTGGTTCTACCACTCAGCGAAGCCCAGATTTATGACAATATTCCGAGTCATATTCAGTATTATAGTAGTATAGTGTAGCTAGTATACTTCACGGGTTCACGTCCAATCAACACATTATACAATTTTAGTAAAAAAAAAACCTTTTATGTCAATAGAAAGTGATGCGGAGTCGTGTAGAAAGACCAAATGAAATTGCTGTAAAGTAGATACGATATGATAATTCTAAACGTTTTGTAATTAAATCTGTAACTAAATATACAGGGTAACCACTAACAAAAGGTATGTAGGAAAACTATGCAGATTCCTTATGTAAAAATACTTATTAGTATTTACCAGAACATACCTTGGCCCAAAAGCTCACAATATCACAATTATCTATATGCAGGGTGTGAAAGTTAGGTTAGTTCAAGATTTCTTTTAAGTTTCTGATTTTGATGAGGATGTTAATTTAAATATCACAATTTTTAAGAATTATTTAAATGCAAATATCTTGAAAACGGTGTGAACTTTTAAACTAAAATAAGTTTTATTAAAAACTAATAATTTTTATATTATATAGTGAACCTGTGGTTTTATTGTGTAACATTAACTAGCGGACACTATCATTACAACGTGGTAAATCCAAAAATATTAAGCATTTAGCATGCATATAATGGTTATAAAACTGTGTCTTCTAATAATATTTATCGAAAAGTTCCCTATAATAATTAAACTAATGATTCTTTGAGTTTGAACGTGTTAAAGTATATTATAAAAGAGATTACTTTTAATTAAAAATTCCAATTTACTCGTGGTATTTTAAAAAGTCACGTTTCATCTTTTTGCATATAGAGCAAAAGGTTGGAATAAATTAAATGATTTGGCAAACGCAATAATTTTATGCAAATTCAGAAAAAAAATGTTAGATCTGAAAGTTTCGTGGAGCATTAGACTAAATTGACATTTTATAAAGGCCGACAGTAAATAAAAGCCTATCATCCAAAAAAACAAACAAAAAGATGGCTAGTTTTTTAAGCATTTTTGACGCTGTTTAATTTTTTTAATTATTATTATTGAAAAGTAGCGCTGAAATCTCAACATTTTTTTATAAATACTATGTAGATATTTTTTGAATTATACAAGAACTAAACTGATATTTTGATCATCATAACGTATTATCTACTCGGTAACAGTCCTTTGACGTCGATTGTCGCCTGTTTTAAATTGAATACTTATGTGTGTTTTTTAGCTGTTGCTATGCTACAAGTTAGTTAAAATGAAAGTTAATTTTAAATTAGCATAGTAGTTTGCGACGTTGACTAATTCATCTTTTGATCATTGATAAGAACAAGCTCGCTATAAGCATAGGTATCGTAACTATAGATCCGACACGTCATTCATAAATGCTATAAAATTGTGATGCCAAAATCGTTTGGTGGCGAGACGCCGTGAGGAGCTAGGTGGGGTCGGGAGTGGGGATTACTCTGAATTTACATATGCATGCAACAAAACCACAGAACAATAAAGGTTAGGTTGACAAATCTCCATGAAAACCCACAGAAAAACGCTGTCACAAATCCGAGTATTGCCGAGTCGATGCGGATGACCACGAAAATGATGGGATCTGGGCGGATTCTTTTTTGCTGCGTTGCCATACTACAGATTTTTTACAAGGTTTTAGGTAATGTTATATATTTCCCACATCATGCTATTCTAGTAAATCATAGAAGTTAATACTTCAACAGAGTAAGCCCAGAAAACTACGTTTTCTGTGGCGTAAGTCTGGCAAACCAAGTGGAGGGGAGCAGCTTGAATGTTGATTTACTTTACACTGGAATACAATCATGACAACACGTTTATTTGTTATTGTTCGGCCTAATAGTTACCAGGTCTATGGCTATAAGCGACATTGTTGCGTAGAGGGGCTTTCCTTATTTTGTTTTAATAATTTAAAGGTGTGGGAAAAATAACCATTCATGTATTCCCATCAAGTTGTTACATGACCAGGAGTAGATACGATATGATAAGGAGGAACTGCCTGCAGTTGTAGTCCCCATCACTAACAGTTATTAAAATATTATATTATATGTAAGCTATAAAAAAAAATAATATCGTTATGGCGAATTTTCTTATAAAAGGTTGCTTTTAAAATGAAAAAAAGTAAGCTATTTTAATTAACAATACATAGAACTAACCTGACTTCTGCGCTTTTAAACAAAAAAAACTTTAGATATTTTTGTTGCTGGTATTAAAAGCTGTACAAGTTATGGGCCTTTTGTCATAAAAAGAGGCTTTTTCCAATTTATTATTTTATCCTGTATATTAAAATCATTAATTAATAGCATCCCGGTGATGCAGAAGACAGCTATCCGAAAGCTAACAGAAAGAGAGCTGACAGCAGAGAGCTGGGAGAGAGTACGATAAGCGTGAGTCGCTCAGTACCTTGTAGAATCACATTATTCTCACGTCACGTGAGTTCACACCCTTCCACGCCAAAAATAAAAATCATGATTTTTAAGCAGTCACATTATTGTCATTTCACGTGAATTCATATCATTAATTTTATAGAAACCAACTGTAGTCATAAATAATTAAAGGTGCGTCGCGTTGTAACCAAAAATGTGGGAAATTAATAGCTCATCTTCATCTTCTGAGCTTTAAGAAGATATAGAAACAGCGTGTGCAGTCATAGCGGCTGAATTAGTGAAAATTAGGCAATGGGTACATGATATTAATTTAAAAAGAAGGGAGAAAAGTGAATTTTACACTTCGTTCGAAGAGTTATTAACAAGGTGAAGACGGTCGTTTCAAGATGTACTGTCGTAAGAGTAAAGAAGACTTTGATTACCTTTTTAATCTTATTAAAGAAAATTGAAAGTCAAAACTTCCTCCATTTTTATAAATCCATGCTTTCACGCTTCACAAAATTGATGTTTAAACAGAAATTTTGAGCTCGTAAAGACTTGTGAAATCACGTGCTTTCACGTGAACGCGCCGAGTGACAATAGTGTGTCTCTTGTTGATCCGTACCAATGCAAAAACGGACCGCATCAAATTTACTGTTCATGTGTCTTCACGTAAACTCACGTGACGTGACAATAATGTGATTCCACCTTTAGTTGCAAAGTCACCTTAGTTTGCCTAGTCATTGCATCTCTGCGCTTCTGATGGTAAATAGAGTTAACAATGTAAGTTTTGTTTTATTTTTGAGTTAAGTGTTTCGCTCCATACTTGTTGTAAAAATAAAGAGCTTTGTTTTTTACACCTGTGTCCTTTTATGTATGTCACACTTTTATAACCCCCTTTTAACTAATATCAATTTTTAAACGTGACAATAGACGGTTCATCTCCTCTTTATTCAATACCGATTTGCTATACAGCGTCAACAATTAAGTACAGTTTGTATGCTCAATCGATTATAAATTATCCACAAAATGGGTAAATCTTAACTTAAAATGTCAAATTTTGGACTACGGTTGTCGACCTCATCGATTCAATTATTAACATTTTCATCTACATTTTTGTTTATTATAAAATATATACTTCAATATATTGTGCTTTGGCAAGGTCGTAAGATGACTTCTTCTACGTTGGAGAAAGCTAGACAAGCTGGGGGCATGCGTTGTAATGGGGAAAGTAGAGTTGAACTAGACAACATCGTCAAGCAACCCTTCGACGAAACCTCTCGGCGCATGAGAGATATAGATTACCCCAGAGGGTTAGAACAAAGTTTGGAAAAAATAGTACAGTTAGTTATCTAAATGTAGATTGATCTTTAATTGTAAAAATCTAAAAACCACCCAGATTTAAATAAGGACCTTTTAAACCTGGACTAGGACGCTCTGACGCCTTTCGCCAGAAAAAATAACCAACCTGATCAATCTCCCTAATTTGGAAGACAGTTGTTCTACAATTTGATGGATATTCTTATTGACAAGATTTCACTGTCATCAAGTCAGCAGTTGATTCCATTATTTAACACAAACCGCTTTGCGTCATCAACCTTATTTCTGCTGATCCGATCAATCGGTAATAATAACTGTTTTCTTTTTAAAATAATAATTGTATAGATGAGCAAGTCGAATTTAATAATGATTCACGGAGTTTAATTTTCAAGTCTGTTTAATAAATGTACTATATTATGTATAATTTATATTGCAAGGCAAATAACTTCATAATAGTAGGGAAAGAATACTTATGACGTGAATAATATTGAATTATTGAAACTTGTTATTTAATTTTTCCTTATCTGACAATATTATTAGATTTACTAATTCAACGAATTTAAGTAGCTTCTATAAATTAAACCCAATCAAGTTTGAAATACCCTGCATATTTTATTTGCGTGTTAACCGAATGTCTAGGATTACGTTTTTTTTTTTTAATTTTGAAATAGTCATTGAATCGAAAATTTAAACAAACCAGCGAACACACTCGTTTCGAAATGCTGAAAATATTGGCGTTTTCGATGAAACCCACAAGGGCATTTTCTCAACTACACTCACCGGCAAAAAAAACCGGCCAGTAAAAACTGGCCCCAATTTTAAAGTTGTCTTTCTCGCGAACCGCTTATTAGATTTTGATGATTTTTTTTAAATTATAGATTGATTTCTCAGTAACGATGCTATGTCAGAAATTTTTATTCAGATTTGAATTTAAGCATATACGGGGTGCAACGATGAGACCAAGTTTCTTGCCCGAAATTTGGAACATCCTGTGGACTGCAACAGTTATGGCAGCTATTGTTAACTAAAATCACATTAAACCTTGATCTTTTCTGAACATTTTGTTTTTTTAATCATGAAATTATCTCTGTTTTTGTTGGAGATACACTGCTTCAAGGCGAACGCTGAAAACACAACAAATAAACATCAAAACGTAAGTTTAATCTTAAAAATTTGAAAAAATAATGAACAAAATTAAAGGCGCTAATATCTAGTGTGACCTCCTCGCGCCAAAATGACTTCATTCAGTCGATTTGGCATCGAATCAATAAGGTGTGTAACAAATTCTTGTGGAATGGCATCAAATTCTTCCTGAAGTGCAATTCGCAGATCATGAAGACTGTCGGGTAAAGCAGGTCGGCGACGTCTCCGAACTCGCTCCTGACCATTAGGCGATCGCAGGCAAAACCGCGACTCATCAGTGAAAAGGACTTTAGTCCATTGTTCAATCATATGTAGCCGCGCAAATTGAAGACGCGCTCGACGATGTCTCGGAAGCAGCTGGGGCCCTGTGGCAGGCCTCCTTGAAGACTGGTCGTTTTTCTCTCGCTGACAACAATCCTACGCACGGTTTGTAGCCGATGTTGAATCTGAACAGCTGCAGTTCAACGATTTCGTAAAGCATTTAGGACAATAAAGCGGTTGTCAATTGCACTTGTCTTCCGTTTTCTTCCGGAACCCACCCGCCGGTTGAAATTTCCCGTTTCCATATACCGATTCCAGGCATCCTGGACTGTTGTTCGAGGTTTACCAATGGTTTCGAACACATAGCGTTGACTTCGTCCATCCTCAATTAGGGCCACAATACGAGCAACATCCGTAGCAGATGATGGCATTTTCTTATTTTAAGACCGTTGACAAGCTCTTAATGTCGTCAATGTCGCGTATGCCGCCTTGATTATTTACACGTAGAAATTTTTGCCTGCAAACAGTTTGTCCGAGGCGTTTGCTTTGAAGCAGTGTACCTCCAATAAAAACAGATAATTTCATGATTAAAAAAACAAAATGTTCAGAAAAGATCAAGGTTTAATGTGATTTTAGTTAACAATAGCTGCTATAACTGTTGCTGTCCACAGGATGTTCCAAATTTCGGGCAAGAAACTTTGTCTCATCGTTGCACCCGTATATGCTTAAATTCAAATCTGAATAAAAATTTCTGACAGAGCATCGTTACTGAGAAATCAATCTACAATTGAAAAAAAAATTATCAAAATCTAATAAGCGGATTGCGAGAAAGCCAACTTTGAAATTGGGGCCAGTTTTTACTGGACGGTTTTTTTTTGCCGGTGAGTGTATATAGAAAAATCAGGAAAGTGTTCTTTCTTACCCATTTCCTTTATTAAGTTTCAACAAAGACATGGCTATTTAGGAGAACTAAAAGTGTGTTAGCGACATTATCCACTTTTCGGTGGTATATTTTATTTTGCGTTGATGATTAATATAGTCTTGCCTTAACGTCTTACTTTGAGAACTACAAGTGTGTTTACTTATAATAAATAGTCAGTTCATTAAAGGCCGATTATCCGTTTTACAAATTTGGGTTAGTGTATAATTGGCATGTAAAGTAATCTAGCAATTTCCTTTCCAACATTTATCTGGTGAAAATTGCTTATCATTTAATTTTCCGCACTGAATAGGCTCAAATATCTAACACAGTGTCTACGATCGATACATTAAAAGTTTAGTTAGTATAAGCATAGACTTTATATTGGCAGTATAAAGTCGGCAGTAATTACATGCAAAATGTTTTGTGAGTTCATGTACTTTTACTTAATACATAATTAAAGTTTATATTGCGGTTGTGTGTGGAAAGATTGACTTTATAATATAATTAATTTCGATTTCAAGAATATCGTTCGCTTATGGTTTCTATAGTTTCCTTTCTTTTCTAGGACGAAGAGACGCTCACCAAAAGAGCTCAGAGTGGCGTCAACTGTGGCATCCGAACTTCGAAGACTACACTCGGGCTGAAGCAGCTGTTGGCTTTGACAATAACACTATTACTAATGTAACTGTGCAATTAGGAGCAACAGCATATCTACATTGTCGCGTAAGGAGTTCTGCCGACCGAACACTTGGTGGTGGTGAGGTAAGAGAACACTATTACTCTACCGCATTGCGAAACGTAAACAAAACCATTCAAAATTAAAATATAATAATTAATACCAAAAAAAACCACTAATCAAAAAATATTCTGGCGAAAAGGGGGTCTCGTATTAAAAATGTTTGAGAGCTACTGTTCTATTCCAAAGGTAGGTAGAGTTGTTGGGCGAATTCAAGGCAAACACATTTTAATACTAACAATATATCTAATAATTCAGGAATGCGAAGAGGGAATCTCATGTGGCAATCCCCCAAAAAGAGGTCAAGCACGCAAATTGTCTCAGGCAAAGCAGGATACCTTAGCTCGGATAGTAAAGGCTACCTTTGGGCAGTTTACAATAAAGGTTGTTTCTCGTTTTCGAATTTCCAATTCCGCCGTTTATGGATATAATGCTAGAAGTGGTTTAAAGTACCGAAATAAAAGCACACTCTGTAAGCAAGTCCTAAACCTTTTCTCAAAACTTATGTAATAGGGTTTCATCAAATCGCACAGGAGCAACATTAAGTAACTTTTCGCAATTTATGTCCAATGTTCCTATTTCGTTAAAATTTAAACAAACTGCCCACACTGGTCAACATAATTTAAAGAATACTTGCAGTTGTTGTAACTTTATACAAATTAAGTTCAATCTACAGTGCTTTATAAAGGTGCAAGTTATTGTGACATGGAGGAAGACCTATATTATTATTAGCTACAGTTTTTTTTTTTATAATATTGAAAGGAATTATTACCAGATATAAAGAAATATGACCTTGCATAAGAAGTGATGGGTGCTTTAGAATTGTATTGCTCATTGTACGAGATTGACTACTTTGAATCAATTCCGGATCGATTTAGCTAAGTGCTGGACCATACATTGCATTTTAGCCGCAGCGTTTCAGCCGTGGCCTCATGAAAGCACATCGATTCAGAGGGATGGGAATATCAAAATTGCTTTCTGTTTTCACATTTCATTTGTCGATTGTCATTTAAAAGTAACCTTACTTTGCAACTTTTTTTTTTATTAAATTTGTTTTGATTTGTGAGTTACAAAGAAATATTTTGCGTTCTGTAATAACCTCGGAGATGAGATCGGATAAGAGTAGATCTAGAGTCACGTGGTTCGAGATCTGTCATCGACCACGGAGAAATAAAGGAACGGTCAAAAGCAAAATTTTAAAATTTTCGCTCCATTTTATAGTCAATGAACTTTTAGGGTTATATTGTTTCTGGTTTGTGTTTTCTCATCGTTCTTGTTATATAAATTATATTGGAAAATCAAATGCTACAAACAGATGATGGCAGATTATACTTCGCCTAAATCCGGAAAGTGAAAAAATATACCTACCGAACACTGTCAAAATCGGCTGTTTGGAAAATCAATTTTTGGTTGGCCAGAAGGTATACCCACAGCTTCCCTTCTGTGTATGTATGTGCATGTGGTCCCTATTAAAATATATTAGTCAATACATGTTGAACGGTTGACGTCAACATTTTAAAATATTCTCTAAATTGATGGTCCTCAAAATGATAGGACAGCCTTCTGCATAATTTAAATTTCTTTCCAATATGACCTTGTCGTCGTAATCGGATTTTGAAAGTCATAGACCATTATGTTCCCTTAATCAATATTATCCATTTTAAAACTGTTCTTCATAATAAATTTATACTTATGTAAAGAGAAAAAAACTTATTTCTGCTCAAACGGATCAAAAAGTGAGGTTATTAAACCATCATCCCCGCCAACAAATTTCAAGTAGATCTGCGAGCTCTCTTCAATCGATACAATTCAGGTTTTCAATAGAATGTGGCTATGATTAGAGCCAACACGACAAGCTGTCAAGCGACTAATCAACGAATATTATACATGAGCGGTACATTGTTTTAGAGTATTTTAATATTATATCATTTAAATGTTGCTAGAATGTATTCTATTCGTTTGTTATGTTTATATCTATGTTATGGTAAGTGTTGAAATTCAATTAATGGTAGTATATTAACTAAGGAGGGATGAAGGTATTTGAGCATGACGGTATAAAGAGTACTTGATGCAGTGGTGATCCTTAAGGGACTTCTGCTTTGATTTGCCTCACTTGGGGATTTGTGCTCTCTTCAACTGATATATTGAATGTTCTGTTTGTGATTAAGGATTGAATCAGCTACATAGTACATAGTATTCCGAAACTAATGTTTTAGTATGAATCCTGCATACCTTACTTTGTCAGTTGGGCCCGCATTTCGTTCAAGACTGGCTCGCCAGATGTTTATAGTGAAAGTATAAAATAAATTGTGTTCTACTAGTATTTGTATTTCAATTTCTTGATACTATCAACTTAATAACTTCATCCCTCCTAATACTATCTTAGTAATCTACTCTTACTACAAATTTGTAATTGTGTGGCACGAAAAAACAGGTGCAGGGGGGCCCATAGACTTACTACCCCCGGGCCTCGATTTTCTCTCGACGGCCTGTTGAAACATGTAGCAGGATGGCTTCAACGTGTGGGCTCTTCTGTTAAATACTGTTATAATTTGTTTTGCTAGGATTCTGGTGAGGTGGGTTGTTAAACGTCCTTGTTTGAATCCCAGCTGGTCGTTTTGTATTGTGTGTTGTTCTTCTGCATGATCTTAGTCAGTTCTAGTATAGGTCTCTCTGATTCCTACTGATTGTTGGTACACAGAGCGAAATAGAATAAGAAAATGGGATTGCTAGAAATCAGTTCAAAACAGTAACACCAATTTTAATAACTTATATACTAATAAACTAATATAATATATAACTAATATACTAATACTAATAAAAAAATAAAATGATTCATTTTTATAATTCTTCTAAAACATGGGACAAAGCCCCATATCATCATATAAGCTAACAAAAATTAAGATAAACCTCTCTAAATTTTTAAAAAAGTTTTGAACATTTTACATAATTTTTTAATAAATAAAACCTATGATTTTAAAAACAAGTTAAAAGAAAATTTCTCTCCTCCAGATGTCACAATCTTTCCCTATTTGAACTTAATTTATGTTTTACTCATCTAAACTTAATCATACAAGCTAATGATTCTTAATTTTAAAAACCTTCCTTTTAAACTTTACCTATATTTAAATGAACACAATCTATACTTTAACTGCTTAACAAAATTAAAGAAAACCTCTCTCCTTCAGAGGTCATAATCTTTTATTATCCTACTTAAATATGTTTCACTCATCTAAATTACAAAACTCAATCTTAACTTTACTTCTCATTCCATATAATTAACCATCTAATACACCAAGACAAGTCTCCAGCCTTTCTGTTGTACTCATTTATTTAAGACAACTTATTTCGATGTTAAAACTCGATGCTGGTATCCCCTGAAGATGAGTACATAAGTACTCGAAACATGTCGGGAGCTTAAGAAACTTTTTTATGTTAACAATTAAACTGTGGAGGAAGACTGCATTGTTTTATTTTATATTACCTTAAAAAGGTCTAATACCAGCACAATCCATATCACATTATTTTAATATATCCTTAATTTTGAGTACTTTTCCGAGAAATCATCTGCCCAGTACATGTCATCAGGGAGTCTGAAATACAACTGACTCGTTGAAATGCGAAAGGCGATTGTCATCGACCATTCTGGATATGTTGCTTAGAGGTATCACAACGTTTTATAAAGGAAATCATCATAATGCGTACAATAAATGAAACGTTTTATATTCGATTATATGACTCATTATCTATCAAATCGTTTTTATTCCCAATAAGACTATTTGATTGAATTGCATTCTTTATGATAATATTGTTATAATGATTACTGCCAGGGTTTTTACCCAGTACGTAACTTGCTAACAATTCTGTATACGGTTCGTTAGAAAACAATTTTGTTTCAGCTATTATTTGTTGTACATGAGTTATTAAAAATGGTATTACTGTTATGAAATTATTTCTAGCAATCCTGTTTTATTACCCTACTTCGCTTTGTGTACTACAAAATAAATTCCTACTCCGATAAACTGTGTCGAGAACCGACAAGCGAGGTACTGCCTAGAACATTAACTGGCAGGTGTACACTGTCAACGTGACAATCGAACAACCCAGTCGATCATCGCGAAAAAATATCATGATCTTTTTGAAACGGCGGTATAGTATTTTTTTTTCTGTCGATCGTCGTCTATGCTTGTTGTTTTAACCTAAAATTACGAAAGCATACAACATAAAACACACAACAACTTTTGTTGAACCGCAACATAAACATAGTGCAACACAACGGCAATATATTCCAACAAAGCTAAACTGTTTGTATGGTAATGAGTTGCTGTTGCCCATTGTTGGGGTATGTTGCTCCAGTATGGATTTACCTTTAGATTACATAAAACCATAAGACCATAAATATAATAAAAATACTCGTGGCTGACCTTTCGCCCAATGTCGCAGTAAATCGCGTTTCAGAATTTATAATAATATATAAAGTTTTAAAAGTTCTTCTAAAAAAAAATTGTTTCAGTAACTCCCGAGCAAAAATTTTAGCACAGTTTCTTAAACCTCGGAGAGCAAAGTTTGATATGTTGATTACAACTTTACTAATATTTTACATAGCGCCTTTTAGCATGAGAGAATGAAGGATATTTTTAAAGTACAAAACATGAAACTTTGTTCAGGTTAGTTTTTTTTTTTAATATTAATAACGCAAGCGGAGAACTTTTATGCGCCAATCAACAAATTTTTACATTTAAGCTTTATCAAGCTTATGAGTATAAAGGTTATTAAAAAGTAGTAAAGTTAATAAACATAAAAATTGTTTTTTATTATGATCTACTTTAATACCCAACTTTTAAAGATGCTCATTTTGTTTTACAACTTTCTCAATTCACATTGTAAAGAGCTCAAAGAAGTAAGGTTTAAATTTTGTGGTCTGAAGATGAACATGTTATAACCGGTCTAACTGTGGTAGCCCCCAATCCGGATCTTTGTATGCCGTAGTTAAATTTAGCGGGTCTAGAATTTTTACTTCGACAAATGGTAATTTTGATTTACAGCTCAACTTCCAAATATTACTTGATTCAACTGAGCTTAAAATCCCAGAACAAGCCTGAAAAGAAGTGTTGCATGCACACATTTGTCTACAATGATAAACGGGAATATCAGAACGTCCTTGCAGAAAGTTGTTCATTCAGTGGTTATAGTTTTAAATTATAGGAACAGAAATCTGTCTAAACCACAAATACATTTAATAAAAGAAGCAGAAGAATTAAATGTATTTATGGTTTAGACAGACTTTCATTCCTAGCATTTAACGTAGGAGTGTGAGCTGGTATCTTCTCTGAGAGCATGAAAATACAGAGGTCATATAGACTTCCGGACTACTGCAGCATTTTTCAAGCAGAAATGGTGGTACTAGATAAAGCAGTAAAAATCCTGCACGAACGTCAAGAACTGAGAGCAGCTGCGTCAATAGCTACCTATATACCGGGTTAGTAGAAAGTACCGGAACGCTTAAATATCTTCAAAACCGACCAAGCTGCGCTTAAAAAATTCGGCAGCTAGAGGTTTCTCGGCATGCGAAATTGAAAATGATATCGGCACTGTTGCCAGATTTCCCAGTTTTGCGCTACACGTCGTCTCCTAATATTAAATTGAATGTCCCATTTATTTTTACTCCAATCAATTGGTCGTCTCAAGCTTAGCAAGATCCTAATTTTTTGAAATTTTATCTCTACTAGTTGCCGAGATATGACAACACCGCATTTTCAGTCAAAAGTACTGGAACGCTTAAATATCTTCAAATCCGCTAAGTCTGTACGTAAAAAATTCGGCATTTGGCATTTTAAACTTAGTAAGATCCCAAATTTTTAAAGTTCTGTTTGCACTATTAGATACTAATCAGAAAAATTCTGGGATAGTTACCTATTCTAGAATGAGCATTAAACTTATCAGAAACGCCCGAAAAGTGAATACCTTATGAACAAGTAGGCGCTGCTCCAGTTTTTCATCATGACATCACTGTCAGTTGAGCAGCTTAATAACTGTATTGATTACAAAATTATAATTTTGTTATGGCTTTTGTTCTCTCAGAGACCCGACGTATCGATATTTTGATTTTTCGTGGATATGTAAATAAAACAAGGACATATGAAGAAGACTGCGACTTGTTTATTGACCGCTATCGTAATAAACTCATTAAAAAGTCCACAGTACACAGAACTTGTCGACGTTACCAGGAAACAGGGTCCATAAAAGTTTACCTAAAACCGGACGTCCAAAAACTGCTACAAGTGATGAAAATAAATTAAATGTTTTATTACACATAGAGGAAAATCCAAAAGTAAGTACCAATCAATTAGCTCTAAATGCCGAAATTTGCCAAAAATCTGTAAGGACTATCTTGAAGGAAAACAAATTAAAGCCGTACAAGATTCATTACACTCAAGAACTTTTAGAGGATCCTGACCGCTGTAATGAATTCGCCGCAATCATGATGGAAAATATGAACAGAAATCCTTATTTTGCGCTCAAAATTGTATTCAGCGACGAAGCTACTTTTTGCTTGAACGGCCAAGTTGATAGGCACAATTGTAGAATTTGGTCTAGAGATAAACCCCATTGAATGGAAAAACTTCACACCCAATATCCTGAGAAAGTTAATATATGGGCGGGAATATTGGTTGATATTATCGAACCTTTTTTCATAGAAGGTCCATTAACAGGACAGAAGTATTTGGAGCTCCTTAGAGATTATATAGTTCCTGCCATTCAACAAAATAGAAATGTAGGTGAAATATGGTACCAACAAGACGGTGCTCCGCCTCATTATTTAAGGATAGCCATGCAGTTTCTAAACAACCAATTCCCAGGGAGGCTGATTGCAAGACGTGGTGAATTAGAATGGCCACCTCGATCCCCTGATATGGCTCCACTGGACTTCTTCTTGTGGGGTCATTTGAAGAATCGTGTCTACAAAAATCGTCCAATAAATTTAAACGAACTCTGCGAAGGAATCTGCACCGAAGTTGCTCTTATAACATCGAATATGTTGAGTAACACACTTCGAGAGTTTTAGGATCGACTTGGGTACTGTCTGGCAAATAATGAGGCCCACTTTAAGCATTTAATTAACAACTAGTGTATAAATAATAAATATAAATAAATTTATTGGAGTAAAAATAAATGAGACATTCAATTTAAAATAACGAAACGACTATGTGTAGCGCAAAACTGGGAAATCTTCTTAACTTAACTTCTTAAGCGCAGCTTTAGCGGTTTTGAAGATATTTAAGCGTTCCAGTTTTTTTGACTGAAAAGGCGGTGTTGTCATATCTCAGCCACTAGTAAAGATAAAATCTTAAAAAATTAGGATCTTGCTAAGCTTGAGACGTCCAATTCATTGGAGTAAAATTAAATGGGGCATTCAATTTAAAATAACGAAACGACTATGTCTAGCGCAAAACTTGGAAATGTGCCAACAGTGCCGATATCATTTTTCAATTCCGCATGCCGAGAAACCTCTAACTGCCGAATTTTTAAAGCGGTTTTGAACATATTTAAACGTTCCGGTACTTTCTACTAACCCGGTGGATAGTCAAGCAGCCATAAAGGCAATTCGTTCCAATAACATTAAATCAAAGCTACTAAGGGGATGTCGCAACAGTCTTCGCAAACTTGGAGCCCGGCATCGTGTCACTCTGTGTTGGGCAACAGCTAACAGCCTGTAGGAGCTCCAGGCAATTTTCGCCCCTACTTGATAACAGGAAAACCGCAGCGTTATTACAACACAGTCAGAAGGACCTAAGAAATATTACTGCCGTGGTTACCGGACACTGTCTTTTCGAAAGACATGCCGAACGTATGCAAATACCAGCTAAGATGAAGACGAGGAGCAAAGTATTCAACATCTCTTGTGTAAATGCGCTGGCCTTGCAAGAAGAAGGTTTAATGCCTTAGGCGAACCATTCTTCAATACTCTGTGGCAAGCAAGCAGCTTACAACTGGGTTCAACTTACTAGATTTATTTTAACGGTAGTGGCTGGTTCGAGTGAGCTGCCAAGATTCTTCTAGGCCGTACTTCGCACTAGCCATCAGGAAGCTGATGCTGATAGGTTCCGCAGAAGACGTGTGGTATCACAACGGTCCTTATAGAACTACGGGAGATTGTCTGGACAGGCCAGAAGTCTGCCACTCTAACTTAACCTAACCTAAGCTACCATTTAAAATCTAAACAGTTTCGCTTAGTGAGAGATGCAGTTAAAGACGATTCTCTTCCCGGTAGACCTGTAGGACCTTTGTTACCTGAAAAGTTACAAATTAACGGCAAGGTATATGGACTATAAAAACCACAGTATTTTAAATTTTACATAACGACCATGGCATGCACAAGATAAACGCTAGAGGACTGTACGGCGCACGGCGTATTTGAAGATGACCTTAAAGAATGAGAGACGTGACAACCAAGTTCTATCCCTTTCTGCAAAGTACACTACGGGCTTAGAAGGAATAAGGTGGAACCTGGTGCCACAAGCTGTATTTCTTTTATTTTTCATAGTTACTTTATTAAACACCTAAGATACGGATGCCGCTGTCCAGTCCTTTATGTCTATGGTTGTTCTTAGTGTTAACTAACCCACATTTAGCAAACGCGAAATTGAAATTTTAGAATTTAAAACACCTATATAAATTAGAACACTAGGTATGTTCTCTAGTAAATTTATACCACTATAATCTAAGTTTAAAAAAATGTCCGGGAATTGGTTACGCCAACAAAGACTTTTCAAATGCAATAAAAGCTGTTAAACGCCTTTATAGCTTTCCTTTTTCCGTATAAATTACTATACTAATTTAGAAAAAGAAGCGGCAAAAAATGGAACAACTGTATTTCGATTGTACCCGGGGTATTCGTTGGAATAAATTGTCTGCATCGAAACCAAAAAACCTCTTATTTGTTATTGGTCTCGCGGGCGTTAGTAAAGGTATAGCTTCAGCGTAAAAGTGACTATAAAACGTGCCATTTGTTTTGTGGTCCGTTCTGTTTTGTTTTGCGAAAATATACGTTTATAGTTTTCCTTTGCGTGGTATTATTTCTTCTCTTAAATTATAAAAATTGTAAATTTCAATATTGCGGTTTCGACTCCTTAAACAACATTAGTAAGTCCGGCAATGATTAAAAAGCCTAGTTTCCAGACGCTTCTTAAAATAACTATAGGGTGAATAATTAAAAAAAAAATATGTGTATGTGTGTATGATTTAATAGCATTGTTGAAAGCAATTGGCCAGCATCCCTCTGTTTATCGTTTCATCCATTAATTATTATCATTTAATACTACTAGGTAGTCGTTTTATACTACTCGAAGCTTACTTGCTGTGTCCTTTTACAATAAACGAATTTTTTTTTAACTTATTTAAGAACAATTTCGTTTTCTTTTTTTTACTTAATCTAGGTAAATAAAGTCGGCACAGCGTATCTTTGCCGGTGCATCATGGAACAACAAAAACGTGATTTACAATTCCCCACCTTTATTAATTATAGCCTTAAAAGTGAATAAAAGTATAATTAAGCATCTCCGGGCTTGCGCAATGAGTTTCGAATTCAAAGCAACGTGCTAGACAGAGACAAAGATATTTGGAGAGTTGCTCATTGATGTCAAAGTCATCGTTTTGATCTGTCAACTTTAATTCGTTTTCAAACGTTTTTGTGCCTTGAAATGCAATTTAATCCTATAAACTGTTCGATTCAGAGCCATTTTTATCGTACTTTCGTGTTGACGGTAAGTAATTATAGATATTTGTTATTATTATTAAGTCTGAACACTAGCTACGGAAATTTTGACGTTTATGAAGTTTGTACTTTTTTAATTTCCTAATTTTAATTAGTATTACAGTGACTCACAGCTTAAATGATGCAGTTGCAATTAAAACTAATTATGTTCTGCCAAGATTAAACAAAATATTTTTAGTGGACTTTAAAAATCTTAAATATATATTTGTCGACTTCTTGATTAGTGGTGAATTCCCCGAAATTTTGAAGGTGGCAAAAATATGCCCTATATTCAAGTCCGGGTCGCGTGTACTAATGTCAAATTATAGACCCATATCGCTGATAAGTATATTCTCTGTGATCATTGAGATCATAACTTATTTTTGGGTACTAGGGTACATGAATTTAACATCAAAGAAGCCATATTAAGAAATAAAAAACGATGGGTTCGAGCATTTTTCCAAACAAACACACCGCGGAATTTTAAATGAACTTAGTTGATAATTTAAAGTAGTTTACAGGCATTAATATTTTTGTTGCATCTTTGGCTAGTTTGTCTGCAACCTCGTTTCCTGATATTCAACCCCGACTAAACAAGTAACATACAAACTTTGATAAATAAATAAACAAACAAGTCTTTGATTATTATTACATGTTTACATGTTATATTATGTTAAAGAAAAGTTGTTTCTATTTAGGGAGGTATAACTTATCCGGCTTTAAGGACCATATTTGTAGTTTTTGTTTTGTTTGCCTAATGTGCAATGTGAAATTGTGCTTGCTTAGATTATTCTTGCCGATCAATGATGTTGCTCAGTTAGTGCGATATTATTAATCGTGACCGCCCAATAATAAAACAAAAGGTTTTTTAATTGAAAATCTTGATATTTTTATTGTTTAAAATTTTAATTTTTAAAACTAAAATTAACGACAATTAAACTTATTGTTATTTAGTTAATGAAGATAAGTGTTATATGAATTATTACTCTTGGTGAATTGTCTGTGTATAAACCAGAGGAAATTCATATGATGAATAGTGTTAGAAAAAACCATTAGGAATTAATGATTAAAAAAATGTGTTTAACACCTTCAATGGAAACTCTGGTGAAAGAAAACCATAAAATTGAGTGAAACCTCGTTATTATCGTCTCGGCCGTACCTTTATTTGTACGCTTAGGGAGTGAAAGCAAAAACGAACTTTTTTTAAAAAACGATCTGGGTAATTTATCTTAGCGAATCGATAAAGAATTGTGATGTTATATGTTTTTGCTTATTTAAATATATAAGGCTGGGGATGAAACATTAAAGGATAAATTCAGGGTTATACTGCAAATTTTAATCAATACAAATATATATTATATTATGCCCAAAAGGAGATGACGCTGCCGACCTCCAGAGTAACGAGGGTAGGTCACGAACTTATAGAAGACATAGCACATGTGACGGAGATGAAGATGAGATCAGACCATATGACACCAAAATTTGTTTAAGACACACCCTTTGAGATAAGCATTCAGGACCGTGTGGACAAACAACGAACCAGATTTTCTGTCTGGAGCTCTGATGTGGTTTACCGATGGATCCAAGACTGGAGAAGGTACAAGGGCTAGTATACATGGATTAAGACCAAGAAAAGACTTGTTCTTTCCCTTGGGAAAACTCCCAATAGTATTCCAGGCAGATACCTATGCCATACTACAATGCGCATGGGAAAACAATAGAAGAGCCTACCAAAATAGACGAATCTACATATGCTCAGACAGTCAAGCGGTCCTCAAGGCTCTCACGAGCCAGAGGGTAACATCAAAGCTAGTCTGGGAATGCCAGAATGAACTCAGTCCTGGCGGACAGAAATACTATTAAACTATTCTGGGCACCGGGTCACAGCAACGACAGAGCAGACGATCTCGCAAGGCAAGCATCAGCTGCACCATACATTGGTCCTGAACCAGCCCTAGGAGTGCCTAAATGCACAGCACGAGAAGATATTAAGCGATGGACTAAAAACGAAAACAATGTCTACTGGAACAGCAGACAGGGTATAGCAAGAGAGTTATGGGGAGTATTAGTCCTAAATTCTCAATGCAGTTGCTTAACCTTAGCAGGAACTAACTACGAACAAGAGCGTGAATCCTAACAGGACATATGGCTGGCAACGATCACCTGAACAAAATGAAGATATACAATGGAGATCTTAGCTATAGGCTCTGGGGCAAGGATAGGGAAACTGTCTGTCATGTGGTCTGTCAATGCGAATCCTGAATCGCAGACGCTATGCCATATTTGTTAAAATAAAACGTCCTCGATGGATTCTTAACATAGACTATCGTCTTTATTTTTCTATAAAAGCTACTATTCACAAAGAATGTACAGTTACCCAGATGCGGAACAAATAAGGGTCAAAGCAAAACGGTCTCACAGTGGCGTGACCACTAACTTATATTTTAAGCTATTTCAACACTCCCACTAGCGCAAAATATAAACTACTTAATCTAGTTTAACAATACCTAACATATTTACAAAACTGTAATGCTTACTAGAACCCAAACCTTTAGTCAAAATATCAGCGGGCATATTAGCTGTCGGCAAATATTTTAAATCAATCCAATTTTTAGCCATAGCTTCTCTGACAAAGTGATGTCGCACATCTATGTGCTTAGATCTATTATGAAAAACAGGATTTACAGACAACTTCTGTGCACTCTGATTGTCATTGTATAATCTTATACGACTATACACGCTTTCAGTTAGCTCTGAAAGAAGATTTTTTAAATAAATAGCTTCTTTCGACGCCTCTGAAATCGCCATATATTCTGCCTCAGTGCTCGACAAAGCAACAGTTTGCTGTTTTCTGCCTTCCCAATATATTGCAGACCCAGAAAGCTTAAAACAAAATCCTGTGTATGACTTCCTATCACAGGAACTGCTTGCCCAATCGGCATCTACAAAGCCTTCTAGTTCTGTGCTATCCCTTTTAAATTTTAAACCGAATTTCTTAGTTTCCTTTAAATATCTTAGAACCCGTTTTGCCTGGTTCCAATGACTTTCGTTAAAACAATTATTAAACTGGCTCAAATAACTAACTGAAAATGCAATATCAGGTCTAGTTAACACAGCCAGATACATAAGGCTACCTAATAATTGCTGATATGGCATTTTACCTATACAATTATTTTCCGTACTCTTAGCTAGGGTAACAATAATCTCTAATGGAGTTACAACAGTTTTACAATCAAGCATATTGAATTTCTTTAACAAACAATCAATGTAATGTTCCTGATCCAAAATAATACTATTATTATTTTTATCAATTCTAGCTCTCATTCCGAGACAATCTTTGACCTGTCCTAAATCCTTAATGCTAAAAGTTTGCCCTAATTTACATTTCAAATCTTCCGTTGCAGATTTATTGTTCGAGAATATAAAGAAATCATCTACGTACACCGCAACGATGGTCATAAAATTATCAGAACGTTTAGTATACAAACAAGGTTCATATTCGGACTTGCAATACCCTAAATTTCTAAGAAAGTTATCTACCCTTGTATACCATGCCCTCGAAGATTGTTTAAGACCATAAATTGCCCTATTTAACTTCAAGACCTTATTGCTATAAGTATCACTAGATGTTTTATAACCCTGTGGTATGACCATAAATACATCTTCTTTTAAAGGGTCATTTAGGAAAGCAGTTTTTACGTCTAAATGAGGTATTTCTAAATTCATCTTGACGGACAAAGCCTTTAACAATCTTAAAGTGCAGTGGCGTACTACTGGCGAAAAAGTTTCATCGTAATCGATACCGGGTTTTTGCGTAAAACCTTTCGCAACTAACCGAGCTCTGTACCTCACATTATTTGCACTGTCACTTTTTCTTTTAAACACCCACTTGCACTGTACAATGGTTTTTCCTTGGGGAATATCCACCAGCTCCCACGCGTTGTTCTCTTCAAACGATTGTAGTTCCTCATCCATTGCAGCTTCCCAATGGCCAATAATTGTAGTTATATTTACATTACCCGAACATTTCACAGGAAGCTTCGTTTTGTCGGCAACCATAATCTCCTGCACACTAACTTGGCTATTAACATTTTCAAGCCATTCCTGCTGAGCGGTCAAATGAGCACTTGCACCTGAGTCCACGTACCAGTCCGATTTGTTAAATGTTGAACTTAAAAATGCAGCACTAAACGCGTTCGACGTTTTTGTCTCCTTTTTCACTGATGTGCACTTATTCTGAAAATGTCCTAGTTTCTTACATTTAAAACACCTAAGTTCCTTCTTGTCAAATTTTTTGTTTGACTTACCAGCAAATGCACTGCCACTACCGCTAGACTCTGTTTGCATATCTAATAGTTTCGTCTTAATAGAGTCTGTTGTGATAGCTATACCGGAATGCTCGATTGCCATAATCATAGGCGAATACTTCTCTGGCAATCCCGCTAACAGCAACGAACCGATCTATTCATCATCGATATTAAAACCCGTGCCGCGCAACTTTTGACTAATTTCTACGATTTGATTTACATAATTAATCATCGAATCACAATTGTCCAAACGCATCGAGATTAAACTTCGCAATAACCCGATTTTTCTAGTGAAACCGTTATCATTAAAAAGTAACTTTAACTTTGTCCATAACTCCACTGTTGTTTTCGCATCCCTAATGTGAACGTATAGAGATGGGTCAATTGTTAAAATAAGTTTCGCCTTTGCTTTGGCGTCATCTGCTTCCACAACGCCTGATATGCATTTAGATAATCCTTCTAAAATCAAAACGTTTTCCGTAGCAAACGCCCAATCACCGTAGTTTTCACGTCCCTTTAACTTAGGAATATTTACTAGGTAATTTGCAGCCATTCTTATGTTTTACCGAATACTAACGAGCACAATACTGTTTTATTTACGATTTTCGCGAGACTGGGCTCATAACCTGTTAAAATACAACGTCCTCGATGGATTCTTAACATAGACTATCGTCTTTATTTTTCTATAAAAGCTACTATTTACAAAGAATGTACAGTTACCTAGATGCGGAACAAATAAGGGTCAAAGCAAAAGGGTCTCACAGTGGCGTGACCACTAACTTATATTTTAAGCTATTTCAACAATATTTGGGAGAGTAAAACTGGAACTGAATGAAATAACCACTAAATCAGCAGTTGACGTGTATAAACTAATACACGGAATCAAAATAACTGAGTGGATACAAACAGATGTTTGCACAATAGGCCTACTTATGACCGCAGTGCTCCGGATAAGGACGGGCCTAAGAAAAAAAAAAATGCCCCAAGGAGCGATTTCCTTTAGAAACCTTCTTAGGGGTTTTTATTATATCAAAATAAAACGACTGTTCATTATGTCAAATTTTTGTCGACTTCTGGCTGCATTTTTTAAAAATATTTAGGCCAATATTTGTTTCTTTAAACAAACGAACTACAATACTACTACATAATTCCGTTTCTTGAGTCAGATACCTTATCTTTTATTCTTATTACATGTTCAAATATCTTCTTGATATAGTAAAACAAAAGATGGAATGGTTTGTTTGAATTATTTTGAATTTGGATTTCTGCATACCTATATTTGTTTTGGAGTTGTCTCAAAAAAATGTTTTCTGTGTTTTTTAATAAAGTTAAAACACTTTTGTTCAGTGTTAGTGTTTCGTGGTTTTGATAGATTTGATTTTTCTATTGGAAGACAATATTTCGACCGTGAGATAAAAATTCTCATAATTTATGGTTTAACCGCATTCATAATTATGAAACAAATTTATTTTTAAATATTTTTATATTCTTCGCAAGCGCTTGAAACTGATATTGACAACTGATGGACAACTACCAGGGTAGGCAATTATACACAAAAGAAGAGTATGCAGTTGCCTAAATACATACTTTATTTTATGTTTATACCTATGCCTATACCTATACCTTACCGACTTGGTCTCACTCCTACCTACTTACCCCACCCCAAGGAGTGCTTTAGTTATTTGGCGTCAGCCTACCTGATCCTCCTACCACCTGAGTAGTTCGGTTTCTGTTCTGATCATTGCACGGTGCGCCACACAAACAGATTGGCTTCAAATATACTGACAGGCTTCAACCGTCGTTAAGCAACTGGAGCGGTCTTTTTCGATGTCAGTAAAGCGTTTGATAAGATTTGCCATGACGGACTTATACTAAAGTTAATAAGATTAGGTATGCCAAACTATCTAATTAAGGTAACCCACTCGTTCTTGTCGGACCGGATTTTCGCAGTTTCGTCAGAGAATGCGTTATCAACTGTGCGACACGTCAGAGCCGAAGTACCGCAAGGTTCCCCCCTTGCACCGGCTCTGTTCAATATCTATAACAGTGATATTCCGAAATTCGCTGAAACACAATTATACCTGCTTGCTGACGATACTGCGATTACCGCCACCGCAAAAAAACCCAGGTTAGTAATCTCAAAACTGCAACGTCATATAAAACTTATCGAGGCGTGGCTTGATAAATTGAAAATTCGTCTAAATGATGCCAAAACACAGGCTATCTACTATCTATTTCTCAAAGGGCAGAAGTATTCAACGTACATCCAGATTACTTGTCAAAAACACTAGGATAAACTGGTGTCAGAATATAAAATACCTGGGTCTGCTCTTCGATAAACAGTTAAACTGGAACGACAGCACAGCCTGATAAACAGGAAAAGTACTTTGGATCTGCGTACAAGAACTTTAATCTACAAGACTATCGTTCGGCCTGTACTTCTATATGGTATCACCACCTGGAGTACCAGAAAAAAGACAAACTTTCTCAAAATTCAAAGGTTTCAGAATAAATGTTTAAGAATCATGACGGGGGCGCCCCGCTATACGATGACTCATACTTTACATAATGACTTACAGATATCGACAATAACTGAGTACATGGACAAAATTATAGTGGACTACTACAAACGAGCTGACATTTCTCTGAATCCCTTAATAACACACTCACATATAAATTCAAACCCTTTGAAACCATACAGATTACCGAGAGACTGGCTCATTCCTCGTCTCCTCCCCCGCCTGCACCTTAACTTGCTTCCGAATAAATATAATTAAATAACTCAAAAGTGAATACCTACCTACATTCTACCTGCTCAGATCAATAAGAACCAAATGTTCAATAACAAACCCCCCATGAAAGACCCGCTGATGAAGCAATAATATAAACAAATAGAACTTGAAGTCATTGATTATACTTAGAGAAACCCTAATGATGAACGATAAACGAACCTGATCCTTCTTCAACCATTAGGAGCCCCTTGGCCGCTTGACATCGGCCAGCCTGGAATCTCATTCTAGGACGCAGGGCCATACTCAAAGGGGAACATGCTGGACTCCCTCCGGGATACCTAATAGAGTGTATAATGAGAGATAGCATTTTTTAAGCCCTGTGTTTCCTTCAGCTTCCAAAAAGGACCCCCGTAGAACCCTCGTAGGACCCCATAGGACCCTCGTAGGACTCCTGTAGGACCCCCATAGGAAGCCACAACCCCCAGTTAGGACAATATCACATTCCCTCCCTTTTTCCATAATGTACTAATAATTTTGCATAGACGATTTAAAATGGACAGCTGGACAGCCTCAATAAAATTTAAAAATGAATTAGAACGTATTTTTTAAAAAATTTTAATTCTTCTAATGCCGGGCTCATATTTCTTGTTATTTTAGCATTTAAAATGTTCCACATTTAATAATAGTTATAGTTTATCAAATTTCTAAGTTTATCGTTAGGTTGCATAATTAAGTTATAGTTGTAATGGGAGTTTTAATTGTGTCGGTGTGCCTGAATATGACGCTGTCAAAAGATACTTAATTAAATTTATTACGTGATTATAGCGTTATAAGCGATTGTGCCGCTAATCTTATATAACCGAATAACAGCTGAAATATCAACGCCGCTGCCATTTAATCAACATTAAACATTAAGTAAAATTTACACTTTCACGTGAACGGACAGAGTTGAAGTCGAGAAGTTTCATCATACCTAAAACACAATAGTTATTACATAGTTTGGTTTTGAGACTTTTCGTAGTGTTTTGTTCACTAAAATTAATGCACGTAATATGCATATTATGTTGGAGTAGCGGATTTACATATAATAAGGAAATTGAAGCTGTTGGAAAGGTATAGAAGTGGTACAGATTGAATTTTGAAATCGCAATTGACCACTTTAAAGATGGTTAAATTATAAAAAAAGTATACAACATTTTCTTATGTCTATCATTAGGAGCCACCCCATTTGTTAAGAGTACTAACAGATTCGGCTCGTCTAATTTTGACCAGTTTCTTTTAGATGATACTCCCCCATCTTTTCGCCGCGGGTACCATGCACCATTATTTTATTCGATAACCAAGAAATTCTAAAGGAGTCATCCAATATTTAGCAAATTAAAACATTCTATGAATATTTTAAAATAATTCTGTCTCATTTAATACCAATCATCAAATCTAAGAAGCAGCAGAGTAAAAATACATATTGCGGAGAAAATAAATGTGGCAGTACACAGAGATCGAGCTCACAACTTTAAAGATTTGAAAATAAGCATGCCGGCAGAATTCTCGCACTGCTTGATTAATTTTTGTTTTTATTATTAACTTGTCAATTTTTTTCAGTTTTCATAGTGATAGGTACCTATGGGTCGTTCACATAGATATTGTTTTGTGTAAATATAAAGTTATTAAAGTTGTTAACTGCTTTTAAATGACTAAACTATGAATACTAATGAACCTTCTACTAGTTTAACGTCGTCATCACACGAATTTACATCGAGAGCTCTAAACTTAAAATTGTAATTCAACTAGAATCCAACACCTCCCCCTCTGGCGTCGCGATCACTTCGCACAAATTTGTAACCACTAATTTTAAATGCTTTAGAAGATATTCCTTCATTAAGCGACGTCTCCGACAAGCCAATAATATCAGGCCGCTCAGACATTACAAAATCAGAAAAAGTACTATATGGCTGTTACTCTGAATATCTTGAAGCAACAACAGAGATAAAAGATCCAGGGTTATTTCGACTTGTGCGCATGCGTCGTAAGGGTATTGCCAAATGTACTTTTATTTCTTTAGAACAGGGAAGAAGAGTGAGTCTTATAAAATTAGAGCAATGATAAAATTAGCAAAAATCTTGCTAGAAAATTACAAAATAAGCATTAAGTCCGTACTTACAAGTGTTTTCAAATTATTCGTTTTCATTTGTAAACTAAAGCGCGTCAATTAAAGATTTCGTATAACTGCAGGCTGACAACATGACAACGTCGTCTCATTTTTACTCAATATGACCTCGAAATCCCTAGCAAACGTTGATTTGCTTGACAGTTCGTTTCTTCGAATTGTGTTAACGGCTTTTGTGTACTGTTTATCTTTACTTTTCTGTAAATTTTTATTGTGTCTGTATCTAGTGTGATAATTTTGTGCAGAAGCCGAGGCACAACATAATATTTTGCATTATTTGCAGCAGACGTAAAAACCTGAACAAAGATTTATCGTTACGCAGGTATGGACCCAGCCGGGATGTTTCTTTGGTTTAACTCATTTACGTCAATTTTATAAAGAAGCAATAATTGGGTGGTTCATTTCCTAAAAATTATAATTGCCTCTGCTGCTGTTGATATAATTAGGTACCTACCAATGTTTACCGAAAATTGCATGTGATCCAAAGAGACCTACAAAAACCTATATTGTACCTGTTGAACTCTAAAAATGATTGGTAAATGTCTAATAAAAGTTTTATTGGATCGCACATTGAAGTGACAAAAACTAACAAATTCATTATTAGTGTTATTCATAACGACAATACTTCGGATGCTTTTGCTCCTTAGTAGTCTGAATAAAAAAAAGAGGAAAATGTGGTTATTGAGTGCTAAATTGCAAAGGCAAACACTTTCATGGATGTTTATTAATAAAATAAAAGTAAAATACATTACCAGGTTATATTCTTACTAAATTTATTTATATACAAAACAACAAAACGACCCGTCGACGTATGCACAACATAAGAAGGTAGAAAAATTAATTATTATTAGTATTTCGATTTAATAAGTAATCAACAAAAATAAAGTTAGTAGTTCATTGATAAATGGACTCTATAGCCGCATGGATAATAAGGTAATACCATTTCTATGTTCATGTTTCATTTAACATATTATGGAAGTAAATAAACATTGTTATTTTAATTTAACAAACATTGTTAAAATGTACAGCACTGGAATCAATTCACCAAAGACCACAAAAGATAAGAAAAAATCAAATAATAGAAAAATAAGGAGTTTTTAAAGACCCATATTCATATTCAACTATAGTATTATTTTACATTAATGATGCTTTCTTGTTGATATGATCACAGAAGAAAATTCTACCTCCAGCCGACCAAGCCTCATTTTTGCCGTATTTCTTTTTGACTTGCTCTAATAATTTATACCGCTTGGGAGTTAAGTCCTCAAAGACAACAAGTGGTGTGCCCTTAAGAACCTTTTTTGCTCCCAATACTTCACTTTTTTCCAATTACACAGAAAATTCACGATAGCAGTTGTCAGTGTTATTTTTAAATTAGTATTTACGACGTTAATAACTGATTTCATGAGAATTTCATCAGCATTTTCAGGCAGACCACAAATGCGCACACAGTTATTTTTACGGTCTTGTTCAACATTATCGATCTTACCTTCTGGCTCCCAAAACTTATTTAGAGTTTTTTTCAATACCGGCACTAAGAACATTAATGGATTCACATACCTGCGTAAGTTTGCTTTTCAGTTTTTGCAGCCGAATATTTAGTTTATTTTCAAACTGTACTAAAAAGTTGTTACATACTTTTGTTATTCATTTTCCATGTTTTCCTCCTTAGCGATAGTTGAGGAGGATCCTTTATTGGAACGAGTCGAGCCAGCTATTTTGTTGACCACAACTAAATGACCGTGGAACACACTTAAAACAACCCGTGGCACACTCGTGAACTAATTTCCACTTAATAGGAAAATTAAGCAATGTACCACTGTATTACTTATTGAGTAAAGATGATGACTAATAACGTATGTCCTAAAAGTTTTGGCACAAAATTCATTGGCTTTAATTTTAACAAAAACAAAATAATATCAAGTTGCCTTTGGAAACAGAAGTTTGTTAACATTGTGTGCTGTCAGTTGAGATTTATTTATTTTAAAGTTTTCGCTTTAAGATGTCGTATAAATTAGAAATAAGAAAAAGTATCTATAAGTTGGTTGGGCGAGTACCCAAAGCTGAAATCGGTCGAATATTCCAGAATGAAAACATTTCAAGCAGAACCATTTATAGAACAATAGCAGAGTGCGAGCAGGGAATACCATGTCTGAATCTCCCAAAAAGTGGAAGACTACGTACATTACTGCACAGAGGTCAGAGAGATTGGTGAGAAGAGCAAAAAAACTGGTTGGAATGTCAACGAGGAGACTGGCTCGTCAATTCAGATCTTCTAAGAGTACGATATCGTTGGAATTAAGGAGGAATGGACTTAAATATCGAAAGAGACGTAAGTGCCCCAAATACTCTCAAGCGCAACTCCTTCGTATACCAAGATGCTGTCGTCAACTGAGGCGGGTAGACTTTGCCAATGAAAAAATCATTATTTTAGATGATGAAAATTATTTTACTTTGAGTAATTCTGAAATGAAGGAAAACGATGAATTTTATACGGACAACGTAGAGGAATGCCCTGACAATGTTAGATATAAACATAAAGCGAAATTTGCAGATAAAATCCTTGTCTGGTGCGTAATTTCTAACAGAGGTGTATCCCGACCTTTTGTGGGAGGAGTGAGGAGTGAAGCTTTGAATAGTCAGAGCTATATTGATAATTGCCTGTCCAAATTACTTCAGTTTGTCCACGAACATCATGCTAATGACGATATCATGTTTTGGCCAGACCTAGCATCATGCCATTACTCAAGAGATACCCAAAACTGGCTTCGACAACACGAAATACCTTTTGTTCCCAAAAACGATAATCCTCCAAACTTGCCGCAGGCTCGCCCAATAAAGGATTTTTGGGCTTTACTGTCTAGGAAGGTTTATCATGGAGGCTGGGAACCCCAAGATGAAGAACAATTAAGACGGCGAATTTACGAAAAACTAAGAGAAATTGATCTGAATTCCGTCCAGGGCCTCATAAGAGACATTCGAAGAAATTTGCGTCTGGTAGAGCAGAATGGGCCACTCCACATAATTCGATAGTAAAGTTTAGTTAAGTATTGAGTTGTAATTTATGACAACTAGTTAGTGTTCAAATAAATTTCTTCATTGAAAAAAAAATCCGACAAATATTTTGTGCCAAAACTTTTAGGACATACGTTAGAACATGCAAGTGAAAAAAACATCAAAACTTGATGTCTCTCGAGAATTTAAATATTGTAGGATAAAACTCTAGTTTATTACATTAATTATTAGAAAACGTTTCCCAAACACGTGGTAACAATGAATCCCTAATCAGGGATGCATGTGGATTCAAACTACGAACCACGCTCACTTCTTGGTAGAGAAAATCTAAATGCCTATGCTTCTTGCATTATATAACTGAATAATGCTTAATTGTTTTAGTTAAGTAATTAAATTTTAAAGTCTGGCTCCTAAAAATGTCCAATGGATTGGGATCGCAACTTCAACAAAACTCAACAACAAACGTTGTTAAAATTAATTAAATGTAATTTCTTTTTTCCTCTATCGTGCAAGCAAAACGATGTTTTTCCAGAAACCCTTCGCATTGTTAAAGATTTATTTTAGTCGAGCATTTATATAGGTAAACCGCTGTCGCATGTTGTGTTTTTTTTACCTTGAATTAAATCGTTCGCCCTGAAAATCCCTGTCGGGCAAATTTACTCCAAATTACTAAATTTCTAATACTGATTTAACCGTGTAAAATCCAGACCCGTTAAAAACAGAATTAAACCTGCTTAATTAAAATCAGAAAATGAATTTTCTCTCTATTTACACCAGGAGCGTTCATTAAAAGCATTACCGCTTTGTTTTGATTTAGAATTACAGTGGACCATTCGTTATTTCAAAAAAATATTATTTGTTAGCTACTCTTGAATCAATGGTGCTTAAAATTTGATTAAAAAGAAAAACATAAGGTGAAAATAAAGTAATAAAACAAGAAGTCTGCATATTATCTTTTGACACCACCTTTTAACTACATCTCTATTATTGAAATGTCATGAAGACTTCAAAAACCATCTCAAGGGACGTCTCTAGAAAGTGGAGAAAACCTTGAAATGCAAATGGGGTGATTTTTTAACATTTCTTTTAAATTATATTTTCTAAAAGATTTTGTAATTTAATTTATTAATAATTTACGAACATCGACTCACGAAAACCGCTGTGTGAGGTCACTACCTCCTAGCAAGTCGGGTCGCGCTCATTGTCGCGGTTAATTGCTGTTTACGACTAAGACACGTGGCCATTTGCATCGCCCTTTCTCCATTGCTGGGTAACGAAGTTGACATCGACAGGAGGAAAAAAATAATTTTTAATACTTAATCAATTTTCTTATTTATAAAATAGTTTTAGAGAAAGTATAGTCTAGAGCTCATATGGAATAGCATTTCCTACTGGTTATATTAAGTAGGAATAATAAGCGTCTGCTTTAATTGAACAAAGAAACAGTAAGCGCATCTCCGTTATGTATGTACAGAAGGACCGTTGCAGAAGTTTCAAGCGGACGAACTGTGGTCACCGCTTCGCGGGCGTTTTATTTGATTTTGATCTAGTATATTTCGTAAATTAGGTTGTTCTAGAGAAAAGTTATTTTTGTGACCACTTTAAGTTTCGATGACAATGAAATTGTGTAAAGTCTCACCAGTAAATATATAAATATCCCATGCACAATATAAAAAAGTCCTGACATAAATAAAGGCTCTTTTAAAATTTAAATAAGAAGATTTATAAAGTAAGTAAAAAAATGGTCTATGTTTGTATAGCGCGCGACTTAACTCGTTAGTAAATGAGGCGCGCCTAATGGAAGGTTAAGAAACGTAAACTTATTAAAGAAATAACAAAATTAAACATTAAATCTATCCTGATATCTCTCGATTCCTAACGCGTAATTCCCGGCACACCAATTCTTTGAAAGGCGTTCCAAAAGAAAACGTCTTGAATTTGGTGAGACCAACCTGTCGGATGACCCTGGCTCAACCAAATGCTTTTTTCGACGTGGAATAAAATATCCGGAACGATTGATGAATTGGACAAAATCGTGTATATCTGTGATGTTCGCAATAACTGGCAGTATGGATGTGTTGCCGCCCTATGTAGTTTATAAGGCGGAAAGGATATATGATCAATGGACTATTGGTGGTCCTAGAATGACACGTTATAATAGATCAAAGTCGGGGCGGTTTGACGGATATTCCTTCCATGATTGGTTTTACAGTGTAGTTATTCCATGGAGTAAAAACAGAGAGGGAACTAAGGTTATAATAGGGGATAACCTATCATCCCAACTGGATCACAATATAATAGTCGAATGTCAGAGACATAATATAAACTTTGTGTTCCTCCCGCCGAACTCAACGCATCTGACGCAATCATTAGATGTTGCATACTACGGGCCAATGAAACGGGTTTGGAGAGATATTTTGCAAAAATACAAAGTAAAGAATCCTAAAGAGACCGCTCTTAATAAAGTGTCTTTCCCTCCTCTGTTAAAGTGCTTAGTAGAACGTCTTGAACTTACTAATAAGAAAAACATTGAAAGTGCATTTAGAGCGACGGGCATAATACCTCTTAATCCCGATGAAGTACTTAAAAGACTTCCAAATAGAAGAAGTGATGAGCACATTGGTACAGCAGTTAATGAAACTCTAATTAATTACTTAAAGGAAATTCGAACTCCGGTTGCAGGATCTTCAATTGAGAGAAAAAGAAAAAAAATGATAAGAATAACACCTGGAAAATCAGTGTGTCCCGATGAGTTTTTTGCAGAAGCAACTAATATTGATGAAGATTCCCAAGACTTGGGGTTTGACATTGAAAATTTGAGTGTAGAGCAAGATAATCCAATTGAAGAAGAAGCAATGGTGGAAGACGAAAATCAAAGTATTTTAATAAACATTCCCAAAATAGGCGACTACGTGCTTGTAAAATTCACTGGAAAAAAAAGCATTAAACACTACGTTGCAGAAGTTATTAATGTAGAGCGTCCAGAAGTTAGCCTAAAATATTTAAGAAAAAAGAAAGACGGAATTTTGGTTTTCCCTCCCATTAATGATGTTTCGGTCAAGCAGGAAGAAAGCATTTTGAAAATTTTGCGTAGTCCTGAAATAAATAGGGGAATTTACCGATTTGAAGACGATTTAAGTGCCTACAGCCTGCAATGAGCCATTTTCTTTATTGTTCAAGTTCAAGTTACAAGTTCTGTAAATGTTTTCTTATAATAAATAAGTTTTCTTCTTGTCTTAATAGAAGTTTTGTTTATATTTTTGTATTTAGTTAGTTAGAAAATATAGATGTTTTAATAAAAACTGCAAAACTAATGTTATTTTTGAAATGTTTCCACAAAAATTTTTTTATAAACTATGAACATTGTTTTACCACAAATAGTTATGGGCAAAGTCACCATTCAAGTGGTCTTATATTGCATAAAAGCGTATTTAGAGAAATTTCACACCGACATTGCCCACTTTAGAAACATAAAAAAAATATTAAACGGTTTTTGTTTGCTTAATTCAAGTAGGGAGTCGCTGGTGAAAAGTCCAATGATCTACATAGTTTTATTAGAAGCCGATTGTTCCAATAATAAGGAAAATATAATAAAAAATCTCTCAAAATCATGGCAAAGTCACACCGTTCTACGGTACCTATCTAATTTTTATCTTTATTTTTAATTTTCGAAAGTCTAAAAAAAATTGTATTCTGCGTACTAGGGCGAAGCTTAAATTATAACTTAATTTCGATAACTACTTATCTATAATATGAAATTGTTGCCTCGGCATTTTTTATAGGTGCATAGATGAGACAAACATCCCTTTTAACCGGTAATTCCATTATCAATTAATTTTTATTATGGGCCAATATTATTTTCGAGTTTTCATTTATTTCGAGCGAGTTTTTGGGATTTGTTCCCACTGTACGTTTGTTTCAAAATGGTCGTCATAGCACATGACAGAAAAGGTTATTTAAAAGAGTGACTTCATAAAATCCATTTATAGATTTCAACCATATTTCAACGATGTAAATAAATGCATGCAAAGAGTACGTGAACACGATGTACTGACCCCAAATGGTCGCTCAACTAATAGACCACTGCAACCATCGATTGCAAAGTTTAAAATTGACAGGATAGGCTGAAAATTAACGTCGGGGACGGTGGTAGATACGGTTTTTGGTCGTATTGAACAAATCTGTTGTTTACATCGTTGAAGTCTATTTAATATATTTAGGTACAGATGTCTATTTCCAATTTTTCTTAACGTATACATAACAAGTTGTATGTTATTAGGTATAGTATTTAGGAATAAAATATACTCTATAATATAAATTTATATTTAAGAATTGGAAAAGCAAACTTTATTTTATTTATTTATTTATTTCATTCAACAATACATACAGTGTGTGCATAACGTCTGGAAACGGCTTGATAACATCACAATTTATTTGCCGATTTGAACCAAATTTGTTACAGTTGTGTAAGAGGATCTGGCGCACCGAATGACGATATTGGCGTTGTTATCAGCTTTTTAGTTTGTCTGGAATTCGAACGAATTTTATATTTTTAAATATAACACCCTGTATATTTTTTCATTTATAGTTTTTGCTTTAAATTTGTTACACTTTTGGTATAACATACTTTGTTCCTAATTGCTAATAAGTTTTCGAAATAATGACGTGTTTTGAAAATATCAGCAAATTGTGTTTTATTTATTAATAAATAAAACCCCAGTTCAGTTTTGATGTAAAGTCATAAAAGCTGTCATTTTTGCATGCAAAAATGTCTTTAACTGAAAGTGAACGAATTACAATTCTTATGATGAGAGAATATGGCGATAGGGTCAGGTCTTACGAAGAGGTCAAAAATCTATTTAATGACGCATCTCCAAACCGAAATCCAATTTTAAAAGCAACTGTTCCGAAAACTGTCCGACGGTCCGAAGAAACTGGAAATTGTAGAGATAGGCGACGATCAGGACGACCAGCAGTAGTAGATGAAGAGAAAAGTTAAGAAATTTTACAACATGTTGTTGAAACCCCTGTTTCTTCATTAAGAAAAATTTCTTAAGTAAGTGAAGTCTGCTTCAAATCCGTCCATAATGTTCTAATAAAACATAAATAACATCCTTTCAAAATACATGTAGTCAAGAGTTATCAGAAGATGATTATGAGCAAAGAATTGAATTTTGTGATATTTTGATGTCAAGGTTTGACCAAAATAACCAGTTTTTCAAATTTATAGTATTTTCGGACGAAGCAACACTTATGTTAAATGGTAAAGTCAATAGACACAACTGTAGGTTTTGGGCAAACGAAAATCCCCACTAGGGGCGAGAAGGTTATACACAACGCCCTGGAAAAATGAATGTGTGGGCTGGGCTCCTGGGTAACTACAAGATCGGTCGGTTTATATTGATGGAAATTTGACATCACAACTTTACTTTGAGCTCTTGGAAACGGAAATAGTGCCTACTATACGAAATGTGATGGGTCCAAATTATGCAAGTACATTCGTCCAACAGTACGGAGCTCCTCCCAATTTTGGTCGAAACGTGCGCGAATTTTTGAACCACACTTTTCCTAATAGGTGGATCGGTAGAAAGGGTACAATCGAGTGGCCACCTAAGTCCCCTGATTTGTCGCCTAACGACTACTCTTTATGGGGACACTTAAAGAACAGAGTTCATACCACAAAACCTCAAGATTTGGCCGATTTGCAGCGTTGAATTTTGGACGAATTTGAATTAATAACGCCAGAAATGATTTACAACGCAATTGAAAAATTTTATTTTTTTTTAGCACTTTGTCAAGCTGTACAGGGAAAACAGTTTGAATATTTAATATAAAAAATATATTTTTTCTAAATTGTACTCGTTATTTCGAAAACTACTGATATTAGGGACAAAGTATGTTATACCACAAGTGTAACAAATTTAAAGCAAAAACTATAAATGAAAAAATATACAGGGTGTTACATTTAAAAATATAAAATTCCTTCGAATTCCAGAGAAACTACAAAGCTGGCAACAACGCCAATATCGTCATTCGGTGCGTCAGATCCTCTTACATAATTGTACCAAATTTGGTTTAAATCGGCCAATAAATTGTGAAGTTATTAAGCCATTTCCAGACTTTATACACACACTGTATACATAACGTAATAACATGTATTTCTTGAATTAAATAAATAAGTAAGATAAAGTTTACTTTTTCTATTAGGTATTGACTTCTTAGTGACGCCGACGCCTCTGTTGTTGGAAAACTAAATAAAAACGTGTCTATTTCAGCAAGTTTCCTGGATTCGAAGAAGAGACTGGCACATCCTATCCTCAGGTGTTTTCACCTATACCAATGACGAACGGTTTCAAATCCTTCACGCCGAGGGTTCGGATGATTGGACTCTCCAAATTAAGTATGTTCAGAAACGAGATAACGGGACGTACGAATGCCAAGTAAGTTGATTTATTTCCACGTATGTATCTATTCTAGCAATTTTCTTTTTAATGCCACGGAGCGTACACCCATTTATTTTTCTTTTGGAGTTTATTTCACGTACTCTACGGGTTTATATTAGATTGCAGGAAATTTGTCTGCTGGCACGTCGTATGGAGATAGTTTTATTAGCCTTGGAAATACTGTACTGTCTTACCATGAAATGTTAAAAAGTTAAAATTTTGTTTAGCAATACGCTATGAGTCTGAGTTATTCTTATTATTTTATTATTTACTGTCAATAAAGAAGCCTATTTATTCAGAATATGCAAACACTGACTGAGGCTATTTTGATAGTTCTGGTTCCAAGAAACAAGTACGACGTTGCAAGTTTGTAAGTTGTTGGTAAATATTGCTGGAAGTCGTTAAGCGGTTAAACGTTGGTATCCTAGCTTGTTTCAAGATGTGTATTAACAATTATTGATTTTGACTAAAAATATGAGAAACTTCTTTACAAGTGGTACAACAGTATCTTCTTGAGTATTTGCAGAATAGTTAATGGAGAGCATTGTCAACCTATTATCAGATCATTTTTTCATTCCTTGTTGTTTGTCTATTGTATTTTAAAATAAAAAATAATTGTATAAATCTTAGTTATCTTTCATAACATAACAAGTACAGGTAACTTGATATCAAAAATGTCAAAAAATACAGGGCGTTTCATTAATGGTGAAAACTGATGCACCTACGTATCTCTTTTGTGGTATGCTTGGTATAATTTGAATTTCTAAGAAAATTCATTTGAAAAAGATGTAATCGACAAGGTTAAGCGATTTTTGATCAAATACGTTGTATTACATTAATAAAGCTGATCCGTTCATTTATCTATAGGTATACAGGATGTCAATTTAAAAAGATTCAATGCTTATATCTCCAGAACTATAAAAGTTTTTAAGTTACGGGTTAGCATGAATTTAATATAATATATAAATTAACCATAAACATGTTTGTTGCGGGTTGGCTGATGAACTCTATTGTAGTTTTCGTAAATAAAGTCTTGTAGCAAAACGAAAATATAGTTTGAGTAAATAAAAGACCGGAAACTCCACTTATGACGGACAAATGGTCTCCAAGGGGCCCCTACCTTCACCAATCAATGCCACTGGTACTAATCGGTAGTCTTTTGTTTTTTGCAATGCAGTACTTACACCGGCCAGCGGTATTTTCCACAAAGGTTCGTTGCGCTCTTTTCGTGCCCCGTTTGGTACAGCTTTTAGGGTTTCTTATGACATGCGCGGTAACTCAAAATCAATATAAAATTGGACTCCTCAGATAGGAGACCTTTAGCAAAGAGTGTTAATTAATCGTTTAATATTGTAATAAACAGATGGATAATGAAACCCAAAAAGAATGTTTATACAGGGTGTTATTTAATAAGTGTCCGATATTCTACAGGACGATTCCTCAGTCATTTATAAGATCAAAAGTTCATAAGCAAGCCCTTTATTTTTGAAATAGAGGGTGTTAAAAATTTATTCTTATTTTTGTTCTTCGTAAATAAGTTTTGAAATAATGTCTATATTTGGACGAAAATTGGTATCTAGAGGTTTTCTAATATGCGAAATTCGAATTTGATGTTAGTATGGCTACCACTTGTAGAGAGCACGTGTCTTTTACTCGTTTGAGAAATCATAACTTTTTTATACGTGCTTGTACAGGGTGTCCAGTTTTCATATGTTTTACGGGTTATCTGCGTTATTAGTAAAGATAGAAGTTTGCGGTTTTTGCGGCACTGTGTTACTTTTTTGAGAAACAAACGATGCCATCAACGGAATTTTCATAGCCCCCTTAGTTTTTTAGATACGGGGTGTTTTTGAAAATTTTGCATTTGGGGTATCTCGGTTACGCTGCAACTTATCAAAAAGGTAAAAAATAAACTTATTAGTTTTTTTCACGTAGAATCCAGTGGTTTAGCCAGATTTTTTCTATGTTTAATTGTTTTCGAGAAAAAGAGCAAACTTGCATTTTTTAAATGGGACACCCTATATTATATTTTTAGCTATTATGATTCAGTTTATCACAATCTTTTATAGCTGTTTTCAATGTGAAGCTCAAAATTTACTTTTTTTTTAACGGCACACCGTTTAAATTTTAAGAATAAACAAATGTCACAAGCTTCTCCTAAATATAAAACACTAATTTTAAAAATATATACCTATAACAATAACTTTTATAAATATAAATAACAATTAACTCAGTTGTGTTATACGTTCAAAAATTAAAAGCTACAATTATTTGATGATTTAGGAAACTGTCTCATGAATATTGCTCAAACTGTGCTCCATTATGTCTAAGACATGTTTCACATATTGTCCTAATTTACCTCAGTGCATTTAAAATAATAAAAGACCGTGCCTTTAACTCCCTAAAGGCTCTTTCAGTGGCTTCTCTTAAATCTGGTTTGGTGCTGGACGGTATAAATTTTATTTTTTAGGTAGCCCCACAAAATAAAATCCAAAACCGTTAAATCGGGTGACCTGGGTGGCTATCTTACAGGTCCATGTGTTCCAATCCAGCGGCCAGGAAAATTATTGTTAAGATATGCTCTTACAATTTAAGCATTGTGAGCGGGAGCTCCGTCCTGTTGCAAATATAAGCTATTAAGATGAGCTAGGGGCACATTCTCTACTATTTCGGGCACAATGTTTTCCAAAATTTCTAAATATTTATTTGCAGTAAGACCGCCTTCAAATATATCATATAAAATTTTACTTCCCAGTATGAAGCATGAAACGCTAAACCCAAATCTGCCTTGCCGTTCCCGTGGAAATATAACATGTTGATTTTCCTGGCACCAAAACCTAGTATTTTGCCGATTAAATATACCGGCACTGGTAATATGACTGTCATCAGACCATATTATAATCGTTCTTTCAAAATGATTTTCTCTATTTACATTTTGTAAATACCAATTACAAAACTCTACGCGGTGCTCTGCGTCACCGAGATGTAAGTTTTGTACGACATGACATTTGTATGGCTTAAACTTGTGTTTTTTTAGAATAGTTTGAACCCTTGATTTTGTAACACCGACAGAACCTTCCACTGTTCTACAAGAACTACTTCGATTTGTTTCAATTGAAGACAAAACGTTTACTTCGTCAATGTCCTGGTTTTCCTTATTGTAAATACTAGGTCGGGGTTTGGAAAATGAACCAACTTCAATTAAGTTTGATTTTATTTTTAAAAATATTCTTTTATCCGGCTGTCTTCTTTCTGGGAATCTGCGAATATTACGTTTATATAAATTTTAAAATATGATGAAAAATACAAAAAGATGCCCATACCTGTTAAAATAAACTTCTAATGCTTCATCCGAATTTTCGTTACACTGAATATAACAAACGAACATAATATCGTACTTTTCAGAATTCTCGAATTTTGCATTCGCAGCAATATTTAAGAAAAAACTGCTATTTATCGAAACTGAATAGAAATAAAGAACAGAAAATGGATAACCTATTCTGATAGGAAATAAAGATTTTTTCAGATAACAAGCCTGTCATCTTTTGTTTTCCTAAATACCCGTCATGGCTTACTAAAAAAAAATTAAATTTGTTGAAAAATGTAAATTTTGAGCTTCACATTGAAAACAGCTATAAAGTATTATATATTTTTGAAAAGCTTGTGATAAACTGAATCATAATAGCCAAACATATATAGTGTGTCCCATTTAAAAAAATGCAAGTTGCCTCTTTTTCTCGAAAACAATTAAACGTGGAAAAAATCTGACTAAGCCGCTGGATTCTACGTGAAAAAAACTAATAAGTTCAATTTTTACCTTTTTGATAAGTTGCAGCGTAACCGAGATACGGGGGGGGGGTGTCCCAAAATGTAAAATTTTCAAAATCACCCCGTATCTAAGAAACTAAGGGGGCTATGAAAATTCTGTTGATGGCATCGTTTGTTTCTCAAAAAAGTAACACAGTGCCGCGAAAACCGCAACCTTCTATCTATACTAATAACGCAGAAAACCGGCAAAACATACGAAAACTGGACACCCTGTACTATATTTTTAAGTAAAAAAATGGATTTCCTCATCACTTTTACATCAAAAAGGCATACTTGGTGGAAGTCGCTACGAGCAATCGTTGTCGAGAAAAAAAAATAATAAAGAAATAAATAGCATTTATTTGCATATCGCTATGCCCATATCAGAGTTTGATAAAACAGCATTTATTTCCTAAACAAAGCCGAAATTAAAAACTATGAAAATGTACTTTGCGTTAACCAATAAAGTGCCTAAATGTGTGTTATCAAAAGAAAAAACGTCATTGGCGTACATATTTTTTGTTCCTGTTAAAAATTGTAACACCCTGTATCTCAAAAATGAAGGGCTTGCGGACCCATGCTTATCTGAACTTTTCACCTTTTAAATAACTGGGGAATCGTCCTGTAAAATATCGGACACCTATTAAGTAACACTCTGTATAGCAGAATTATTAAATATACAGGGTCGTTGGTATGTATGGAAACGGTCGATTATTTCTTAAAGTATAACAGTTAGCAAAAAATATTTTAGATAAAAGTTTTACGGTTTTTTAAGGTGTATTAGAATTTTAAAAATATAGGTATACAGGATGAGTCAGAAAACCGTAGGGAAGCAAATTTACCTTTTTTTAAATAGAACACCCTATATCTTCGAATATTGTTGGATTTAACATAAAATGGCAATTATTTTTTATTAAGTGCATTATAAGTCTAAACCTAATAGTTTCCGAGATATCGACTTTTGAAAAATGAAATTTTAGAATTTTGACAGCTTCCAGCTTTCTAACGATACATTTTAGAGTAAAACGGCTTATATGTCCCTATCTTACTTTTTTATTATCTTTCCAATAACATCAACTTCCGGTTAAACCGGAAGTACTGTATTTCCGACTTTAGAGTTACATCCGGTTTAACCGGAAGTTGAGACATTTAGGAAGATAATAAGAAACTAAGATAGGGACATGTAAACCGTTTTACTCTAAGACGTACCGTTAGAAAGCTAGAAGCTGTCAAAGTTCAAAAATTTCATTTTTCAAAAGTCGATATCTCGGAAACTATTAGGTTTAGACTTATAATGCACGTACTGAAAAATAATTGCTATTTTATGTAAAATCCAAAAATATTCTAAGATATAGGGTGTTCCATTTAAAAAAAAGTAACTTTGTTCATCTACGGTTTTCTGACTCAACCTGTATACTTATTTTTTTAAAATTCTAATACACCTTAAAAAACCCTAAAACTTTTATCTAAAATATTTTTTACTGACTGTTTTACTTTAAGAAATAATCGTCCGTTTCCATACATACCAACGACCCTGTATAATAGCAATAGTTGGGCAATTTCTCTTAGCAACTGCTACACATACATTACCTGCTGCATGCTTCCAGCAAGTTATTGCAAACCCGCATACATGGTATAGTTTGATGTGAAATGTCTGGTAGAAAAGAGTTGCAGCAGCAGAAGCTATCGTCCTATTGTCGCGGATAAAACATAAAAAAAAATCGAAGAAAATAATATGGGTTACAGAATGACTTGCCAGATGGCCTACTAAATTTTTGACTTTATTTACCATAGCTCGGGATATTCTTTAAATGTACTTATTAAATAATAGGAGTCTCTTCCTTTGACCAAACATGTTGTTTCTCTATACTCGCTCTTTTCACTTGAGCTCTCCCCAACTTGTTTAGACCTGTAAGTGTTCTCGCTGCAATCACTTGCCGCAAAGTTTATAACTTGCCGGAAGGACACTCTCGGGCACTGTTTACATGATGCAAATTATTTGGAAGCACTCTCAGACACAATGTTGTGACATTTTTACTTGTTCGTGTAAATCAAGCTTTCGAGTAAAAAAATGTCTAAAATTTATTATTCGAGTTTAATGGGAAATCAAAAAAATAATCAAAAATAGCAGGTTGTATTTAAAAAACTAAAGTTGACAGCTACTTCCGGCATAACCAGAAGTGATAGAAGCATATCAAAAGCATATCGACTGCCCTAAATCTACAAAGTACGGTGGTTCTAATTTCCCTTACCTATATATAGTTGTTCCCAGCTTAATTTGTTCACATAAAAAAGCATTAAACTGGTGACCATAGGTGTCGCTTCTAGTAAATAATTAAAATGTGGATTTTTGAAAATTTTTAATATGATTAAATAGTATAATATACTACAGCTTGTTCATTATAGTTTATATCGATGAAAAGTTTGTACCCGTGACTTTGCCTGCAGAGAATATTTTTAAAATGGTCTTTCTGTAGAGAAAAATGCTAATTTTATCAAAAACAATTTAAAAATATAGTTAATATCGATAAGAGGTTTGTACCCGTGACTTCGCCTGCAAAGAACACATGAATTTAATATTCTTAAAATGGTCTTTCGGTAAAAAAATATGCTTATTATGCCGAAAACAATTAAAAAAAATTGTCTTTGTTCAGCTCGGACCGCGAGGAGGTATGAGTTTTCCTTGTCAAGAAAGGATTGGGGCAGGTACTATATTAGTTGGAATATACAGTTATTTTAACAACAAATTGCGGATCGCATCAGCAGAATCACAGTAAACGTTCTGTAATATAACAAGTTTTTAGGATACATGTTGAACGAACATAATTAATTTAAAATTCATAAACAAATTAATGACTGGAATCGTCAGAACTTTCAGAAGTAGAATCGTTTACAGGTTGGATTACTACTGGCGCTATAGGCGGTGAAACAGAATATCCATTTTCTGTTTTTATAACATGAGCTACGCAATTTTTCCATGCATCGCTACCCATTTTGTTATTACCTTTAGAATATTATCAAGGACAACTGCGCTTAAAGTTGGAGATTGATTATTGAGTGATATTTTTTGCTGACAAGAGCAACACATTAGGTACAAAGCCATCTTTATTTCCGGCATGATAACGCGTTTTTTGTTTCGTCTGAATAAATTATACTTTTATCGGATTCATGTTACTCCTTTATATTGCGCAAATAGTCCTTTCATAGTTCAATCATACGCGGAGATTCCATTATAACCATTAAATTATCAAATTTTTTATGTTTAAAGCTACATTTTAATAAAACACCACGCAATGTTCCTAAAAATTGGTACCTACTTATAATCAGGGTAACCTTGAAATTTATCCCGAACGAGTTCTAAAGCTGGCACTATATAATCCTCGTAAAAGTTGTAAATAGTTCGCAAAATAAAATCCCTTGTAGTATTGTCAGCCGTTTTGAATTTTTGATTCATTGGTTTACGCTTTATGGAATGACCGGTTACAGTCCCCAAATTAATTACGTTATAAATTATTATAAAACCCAAGTTGTGTTAATTCATTACAAGTATATTCTTGTACAAAGCGCATTTTCAGGTTTTCCCGGGTTTTCTGTTTTTAAACACGCGTACATATTTAAAATAATGCGTTGACATTGAGCCTGTAAATCTTTGTTTCTTAATTCCGAACTTATTTCGCTATCGATGGCCGACTCTGGCACCGACTCATATTCCTGTGATAATTCACCTTGACCTTATGTTTCAAGTTGTCGCCAAAAAGCCATACTGATATAATAAAATAAAGGTCCCAAGTAAAAACTTACTTGTCTGAAACCACATAGTTATAGCAGAAAATGAAATATGTAAATTACAGTAAATCGTTTCAACCAGTCACGCCGCTGCCCGATTCCAAATATCCCATACTTCAAACATCAAGTGAATTTAAAGCTGATAAGGGATCACCCAATTGGGAGAACCTTTAGCTATCTGCTGTTCTTGTCTATAGCATATAGATTTGTATTTATATTCTGCTCTATTAATTTTCCCATCCGGAAAAAATCGTTCGCACTTTAAATGTGCTTTAAATTGCGTGCGGGCGTCGACGGTCTATCGTCAGTGTGTTGCCAGTTCTACAAAGCTTTCGTAAGTGTAGGAGGAACATAAGGGATTGTTAATTGTGTATTTAACAACAGTGAAATTCCTTTTTAGTTGGATTTAAATTATTTTTGTATAAATAATATTCCTGAAGTACCAAAAAAATTATTATAATATTCATGAATGGCTTGTTCCTTCTCTCTTTGACATTAAAAATTTCTTGGTTCAAAGTACATGATCTGACAACCCTGATTATGATGCCGGTCTCCTTGAAGCCCGGTCGAAGCCTTTTTATCAAGTTTTTAATTCATCAAACGGACTTTGGAAAAAGTTTACCATTCATGCTAAACCGCATATTTGAAACTTTTTTTCTTGTCGAGATATTCGCATTTTAACTTTTCAAATTGATACCCTATATAAATGCCGGCTACTAATATTAAGTTAAAAAGTATCTCTCTTTTAATAATAATGAATTGGTGTTTTTGATAAACGTTTTAGCCTTATCTAATTCAAACGAATAGAGAGAATGGTAATTTAGTCATGGTTTGGTACCAGAAGGCTCGTACAGATACGATATTCATATGATGAGTCAATTCAGTTACATTTGGCTTTACTTTATAAATGGACAGATTAGCGACATAATGCATTGCAGGCGAGAACGCGTAACCTAATTCGCGAAAAGCTGAATTATGCGCCCAAACAAAATATTGTCACCCCATCGTTTTTTTAGTTGATATTTTTTTAAAATAAAAGCGGATTCCCCAACACAAAATACGGATGTTTTTTTACAACATGCATAAAGTCGTACTTTAATAATATATGATCCAAAAATGTACATTAAAACTGTCTGTTTAGTGTCACTGGTAAATTGAACCGCGAATAAATTGCTATTGCTTATTGTACCTAGCATTGTAAACGGTACAAAGCATGAATTAAACCTATAACAGGATAACAAGTAGTTTATGGGATAGTTTATAGCGCAGATCATAACTTCTATGTAGCGCTTTTACATCCCGAATTTAGGCAGCTTCACTAATGGAACACTTTTAGTTAAACATTGTGTTATGCCATTTTATTCAAGTCAAAGCACAACTTTAATTTATTTAGGCAGAATCTGTATTATTCGCTATAAATTTTCATTATAAATGTAATTTTTGGTAAATTATTTAAATCACCATTATGCGGCAAATCTCTGGCCAGTGTGCTTCACCTAATGGAATAGCGTCTATTGCAGGCAAGGTTAGCTTCTAATTAACAATGACCCAATTTGGCTTAAGAATTTCCGACCATAGTAAAAGCCCCAAGATCAATAATGTAATTTACAAAATAAAGCGTTTGTGTTTGTGTTATTGTACAATTATATTTAAAATATAAATTTTAAAATATCACTAAAAGGGTTAACCTACCAATAAAGTTCAACTGAATTTGTTTGGGTTTGATTACGCGACTGTAAAATTAAACAATTTAATGGTGTGTTGCCTGCTAACGTTCAATTAAATATTACGTTAAATATAAAATATTATAAGTCGTTAAAACAATCTCTCTAAATACAGAGATATCAAAAATTATCTTGAAATCGAAAACAGATGTTTAGCTTTTGAAATAATGCTGTCAAGTTTAAGTTGGTGGGTTGGTTAAAGGCGGGATCAGGTTAACCTAATCTTCCTTGCACTGCAGCCTTGCAGCTTAGTATTCCCCCGTCTTGTCAGATGAGTTCGGTTCCTTTGGTTAGATCCAGTAGCTTTCTTCCAAGATTTTCAAGCCTCGAAGATGTAAATGATGTAAATGGCGGTTTCCTCCTCTTAACCACATAGTGTACATTCTGTGGGTTCGGCGTGAATACCAATCCTCTGCAGGTCTTTTCTCAAGGGACAGTGGCCTGTTAGTAAGCCTTTGACTTGTTTTATCTGAGTACGTGTTAAATCCAGCATATCAATTATTAATTCCTTTGCGTGTCTCTGGCCGGGTATTTTAGTTCACCGGTTCAGATGATCTTGTAAGGACCATCTGTTTATTGCTTCACCACCTGTTTGGACACGCCTAGGTGGGTTCAGGACTCCTGAAGTTTTGAGCAGCTCCAGCTGTGGCTAGCCTGTCTGCTTTTCATTGCCTGCTTTCTCCGAGTGACCAAAACCACCCCATACGAGTTCAAGTTCAAGTTTGGATGTCAATCATTATTTGATTTTGAAAATTTGTAATGCAGGTCCCGTGAAGTTTAAGGCTAGTTTTATTATGGACTTCACAAATGCACAGTAAAAAATTGAGTGCTAAATTTGACACTCAATGGTGGCACATATGGGACCACACTCAAAAGGGTATGTTAACCAATCATATATCTGGTAAAAAAGATATTTTTGGATGTTTTTTTTACTTTTTGATGAGTGTTAATTCTTCTTATTTATGGGTAGGTGCATTTACACTATCGTGTGTAAATTAAACTCACAGATTGTAAACCTATCCTTCTAGGGTGTAAAATAAATAATGAGAGGTGTAAGTAAACCATTTTTGAATGGTGATTTGTGATTAATTAGTTTAAATATCATATTATTGTAGTGTAAATTGTATTTTATTTGGGTGTGACATTACTATAGTGAGTATAATAAAATAATCTACTCAGGGCTAGAATACTTTCCACTTTGTTTAAGTCATTTAATCCCGTATTAAACTAACCGGGCTTTTATAATTAAAATGTAAAAAATTATGTATTCAAGATGTTTTATATTATAATCTCTGCTTAGTTTGATACGTGATTGAATGACTTAATCAAAACCGAAAGTAGTAGCCCCTAATATATATAAAGCTTCAGACCGCTTGGAAAAGGTTTGTTAAATGAATGAAAATATTGAGTATTACTTATCGTTTATTTATAAACAAAATGATGGTTACAACAGAACTGGAAAACCCTGTGACATTTTTTACACTTATTATTATAACTAGTTGAACAAAATGACATATTCACTTTTTCCGAATTCCTAACAGTTTTTGAAATATCGGGGTTTGAAGTTGAACTAAGTTACTAGAGGGCTTACGAAAGACATGGGTTATTTTAATAAAAGCGTAATGATATTGTAATTATTACAGCTGCTCAATCCACCGCCATGTGGAATGCATAACTCAATTCTCCGTCAGAGTTCCCCTTCCCAGTTGTAGTTCTCCATATTTTTATGCACCTCGTAAAATGCTGCATGAATATTCTAGATAAGTTGGTCCCTGTTATTAGGCTTTTCCATTGAATATATTATAAGTGTCTTTGAGAAGCTTCAAATCTCGATGCTTCAAGAACCGCTAGGAATTCTGGAAAAGTGAATAGAGTCATTTTTGCTTAAAATTAGTCATATAATTCATAAACGAAATATCTCGCATACCTCGGCGATCACTTTGTATATCATTTTTTTCTAACGAAGTGTGCATGGTTTTACCTTTTGGAGTACATCGATTCTCAAAATATGAGAATATTCAGCACTAATAATCTGCAGCTGTAGGTGTTTTGCTGACAATATCGCGCAGAAGAATAATTGTACCATTTTAAGTTAATTTGTTTAACACGATGATGAACTTCAGCATTGCTATTTATAGTAGGAAGGTGCAGCAATAGAGCGCCTATATCTTTTCTCCGCGAGTAACTGGTTGAGAACTTTCCATACAGGCAAGTTGAATTTCCTCCTATGCCACCTGGTTCGGAAATTATGTACTATTTTGCGTTTCCCGACTTGATGAAGAGAGATTTGATTTTTGTATAGATACTTAATTTGCAAGAAATGGAATACAGGATTGTTGAATAATGTGCAAACATAAACCTAAGAATACTGTAAAATGCGTTTTAGAGCATGTGGAGGCGTGTTAACTTATGCATCGAGCAAAGCTGTGGAATATTTTCAATACTTACTTTAATTTGCCTTTTTCTTGTTATTAAAAACCGAGTTAAATCGTTTTTAGTCTATTATTTTAATTTTTCATTCAAGTTGTAGTTCATTACATTACCTCTAAAATTATTAATATATTTGCACGATAATGACGAAGTCAGGATGACATCCAAACGCAGGTAAATTAGCAGTCATTTAAAAATGATGATAAAATCTAAGACAGCCGTTTTTCAGTTTATGAACACCACCACCAAGATAATTTTTGATATTTCGGTAAAATTGGTCCTAATTTCTTAGATTATCACCAGCAATAATTATTATCTTCTTCTCCGCATAATGCATTAGACTATGGTTCGCGTATTTTAAGCAAAAATGGGTCCAACAGTTACTGTCATATTAACAGAGTCATTTAATAAGGATGATACAGTCTAGGACAGCCGTATTTCAGTTCATGACTACCACCACCAAGATAGTTTTTGATATCTCGATATAATGGTTCCTAATTCTTTAAAGTACGACTAGCCATTATTATTTCTTTTTCCGCATAATGCATGAGACTATGGTTCGCGTATTTTAAACAAAAATATTTCCAATAGTTACTGTAATTTGCCTTTTTCGTCTTAATAATAACCGAGTTAAAACGTTATTAGTGTACCATTTCAATTTTTCATTCAAGTTGTAGTTCATTATTTTATCTCTAGAATTAATAATATATTTACGCGATATTGACGATGTCAGAATGACATACAAACTAACCCAAATTAGCAGAGTTATTTAAAGGGGATGATACAATCTAAGACAGCACTTTTTCAGTTTATGACCACCACCACCAAGATAATTTTTGATATCTCGGTATAATGGTTCCTAATTGTTTAAATTACGACCAGCAGAAATTATTTGTTTCTCCGCATAATGCATTAGACTATGGTTCGCCTATTTTAAACAAAAATCTTTTCAATAGTTACTGTTATTTGCCTTTTTCGTGTTATTAATAACCGAGTTAAAATGTTATTAGTCTATCATTCCAATTTTCCTTTCAAGTTGTAGTTTATTATTTTACCTCTAGAATTAATAATATATATACGCGATATTGACAATGTCAGAATGACATTCAAGCTAATCTAAATTAGCAGAGTTATTTAAAAAGAATGATACATACCTAACACAGCAGTTTTTCAGTTTATTACCACCACCACCAACAACATAATTTATAATATCCGTAAAATTGTTCCTAATTTTTTAAATTACGACTAGCAATTACCTTCGTCGTCTCATAATTCAATAGACTATCGTTCGCGTATTTTAAATAAAATTTAGTAATTTGAAAAAATTAACACTGTGATTGGAAAAAATACTTATTTCACTAATGTCCTAAAAACTGAGGCTGATTTTATATTACTTTATTTTAATTATAAGCATTCTTTGTTTCGAATGAATGAAAATATTGAGTATTACTTATCGTTTATTTATAAACAAAATGATGGTTACAACAGAACTGGAAAACCCTGTGACATTTTTTACACTTATTATTATAACTAGTTGACCAAAATGACATATTCACTTTTTCCGTATTCCTAACAGTTCTTGAATTATCGGGGTTTGAAGTTGAACTAAGTTACTAGAGGGCTTACGAAAGATATGGATTATTTTAATAAAAGCGTAATGATATTGTAATTATTACAGCTGCTCAATCCACCGCCATGTGGAATGCATAACTCAATTCTCCGTCAGAGTTCCCGTTCCCAGTTGTAGTTCTCCATATTTTTATGCACCTCGTAAAATGCTGCATGAATATTCTAGATAAGTTGGTCCCTGTTATTAGGCTTTTCCATTGAATATATTATAAGTGTATTTGAGAAGCTTCAAATCTCGATGCTTCAAGAACCGCTAGGAATTCTGGAAAAGTGAATAGAGTTAGAGCAGAGTTATTTAAAAAGAATGATACATACCTAAGACAGCAGTTTTTCAGTTTATTACCACCACCACCAACATAATTTATAATATCCGTAAAATTGTTCCTAATTTTTTAAATTACGACTAGCAATTACCTTCGTCGTCTCATAATTCAATAGACTATCGTTCGCGTATTTTAAATAAAATTTAGTAATTTAAAAAAATTAACACTGTGATTAGAAAAAATACTTATTTCACTAATGTCCTAAAAACTGAGGCTGATTTTATATTACTTTATTTTAATTATAAGCATTCTTTGTTTCGAAAAAACAAAAGACAAATAAATTCGTAAAAAGAAATCGCTATCTTGGGGACGCCAAATCAAAAACGTACTAGAATAATTAAAACTCGCGTTCCTAACTTTATGATTTAAGGGACGTGGGGAAGAGATAAAATTTATAAATAGGAATGATGTTTTGAAGTTAGAAAATTAAACACTTAGTAAATAACGCCAAATAAGGCACCTCTACGCCCCTTCTAATTTGTAGACATTATAGTTAAATAAAATTTTTTCGCCGTGTCGTTGATTAATTTAACATATATGTCAAATAATTCTGTTCAAAAATTTGATATCAACTGCATTATTCAACGATACGCGGAATAATGGGAAACCTTACCGCAAGGTCGTTTTTTTTTTATTTTACGCTATTGTGTCCCAAACTATGCCTTAGGAAAAATGTAGTGATGCTAACAATGACGATATATTTTATCTTTATTGGAAAGACCTAGACTCATACTAATATTAATTTAAAAAACTATAAAACGCACCAGTTATTATGTGTGCTTCGAGGTTTTGAACTAAAAAATTGTGGCGTCTATCACTAAGGACATGTATGTAAAAAGAAAACGATCTTTATACATCTACTGAAGGTATAGGGCAAAATTTTAATTTCGGAACTAAGGCAGGTTCAATAGCTAAATTATTTACAGTTTTCCCTGACATTATCTTTACGACCTGCCTTAAAATCTTGAAACCTCTGTTTTTTTCTATTAAATTTTCTAATTTTGCCACTACTGTTTTTCCTACCTCACCTCGTATTTGTTTGCAATTTTGTACACATGTTTCTATTATACCCATTGACTCTGGTAGACTTGTACACGATTCCTCTAGTTGCAAAATATTGTCTGCTATAAATGCATAGTAACACTTAATATACATTAACTGTTGTTCCACTTTAGCACTTTGAAATATTTCCTTAGACTTTAGGATGCACTGTGAATCATCACCAGGCATTTGTGAAATTAAGTGTTTCAATTTTTGGAAATTATCTGCATAAAATATTGCCGCATGAATCCAGGTGCCCCATCTGGTCACGACAGGCTCAGGTGGTAACGGTACTCCGGGAAGATTCTACTTGTAAAATTGTACTCTAAATGGGGCCTTTATGAATATCCTTTTTACATTTGCTATTAGGTCATTGACCAACGGAAAGGAAACTGTAATAGTTTCCGCAACACTATTTAATCCATGAGCTAGGCAAGTTACATGAATCAAATTTTTATAAAATATTTTTAAATTCTGTCCTCCCTTTTCCTATACGGCGCAGCATTGGACAACAGGACAAGAATTTTATCTGTAGGAACTGAATTCGGCAAAAAGAAATGTGTTAAGGTTTCTTGAATAAAACGTGTTACTGTGAGGTTGTTTGTTTTTTTCACTTCTTTTATGGCTATAAGGTAAGCTTTTCCAGGTTCTTCTTCTGTGAGTTTTCCAATCATTAAATTAACTGTATGACGACCACACGAATCAGTAGTTCCGTCGACGGCAATATACGTATAGTTACCTCCAATATCTTTCTTTATTTCATCTAGCACGGTACCAAATACCTTTCCAACGACATTTTTTCTTAATGTTGATTCAGCTGGAACATTACATTTTGTATATTTTTGCAGAAAGGCCTTAACTTTCCGGTTGGTTAACTTGTTCAAAGGAATATTAGCTGCCGAGAACGTTTTACATAGATCTTCGTCAAATTCTGACTGGTCATGGTTTCCGTTTTTAAAAAAATATCAAACGATTGCTTCAGCGTTGACTGTATGGGACCAAACTTTATCTTGCTAACCTTAGCAACGTGAGATAGCGTCTTAATGTGTTGGTCTATTTGAAATTTCTTTGAGCAGGAAACAATTTTTAAACAAGACTTGCAAAAAACATGGTCACCGTCCAAAGCAAGTTCTGGGTAAGGCCTAATCCACGAAATACATCGTATTTTCAATATAATCACCGCTTTCACTTTCACTTTGTTTGCGTTTACAATACTAACTGCGGCTACGAGAAACGACAACCTCAATAATACTGACAAACTGTAACAAATGTGAGCAAATAAATAATTATAGAAGGTGTAGATAAACAAATTCTAGTTAAAGCATCTGGTCAGAAATACCCACCCACTAATGGAATTTCTCAATAAAATAATAATAGTTTATTTTATTAGTTTATTACTTTATTAATTAGCCTATTTATTGCCCTCTTATCTTCAGACCCCGACAGCACAGGCGACACGGCGGCGTGCGACCATAAAACGTGAGAAAAGAACACAGAAATCCCAAAACATTATTAGATATGCAATAGTTCTTAAAATATGCATTTATTCTTTTAAAATCACAAAATATGCAAAAAATTCATATATATGCAAAATGCATAAAATCCGGTCTTTAGTTATAAGTAATTTTGGATCGCTAAAGACTTGATAACTTGTTATTATTATAAATTCCAGCATTCTACCTGCCATGGAATAATTTTGTTGAAATGAATGCGGAAACCCCACTTACTGTTCAATAGGACACCAATAAATAAATACATAAGAATGTCTTTATTTTAGAATATACCGTATAACAGATAAACACATATTCTGAGAAAGGCGAAGTCTAGATGAGGCAGCCTAGAGTACTTCCCTGATCAACTAACCAATGTTCTACATATTTCGAAAATGTTAAAACCCAACTCCTAGAAAGATAAACGAATAAATTCTACTTTTAAATGTAAATTTCCCTAATGTACTGTCAAATCCGGATAAATTTTGCTTGTTAATTGCAAAACTCAAACACAACCGTACACATTGAGGCCCGAAACGAATATTTTATGTGAACATTTTCAAAGTAGCCGAAACACGCATCATGTGCTATGAATTTTAAATGCGAATACAATTTTCCGTAAATAAGTTAAACCATCATTATGCGGAACACTGTGTCTGCCAAATGGTGTGCTCCATGCAGCCAATGGAACTGTGCCGGTTTGAGCGAAGCTTACAGTTTTAATTTATAATGATATATTTATAGTTAAAGCGGAATATCCATTCTAAAATTGCTATATAGAATAATTCGGCCTGTTGTGTTAAACTTATAATAAAGCTCAGTGCTTTAGTTATCGAATTAGCTGAATGCTGATTTACAATCCCAAAACATAGTAACTAAAAATAGTATACATTTTTGGCATTTTATTTTTTTATGCGTTTGGCTGTCCTAACCTAAATTTAAATAATATCACTGAAATTTTATATTAATATGTAATATTTGCTTCTTTTTTTGATTTATAAACTTATCTATTAGCGAATTCCATTGGTAAAAAAAGTGCGGAACGAGAGCAAAATTTGAAAACCATTGGACATTTCAGAGCAAGTATTTGTCAACCATTGGAAAACCGGTGCAACAAGTGTTGCACCAAGTGCAATCAGTTCCGCACGTGCCCTTGGAGACCGTGCTGCACCGAAACTGGATGAAAGTGTCAAAAAATACAGTGTTTTGATTTTTTCGATCTTTAAAATTCTATTTTGTCTCAAATTTTGTCCAGTGGTAAGTAAAATCATTGAGGATTGAAGAGTATTATCATCTACTTTGTTGGAAAAATGCACTCAAGGTCTAATCTAAAAACCATTGGTATTCAAATAGTGCAACACTTTTTGTGCACTGGTGCAGTTTCAGCTGGCATACCGGCGCCGCACTTCTTTTACCAATGGAATTCGCTATATGTCTTTTGAAATCGATCAAAATTTTGAACTTTTTTGACGCAGTTGCAGGTCCCAAAACAAACTATTCTATTATGTTAATCCGTTGCCGAGATAATACACAGAAGTTACTTTTCCGGTCTAGGGCGGAAAAGTAACATATTTCCATACAGAATTTCATCTTTTTTTTCATTTTATTTCATTTTTTATTTTTGATTTTAGAAAAATGATGGTATCTGAACCTTGTAGAAAAATCATATCCTTGGTCGAGAATATCTTATTTTTCCTCCTAGATACACAATATATTATTGCGTTGGAATTTTTCATTTTTGGGGTACCATTCTTATGCGCGGCTCTGGTAAAACCTATTATCTTTAATTTACAAAAACTGGTTTAGACAAAAACATGTTAAGAATATAAGTAAGTAGATTTAATTTGTACAGAAACTTCATTTTAGTATATAGTTGATGCAAAACAAAAACTGATGCACGTCATACCTTTCGAGTGACGTCAGTTATCCACAGTGTTGCCAGCTTGTAACCAAAATATCCGAGTGAGGGAATTATACAGTTTTTTTTTCATAAAAACAAGATAAATATACAAAAATTTCCCATAGTTTATATATCTGTTTACTGCATAATACCTTTTAGCATTAACGTTAGTAGATCTAACACTTCTTTTATTTTCATCTTGTTACCATTCTGAAAAATCCATTTTTCATTCGAAAACGAATTGGTACCAGAATGCTTCTTTTTCTTTAATATATTCTTTCAAAAATACCAGTCGTTTCAGAGCTACATGGGAAAGTTCCATAAGTCCTCGCCTCAGTTCATCTTTTTACCATCCGACGCCTATTTTCTTGAAGAGGCTTCTTAAAGAGTAAGACAATCATTAAACAGTTCTCTGTCTTTTAATTTCTAACTTAAAGTTGTCAAAGTTACATGATGTTCTAAAAAAAAGTTACACCTTATGAATAGCCGATGTAAAATGTTATAATTTTTAAATAATACAACTTATTTCGTATATTCCATAAATAGTGTCACTAGAACTTATATCAAATCTTGACACATTTACAACTCTCTTTGAATTAGAAAGTTTGTTTTAAGGTCATTCTAAAATTAATTTTCCTTAACTGTTGTTGGAATTGCGCTTACAGTGGAGATATTTAAATTTAGGGTAGCTGCTACACGCTAAAAATTAGTAAAATAGAAATAAAATATCTAGACCTTAACATACTCTTTAAATTTACTTTTCTGTACTGCTGTCAAGGGTAACAATAGGCAATTGTTGTTAAGTTCTTCCTGAAAATAGCTTCTTGGAGAAGGTATTACCTCTTTGCACCGACTATTTAAATGCTTTGGCATTTTTTACAAATAGTAAACAACGTAATCGACCGAGATATGTATGTGCACTTTTGTTTCTCGTAATATTACAATTTTTTAATGCTATTTATGAAAAGATCTGGAGTTCTTGTTTCAAAATAGACATTCAACACGAAACCACAGATCAATTAAGGTCAGTTTTGCATGAAACGTCAAACCGAGTTTGTAGTAAATTTAATATCGCATAAAGTTTTAATACTTTTTGCCCAAATTTATTTCCTCGTGTTTTCTTACGGATTTACAACTATCGGCTGATTGATGACGTGTATCGGTTTTTGTTTTGCATTAACTGTATATAACCTAAACGATAGGTCAGATGAAAGTTTGATGACAAGATAAAATCAGAAAGATTATTTACCTCATCCATTATAAAAGCGGGTTGATTTTCACCTGATTATTCAGCGATAATCTCCCGCTCTCCGGTGAAAATCACCCTTGTCAAAAGTGAAAATCTCACCCGTCAGAAATCGTTAGTTTTTTATTTGGTAAATAATCTTCAAAATACATTTCGGGATTGGGAAATAATCAGAAAATCATTCTCAGATTTTTTGCCATTAGGAAATCGCTCTCGGGCAAGCCCTCGAGCGATTTCCACGGCAAAAAATCTTCGGAATGATTTTCGATAATTTCCCTATCCCTTAATATATTACTACAGAATATTTGTCTGTGACGTCACATTTATATCACTTCTGCATACAGCCGATCGCTATACTACTAGAAAACGACGTTTTGTCGTGAGAAAAACCAAAAAAAAATTAAAGAGACGTACAGAAGTTTATCCCTTTTCCTTTCCGTCAGACTCAATGATTGAATGCGTTTCGCCATATAACGGCTCAGCAAATAAGGAAAAAACTTCTGAAGCATATTATCTCGTTTTCAGTTCGCTTAAACCGATTAACTTTCAGTGCCACCCGACGTAGAAACCAGTAACTGCGTGTTCCATTTCAGCATTTGGTCTGGTTGACTGGATCGCTCGATTGCCGCGAGATGTCACCACGCGCAACATTTCGCATAACATACTCTTTCGAGAAAATATTTTGTCTTTGATACCCTCTGCTTGGCAATTTCGGACATAACTATATTGGGTTAAATGGACCTAGTTTGACGTCATATTTGAATAAAAATACACTAGTTAACTATATTTGCTAATTTATAAATTTTAGTATAGCCCGTTTCTAATTCTTTCGTTGGCATTTTACCTGCCATAAACTATTATCGACACCAGCAGCAATAAAACCCGTCAAATTTGCTCGAACCCTCGACAGAACCAGCCATAACCAAATAATAATAAAAAAATATAATAACTATAATAATTAGTAAAGAGGGTAGCTACTTATGAATGAAGCAAAATATACTTTAGTTTAGTTCCTATCCGCTTCGTAAACCGCGCAGTTGTTATATAATTTTGATCGTATTTTTTATTCTACCGAACGTGCTAAAAATGTGGCGCTCTTGGTGTGCCACTGGAATTAATTTAAAAAGAAAACATTTATCGCCCGATGCCAAGCAAATTGATAAAATTTTGTCATTATTTACAAGGGGGTTTAATGTAAATGCAACGGTACCCCCCCCCCCCCCCCCTTCTATTGTAGTTTTTACCCAATTGAGAATATTATTTGGCATCATCAGGTAAAATCAAATGTTATAGTTAAAGTAGTAAACATTATTATCCAGCCTTAAGATAGCCTACCGTCATATTCAAAGCGGTGTCAGCGTGACAGTTGGCTCAACATTTTTTGATCTAGGTTGAGGTAAATCATAATATGCGCCTTCTTCTGTACGTTTTTTATATAATTCCGATTTTTCATCTTTTCTTTTAATTTATTTTTCATCTCTTTTTAAAATAATTACAAGCGCGAGATCGATGCCATCCATACTATTATGTTTAAATTTTCAGACACATTTAACATCAACGCCGGAGTCCCTCAAGGTTCTATATTGTCGCCCACCCTTTTCTTACTATCCATTAACGATCTTTTGGAAAGAACTAAAAATCCTATATATAGCTTCGCTGATGACAGCACACTTGTTTCAACTTTTACTTTGGATGCTCGGACATCGGCTGCTAATGCACATCTCTATAGGCAGCAAGAGGTCTCACATCTCAACAAAGACCTGGAAGAAATTTTGTCTTGGGGTGACAGTAACCAAGTAGAATTTAACGCTAAAAAGACCCAGGCAGCAGTTTTTTCTAAAAAAGTTAATGTTGAAGAACCGGATATAGTTATGGCGGGACACTCAATTCCCTTGGCTTCATCAATTCATTTATTGGGCGTTAATCTGGATAGTCATATGTCTTGGCATGGCCACGTTGCGGCCATTGCTAAGGCAGCCTCGCAAAAGCTTGGAGTACTTTTCCGAACAAAGAACCTCTATACACCCCAACAACTTTTGATGCTCTATAAAGCCCAAATTCGACCATCACTGGAGTACTGTTCGCATATTTGGGGCTCTGCTCCTAAACATACCCTGAGATTGCTAGATTCCATTCAAAGAAGAGCCATTCGCTTGATCGGTGACCATAGTCTGACAAACAACCTGGAAAGCCTTGAACATCGAAGGCAGGTTGGCGACTTGAGTCTATTTTACAAATATTTTCATGGCAAGTGTTCAACTGAGGTTGCCCGCTTAATACCACCCAGAGCGGTGCATGGTAGAAATACACGACGAGCCACTGCAGCCCACCAGTACGTGGTTCAGCTTAGTGTCCCTCGAACGACACTGTTTCAAAATTCTTTCATCTGGAGAACGTCATCACGCTGGAACGACCTCCCTGAGATCGTCTTCCCCAACGAGTATAGTCTCCAAAGATTCAAGACCAACGTGAATCGTTTCCTGCGCACACGCACCGCTCCTAGAGCGCCATAAAGGATTTATCCTGTAGTGCTGTGCCTTATCATAAAAAAAAAAAAAAAAAAAATAAATAAATAACGGCACCATTTCACAACTTTCGTCGCTCCCCTGACTTTACAACTGATGCCACCGGTTGCCGCTGTATGACATAATTCGCCGGATTTTGACGGCCGGTATATGACGGCGCCGCTTTCGAGGAAACAGTAGCTTAAGTGTTGAAAGTACAATCGTTTTTGATTAGTTTCAAGTTGTGGTGGAGCAGAGTACATTAGCGTTTCAGGGGAAAGTTTGATGAGTTTGCGTTCAAACGATAACAAGTTTATACCTCCGCATTCATGCTGCATCAGTAAATTAAGCGCTAACCATGAAGTTAACGTGAAGTGATATTACACTGAATTGCGAAGTTTATAAACTTAGCACGGGGAGAGATGGATATTGGCTCTTTTTGTTTATTATTTAGCAATTATTTTTCATATCATGATTCACATACATCTTTTGATGGTCATTTAAATAGTTATGATACCTTTAATGTTAAGGAAAGTTTACAGGTTATAAGAAGTAGAACGTACATCGTCTAGAACAAATTGAACCATATATAGGCTTCCCGTTACTCATACTGATAGTGATAACAAAGGACGTAAACTTCAAGATACCGCTCTGGCTGTTGTGTATAATAGCCGAATTTTAATATAGGTACTGGCTTTAAAATCCGAATACCAAAATTCAAGGTTTTTACGATTTGCTTTGTTGTACCAAACTCAGAGCAGACTGGAAGGATTCGACTTTAACTCCCGTTACTCCCGTAATAATAGAACTAATATGCGCCAACAAATTTCCATTGTGTATTCTGTACGGTTGCCGATAATTTCACTTGGCAATGGCAAATCTCAAATAATACCAGAGACAAAGATACTCCCCCATATTTTATGTATGAACGCCTTTAAGCAGAGACGTAAGACCTATAATGAAGTCTGCATTATATATGAAATAAAATAATTTATAATGAATAGTGGTGGATATGGGTATATATAAAAATCCAAATATACACAGAACGCCCAGCATTTCATTCATCATAATTGCCTAATTAGTTGAAAGTATTTATTGTAAAATTGATTGGCAAGAGAATGGAAAGCTACTCGGCTCCAAGAGCCAAGATAGCGTATAGTAAGCCTGCAATTAATTTGACGATTCGCGATTCTATCATGGATAATAATAATTATTTTTTTGATTGACAATCAGATATTATGATTTTCCTTTAGTTATAATAATTAATATCTGCAGAAACGCTATAGTTTTTTCCTTGTTAGTAAGGAAATAATTTATTAAATAAATATGTTTTTCTACACTATTGAACTTCTGTATTTCGTCCACTATATGTATATATTAAATGGACGAGAATCTTTCAGCATTAATTTGTATTAAAACTAACAGTCTACGTTTCGTTATAGGGTCTGTGTCATCTTCAGGGCTGTCATGGACATTTAATTGAAATAGTCTTATATTACAAGTCATTAATTTCAATGAAGATGATAAAGATTAAAACAAATTAAAGACTGTCCAAAAAAGCTGAAAAGCTTTTTCATTTAATAAATATCTACCAACACGCTATGGTATTTTTAGTGTAGTGAGTGAATATTTAGAGCCCTAGTGATATCACTATATCACACTGACGTAATGAGGTCACTTTTTATCATGATTAACATTTTTTTCTCAAATAACGACGACACTGAAAGTTTTTAGGCAAATTGATATTTCAGTTTCTTTAATCAATCTTAAGGTATGATTTCTCTGCGACTTTCAAGCGTAGCGGCCGGACGGGAAAATGAATTAGAGATTAATAACAACTTTTGCTCTGTTGGAGTAAGAAGAAGAAAAGATGATGTTAAAAATCGAAAAAGAAACAGCACAAAAAATGTTTTTTTTTTGTTTTTAATTGTTTTTTATTGCTTCGTAAAAGGAAAATACAAAAGCTATACAGAAATCTTTTAATTTCGTCACAAAATACTGTACCAAAATTTTTGGTGTCAAACTTACAAGTCCTTGACAAAACATTCGCAATCTCATTCCATATGTTTTTTTTTATCTGAAAATCTTTATAGTCTTTATGTTCATGATTGCATAAGGAACTTGCTCAATTAGCTTCTCGTCCTCGGTTCTCGAAAATTTTTGGGACATAATTAATAATTAACCTCAACGACTACCTCTACCCACACAGAGACGCTACCGCGTTTCCGTCTTGACTTGTACTGTACTGAAGAAGTCGAGCCGCTAGTGCCGACGTCCCGTGGCCGTGAAATACAGCGGCACCGCGGTAAAGAAAAACACTTCCATTTAAGTGCTCGACTGCCAGGCGTCGCGTCCGGACGTGTTACGACACTAGTAACTTAGTGTTGGAGAAACGTGTGTCAATCTAAAAAAATCGAAACATAAAACTATATTTTTCTAAGTAGAAATATTCCGCAGAACTAACAAAAAACCTTAGCAATATTTCATACGCAATTACCAGCGGCAATTGACAAAGAAATTCAGCTCTAACAAACTCCATTTTAAGAATATTCTTAGCTCACAAATCAACAAAACCAACAAAAGTAAAATATTCTAAAATAAATTTATTTATAACTTAACCATCTTTGCTTGTGAGCCCGTTTCCAAACGCATGATAATAATATACTCATTAGGACCATTGTGAAGCACCGACACACCGCAGTAGCGGCAGTTTCTTCTACAACTCACTGTATTGTTTGATTGGCTGTATGAACATTGCTGCGATGGTGGTCATGACGACTGACTACGTGGGCCGGCACTCCACATTTCTATTCGCTTTTAATTGGTCTGGTTTAAACCTAAAAGATCAGCATATTTAAATAACTAAAATAAACCTATTTTATTTTACCCTAATTATTTTAAGAGGATTACTGAGAAAATATAATAATATAATAGTCTTTTAATAGATCCGTACCTGGACTCCCCAGATCAGGTGGCCGAATTTTACACCTCACACAAAAGGTTATTATGACAGTAAGGGATTAGCATTTATAATGAGTTTGTCAAATAGATAGACGGACTCTACCAATTATTGATTTAAAAACCTTACCAAGATATACTACCTATTCAACATAATTTAATTTTAAAGGAAGATAATAAGTCACCTTTATAATATTATTTTTCATTACATTTCTCATCAACGTTTTGTTTAAAAATATAAATTAATTTCAACTTGCAATAATTACTTACACAAATAACTATTTAACTTGTTTATATAAAGACATTAACGGCATAAAGTACTCATATTATATACCCAGCTGTAGCACTATAATAAAATGATCATTTTCCTGGTATGCAAATGAAATTGAGATAAAATCTCCGGCCTCACTCCAGCATAAATTTTTTGCTAAGGTTTTGTCTTTGACATTGGATAAATAAATTAGGCCGCTTTTGCATTCCTTATTATAATTTATCTGGCGGGGCGCTACGCTTTTCAAATTTAAGACGTATATACGGGTATATCTTAATTGGCTAAAACGCCTTGCTGTCTGAGAAGACAAGATCGGCAAGATAAGGTATGATTAGGTCTGACGTTCCTTATTTCATTACGGAGTTTACGAGAATGAAATATAAACGGAAACGGTATAATCTAATCTAATTTCGAATTTATATTATAACAAGTAAATGCACAACGAAGGGTTAATTGTGTTAATTAACAATTAGAATTTTAAATTCGAATTATTTATCAACGGCGGAAAAAATAAATAGTTGTTTGATTTTATGCCCGAATAGATTTTCTGCAAGAATTTACAGAACATAGGTTTAAATAGGCATTGCGAATGTTGTACCTATCTCATACAACATTATTTTTTTTTGTCAGATACAAGAAGGTTCTAAGGTCAATTCAACATTCTGTTTTCTTATAGTAGAAAACATATCCTTCATGTCGTAAAGAATGTGTATGATAGTTAGTGTTTCGCTGTTTTTTAACTTTTTTTTTAGCTTTTAAATTTAACCAATATTTTAATATAAAGTACCCCTAAAATGTCAAAGATGAAAACCCTATTTAGACACTTTCAATTAGTAATTGAATGAATTGTAATAAGCAGTGTTATTGGCCCTAAAGCATTTATAATTTTTATTTATGACACCTATACTAACATCCATTCAACTATACGTCTTTTTGCAGATGATTGTATCATCCATTGATAAGTTAAGGGCGCAAAGACTGTAAAACTTTACAAAGTGATATAAATATACTGTAGCTGATAAAACTCGGCAGATATCCTTCGGAAAAAAGATTTTCACCATAACTATACATATTAACAAAGAATGTTATTACATATCTCGGAGTATATCTTATTCCATCCTTGAGTTGGTCTGAACATTGTGTACAGAACGATAACTAATGTTTACAGGGTGCTCAATTTTATGATGCGCAACTTAAACAAGGTAAGTCGAGCCGCTAGAATTAAATTCTATCTAACCTTGATCAGACCGTCTTAAGAGTACTGCTCATTCAATTTCTGCATTTCTGACAATCCAATTCGAAATGGTCCAAAGCAGGGCTATTCACTGGGTTTATTTGAATTGCTTATTTCTTTAGTTCCACTGCTGCATTGAAGGAACTTGTGTGGTCATGGTTATACTAACGCAGCACAGGGAATATTTCTTGAAGGTTCTTGTATACAAAATTTATAATAGGAAACCATCTTGAACAGAACTTTCTGATACACTCGCTAAACCCAACTACCACTCTAGATGGGACCATACGAAGGGGAGAAAACCATGGATGTCACAAAATTGTCGAAATAATAAGTTTGTTGAATTCTGCAAACTCCAATGTCTAAATTACAATGATAACATACACAGTAAACAATTAAGTGTTAAATTTAAAATTTAGTGGTGGTACATATAGGACCACACTCAATAGGGTATATTAACCAATCAGTATATCTGGTAAAAAAGATATTTTTGAATGTTTTTTTTTACTGTTTGATAAGTGTTAATTCTTCTTATATATCGGTAGGTACATTTACATTATCGAGTGTAAATTAAACTCACAGATTGTAAACCTATCTTTATAGGGTGTAAAAGAAATAATGAGAGGTGTAAGTAAATCATTTTTTAATGGTAATTTGTGATTAATTAGTGTAAATATCATATTATTGTAGTGTAAATTCTATTTTATTTGGGTGTGACTTTACTATAGTGAGTGTAATAAAATAATCTACCCAGGGCTAGAATACTTTCCACTTTGTTTAAGTAATTTAATCCCGTATCAAACTAACCGGGCGTTTATAATTAAAATATGAAAAATTATGCATTCAAGATGTTTTACATTATTAACCTCTGCTTAGTTTGATACATGATTGAATGACTTAATCAAAGCCGAAAGTAATAGCCCCTAATATAGATAAATCTTCAGATCACATGGAAAAGGTTTGTCAAATGAATTAAAATGTTGAGTATTATTTATCGTTTATTTATAAACAAAATGATGGTTACAGCAGAACTGGAAAACCCTGTGATTTTTTTTTACACTTATTATAACTAGTAGATCAAAATGACACACCCATTATATAGTTTACAATTTAGTAAATTAAACATATTTATATCTACGTTTAATGTACCTCATTGTTAAGCTTAACAAAACAAATAACATAATTAATATATGTATACTTAGAACACTAAACAACTAAATAAAAGTAAGCTTCGGAACAATATAAAAGAATAAACATGACGAGTATTATATTAATCGTATATTTATTTAGAGATCTATGAAGAGAAATATGTAGGTAGGTATTTGTATAAAAAAGGAATACATTTATATTATAAGCTTATGTCAGAATAATTTAAAAGCTAAAGGTGTAGCAATGTAAATACCTACTTAGTTTCTTAAAAGTGGCGTACTTATTAATAAGGTTTCTTTTAAATTTTGTTAATATGCTTACCCAATTCATAGACCAACCTACAAAGACGTATCACCTTACGGGTAATTTTACCGCTCTAAATAGGCAATTAGGGTGAATGCGCTAGGGCAGACACCTTGAAAATTAAATTATTTCCCATTCATAAGAAACGAGCCATCTCGTCAGACAACCTTACCAACGCTCTGCCGCTTGGGTGGGACTCGGGGAATTTAGGAAGAAATTGGATGTTGCCGCATTGTGCAAGTTGCCTAAAATAAATAGGAATAAATGATGATTTTGTTATAGTCATGTTTTTTTTCCGTTCTTAGTTATAATAATATGTATCTACATACTATTATTTATTTTATAACTTGATATGCTACCATCAGCTACAACCAAATATGTTACCTTTATCAGGTATTTTTATCTTTTAATCACGTAACAAAAGTTTTGATGTATGCGTCCCATCCCGTTTTCCATGTTCTGTAATTTTTTAAATAAAACAATATAAATATTTCAAGACAAGACGTACCTATTCATTGATAATAGTAGTAATAGTACAAATTTTGTACATGCAAACTATTTACCTACTTTAAGAATAAACCATTGTCATCTAGATGATCAGCAGGGATAGTTTTTTTACAGTAGAAGATGGTGATTATAAGTAGTAAATGCAACAAATTTACAAAAAATAGTGAAACATCAGAATAAGATTATAAACAATATCGAACTACAAAATAGCCAAGATCATATTCAATCACCATAATAGTACGTCTTTTTTTAGGTACAGGGACATTTTTTAAGTGTCTTACCCGATTGGAGATTTTCATGCCGACTATACTTATTAAAAAACAAATTACACATTTCTTTATAATTTTCCGCAAGGAAGCCAAATTTGATGTCAAAAAATATATAGGTTCACAAATTTGAAAGATACGACGATATATTGGATTTTTTAAATAGCAACCCTCATTCATAACCACACGAATGAAAAATAGGTATGGTTAAAAATAATTATCAACAACTGTATGTTTTTGAAATCTGATCGTAAAATGACATTTAAAAAAATTTTAAATGGCGTCGTATTTGTCACTATTTAACATTGGGTTTCACAACTCAAAACATATATTTCCAAAGTGGTAATAATTACAGAACCAAATCAACAACGTTGAAACCTCTTATCTCCAGAATAAATGAAAATAAATATTGGCAACTTTTTTTTTGTGAAATCGAATCGCGAAATGCAATCCACTTATTGCGAGGTTATGGATGAGGGTTTTCATTTAAAAAAATCCAATACGGCGTCGTATCTGTCAAACTTGTGAACCTATATATTTTTTAACATCAAATTTGCCTTCCTTGCGGAAAATCATTGAGGAATGGGTAATTTGTTTTTTATTATATTTAACAGGGAAACCGCGAAACGGGTGACACTTCATGAATGAAAGTGCCTTATTGTTCAAGAGGTATTCATAAGAGATAAATCTTATTGATAAAGCATGATAACTTATACAACTGAGTTACAAGTACAACACATGACTTAAAAAATTAGGAGTTCGGCATCGACAATGGATACATAGCTAAGGTACAATCCAAAGTTAATCACCTCTTTTAACTTCATAACGGAAGTGCAGTTAATTTTAAATATTATTGATGTTTAAGTTTTTACACTTCACCCACATAAAAAAATTTAAGCTAAAATGGTAATAAAAGTACCAACAAAACATACATATAACAGTTGATATAAACTACAATTTAGAATAACAAGCGATAATCTAAATAAAACCATTATTAAAAATTTCAAAAAGTAAGATTACAATATCATTTTGTGTAAAAAATTCGTCTATATTATAAAATGCTCTCGACAATAGCTTAATTTGTTACGAAACAGTTTAAGGTTTTGGCTATTTCTTGTCTCCAAGCTCCTGAGCTGTGGTTATATATCTTTATCCCATTACACTGGGGAACAGCAAAAATGTTTCCGAGACCAAAATAGCAAAATCTTACTTATTTTATTATAACTAACAATCTGTCTTGCAAAAGTCTCAGTTGGCTCCGGTTTTATAGATCCATGCTAATTATGATAATTAGCTACCTGCCCGTAATGTATGGGAAAACTCGACTATTAAATGAGAAGTACCTGGATTTATTATAGCAGGTGTACTTCATAAGGGGTTTAAATACATATAACATAAATCCTAAATAATTGTTAGTTAGTTGTATTTCAACCACCAGTTGATTGAGAGCTGTTCGTATTTGAGAAACTCGAAAGTTTTGAGCAACATGTCGCGAGTTTGTTGAAATAAGCCGGATCAGTTTTGCTATATATGTGGTGAAGTGACTTTTGTGAAACAAAAACGTACACTTAGCCCTTTAATACAAAAGGCTTACCACTTGTATTTTGGCTGTAAAATTGGAGACCAGGATAATAATTGGGCTTTCCATATCTGCTGCTACAAATGTGCGTCCAACATTCGCGGCTGGCTAAGTGGAAAAAAGCGTAAGATGCCCCTTGCTGTTCCTATGATCTGGCGAGAACCGAAAGACTACTGACTGTTACTTTTGTTTGGCACCTCCCATCAAAAAGGGCCTATCGGAGAAAAAAAGGTCTCCGATACAGTATCCAAATTTACAATCCGCCATACGCCCGATGCCTCATAGTGACGAGTTGCCTGTACCTAATCCACCTCAGGAATATATCCTTGATTCTGACGATGATCCAATGGATTCAAACGGTAGTGTACTGGAAAATGTCGCCGGCCCATCAACCTCGCAAGACTCCGATTTTGTCTGTTAACTTCTCAGTAAAAAGCCTCACAAAATAAGTCAAAGTGAATTAAGTGACCTTATAAGGTATTTGAAATTGCCTAAGAAAAAATCCGAACTATTGGCCTCTCGATTGCGAATGGGACAGTCGAGCACGATCGGATTACTACATAAAGGTGCCGTGCTTTTGGTTATTTAAAAGAAAAGTTTCCTAGAATCAGTGACACTCAAATTAAAGAGGGAATATTTGTGGGTCCCCAGATTAGGAAACTTTTCGGAGATGCGCAATTCGATTCCATACTTGAAGGCAAGGAATAGGACGCATTGGAATGCCTTTAAAATGGATCTGGAAAACCTTCCGGTAAGTGACGAGCACGGTGAGAGGTTCCACCAGGATATTTCAAACATGGAAAGAAGGTATCAGGGAAAATGGAACTGTGAGATGTTAGCCGACTACTGTTGGACTATTACGGGAGATGCCCCCGAGGCTGCTTTCAAAAGACAGGCTAAGAAGCGTAAAATGAGTGTCTAAACTTTAGACTCACTGATTAAAAAGTATTATTTAATTGCTATTGTTGAACCAACAATATATTGTTTGTATGTTCATTGTAAATGCCTATAAATTAAAATGTTCATTGTGTATGTCTATAAATTAAGATCTTGTAACAAATAATTCAGATTTTTTTTTGGGAGCTAACTAAAATCTTTAATAGGTATTTTTTAGTTGCTTGGATGTAGTTCAATAAAAAAAAATAGGTTTTGTTCAGGAAACAAAAAAAAAGTTGAAATTTGTTCCCCAGTGTTATAAATGAGGCTCAGGCGAGGAATTGGTAGAGGTATATTGTCCGTCTGTCTTGTCACGAATCGCTGTTTTTGTATTTAGATTTCTAATCTGTACCTAAATAATTAATAAATTTTAGAATATTTTACTACTTAAATAAATACATCTAAATCTCTTAAATATAAACACAATGTTTATTCAAAAACTAACCACGATGCCACAAAGAGAAATTCGATTAAATGCATTTCATAGTATAACACAAAATTGGCGGCTAAATAATACAAATTATTCCAAACCCAGGTAAAACTATTAAATTCAGTAAATACACGCGGATTCGATCCTTTTTTCGGTTTGCAAGTGCAAGCAAGGCGCGGCAACACCAAACGGTGACCAAGTTAAGAAGGGCTCGAACACGGTTGTCAAAGCTATTTATAGCAATTTCTGTAATGTTGATTAATATCTTTTCTAAGAATATTTTTTTTTAGAATCCTTATAACACCCTTAGAAGGACGAATTTGGCTTGGTACCCAAGCTTTTGTCAATTTAAACAATAAAATGTATGCATTTAAAAATATTTTGAGTATTGCTATTCAATTACAACCATTCGGAATTCAACCACGGTGAGCACAATCTGGCAACTGCCTGTAAAACACGTGCGTTTCATGCTACACTCAGGTGGAATTAATGGACGACAGTAGCGACTTTTTACTACTGGTTTTTGCGGTCCAAACTAAATTTACGCATACATGTCTAGAGGTCCATTCGCATGAGCGGTAAATTGAAAGCATTACATAAGCAGTCTATGTAGGTTGGTCTATGCCCAATTTAACAAGATCCTCATAAGAGGCACTTTCATTTGGCACTTTACAGAACTTTGCTTTGTTTCTATATTTTAATTTAAATATAACATTATTCTATATCATACACACAAAGAGCACAATCAGCCTGACTTGAAAGTTGAATTTGCATGTAGCGTCGGCGTCATCTGTCAATTTCTAGAATTTCACACCACTTGTTGCCGCCTGTCTTTTCGGTAACACGGGTTTAGGTATTTTTACCCAGGGCCGTGTAAAAAAACGATTAAAGAATAAGTTTTACACTCAATGTGTTAAAATAACCTTCTTGCGAGGTTTATTTACACGCTAATATGGTGTTATCAACTGTCTTTGTATTTAATTTTCCTGATAGAGTGTAAAATGAAATAATTAACACCCATTCAACAAAATTAACTTTCTAGAGTTAAATTCATAGGCAAATTTAATACAACAACTTTGGTCCCATATGAGGGTAAAAATGTGGTAAATTATGTTGATCCGGGTGTTAACATTAACACTACTTCTTATTACCACTCCTGAAATGATTCTTACCAAGTTGATATTTTTTACTGTGTAAGTGAGAATAATAAAAAAAAATTTAGAATATTTAAATTTATTATTATCCCATTATTCGCTTATATCCTTAGTAAGCGTTCAAATGCGACGATCTATCGGGTCAAACATAAGAATGATGCAATATTTCATGATTCCTTTTTTTGATACATGCTGAGAAATAAACTAGGTGCGAGGGAAGATAAAAGGCAAAGTAATATGTATTCATATTGACCACCACCGCAACCGTGGCCGCGTTGGTGTGTTTCGTGCACAATACTGCTGCTTCAATTTCAGTTCTTGGAATGCTGGCAATAGCATAGTGGATACGTTACTTCATGTTTTCAGCAGTAGTAAGACGAGTCTGAAAGGCAAGGCTGCCCCATGAATAAAAACTAAGCACAGTGAGATCTGGGAATCTAGGCGGCCATGAAAAGAAACTTCCTCGTGCGATCCAGCGGTTTGGGTATCTTTGGTACAAAAGTCACGAACTATAAGACAAAAGTGCGCAGGACACCCATCATGCTGAAACCATATGTTCTTTCTTGCTACTAATGGAACCTCTTCTAATAGAGGCATCATGTGGTTCCTTAAAGAGTTCAAATAAGTACTTCCATTGAAATAATCATTCAAAAATTACTTTAAGAATAACATTAAATTATTTTATTTTTATTTAAGGTGTACGATTAAATTAAATGAAAATGTGATTTGTTTTCTAGAATATTAAGAATAAAAGTAACTTTACGCTGTTAAAGTTTAGTTGTTAAATAATAATCTTCATATTTTTTTTGCCTTTGGATCAACTTATTTTATTTAGATTTTAGGCGAAAATAGACACAAAATAAATGCACCAAAAAGCTAAACATTTTAGTAGTTCAATTTAATAGTTATTCTTGATATTAAATTGATGATAAATTATGACAACAGACTCTTTGCATTCGTCTAACGGTAAACATTAAGGTAAACATTAATTTTTTAAATTAAAGTAGTAATTTTTAAATAGTTCGAAAACAAATAAAGATATCGAATCACGGTTTTTGCCAAAATATAGTTATTTGTATGCTTTATAAGCTAAGTAATAAAAAAATATATAATGCCATTTAATATTATTAAGAAAATTTGAAAAAACTGAATGTATCACCTAGAAGACCCGGTATGCACTAACGACCACGACCAAATTCGGTTATTTAATAAGTGTAGGAGTGTGTATTAAACGAGCCTCAGCTGATTAAATCTAACTGAAATATATGGAAGAAACAGCAATTTAAAAAGTTTTTTTTATCCACAAGCTTCCCCCCACATTTTCGAAGATATTGAAAAATCTTAAAAACAAGTTTCCGGAAAAACTTTTTATTTCCATCATTAAAACAATCCCGTAACATAGCGATTATCTGATAAAATTTGACTTTTTAGAATTTCTTTTGGTCGATTTAGTCAATAATTTTTTTTTCTCGAAGCTTCCATAATATTGTCACGGCTTAGCGTTTGTTACTGATAAAGATGTATAAATAAAATTGCCGTTATTTGAGGGGCAGAATAGTTGAATTTAAATAATAGGCACTAGTTCAAAACAAATACATATTTATTATTAGTTGAATAAGTTGAACAAGCTAAATACAAAAAGCCAAAACAAAGAATTGAAGAACCTAAATAAATTGCTAGAGGACCTTGCTTACAGTGAAAGGAAATAAGTGATATTTTACATTATGATGTGCTCTTTGGGCAGACCACCCAGTATTACACACATACCGTCACGGCCCGGACTTGACTCCCCGCTCGTAGCCAAACCGGTCTCTCACTGTATATAATTTATGATAAGTCAGCAAATGCTAACTGTACGATCAACCATCATACAGGGCGAGAAATATTTAGTAAAGGCTTAATGCCATATTCGTGTCAATATCATACCTTGCCGACCTTAGTGGGACACCCTGCATATTGGATGTTATCTAAGTAGATAAGGGGTAATTCGTTGTTTGCAACCGCTTAATTTTGAGATACAGGGTATTACAATTTTTAAGCAGAACAGAAAATATATACGCCATTGTCTTATTCCTTTTTGATAGCACATGTTCAGGGCTGTTCAATGCCCAATCCAAAGTACACTTTGATATTTTTTGATTTCGGATCATTTAGGAGGCAAATGCAATTTGATACAATTCTGATAGGTGCATATAGCGATATGCAAATAAATGCGATTTATTTTTTAAATCGAAAACCGTTCGTCACACGAAAAAAAGTCTGGAAACCATTTTTGCTCATTGATGAAGCGTAATTATGAAAATGATATTTGTTTTCAGAAAAAACAGTGGCGTATCATCCCTTTTGTTCATAATAACAATAGATATGTCAACGTGGCTACCACTACTAGAATAGACCAAATCTTTTTTTATGAAAAGAGTGTTTTCATGCATAGTTAGTACCTACTAAATTTCAGAATAATAACTAAGGTGGTCCCAAATATATTAAGGAAAAAAAACGATTTTTCTTGTCAAATGTTCCACACCTTATATTTCAAAATTAAAGCGGTTGCGGATCTATGTTTATATAGTTGCTCCAAGCCTAATTTAAATAACCTAAAAAAATATTAAACTCCTGACCATAGGCGTCGCTTCAACTAAATAATTAGAATGCGGATTGTTGTAAATTTTTAATATAACTAAATAATGTACTACAGCTTGTTCATTGTAGTTTATATCGATAAGCGGTTTGTACCCGTAACTTCGCCTGCAGAGAACACATTCACTTAAAATATTTAAAATGGTCTTTGGGGAAAAAAATTCTCATTTTGCCAAAAACAATTTAAAACAATTGTCTTTGTCCAGAAAGGACCGCGAGGAGGTATAATTTTACCTTGCCAGAAAAGGATAGGGGCAGGTATTATGTTAGATGGAATATACAGTTAGTAGTTAGAATTCACTATACACATTTTAACAACGAATTGATCGCATCACAGTCAACGTTCTGTAATATAGCAAGTTTTCAAGATACGTGTTAAGCGAACATAATTAATTTAAAATTTATAAGTAATTTAATGACTGAAATCGTCAGAACTTTCAGAAGTAAAATCGTTTACAGGTTGAATTATTACTGGCACTATAGGTAGTAAAACAGAATATCCACATTCTGTTTTAATAACATTAGCTACGAAATTATTCCATACATCGCTACTCATCTCGCTAAATACCTGCCGAATGTTATCAAGGACAACTGCGCTTAAAGTTGGTGATTGATTATATTTCCGTAAACGTGTTTTTATTGTACCTCAAACCATTTCGATAGGATTAAAGATACAATAATATGGGGGTAATCGCAAAAGAGTAGGGCCGCGCCCAGTGTAAAGATTATCAATCACGTATTCATTTTTAAATTTTCGACTTTCAATAATCTTAATTAATTCCTTTTTCACTGGAATCCTTTCAGAAATATTTATAGTTTTATTTCTCACAAATCTTAAAATATCTTCTTTTTTAGTATTGAAGTTAGGTATTTTACTTAATATTCGCGAATGATACGACACATTGTTAATAACAATTATTACCGAATTCGGCGGAATGTTGGGTAAAAGCTGTTCGGTTAACAATCTTTCAAATAATCTGCGGTCATATCTTTATGATAATCGGCGGAGGATTAGATGATATTTTTTGCTGACAAGAGCAACGCATTAGGTACAAATCCATCCATCTTTACTTCCGGCATGAAGAATAATAACGCGTTTTCCTCTCGAACACGGTGTATTTAAAGTACAGTTTTTTGTACTGTCCACCCAATCATACTTAACAACATCATGAATATCAAACCAAGTTTCGTCTAAATAAATTATACTTTTATCGGATTCATGGTACTCCTTTATTTGACGCAAATATTTCTGTCGCAGTTCAATAATACGCCGAGATTCCATTGTAACCATTCAATTATCTAATTTTTTATGTTTATAGCCACAACTTAACAAAAGCGCAAGCTATGATTTTAGGGATTGGTAATTATAATCAGGGTATCCTCGCAATTTATCAGGAACCAGTTCTACAGTTGGCACTATATTATCCTTGTAATGTTTATAAATAGTTGGCCTAATAAAATTCCTTGTAGCATTGTCAACCCTTTTGAATTTTTGATTTATCCGTTTGCGCTTTATAGAATGATCGGTTACAGTCCCCAATTTAATTACATTATAAATTCTCGTAAACCCAAGTTGTGTTAATTCATTAATTCTTGTACACAGCGCATTTCCAGTTTTTCCCGGATTTTGTTTTTTTAAACACGCGTACATATTTAAAATAATGCGTTGACACTAAACATTATTATATTCCTGCGACTATTTCCCTCATATACTGTAACTACAATGCGCTTTTCACTTGATTTTCGGTGAAAATCAGCCCTCGCTCGCGATTGAGCTGAAAATTGCACTCTTCTGGTTTTTCATTGTTGGTTACCTACGAGAATAACCGTCACTGTCACAACAAGTTGAAATTTCTGCTTTGACAATTTCGCGTCAATTTATCAAAATGATTCGTTTCGGAGCATTTTCCTTAAACGACATATCTGAAAATATCGGAAAAAGCGTGTCAGACAACACAAAAAGATCAAAAGCTTACATCTGGGGACAATTTACTGCCTTCTGCAGTGAAAGAAACTACCAATTCGATGGTGAAACTACAGATATATATCTAGCAAATATTCTGAAAGATTGGGCGTACAACATGCGGAAAATGGATGGCCAGGACTACAAAGAAAGCACAGTAAAAACCGTATGGAATACTACCTCAAAAATACTTATGGAAAAGTTCTACAATGAATACGGTAGGAAAATAAACCCCTTTGATGATGTGACCTACAAAGAAGCTAGAGAAGCAAGAAATGCTAAGAGGAAAGAGCTTCAAACCATTCCGGAGAAAAGAAAGCAAAGTTCCACATCTCTTTGCTACAATGAATTCAAAAAACTCGTTGACACGTGTGATGAAAATACGCCAGATGGCCTAATCAAGAAGGTATTTTATGTATTTTCCTACGAACTAGCATGGAGGGGCGGAGAGGCGACAAAATGCATGCACAATTTTTTTAAACCGGAAATTGACAATATTGGAAATAAAACTGGCAGGATTGAATATAACTCGATATTTTCAAAAACGGCACAAGGTGGCAATAAAAAATGTGCCGATTCGAAATGGTTGGTGACAAATAACAACAATCCTAGTTTATGCCCAGTAAGGCTTTTTAACAAGTATGTGGAAAAACGAAGGAACGTGTCTTGTGATCGGTTTTTTTTAACTGCAAATCCCATCAGCATCGCTGCAACATCCAAAAGATGGTACAAGAACGTTCCAGTTGGCCGTAATACCATGTCTACATGGACCCACAAAGCAGCAAAAACTGCGGGTTTAGACCTAGACAGAAAAAAAATTACAAACCATTCCTTGCGGGCTTCCGCAGTAACAGCTTTAGCGAAGAATGGAGTTGGCGAAGAACAATTGATAAAAATAACTGGTCATGCGTCTACCAGTTCTATTAGACCGTACCTGCAACTTGATGAAGAACATCATGAGAATATCATTAAGAAAATGAGAGAAGAACAATCAGAAGACCAAAAAACCGTAGCACGTTCGAGTCCAGTAACATCTGTGCCGCGGACCACAACAGCAGCTTTGAATCCTGAAGGACTTCAATCAGCAACTACTGCTTCTGCAAATACCATCTATTATAATAATTGTGTTTTCAATTGTAATACTTTGTATTGCTCGAAATAAAAATGTTGTCTTATATTTCTGCACCTACTAGTTTTTCATTCAGGAAATAGTCTAAAAAATATATTTCCTTAAAAATCCCTTCGGTCGGGCACTTTTTGGTAAATAACAATAAAAATGCATTCAAGCTGTTTCTAGGGCAACAAACCTTCATGCATGATTTTCAGCAATTTTACATGCACTTAACATATTACTATTGATAATTTACCTTGACTTTCTGTTTCAAATGGTCGCCAAAAAGCCATTATGATATAATCAAATATAGGTAGGTACCAAGTAAAAACTTACTTGTCCAAAAGACACAGTTATAGCACAAAATAAAATACTATGTAAATTAAAGCAAATCGTTTTAACCAGTCACGCCACTGTCCGATTCACAATATCGCACACCTCAAACATCATTTAAAGCTGATAAGTGATAACTCAATTGACAGGACCTTAAAGTACTTGCTGTTCTTGTCTGCAGCACATAAATTTTGTATTGCTGTCTTCTAGTGTCTTGTGTCCGACTCCAGTGAATGGTTCGCACTTTAAATTGCCGACCTGCCTCACCACTCTGTCTCCAGGGTGTTGCCAGTTCTACAAAGTTTTCGTAAGAAGGAAGTTCGGAGGAACATAAGGGTTTCATTTAAAGTTTCTTTGTTCAAAGTACATTTGCAAACTAGCTATCAAAGGTAATTACTGACTATCAATTGAATACTAATATAAAAGAATATTTTTAATAATAAAAACTTTAGGACATTTTAAGGAACAACCCCGATTATGATGCCGGTCCCTTTGTAGCGTTTTTTTTATGTTATCAAACTGACTTTGGAAAAAGTATACGAACTTTTTGTCTTAAAATCATACAAGGAACTCCCACTTAAAGCATGTCTACGTACTTAATTGACACCCTGTATAAAATCTAGTTTTTTTCCTTCGACTTTCTCTCCATAAAAAGATTTTGTTTTTTTGCTCAACTACTTCATAACAAACTAAAATTTGTACGGATACCCTCTTATCACACGTTGATATAGTATGATGTACTGTAAGGTTTCTTATGCCTTATAACATCATAAATAGCTGTAAGAGAAATGTGATTTTTTTACCTGCCTTCGAAAAAGTGACTCTTATTAATTTAACGATCTTCCTTACTCACGACGAAAATGAGTAAAGCAACTTTAAGAACTGGCTATTTTTATACATCGAAAATCTATATTGTGGTAAACTTTGCGTAGAGGCTGGTAGACTTGTTTATGGTGTGAGTATATGATAGTGTTAATTATTAAATTGAAAAAAAGTTATATGGGTAACGAGCTACATGGGCCCGTGCCATAAATGTGTGAATTATTAGGTACCGTTTAATTAACCATAGTTAGTAGATTAACGTAGTTGCGAAGCCCTTATTAAATAAAGTAATTTTAATAACACATAATTGCTAATTACAATTTCAATGATAACCATAATTATAATTACGAATTCGTCTAATTGTTCACATCGTTCACTATCCATTTTCAATCGACATCTAATTATGGATAAAAGCCGTATTATCTAAACTCTGGGCCATAAATTGATGTACATTGCACCGTATCGAATGACTAGTAAACACTGAGGAATGGTCAATCACTTGTAATGAGACATAAAACATAAATATGGCCAGTGGCAACTCATAAAAGATATTTGTTTTGCGGTAAATCGTTTTTGTGTTCGGGAACACAGAATGTATTAAACAAATAAATATTAGTATAAACTACACTGACTTGATTGGTTTATTAGTGACTTCATAACAATAATTTTAATAATGATACCCAACTATAGCAAAAGTAGAACATTAAAAGAAGCTAATTATTTTATAATTAGTTATCGGATGGCGTCGCATTAATAAGTTTTGTACCGCAAATCGTTGAGATAATTTTGTTCGGGAAGAACAATACTTGTGTAAATGTTCTTTAATAACAAAAATAATTTTTGTTTGTTCTGTTTTATATTTTTTGTATATCTGCTAATATTTACGTATTGCAACCATATCGTGAAAGAGTCGTATACTTGCACAAATACACAAATAGTTTTTAGAAGAGCCTTATAAAATAGTTGTGCACACCACGGGTGTTGAGGTTATATTAGGGAAATTATAAAATTATTTTTTAGCGGCGAAGTGCTCTTATTTATAAAATTGTTTTATAGTTATGTTTAATCTATAAGAAGACTTCCTCTTTTATAAACATGTTATAGGACAAAATTGTGGTTTGACAAAACAAAATTATTTTATATCCTGGGTTACAACATTCTAAACGTTCCTAACCTTATTGTTTGAGCATACAATTATTTATGTTAAAGAATAATTTCTCAGTGGTAATAATGAAAACTTAGGGGACGTTTCAAAAGAGCAGGAAAAAGTACTACCATGTAATTCCTAGAAGTTGCTTTAGTAGCCCTCAGTGTTTTACTAGTTCATCTACCTCAAACTCGTAAACTTGGTGTTTTACAACGTGAACCTTCCAAAATAATTGTGCTGAGGCAGGCATTTTATTGAATTTATTTTATTTACTCTACTATGACTGCATTTAAATACAAGGCACACTAGCAACGTTCTCTCTTTCAAAAAAGATATAATAAGTTTTTTTTGATAATATAATTTTTCAACATAATTTCCCTCAACTTCGACCCACTGTCACGACCTCATTCCATAGAAAACAAAGTCTGTTGCATTTACTATACTACTACATAAACACGCATCCATGTGTTTTTAAGCTAGATTAGACCTGTGACTTATTCTCAGCTGATTGAAGTGTTATAGAACAGAACGATTGGATAGTGCGCAATCCATACAATATAGACTCTTTAACTGTAATAATTATTGTAGATATCTGGAAGTTCAATTTTTTAGAATAATAGATCCGAGAATAGATTTGATCAAAATGACAATGTGATAATACCCGAAATACTCTGCGAGTGCCAAAGTTGTGTATAGACATCTTTGGAAAAAATATTAATAATAATTATGATGTTTCAATTGGTAGCTTTACGAAGTCTGATAGCGTCTAAAGCGTTACATGACCAACAACATTTAATACTGTAGAACCACTTTATCGTATATAGTTCTAATTTATATAATATTTCAAGGTGTTTGTTTGACACAAAATGATTATACTTATTTATATAGTGCACAATGTTTAAATAATGATTTGTTGGATCCGCGACTGCAGCCAGTATGAAAAATTGAATCGGAGACGTAAAAATGTAATTTTATTAATATTGGAAGACTCTCTAACGATATTCTTAAATAAAATATACAATACAATAACTTAATAGTATAAATAAAAATATCAAAATATATTTTTTTATTTTAAAGAAAAGTGGCCAAAACTAAAGCACATCGTTTTTTTGCCACACACAAATACATAGGTTATCAATAAAATCACTGGCGTAATTAAATTTGCGTTATTGACGCTAATACGATATCGTTAAAATGGTAAATATAGCAATCGTTTTTCACAAACGAGCGCCATTAAGTTGGTGCTGATCCATTTTTAAATATAAATTTATGTTTATAATCTCCGTTGTTATGCGCCCCTTATACAATAATTAGGTTCTAAAATTCTGTACTAAAAAATAAAATATCTCTTTAAATAGTTATATCAGACTGTATTATACAATAGTTTTGTAAGACTTTTAAAGTGTCGATTTGATTGTATACACTTTTCATAAAACTCCTACAGTACAAAAATGTTTTATAAAAATAAGCCCTTTTTGATTATATAAATATCATATATTTGGTATTTGGTATAGGAATTTATTTATACAACGTTATAAAATGTTTCATAGCTTAATTATGTAAATTTATTTTTATGTCATTTTCTTTAATCAAGTTGCCTAACTACGTACCTTATTGTTTTATGTTTATACCCATGCCATTATCTTTAACAGACGTAATAATTTTTTCAGCAGTTTTTATTATAGACCCAGGTCAATATAATGAGCAAAAGTTGAAGAAATACAATTTCTCAGGTCAATAAATAATATAATTATTTCTGCATTTAGTAGTTAAAAAAATAAATTGCTTTGTTTGCACAAAGAACGTTATGCTTAGAATCTTTGTTAAACATTTAATAGGAAAAATGTAGGATTTTTGATTTTAAATTAAAATATTCAATAAAACAGTATAAATAGAAACTACTCGACCATACTTTGTTTTAGAATATACACACTATTTCTTTGGAGATTTTATAGTAATTGGAGATTTCAATTAATATTCAAAATAAATTAACAATTTAAGGTTTAATAACCTATAAATGGCGACATATTACTTTGTATAATACATTATAGGGATTTGTGAACGTAGTTTACTTTAGTAGGTTAAAGCAATAAAAGCAGTTCTTTGGTTTTTGTTTTGATTACAAACAAATTAAGAAAGGAGCCTTTTGTTGACATCCAACAAGTATTAAATAAATTCCGAGAAAGGGCCTAATGTACCGGAAATGTCAGTTTAACAAGATAAATCTTATAGGCAGGAAAAAGCTTAGGCGTAGATACAGTTCTGCCCAAAAGTAATTTAATTTATTATAGCTTGTTTTGTTCGCTTTCGGTAAAAGAAAATAGGATATATTTTTGACAATAGAAATGAGGATGGACTTTTCTTTTATAAGCTTTCATTAAGTAAATTACTTGCATTGCATTAACTGTTAATAATGTCGTTATAAATGGGGATAAATTGAGACGAAAATAAATAAAAATAGCAAAGAAATTAATAAATAAATAATGACGTCCTTATGAATTACAATCAATAAATAATATGAGAAAATTGTTACAAAATTAAATCTCTGGGGAAACGTGTCTAAATCTAAATGAAATCCAGGCATAAAATTATATTTTTTCTACACAGTAGAAATATTCTGCTAAAGGCCTCAACAATATTTTATACGTAGACAAACGGCACTTGACAAAGAAATTCGCAAACCTATTTCAAGAATGTTTTCGCTTAAACATCAACAAAACCAGGCTAACGGTTTCAGAAGACCGTTAAAATCGGCATAGTTCAAAAAAACAGCAATATTAAGTTCGTTCTAGGAACTATTATTTCTCGAGAGATACAAAGGTACATTATTATATAGTAAATCTATTTATAACTTTAATATTATAATATGCTAATAAGGGCCTTTGTGAAGCACCCATAAACCGCAGTAACAGAAAATATCTATTCAGTACTATTTCTGCTCTTTCTCTCTTGCCAAGTAGTGGCTAAATTCTCGCGTGAGTACCGCAAAGACGCGTCATGTTTCTCTAAGACTTTAAAAAGTAAAGTAGTCAGTTCCCGTCGGTGTACGACATTCAATCAAGTATTATAACACAAGATGCATTCCTTTACTTTTCGTAGTAAAGTATAAATAAATCCCACGGATGCATAGGTACAATACATTGTTTTTAATGTCAAAAGATTTTTATTTATAAATAATAATAAAAATTACCCTATTAACTTCTTTTGCCTATCAACAATAATGGATTTGTTATATGTTTGCGAAAAGTTACATAAATAGCTCTAAACAGATTCATTAAAATGGCTCGTATATCGTAGGTAAAACACTTTGGAAAGGGGCGGGTTATGTGATGTGGTATAGTTTGTTTCTTAAAGCTGAAATGGATCGTTTTAATAAATTCAATATAACAATAAAAGTACAACGGCTGCTTTTTCCTTTTGCTAGATGCATCCACAGACGCGTTTCGCCATATAACGGCTTGTCAGTAAGGCTATAGAATCTGACAAGAGGAAAAGGCAGAGGAGTCTATTTACAACACAGATAAAGCGATAATCAATATCTATCTGGTTCACTCTTTGTTGATAAATATATAAAAGTAATATTTAAACAAATTACCCATATTTATCCACTTGAGTGGGTGGCCCTATTTCTCCAGAAACATGATTAAATTTCTTTACTCCGGAAGTAAATCGACAACAATAAGCATCTTGTATTTTCTGCAAGCGTTCTTATCTTTCCTAGTAAGGACCGGATAATAATATAGTGTTATGCAATAGGAAATACTATATTGTGACCTAAAATAAGACATAATTTTTTACGCACTTTATAATTTAAGATATACAGGGTGTTTCAGAATAAGGTGCTGATCCTTAACGGTGTGAATCCTTAGGTGATTTTAAGAAGAAAAGTTCAAATTAACATATATCCTTAACCTATCAACTTTCGAACTACAGGGCGTTAAAGTTTTAAGAAAAAAATCGTTTTTCTATCATAACTTTAACAACTTTCTAGCTATTTTTATGAATTTATCACACATGCCCTCTAAGCATCAATAGCAATTTTTTGGTGTAGAAAAATTTTAAAATTTTTTAACCAGTGGCGTCCTGAAAGGGGTTAGACTAGACATATTGGAAAATATTATGTACGCCACTGCTTTTTCTCAAGATAAAAATTATTTTTAAAATACTCATTCATTTTAGGCCAAATTTAATATTTTGCCTTTTTATCGTCCGACAAACAGTTTCCGACAAAAAAAATAAAAAGCATTAAATGCGCATTCGCTATGTGCCTATGGTTTATTTTTTAACATTAAATTAAAACAACTAACATTAAATAACGTGTGAACAAAAACGAAAATAATTTAGATTAGGTGTTGAAAGTGTCCACCACCTGCAAGAATGCATGCTTCAGCTCTTCTCCTCATTGAGTCTCGTACCCTTTGAAAAATTCCTGGAGTATTCCTGATAGTGTCGAAACAACCTATTATGCGGTTTCTCAACTCCTCTTCATTATTTATTGGGATGCTGTAAACCAACGTTTTTAGATGTCCCCACAGGAAAAAATCTAGACTGTTTAGATCAGGGGATCTAGGTGGCCACGATTGTGTTCCTTTGCGCCCTATCCATCGATTACTATAACGTTGATTTAAAAACTCTCGTGCTAAGAGACTGAAATGGGCAGGTGCACCATCGTGCATAAACCACATACGATGTCGGGTTAAAATAGGGACGTCGTCTAGCAAATTTGGTAAAGTGTGTTCAAGAAATTGGCGATAATTGATTCCGTTCAATCTGGCTGGTGAAAAATAAGGCCCAATTAAATAATCACCAATAATTCCAGCCCAAACATTTACAGAAAATTTCTCTTGGTGGTGGGATTCCGTAATGGCATGTGGGTTTTCTTCTGCCCAGAAGTGATTGTTATGAAGATTTTGTATGGCGTTCCTGGAAAAATTAGCTTTGTCCGTGAACAAAATTCTGGCATCAAATTGGGGATTTTCGGTAACCAGTTGAATGAACCATTGGCAGAAATTGATGCGTAATGGAAAATCCCTAGGAAGTAGGGCCTGAACCCGTTGAATATGGTACGAATATAACAAATAACTTTGAAGAATTCTCCAGACTAGGACATGAGTAATATTTAAAATATTCCCAATTTTTCTGGTACTTATATTAGGGTTTTGTTCCACTAAATTTAAAACAGCTTTTTCGGTTGCCGGTGTTCGTGTAGCTTGGTGTGCCCCTTTTAAGTAGTTTTTTGTTTCAAAAGATCCCGTTTAACATAACTTTCTGTGAGTTCCTGAAATCGTTCGTGCATCCGGAACTATTCTATTTGGATAACGCTCTTGGTATAATCGTCTGGCTTCGAATGCATTGCCGTCAGCAAGCCCGTACAGGTAATGCATATCCGCAAACTCGACATTTGTAAAATTTACCATGATACTTATACGTTTAAAAATAATTACGTTTTTAAAATTTAAGTTAAGTGGAAAGCCGTGTACATAAATAAATAGCTGTCAAAACTATTTGGCATTAAATATTTCGTTATTGTCATTGTTTCTTAACATAGTTCATAGCAAGGGCGGTTTTAGCTTTTCAACATGGGGGGGGGGGGTAATTTGAAATCCGAATTTTTTTTTTAAAAAAGTAACCAGAAAATAAGTTTGGGAGGGGGGGTTAGAAAAAAAATAGCGCCGCAGGCGAAAAATTTTTGGGTGCCACGCCCTTTTTTCAATGATGATGCTTAAAATTCTAAATTCATGGGGGGGGGGGTAATTACCCTATTACCCCCCCCCGTAAAACCGCCCTTGGTTCATAGCCTACTTGTCAGAAACCATAGGCACATAGCGAATGCGCATTTAATGCTTTTTATTTTTTTTGTCGGAAACTGTTTGTCGAACGATAAAAAGGCAAGATATTAAATTTGGCCTGAAATGAATGAGTATTTTAAAAATAATTTTTATCTTGATAAAAAGCAGTGGCGTACATAATATTTTTCCAAAATGTCTAGTCCAAACCCTTTCAGGACGCCACTGGTTAAAAATTTTTAAAATTTTTCTACATCAAAAAATGGCTATTGATGCTTAGAGGGCATGTGTGGAAAATTCATAAAAATAGCTAGAAAGTTGTTAAAGTTATGAAGGAAAAACGATTTTTTTCTTAAAACTTTAACGCCCTGAGTTCGAAAGTTGATAGGTTAAGGATATATGTTAATTTGAACTTTTCTTCTTAATATCACCTAAGGATTCACACCGTTACGGATCAGCATCTTATTCTGAAACACCCTGTATTTATTAGAGTAAAATACTTGCAATACTAAACACGATCTCTGATGTATTAGACTGAACATATGTTGCGATAATTTGAAAGAGATTTTTTGTTGTATCGGCCATTTAGTTTTGCATTTCGTTCGAATTTAATTTTATACTTTGGTTTTTCCTGCATGTAAAGATTTTTGTAGGCCCAATGGTATTGGTCTGTAAGGGATTAATGATTCTACAGTGTGTCCCGCTTTTCATGAATACACCCTAATATCTCAGTTATTAATAATGAGATTTTCTTGAATTTTTGGTGGTAATTGTATGTTGGAAAAATAAAGCATTTGGCATAGCGAACATTTTTATTTACCATTGGCGTGCGGTGTTGGCGGGGTAAAAAGGACTTTTTTTTGGAAAAGGATATTAGGGCTTATTTTAGATAACTATTTCTATCAGATTTAGAATCAGTATCCCCAAAAACCCCTTAATTCATATTTTCAAAATCTCAATTACCCTAATTACGATTTAGGTTTTTTCAAAATTTTGCTAAGATACGCGCGCTCTGTTACGGTTGGCATGCTGACCTGTTTTGTTTTTAAACAAATTATGCAAAGAGTGCTTTGAAACAAAAAGTTTTTGTTTGACATTAAGTAATTCGAACGAATTGTCAATAAGTGAAGCAGTGTTACTTAACTGTTAATAAGATGGCACAAAACCAAAGAGTAGTTCTTACAATTGGAGAAAAAGTAGAAATTATCCGCTTATTTGGTAATAATGAAAGATCTACGCGTCGGGCTGCTGGAATAATCAATGAAAGGCATCAGGATCGAGCACCAATTACTCACGATACCGTTGCCAAGGACTGGAGCGGTTTTCAAGACAAGACCAAGCAGGTACAATTTAAATCCAGACGACGATTGTATCTTAACAGAATTTCGAAACAAGCCAAATGGTAGTATAATGGCGGTTGCGAGGATACTGAATTTAACGAAAAACAAAGTATGGAGGTGTTTGAAACGCAATAGGGTTAGGGCATTTTATCCAAAATTTCTACATACTCTGTTAAATGGTGATTTTAAACGGCGGTTTGAATTTTGCTTATGGTTGCGTGGTAACTATCTTAACGACAGACTTTTTCTAAAGAACATTATGTTTACTGACGAGTCATCGTTTACGACAAACGGTGTGGTATCGAGTCAAAATTGTAGGTTTTGGGCAGCCGAAAATTCGAATTGGGTAATTAATTGTAAAAACCAGTGCAGTGAAAAAGTGAACGTGTGGTGTGGCATATTTAACAAACGAATTGTTGGCCATTTTTTCCTGGATAACTTGATCGGACAAAATTTTCTACATTTTTTACTAAATTATTTTTATGATTTTCTCATGGAATTGCCTTTAGCACACAGACAAAACTTAATCTTTCAGTTAGATGGTGCCCCCGCACATTATTCTATGAAAGTGAGGAACTTTTTAAATGCAACTTTCTCAATGAAGTGGATAGGTAGAAATTCTCCTTTAGAAACATGCCCCTCCAGATCGCCGGATATAACCCCTTGTGACTTTTCTCTGTGGGGGCACTTGAAAAATAAAGTGTATGCTACTCGGCTGCGTAATAGAGAGGAACTTTGCATTAGAATTAGGCAAGCGTGTCAGGAAATTACTCACTAAACTTTAAGAAAAGTGAATGTACGTTTAAGAAGAATTGTTAAAGAGCGTATTTTATTTTAGAAGGTAGTTATGTTAAAAACTCAAGAATCTAAAATAACGTAATTTTTTTAGCACAGTTACAAATAAAGAATTTATTAAAACAAGAATTTTTTTTTCTTCTAAAATCAGCTCTTGAGATTTTGAAAATATGAATTAAGGGGTTTGTGGGGATGCTGATTCTAAATCTGATAGAAACAGTTATCTAAAATAAGCCCTAATATCATTTTCCAAAAGAAAAGCCTTTTTTACCCCACCAGCACCGCACGCCAATGGTAAATAAAAATGTTCACTAAGCCAAATACTTCATTTCGTCAACATACAATTACCACCAAAATTTCAAGAAAATCTCATTATTAATCACTGAGATATTGGGGTGTATTCATGAAAAGCGGGACACACTGTATATAAAAGTTGAGGATCATCATCATAAAATAGTATTAAATAGGTTACTCATGTAAATGTTTGTCACGAAAATTCAGTTCCTCTCAAATTTAGTGAATAAATACCAAAGTTTAATGCAAATTTCATCATTGGCTACTCTTTTCAATAAGCTTTTATTTAATAATTTATTTGCATTGCTTTACTTACAGTTAGCAATATTTTATATAAAACAAATAAAAATAGAAAAATGGAAGAACATAAAATAATGATTGGGTACAGAAAGCTAATTTTTACCAGAGGGCAATAAATTTTCTGGACTTTAAAAATGCTTTTCGTTCTTTTCTGCTCCAGCTCGACTGCTGTATTGGCAAAATATATTGTAAAATGTACAACTAACTGATCTGTTGTTTGTAGTTGAAATTGGTTCGAGTCGAAAGATAAAAACACACCTATTTACTTCAAGTAATAAAGTTGTTTATTATCAATATGAATTTTGATGTTTCATTACTTATCATTGCTTTCTTTATTTCAGATATCAAGTAGTCAGGGACTAGTTTCGCACTTTGTAAATTTACAAATTGTTGTGCCAGAAGCAACCATTCAAGGTAGTCGTTCAGGAGAACATCACGTAGACGTAGGAAGCATTATAGACCTTATATGTGTAATTGATAAGGTATGTATTGACAAAATGTCTGAAGGTATAAACACGGGGACCAAATAGCTCAGAATCTTAACGAGAAATAGAACAAAAATTCGCTTTTCATCTAGACTTTACGATTTTTTTTTATTTATGTTACTCTAGTGGCCGAAATCAAAAGGGCGAACTACAGTTCAATGGTATTCTTAGATTTGGCTAGGCAGCTTGATATAAATGAAGTCATTAAATGTTTTTTTCTTAATATGTTGCAATCCCATTGATTTTTTAAAAATAAATATTAATACACTGCGCGGTTTATTTAACGCATAACGAAAAATTTGCCTCAATTTTGATGTTATGTATTTTCCAAATCTGTGGTTCGTTTTTAATGATTCCTTTTTCTAATTGTAAAAAAATTAAATAACAACATTTAGTAGCGGGTATTGCCTCCCCTTGCTCCAATTACTGCTTCGCATCTTCTTGGCATACTTAAAATCAGATTTCTGATTTCGTCTTGATTAATCTGATCTGATTCCATATTTTCATAAGCCTAAATGAGAGATCATTTAAGTTTCTAGGAGGAGGAAGCAAGGCTTTAACATATCCACCCATGTTATCCCATAAATGCTCAATAGGATTAATGCCAGGGCCTCTTGCCGGCCAAGGCAAAGTTAAAATTTCTGTTTCATGGAGATAATTTTGTACCACTCTTGCCACGTGTGGGCGTGCATTATCGTGCATGAATAAAAAATTATCCCCGATAAATGGGGCATATGGTACTACATGGGGTTCTAAAATGTCTGATATGTATAGGTCACCTGTCAAAGGACCTTCCTGAATCACAACGAACTCCGTGCGAGCATCCAAACTAATGCCACCCCAGACCCTAACAGATCCTCCTCCATGGCTTACTGTTCCGACAATGTTGCATTGAGCATATCTCTCGTCAGGACGTCGATGCACTCTCCGACGGCGGTTATCACTAAAAAGGCAAAACCTTGACTCATCGCTAAATAATACATTGCCCCATTCACGAGCTCCCCAATTTTGGTGCTCCTGGGCAAATTGAAGACGCTGCGTTCTATGGTTTACGGTTAGGAGGGGACCAGTTGCGGCTCGATGGGGAGTAATACTGCTTTCTGCCAACCTTCTACGCAAAGTATCTTGACTAATACGGTAATTATACCGACGGGAAAATTCCTGTTGCAGTGCAGATGCTATGGCTCCAGCACATTCCTCAAGCGAAAGATTTCTTCTTACACGTGCGTTTTGGGCCATTTTGTTTTTAATTACACTTAATAAAGTTAGAAATTGACAATACAAGTATGCAAAGCAAACTAAAAAGTGATAAAGTGAAGAATCAAACCTGATAACGCTTTTGTTACATTTCACTTTACGACGTGTCTGTGTAATCTTTCATTTTCATAGCCTGCTACTTTTCCGATAATGCATTTTAGGTCAACAAAAAGACGTTGAACTAAAAATTTTTTAACTAAAATTTTCGTTATTAAAAACAAGTTGACTTAAAAATTTCGTATTTCATGAGAAAACAGAGATAAACAAATGAATCAAAAAGGAAAATGTAAAAGAAACATGAGACCTTCATTTGGCTATAATTGCGATAACTTGCAATGGCTAATAAAACCCACAGGGTGTTTTGAATTTCCATAGAAAAACACAACATTTTTATAACACCCGGTATAACACCAAAGTTTCTTTTTTAAGCAAAACAATAAAGGCAGTGATATGCTTAAGAAAAAAACTTACAATTAGAAAAAGAAATCATTAAAAACGAACCACAAATTTGGAAAATGCATAACATGAAAATTGAGGCAAATTTCTCGTTATGCTTTAAATAAGCCTCGTAGTGTATAATATGTAATTTCTACTCGATCCATGCAACAAGGAAAATCTTATGCAAATTTCAAGGTGGTCAAATATTGGATCCCCTAATTATTTTAGAAAAAAATAATCGATTATGATTAATTAAGAAGCGCTAAGAGTCATGGGGGCATAGAAAATTATTTATTTGAAGTGTCATTGTTGAAACTACTGGCGGTTTTATTATTGCGCACTAATACACTGTTCATCAAAAATTAAAAAGTTGCCAAAAGCTTTTAGCGATTAGCTCCTTGACCAAAAATGGCTAAAGGTTGCCCTATGGGTGCAGCTCTTAATAGAAAATTAGTGAAACCGATATTTCACCTTCAAATATATATGGTATTTCATATATATGCGCTACCCTGTATATAGGTAATCTATTACTCTATAGATATAATAATATGCTACACTGAGAAAATTATCCAATATATACCTGATATAAAAAATATTATCTAGAGAATTATTATCATGTGCATTTTCGGGTTGGACGTGAGACATTAGTGCGCAATCATAATTAGAGCGCTGAGTGGATGTACTATCATTTAGGGAGCAGGGAAGTGTGATATTCTTTTGTTTACTCGACTTTTTACAATCATTCATAATTCGCTGAGTTCTCGCATTAATATGTTGTCCAAACATGTTCTTAAACAAGTTTGTTTTTGTAAATTCGTAAAGATAGCAGAAAACCGCATAAATAAACTAATAATAAAAATAAAATTCCTGTATTCTGGAGTCAGATAAACATTTGTTCTTACGTCTAATTGAGGTAGAAATAGTTTTTAGTATATCAGTGATAATTTAGATAATATCGAATATCAAACTGCTCTTTCCACTTAAAAGATAGTTTATACCCAATATAAGAAAGGTTCTAATACCTATTATAAGAAGGTTCTGATACTGTGTATTAGACTATCTGATATACTGGGTGGTTCACTTACGAAATCACATTTTCCAGGACATATGATTTGCCAGATGTTCCTGATTTTGATGGCTCTATCCTAGTTGATTCTTTTAAAGCACAAACAACCTTATACAGATGAAAACTATCCGAAATATAATAAATAATATATTATATGACGTTAATGGAATTAACTTATAATTGTATTTACTAGAATTTGTTCGACAATGGAAGGCTTTCTATAATAATTTATATACAATTCTGTATAACAAAAAAAAACTACCTATATTTATATATTATGAACGTATCTTTATTAAAACGAAAATAAAGAGAAACACGTAATTATTGGGTATAAATACTTCAACACATGTTTGGTTAAGGTTTTGAAAAAAAAAGGTTATAACAGGTATATAGAATTTTAAGGTATACATATCAACAAATAAAATATATTAAATACGCAAAAATATAACTCACTTATAAAAGCGTTAAAACAAAAAACTACCGCTTAAAGAAAAAACTATAGTTTTTATAGAAATAAAATATATTTCTCAAGAAAAACTTACTAGCTTTATTATATTTTTCGAAATTTCGGGATTAGGGATTTCGGAATGATTTTGAACGATTTCTGCGACTACGGTGGTGCTTTCGATGATTTCTAACACTAACTTCGGGATTTCGAGCGATTCCCCGACAACTTGTACACGTAATTCGGAGAGTGGTTGGCCTGTCGACTAAAATGCTTTAAAATAATATATCATATTATTTATATATTATAGTATAATAATATATAAACTCTTAGGCATTTGTTTGTTTGTTTAACACAAAAAGCACGTGCAACGACGCGACAAGGGCGGTATTCGAGAACATAATAAATCATAAATGACTGGGACCAGGTGGGGCTAGGGTAACGAATATCAATCGGTTTTTTTGGGAATACAAGATTTCTAATAACACGCAGTTGACAAATCGCTGTGACTATTATGCTGACTTTTATAAATGTCTGTATTATAAGTGCGGGAAACTGATTTGCTAAACGTCTAAGCCTCTCTTATACAGATAATAAGAAATGTTTAAATAAGCGAGATTGTTACCGATAGAAAATATTTTTATAACTGTTATGATTACTCTAATAGTGCTAAGCGAAAATTTTTCTGTCGGTGCAAACTAGGGATTTACAGACTTTCTAATGGTTCAATTATTCTTAGTGTAATATTAATATTTTTATTACTTTATTTAGTCAATTGTATTTTACGGTAATACAATGACAAAAATCCAAGTAGGTTTGAAAGTTACAAGTGAGCCAAAAATTCGTTGTTAAGCCACCGTCACAAGTCGACAAAAATATATTTGATAACGTCTTTAAAGGTCAATTAATTATCGTAGAATGGTTTGTGTTACCTGATTATTAAAAAAATAAAGGGACATTTCATTTTTGATTTGTGTGTTAGTTTAGGTTAGTTAACTTCTACTTAAGTTAATATGTTCTTGGTCATTAATAACTAAGAACAGTTATATTTTATGGTTGCGTTTCACATGCATCAACTTTATCGACTTGCATACATATGTTTTTATTTTCGTATACGGAAGGCAATAAAAGCACGACACCCGCAAAATGCAACAAAACAAGTGACTTTTATATTGTGCATGGACAGAAAAGTAAATAAAAGGTCTTAAGATCATTTCAGCGAACTTCGGGAAACCTCACAACTGAGCAAAACGTTGTTGTGTAAAAAACTAAATTTTCTTCTTAATTTATAAAATATAAACCAATGTAACTTAAAACTCAGACGTATTTTTAGCTCGTTGTTAACCTGAGTTATTTAAAAAATTTGGATGCATTTCTCAAAGTTAGTTACGAAATATCGTATTTCAATAAATATTTCACTGAATTCATTTTAGTAACGTTTATATTTTATGAAGGTACTTTAACAGCGAATAACGATCAAGCGTTCGTTGGCATTGTACTTTTTCTTGTCATTAATCATCACGGTGGCATGTATAAATAAGTATTCACGCGTCAAACTTAAGGGTAACTCTTGAAACCACACGTGTGTGTAGAATTCTCTAATGAAATTGATGTTTTGACTGGCGTGTAATTGGGAATTTAATATTTGATACCGCCGACCAATCGAAACTGATCACATTCTGGTTACTTATTGTGAAATGCTTTATAGCGGAAACAACATAAAATATATTTCTTTGGCATGTTTACATACAAAGGTAGAAATTTAGTGCTTAAATTTAAAAATGAACAAAATATTATTACAAACTCTACTTCTTTATCTTTGTTCAGATGTTCCCTATTCTTCGGATATGAGCATGAGCATATATAGTGAAAACGTAAAGGTTGGAACAAATTCATTTAAAATTCATGTTTTTTTTTTGAAAAAGCGCTCGAACCCGTCAATTTTTTATTTCTGTTGTGCATTTTATGAAGTTATTCTGGATTCTGCATAAATTTCTAAGCATATTTCATGAAATATGTCATATACTTAAATTCAGCCGTTTGCAAGAAAATCGATATTCGGATTTTAACAGATGATTTTTCATTATTACTTAAATCATGAATACTATTGTAAATAAAGCCTTTTGTTGTTAACAAACTAACAGTGACGGATGTCTCCTGATTTGAGTGGTTTTGCCCCAAGTCAATGTGTCTGCCAAAAGTTATTTAGATAATCTTGCCATTTTAAAGAATGGTACGCTTAAGTGAAAGAGAGCGAATAGAAATATTAATAATGATAGAATGGAAGTTTCCGCGAGTAGTACTATTGCTTTGGAAAATCGTACTTGCAAAACATCAATCCAAAAGTATTTACACAAAAATAAATTCCATCCTTAAGAAGTTCAGTTGGTTCATGAACTTAATGAAGATGATCCAGACAATTTTGCGAGATAATGATGAATATGTGTAATAATCATCCACAGTTTTCGAAACGAATTGTATTGTCGAATGATGCAACGTTTTGTTTCAATGGAAGTATAAACAAACAAACCTGTCGGTATGGGGATACAGAAAATGCACGCTGGATCATGGAACGTCACACCCAATATACTCAAGAAGTTAATGGGCCGGCATTGTTGAAAATAGAATTTTGTGACCCCTTTTTATTGTCGGGAATTCGACAGGCGAAACGTTTTTAGAAAATGATCTAGTATCATGCCTAGCTACATTATACCCTAATCCAGAAGACTCTGATGCACTGAACAATTTTTTGTGGTACCAACAAGATGGAGCTCCTTCTCATTACACCAGCCGTGTGCGTGAGATTTTCCCGAGCGATGGATTGACAGATGAGGTCCAAATGAATGGCCGGCCAGATCTCCAGATTTAACCCCTTAGATTTTTTAAGGTATATGCTAACCGACCAAACAATATTGAAGATTTAAATAACAGAATATGGGGCGAAATAAGATAGACAGAACCTTACGTCATTAATAAAGCTCTGCAAGAATTTAAAGATCGTCTCGGGTAACAAAGTGACCTCTAGTTTGTGTTGTTTTAAGTTAAGACGTAGTTCTCTCGCAAACAGCTAAATTTAAGTATATGACATATTTCATAATACACTGAACTACAAAAAAAAGTGACGCACCTAAAAATTTTATAGAGTTAATCTCTAAGATTAATATACATGAAAAATGGTAGATGTAGCCTTTCAGCGACATCTAGTGGCAATCACATGCATCAACCTGGCCCGTTTAACTTTTGCAATTAATTAATTAATTAATATACATGTTGAATTTTGTTTCTTTCTTATGATTTTGTGGCGTTTATAACCTAAAACATGATTGTTTTTTTCAGAAAATTTAGAACTCCCTGTGGATAGTTTCAGCATTCAATTTTGTTTTGAGCTAACATTAGCTTATTGAATGAAATATTGTTTCTCTTTTGTTTTTTGATTTATGTACCTATCTTATGTAGGTCAGGAGACACCATAGTTTTATTAAAGAAAAGTACATTTCACCCTGCATAAAGGAAAAACACTGTCAACATTTAAAAGCTTTATTTACAGTCTGTCGAATGTTAAAAGAGATAAATTTGAGAGCAAGGAGACCAGCAACTGGTCCAAAATTACTTTTCAGGCATCGTGCAGCTCGCCGACACTTTTGTAGAATGTATGGAGGTTGGAATGAGCAACAATGGTCTCGAGTTTTATTTACCGATGAGTCTCGATTTTGTTTGTTTTCGTCTGATGATCGTCAAAGAGTTTGGAGACGAACTGGAGAACGATACGAGCAAGGTTTAATCAGCGAACGAGAAAGCTATGGAGCGGGATCCGTAATCATATGGGGAGGCATATCACTAGAAGGCCGCACAGAACTCTGTGTTACCAAGAAATGCTCTTACGGCGCAAATGTGTGTCAAAAATATTTTGCAGGATTATGTTGTTCCCTATGCACATTTTATTGGGAACAATTTTATTCTTATGCACGACAATGCGAGACCGCATACCGCCCGAATTGTCAATGCATATCTTAATGAGGTCGGCATAGAAACAATGGTATGGTCACCAAAAAGTCAAGATATGAACCCGATCAATCACTTGTGGGATGAATTGGGGCGGCGAGTTAGATCTCGCCAGAGGGTTCCGCAAACTTTAGATGCCTTTAGAAAAAGCCTTAGTGGAGGAGTGGAATAATATTACATTTTGTTTCATACTTTCCTGCTTTTGTTGTTCTTAAGAAAGCTTTCAAATGTTGACAGTGTTTTTCCTTTATGCAGGGTGAAAAGTACTTTTCTTTAATAAAACTATGATATTTTCTGACCTACATAAGATAGGTACATGAATCAAAAAACAAAAGATAAACAATATTTCATTCAATAAGCTAATGTTAGCTTAAAACCAACTTGAATGAGGCAACAATCCACAGGGTGTTCTAAAATTTCTGTTGTATTAAATATAAAAAATATTTAATAAAATAGCGTGCAGTTGCAGCGAAAGTCCTAACACCCAGAATAATTAAATCAATTTGATATTTCCGCGAAACCAGAGTGTAAAATGCTGCAGGACGCAAGCCTGGTATCGGCTGTGGTCGTCCGGCACGAAAAGCTCGAACGGCGAAGGCATAAATACGGCCAACCATATGAAAATCAGGCGACTCGAGTTTGCGGCAGCTCGGGTTCAACACCACGTCGAAAAGAAAAAAGTGGCGCGCTGTGCCAGTGTAAAGAAAATTCCCGGTGTTAAAGCGGGCTCTCTAGTTCAATGCGTAAAAGATTGAATTTGAAATTGTCGCGGTGTGAGTGGTCGATTCTCTGGATTTTGTTTGGAAGCCTTCAGTTAAAGTTCTTCAATTTATCTACCATTCCCTGTAAGGATTCTCTGTACGAACTCTTACTGTTGCTGAATCACAGCGCTCCACCACGACCTGGAAGACGTTTAATTCCTCTTCTAAGCCAGAAATGATATGAATTTCTTATAAGCAGGCCGACGTGCCTAAGAAGTCGACCCTTGAGCTATTTCTATGCATATTTCCGAGCCTAGCCCATTGTATAGTCTGGGAAGTTGGATATTGGCTTAAAGCATTTCCCTAGGCCTAGGATATCTCTGGATAATAGGTAGTACGGAAAAAGTATCATAAAGTATTCCTTTTGATTGGTGTTGCCTGGACTCAACTCGGATGACGACCTTTGATGGTCACATGGAATATTATGGACAGATACGTTCGGACTGACCTTACGAGCTCTCCGTATCTCAGATTAATGTGCAGCTATCTGCGAATAGATAACCGTGTAAATTAAGTGGTTTCTGCGTAAACCTTTCTTAGAATCTAGGGAAAATCCAACCAGCCCACGTTTCATTATTCGTACGGCAATCCTTGACAAGTTCGGATTCGTCAAGGCCGAGACCGGGATAGATAAGAGCGACGGATCTGAGCGCTGAATTACGTAGTGAAAGTTGGATTTTCTTTCGATTATTTATAAAGCCAATTAAATGTAATCAACGCACGGACATCTGACCAACCCGGTAATTGAACAAAGTAGTAGTGCGTAAAGATTTTCGCGGGTGCCGCGATACAGTATTTATCCATCAGAGTGGATAATCTTCACTTCAAGAACGGTTATTCGAACCTGCGTAGGACTGTATATAGGTTCGGTGGAAGAAGAAAAGAGAAATCCATCGCCCAAGTTGTATTTAGTTTATAAGGGTTATTGTATAAAGGCCGTACCGTCTAGTTGTAGTTATTAACGACGTTGTATATAGATTATTGTAAGGATATAGACTGGACATAACGACAAACAGCCCTCCTTTAAAATCATTTACGACGAAATTGATTTGCCCTCCCCTATCAGTTCGGTCTCTGGAACTTCTAAATATTCTGAAATGAATCCAGACACCCAGACCGTAACTCCTTCTTCCCCCGTTCGGGTTTGTACGTCTCCTACTTGCGTTGGGGCGGTCGAGATTCCCGAACGACCGGGTGAGAGGTGGGTCCCCACAACGACAACCCCTGTGGTATCATCGGAGCCGGGCGAATCTATAGGCAACTGCCAGAAAATCCTGACATGTTACAAGTGCTGGAACGTAGCCTTAGTCGCGGCGACGATAATGACGAGACAAGTTATTATTCTTCGGGCTCTTCAAGCGTAACATTTAATCCACGACGAGAAAAGTCTCCCTTAGGTGGGAGAACCCCAGACCTTAGAAATCGAAGGGACCAGCGTATTCCTGCCCCTCAACACTTCTTACGACGTTTCGATCGACTTCGCGGTGCCTCAGCCGACCCGGCTGAGAGGAATAACGGAATATGAAGCAAATATATCGTTACGACAATAATTCTCAGTGGCGCCCTAAATGTTTAAATTGTCGCCCATCGTTCTGAATACATGACTCCAATCTCTCCCTGGTTGATAATACTGCAGTTTCCACCTCTGCCATAGGGATGCGGCGGCTGCTGTCCATTATCCTTCTGGCCGACAGCCATTCTTAGTGGGACACCCGGTACATAAGGTTGTACCATAATGGTAAAAGCACATATTAATAAACTAAGTGGAGTGAACAACGAAAACTAGCAAGTATAGAAACTTTAACTTTTCAAAACTTATAATAAAAATAACCAAATACAGTGTACCTGATTACCCAATAATTGTGTTTTTTGATATTATTGTCGAAGATTTATAAGACATTTGCAATTTGCACTGTGCATTTGTTATCGATGACTGTAAAAAAATTTCAAACTGCGCTATATTTTTTTCGCATTGTTAATAGTTTTATTAAACTCATTATACATTTTATTTAAGAAAAGAAACTGTTGTACTTGCTTAGTTACTTAAATCGGCGACATTAATATAGACAGTCGACACAACACGATTTACTACGTACGACGTATAGAACACAAATAGTAAATATAACAAAAAAATAGAAAACAATGGGGGAGGTCCCTAAAAGCGAATATTTTAATTCAACTCTAAATGTTCTCTGCTATCAACGCGACAACCAGCAACCTTAAACAACGGACACCGCATGATCGCAACAGCGTCAGCTGCCAACGCGAAACAGGTAGGTACAATTTAATTATCTACGTTTTGGAACAGCTTGGAACTGGTTATACCTGTTATTAAAAAAGCCCTGTTTCAACCATCCCTAGTGCCCAGTGATCCAATTGTTTGTAAGTGTGTGCTGTGCCTCGGGATATACAAAGTAGATACATAATACCACGGTTCAATTTTTTATATACCCTGTATACTATATATGCTACATCAACTTTTATAAATAGGTACGATATAATTTTTGGGAGACATGTTCTTCTTTGTAAGGCTAGTAGTAAGAAAATTTCCATCAGCTGTTTAAAAATACTGCATTTTGCAATATCAAAAAAGGTTAAGTAGACAAATCGAGAAAAAACAATGTTTATTTATAATTTACGTTAAAATTCTGGGAGAAGCATAATTAGCGCATTTTGTGTTAGTCCAGTAATTCATTATTATTTTAAAGCATCAACTACAAATTTACTTGCTAGATTTTATTAAATAAAGAATTAGGGAGTTTATTTTTCGAAACTACAATACGGCAGCTGCTGTCTTCCCAGATGATATCTCCCGGCTTGATCCTACTTTGTTCGACTAGCCAGCAACTGACCCACTAAGTTTGCTCATTAGCAGCAAGCTGCAAAGTTTTTTTTTACTTGGAGCGGCATGTTCACTAATATGTGGCACGTTCGCTAAAGTGCTTAGTTGTTTGTTCTTTCCAAAAATAACATTGTGAGGCGCAAGAAAGTTTTTAGTTAGTGTTCCATTTAATAAACTTTAATGTTGTTTAGGCTATAGACACTCTAAAATAATAACCCAAGACGGAAAGGAGGTTCTGTTATTCTACCTATACAATTTTAAATATTGTTTCTTTTTAACCACATTTCATGCTGGAATAAAATATGCATTTTGATATTAATTTTTTCTTTGATCTATAGCGTAGATGTGTGGCCGAGTATAATTTTAACCGAAAACATATTACGCCACTGATATTGTAAAACAATAATTATTTTAGGATTAATCTATCAGTCAATTTTAAACAAAAAAGGCTTTTCCCATTTTTGTCGTAGAATTTATCGTTTGGAAGAAAACAATTAAACAATTAAATTATTAAATGGTCAACGTTAACACCACTAAAAAAAAATTTCTTTGAAAGTCATAATAAAAACGTTGGCAACCTGTAATCTCAATTTCGGATTTTAGGACTTAATATTATGTGTATATAAACTTTTCAAACTAGAATTTATGTAGGAATTAGGCATAATATAGGCATTTACATTTTTTGTAAATCATTTTCAACATATACCTACACACATAAATAATTAAATTGTTTAAACAATATACAGGGTGTTTCCTAACTACGGTACGAAACTTCAGAGGGTGACACGCAAGGTCGTTTTAAGAAAAAAAGTTCCTATGAACATATGTCCGGAGTTGCTTCGATTCTGAGATACGGGGCGTTGAAGTTAAAAAATTTGGTTCAGTTATTTGAAGTAATAAGGCGCTTATTTAGCCCTAACTAGATTGAAATTATTAGATCCAGTGGCGTCTCAGTGGGCACCACAGCAAATTATTATTAAGGAGAAACAGTACGCCACTGCCTTTTTTTTAGTTTTTTTATTTGTTCAGATTAAGCATTTATCTTAGAAACGAAGCAACTTCGGACATATGTTCACAGGAACTTTTTTTCTTAAAACGACCTTGCGTATCACCCTCTGAAGTTTCGTACCGTAGTTAGAAAACACCCTGTATATGATTTACACACTTAGAGACAGTTTAGCGTCTCTGTGAAAAGTAAAAGAAAAAGAAGTTAAAGGTCCGGTAGACCATGACAGCTATTTCGTGGTTATTATTACCAATGAAGACTAAGGTTAAAGAAAGCAATTGCCCCATGTTATTGGACTTATGCATACATGTCTCATTAAATGTCAAAGTCAAGGGTCATTTTGCAATGCAGATCACAATGTAGATGCAACATGCGCATGCGCGACACCGGCTCTTCCAAAAAAATGTTTTCTCACAGTTTTATTATAGCTTTTTAAATATTTTAAACTAGTAATTAAACACAAAAGTGTGGATTATAAACATCTTTAATTTAACAAAATAAAAAGAAATATTCTTAACAATTCAGCTTAATAAATAAATCTAAACTACATAAAATAGGGTAACATCATGATAGCAATAAACTTAAAAGAAACACAATATTTATATAATTAAATTATTTTTTAAATCATAAATACCACATGGGAACAATCAAAATCTGGTTTTCGTATACCTACCTAAGTAAAAATATATGTATATACTTAATTTCTTACGTAAAGTTGTCAAAGTTACATGATGTTCTAAAAAAAGTTACAGCTTATGAATAACCGTAAAATATTATAATTTTTAAATAATACGACTTACTTGTTTCGTACATTCCATAAATACTGTCACGAATCGAACTTATATCCAATCTTCACACATTTTCAACTCTCTTTAAATTTATGATGAAATTAAATTAGAACGTTTGTTTTAAGGTGATTCTAATAATTTATTTTCCTTAACTGTTGAAATTGCGCTTACAGTAGAGATATTCAAATTTAGGGCCGCTCTTTGCACAGACTATTTAAATGCTTCGGCATTTTTTACAAATAGTAAACAACGTAATCCACAGAGATATGTGTGTGCACTTTGTTTCTCTTAATAGAACATTTTTTTAATGCTATTTATGAAAATATCTGAAGTTCTTGTTTTACAATAGACGTTCAACACGAAACCACAGAACAATTAAGGTTAGTTTTGCATGAAAGTTGTGTTGCCAACTATCGTCCAATAAAATTCAAATTATATTAATTTTTACAAGCTTAAATAAACAAAATATTTGCTATAAGTGGGTTCGTATGAAAGAAGAATACTTTAAGTTTGTTGTAAATTCAATATCGCATAAAGTTTTAATACTTTTTGCCCAAATTTAATTTCCTCGTGTTTTCTTACGGATTTACAATTATCAGCTGATTGATGACGTGCATCGGTTTTTGTTTTGCATCATCTATACATACGTTTTTAAAGAGAATTAACAAAATAGTAGTTTGGACCCGGAGGACTGGAAACTGATGGTCTGGCTGATTCTGGGTAACTATAAAACCATGAAACAAATGTATTATAGGGATGTCTTGATGAAATTGATAAATGGAATAGTCGTCAAGAAGTAATATTTACAGTTTAAAACATACATTGCAATCGGGGGGCACTGATTCAGTATTTTACAACTTCTCCCAGGGACATCTGAATCATATTTTATTTAAATTGTCATGGTAAAATGTACTACTTATTATTTAAAACAAGCTCTGAAATAAAAAAATTAAATTTGCTTGTTATGTTTCACTATTTATTCAGTTACCTGACACGCGTGTTTCGACCCTTTCAGGTAATTTTCAAAGAAGTAACATAACAAGCAAATTTATTTTTACCCATAATGGATAATATACGGTTTCACCAAGAATGTAGCCCAACGCAAGTTAATTACATAAAAAAATTGATTGGAAATTGAACAAGACATATTATTTTTAGAAATATTGCATGATCTTGGGAGGTCAATGACCCATTTTGAGCGATTTCTTTCGAATCTTGTGATATTATAGTGATGTTTGAGCAAACTTAACCAATAAATGATTAAAGTGACTTACCTGCGACAAAAAAGAGTCCATTTTCTGCAGAAAATTAAAAAAAATTAGTAAAATCACAATAAGGAAACGTCAGCCTCACCCACTATTTATTAAAAAATCGAAAGAATAGATTTACGTATAGTCTGAACTTTCCAGAGTAAGGGTTATTGAACAACTTTGTTTGTGGGACAGTCGTGCAGTGATAGAGCATTATATAACGAGAATCTGGCCGGAAAGGAGTGAGTTTCAAATAGGATCTCAAAATGTAAAGTATGTGCCCCTTGTAGACCCAAAAAATGTCCTCTTGCCTCCTCTTCACATTAAAGTTGGACTAATCAAAAACTTTGTGAAGGCTAGGAATGAAGAGGGTAAAGGATTTAAATACCTAAGCCAAGTCTTTCCCCAGTTAAGTGACGCCAAATTAAAAAAATACATTTTTATTGGGCCAGAAATTAGAACAATGCTAGACGATGTTAATTTTATAGAAAAGCTCACCATGCAAGAACGGTTTCTGGACATGCAATAAAGTGGCTTTTATTTTTTTTCTCAAAAACGAAGTAAGATACGAAAAAATATGAAAGGACTGAAAAGTTGTATTTGTAGCTGCTTAACCCGAGGATAATATAAAATTTTTAAACAAGTCAGTGGCGTACATTTTTTTTTTCTATGCTATTCGTCTCCGGGACGCCACTGGAACTCATAATTATGATCCAGTCAGTGCTAACTTAGCGTTTATCACAACGAACAACACTGGATCTCTAAGATATTAATAAAAAAATGATTTTTTTTTAAACTTGACACCATGTATCTTGAAAACCAGACTTTTTAGGTCACATGTTTATATGAACTTATCTACTTAAATTTGGTTCAGGAATCCGCCCTTGGAATTACGGCCTATCATTAAGTAACACTCTGTATATTTACGACGATTTAGAAGTCTGTCTAAACCTTGGTTAATTATATATTAATTATTAAATCAGTGACGGGGTTTTTCCATAATCAGGCGATGGAGAACCGATGGATTGTATTTTAAAACAAACACAAGCGACACCAAACTACACCTAGCAGCATTCCTCCAAGGCCGATGGTCAATGGCGTCCACATAGTTTTGATGCTTGTCCTACCACTAAGTTGGCGCAGATAGGAATTGAAAAGTATATACATATCTACTATAGAATTAAAAAAAAAAGTCGGTGTTCGTAAATTGTTTTGTAAATATATTGTTTCTAATAAAATTGTACAAGTCCAAATAAACATATCTTTCATTCTTATAAAACTAAATTATATCCACAGCCGTTAAGGCGCATACCCAATATAATAACGTTTTATAAAGAATATAAAACTAATTTTAACGGTTATAAGATACCTGGTAGAGGCACGTTTTATAGTGCCAAACAAACAATTCTTAATGGCAATAAGACGTGCTAATAAGTACTATAAATCAATATCATGTTACGGACATAAAGCAGTCTTTTTATCGTTATATACCTGTCTTAGCAGTCTGGGGCGTATAAAGGCTATGAGCAGGTGCTGCTGGCCCAAATCGTATTAAATGATTAAATGATTATATAAAGGTCATGAGAATCCTTAGGAAAAGTAAAATACTTTTCGCTCAGTGTAGTATTATTTTGTAAGCAAAACTTTTCAGAACCTGACTGTATACATAAATGTTGTTTAATACTTACAATATTCTCTTTTCCTAATACTTCCAAACCTAATACACCTAAAATTCGACGGGTGTTTACAGATCGAAAAGAAAAGCAAAAAAAGAAAGAGTGAATCCGTTCAGAAAGAAAAACGAAATTCCATAAAAAATATTCCCCAATTAAAAATGTTAAGTCGTATACCGCAAAAATGAGGCAAAGCGAGTTCCGCAACCTTTTAAAACTTAAAAGCAACAAACGCTAACCCTTAGAGACGTGTTTTCCGCGTTCAGCATTTGTAATAAAAAGTGTTCCACTCACGGAAACTTTTTATTGGAGACATTGTAACTTTTAGAACATTTTACTTTGAAAACTGGGTGGTTTTGTAGAAAATTTGTAATGCGTGTGCCTTGAATAAGAATATTCGATAAGAAGGGAGGAGAATTGCAACTTTACGCTTTACAGGATTTTTTTTCATTTTAATAAAATATGTCTGGGTTGCAGATGACATTTTCGCCGAAGGGGTATTTGGAACCCTCGTCTATTTAGCATAATCTTTGAATTAGAAAATTTCTTTTTGAAACATTATTATAATAAACGTTTGAGGTTGTACAGGGTATCATAAACTCGATGGTACATTAGGAGAATCTAGAAATATTTTCATGGCAAGTGCTCAACTGAGGTTGCCCGCTTGATTCTACCCAGAGCGGTGCATGGTAGAAATACACGACGAGGCCGTGTTCCCCAACGAGAATAATCTCCAAAGATTCAAGACCAACGTGAATCGTTTCCTGCGCACACTTACCGCTCGCAGAGCTCCATAAAGGATTACTCCTGCAGTGCTGCGCCTTATCCCAAAAAAAAAGAAACGAATATAAATATAATAAATTATTTGAATTTGAATATGCTCTCCGCATTCTTATAATATAGTTTTAATCTAAAATCTGTACCACTCTCAACCATATTTACTACTAAAATTTCCAATTCCTTTGTTGAATTATAATTCTGTACATATAGAGATTTCATTGTCACCAACAACTATACATGTAGATCGTCGTACGTGTTGCATGTTAGCAATATACCTACTTATTGGTACTTACAATTAAACTTCTGGAGTTCTGTGGTTTTGACTATTATCATCCCGAATTGCAGGTGCTTAGCACTTTTCCTAGAAATTACTCTGAATTATGACTCTATAAATAACGCATAAAATAACGCATCAAATAACCTTTATACCATAAAATTTCCTATAAAAACAACGTACATACATAACTAATAAAAAAGCGGTCGATTGTTGATTAGGCACCAAAGCTATAATATCCGCCAGGACATCGTTCTAGCCGAATAGACTCATTTAATATCGCGCGCAAATTTAATAAAATGACATATTAAAACACCCACCTCAATTTATCAAAAGCCGCCTCGTCAAGAAGGACATATTTGGACAAAGTAAGTTTTATTACAAGCTGTTATATGAACGTGGATATTGAAATTCGGTTTGGTGGGTAAAGGTTTTATATTAGGTTTTATATTAAAACTTGGCTTTAAAATTTGTAAAAACAAGGAATATTAAAGACGAAAGCAAGACAGTATTCAGACAATACATTTATGTTTAAATGTATAGGGAAGCGCTCAGTACCAAGAAGGAAATAAGGCAGGAGCGTAACATAAGGTTACCTATACTACGATCTCAGAATAATTGGCAATACTGTTCTTATCACCATTGATGGTGTGCGGAGAAAATAATTAACATCGATTCACACACTTTGAACTGAAATAAAAGCATTCAAAACCGCTTGGTAAGATTGTACATTAATAAGTCGTTACATGTTGCCAGGTTTTAAAATATTTAATTTAAGTTCTCATAAAATGTACCAAAATCAGCATGTCATTAAGGGCTTTTACACCCTACGGTACTTGGTTTACTCAATTTGGCAACGCCGGTAATAAAACCCATGTCTAAAGGCGCTCGCACGCTTTCTTATCGCCTCTAACCAACGTTCAGTGTCGTAGACAAGTTTCAATCAAGAGGATATTAGCAATTCAGTTTTATTATTTTGGTGGTTATTCAAAACAGCAAATATTATAATGCAGGCGAGTTCTTCAAGTGATAGTAACCAACATTAAATTTTAATTTTATATTTATTATAGTTATATAATGTAAATATATTATAATAATAAACAAAAAATTCATATATTTTTTGAATTATTATTGTTTAAAATGACACGCCTCTGGAGTTGGCCTTCCCCTTACGTCTTGCAAACCCCGGTATAAATGAGTCACTGCCAATTATTTTGGTACCGGAGTATAGCCAAGGTTTTTTTTTTCTTGTTTTGATTAGGTGCACTTAAAATATGTTACTGAGCTTCAACTATTTAAAAACATTGGAATGATATTGAAATATTTTCAATTTTATCCTTGGTTAACTATAACGGGTGTAAACGAAATAATTGTACAGAGCACAACAGGGTTATGTTAAAAGATATTTTATTTAAATTTGGTTCGTGAGTGGATCTTAATTTTTTACTAAAAACCTAATTAGCGTCACTTCCGGTTTTACGCCTGGAAGTTACGCCGATTTCTTATTTTCATTTTACAACCTGTATTTTTTATTGAACAATAAAATTCTTTTCAAAATGGGGTCATTTATTACATTTTCTGGACGATTTTGTAATTTTAGTGCGAAGTGCGAGTGTGACGTCACTAAGTCCTACAGTAAGTCGGGTCGCACTCGCTGCCGTTGTTTACGACTAAGAAGACGGTGGCCATGCACATCGCCCTTTCTCCGTTGCTGGGTAACGGAATTGACATCGACAGGAGAGCAAAAATTTATTTTTAATAATTTCTTTTGCTTTTTTGTAAAATAGTGTTAGAGAAAGTATAGTCTAGAACTCGTATGAAATGGCATGTCCTACTTATTATAGAATATACTATTAAGAGTAATAATAATTAGCTTCTGTTTTAACTAAACAAAGGAACGGTAAGCGTATCTTCCTTGTATAAGCACAGTATTGCACAGAAAGACCGTTGCATAAATTTAAAGCGGACAAATTGTTGGACTTAATGACGCCACCGCCTCGCGAGCGTTCTATTTGATTTTGATCTCGTATATTTCGAAAACTGCTTATCGGATTGACTTCAAATTTTCAGGTTAGTTCAGGTTAGTTCAGGTTAGTTAATGACGTTAATTTTCAGGGCTGACCAAATGTTATATATGCTTCCTAAAAGCTAGGCAAGAGTGTAATTTGATGTTTGACCAAATGAGCCCATTACCTCTTGCACGTCATAAAACCAGTTGACATTTACAAAAAAAACAACGTAACCAAGTGACATAGAAAAAGTAGTGATAAAATATGTTAAATTTGATCTATTTATAATTCTTTAAGCACTGATATTTCAATTATGTTCTTGAGTTTTTGAAGAAATCAATTTTGTTTTTTTAAACAAAATCTTAACTTAGCTAGATTTTTTTTTAAATGAAATCATTCTTTTAATTAATAAGTATCAAAATCTAAGGCAAGGTGTCTTGAAAATCATCGTTCTCTTTGCCTTAAATTAAAACTTGTTTTAATAAAAATTTAGTTTTTAAATAATTGTTAACAGCTGATTCCTCTTTCTTATTTCAAACTGAAGCAGTGGCGTAACTAAGGGCATGTGCGCTCCCCCGCAAAATTTTGAAAGCACCCTGCTATTTTGCACCTGTCTGAGTCCTTCACACTTACACTATAGTAAAAAATATTGCCATTGGTAAGCGTTGTTTAATATAGAAGGGTATAAAGTATTGTAGAGAACAAAGAACAACTTTTGTTGTAAAAAGGGCGCCCCTGGCTGGGGGCGGTTTTTACGCCACTGAACTGAAGCATAACCTATTATAATTTCAAAATGTCTTAAAAAGGTAAATGATACCTTAGACATTGATATTTAATAATTAAAAGTATTTTATAACTTAAATTTCTATACATCGATACCTCAAAGCTAGATTTATAAACTCGAAAAGTAAGCGAGATTGAAGTTATGATCAACTTGGGGAGGTTCGATATTCGAGAGTTCAGAATGTGGTATTCATAAAGTCAGTAGCGAAGCACGAAAAGTTGTTGTTTGATTAGGTGAAGTTTGTGTTTAGTAGAATGAATTAAAATATTTTATAATTTAAAACAAACTCTTAATAAATAGAATTAGTGTCATCACTCTCCATACTGTTCATTCTTTCTTTTCCAATTTTTCGGCACAAGACACAAACTATCCTTGCAACAAAAAGAAAATACAAATGGAAATGGCGGAATGGTGACGTAAACAATGAACCACATGACTTTAAAATAGCGTCTTCATTCGTCGGAACGAACTTTCCTAAGTCCGAACATAAAAATTGGTTATCTCGAACAACCCGGGAACTTTACAAAACTATCCAACTTTGCATGAACTGAGTTTATAAATGCAACTGAGTGTTCCTTTTAGTTTAAATTGAACTCTTATTTCCAACGCCAACTGAACCTCAGCTTTGCGAATTTTTTGAGTTTATAAATCTAGCTTAATTAATCGATTTAGAAAAAACTTAGACTGAAAAGCATCGGTACATATCGAATTTATTGATGTACTCTTTATTGCAAAATATCTATTTAAGTATATTGTTGGCTGTGGAGCAAAAATATACTGAGATATTGGGCTTGTCAAATGTTGGTTTTCAAAGCAACATCGGCAATAACGATAACAACAACCATAGACATACAGCATTGGACAGCGCCACCCGTATCTAATAGGTGTTTAATAAGGTGGCCATCAAAAATAGAAAAATACAGCTTGTCACACCAGCCTTCCTTCTAAGCTCAATGTGCATTTTGCAGAAAGGGATATAATTTGGTTGTCACGTCTCTCTCACTCTTTACAATCATCTTTAAACACGCTGTGCGCCTTCCCAGTCCTCTATTTGCATGGTCCTTGGCATTAATCAAGTAAAAAACAAAGAACTGTTTCCAGACATGATTGACGTTTGTAGTATAACGTCAAATATTTAAAGATTTATAAGAAAAATTAAAACTCTTTTAAACTAAAAATCTAATTTGATAATCTAATAGATAAAACCTACGATCGATAACATAAAACATCGAGTCAAAATCCATCGATGTATAAACATCGATGTTTTAATTTCGAAGTAACGATGTTTTCGATGTATCGAAATTTTTGTGTAGTGCGAATTTTGGGTCTCCCACTGCCTTTCTTCTATTCGCATATCCTGTTTCTCTAAACAAAGCCACAGATTTAGACAAAACTTGGCGAAACTGATCAAAATCGATGACTGTGTGTGGAAATCTGTTTGAAAATCCTGAATAACGTCCCGTGTTAAAGGAACTCACTGGCTATCAACCCTTCTATCATTTATAAAGTATCTTTCGAACATAAAAGCTTTTTTCCTTCAAACGCCAATAAACTTGACATTTTTCTACTAATTTTTTGACGTTAAAGTTTTGCTTTTTTTACAGTAGACGGTTGCTATAGGCAGCGGAAGTAAAAGTACTTTTTCTTCCGCTGAGAGCAGAAGAAAAGTGTGTGTCTAAGTAAATAAAGTTGAAAAATACAAGCAATATTGGATATTTGTATACTTTATATATTTAAAGAAAAAATAACAATGAACTATTTATTAAACATCAGATTAAAAGTACAGTTACCTATTGTGGCCCCAGGAAAATTAACACAAGGTGTTGCGATCCTGACTTGTTTTTGTATTTTCTAGGGTTAAACCCTCCGTGAAACCACTTGTTGTTGAATTTATGTCAATGTTAATAGGGATTGGTTCACTAAAATGAGGTTGTAAACTTTTTTTTTGCAATGCCTTTTTTATTGCTCATTGATTCCTCAATGTACCCTTCAGCTACACTACTGGATTTCCATCCCCAGTGGCGCTTTAAACAAGTAATGTCTGCACCTGCATCTACAAGCAGTGTAGCTGAAGTTCTCCTTAAACAGTGACCGGTATATTCCGTGGCATCAGGTAATTTTAAGAAAACTGCAGCTTCCTTAGGAACAGTACTTATCTTATAAATTCCCACAACCATGCGACAACAGCGACCATTTACAAATTTTTAAAAAAATCTTTTTTCATTCATGCCTTCTGGGGTAATGATGCATATTTTTTATATATGCTTAAATATTGTTCCCCAACAATAGTAAAGGATAGCGGTTTCCTAGTTTTACTATCAGGAATTCTTATGTGAATGGCAGATCCTAAGTCTTGTATGTCAACAACGGTCTTTTTTACAATATCTTCACATCGGCATGCACCAGAAATACCAATAACAAGTATAATCTAAAAATACCATAATATATTTCATAAAAAAACTTGTATTCTTTGACGTAATATCTAAATTTACCTTAATTCCCAAATACTTCTGATTAGGAGCTTCAGATAGGAAATTTTCAAATTGTTTCCTGGTAAATACACTAGCTTTTTTGGAAGTGTAGCCTTCATTTTGCTTCTTTAAGTAAGCACGTAGCTTCAAAAACTTGCTTATGTCTATCCCTTGGCTGATATTTAGCATTGACCTTATCATAGAATAATGTGAATACATTGTTGAACTTTTCATTTTTTGTTTGTTCGCCAGTTCAGAGAAATACGCCAAGAGTACATTTTCAGAATTATTATTGTTTGTGTCTATCTTATTACACCATCTCTGGAATCTTTTGAACGCAGCTTCGTAACTACTATTGGATTTGGTTGGCAACAAATTGTCCACGACATCTGCTGCAATTTTGGCAACCTCCGGGGGCGTACAGGTAAATTCTGATTCTGACATTTTTAAAGTGTTTACATTTTTAAATGAAAAAATTTTAAAATTTGTATTTTTATCTTTCTACATTTTAACGACGCGACGTTTAAAGAAAAAATAGCATGTTTTATTCGTAGTAAAAGCAACTTGTTATGACTCGTCTGTAATTGCCGGACTCATTTTGTTCGTCTGGCAAACTTTCAGACTCGTCATAAAACAACTTCTAATAAAACAATGTACTATTGTTCTGCTGTGATTATCATTTGTAATTTTCCTTAAAATAAAAAGTTCAGAATTTGACACTTCTATTTTTCATTCACCTCAGCCATTTACCAAGGTTCCGAAATTGAAGAAAAAAATGTACATGTCAGTACCTACTTAAAGAAAAAAGCCCAATTTAACATATTTTATCACAACTTCTCCCAGGTCACTTGCATAATATTTCATAGACATCATTTCGTTCTTTGTGAAAATAAATGGCTTTTACACCTTTATTTTCAAAGTAAATGGAAGTTCTTGTTTGTCGTTGAAAAGGCAATTTTGCGAAGAATTCGGTGTACAATAAAAATACAGGTTGTCATTTAAAAATAAAGAGACTGGCGTAATTTCCGGTGAAACCGGAAGTGGCGTTAATTTGGATTTTAAGTAAGAATTAAGATCCCATTAAATTCCATCCCAATTAAAGAACAACTTATGTCTGCGTACACTGATAAAAGTAATGAAATTTTACGTATTGTTTTTACGTGCATATAATGATTTTTTACACAATAAAATATGTATGCGTTTATATACAGAAATGTGTCTACTGTACCCCTTTATATAGACTAATACAGAGTGGCAAAAAAGTAGCGCATAATGCCTGTAACTTTTGAATTACCTCGTATACGAGAAAGTGACCTTTATGAAAGCTGTTCAGTAAATTATTCCCCACATTTCTACGTGCATAAATTTTTTCTGTCATTTTTGGTTTGGTTGCCATAGAGACTAACTTACTTTTTTTAAATCGAACATCCTGCATTTGATTATATATTTGGATTCTACTGGGAAAATTCTGAGTTTTTTGTAGTTCAAATTTGTACCTATCTGCAAGCGTTTCCAAAACAATGACAGCTCAGAAATGAAAAACTTCCTAATTATAATTATTCCTACCTAATACCCGCCAGTTAAGTGTCAATTTTAGGTTCCTGTTTACTTTTGTCTGATTTCTAATCTGTTTACACTATGGTTCATCTGAACGAGAAACAACGAGTTGAAATTTTAATAATTAGCGGTTACGGAAATATGAAGAGATCACAAAATCAGGTTTGTCAACTTTTCAATGAATTATATCCAAATAGGCCTCCAATAAATCAGTCAACGGTGTGTCGAGTGGTAAAGAAATTTCGAGAAACAGGCAGTGTTAGGGAAGCCGCTAGATCAGGTCGACCTAAAACAGCAACCGGGGGAGACAAAGCTTTGGATATCATGCTCTCAATACATGAAAATCCACCACAATCATCCAGGCTAATGGCAATGGATTTTAATGTATCTCATCAGTCAGTGAAAAATATGTTTAAGCAGGAGAAGTTGCATCCCTGCAAGATAAAGTTGCTGCACGAGTTAAACGAGGACGATCTTGATAGAAGAGCTTAATTTTGTGAGCTGATGATGGAAAGATGCAATAACGATAATAACTCGCAACAAATATCATTTTCTCGGATGAAGCTACTTTCCATTTAAGTGGCATTGTTAATAGACACAATTATCGTTATTGGTCTGCTGAGAATACTAACTGGTTCCAGGAAGGTCATAATCAGAGGACCGAAAAAGTTAATGTTTGGGCGGGCATAGTTGGTAAACATATTGTGGGACCAACACATAAGCGAACAATTTCCAGGACGTTGGATAGGCAGAAGAGGTGCTATTGACTGACCAGTGCAATCCCCGGACTTAACCCCGCTCTACTGCTTTTTGTGGGGACAATTAAAGAACAAAGTACGTTAACCGTCCAAATGACTTAGAATCTCTAAAAGTCAGAATTAGTGCTGAAACTCGGGCCATTCCAGAGGACTTCCTTTCAAACGTTGAAAACGGGTTCAGGGATCGACTGGCGCTCTGCTTAGCAGAAAATGGTGGTCATTTTGAACACTCGATCAACTGAAAAGGTTTTACTTGTTTATTATTCCGATGTTGTTCAATTTTCTAAGCTATTTATTTTGGTATTATAAAGTTTGCTACAATTTTAAATAAATACAAATTTAAAATACAAAAAATTTAGAGTTTTCCCAGTAGAATCCAAATATTCAATCATATGCAGAGTGTTCCATTTAAAAAATGTAAGTTAGTCTCTAGGCAACCAAACCAGAAATGACAGAAAAAATTCATGTAGGTAGAAATGTGGGGAATAATTTACTGAACAACTTTCCTTCAGGTCACTTTTTCGTATACGAGGTAATTCAAAAGGTACAGGCATTATGCGCGACTTTTTTGCCGCTCTGTATTTACCTAAATAGTGTATATTTATACTTGCACATATAATTATTTCTTTTTGATGCACTTTTACAATCTGCGATGTAATAATTCTTCAGTACTATGTATATTTTCATTATACATTACAATTATTACAATTTGCACTGTACAAATTCACATTACAACGGAAAAATACAAACTAAGATTTAAAAAACATTAGAAATGATGCCATGTTGTGATGAATTAAAGTGATTTAAAAAATTTAAACCAGCTAAAAACAAGTTGATGTAAGGAAGATTTAAAATAATTTAATTTGATTTAACAACTGTATGTACAGGGTCTTTGATTATATTTACGTGAACTCTAGAGCCTTTATTATTAGAGATGGAAAAAAATCTTATATACAAAAAATCTAGGGTTTTTCTTCTATTATCTTTTGAAGTTATCAGAAAAAACAAAGTCGCATCGGAAAATGAAAAAATATAGGCAACTTCAAGTTTTTTAAATGGAACACCCTGTGTATTATGCGCTAAAATGAAAGATCTTTTTTTCCGTGATTCTAGATATGTATATGTTGATGACATTTGGGTGAGCCATTTTTAACGTATCTTAGCTTAAAATATAAATAAATTGAAAAGAAGGTTGAAAAACTTGTCAAGTAAACCATGGAAACAATTGTTAAGTTATTTATTACGCTTTATGAATTTGCCGTCTCGATATTTTAAGCGTAATAAATAACTTAACAATTGTTTCCATGGTTTACTTGACAAGTTTTTCAACCTTCTTTTCAATTTATTTATATTTTAAGCTAAGATATGTCAAAAATGGCTCTCCCAAATGTCATCAACATATATATATTTAGAATCACGGAAAAAAGATCTTTCATTTTAGCGCATAACATACAGGGTGTTCCATCCAAAAAACTTGAAGTTGCCTATATTTTTTCATTTTCCGATGCGACTTTGTTTTTTCTGATAACTTCAAAAGATAATAGAAGAAAAACCCTAGAGCTTTTGTATATAAATTTTTTTTCCATCTCTAATAATAAAGGCTCTAGAGTTCACGTAAATATAATCAAAGACCCTGTACACAGATTTGAGGGAAATAATATATTTTTTTATTGAAGTGATTGTTAAATAGAAAGGTTAGTACTAATGTAAGTTTTGCCAATTGGATCATCGTATAAAGGTCAGGTATTCGATTACTGTGCCTTCTTCTTTCGCAGCTCGACAGGATGGCTTATTCGCATAGCGCCGTGGTTAGTGCGAACTGTTCGGTAGTATGAAGTGCTAATTTATTTGTTATTTATTACATTTATGAGCTAGTATTTTACTACATTTTTCAGAGTTACCCCAATCCTCAGGCTCCCCTGATCACAGAATTTTATTCAAATTTCAGTTAAAAAGAATTTCATGTACTTTCAACTTATCTATCGCCTACCATGCCATACTAATTTTTGAACAGAAACAAAGTTTAACAACATACTAATTGTTTAAAATGCATTATCATATAAACAAGCAATAATTCTGCATCTAAGAGCTGAGCAATTAAAGATAATTTTTTATATATACAGGGTGTTTCAGTAGTACGGTACGTAACTTAAGGAGGTGATTCCTTATTATATTCTAAGAGAAGTAGTTCATATGAACAATGTCCGGAAATGCTCAATTTCTCATATACAGAGTGTCAAAGTTTTTTTTAAAAAATTGTTTTTCATAGTTTCTTTAAATATCCTTTTCCCGATTTTATTGAAATTTGGTACCGTTATTCATAATACTAAGGGGCTTAATTAGCCCTAACTAAATTAAATTTTTTAAGTCCAGTGGCATCGCGGGGAGCACCTTAACGACAAGAAAATGTAGGCCACTGACCTTTTCTAATTTTATTATTTTTAATCGGATTCACCAACCAGTGGTATAACTTGTCTGCTTCTTAAATTGTTTTCGTATCTTGCTTCGTTTTCGAGAGAAAAAATAAAACCCACTCTATTGTATGCACAAAAAAAAACCTATGTATTTCAAAGTTAATTAAAACATTTAAATTGAAAATATTTTTTTAAATAATGATACAAAAAAAATATAACAGTTAATGGCCACCTTTTGACATAACGCACGAATGCAAAAACGGGGCAACTCCGTAATATGGGGAGGGGATAACTGTCAAAAATATAGTAAAATATGTTGCCGCGTTTTCTTACAACCCTTTCCAAGATATCGCCTTGTAACACCTTAAACAACTCACTCAGATGTTCATGAGATATTTATAAAATGTTTCAATTGTTTTTTACTTTAGGTTAAGATTAAAAAGTTAAAGATGACACTGTACAGGGTTATCCAACCAAGACTAGACAAGGCGATTTTTTGACTTTTCCTGTACTTTTATAAAAAAACTGAAATAGCCATCTTAAGTCATTTTCTCCCGCGAATTCGAATATCTTCAGCAAAAAACAATTGAACATCAAACAAAAGTACTAGGGGTCACTTTGATATTTTTTTAAATGGGATGCCGTATTTTTAATGAGCTTATCCGATTTCTCATATAAATTTTGATCTAAAATGTTAGATTTTTAATTCAAAAACGCCTTTTTTCTTCAGTTTTAAATTTGGAAAATGTTCGTCTACCGTAAGATTAATACCTGATAGATGGATACCCGTTTCACCTGTTCACCCTTTAACCTGCTTTAAAGCGTCCGTCAGTTAGACAAAATAATCAAGTTTCAAATTTCTATATATTTTTCACGAATTAATTACAAATTTAGTAGTTTTTGCAAATCTATTATTGCTTACGTATAAAAAAAGTATGACATATTAGAAAAAACTATAAACTTAAGTGAATAACTTTAATCTCAATAATATAATTGTTCTATGTGTCCTCCATTATTTTCAAAACATGACCGATGCCCCCTTTTCAATCTCTCCAAAGAATCTGTTACAATATTTTGGTCCTGGTTAAGTCTATTAATTTCATTTATAATTTTTTGCTGAATGTCCTCCAGACTTCTGTTGGGTCGTTGATAAACTACATTTTTTAAATGACCCCATAAAAATGTATCCATTGGCGTGATATCGGGGCTATTTGGTGGCCAATGAATTGTTCCGTTACGGCCAATCCACTGATTGTAACGCTCGTTTAGGTATGTAACCACTTCTCGAACTGCATGAGGCGGAGCACCATCCTGCTGCCAAATGATATTGTTGTAGGCTTGCAATGGCAACCTTTCCAAGAAATCCTCGATATCGTTATGAAGAAAATGGAGGTATCTTTGGCCTGTTAAAGAGCCACGATAAAATAGTGGTCCAATAATTCGATTTTCTAACATCCCACACCAAACATTAAGTGAGCTCCAACCTTGAAACTTTATTATTTCATATCTATGAGGGTTAACTGCTGCCCAGTATCTTGTATTTTTCCGATTGTATACCCCCGATGTTGTAAATGACGCTTCGTCACTCCATAGAATTTTATTATATAAATTATAATCTTCGTCTTGCTCTCTTATCAGCATTGAAGCAACAAATCGAATTCGCAGTTCTTTTTGAAGCTGTGTTAAGTATTGAACGGGAAGGATGCAATATGGTTTTAGACCACATTTTTTTAAAGTTCTGTGAACTGTTCCATAGCTTACTCTCCGGAGCCCTGGACCATACCTTACTTCTCGTACCGCTTGCGGAATAGAACTCTTCGGATTTATAGTAAAATATTGAACAATAGCTCGATCCCTTATATTCCGTCTTTTCATCTTTCTTGGCTTATCTTTCAATGTCTTACTTTCTTCAAATAGGGTCTTAATTCTGAGAATTGTATCCACTGAAATGTGTCTCTGGAAACTCTCAAAAAATGTTCTTTGTGTTTGTCGAGCATTCTCTCCACTTTTGTAATATAATTTTATTACATTTAGCCGTTCTTCTAAAGAATATTTCATTACTTGTAATTAATTCGTGAAAAATATATAGAAATTTGAAACTTGATTATTTTGTCTAACTGACGGACGCTTTAAAGCAGGTTAAAGGGTGAACAGGTGAAACGGGTATCCATCTATCAGGTATTAATCTTACGGTAGACGAACATTTTCCGAATTTAAAACTGAAGAAAAAAGGCGTTTTTGAATTAAAAATCCAACATTTTAGATCAAAATTTATATGAGAAATCGGATAAGCTCATTAAAAATACGGCATCCCATTTAAAAAAATATCAAAGTGACCCCTAGTACTTTTGTTTGATGTTCAATTGTTTTTTGCTGAAGATATTCGAATTCGCGGGAGAAAATGACTTAAGATGGCTATTTCAGTTTTTTTATAAAAGTACAGGAAAAGTCAAAAAATCGCCTTGTCTAGTCTTGGTTGGATAACCCTGTACAAACTACGCCAAATTTTTTAGGAGATTTAATTTTCCATCCTATACCAAAAATTGGCTAAATAGTAATATTTTACCATAACGCTGTGATGCCCTGTACAATGATTTCGTTTACACCCGGTATGTCGTGTCCAAAAGAAAATACTGGGACACCTTTTTGTATGTACTAAAGTTAACTGTTTTCCAATAGAGTCCCACTCCACCTCAATACGTGTTCTGGTACCACAACGACAGAATGATCAACTACGACACTGCCAGAGGAGGCATATCCGTGGAAACCGTTCCTGGTCCCAGGACTCAAAGCCGTCTGACGATTCAGGACACCAACGACGCCGATTCTGGAAACTATACTTGTTCGGCGTCCAATACAGAGGCAGCGTCCATTTATGTTTTCGTATCGGAAGGTAATAATAATTTTACAGTAATTTACTGAACTCTGAAGAAAACAGTTAATTTCGAGAAAAAAGTTGTTCGGGAAAGGTTAAGAAATAATCGAGAAATAATATTTTCTTTATTGAATTGTTTTTTAAACAGAAAGGTTAGTTCAAGCAATAATAATCATTATTGTAAAAAGCAATTCTTTTTTCCAAACAATGTGTATTATTGTGTATTATGTTCTTATGTACAAGGACATGTTTTTAAGTGTCTCACCCGATTGGCGATTTTCCTGCTGACTATAATTAAAAACAAATTGCATATTTCTCAATGATTTTCGACGAGGAAACCAAATTTAATGTCAAAAAATATATAGGTTCACAAATTTGACAGACACGACGCCATTTTGAATTTTTTTTTAAGTGGCAACCCTCATATAAACCACACGAGTAAATTGCATGTCGCGGTCCGATTTAAAAAATTATAGTTGTTGATATTTATTTTCAGCCGTTTCGGAAATACGGGGGTTCCTATATTGCTTTTATCGATTTTGTCTTTGAAGTGTCTCACCCCTTTAATAAATAGCCTTTTAAGGCTGAAAACCCCAATTTTTTTCACCGTAACATAATTTCTCGGTCAAGCTATTTACGCTATAATTATATCCGACAGATGTCAAATAGGCCTATTTATTAAAGGGGTGAGACACTTAAAAGACAAAATCGAAGAAGGCATTTTAGGAACCCCCGTATTTTCGAAACGGCTGAAAATAAATATCAACAATTTTTCAATAGGTCTTTGAAATCCGACCGCGAAATTCACTCGTGTGGTTATTCATGAGAGTTCCCATTTAAAAAAATTCAGAATAGCGTCGTATCTATCTGTTAAAATTGTTAAATTATGATAACTTTGCACCACCCGTATCAAATTTTTTTGCCTCTAATTTTATATTTCGAAAAAAAATGGGATTCTAGTAAAAAAATAAGCATACAAACTAAATAAAATATTGAGTATGGTATAAGCAAATGGTTTAATATCCACTAAGTCAACTTACATTATAAAAAAAAACATGTTAATTCGAAAAAATGGCCAGAAATTCAACTCTGTGCTAGACATCTCAAACTGGTAATTTTCCAGTTTATCGGCTTATGCGAAAAATGGCGTAAAATGAAAAACGTTTCTTGCAATATGTAGCACGTACTTTCTAAACGACAAATTCGCGAGCGGAAAACCATTTTTTTAATTGGAAATTAAAAAAAAAATGTGAAAATAGTCGACCGAAAAGCACAGTGAGAGTGACAAGTGAGGTTATGTTTCTCTAGCTGTTAGTCACTCGACAAAAATTGTAATAATTGTAGACTTATATTGGTTAAACAGGCGCTAACACGGCATCTAATCCACCTTTTTGGTTCCAATTCGGTATATGCTACATAAATCAACAAGAATTTTTCATTTTTTTTTCATTCTTGTCACAAGCGGGTACCCTATTTCCACATTTTTTTTATATTTGCAATTAAAAAAATGGTTTTCCGCTCGCGGATTTGTCGTTTAGAAAGTACGTGCTACATATTGCAAGAAACGTTTTTCATTTAAAACAATTTTTCGCATAAGCACATAAACTGGAGTGGTACCCTCAAACTTTGTGCATAGGCCTAAAATAATACTACAAACAAGTTTTTCTAATAACATTTTTTGAAATTCGGTTAAACAATGCCACTTTTCAGCATTTTTTGATAAAAATGTCACTTTTGACAGATTCCGAATGACAGATGGTGACAATTGAATATATAATTTTTAGTCTAATTTGAAGCAAAAACGATTGCTCCTATTTAATTTGAACTAACCTTATTAATAATAAAAAGTTCCATATGGTGCGGAGTTTAATGGTGACACTGTATGTAGTTTGTTTTTATTATACTCAGCAGGAAAATCACCAATTGGGTGAGATACTTAAAAAAATGTCCCTATACATTACAATCTACATTTATCATATATAGTGTTCCTTCTTTAAATATTTTGTTTGTTTTAAGTACTGTGAGTTAAGGAATATATTTTTGTAGTTGTGTTTGGATTCTACAAAAGTGTCATTATATATTCCTTATCCACTTTGTTTTAAAACTTTCATAGGCCCTTCATCCTTCATCTTCTAATTTATAGTTTAGTAGTAAATTACAATAAAACTAAACACCGTAAAAATTAACATCGCTACTTAAGTTAGTTTCTAATTTAAATAAAAAAACAGTTGCGATTCTTTTAGAATAAACATCCGACATTCGTTAAGGTTAAACCTTATACCGAGTTTGTAGGTAAAAATTAATAAAGCCATAAATACTTCGAAACATAAGAGTTTATAGAACCTACTTTGCATATTGCAGTTTATAAATTTAACTAGCGATACCCATAAAAGCTGCTGTTAAGTTATTATAAAGTTAGCAAAGTAAATAAGTTGGAATTCAGCATAATTGTTAAGAGGATAAAATTTTTATAATCTCGCCAAATATGACGCACGCTTTGTGGTATTAGGTAATTTAACGTTTACTATAAATGAAATCAAAGACATTAGAACTATGTCTTTGAATGAAATAAAATAAAAAAAAAAATTGTTAAACCGCTTGACCAATTTGATTGTCTTATTATCATATGCTACATGACTTATCTGCTTTTAGGATAAAAACTAGTTTGGCATTATTACTTTGTATGTTCTTTAGACATTTGCTGACTTAGGACTAAAACTTTCCACCATCAATCAACATAGCTTACTGTAAGGCCCATTTTGTCAATGTCTTGTTAACACCAGCTACGCGATAATTTCCAAGGATACCATTGTTGGAACAATTGTTGCCATGACTGTTATGCAACAGGGCATTGATAAAATGAGCCTAAGGCTAAAAGATGGCATAAATATTTCATCTTTAAGTTATGGAAGGTATTAATTATTTAGGCAAAAAAATACTATTTAATCAAATATATATGTCAATTTCAAGTACATAGTGTTATCTAATTACATAAAATTTATGTAAAATGTCACTGTCAATCGATATCTGTGGCAATACCTTGCTCCCGTTCATCAGACTCGAGCACTGCAGTAGCGCTATAGCAGAAATTGGTCATAACAAAACCTTCCGGTAACAGGCTATTTACCAAAGTCAAATGTCAAGTCTGCACGGCATTTAATCTTACTTTTTTTCATTCATTCTTACGCTGTAATAGGCCGATCGTTAATTTTTAGTAACATAGGACAAAGAAACGATATTGAACACAAAACCATAACAAAATTAAAATATGTATATACCTAATAATTAAATAATGGCAAATGTCAAACATCTATCTAGACCGAAGGAGATTTTATTTACACTCAAAAACATAGCCGATAGGTAACGCTACCAATGCTCCGGTTGACATATTTTCCCGTTCAGCAGAATATTGATGATCGCTGCTGTGGCGCTACATTCTAATACGATAACGAGTGTTAATCTACATAAAATCCAGACATAAAATTATATTTTGCTACAAGGTAGAAATATCTGGATACTTAAAATAAAACCTCAATAATGTTCTAAACGCAGTACAGTCGGCAGAATCAACAAAAAAAAGGAATAATTCTATTGCACCCAGGCGCATGCAAAAATATTGTAACGGTTTCAGGCGACGCCGACGGTTAAAATTGGTATAATTCACAAAATAAACCACCAACAATAAGCTCGATTCTAGCAATTATTCATCTCTCAGGTTAATATAAAACAGTACTGTAGTCAAAAACAAATATATTTATATATTATAGTTAGTGGCCTTTGTTTCAGTTTATAATATACAAATAAGATTTTTTGTGACGTGCCGGCAGTAACAGCAGTTCCGTCTACAATCCGCTCTATTTTCTAATTGAGTCAGTACCCTACATATTTTTAATTGGTCCCGACGGTAGTACCGAGAAAAGTAAGTTAGCCACTTCAATGAATCGGTGACTTTCGAAAAAAGACTCGCTAACAACATCTTGATGAGAGAAGTTCGCTCTGCGACCAGGTTCTACGCGACGGATTCTGTTTTGAAGGCACAGAAAATGTGTTCTTTCTCCGCTCTGTAATACAAATTCTCTTTAGTGCTATTCGGCAGGTAAGCTGGTTCTCTCCTGCCCACTAGTGGTAAAATGTGTGTATATCGCAAAGACGCGTTATGTTTCTCTAAGACTACCTTAAAATAGTAAAGTATTCTTTTTCCGTCGGCTTACGACATTTATTCTGGTATGATAACACAAGACGTGTTTATGTGTTTTTCGTAGTTAAATAAATCCTACAGATACACGTATTCATAAAGTGTAGTAGATCCACAAGTTAAGTGGTTTAAAGTGTTGTAATATTCTGTCTAAAAGTGATACTTAAATGAAGTAAATAGATGTTATTTTTATTAAACGGAGTTTTCATTGAATCTGGCAAATATAAACGAACCATACTGTGGTTATTACAGTAATAATATAAAAGCGAGACAGGTAACCTTCTCCGTTAAAGAATTTTATTATGTTATATCAACTTTGCAAGCTTTAATATAACTAATATCTCTGTTTTTAATGGGTAATTGTTCCTGTCCTTTGCTTTGTAATAAATATTTATAAATTTCGTGTAGTACACGGTGCCAATTATCGATAATTGCACCATCAGTGCAAAATTAAATCGCCCAACTTTAGCATGATTGGCGGAAAAGAACAAACGAAACCAGGTCTGATATTGTATTTTTAATCGTCAGATTTAATAGATAAAGGAAATTTTCAAGAGAATTTTATCATTATTTGATTTGACTCTGCCATCTTAGAAATAAATGTATTAAAATCTATAGTAGCATTACGCAAAATAATGTTTTGCAGTCACCAATAAATTTTTAAAGCCCATATCTGACAAGTCCCTCAAACTAAATTAGGACTCAAATATGAATAATGGTTCATTGTACCCTGTCGAGGTTGGTGTCGGGGTAATATTAATTAGGCCCTAACATAATTTTATAGGCAAGTCGTATATTAGAGCAACCTATTTTGCACACGAAGGGTACCATATTAATAAACCATGTTGACGCTAATGTTACCTAAGGGTTAATAAAAAGTTAGTTAGCCGTGTCCATTATCTGCAGATTTAAGCAAAATTACTTTGTAATATCGCCTTTATGGGTCGGCGCAAAAGATCCTTGGTAAATCTATAAAAATATACTTTACTGCATGTTATAAAATATTTGTGACTCATTATGTATTTTTATTACTACTCATTCAAATGAGCCTATTTACTTCTTTAAATTTATTGTGTAAGAGTAGTAAGAGCTATGTCTATCTTTAATAATTTAAATTTTTAAAGTTGAATAAAATATGCCACACCCTAATTAAGTGTATCCTCTCTTTGCATGTAAAAATTGTATGTCTATCTTATTTATCTTAAATTATTTAGAGGTGATAATCGAATATATTGCACAAAATATTGTCAAAATGATGGCGTATCATATCAACTCAACCTACGAATCTCACATTTCTCAACCACTGTACGGTGACAGTCCATCCTACTGCGCGCTCACGGTCAAGATCCTACAAACAATCGATCAGCACTATTCGTGTATAACCTTTAACTGGTATGGCTATAGATTGTCACGTCCATGGTATGGCAGGGTCAATTTAGACCCTGTGTTTTTTTTGGCGCAAAAAAAAAGGATCAGTGTGCAGTTGACAGAATTAGTTGGGCTAACATATTTTTGGTATTTTAAATTAAATAAATACAAAATATAGCTGGTTCTATAAATTTTATTAAGAAAAATTAAACAACCATACAAAAAAAAGTTTTAATATAAATAGCATAATAAAAAAACAATACACAACTTAATGCCTTTTCGGTACTAGAAATGTAGTACTAGAAGGTAACAAAACAATGCTATATAGTACGTAACAAAAATTTATGCTGCACAAAAAACTGACAGCTGTCACTTTTTTTATAAATTTTTAACACTTACTTTTGTAAGCAGTTGTCGCACAAAATCTCTGTATGTCTGTGCTTTTTGCAAATATAGTGATGACAGAAATTGCATATTACTGATTCTTTCTTCTGTGAATACGGGCATAGATGACATCTTCCCCTTTTTCGTCCTTGAACAGGTTGTTCAGCTGCCATTGGTTCTATTTCGAGAATAGTCCCTATTTTGTATATGAGAGAGCGCAGTTCCCTTGGTAGACTTTTCTTTCGGACACGGCATTCTAAGTGTTCCTAACTTTGTTAAAAAGTTTCTTTTATCCATAGTTTGGTTTCCTGCGACACAGTTAAAAATAACATTGGAATTTACACCAGCAACATCCATTAGTCTAAACCAGATTGCTTGCGGTCGTCTTCTTGTTCTTCTTCCCACTTTATAATATGCGCATTTTTTGTCCAGAGCGTCAACTCCGCTCTTGGTATCATTATAAAAATGAATGATCTCTGGCTTATTATTTATTATAGTGTTGGTGTGATGCACTGAACACATCAGTAGAACGGCCCTATTTTTATGAGATACATATGAAGCAAGTGTTTCATTACTGGTGAATCCAAATAGAGATGAAGTCGTGGGTCTGTTTTTACGAGGAAGAAATGCAGGGGGCAACTCCCTCTTATTTTTTTTAATGGTACCAACGTAAGTTAATCCTTGTCTTCTAAGTTCAGTTATGAGTTCATACGAAGTAAACCAATTGTCCCCTGTAATATTTCTGTTTTGTATTAGCAACTGGCTAAATTAATCTCAGTACATCTAAAGTAGGTATACCCAGTTTTCTGGTACGGTCGTAGGTATGGTTTCTCCCTGTATAAATAAATGCATTAAACAAATAATGCGTTCTTGCATCGCAAAGGCACTGCATCTTTATTCCATACTTGTCTGGTTCATTTTTAAGGTACATACGAAACTTACACCGTCCACGAAATGCAATGAGCATTTCATCAACCGTTATATATACCCCACAACTGTAGTTTGACTTGCAATTATCGATAAATATTCGATAAATTTCAGAAATATGCGCTGAAGGGTCACCATTATTGATTCTCTCTTCTTTGGTTGATCTGTCATCAAAACGCAAGGCTCTTAGAAGAAAGTAAAAGCGTTTCAAGGACATTGTCGCTCTAGAAATATCGCGACCAGTTCCATCTGTAGCGAATAGCGATTGAAGGTGTTCGTTATTGGATTTAAAGACGCCTGCTAAATACAAAAGTCCCAGAAGTGCAATTAGCTCCACTTTATCGACGTGACTGGTGAACTGACACAAGAGACCTGAAATAGTATGTTAAAGTACACGTTTTATAAAGCATTATATTATAGCACGGGTCCATGTTAAAAAACGAGCCGCTTGCGGCGAGTTTTTTAAGGGGACAAGTGCTATAATGGCTTTATAAAACATGTGCTTTATACTAGTTTTTCTATTTTGTCGTTTTTTTTTAATAAATAAACACATATTTAAAAAGAAAACAAACCCTTCAAAATTTATAAATTATTATGTCCAAAATTTATGTTGGTAACACTATTACAATTTTTTTATCAAGCTTGCCATGAAAATAAATAAATTTTAAATTGTGTCAGCCATTTTGCCACAAAATTTGTGTTTTAAAATTTTATTTATATTAACAAAATATTATGGAGCAAGATAATTTAAGTTTAACTCCCCCTGAGTTAAGGGATATTGCACATAAATGTATAAATCAACTTTTGCCAGAAAAATCCCGAAAATTATATGAAAAGGACTATGAGACCTTCACAAGTTGGTGCAATACAAAGGGCGTGTGTAAGATTTCAGAAAATGTTTTACTAGCCTATTTTGAGGAAGAAAGTAAAACCAAAATGTCATCCACCCTGTGGTCCTTATACTCAAAATTAAGAGCTTGCATTAATATTGACAAGAACATAGATATAAAGGATTATGCTAGACTGCAAGCATTGTTAAAAAGAAAATCTGTGGGCTACAAACCCAAAAAGTCTCTTGTTTTAGACTTAGACGATATTAATAAGTTTTTAAATGGGGCTGATAATAGCAGTTATTTAGGATTAAAGTAAGTAGTATTTACATATCTATATGCATTTTGTTTTGTACAATTTCACAGGTTTTATAAAAAAAATTTTTGCCTGAATTTAAGGTTAACGCGTCCGACACGAGTACAGTGACATTAAATGTTTATAATAACTGCACTATAAACAATGCATAATTAGCATTATAATATAGTTGGAATTTGTATTTTTAAGATTTAATTGATATTTTTTGCAAAATAGTTCTCCTGTTAATAAAGTTAATATTTAATATGTTTTTTAATATTTTATGAACCAAAACAACACGTCAATCACGTCATACAGATTTGTAGATCTAGGCAACCAAACATACATACGTGGTTTTGTGTAGTATTTCGCACATTTGGACTAAAAAATATTAGTTATCTAGAATGCTATGCCGAACGGTGAAAAAAAAACATGTCAGTAGGGCCAACCTTTAAATAATAAAATTCGGAGTTCGAAATGGATATATTTCGAACTCGCTAGCGCGTTCGAAATATCTATTTTTCGAGACAAAATTAGAAAAAATTATAATTTGCGGCCATATTGTCATTTATAAAACATTTCCAGGCTACTATCGATTCAGCAGGTTGCTTCATAAATGATTCCCCTCTTAACCCAGGCAAATGAGAAATTAAATTTGTAGCACGTGTAGGACTAGGACCTGGAGCATTTTTTGACCATTTCTGTCGGTTCTTTCCATAAAAATAATTTGACTCCCTTTCACTATCCGTTCCTTCACTAGACTCATATCACTTGGTATCGCCAAATTTTCCAGGTCATGATCACTACCTTCTGGCTTAGACTCACTCTTATGATCACTATGCTCGCTTTCAGCGTCAGAACAGTCACTATCATTCTCTATTCCCTGTTCCATAATATGATTAGCCATTTGCTGTAATTCGTTAGCCAACAGGCTTTTCTTTTCTTTGCTAGTTGATGCAATTTTAGCACACACTCAAATTTGAAAATAATTACACTGCTGGTATGGCAGGGTCAAATTGGATTCTAAAAGCGCAGTACATCCAAGCGCTTCGACCTAGACTAACTCCCGACTGACCACACATACCTTGCGACATTAACGTTATTATAATATTTAACCTTTTTACAGCTCCGAGTTTTACTCACGCTCAAAGATAACCCCCATAAGATAAGACTACATGACCCTAAATCGTGACAATATCACTAATAAGTTTGTCGGTGATTATTAACTTTTTCACACGCATGATGACCGCGAGTATTCGTTCAAACAACGGGCGGTGCACAGCACGAAGGTATCCAATTTTTACCAATTTTAAGAATTATGAAGCCTTGTTAAGTGGTTGCCAAAAAATCCAACTTTGTTGTTCTTCTAATAGAAGAAATTCATTTCATTTTTCATCCACTCTGTGTGGGTTTAATGTACTGTGTAATGATGCATTTTTTTTAGTGTACGGCTTAAACTAAATTATTGTATAATATATTGTGTAGCCTTTAAAGAGGAATATATATATACTCAGGTAGCGTCCCTTCACATATGACAGCGATATATATCTTGGGTTAATTTTTTATTTATACCGACTTTAAAGACGACGTTCTTTCACGACTGTTAGGATGTATATTATTAACTTTATAGACTTAACCTATTTTATATCTCGTACTACAACTAAATTAATACTAAACAGCATTGACCCTTAAGTTGCCTTCCCGTAAGTCATTAAGAGGTTAGTTAGCATAATCCAGTGGTGGATGGGATATAGCAAAATTGTTTTTGAAGGATGACCTTAACATAATCGTATCATATATGACCCACCCGTTACCGGATTAGAAACGAGGGTCCTAGCACAATACATCCCTAATAAATCCGGACTAAGGGATCTTAAAAAATATTTATATATTAATATTTTCCAAAAATACATAACGCTCGTTAGCGTTAGTAAAAACTAAGTAAAGATTGTTTATTTAAGTTACGGACAGTTGTTGTCTAGATGATATCGACGCACGGTTAACAAGACAATATAACAAGATATCAAGGTATTGATCAAAGAAAGAAGGAAATACGTTATACACTGCCTTAACCAATTATTGTTGAAAGTCACTAGACTAAAATTTGGACTTGACCTTGGAAGTGACCTTGAACTCTCAAGGTCACGTATAAGGTCAAGTTCAATATTAAAACCAAGTTCAAGGGCACTTGAATAAAATTTGGACTTGACCTTGGAAGGGACCTTAAACTTTCTAGGCCACGTACAAGGTCATGTTCAATATCAAAACCAAGTTCAAAGTCACTTGACTAAAATTTGGATTGATCTTGTATGTGACCTTAAACTTTCAAGGTCACGTACAAGCTCAAGTTCAACGTCAAAACCAGGTTCAAAGTCACTCGACTGAAATTTGGATTTGACCTTGTATGTAACCTTGAACTTTCAAGGTCATATTAAATGTCAAAACCAAGTTCAAAGTAACTTGATTAAAATTTGGATATGACCTTGTATGTGATCTTAAACTTTCAAGGTCACGGACAAGGTCATGTTCAATGGCAAAACCAAGTTCAAAGTCACTTGGCTAAAATTTGGACTTGAACTTGGAAGTGACCTTGAACTTTCAAGGTCACGGACAAGGTCAATGTCAAACCCAAGTTCAAAGTCACTTGACTGAAACTTGGATTTGACCTTGTATGTGACCTTGAACTTTCAAGGTCATATTCAATGTCAAAACCAGGTTCAAAGTCACTTGACTGAAATTTGGATTTGACCTTGTAGGGGACCTTCAACTTCCAAGGTCACGGACAAGGCCAAGTTTAATGTCAAAACCAAGTTCAACGTCACTTGACTTAAACTTGTATTTGACCTTGTATGTGACCTTGAACTTCCAAGGTCACGGACAAGGTCATGTTCAATGGCAAAACCAAGTCAAAGTCACTTGGCTAAAATTTGGACTTGGCCTTGGAAGTAACATTGAACTCTCAAGATCACGGACAAAGTAATGTTCAATGTCAAAACGCAGTTCAAGGTCACTTGGCTAAAATTTGGACTTGGCCTTGGAAGTGACCTTGAACTCTCAAGGTCACGTATAAGGTCATATTCAATGTCAAAACCAAGTTCGAGGTCACTTCACTAATATTTGGACTTGACCTTGGAAGTGACCTTGAACTCTCAGGGTCACGTATAAGACCATATTCAATGTCAAAACCAAGTTCGAGGTCACTTGACTAATATTTGGACTTGACCTTGGAAGTGACCTTGAACTCTCAGGGTCACCTATAAGGTCATATTCAATGTCAAAACCAAGTTCAAGGTCACTTGGCCTTGGAAGTAACCTTGAACTCTCAAGGTCACGGACAAAAGGTAATGTTCAATTTCAAAACCAAGTTCAAGATCACTTGACTAAAACTTGGACTTGACCTTGGAAGTGACCTTGAATCCTCTCTTTAAGACAAACTGATCGAGTATTCCTGAACATACTATTGCGATTTTTAACTTGCCTTTTATGTTCTTGTATTTCCATTTACATGCCATTTTTGTGCAAATAATAAAAATGTGCATATTTTTTCACGAAATTAGAAGGAGAATCCTCGAGAGAATCATTGGTTTATACGAAAAAGTTCGTAATATTCATAAAAATTGAATTTAAAAAGTTGTTTAGAAAGAAAAACTTTATCATTGCTTTTCTCCGTCAGAGGCAAATCAGGTTAAAGAAATATTTGTAACGGCAGACAATGCCCGGCATTTAATTTAAAGGACTCTATATTTTCTCACTTATAGCTGAGAGCAACAATTGGCTCTAACTGTAGTAATACATAATCCAAGATTTAAATTTTATTTAATGATTATTTTTTGATCCATTGCACCGCTCAGAGGATACCTAATCTGAGACTAATAAAATTTTAACATGACAATTTCTAGCTTAGTGTAGTGAGAACACTTTGTTGCTCATATCCAACCTATCACGTTCTAAAAAATATCAAAAAAGTGGGAGTGTACTCTATTTAAATCAGTTGGGCAAGTAAAATATTTACACAAAATCTAAGGGTGGTCAATAATTATTGGTATAATATACTAGCGCTTTTATTTTGGAGATTCGATATAATTTTCAAGTTATGTTTACTTATTATCAGGATGTTCTATATCCAGGGACGGATCCATGGGGGGGGGGGAGTCTTTCCGCTCCCAGCATTGTTATAAATTAGTGAAAGGTGGGAAAACTGAAGTTTAGTTGGGAAATTGATAATAACTAATTAAATTCAATCATCTTTTTGCAAAAAAAAACGAATTAAACTTTTTTCATTTTAAATTTTTACTATTTGACGCGCTTGTAAGGAAGCGGCATCATCGATGAAACATTGATATATATATATATGCATTGATTCACCACCGCGCTGCGCTGTTGGTGGTTAGTACTGCTTAGCAGTTTAGGATGCTCTACCTATAAGTAAATTACCTAAATAGTTCTTAAAAAACGTAACCTTATTTAGGATAAACAAGAGAAATCTTACATAGCCTCATGTTTTTTGACCGTTCATAACAGTTGCCAGAAAAAACAGCAATGGACCTGGTAAACATAGCCCAAGCTACACTCGAAAGAGGTTGCTTTCCAGACACTTGGAAAAGGGCCAAGGTGGCATTAATTCCGAAAACTGGGAAAGATCTGACGTTGGCTGCCAGCTACAGACCAATAATTCTGCTATCATGTTTAGGCAAGGTTGTTGAAAAATTGATATTAAATCGGATAACCGGTTTTGTATTAAACAACGATGTATTACCACCAGAGCAGTTCGGTTTTCGAGCTGCTCATTGCACGGTGCGCCAGACAACACGACTGGCCTCCAACATCCTGAGAGGATTTAATCGTCGCATGTCAACAGGAGCAGTCTTTTTTGACGTTGCTAAAGCTTTTGACAAAGTCTGGCACGACGGACTAGTACTAAAATAAATAAGGGCAGGCATGACTGATTACCCTATCAGGCTAATTATATCATACCTTGAGGACAGGACCTTTGCAGTATCGCCTGAAAATACAATTTCAACGATTAGAAAAAATAAAGCAGGGGTCCCACAAGGGTCACCCCTAGCGGCGATTCTTTATAATATTTACACAGCAGACATTCCGCACAGCAATCAGACAGAACTATATCTGTTTGCGGACGATACTGCAATAACTGCTACCTCAGGAGTGCCCTGGAGAGTGGTCGAAAGTTTGCAACAGCATGTACATGTACATGTGCTGCAAAAATGGCTTGAAGCCTGGAGATTAAGGCTCAATGACGAGAAAACGCAGGCAATATTCTTCTCGAAGGCAAGGCTAAGACTACCCGAAACAAGGGTTAGAGTTAATAATAAACCAATTATATGGTCAAACAAAGTAAAGTATCTTGGTCTTGTTTTCGATAAGAAACTTACCTGGAACGAAAACGTTGACGAAAGAGTCGCAAAGGCACAGAGACAATTGAGTGCAGTGTACCCGTTAATTTGTAAAAACAGCAATATCACAAACAAGAGGCAAATGTCAATATACAGGACAATTATCAGACCAGTACTAACATACGGAATACCGTCATGGTGTACAGCAAACAAGACAAGACTCAAAAAACTACAAATCTTACAAAACAGGACAATTAGAATCGCACTAAACGTATAAAGACACGTACCAGTTAGAATACTACATGACGAAATGAAAATTGAAATGATTGAACAATACATAACAAAGACAATTACGAACTACCACAGACGGACAGACGTTTCAACAAATAATCTAATAACAAATTCACACATAAGATCACAGCCCCAGCACATATACAAAATGCCGAAAGACTGGCTCCCACCCTAAATGCTAAATTATCATGAAAAATATCAAAAAATTAACATAAAAAAACTGGAAAAGAACAACGACTTTCAAGAGAAGAAAGAATGAAAAAAGAAAACAACAATAAAAAAAGAACAAACAAAAAAGCTTCAAAAAAGTATTCGAAAAGAAAAGTCTGCAGCAAATAGAAGTAAAAGCCAAGAAAGGCTAACCTAAGAAGCCAACAGTACAGAAAGAAAAACAGATTGCTGCCTTTTCTACGTTTTCGACTGCCAAAAACGTAAACCGTCAAAAAATGTTTTCTACATGTCAAAAAGAAAAATGTAAGTAGATACCCAACTCTGGTGGTTAGTGGTAGAGAAACGACAAGCGGCATGATATTCGCCTATCCAGATGCGCTCAGAATCTGCTGTTCAGACCGCTCCTCGATAGCGACACGCGCATAATAAAAAATTATGAAAATAAAATAGATAATTTAATAGAAAGTGCAATGTTTTTTTCACAAAGCTTGGATTTTCTCCACTTGAGGATTTCCACAAGCACCATGAGCGACGGTTGATTCCTAAAAAAGTAGATATTAATAGAGATAATGCAGTTGAACTTGATATCAAAACATTTTAGGGCAAGGAACTTTTATTTGTGCTAGATACACTAATTCGGTTCTTTGGAAACAACTTGTCTTCCGTATTGGAATTGGATTACATATCCGATTTTATTAACGTTTTTAAATTCCCACTTACAAGAGAAAATATATCAATATCAAATATAAAAAGTATGTGCGCTATTTCCACCACATCAAAAATCCGACGAATTTGCGATGCAAACTCAACTTGAAGTTCTTCTTGATATTTACATAAAAAGAAAACAGTTAAAAACAATGCAGAACGTTATGGATATTGCAGTACAGAACAATACTCCCCTGAAGTTTGCCTTTTAATTATGTCAGTTGATTTTTACTCCCTACTACAATTTATAAAAAATCGTAATAGATCCACCATGACTACAAGTAGATTGGACTATTAGATGACTATAGAAATCGAAAAATAATAAAAAGATCTTGCTAATTCCGACCTGTCAGAACTTGTTTCTCAGTGGGCGCAACACGAAAGTAGAAACTGAGTTCGCGGGGTATAATTAATTCAACGACAGATTATAATCAATATTTAAATTAATTAATCTATACAATTTTATATGGCTGCATTTAATTATTAGATTTTTTTTATTTCTGTTAATTAGCTAATGAACGTATTTCTAGTTAGATACGTAAACAACTTATTTTTTTTTCTACGACCGTGTGTTTTAACCCATTTTCCCGCACGCATTTTAGTTTTAAAAGTGTCACTTTCCCGTACAAGTGCGGGAAAGTAAAACTATGCAAATTTTGACCTTATTAGATAGTTTTTCACCTCGGAAGTTATAACTATTGTTACAATAGGTAAATAAGTATTTACAAAATAGTCCATCTTATAAAATCTACCTCTTTTCTAGCTTTTTGTTGTATTTTTAATTTTTTGAAAATATAAAATAATGAAGATATTTTTATATAACCCTGTACTTACATTTCTTTAAAGTCATGTCGCAAAACAACTGTTAAACCAACCTGTGACGGGTGGTTTGATATTATATGCTATGATAACCAAGGCGTGTCATTGTTACCAAAACGTCAAAGTTGTTCAAAGCGTCTTCGAAGTGACAGTATACAGTCTTTTTCTAAATTAAACCGAATCAAAGCAATATTTAATGGATTCATCCGACGAAGAACTTCCCGAAGCCATTTTGAAGGCTGCAGATAAAGTAAATTCCGAGCTGTTACCTGCCAAATCCAGACTAAGGTATGAAAAGCAATACGAACATTTTGTTACATGGTGTAAGGAGAAAGGGGCGAAAACCTATAAGGAAGAGGTATTTCTGGCGTATTTTTCAGACCTAAGTAAGGTTTTGAAGTCTAATACATTACGGTCCCTCTATTCGATGGTAAAGTCTAGTACAAATAAAACATAATTTGGATATAGGGAACTTCTTTAAGATAACGTCGTTTCTCAAACAAAAAAATGTTGGTTTTGATGCCATCCCCATCGACATCATCTTTATGCACTTACCAGTTAACACTAAAAAACTCCACTGGACCGGCAATTTTAAATAATTTACAGAATGCATTAAATTGTGTTTTTAATATTAACATTCATAATAATTAGTAGCTTTTTAGTTAAAGTTTTGTATATATTATATGTTGAAATAAAATAATTTTTGAAAAATATATTTTTTAGTATATACGGTCGTAGAAAAAATAATGTTCCTAACTCATGCGTAAAGTGTCTTTCCCGCCCTAACTATTTCTAATAACTATTTCCATAAATAGCAGTCGGGAAATTTTTGAATTGAATGAGGGTGTGGTCGGGTCGAGTTTAGATAAAACCCGTGATAAGGGTCTAACCCAAAGTTTAAAACACGATTCATTAAAGTTTTTTAGTTAACCCTGGCATTAGCGTTAAGCTAGATTTATAGTTTGACGGTGTCTGGTACTGGTCGACGTTTGACGGTGGCAGATAGAGATAAACAAATTACTCTACCGTTTTCCGATTTATAGACTGCCGTTCCGGTGCTGTTTGACGGAGGCTTGACGGTCGAGATGGTCATCTTTTAACTTTCTCTGTTCGCTGTTGGGAATATAACCAATCATGTCGTAGTATGCTGTCACATGGTTCAACAGCTGGACGTACGTCACAGTAGGATACTTTTGTGGACTAGTATTTGTGGTTTGAATAGTCAGCGACTTCTCGCCAATAATCCATGTTAATTTAACTTAAGCGGTCACCGTCAACAGATCGTCAAACATCGACCAGTACCAGTCATTGTCAAACTATAAATCCAGCTTTAACCCCGGATTAAAAACTTTGGCCTACTCGGCTATTAACTATAGTAGGTACTGCAAACTCAATGTCAAGTGTCATAAACATGCAACTCGCCTTCGGTCTTACCCATGAAGTATTTTCTATGTATGCATAACACCCTAACAATATCTTTTTAAGAATTTTCATTTTAGCCTTATTTCTCTATCCTATTTCTCTCTCTGCCGTATACCGAAACCCCTCCGGCACCCAAAAAGAAATATTATGTGGAAAGGAATTTCAAGGCGTATTGTAGAAACCTTTATTTTATATTTTCTGCGAATACAACGCAAGTTGTAGGGTGACAATTTTTAAAAAAACCTTTTAAGTTTATTAGAGTCACGCAAAATTTCGCAGGAAAACTAAATTAGAATAGATGTAAAAGAAATTTATGTCTTCTTGGTTACAGACGGTAATGAACTGAAATCGGGGAATAAAGAGAGTATTAAATAGAGCGTAAAGTAGTGTAGTTTACGTAGAAAGTCCCAAAGCAAAAAACGTATTAGGTATATTAAATAAATAGCTAAAACAAGGCTCAGGGTCAATCGAGTCTAGTTGAACTGGTGCCAGGAGGTCAAATACCTGGAGCTTATCTTAGACTAGAAACTGAATTTGAGGTTGACTCAGTCAATACTTAAGCTTGCATTGCGTCAATTAGGCTCCATCTACCCCCTGCTTCACAGGTGGAGTAAACTTAATTGTACCAAAGTTAACCTCAACAAGGTACTGGTCAGGCTGATTCTGACTTATGGTGCATCCTCGTGGTGCAAAATAAGCAGAGCTGAGCTTAATAAGTTCCAGGTCATTCAAAACAGGGCTCGCAAACTGATCGCAGTTGTCCCCCGTTACACGATAAATGGAATACTTTATCAACATTTCCGAATTCCGTAACGAATTAACAAACTCCCGAAAGATTGTTTACCTTTACCTATTATCGGTCAAATTCAATAGTAGAGATGCACCAAAATACAGATTATAGTCACTAGAAAAGTAGTGTTGGGGAAACGTGTATCAACACGTCAAAGAGAATAGGTTGTTAAATGATGTGTGCATGCGATTTCAATCTCTGCTATTTTTGTTTGTAAACTAACGCAGTTATTAGCATTCAGTCACGTAGCTAGTAAAAAGCGCGCCTCCGCGGTAATTGTAATACGTCATTGGGACGCGAGCTTCCTATTGGGCAAAAATAGGTTGAGTCGCTTCGCGCGCCGGTTAAGAGAGGCAAGAAGCACGGCGCAAGGTTAAAGCCAGCAGTCTTCCAGGATGGCTCCGTGACGCAAGTGTTCTTACGTGCGCTTCAGGTTTTTAAGGCCCTTTTGGGTAATTAAGTAGTGCATTTCAAGATGGCTCGGTGAAGCGACATGCTCTTATACCCGCTACACGAGTTTAAGGCCTTTTCGGGAAATTAAGCAGTCTTCCAATATGGCTCGGAGAAGCAAGTGCTGTTACGTCCGTTTCGCGATTTTAAGGCCTTTTTTTCGGCCATTGAGGCAGTCATTTCAAGATAGCTCCGTGCAGCAAATTATCTTACGGACGCTACACGAGTGTGAACTAGTGAGCAACCCTATTGGCCACGCAGTAAAAATTAATATAACCACTAGGGAATTAACCTAGTGCGTCATCAAGTAGAGAGGTACTTACCGACGTTAAGATATAACGTATCTGAGGCGTCATACTACTACATCACTGATTATACTTCCAGCCAGATGACAAGACACACACACTCATCATGGCAAGAAGTACCAATCGTAAATTTTTCTTAAACGATTAGATGTAAAAACCAAACGAAGATGCAGTGGATGTTAAAGTTTTAGACCTGACGTAAATAAACATTTAAGAACCATCAGTACGTGCTCAAAAGAAGAGTCCTCGATAGTTTCTGTTACAAAAGTGTTAATAAATAATAAAAACTATGCCAGGGCATTTTTTGGATTGCACTAGGGTTTTTGTGCTTTGTGTATTATTTTTAGTCAACTTAAAAATGTGCCTACTGTACTCGTTTATATACAGAGTGGCAAAAAAGTCGTTCATAATGCCTGTAACTTTAGAATTACCTTGTTTACGAAAAAGTGACCTTTATGAAAGTTGTTGAGTAAATTATTTCCCACATTTCTAACTGCATGAATTTTTTCTGTCATTTATGGTTTAGTTGCCATAAAGACCAACTTACTTTTTTTAAATGGAACACCCTGCATATGATTGCATATTTGGATTCTACTGGGAAAACTCTAAATTCAGTGTATTTTAAATTTTCCCCCATGTGCAAGCGTTCCCGAAATAATGACAGCTCAAAAATGAAAAACTTCCTAATTATAATTATTCCTACCCACTATAATACCCACCAGTTGAGTCAAGGTGTTTTCATGACAGCGACCTACGAGATATCAATTTTGAGTTCCTGTTTAATTTTCTGTTGTCTGATTTCTAATTTGTTTACACTATGGTTTATCTGAATGAGAAACAACGAGTTGAAATTTTAATAATGAGCGGTTACGGAGATATGAAGAAATCGCAAGATTAGGTTTGTCAACTTTTCGGTGAATTATATCCCATTAGGCCTTCAATAAATCAGTCAACGGTGTGCGTGGTAAAGAAACTTCGAGAAACAGGCAGTGTTAGGGAAGCCTCTAGATCAGGTCGAACTAACTAAAACAGCAACCGGGGGAGACAAAGCTTTGGATATCATGCTCTCAATACATAAAGATCTAACACAATCATCCAGGTCAATGGCAATGGATTTTAATGTGTCTCATCAGTCAGTGAAAAATTTGTTTAAGCAGGAGAAGTTGCATCCCTACAAGATAAAGTTGGCGCACGAGGTTAACGAGGACGATTGTTAGAAGAGCTCAATTTTGTGAGCTGATGATGGAAATATGCAATAACGATAATAACTTCGAAACAAATATCATTTTCTGGGATGAAGCTACTTTCCATTTAAATGGCATTGTTTATAGACACAATTATCCTTATTGATCTGCTGTGAATACTCACTGGTTCCAGGAAGGTCATACTCAGAGGCCCGAAAAAATTAATGTAGTTGGTAGACATATTGTGGAACCTTTTTCACAGATGGTAATTTGAATGGCGAAAAATATCTGGACCTCCTCAGGAGTCACATAACTCCTTCTTGCAGAATGGTTTTACCGGGTGTAAATGATGGCATAAACAAACAGGCATAGTTCCAGCAAGATGGAGCACCTGCGCATTATGCGGCAAATGTTAGACAATACATAGGCGAACAATTTCCAGGACGTTGGATAGGCAGAAGGGGTGCTATTGACTGGCCAGCGCGATCCCCGGACTTTAAAAGTCAGAATTAGTGCTGAAATGCGGGCCATTCCAGAGGACTTTCTTTTAAAGATTGTAGACGGGTTCAGGGATCGACTGGCGCTCTGCTTAGCAAAAAATGGTGGTTCTTTTGAACACTTGATCCACTGAAAAGGTTTCACTTGTTTATTATTCCGATGTTAAAATTTGTTACAATTTTAAATAAATAAAAATTTGAAATGATATGCAGGGTGTTCCATATAAAAAAAGTAAGTTAGTCTCTTTGGCAACCGAACCAGAAATGACAGAAACAATTTATGCAGCTAGAAATGTAGGGAATAATTTACTGAACAACTTTCATAAAGGTCACCTTTTCGTTTACTAGGTAATTCAAAAGTTACAGGCATTATGCGCGACTTTTTTGCCACTCTGTACAATACATGCAGTAGTATAGTAAGTAATTTATTTATGTCCTACATATTATACAATTTTATGATTTATATCAGGGGGGGGGCACGATTGTTCTTATTTTGTCACTAGTAAATTGTATCTAGTTTGAACTGGAGTTCGACATTAAATAATATTATGTTAGGTATATTAATTATTTTTCTGAAATGAAATCGTAATTTGCGGTTTTTCTTTTTAAATATCAGTCGCAGCTCTAATCTTGACACGGATGACGTCATAAATATAAATTAGAGACTAAAAGGAGTATAAAAGACGAACGTAATTAAAAATACCAGGGCGAAAATATTAATGGGGTTGACCGGGCTGACCCCAAAATCGGGCTATAAGTAATTAAGGAGTTATTTAGAACGAACCATATTTTTGTCTGCTTAAAAGCAAAGTTATTTAGCGAAGCACAAGTTTAGTTTATTCAGGACCATAGCTGATGAGGGTGTGTCCGTTTAATTAAATTTATAATTTATTTATGTATACCAAGCGGGTCACTAAAATATAAATTCAAACTGAAGTAAGCCCACAGCATATTTGTAGTGACTCCTGAGTAAGACACAGGTCATGACAACAATTGCCATGATAATAATTACCATAGCAACAGCGTCACCATGAGTATGATATTTATTATGGTAGCAATGGGTTAAAATGGATGTTTAGAAGAGTTCAAAGTTTAAGTGCAAAATCGTGTCGCAATATGTATAAATCTTATTGGCTTTTTCAATTTGCATTTCAGATAATATCTGGAACGGCTCTTTTATTGCAGGAGACGCCTAAATTCAGATAATAAAACCGTAATGACTAACCTAAAAAGAAATAAATATAAACAAACGAAATTTTACGATATGGCTTTATGATACACCGTAAAATATTCTAATAAAAGCAATAAACAAATTTCATTTTATATTTTCAATCATACACAATGCGCGGATTATTGTATTTTAAAATAGATATATAGTCAAAATATTAAGATTTTCTTGTTAAAAATGGGATGTTAAAGCTATTTAAGTATATACAGAGTGGTGCACCCTATACGACACGGAAATTTATTGGAAAACGGCTGAATTTTAAAATTATATTTTTATTTGGGTAAATGCAGGATGTTCGTGGACACAATTTGAAATTACTTTGAAATATACCGAATGTTCCAGAAAAAAGATCCATATCAAAGTTATATTTTTTAAATGGAACACTCTATATTTTATGACAATAATTTGCCATTATTAACCGCCATAATATACAGGGTATTCCATTTAAAATAAGGGAGTGAACCTGCTTTATATGTGATAAAAATTTGACAATAGTTTTTGAACCCCCTGTATAACTTTTTGACCAAAACTTCTTTTGTTACGTAGTCCATTTCCTTAGCTGACAATTGGGGTTTCAAATAAATTTTCAAAATGAATGTTGATGGCGCACTGGGTTGATTCCCTAGTGGTTACATTAATTTTTACTGCGTGGCCTTAAGGTTGCTCACTGGTTCGTTGACTTTCTGCTACCTTTGATAAAAACAATTGTTTACTTAAACACTTGTGTTTTTATTCCTTAATGCAGGTTATTGTAGCATATTACAAGGATTCACGACAAAGACACTGGTCGATACTTAACGTTACATAACTAACTGCTTTTTTACATTTTTTCTTTGACTATCACAGATATCGCGGAAAATCTTGAAGCGTACGTAAAAGCAATTGCTTCAGGGAGTCAGCTTGAAGTCCACTACTTAATTGCCCAAAAATGCCTTAAAATCGTAGAGCGCACGTAAAAGCCCTCGTGCCGTGCTTCTTGTTTCTCGGTCGACCGGCGCGCGATGCCACCCAACCTATTTTTCGCCCAATAGGAAGCTCGGATCCCAATGACGTTTTACTAGTACCGTCGCAACGCGTTTTTAACTAGCTACGTGACTGAATGCCAATAATCGCTTGAACAAATTATAACCCCTATGCAATTTACAAACAAAAATAGCAGAGATTGAAATCGCACGCACACAGCATTTACCAACCTATTCTCTTTGACGTGTTGATATACATTTCCCCAACAAATGTGTCTAGTAGATATTAAATTCTAAAATGTCACAAAAAGGGCGTTCCATTATATAACTTTGATATGGATATTTTTCCTGGAATATCCGGTATACTTGAAAATAATTTAAAATTGTGCCCACAAACATCCCGCATTTACCCACATAAAAAGAAAATTTTAAAATTTAGCCGTTCTCCTTTAAATTTGCGCGTTGTATATACAGTGAGGACCTAAAGTCCCCCCCCGCTCTAACTTCTAAACCGTTCGGTGTATTTTAATGAAATATTGAACGATAATATTTGAGTAAGTCTTGCACTTTTTGACATACCAATGACAGCTTTAAATGTCAAAATGACAGCTGGGTCCGCTTTTGGAATATTTTTTTAAATGGAAAGGGGGTTCCAATGACACCTCATTTTGAAGGTCTTTTAATGCTTAAAACATTGTCCAATTCAACAAATATTTGGTTCAGTATTAAATGAAATTTATTAATAATAAGTATTTTAAATAAAAGATAAAGGCACACATCTACAAAACAGTGGTTACTTCAACAATTGTTGAAAATGACCACCATGGACCTCCTGGCAAATAAATATTCTATTGGTAAATTCCTCTCGGACATTGTGAAGCACCTGGCGTTATTCTTGAACAAACATCTGTAGTTCGTTGCCTAAGTTCATCTAATGAGCCTGGAGCCGTTTTATAAACCTCAGTTTTAACGTATCCCCAAAGAAAAAAATCTAGAGGCGTTAGGTCTGGCGATCTAGCTGGCCATTCTGTCGGACCTCGACGACCAATCCACCTATTTTTATAAGATTCGTCCAGGTAATTTCTGACTTGCCTGAAATAGTGTGGTGGGGCACCGTCTTGTTGAAATATAACCTCTTGAAACTCATGTGGGTTTTGGGCAACAACATCATTAATGAGTGGAGTAATTGTATGTTGCAACATATTCAGGTACTTGGGGCCGTTAAGATTATATTCCAGAAAAATGGGACTTATAATGTGATTACCCAAAATGCCTGCCCAAACATTTATTTTCTGGGGAAACTGAGTGTGTCCCTCCCGAAAAGCATGGGGGTTTTCATCACTCCAGTACCTACAGTTTTGGATATTAACTCTTCCATGTAAGAAAAAAGTAGGTACTTTCGTCGCTAAAACAAATATTCCGCAAATAGTTATTATTCCTTACGAATCTTTCTGACATAATTTCGCAAAATTCTAGTCTATCTGGATCATCATCTGTTAATTCGTGTATAATTTTCATTTTTTATGGGTGAAATTTATGGCTTTTCAAAATTCTTTTGACCGAACTACGAGAAACATTGCATGCCTCAGCCACGTGTTTCGTTGGCTGTTGGGGAGTAACAACCATTTCAGCTAAGACTTGGACTTTCACATCTTCCACGATTTTTGGCCTTCCAGACCTTGGAGCGTCTTTCACCGTACCAGTTTCTTGAAATTTTAAGATTAGTTTTCGCAAAAATTTTCTGCATATTTGGCGTTCCGGATATCGTTCATTGAACATACGAACAGCAGCATGGTAATTTCGGTTAGCTTCGCCAAAAATAATAATCGCTTCAAATTTATCTTGTAAAGAACGAGCCATTTAAGACAATTTCGAGATAAGAATATTTTCTGTCAATCAGACATTTAAAAACAGTATGACGGCAACAATCAATAGACAACTAATAGGTAAAAAAAGTGTGTTATAAACAGTAGTAGGCATAACGTAGAAACCGATATTATTGATTTCTATTTAGAAAATACTAAACCAAATGTTTTTTAAATTGGAGAATGTTTTAAGCATTAAACCCCCTTTCCATTTAAAAAAAATATTCCAAAAGCGAACCAAGCTGCCATTTTGACATTTAAAGCTGTCATTGGTATGTCAAAAAATGCAAGACTTACTCAAATATTATCGTTCAAAATTTCATTAAAATATACCGAACGGTTTAGAAGTTAGAGGGGGGGGGACGGACTTTAGGTCCTCACTGTATAATATATTATATTATTTGGTGATTAAGCTTGGATTTAATGTTTTTTTAATAGCTAAAACGTCAAACGTTAAGAAGTGAAAAATCCGAGCTATACTAAACCGTGTGCAAGGCAGGATCCCTAGGACTAAATCAGCTTCGGGTGGATGTTTTGATGTTGAGGTTATAAATTGTAAATTTACAAATATAATACAGGTTCTCAGTGTTGCTATACTCGAGGTTTGAAAATCCTCACATAATTGCAAAGAGGCGTCTGCAAACAAGATTTGCTTTTAACGTTTGTGGGTGTGGAATCTAAGGCAAATTTATAAATGGAGTTATTTAGAATTTCTTCATTACATTTTCTGAAAGATTTTGTAATTTTAGTGCGAACTGTAAAAATTTTTAATTTTCTGACGCCTCTAAAGCCTTTAAAATAATTTACGAACATCTACTCGCGGAAACCGCTGTGTTACGTCACTATCTCCTATAGCAAGTTGCAGTCGAGTCTCGGTTGCTATTTGTTGTTTACGACTAAGAAGACAGGTGGCCATTTACATTGCCCTTTTTCCGTTGCTGGGTAACGGAGTGTTAACATCGACAGGAGAGAAAAGATGACCTCATTATCGAATTACATTTTCTACAATAACATTTCAACAACATTTTAATGTTTTTCTTTAGGACAGCAGTTGGTTGGTCCATTTATCATCGAGTATAACGTAAACGGGGAACGGTGCCTTAATTTATTAAAAAATCAAATAGGTATTTCCGGCGGTTCGTGAAATAGAACGTTTTTGAGGGATATGGTTCCAGCAAGATGGTTGGTAGTTTCTTTTCGATACCGAGTTGTAGATGTTAAGAACGAAGCCTCAGAAGTAAAAAAAATTGAGACAAATCATCAACAAACCTTGCTTTAAAATCCACCTAAAATTTCCTAATTATTATAGAACAAAAGTTCTCCTTAAAAACGTCGCATTGTGATGTTAACAACGAAATCTCAGAAATAAAAATAAAAATTGCGACGAATCATCAAACCTACCGATATGTAGTTTATTGGTAAAATATTAGACGTTAAAAAGTGATCGTACTAAATCAGTTTCAGGTGATGAAGTCATAAATAATAATAATAATAATAATAATAATAATAAATGTCTTTTTATTTCGGCAAAGGATTTATAATAAAAATTATTAAAAATAAATGTCACATACTGGCGTAGTCTAGCTGTACCACTCCACTAAACCAGTCAGACATTATAAACAAATTAATAAAAATATGTTAATTATTTGATTGTTTATTATTAAAGTAATAAAGTAATTCTTATATAATTTTTTACACAGTGTAACTAGCGAGTATAATAATTAAATAGAAATAATTTAACATTTCAAACAAAAAATTTAAAAAACATATATAATTTTATCATAAAAAGTTAAGTATTTTGTAAATTTAAAAGATATTTCTTATATTTCATTTTAAATAAATTTGCATTTAAAAGCAACATGTCAGTGGGTATTGAATTATAATACTTAACACCGTTATAAGTAAAGGAGCGCTGAAACATGGCACTCTGATGATGTGGCATAGTTAACTTACTTCTGTCTCTAACCGGTCTATCATGAATGTTATGACGAAAAATCAAACGCTCTCGAATCGAAATAGGGGAGTTTGGATTATTAAGAATCTTTACCACAAAAATGCAAAAATGAAGAATTCTACGTTCATTCATTCTCAACCAGTTAATAGCCCTATACAAGTGAGAAATATGATCAAACTTGCGCACGCCATATACAAATCGAAGGCAGGCATTCTGAACTTTCTGTATTCGAGATCTACTTTGAGCATCCAAACAAAACCCGTACACAAAATCACAATAGTTAAAATTGGACAAAACGAGAGATTCACACAACTTTTCTCAATTTAAAATTTAAAATATGTCTATTGCTATATAATATTTTTAGAGAAAAATACGTTTTTTGAAATATTTGTTTAAGATGTTCCTTAAATCTTAGTTCAGTGTCGATCAATAGACCCAAATTTCTAGCACTATCTACAATCTTTAATTTTGATCCATCAACGGATATGTTTAAATATCTTTTAAATCATTAATACGATTTTTATTACCAAAAATTAGCATGCAGGATTTAGTAGGATTTAAATTTAAATTATGACTCCGAGAAAGCTCACTTAAAATTTTTAAATCTTGGTTTATATACAACTCGACATCAGCATAATCCTCAGCATCAAAACAGCAGTATATTTGTGTGTCGTCAGCAAATGCCTGTACTCTACAATGTTTTAAAGATCTAAGGATATCAGAGGTATATATGAGAAAAAGTAAGGGACCTAAAATTGAGCCTTGTGGCACCCCAGAACGAATGTTAGCTTGCTCAGAATAATTATTATCGGAAAAAACTTTTTGAAATCTGTTAAATAAGTATGATTTAATAAGCAGAAAAGATTCATTATGAAAGCCGTAATATTTTAATTTAGATACAAGAAGTGCGTGATTGATGGTATCGAAAGCTTTCGAAAAGTCAAGAAGAATTAGTATACTATTCATTTTCTTGTCACACGCACGAATAATGTCATCTGCTACATTTGTTAAAGCCACAGCAGTTCCAAATCCTTTCCTGAATCCACATTGTGTAGAAGGAATGATATTGTTATTAGTGAAATAGTTGTACATCTGATTATATAAAATTCTCTCAAAAATTTTTGAGATTGCAGGTAGAATGCTTATTACTTTAAGATCATTTAAAGTGGTTGGGCCACTGACCTTAGCCAATGGTTTACCAATTGATATTTTCCATTGGTCGGGGTAGTAACTGACCTCTAAACAGCAATTAACTATATGCGTAATATATTTATCTACATATTATGGACTGCAATACTTAAGCATCAAAGGAGAAATTTCATCTACCCCCGTCGCATTTGTTGAAATACTGTTTAAAATTTTATTGACGTCAGATATTTCGGCTAGCCTAAATAAAAATTGTAATGTATCACTGTAAACATTGTTTTCATAAAAATTAACTCTATCATTACAATTAGATGTATTTTGAAGAAAAGCTGCAAAAAAATTATTAATGTCATTAGGGTCAGATAATGATTTTGGTATTAATTATTTTTATTATAGCAAATATTAAAGCTTCTTAAAGCCGACCAAATTTTTTTAGAATTTTTTTCGTCACACAAAGAATTTAAATAATTTTTTTTTTCTCTTCTTATCATAGCCAAAGTAAGATTTCTTAAATACTTATAGTTAATCCAATCTTCATTTAATTTGGTTCTTTTAAATTTTTGCAAAGAAGCACTATCTCTCTGTTTCATAAATACTTTAATGTTGGCGGTCAACCATGGTGCCGTGGGTTTCGTCACTCTCGATTCTTTTATAGGAGCATGCACATCAAACAAAGTTAAAATATTAGAATTTAAGAGTTTAATTTTTTGTCAATATTGTTCTCATAAAATATATTATCCCATGGTAAGCTGTACATACTTTCTAAAAAATTATTTACATTAAAGTTTTTGAAAGACCGATATCTAATAATTGTAGGAACAGTTGATGCCTTCTGAAGATTGCAATCACAATAAATTATGCTATGATCTGAAATATTATCTGCAGAAATAACTCCACATTTATTTATTATAGACTGATTTGTTACAAATATATATCAATCAATGTACTTACAGTGCCAGAAATACGGGTCGGCTCATTAATAATTTGCTCAAAGTTGTAATTTTCAAATAATGACGTTAAAGGGTTGTGCAAGTTATGCAGATTAATGTTAAAGTCACCTAGACAAAAAATATCATCAACTGTGGGATAAAGAAATGAAAATATGTTATCAAAATCCGGGATCAAGCTATTAAAATTTAATGAGGGTGGTCTATAAAAAACTGAAAAGGCATATGTTTTTGTTGCTAGTTTAATTTTGAATATTAAAAATTCCAATTGCACGTTTATGTCAAAATCAAATGTAACAATTTCAATGGTATAATTAGCCTTTACATAAGCAGCTACTCCCCCTCCCCTACCGATCCGATCCTTTCTGAAAAACTGATAATTAGGGATTTCAAAAGGTATAGAGCTATTACCATCAGAAAGCCATGTCTCAGATAAAAAGAAGATATCATAAGAATTTTGCTCAATTAGGGTTCTTAGTTCATTAAAACCTGTAAATAAAGACCGCACATTCAAGTGACCCACTTTCATGTAAGCAAAAATAAAAAACAAAAAATAGAGTACAAAAAAGACAATATGTATATCGCTTAATAATAATCAGTATTCAAGAAGTAATGAGAAAACAACAATACGATTGTTTACTTAAGAGAAAAACAATCAATTTGCTGAAGTATTGTAATTGTAACTTTACAATTACAATACAGTTTTTCAATAATATTAAATAACTGAACTGATTTTTGAGACCTTTATTGGTCCAATCATGTTTTCAATCTAATCCGGCTCTGATTAGTTCATTGCCAATAAACGTAAAATATATGTAAATAAAATTAGAATAACTGAAATAATTCAAGCTGTTTTACACGGTCAGCACCATAGTCCAACAACCAACATAGTTTACATATTTTTTTGACTTTTTGTATGAGAGCCGTATTTCAGTTTTCTCATATTGCGAAATTAACACATTTTTGCTTTTTTACCGTATGTAGCGCTTCATTTCGGCTCATTCGTGACTTTTAGCTGGGGCAACGAGCCAAATTTAATTAGGCTCTGGCTGCCAAATTTTCTTTTTTCAATTTAGATTCACCGAATAACCATATCGGTGCGCCATATTAATCCTAATATTTATTAATTTCATTTTTTATTTATTCACACCTTTTCATAAGCAGAAAGTTATATATATTTCCAATGGCTTCTTAGGCTGTGAAAGCCCAACCTTTCAAATATTTTAAAATGTAGCCTTGCCCTTTTAATTCACTTTGTTATAAAATATTCCTAACAATCAATTTAGAGTTTAAAAAAGAACGCCTACAGAAAGCCATTTGCGACAAAATAAAATTAATTGCCATTTTAATGATTTTATTTAAACTAAATAAAAACACGCGTAAAATAAAATCGGCAGCTGCTATATTTTTGTTAATACCCAAAAAGCGCTACTAAATAATTAATTAACGGTTAAATTTAAATGGAATAAAACAGGCGGCGAAACAGAAATTGAATTTTTCTCGACTCGCAGCTGGACACAGACGCCATGTCGCTTTTTCAATGGCGAAAAGAAGGGACATATTGCCTTGGTGATATATAGCAGAATACAAATTATTTTCTCAGAATTGTAAAAACCAAACAGAGTCACAAGCAGTAGAAATCCCGGCGAAACATTGTTTATTAGTGGATTTTCTTTTATTTCACGTTGGATGATAAGATGTTTTTCCAATTTTCTGTTATGTCTATTTGTTAAACAAAAAATATAGTACTTCCTTACGGTCTTAGGCGCCGGTTTCTGGAATTATGTATGGGTGCTCTAGCCAAGGATATGGATAATAATCATATTATAATAACTATGCAATGGGGTGGGTGGGAAGATCGATAAAACGGCGCGGGCAAGCACTTTCTAATTTAAAGCCCAAATTTTTGATAAAAAGAAATTTTGCAGTTTAATTTATTTATTAATTCAGTACTTGAACATTTAAATCAAAAATTATTCTAATGGGAACTTAGACAATGACAACAAAACATAATATAAAAATCTAATTAAGTAGGACATAAAGAGGACAAAATAGACAAAAATTAAACGACAATTCGCAATTTTAGGCTGTGATATATACTTAAATAAGTTTTTGTATGGGTGGTTTGCTCCCATTACAAATCTAGTTTCGGTGCTTGTGCATCCAGAGCACCCATGGAATCGGCGACAATGCTTACGGTTGAAGACAACATTTCTGGTTTTTCCAGACTTTTATTAAATTAGCAAGTGATGTAGAACACAAACCAGCCAATATTAACATAATAAAATTGAGTACAGCAAAATCACTATTTGAATGTTAGATTAGTAATGATTTATCATGAATAATAGAGTGTTTTGGACGCTATAGTGCTGAAACACAGAAATACCATCCAAACATTGGTATACAGGAAACCAACTCCCACAGGCTAGGTTAATTATAGCTTAAACTGTTCAAATATAACACCTCATGGAATACTGACACCACTTATCGACAGAGCGTTCACACCTCAGACGAACAATGCTCGTCTGAGGTTCACACTTCACACTATGGAACTCCCAATAGTCTCAAGCATCATAAAGACCTCACAAAATGGTTATCTCATGAACAGTGCTGCCAGATCTACCGTTTTTACGATAGATCTATCGTTTTTACACTCTAACTACCGTTCTACAATAGAGACTAGTAATTCTACCGCAATATTGAAAACAGAGGGAGGCTAGAATTTAGAATCTCATAATATGCAGACGTCGACAACGACGTATTTCGGGTATTCCCAAAAGCGACAAGCTGCGAATGTGGTTTGACTTTGTGTAGTAGCGCCCTTAGCTAGTACTTCCACGAGTCAGTTTTATTGGTTTCTAATTTTTCCTGTAATAGTAATTTACGTAACAAGTTCCGAAAGTGATATTTTACGGGATGAGTAGAAACTTTCCAGGACGAGTCCCTTAAAATCACTTTTGGATCGTGTTACGTACAATATTTCTTCTGTAGCCGTTTTGTATGTTAAAAAGGATATCGATGGATAATAACATAATATGAACTCTATATAGACAATTACATATACGATAATTAATAAATTGTAGACCAATTCATACCTCTCTCTTGACTTTACCGGCAATAACTCATAAGTAGCCGCTTTAGCAGATTCAATAATCTCATGTGGAATCATTTCAGCTTCACTTTCACTACTGATTTCCATTTTTGGATTTGAAAAGCAAAAAAACACACACCAATGTTAAATGACAAGCGCTGTCATAATAAAATACAAAGTTCATGTTATTGTCAAAGCCGCCTACATATACAGGGTGTTTCAGAATAAGATGCTGATCCTTAACGGTGTGAATCCTTAGGTGATTTTAAGAAGAAAAGTTCAAATAAACATATATCCTTAACCTATCAACTTTCGAACTACAGGGCGTTAAAGTTTTAAGAAAAAAATCGTTTTTCTATTATAACTTTAACAACTTTCTAGCTATTTTTATGAATTTTTCACACATGCCCTCTAAGCATCAATAGCCATTTTTTGGTGTAGAAAAATTTTAAAATTTTTTAACCAGTGGCGTTCTGAAAGGGTTTGGACTAGACATTTTGGAAAAATATTATGTACGCCACTGCTTTTTCTCAAGATAAAAATTATTTTTAAAATACTCATTCATTTTAGGCCAAACTTAATATCTTGCCTTTTTATCGTCCGACAAACAGTTTCCGACAAAAAAAATAAAAAGCATTAAATGCGCATTCTCTATGTGCCTATGGTAGGCTATGAACTTTGTTAAGGAAACAGTGACAATAACGAAATATTTAATGCCAAATAGTTTTGACAGCTATTTATTTATGTACACGGCTTTTCACTTAACTTAAATTTTAAAAACGTAATACTTTTTAAACGTAAATAAGTATCATGGTAAATTTTACAAATGTCGAGTTTGCGGATATGCATTACCTGTATGGGCTTGCTGACGGCAATGCATTCGAAGCCAGACGATTATACCAAGAGCGTTATCCAAATAGAATAGTTCCGGATGCACGAACCATTTCAGGAACTCACAGAAAGTTATGTAAAACGGGATCTTTTGAAACAAAAAACTACTTAAAAGGGGCACACCAAACTACACGAACACCGGAAACCGAAGAAGCTGTTTTAGATTTAGTGGAACAAAACCCTAATATAAGTACCAGAAAAATTGGGAATATTTTAAATATTACTCATGTCCTAGTCTGGAGTCTGGATAATTCTTCAAAGTTATTTGTTATATCCGTACCATATTCAACGGGTCCAGGCCCTACTTCCTAGGGATTTTCCATTACGCATCAATTTCTGCCAATGGTTTATTCAAATGGTTACCGAAAATCCCCAATTTGATGCCAGAACTTTTCACGGACGAAGCTAATTTTTCCAGGAACGCCATACAAAATTTTCATAACAATCACTTCTGGGCAGAAGAAAACCCACATGCCATTACGGAATCCCACCACCAAGAGCAATTTTCTGTAAATGTTTGGGCTGGAATTATTGGTGATTATTTAATTGGGCCTTATTTTTTACCAGCCAGATTGAACGGAATCAATTATCGCCAATTTCTTGAACACACTTTACCAAATTTGCTAGACGACGTCCCTATTTTAACCCGACATCGTATGTGGTTTATGCACGATGGTGCACTTGCCCATTTCAGTCTCTTAGCACGAGAGTTTTTAAATCAACATTATAGTAATCGATGGATAGGGCGCAGAGGAACAATCGTGGCCACCTAGATCCCCTGATCTAAACAGTCTAGATTTTTTTCTGTGGGGACATCTGAAAACGTTGGTTTACAGCATCCCAATAAATACTGAAGAGGAGTTGAGAAACATAATAGTTTGTTTCGACATTATCAGGAATACTCCAGGAATTTTTCAAAGGGTACGAGACTCAATAAGGAGAAGAGCTGAAGCATGCATTCTTGCAGGTGGTGGCAACTTTCAACAGCTAATCTAAATTATTTTCGTTTTTGTTCACACGTTATTTAATGTTAGTTGTTTTAATTTAATGTTAAAAAATAAACCATAGGCACATAGCGAATGCGCATTTAATGCTTTTTATTTTTTTTCTCGGCAACTGTTTGTCGGACGATAAAAAGACAAGATATTAAATTTGGCCTAAAATGAATAAGTATTTTAAAAATAATTTTTATCTTGAGAAAAAGCAGTGGCGTACATAATATTTTTCCAATGATAGGTTAAGGATATAATAATATTATGTTAATTTGAACTTTTCTTCTTAAAATCAGCTAAGGATTCGCACCGTTAAGGATCAGCATCTTATTCTGAAATACCCTGTATAGATACCCAAATCGTCCCGAAAGTAACAAGAATCGTCCCGAAAGTAAAGAAATCGTTTCGAAAGTGAAAAAAATCGTCCCGAAAATAGCTACTTTCGGTACCATTTGTGTTAAGTGGTATTTCCGATTTGATAAATCATACCGAAAATTTTATTTTCGAGACGGCTGCAGAAAAAATATTAAACAGCCACATTTATAATAATATACTAAAAAAAACAAAAAAAAAACGGAAAGTATGGTGTTCATGATTGAAGTTTTTATTGAAGTCCGAAACTTTGATGAGTCTTAACCTGATTTTAAGGTTATGCCAGATAGAACCCTGTTATTTTCAGGTGACGAAACGTATACGATAAAGGCTATAGTTAAATGATCCGTAATGGATGCTGTTGCTTAAAACCTTACATTAAAATTAGCAGTAGTAACTCAGGCTATAACTAAAGTACAAAAAAAAAATAAGGAATCAAATAAAGTATAAACTAAGTCAATAAGTAAAGGCGATAAAGTTTGCTCAGGAGTGTTAAGTTTTTTTTTATCAGCGAAACTTTACAAACTCTGCCAAGTTGTACCTCAAAAACGGCGTGAGATTAGCACGCTTTTTCATACTTGGTCCACTTTTTACACTACAAGATCAAAGTTAACCCATTTTCCACTAGATAACGCCATTAACTCAACTTAAATAAAAAGGGTGACCCATTTTATTATTTTCCTATACTTATACCTTTCATACATTAGCAATAAAAATACTCAAAGCATTGTACCAGGATTTTCGTTTCAGTCGGGGAGAATAAAAAATAGGCTGCAAAATAAAAACTGAATTTCACCCTTCGCCGCGTTTAAACCTCTGGGGCGGCAAAACATTCGTGGCAGAAATAAAAATTCCATTTTACAAATTTCTCAAAGGCAAACATTGTTATGTAGGGTGTCCGTTTATATTACTGCCGTTATCTCTGAAACGGTAAAACCTGTGTAAGGCCGATTAAAATAAAACAAATCATTCGTATGTTGCGTGTATTTGCTAATTGAATACACTCACTCTCAAAAAAGTCGGATACCTGAAATATTGGTAAACTTTTCTTATTTTTCGTACATTTTAATTATCTCTTGGGCGGATTTAAAAAAAAGTGCATCATTCATTCATCACAATAACAATGTATATATATATGTGACTTTTAAGCATGTATGGGCATTCAAAGGGATAGAGGGTATTTAAACCATTTCATTTCCTTGCTGCATATGTTACCTAGTTTTTTTGAGGCCAGAGAAACGATATGGACCCTTCGGGAACCCAAAGACATTTATGGCACGAGAATATAATAATATAATCTCCAAAGATTCAAGACCAACGTCAATCGTTTCCTGTGCACACGAACCACTCGCAAACCGCCTTAAATGATTAATCCTGCAATGTTGTGCCTTATCATAAAAAAAAATGTAATTTTTTCAAATTAACTTGCGTCCTTATAGTATTCAATATTTTTCGCGATTGCTTAATGACAATGTCAATAGAAAGTTAATTAAACATTTTCCAGCTTCCAATAATTCTGTTTGTTAATTGTGTAACCATAGCTGTCATCAGAGACCTCCAAATGGAACAGCCAAACAATAGCATGTTATTTTTGAAGATAAAGTTCTTATTAAGTCTTTAAGAGAGAAGAATTTTGGTGCAAAAAAGATAATAAAAATATTTCCTGCTTGCAATTGGCGTTTGCGAACAATAAACTATTTTTTAAAGCATTTACGAGAAACGGGTGGTTCAGTAAATGTTAAACCAGGACGTGGAAGAAAGAAAAGCACAAGAACAGAACAAAACATTGCCCGGGTTACAGAGATTTTTGAACCGCAAACGATAATAAAATAGTAAGTAGGAGAAAAATAATCAAAAATATATAATACGAATATAAAATGAACATCAGGTAGAAGAATAATTAAGAAAGATCTTAATATGCGCTGTTTCAAATTAATATATTGCCAAAAACCTCATTTAATAAAGTAAAAAGGGTAGAAAGGTGTGAAAAGCTTCTAAGAATATTCAGATGTAGAGAAGACATTTCGAAAATATGGTTCAAACTCGCTTCTTATTCCTAGAGATCACGTCACAAGATTCATTTTTTGTTGAATCTGGAGTTAACATAAACACAGAAGTTTATCAACGAGACATTCTAAGCAACATGCTTCCGGCAATTGAGCAGTTGTCAGATAATTATACCTTTCAACAAGATGGTGCCCCGTTCCACACTTCTGCGAGTACAAAAAGGTACCTACAGGAATATTGCCCAGATTCTGTGTATTGTGCAACCCGATTTTTGGCCAGTAAATTGCCCGGACTTAAACCCGGTTGACTATTTAATTTGGGGGGGGGGGGGGGGGGGTCACCGGAAGCTATTGTTTATAGAGACAATAATATTACTAATATCGAACCATTGTAAAAGAGGATTATTGAATGTTGGAAAAGCGAAGAAGATTTCAAGCCGTTGTCACTAATGTCAATAATGGTGCTCATATTTACAATTTGTTTCTTTAATTGTTGTAGCACTGTAAGTTTCGGTATTAAATTCTCTTTTCTTGTAAGATATGTTTCCAACATAAAATAATTTTATTCGAAGGTTTTTATTTCGATTTTCAAAGAATGTTTCTTGTTATACTAAGTATTTTATCATAAAACTAAAATAATAATGATTAAAAGAATTTGTTAATTTGAAAAAAAATACTTGAGAATTTTTAAACGAGTTTGTGATAGTGATATTTCACGTAAACCGCGGAGGTTTACGTGAAATATCATAAATTCCTCCCTGAACTTTTTTAAAAAGTTATTAATTCATCAACTACTTTAGAATAGATAGGTCCCAAGCATTCAAAAATTATCAAAATCGGTTGATGCATTTAAAAGTTATGAACTAGGTATCAAAAAAGGGCGAACGTTAATTTGACCCACACTGTATAAAATCCTATTGGGAATTAACTGAATGATCCAGCGACATATAAAAAGCCCTACCTGCTAGGTATAGTCTGAGCTCGTTAACAAGCCATCTTTGTTAATAATATTTTCACACAATGTAAAGTAATCTTAAATTCCAAGTTCCACAAAGCAAAACATTAATTTTTTAAATTGTATACCTATCTACCTATTACTCGTTTGTCGAGACATAACGTAACAAAAGACGGCGTAGCTATGTTTTGTGCATTTGAGCGACAACATAATAAACCTTTTCCAACACACAAGCAAACACTTATGGACACAACGACACTTTACCCATAACAAAAACTCCAGGACATGTTACTTTGGTGACATGAAGCCAAAAACATAAAGAAATTCCTTTTCTCAGTTGGTAAAAAAAACATAATATAAGTAAAAAGAATTTAGACAATAATTTAGTGGATATTTTCAGATATTATTCTTGCGCTTTGGGTTTTTTCTATCACCTCGAAATGTATTAGTACGTATATTTTATATTAACTAGGAAACTATAAATCAGATATGAAAACATAAGTAATGGTTCGTGTTAAAAAATATTTTCTATACTTTCTATATTCTCCCGTAACTGTAAATGTTCTACCAAAGGATCAGAGTGTACCTGCCACTTTAGCAAGTTAAAACATAATTCGGCATGATTGCTAAACCAATGAGGGTCGCTAGAAGGTGTTATCTTATATTATAAATTGTAAATAGATGTGACAAGTAAACCTTTCTTGCCTCATCACGGCACGCCACACAAATGGGTGTGATATAATATACAACAACCTTTGTCACTCATGTGACCCATTTTGATCAAGTCAAACACACAATATTAATTAAATACTGATATCAGAATGTGTCAACTAGAGACTCAAAGATAAGCCTGACAAATTTCGAATAAGTTGTAAAATTAGTACAAAAATTGGTACGGGAAAATAAACTAAGCAAAAAATATTTTGAAAGTATAAAAGTATCAGGAAAATAATAGTGGGCACATTTACGTTAAAGTCAGGAAGGTGTTGCTGATATCATGTGACACTATGTTTATGTAACAGCGGTTTCTGAGGGGGGTTCCAGGGAGATGAATGCGGATGATACATCCATGGCGCCTGTTCACGTGCAATGGGAGGAATTGTTTTACGAATTACGGTCTACAGCTCAATACCACAAAACGGGTCTTCTTACTTTTCAAACAACTGCTAATAGGAAAAGCAAATCTGTTCCGGTACCGGTGATAGAAAGAATCAAGTTTTGGGGCGTAAATTTGGATTCATTAGGTAACTGGAGCTGCCAACCAAACACTCAATTTCTGTGGTTTCTGGGGTTCCTCGCAAGGCGCTGTGTGTCTGTTTTTGGGGCTCAGAAACGCATACAATAAGATGCGTACTCAAGTACTTAAACTCCATCCAATCCCGCAGAGTAGACAATACTTGATAATTTAGTTTTGTTGAAACTGTCGTCACTTTACTTCCTGATGATCAACATAAGTACGTTTAGTTTGAAAGGGCGTTTAGAAAGTTTTGTTTTGCCAAAGTTCTTTTGCATTCTGAACATATCAATTGTAAGGACGACTTGGGTGTTCTTCTAACACAATTGAAACGTATAAATTGTGCTGTTTATGAGACAAAAGATTCAGAAAAAAATGCTAGTCAAGAAGTAACTCTGCCTAATTATGACTAAGTATATGGGAATGAAAAGATGACAACACAAAATACGTTTATGCTTGACCCTATTTAATAAGTAAAGCGTTACAAATACATTCATCTGATACTTGTATCCAATCTTCGCAAGAGTCTCAGGTCCTAGACAAAAATAAAATATTTTTACATAAAATCCTATGACGCAAAGAAGGCATTTTTGAAAGTTTAAAGTCACCAAGGGAAAAATGCATTCATTGAGGTTATAAAGAGTCATGAAACCATCCTACAGTAGATGTTTTACATCGTCAGCGAAATCAGAAACGGACTTGCCACAACACTCGTTGATCCAAAATTTTGACAGGTGTGATTTTACAGGGCTGAAAACCGATTTTTTAAATACACTGGTCATTCCTCTTCAAAAGAGGCACTCTTAATTTGTTTCGATAAAAGTGGCGGGTTTCGAGATAAATCGGGTTTTATGCGAAGCGCTCGAAAGTTACTGGGGCTTAACACAAGCAGGAATAAATCAGGTTGTTATTGTTAATACCTACATAATGAATTACTATTGACGGAACTAAAACCGCCCTATAGTAAAAATGATTTAAAAAAAAATGGAAGAATATTCATACGCAGAACATGCTGATATGCATTAAATTTATGGTAAAGCGCTGTCCAACTCTTCGAAGGCAAGAAGACTTTATTCTGAGAGATTTCCAGCCCGAACATTGCCAAGACAAAAAAAAACCTTTCAAAGGATTAATCGGAGCCTAGGTAAAAAGAAACCCCTACCTTCACATGGAGATACATCGTTCTTATACTAAACTCCTGTCGATTCCAAAGGTTGCATAATCTGCATTATATTGTATTGTATTATTGAATCACCTCTCTGTTCCCCCAACTGTTTTAACTTCTTTACATATGAAAATCTCTTAAATGGTTAGTTGCTGAGGATGACTTTCTCTAAAGTCGAAACTAGTACAACACATTCATTAAGAAATTTATTTTAACTCATCGTCATTTTATGTATTTTTATAACCCTTGTTTTCTACCCTAGAGGGGCAAATAAAGTTATTTGGTGGTAAGACCTTTATTTCTATTTACAATCTCGCCACAGAATATGGACTACTTCTTAAAACAGGTAAAAGATAATTAACGGATTAATTTTTGGAATTTTTTATTCAGGGTCATTTTTGCCGCGACGTGGCGGTGAGGACTTTATAGTTGAGTATATAGAGCACGAGACCGTCACGCAGAGGAATAAATTTTCCAAAATATTGCCGACAACTCTTCAAACAGCATAACGAAAGATCGCGACACAAAACAATGGGCGCAATCAGCGGATGTAACAGTTGTGGCACTGTTCCAGTAGCGGTCGCGATTGTTCGATACGTCGCTTGAACACAATTTTAGTTGTTTGTCTATTTTCTTTTGACAGATCAACTAACAATTTGGTTTTTGTAAACGGTTTAGGTTAGTTCAGGTTAACACTAAATTGTCCTGTTTAAAGTTATAATTCGTTGTTAAATTGTTTCTATTTTTTCTTTATAATGGATTTGGCAATTTTCACTTTTTTTTAAACAAATATTAATTATTACAATGTATAATAAGTAGTTACCAATAGCCATTCGGCTATGAAAAGGGTCAGTAGCGGTAAGAAAATTGTATCATTTTTAAAATAATAGATACTCCACTTCGTAGGTATCCTCCATCTTTAATGTTTAGAAAACATTATTCAGTATGGGTATTGTATTCAGTATTGTATTCAGGTTCATTTTCTGAACAGTTCCGTAACTGTTTCGTCCGCTAAATGCGCTCAATGTTACAAAATGGGTTGTACATGAAACTCTAAAAGACAAGTTACTTCACCCGTACCATGTTCAAAAAGTACACTGTATGTCTCCGGATGATTATCTAACAAGACTTCAATACTTCAACACTCCAACTGATTTATACAGCACCATAACTAAATTTTTTTAACCTTATTTTGTTTACCGATGATGCCGGTTCTACAAGAGATGGAATAATAAACTCACACAATTTACATTGTTAGGCTGATGAAAATCCGCACCCCATTATTCATAACAAAAACAAAAAAAGGTGTATTGTGAATGTGTGGCATTATCGGAAATAACCTCATAGGTCCATTTGTTTTGGAAGAAAGACTCAATGGTGGGATTTCTTGATAGAAGAATGCAAATGTAGTACATGCATGATGGTGCTCCACCTCATTATAGCCGTTTAATATGTCAACACTTAACATAACACTAAACGTTTTTGGTTCTCAATGGATAGGTCGAGGTGGGCCTGTTATGGCCACCAAGGTCTCAGGACCTAAATTCCTTAAGACTTTTACTTCTGGAGACATCTCGAAGAACTAGTTTATTCAACACCTGTAAACACTAGTGAAGAACTACTAGCGAAAATAACACAGCATTCTAACTAAATATCTTGAAGTACGAGGAGCTCTTATTGAACATTTGCCAAAATAACATTTAAACGTTTTCATTATCTTTGTATTTCAATAATATGGTAAATTAATTAAGCTCCGATCAACCCTTTGAAAGGTTTTGGACTTGAAAATGTCTGAGCTGGAAATCTTTTAGCATAAAGTCTTCTTGCGCTTCCCAAAAATTAAATGCACATCAGCATACCCCGCGTATTTTATTTTTACCTGTTTCTGTTTAGTATTAGTAACTTCTGAGTGTTTCGCATAAAAACCGATTTATCTCGAAAACCGCCAATTTTATCGAAATAAATTAACAGTACCTATTTTGAATAGGAATGACCAGAGTATTTAAAAAAATCAATTTTCACCTCCGTAAAATGACCTGTTAAAATTTTGGACTAACGAGTGAGGTGACAAGTCCGTTCCTGACGATGTAAAACATCTACTGTAGTATGAGTTAATGACTCTTTATGACCTCTATAAAACATTAAAATTTCATTAATTCATACAAGTCGGTTCAAAAGTTAGAGCAAAAGGAAATCGCTGGACACCCCTTAGGGGCTCTGTATCTCCGTTAAGGGGCACTTTGAGAATTTTTTTGTATGACAAATTAGGGTTATTTTGACCTCCTCTGTATGCTCCCGAGAAATTAGGAAGAACTTACCGGACACCCTGTACATAAAGTTTTAAAAAAACACAGATAAAACCAAGCGAAAAGTTAGAATATTGAGTCATTTGTATTGTAATATTGACACTTCTTTGATTATCATATCTGTAATTATACAGCTTGTCCAGAAAAGTTCTAGACATATGGGAATTTTCTTTATTGTTGATTTCAGGAAAAAAAGTTATTCTTTATAAAAAGTTCTGCATGATGAGATATCATGTACCGGGTGACTTCGTATAAACTAGCACCCCCGTAACTGTTTTATTTTTTATCGTACGGGAAAAATAAAAAAACTGATATACAGGGGAAATTTTTTCCTTTCCAAATTTGCATTGTAGTTTTCAGTAACTTTGCAAATATACGGGGGACGACAAAAAGTATTTTTTTTTAATGGAATGCCCTGTATATTTTCGGCTAAAATGAAAGATCTTTTTTTTTCTGATTTCAAATATACCATACAAGTTGACATTTGGTTCAGCCATTTTTGCGTTATTTAAGTTTACATTTGCATTGAATTTACATTATTTTGATATACGCTACCATGATTACTGAGTACAACAACTTTTTGAACAGTGGGCCATGAAAACAATAGTAACAAATGTTTCTGAATTGACATTGTCATTGAAATAATAACTGTCAGTGCAACTTACTCGGTTCGTATATCAAGATAATGTAAATTCAATGCAAATGTAAACTTAAATAACGCAAAAATGGCCGAACCAAATGTCAACTTGTATGGTATATTTGAAATCAGAAAAAAAAGATCTTTCACTTTAGCCGAAAATATACAGGGCATTCCATTAAAAAAAAATACTTTTTGTCGTCCCCCGTATATATGCAAAGTTACCGAAAACTACAATGCAGATTTGGAAAGGAAACAATTTCCCCTGCATGTCGCTTTTTTTATTTTTTCCGTACGATAAAAAATAAAAAAGTTACGGGGGGTGCTAGTTTATACGAAGTCACCCGGTACAAGGCGGCAAAAAAATATAGAAACACAGAATTACGTTAAGAGGGAAGTACTAGAAGAAGACTACAAAACGTGGTCAGATACAATTTTTCGTTGAAATATTTTAATTTACAGGGTACAATCAAAAAGTCTTCAAAATATTTTTTTATTTTATTTCTTTAACAGTTACCTGCAACAATTTTGCAACAACTATGTGCAACACTATAGTAACGAATATTGACATGTTAGTCAAAAATCATTTACTAGTTTTCGACTTATTAATAAGAGTTTTTCGTTAGTTTCGTCATGGTTGTAAAGGTAACGCTGCAGGAGAAAATAGAAATTGTACTTTTCGTCGGAGATCACTATAAACCTATTAGGGAAGCCGCACTCATATTTAATACTAGAGATACCCTGACAAAATGGTATGTAGCGCCCTATAGCAAACGTAATGAATACATTTAAAGCTACTGGTTCCGGCGAAAATGTATTTAAGAAACAACACAACAAATGGTCTCCACAACAGAAGAAAAGCTACTCAATGCAATGCAAGCGGTTATCGAAGACCCGAAAATTTCTTTAAGAAAATTGTCAAAAACTATTCCAGTTGACGTCAAAAAATCTACTGCTAGTAATATTTTAAAAATAAATAAATATCATCCACATAAACCGAAAAACATTCACACGCTTCTTCCTGGAGATTTTGAATCTCGTTTCCTATTTTGCGCGTGGTTTCAAGGCGAGTGTGAAGTTGATCCTTTTTTGCAAGAAAAATATTATATACAGATGAAGCCATGTTTACTTCCAACGGCGCGGCGTGGTATGCTCCCAAAATTGTCGGTGGTGAAGTGACAACAATCCAAATTTTATAATCGAATGCCGTAGTCAATATTCATTTAAAACCAATGTTTTGTGTGGCATTTTTAATGATCGGATCATTGGACCATACTTTTTCCGACAAAATATAAATGTTGCCATTTACCTGGACTTCTTAAGGAACCAGTTGTCTCAATTTCTTGACGAACTACCACTAAATATAAGACGTACAATTTGGTATCAACATGATGGAGCCCCATGTCATAGTACTAACACAGTAACTGGGTATTTAAATGAAGTATTTCCGCACCGTTGGATAGGCAGACGTTCAAATATTCCTTGGCCAGCCAGGTCGCCTGACATCACACCCCTGGACTTCTTTTTATGGGGCCGATTAAAGGAAATGGTGTATGGACATAGACCTTTTCAGGCAATTGACCATCTTGAAGGAGAAATAACAAACTGTGTCCAAGAAATCACTCCCAATATGATACGGACGACAGTAAGAGAAATTACAAGGCGTACTATAGTTTGCATGGAAAAAGAAGGGGGGCATGTAGAGACATAATTTTTCGCTTTAAACGATCTGTTTTTAGATCACTTTTATCATGTAATTGCTAAAATATTGTTTATTATTGACATTCACAATTTATTTTTGCTCTAAGGAAATTAAATGTTTTTAATATTCCTGATAGGTAGATAGGTTGATTATAGAACATGAAATAATCTTGCATTATTTTTTTACGTAATTGGTTTCCAACAAGAGGTAATGAATGCTCAACGTGTTTTTGATGATACCCTGTAAATTAAAATATTTGAACGAAAAATTGTATCTGACCACGTTTTGTGGTCCTTAGTAAAGTTTTCTTATAACAATTTGCTCTAAAATAAAAATAGAGGGTACTTCCCTCTTAACGTAATTCTGTGTTTCTATATTTTTTTGCCGTCCTGTACATGATTTCATAAGTTTTGATATGTCAATATGATTTGCGCATCAAGCAGAACCTTTTATAAAGAATAACTTTTTTTCGTAAAATCAACAATAAAGAAAATTTCCATAATATGTCTAGAACGTTTCTGGGCACGCTGTATAATGTAATGAATTAATAATTCCGTTGCCCATCCATGAGGTTTTATTTAAACTAATTCAAAACACTTCAATTAAAAATGTATGTATAGCATATTACTCATCACAATAATTAAAAGTAAACAATCAATATTTTGTAACTATTTTTCGTAAGACAAGGCGAATATATAAAATACATTGATGCGGCCAGCCGGGCCACCACATGTTCATTAAACATTCTGTGAATCGCTAAATCGCCCCTCTTAGACATAGTTCATATAGATGCGAATCCCGATATGCGAATATTGCTCTGATTGGTCTGTTTCAAATGTTTCAAGGAAATTGACCAATGAGAGCATTATTCGCAATTTGCAATTCGTGATTCGCATCTATAATATGAACTAAGACTTACGCATCCGGTAGGTATAAAGTAGTAATGGGAGTACTCGAGTACAGGAATCGAGTAATACTCGAATCCTACAGGAATTGGTAGTATTCGAATACTGACCACAAGCGTCGGGATCGATTCCTATTCTTAATATTAGATGCAGCTGCGAATTGCGATCTCACTTCTGACGCTGACTGAGACGGAACCGGGCCGGGTTCGAGAGAGGTTCGAAGTTCGAGGTTCGAGACCGAAACGCTGGAAATATTGGATCGGTGTCGGGTGTCGGTACTCGTCGTTTTACTAGGGTGAAGGAACGCGTTTTTAACCAAATAATTTTTTTAAATATTTTTTATGGTTTACTATTTGTCTAAAATATTTTAGTTTTTAAGGTTTTTATTTCATTTTTCCAAAATAATAATATGTTAAGAGAGAAAAACTTTTATTTATTTTTGTTATTTATTTATTTTAGAATGTTTTATTTTATTTAAAAACCGTAATAAAAATATTTTTTAAACATGTTATTTTTATAAAAAAATGAAAAAAATAATCTTTTGCTTTATTTTTTTAGCGATTTCTTGCGGAAAAAAAAATGTAATACTAAAAAATCCTCGTAAAAATCTCACTCGCTTAAATTATGAAAACAAATCGCTAAGTACTCAGTACTCGATATTCAATAAAATATTCGATTTTGCGAAGTACTCGATCCTTCAGTACTCGATTCTTGAATATACCCGCTTCTTCCCATCACTAGTATAAAGTACTCTGTGGTATTGACTCTTCTAACCGTAAAAGCTCAGACTAACACGATTCCTCAAACGAGTCCCCACTGTACAGGACTTATCATCGATGCACATAAAACACCACATTATTTCCCAACTATTTGGAACAAATTTGATAGTAAAACCCTTTTTACCCCATGAGTAACTTTATGAGTAATAAATTCTGGTTTTAGTCTTACCCACCCTTTCATATAAACAACGTTTTAGGTCATGAATCGACCAACATAGTGTGACAACGAAAATGAAGAATTTATGTAGTCATAAATTACATTTCTTACTCAGTTTACTGAAAATTAACTATGAAATAATAATTGATAAATTACTTTACAACTTAGTTGTAACTGTTTGAAAATGATATTGTTTTTATTACTTTTCAGGTGACAACGTTGATGCAATACTAATGAGAAAATCCTGTGCCATGTGTGTAGCAAGTCAGCTGATCATACTTCTTTTTCCAGTATTATTAACGGGGTGGCGATAGAAAATTAACGATTAAAAGTTATATGGACATCCTTCAATGATGTGATAAACTGACAGTTCAGTGAGAGGAATTTAATTTTTCTTGTATAAATTTGTACAATTTAAAAATCTTACATTTAAGATTTGTTACTTAGTTTCTATAAAATTTTACGGCCAATTAATGTAATTAAAAAATAGATGAGTAATTATTTTATAGAAACGAAGTAGCTTTATGCAGATGGGGTTAAGTTTTTGTCGATGAATTGGTCTGAAATTGGTAAGGTTTGACTCTTATCCATGGGTAACTTTAAGTTATGGTTTAATTAATATTCTACACGGCATGTATTTAATTTAATTAAACGAAGCCTTGCTTTTCTAAAGGGGCTTATTATTAACCGTTAAAAATGCAAATTGCTAGTGTATATTTTAAAGCAAATCGTGCCTGATGGTAACTTGAATGCAATAAAAAATGTCTCTAAGTCCTCCTAAAATTTCCTTAATTAAAAAATGTCGAAAATAAATGGTTTTTAAATTAAGATCGAACCAATTACAGCCCTTAGAAGGGCAAAAAATACCAGGCAATTAAATAAAATTTAACCCTATCTGCATTTTGTGCAGAGTCCTTTTGGGTATATTTGAACCAGCGATGCCATTTTTATTTGAATATTGAAAATTCAGATAAAAAATATACTTTTTGATCAAAATATATCTAAAACCTCATGTACAAAGATCACAAAAATACTTTTAACAAATTAATTAGATTATAATAATTAAATTAATATGTATAATAATTATATAAAATAATATGTCTAGGTTAGTGATCATGATCAATTTACTATCATAACTATCATTTGATTCATAGGCTCACAGACATGTATGTAAAAAACGTTCAGTTCTTGCGATAATACGTAACTAAATATACCAACCGTTGAATCATTTTTAAGTTTTGTGTGTTATTATTTGGAAATATACGAATGTCATGTTTTAAGGCGTTTGTATTATTAAGGCCATTAGCAGTTAACTATAAGTTTACCAAAATTACGTTGCTGACAGCTCTTGAAATAGAATTTAAGGGTATATTTATTTATACTCTAATAAATACGTTGCCTGGCAGATATGTAATTTGTAAACTCGTTTCCCAGCTTAATTTTCTTGAGAAAACGTTTAATGACATGTTTTATTTGTCAATATTAATTATCTACTAATGATGTAAGATAAATAACTGACAAATTGACTTTAGTAAATTATCAAGAAAAAGATTAAGGTTACATTTAATGAAAAATTGCGTCTTCTTGATAAATTAAAATTTAACACTTTATAAAATCAAATGCCAAGAACAAAGTTATTTGAGCAAGTCTCACAATGGGATCGAAAAGTATGGAATAATTCCTCATTAGAAAAACGTTTTACTTTATGAGAAAACACACGAACCCGTCAATAATTTTATTTATACAGTGTGTTCAACCAAATGGAATAAATTCGATAATAAATACATAGGGGCGTGTCCGAAAAAACGCTCGGACACGTCGATTGGTATTTCTAGTTGCGCATTTTTTTCAATAAAATATTTTTATACAGGGTGTGTCATGTAACAGTGGCCAATACTAACTTTCTTATTTTAAATGCAACACCCTGTATATTATTCAAATTTTGAAGTCGTCAGAAAATTTTAGACATATTTCATGTACAATATCCTGTACCTATCTTCAACTGTTTCGGAAATATTAAGTGTTTTCAGATTTCAGACAGAAAAAACTAATAAGTAATTATTGTTTATTTCTTGATAATGTAAAAAACAAAAAAAAAACATTAATGTAGGAGATGTTGAAAATTGATGTTAAAATGTTTTTACTGATATGAAATAAAAAAAAAAGGTATAAATAGTTTTGTTTACTTTTGTTTAAAACGCCTGACCTTAGCAAATTGTTGTCTGTCTGCATGACAGTAGTTGTCAGGTTTATAATAGTCGATTGAATTTCGTTAACTGCATATCAAAAAAATGGTATATTTAACAGAAATGTACAAAATAACAATTCTACAGATGATTGGTTATGGAGATAAAACACGGACGCAAATGGAAGTTGCACGCTTATTTCATGAAAAATTTCCAAATTTCCCGCCAAGGCAAGGGACAATTAGTAAAATAGAAAAGCAGTTTCGCCAGCTAGGACATGTAAAGCAGATAAAAAAAGTAGCTGCCAATGCAATAAGTGATGATACCAAATTAGATATTATGCTCGAGTTTCAGGAAAACCCACATACTTCTAGTCGAAAAACAGCCCCAATGCTCGATGTTTGCCATTCATCGATTATTCGAACATTACAAGAAAATAAAATATATCCCTATAAAATGATACCTACTCATGAGCTCATGGAAGACGATTTTGATAGGAGAACGTATTTTTGTGAACAAATGATGGCAATGTTAGATAACAAATGTGATCCAATTAGAACATATTTTGTTTTCTGATGAGTGCACCTTTACACTATTGGTCTAGGGAAAATCCTCACTGGATGAGAGAAGAACATACGCAATATCCTGAAAAGGTTAATGTTTGGGCAGGAATTGTTGGAGATCATATCATAGGTTCCTTTTTCATTAATGGCAATTTCAATGGCGATAATTATTTAGCACTGCTCCAAAATAATGTCTTGCCAACTTTGACAAACTTATATCCTGATCCAGCAAACCCACAACTTCCAGCGAATATGATATGGGTTTAACAAGACGGAGCACCGCCCCATTACCAAATCAATGTCCGGCAGTACCTCAACCGAGTAATTACAAATCGGTGGATAGGGAGGCGTGGATCGATGGAATAGCCAGCACGATCCCCTGATCTGACGCCATTAGACTTCTTATGGGCTTATGTCAAAAATATTGTATACAAAACTAAACCCTTCGACTTAGCTGACTTAAAAAGACGAATAACGCTTGCGATTAGATCGGACACGCCTGAGATGTTCAGTAACGTTAGAAGAAATTTCTATTTAAGATTAGGATGTTGCCAAGACGTTCTCGGCGAGCATTTTCAACATCTCCTACATTAATGTTTTTTTTCTTTTTTTACATTATCAAGAAATAAACAGTATTACTTATTAGTTTTCTTAGTGTGTTCTTGATTTCTGCAATAAATCTGAAAACACTTAATATTTCCGAAACAGTTGAAGATAGGTATAGGATATTGTACACGAAATATGTCTGAAATTTTTTGAAGAATCCAAAAATCGTATAATATACAGGGTGTTGTATTTAAAATAAGAAAGTTAGTATTGGTCACTGTTACATGACACACCCTGTATAAAGTTTTTATTGAAAAAAATGCGGAACTAGAAATACCAATCGACGTGTCCGAGCGTTCTTTCAGACACGCCCCCATGTATTTATTATCGAATTTATTCCATTGGGCTGATACACACTGTATGATTCATTGTATTCCGAAATTATTTTGTACTATACAGGGTGTTCATTAATGGTAGGAATGTACCGTGCGAGCAGTTAACTGTGCTTTGCATCTAAGACCCTACTGCTTAGCGGCAGATCTGTTGGGTATCAGTAAATACCAACATTAATTATCAATCAATCAGTTACTCCGTCATCTTTAACAGTCGTTACAAGTAATTTGATTATAGTCTGTTGCTTAATGCAAGAGAGCAATCTGAAAAAATAACGTCTTCTTGGAAAAAAATCATTCATTGGTTTACTGTAAATAAGAAGCCATTTCATAAAGATATGCTGAAAAAGGAGCTACTGAAGATTGTAAAGTTGAATAAACCTCTTTGTACGAAATTTGTTGTCGACGAAATCGCTGCAAAACGAAATATAACGGTACTTTGCCTTCCGCCATACCCCATATAATTGGTGTGGGAGCAAGTAAAAGGGTTTGTAGAAAGGCATGACACCACTTTTAAAATCAGAGACGTTGGAAACCTCTTGCAAGAGGGGATAAAGACAGTGGATTGTGAAAAATGGAGTAAATGCGTCGAACATGTGATTGAAATAGAAGAAAGAATGTGGGAAGCTGATAACATGCCAGAAAACACTGTAGAGACCCTTATTATTTCTCTGGACCCAACGATGATAGTTCATCGGACTACTCGGAACATGGTGACTATAATTCAAAAATCTAGTTTTATTGTACCGGGTGTCCAAATAAGAAAGGACGCCGGCTATATCTCAGGAACTATTAGTCCCAGAGCGTTCAGGTAAAAATTTTTTGTACAAAATAGGCCATTAAAAATTTCTGGATATAATTTTTAAGTTTGGGAGTTGTCCGCTAGGGGGCGCAACGAACACTCGAAAACATAATTCTGTGCTTATCTCCAAAAAGACATACTAATGGTATCCTAAAAACACAATATTTGAAATCTTGATGAGATTATGAAAAAATTCAGATTGGGACTTTTTGCCATTACTCTTCAAATAAGGGGTGGAGGAAGGTTCAAACATGCTATTAACAAATGTCATACAACTTTTTTGTTTTTTAACCGATTTCAATGATTTTGGCATCATTTAAAAGAGCTTTTCCTGTTTAATAAAATTCATAGTAAAAATAACAAAATTAAAAGATTTTGTCGCCGGTAGGGGGCGCTATTTCAAGAAGTCGACAATTTTCCCATTTTCCTAGGAAATTTCCAATGTAATGAGGTATTTATTTACATTTACATGGAAAGAGGATAAAAAAATAAGGAATTTAGTGAAAACCGCAAGTTGATATCTTAATCCTATCCCAAGATATACAAGATATACAAGAATATTTTGGGAACAAACTTTTTGCCTTGCGTTTTGGGTAAGTAGGCCTGGAAATGCAAAAATTAAACAAAACACCTGTAGTTGTCACTAAGGCTTATTTATCCGACGCCATTCTTTGTCGTTGTTGTGGTATTGCAATTAAGTATAAAACAATGAGAATTCCCAATGAAATAATATTTAATATGCTAGCCGTTTATTTTGATTGCTACCAGAACTCAACAATATCATCAAGAATATACGCGATGAGTTATCCTGGACAGAGACGATATAATAACAGAACCTTTACAAGATTGGCCAAACGGCTGCGAGAAAATGACAGTACCAAATTTAACATAAAAACAAAATTAAACACACAAGATTTGGGACTAAAAAAAAAATATGTAAAAAAAAATAAATCAGCTAATGTCTTTCAAGATGTTCAAAATGTCCGCCATCACATTTAATACAATCTCGCACTTTTCGTTCCGTTACATTAACAGCGGCTTCCACTTCGGCAATAGATATGCTTCTAATGGAATTTCTGATCCTTACGATCATATCTTCCCCTGTAGTGGGCCTTGTTTGATATACGATGTCCTTTATAGTCTGCCCCATAAATAAAAATCCAAGCAAGTTAAGTCGGGAGATCGTGGTGGCCAAGGAAATAAGCTGCCCCGACCAATCCACCTATCCAGGAATATCATATCCAAATAGTTTCGCACGCTTAGGGAAAAATGCGCAGGACATCCGTCGTGCTGGAAAAACATCGTAGCACGAGTAAGGAGGGGAATGTTTTGGAGCAACACAGATAAGTTGTTTTGTAAAAAATGTAAATAAGTATTTCCATTGAGGGGCTCGTCAAATATAAATGGTCCAATAATTCTTCCCCCTATATTATCCCGCACCAGACGTTAACAGACCACCGACCTTGGTATTGAACCTCTCGCATTCAGTGATGATTTGTTGGTGCCCTATAATGCATGTTGTGTAGGTTAACATTACCAACACTGGTGAACGTTGCCTCGTCCGTCCACAAAATGTTTGAGGGAAATTGGGGATCTTCTTCCATCATGTTAATAAACCAGTGACAGTAGTTCAGACGGTTATCAAAGTCTGTGTCCTTTAATTCTTGATGGAGAACAATGTGATATGGATGCATCCTAAAATAATAATAAAGTTTTATTACACAAAAAAACTTGATCGAAACTCAAGCGATAATAATTATAAAAAAGGGTTACTTTACGCACTTTTATTTATATTAGTGTTTATATTTATTTTTCACAACAAAATATTCAATTTTTGCACAAACCTGTGGTCTCTTAAGATGTTATGCACGGTTGATCTAGTAATGTCCAAATCCAGTGAAATTTGACGAATTCCCATATAAGGATATATTCCAACATATGCCAAAACATTCACTATGTTTTCTTCAGTGCGTCCATTTCCTCGCCTTCGGTTGATGGGTAAATTAACATTGGCATTTTCTCGTAGCCGTCTGGCCAATCTTGTAAAGGTTCTGTTATTATATCGCCTCTGCCCAAGATACCTCATCACGTATATTCTTGATGCTATTGTTAAGTTCTGATAGCATTCAAAATAAACGGCTAGCATATTAAATATTATTTCATTGGGAATTCTCATTGTTTTAAGCTTAATTGCAATACCACAACAACGACAAAGAATGGCGTCGGATAAATAAGCCTTAGTGACAACTACAGATGTTTTGTTTAATTTTTGCATTTCCAGGCCTATTTACCCAAAACGCAAGGCCAAAAGTTTTTTCCCAAAATATTATTGTATATCTTGGGATAGGATTAAGATATCGACTTGCGGTTTTCACTAAATTCCTTATCTTTTTATCCTCTTTCCATCTAAATGCAAAAAATACCTCATTACATTTGAAATTTCCTAAGAAAATGGGAAAATTGTCGACTTCTTGAAGTAGCGCCCCCTAGCGGCGACAAAATCATTTAATTTTGTTATTTTTACTATGAATTTTATTAAACAGGAAAAGCTCTTTTAAATGATGCCAAAACCATTGAAATAGGTTAAAAAACAAAAAAGTTGTATGACATTTGTTAATAGCATGTTTGAACCTTCCCCCATCCCTTATTTGAAGAGTAATGGCAAAAAGTCCCAAACTAAATTATTTTATAATCTCATCAAGATTTCAATTATTGTGTTTCAGGATACCTTTAGTATGTCTTTTTGGAGATAAGCACAGAATTATGTTTTCGAGTGTTTGTTGCGTCCCCTAGCGGACGGCTACCAAACTTAAAAATTATTTCCAGCAACTTTTTATGGCCTATTTTATACAAACAAAATTTTACCTAAAAGCTCTGGAACTAATAGGTGTTATTTGATTTATTTTTTATTCTAATAAGATTATACTTCAAAAATTCGGCTTCGATAAATATTGATGTGTATGAAGTGAGAAATTTCTGTTGGTACCTACCTTAAATTTAATTTCTTACAAGGTACTTCTTTTCATTTTCAAAATTTTGGATTGACTGTAATTCAAATATTTATTAGTTGTCTTTGTATAAATCTTAGGATTTCGAAGTAATATGTGTAAAATTCACTTGGACCATTGTATTTTCAATTAGATGTGGCAACACTGTTTTTAAAACTTCGATAAAACCATATAACGTATAAGTTTGCTTTATAAACTATGGTCCAAAAATGTTCCGTTACTAAAATACGGGGTGTTAAAGTTTTAGGAAAAAGAAAATTAATTAATATTTTCGAAACTACTTAAGATATTTCATTTTTTACTTTTTACATATGACATTTTCTAGTAAGTCTCTGTCGTTCAAGTTTGTGCGTTGTGAATTATTTATTTATTTTATGTACAGGGTATGGGACACCTATTCGACACTTTTATAGGGTATCTCCGTACTACCAAAAAAGTAATATAGGTGTCATGTACTCTTTTTGGGCCAAACCTAAAATGGTAAAATCAAAATTTGAAAATCTTCGCTCGCTTAAGAGATACGGGGTAAAATCAAAAAATTGACAATTTCAAAATTACCCTATATTCTCTTAGTTAAGAGATACAAAAAAATGTTTTATACAAAAGTTTCTTTATAGTGATTGTGGAATAATCTGCAGTTTTCAGAATAAGTATACGGGGTCAGGTAAGAAAGTTATCGCACCAAACCTCATTTTCTTAAATGGAATAGCCTGTATATTTTAATCTAATAGCATTTTAAATTCTCTTTTCAAACATATAACACAGCATGGATTATATTGGTTTCCTAGGCGATTTATTTAAACTTTATTACTTTGAAAGGAAAATAAAAGATTCAGATTAAGGTAAAAAATAACGGGAATCAACGCAAATGTTCAAAAGCTCCTCCGTTGTTTTCAATGCAACTAACCTCACAGAATTCCAATCGTCTCACATCATCACCAGTATGGAAATATTGGGTAATTTTAACAACATAGGGAAAATATTTATTGGACGTCAAAATTCTTTGCGCCTTAGATTTTGTATTTCCAGTTTCAGTTTCTACGTTTCTGACGGACGTAGATTTTTGTTTCTAAAATTACAAAGTGATTTTAAATAATAAAATCAGGATGTGTGCTTAAAACCACAAGACAGAAGTGAAAACCTTACCAAGACGAGATTCTCTATTAACCTTTTACAAACTAACATCCGCAAATCTCAAATTCAGGACGATGAAAGAATCTATCCATAACCACAAGACTTGCTTTTTTCCCCGACTGCATCGCGAACGTTGCATAGCCGAATCTGACGGCTCAATCTCATTCAATACCCAATTAAAGGGCTAAACGCGCCTAAAGAAGTTTACAAAGTTGAGCTACTACTATTCAAAGCTATCACAGGATATATCGTCATATTCCTGCGAGAAGTCACTAACTAACAATTTATTACTTCTGAGATAATTCAATTTAAAGATATTTTTTCGATTTATAAATCGGTATATAAATGTTCCTACATAAGGTGTGTTTTGAAACGAAGTTGATCAACTACAGAATTGGGTTCATTAACATTATTTTAACAATTTCTTTTGTAAAGTCGATTTTTTCCTTAAAATCTTCAGTTAGTGACTTGTGGCATTTAAAAAATCAAGATAAAAGTAACTAATGATTTATTTGCTGACTTACAAATTATAACTAATCTCATGTTAATTAATAAACAATCAAGTAAACACATAAAAAAATTTAGCAAACTAAAGTAGTTAAAAAAATCAAGATGAAATTTGCAATCGGACTTTCAATTAACCGCTGTCTTCGACTTCTTCTTCTTCTTCATCGTATACGGCAGGTTCCATAAAACGATCTAGCACGTTGGTGGCGGTTGGTAGTGATTGATACCATGGATGAAGTTCTTCTGGTATAATATTTTTGCGACATAGTTTTAATAAATCTTGCTTTTTGAGGGCACTTATGGAGAGGGGCTCATGATAAGCTATTTTTATTTCTGTTATTTTATTTTGACGACCTCGTTTAAAAACATTTAAGGTGCTGTAGGGTCCACTGTGGCTGTAACGAAATTTTATTATTCCTGGGTTTTGTTTTTCATACCGTAGGCATTTGATCTGAAGCCATTTGACTGTATTACCAGTATCATCTTTAAGTCGATTTTTAATAATCCGGTTACTGAGGTCTTTTAGGTCAAGGATGGCAGAAAACTTTAACTGGTTAGCCTGATACGGATTGGCCGTTTTTCCATTCCTATTGGATCTAGCCTTTTGCATTATATTCATCCACTCCATAACAGAATTAATACTGACATGCCTTTTTTCTCTTTCAATTGCACTGTGCATACTGTCCACTTCCATAAAGGAATGTCCAGATTCTAGAAACCTCTGTTCAATAATATCAACACTAGTGGTCTGAGTAAGGAAAAGTAATAATGCGGATATGTGTTGGTTTCGATTTTGGCCCCCACATGTATCAGAAAACGAAGAAATTTCTTTGATATTCTCTGGAAGCTTCGTGATCCACTTCATTAAGCCAGTGCCAATTTCATTACTTCCTCTCTTTCCATTTATTTCAGACCAGAGTATGCAGTAAGCCTTATTAGGTAATTTAGATTCATAAATGCAAAAATTGTAAATGCAAAGTTTTCTACCATAGTATAGAAGCGATTCTTCACCAGAGGGTATTTGAAGAACACTTTGCAGATCGAATGTAGCAGACATAAAAGTGGAATCAATATTTGATTTAGATTTATCCTCTTCCTTAGCCAGGTTAGCTTCCTTTTTTCGTGCAATATGTTCATTATAATTAGTTTGAAGTTGGTCATTTAGTGTTCCCATTTTTGTAGCTTCTAAAAATTTATTGCATAATGCACACTGATCTTTTTTTGGAACAAAAAACGAGAGATTGAATGATGTGCAAAATATTTTTCGGTACATACTGTGAGTTACCGGAATTCGGTTATTTTCGGTACAATACTCTTTGTATAAAAAGTACATTTTTGTAATAGACAACTTTAAGTCTAAATACCGCCTTTGTGTGTTTTTCCTGCAATAGTGTGATTCCATTGCAGGAAACATCTCAATGTGCTGTTTTACAAAATATACATCTTCATCTTTACTTTTATTGAAAGGGGCCTTTCTGCCTCTCTTATCCTCGCCTCTAAATGATCCTTCCTTATAACCTTCAAAGGCTTTATTTATCGGACCGTTACTTATATTTAATGTTTTTTGAAAAAAGTTTTGACAGACCCTGTGTTTTTTTTCGCCTTCATAAAAAATAGTTATGCCAAAAGTCACTAACTGATATTAGTGACTTTTAGAATTTATTCGCTTTATGAACACATGAATTATTTATGCGAAAACTCATTAAGTCATTTAGGGATTTTTGGCGATATATATTTTTTATATTTTTTACTTAGTGACCTTTAATGCGCCAAAATAACCTTGATTAGTTATGTTTCGCAGTTAGTGACTTTACACGCTAAAAGATACATTTAAAATAAGTCGCGTGTTGCAGTTAGTTAATTTTAGCACCGAATGTCAGTTAGTGACTTTTCGCAGGAATATGACGATATTACCTGATTATTGGCCTCGACAAATTCTCTTTCTCAATTTATTCATTTTCCTTGCTTTCTTTATTATAAGTTTTTGATCTCGGCATTGTAAAAGAACCATATAATTATGTTCCAGTCGTCGGAATATGTCCTTAAATGGTTAGGTACCGTCTTTCCGGATAGCGAAGAAAGTATACATTTTGCGCCATTTCTTCGTTTTCTCCACTTTCAATATAAACTGATATCATATCAAATTTTTCAAAATGTTGATAAGTCATAATATGTAAAAATAGAATTGATGTTAATAACAACTAGAATGTCAACATTATAGTTGTTTCTCGGATATAAGCTTTTGTTTCATGTCCTACTGTGGTTTAAAGTAAATATCATCTATGGCGTGTTATATATTTGAAAAGAGAATTTAAAATGATATCTTTTTAGATTAAAATATACAGGGTGTTCCTTTTAAAACAATTAGGTTAGGTGCGATAACTTTCTTACCTGACTCCGTACACTTATTATGAAAACGGCAGATTATTCAACAATCATTATAAAGAAACTTTTGTATAAAACATGTCTCTGTATCTCTTTTAACTAAGAAAATATAGGGTAATTTTGAAATTGTCAGTTATTTGATTTTCTCCCGTATCTCTTAAGCGAGTGACAATTTTCAAATTTTGATTTTACCATTTTAAGTTTGACCCAAAAAGAGCACATGACACCTATATTACTTCTTTGATAGCACTAACAATTACGGGGATACCCTGTAAAAGTGTCGAAAATGGGACACCCTGTACTTGTTGGTGTTAATAAAAATAAAACAAAAAAATTCTAAACAAAAACACCAATGTCTAACCAATATATTACATCACAAGGTCGAAATTTAAGAAATTCTTAAGACAATAATTATCGTTTTTAATTACCCTATTTCCATCGATTATTGTAGTTCCAGTGCAGCATACTTCCAGTCATTTACCTAAGCAGCAACTGCCTGTTGATGTTGTTGAAAAGTTAAAGCCCAATAATACCCTTTAAGTTTTTGAAGCTGCTCATGAGTCCCCATCTGAAAAGAACAATCGAAATTTTCAGTAGATCGAATTTCTGGTGGGCCCTCACGCCAGTAACAACATTCTTTGTTTTCCTATATTATGATTTGTTTATTTTTACATCTATCTACTATCATAATATGTTTTAAAACTGCCAGTACACTGTTATCCTGGTGAGGACATATCAGTATAGTCCTCTAAATTTATATTCACACCAAACAATATAATATTCTTATCAATTTTCATTTTTCGTTGTTAAAACACTTAAAAAAACTCTGTTGTCAAGCCGCCTGGAAAAAATTGCAGAAAAGCTGATTTTAGCTAAAAAAATAACAGTTTTGTGTTTGAGCACAACGTTCTGCCTAACAAAAACTTCGGCATTAGAAGCGAACATTGTACAATTAGGCAGACAACGAGGCTCATGTCCACAATAGAAGGGAGCACACGGGGCGGTCTTCCTTGACGTGAGTAAATCATTTGACAATGTCTGGCATAATGGTCTTTTACTGAAATTAATAAGATTCGGAGCCCCGAACTACCTCATCAAGGTAGTAGGCTCTTTTCTGGAAAATAGAAATTTTGCAGTCTCGTCGGAAAACGCAGTTTTCTTGAAGAAAGACATCAGGGCGGTAGTGCCGCAAGGCTTACCTCTCTCCCCGATGCTATATGACATTAATACGCATGACATTCCGCGAGATAGACCAACGCAGCTTTATCTTTTCGCTGACGACACTGCATCAACTTCAACTTCTAAGCAACCGCGACTATTTGTCATACGTATGCAGCGCCATGTAAACCAATTGGAAAAATGGCTTTCTAATTAGAAAATGGGGAAGCATTGAATCCTTCCAGGACAAAAGTCATATTTTTCTCCAGAAGACGCATTAGACGGTCCGAAACGAGGCTCAGAGTCGAGAGGGTTCAAGAGAATTGGTGCCAGGAAGTGAAGTACCTGGGACTTTTCTTCGATCAAAGAGTGAATTGGAGGTTAAATTCATTAATAGAATCAAGGCATGCTGCGTCAATTAAGCTCAATCTACTCCCTGCTTCACAGGCGAAGTGACTTAGTAATCGCTCCAAAGTTAACCTCTATAAGGACTTGGACTTACTTACTTATAGAGCACCATCTTGGTGCAATATAAGTAAGTCCGAGCTGAATACGTTTCAGGTGATTCAAAACAAGGCGCTAAAACTCATCGCAAATGCTCCAAGATATACAATGAATCGTGTATTGCATCACGACTTTCGAATACCGACAATCAACGAATTATTTTTAAAAATAATCAGACTATTACAGACGTACGAACGTATCGACCAATATACTAATAACCGAGTCGCATGCGACGGCCAGACCAAACTCTACATACAAACTGCCGAAAGATTGGCTCTCGTTGACATAAATCTCTAACAGTAGAGAAGCACTACCATGATAGTCTAATAGACAAGTAACAGGCGCCAAGAACTATGCAACTTTGCAGCCTTCATAAACGACACGTGACACAAATAAATAAAGCAATAACCGAATCAAAATTCAAAACTAAGCGACAAGACCCAAAAAGTCTTCGATGAAACAACAGATGTAAAGGAATATACTGACGTAAAACCCCAATTCAAGACCCCGTGTACATACCTCCACAATTTTTCCTTCATTTAAAACCAGTATTATATCTGCATTTCGAACTGTAGATAGTCTATGGGCAATCACTATAACTGTTCTTCCTTTTCTGGCATTGTCTAAGGCTGATTGTACAATTTTTTCAGACTCGGCGTCCAGCGCACTAAAAAAATCAAATTATTTACATCAATAACTGTCAAAAAATCCGCAGGGCTATAAAATTAACATTTTAGGCATACACTCAGTGGCGTGCCCATGATTTATTTGGTGATATTGTTGATAAAAAAATTTATGCAGGGTGCACCAAGTAAAATGGCCTATTAGCAGTATCTCGAGAACTAAATGAGATTTTATTTTTAGGATGTGGCTGTGGATATAAGAGATAGATTTTTACGTCTTTAAAATATATTGGAAGATGCAGTGTTGTCAGATCATACTGAAACTGACAGCAACTTTGGAATTTTAAATAAATTCTAATATCAGGGTATCCCAAACTCGATGGTATATTAGGAGCATCTAGAAAACGAATAAAAATATCGCGCTGAAATTTTGGAAACGGTGGTAAGATGTAGCATTCTAGCCTCTAAAAATAGTTTTGAAAATGCGGCGTTGCCACTTCTACCTCTACCGGATATTAACTTTCGATTTTTTGATTCTGCGGCTCAATCTGAGTAACTTATATTAACCATGCCCTACATCTATCTCCCATTGTTCCTTAGATATTAATTATATTGTTATTTTTTGGGGCCAAAACAGGAATAACAAAAAATAAAATATGGTACGCATCTACCAACTATTTAAACAATCTACAGGTAGGTTGTATAACAAACTTGGAAAATATGTTATACAGGGTGCCCAATCTTCCTCAACATCGAAGACGGCCTTGTTAATACCATTTTATTACATATAATTACTCGAAATGGCCTATTTGAGTTTATGGAAACTCGGCAGAATTAACGTTGCTTATTTTTTAAATCAGTTGCCGGAGTCAAAAAATAGCATCGACTGTGTCAACCCCCTAGCTCAGCTTTCAACTGAACATTATCATTAATCTCTATTTAATTGTGACAATGGTTCGATTTTCAGTTGAGAAACGTGCTATGTACGATGTTCTCAGAAATTCGTTTTTAGCGAAGAGAAGCTATTGTATTTCATATCCGAAAAAAATGAATCTTCAACGAAAATATTTAAGCGAATTAGCAGGTGCTTGCTAGAAGAAGGCAGAGTTTTCAAAAAAAGGAATAAATATGATGTAAGACCTAATGCAAACGAGATTAATGTGCTGGCTAAAATTCATATCAATCCTGAAAACTCAACGGTACCTATAGCCACAGAAGGTAGTACAACTTCTGCAGAAGTAATCTTAGAGCAACATCAAGGCTAGTCTGGGAATGCCAGAATGAACTGAAAACCCTGGCGGACAGATATACTGTTAAACTATTCTGGGTACCAAGTCACAGAGGCATTTTTGGCAACGAAAGAGCAGACGAGCTCGCGAGGCAAGCATCAGCTGTACCATACATTGGTCCTGAACAAGCCCTAGAAGTACCTAAATGCACAGCACGAGAAACTACTAAGCGATGGGCCAAAAATGAAAACAAAGTCTACTGGAACAGCAGACAGGGACTCAATTATAGCAGGAACCAACTAAGAACAACAACGGGAATCCTATAACAGGACATATGGCTGTCAAGGATCACCTGAACAAAATGAAGGTATATAATGGAGATCTTAGCTGCAGGCTCTGCGGCAAGGATAGGGAACCTCTCTATCATGTTGTCTGTCAATGCGAATCTTAAGATCGCAGGGGAGTATACTTGGCCCCTTGCTATTTATTATTTATATAAACGATATTAATCATGTTGAAGGTACACATTCCATCAATCTTTTTGCGGATGACCTCTAGTTTATTGTTCAAGTGATAATTTGGATAATGCTGTTTTGAATATGAATAACTCATTGCGTAGTATTGATAAACATTTATTTAAGAACAAACTTAAATTAAATGCTAGTAAAACTAAAAGTATGATTTTAACATCTTCACATAAGTATGACCAGATTGTTTGGAATGATATTGAAATCAGAATTGATGACAGTACAATTGAATTGCTGAATATGCTGAATATGTTTATAGAAAGATTGCTACAAAGTTATATTTTTTCTCTAGAATATGCAAGAAAATATCAATGTATGCAAGGTTGACTCTTTATAACAGTCTCATAGAACCACATTTTGACTATTGTCCAACATTGGTCTTTCTGCTTAGCAAGAATAAAATTTCACAGTTGCAAAAACTACAGAACAGGGGGATGAGACTGGTATTTTGAGTTAATCGATATACACCAATTAGATTTATGATGGATTAATTGAATTGGTTTTCGGTGGATAACAGAATTTTTTTATTAAGTATGGTTTTTATTTATAGGTTGAGTAAGGGATTACTGCCCGATTATTTTGGGGATTTTGTAGTAAGAAATGATATACACAATTATAATGTTAGAAGACATGCGAATTTTCATATAACAAGAACAAATATAATATTCCTGTGAATGTAGTGATTTTTTTTGAGGTTTATAAATGTTGTGCCCTGTTGTATTGTGATATTGATAGTAAATTATGATGATATAAGGCAATTTGTAACTTAACCTAATGTTGTGTTTATGGTAATTGTTTCAATTAGTGTGCAGTTATGCTGTTTGTTGTACTGTTGGCAGATATTTATATTGAAATTAATGTAATTTATGTTTTGTATATTAGGCTTGTCCTACAATAAAGAATTTTGTTATTATTATTATGCCATATTCGGGAGAGAAAAGCTGGAACTGAATGATATAACCACTAAATCAGCAGTTGACGTGTGTAAACTAATACACGGAACCAAGATAATCGAGTGGATACAATAAAACGAAGGTTTGCACAATAAGCCTACTTATGACCGCAGTGCTCCGGATAAGGACGGGCCTAAGAAAACAAAATCTTAGAGCAAGAGAAAATCTTAAAAAAACACAAGTTTCATGACTATAAATTTCATGCGGTACAGCAGCTTCATGCAGGGGACCCCGAAAGACGATTAGACTTTGGCAATTGATTTCACATTCAAACTGCTATTCCAGAATTGTGTCAATCAATTCTATAAAGTAACGAAGGTACATTCACCAACTACGGTACCTATATTTAATAGAAAAAATAAGCATTATTGCGCTACCGAGAATCCCCATTTGGTCCACAAAATTAGTAGCTCAGGTGCGTTTTAAAATAGATGTATGGTATTGACTAGTTGCGGATAGAGTAATAGGCCCAGTTTTTGTTCGAAAACAATCTAAATAGCGGAAGATACTTAAATTTACTACAGCAAGATTTGAAATTTGTGCTTGCCCAGATAACCAAAATGGCATCTTAAAGCGCTTAAAAAGCACTCCTTATCAGCACAGTATCATCGGAGAGGCGCTTACATATTTAGCTTGCCAAGCACCCCGGCGTCCGTCCGGCCAGTGAAAAATAAGCGGTATTCCTTCAGCAAATATGGCCACCCATATCGGCGTAACAAGTGCGAATAAAGCACTTTAGAACCGCTTCTTTTATACCACTTATTTGTATGCGCTTAAAATGCATTCCAAAATAGCCATTCTAAAGCAATAAATACCCGCTTGTATTGCACTGGATTTTCAAACTATTTTGATGCGTTTTAGGCACTTACAAATTTCGGAAAATAAGCACTTCTTTAAAGCGGCAGAATTTCACTCTTTTAGAACTTAGTTTTGGCACATAAGACAATCTCACACAAGGGAAAATTGTTTCGCAGATACTACTGTATTCTGCACAAGTACTACCAAATGTTTTGACGACGACCCCTTCTTGTGATATGTCTTTATGTCCCAAAAACTAGAACGTTTTACCTGAATTTTATTTCTTCTACAAATTCTGACCTAACCTTGAAAAAACTAACTTGATGCAATGACGATTTGTCACAACTGAGTCGAGATCTGACTTCCCTTCGCCCTGATAAGGCAACAGGATTATGTTCGTATTAGATTGCTTACCTAACCTAAGTTGAGAAAAATGTAACAATTCTAACAAGTTTTAAAATTGTGGGTATAAACAAACAACTTAGTTTAGGCCAGAAACTAAAATCAACAGAGGTAAGAAAAGAGGAAATAGAAAAAAAACACTGTTTATACATTTGACATGCAGCGTATTATTTATTTGTGCAGTATTTTTCTGTCAAATTCAATACACGATACAAGAATATTATAATATAGAAATATATGTACATATATTTTATGTCAAATAATATTAATAAAAAAAAAGAAATTTCAAATAAAAATAATTTTTTAACAAAGGTTCCACAGTGGATGGCATATTAGGCGTTTATGGAAAACCCGTGAACGGAATAATTCAAAAATTTGGTTTTGTATAATATAAGGGCCTGCTCTACATAGCTAAAATATGTTCAGTATTGCGGCGTTGCCGCTTTTGCTCAAAGCAGGTGGCAACATCGTTCATTTTAAATAGAACATATCCTATATTTTACATCATTTTTGGATTCTACATATAATTAAAATAATTTTATAATAAGTACATTTATTAAGTGTAAACTTAATAGTTTCAGAGATATCGACTTTCGAAAAATGACATTTTTGAACTTTGACAGCTTCTAGCTTTCTAACGGTCGTCTTAGAGCAAAACGGCTTACATGTTCCTGTCTTACTTTTTTATTCTTTCCAAAACTGTTAACTTCCGGTTAGCCAGAAGATTTCAAAGTTCAAAAATGTCATTTTTCAAAAGTCGATATCTCGGAAACTATTAAGTTTACACTTAAATGCACTTATTATAAAATTATTGTAATTTTATGTAGAATACAAAAATGTTGTAAGATATAGGGTGTTCTATTTAAAATGAACTACTTTGAGCAGAAACGGCAATGCTGAAAATATTTTAGCTGTGTAGGCATGCCCTTATATTATACAAAAACCAAATTTTTGAATTATTCCGTTCAGGGGTTTTCCATAAACGTTTAATATGCCATCCAATGTGGAACACCCTGTATATACTTCATATTTTGAACATGCAAACATCTTACAATCTTCCATAGGTTTATTATTAACAAATTGGTGTAACCTTACACCCGAGGACAAAAGGGGCGGTTGCTAAAGTAAGTATATAGGCACTTTATTCCCTTGTGGTATTTATTATAAATGTAGGTACCCATATACGTTTGGGTATTTAGATATCTAGGTTTTACATTTATCGAACTTGAGCATGTATTTTTGGAGTATATAGATATTTACTTTTCACTATACCTATACCATTTTGTTTGACATTGGTTTTATAATCACCGTTAAAAATTTGCTTAAATAATATTATGCAGGTAAGTACTTACTTAAAAATATATACACTTTTTTTAAAAATAGTAATTTTTGCAGTATACCTATAATATTTACAGATAAATCATATATTAGCTTCAATATATTTACCTTCTAATAAAGTTTTATGGCAAATGGAGAAAATCAACAAAGGGTATACATATTATTGCAGGATACTTTTCTCTATTCACTTCCTCTTCCTCTTCCACCTTCTCTATCCATACTGTTTTGTAAATATAATTTTATTATACCTTCCACATCTTTTTCAGTCGCATTTCTGGATAAGCAGTTTTTTCTTACAGCAACTAAAAACCAAGTTAGGTTAAAATAGTATTTTTTAATTTTTTGAAAAAATTTTTCGAAATTTTTGTCATAATGTGTAGTTTAAACCCTTTTAAAAAAATAATTTTCCTTGTAAATACAATAGTCAGTCGGATGTAACGCAAAGGCTGAAACCCTAGTTCCTAACCTTAAATGGCTCAAATCTGGAATAGTTCCGGACATAGGCGCAATTCCTTTAATTAAATAAACCATTATTAGCTCTGCATTAGGGCAGCAACATAGCAAAATTGCCGATATCTATCGGTACAGACAACTCATGAATTAAAAAAAAAACTCCTGATCTGTCAATCATTTATTTTCGGTTTGGGCTTCTGAATTTTGTACTAAATTGTGCATGACTTTGTGAGTTGCATTACTTTTATCGGTAGCCATATGCTTGCTTGAATAATTATTACACTTTTTATTTTACTCACCTTATATTTTTTCAAATCACACACCCACAGGAATCAAAAAAACACGTGTGCACGAAACACACGACAAAAGAAACGAACAAAATGGCCGAGGGCGGAGGACGGCGGATGGAAATTAATTATTATAACAGGATCCTGTATTACCGATAGATTTTAGATACGTTTATGCACTCACTACGCGCTTTTTAGGCGTTTTAAATTCAATGCTTGAATGCGTTCGGAATTTCAGTGCTTTAAAATTGATCGGGACCAACTGCAGGAAATTCGCCTTTTTCGATGTGCACCTCATGCGCTAATTTCGGAAGTCGGTTTTAGTAATATGCAAAATAAGCACTTTTTAGACATACTGTTGCAAGCGCCCATTAAATAAATGGTGGCCGTAACATTTTAAGCAGTTGTTCATCAAAACTGAAGAAAAATATCGAAAACTAAGTGCTTGCCAAACACTTCAAAGAAAGTATTTCGAATTTGAATGCTGGCCAACGCTATATCGGCAGATCAAAACTAAGTGTGTTATCTGGGTGATGAAGTCACATTATAAGTAAAATTAAATGGTTCCAGCAAAACGGATATACAGCTCAAAATGCTTTAATAATTCGTAACTACTTAAATGAACCTGGAAATTGGATTGGAAGCTACGGTCCTATTCCATTGGCCACCTCAATCACCTTGTCTTAATGCGCTGGATTTTTTGTTTGTGGGGAAATCTGCAAAACAAGGTCTATTATACCACATGTATTAATATTCAGAAACTGCAGCAACGTATAATTGATGCCTTCCAAACAGTTACATCATGGTTAGACGCGCTGTTGAATAAATGGACCGTTGCACGTTGTATTGAAAATCAATAATCAATGAAATTATATTATCTACTAAGTAAAATATTTAGTTATTTTTTATTCATAATGGAGTGTCATAATTTTGTACTTAGGTAAGTTTGCATTTTAAATAAAATAAGATATTTTTACTTGTTTCTATTTTGATTCAATTCCATTTAAATATGTAAAATTTGTTCCGAAACGTAAGTAAATAGGGTTACAACTAACTAAATACAACATTGTTATTGGGGGGTAAAATGTGCTTTAAAAAATAAAACTAAAAATCCAGGTCGATATTTAAAAAAAATAAAGTGGGTCATGATAACTCAGTTACAACAAGTGATATAGAAAAGGTCGTAACGTCGTTCTGTGGAGAAGAAAAAACTACAAAGTATTTATTCCAAGAACGTTTTTCTAAAATTGAAACCTTTCGTGTTATTAAACGAATTAATTCTAGACGTTTTTAACAAATCACCTTGTATCTCACGAATCAAAAATAATTAGACAACGCAGTTAGTGGATCTTAAAAAAAGCTTTAAAAATTGCACATTTTCTCTAATTTAATCCACTTGGTAGTTATTACCGTTTACAAGATACCAATAGAGGGTAATTGAATAGTTGCCACCCTGTATACATATTAAATAAATGAAGAACAAATTTAATCACTGTTTCAAATCAGTAATAATATACACGGTGTTTCAGTTCAACAAATAACAACAATTAACCATATTTTTAAGTATCGGAAATACCTGTATTTTACACTGACCTGTACATTGCAGCTAAGATTTAGCCATAGCGTAAAAAGTCTCCCGGTTAGTTCAGTTTTAGTTAGCTTTAGTATGTCGAAGTTCAAAAACATCAACATTTGTTAAAACCATGTTTTTTCAAAAAAAAAATGGAAATTAATTATCATCTACAAAACATTAACAAACAGATATAGAGAACTAATAAGAAAACTTGACAGGAAACTAATAAATTCTAAAAATATAATAATATACAGTAATTCATTTAAAATTGCAAAGTTGCTGCCACTCTTAGTATGATCCGGCAACACTGCACAATCTAAAGTATTTTAAAAGGGTGAAAAAAACACCTCTTATGGCCACAATCAAAATAAAATCTAATTTGAGTTCCCGAGATACTTCAAATAGGCCACTTCACTTGGTGCCCCAAAAATGTACCCTCCTTAAAGTCTGAACACGCCACTGCATACATCTGACGATACCTTGTTGCTTCATCCAAAAGTAAAATTTTTGGATCTTTTAACAAAGCCCTAGCAATGGCTACTCTTTGTTTTTGGCCACCAGATAAAGTCGCTCCTCGCTCTCCAACCATAGTATTGTAACCTTTAGGAAAATTGCAGATGAAATCATCTGCGTTGGCCATTTTAGCGACTCTTTTAATCTAAAACAATTTTAATTATGAACCTATTTGATGTATCCTACATGATCATATTTATGTAGACGTTATTTTGAACCTTGGCACATTCAAAACCCTGATTATCTTAATCGCCTATCAAATTGAGTTAATCAGTGTCAAAAGTACAGACACTTAATACATTGATATTAAACATGTGAGTGAAGTTCATGAGTGAACTAGTCGATTTATCCAACTATTTATTTATTCAATACTTCCTCCATATAATACAAAATGTATATTGGACGTGACAAGAAATTCTGAAAAATACTGATTTATAGAAAAACTAACAAATAATATACTTTTTCCACTACTAACCTATAACATCGCCATTATTGACCGCTTATTAACGTTAAAATCGTTGAATAATTGAATAAGTTAGGATTGGCTTATTAAAGTTTATTCAAACTTGGCACATGGGTTTATTATATCGGTCTCTTCAAAAAATTATAATACAATTTTTCTCTAAAATGTATAGGGGAGCCAATATTTAGCCACCTCAAAATTTACATGGGATTTCCTATGTTCAACTAAGCCATGCGTCACCCGGTATAACTAATATCACAAAAACAATCTAACACCACTTGACAAATTCAGAGTGACTGTATAGAATTTTTGTTTAAACTTGTCGAAATTTTTAGTCTCTTATGCTCGTGGAAGTTTATTAAATGCGTTATTTCCCATGTTCAACGACGTCGGCTGTTTGGGAATGGAGATGTCTGGTATGCATGCCCTTGATAATTGTACCCTTTGTTGTAAGGTTGTGTTATATGTTATTTTGATAAAAAGCAGTAACTTGTACTATTACAGAGAGAATATGAACATTAACCTGTAATTTTTAAAGATTGTAGCATTTAATTGTGCTCCATTCAAGCCACGTACCAAACGCTTTTGCAACATAAAGTTTTTCAATTTTCGGTGAACAGTCCCATGTGATAATTCCATAGGATAAGCAACTTAGCTTTGCGTAATATTTCCGACTATAAAACAAGATGTCGCAAGTCTACCAGCGAGTTGATCTCCATGCAATTCTCTTAGGGTTGAGTCAAGATGTAAATCTAAGAATTTAATGTCTCATTCGGGATTGACTTATCTCAGAAAACAAGAGGCAATTTATTGCTTTTTTCATCTGATTTTGGGGGTTAAGGAAGCATGTCATTAGACCCACACCAATTCCTAAGCCTATAGTGAACGAAACGAACTAGTTCATGACTTCGGAGAAGACTAGTTCAGACTGAACGATAAATCAATACGCCGCCGCCGGCGCTGCACCGATCAATCGGAGATTAGGAGAACGGATCTGACGGGGCGAGGTGTTCTTACCTGCCTTCACATATTCCTGTAATTCCGACAGTAAACGGATGGTTAAGACAAAAATTTCATATACACATCGGCTCGCATAGGCTTTCTTTCCAAGATACAGGGTCTTACAATTTTTAAGCAGAATAAAAAATATGTACGCTACTACCATTTTCCTTTGTAATAACACAGTTATGTAGACAGGTCAATGTCTAATGCAAAGTACCTTTCGATATTTTTTGAATTTCGTCTTCTTTTAGAAGATAAATGCAGTTCAATTAAACTCTGTTAAATATCAATTCCGCAAAAAAATCCCTACCTACAATAAAATGGCATTTATCTCCTAAACGCAACCGAAACAAACATAAAAACAAAAGGTACTTTTCATTGGGCATTAAACTGCTTACATAGCTGTGCTATTAAAAAGACAAAAGTCAATGATGGGGAACATATTTAGTAATTTTTAAAATTTATTACAGCGCCTGCTCGCACGCAAGCCCCTGGTGAACCTGTTCACCTTTTTATTGCTAAAATATGTGCCATTTTAAGTACGTTTCACATCCCAAATTTAATTAAAATAAATTATTAAAAGCTGTTAGGGAAAGATCTTGGCAAAACCAAAAACGTTTAAAAGTTATAGCACCCTCTATCTTGGAAAGGAAAGATTTGCCAACATATTCTATGGAATGTTTGTCTTATTTTGAGTCGACCAGTCTGTCCTTAAAGGGAAATACAACTGTTTCCGAACATATTGTATATTTAGGTATATTACTTATGATTTAAGGTTTTATATTTGTTTTTAACGAATCGAATTTATAAATATGTGTTATTTTATATAACATGATTAATGATCCAACACTATTTTAGAGTGTTAGTAGTGAATGAGACCATTATTATCTTAAGGTCGACAATTTTACTTCTACAGCATTTCAATAAGATTTTTTTAAGTAAGTTTCCATGTTATAGCGAATTCCATTGGTAAAAGAACCATTCTACAGTTTAATACAAGTATTTGAAACCCATTGCTTTCGAAAAACTGGATTAAAAAAATCAAAAAATACTAGATTTTAAAAGTATCAGACTTGTATGTATCAAATACTACTTTGGGCAATAGTACCAACAGGAATGAGGAGTATTACCCTTGGCTTGTTGAAAAGATTAAGTCGAAAAGTCAAACCTGGAAACCACTGGTAGTGAACTGGTGCCGTATTTTTTTAGCACTGTTTCAGAGTTTCAGTTACATAGCACTTGACATACCACTACCGTACTCCTTTACCAATGGAATTCGAATATTGTGACGTTTCCTTACAATGTCTAAAAAACGAAGTGTGGATGCATCTCCTGAAGTATTTCTGGTATTACCCAATAACTCAAACAAAGTGGAATGTAATAATTATTGTAAAAGATACGTATCTGAAATCAGGATATTTCAGTAGGTATCTAAAAGTTTTGTGAACGAATGAGCTATAAACTAGTTCCATGAACTAATCATTGTGATGAATGCGAACGAATCAACAAGTTCACGAAAATAAACTAGAATTCCTATCTCTAGTGGATATACAATTTTTCTAAAATAAATAAACAAACAAACCATGGACATATAATTTAATACTTACATCATCGTCAGAAGCATCAGGATTGCCATATCTGATATTTTCCAAAATTGTAGTACCAAATAAAATTGGTTCTTGACTGATAAGGCCCAAAACCTTTCTTCTCATCCAGGATGGATCCAAGGTTCTTATATCGTGTCCATCAATTGTAATAATGCCAGCGTCCACATCATAAAATCTAAGAACAAATTATTATTTTCCATAAGTAGCTGTTAATAAAAATTAAACCTACCTTTCAAGTAGAGCTACAATTGTTGACTTGCCATTTCCAGAAGCACCAACAATGGCGATAGTTTTGCCAGAAGGAACTGAGAGATTAAAATTTTCTAAAATAACCTAAAAAGGTGATATTAATCTAAGTTAATTAAAGTTAAAAACTCAAAGCTTATTTATTAGCTAGACAGGGTGTATGTCCGGTAAGTATATGGCACACTCTCAGGAGCTAATTTGTCTACTAAAGTACCCCTTAACGGAGATACAGAGCCCTAAAGGGGTACCAAGCGACTTATCTTTTCGGCTCTAACTTTTGAACGTATGTATAATCTAATAAAAATTTAATATTTTATGTAGACCATAAAGACTCATATAACTATACTACAGTAGATGTTTTACATCGTCAGGGAAGTTAGGAACGGACTTGCCCCCACACTTGTTGGGCCACAATTTAGACAGGTGTCATTTTACAGAGCTGAAAACTGATTATTTAAATACTCTGGTCACTCCTCTTTAAAAAAAGATACTTGTTCCGATAAAATTAGCCGTTTTCGAACAAAATAATTTTTCGGTATAACAGGTTTAAGCATTGACTTTTGAAATGTATTTAATAATCAAGTTTATTACCATAAGTTAGTTATTTTAAACACAGTAACTAATCGAATAACAGCATAACTAATAATTCGCATTAAAATAATAAAATTTGCCATTATTACATATCATTAATGCTCACATGCATCTAACTTATGGACAAGCACTCGGCAATTGTGTGGATGCAAGAATATATTAAGGCGTAAAGTCTTAACATGTCCGTGCATGTCTATTCTTACTAAAGAAAATAAAGTAAAACTAGAGAAAGGTCCTTTGTTTAATTAACTTTCAGATTAGTTTTGATTCATTACTTTTACACAAACTGATACTAAAATGCAGTCATTCGTGCTGACCATAGTGTAGTATTCCTGGCAAAGTATTATTTTCTATATATTATTTCGAACTTTTAGAGAGAAAGCAGCTTTTCCGCACTAGATATTGCTCGGACACATTAATTTTCTATTAACACATCTTTAAATATTGTTAAGACCCCAGGTGTTTCAGAAGAACGGTACGCAACTTAAGGGGGCGATTCCTTATGATATTCTAAGAGAAAAAGTTCATATGAACATGTGTCCGGAGTTTTAGATAAACAGGGTGTTAAAGTTTTTTTTAAAAAATCGGATGCAATCGTGCGTTCTATCAGAAGGTGGCCATTTTCAACATTTGCTTTGATTAACTGTTGCATTTTTTTGTATCATTATTTTTAGAAATAATTTTATTTTCAATTCAAATGTTTTAATTAACTTTGAAATACATAGGTATTTTTTTTGTACACACAATAAAGTGGTTTTTATTTTTTCTTTCGAAAACAAAGCAATACACGAAAGCAATTCAGGGAACAAAAAAGTTGTATTATTAGTTGGTAAATCCAAAAAAAATTAGAGAAAAGTCAGTGACGAACATTTTTTTCTCAAGAATATTCGTTAAGGAGGTAGTGGACTGTAGTGAAATTTAATCTAGTTAGTGCTAATTAAGCCCGCTCTTATCATTATGAATAACGGTACCAAGTTTCAATCAAATCGGGAAAAGGATGTTTAAAAAAGTTACCTATAAAAAACTATGCTTTTTTTTAAATTTTAATACTTTGAATATCAAAAACGGGTCAACTCCGGACACATGTTCATATAAACTTTTTTTCTTACAATATCATAAAGGATCACCCCCTTAAGTTACGTACCGTACTTCTGAAACACCCTATATAATGTGCTTTTTTCGAGTAAACATAATGGGTGAAGTAAATAAAAGCAGGCATGCGCTTTTACTTATTAATTTTTCGAGTAAATGAAACTCTAGGCGGTGCTCCCACTCTAAGAAAGCGAATGGAAATATTTCTCCAGTATAGGATACCAATGAGGCAAAAACTATTTAGCAGGCAACATACAGGATATAGTTATTAAAAAGCCTGGACAATTTGGTGATAACTACATAAATAGAAAACATTCTCCTTTGTTAAATGTTCAGATTACATGTGATGTCAGCGAAAGAATAACAAGTGTAGATGCACAATGACCTGGAAGTGTGCATGATAGTAGGATGTGGCGACAGAATGCAGTTTAACAAACACTTGCAAGTTTAAACGGAAATGCTTGTTTTCTAGGGGATGGTATTTATGGGTGGGTTTTTAACACCGTTTAGGCAACCTCACAATAAATAATTGGAACAGCGATACAATACATTACATGCAAAAGAGAGAGTGGTCATGGAACGTCAGTTAAAACGCGCTTTCCAATAGGGTAAGACTCACTGTTATTAAAGTTCCGAAAATAATAATATGTTTTGCTGTACTGCACAACATTGCCTAAGCACTTGCAAATAGTTCAAATCTGAATCGGTTGCAGTTTCTTTCAGTCTAAATGAAAAAAACATTTCTATATGAAATATAAATTGTAAATCAAATATTCTAATTTTTTTTTTTTTATTTGTACTTGAATATACACTACATACTCTAAAATAGCAAAAAATAACAGTATATTTCTCTACTTACATATTTTAATTAGTTTTTCTAACATTATTGTACAGGGTGTTACGATGACTCATACTTTACATAATGACTTACAGATACCAACAATAACTGAGTACATAGACAAAATTATAGTGGACTACTACAAACGGACTGACATTTCCCTGAACCCCTTAATAACACACTCACATATAAAGGGTGATTTTTTAAGAGTGTCTGAACTTTAAATTTAAGTTAAACAACAACCATATTAGATATTATCTCTAAACTATTTATTTTAGGTGAAATAACATTTAATGGCATTAATGTTTGAAAATAATTTCGGTCAAATGTCCGCCGCGGCTTCTTCTAACAAAGCGCATTCTGTCAATCCAATTTCCGACCACTTTTTCAAGCAATTGGGGACTTATGTCTGCAATTGTCCGCGTTATGTCGTGTTCTAATGCGTCAATATTTGCCGGTTTATCGGCATAGACCAATGATTTAACGTAACCTCACAGAAAATAATCTAATGGCGTTAAATCACACGACCTTGGGGGCCAGTTGACAGGTCCATTCCTCGAAATAATTTTCTCACCGAATTCTTCCCTATATAAATCCAGTGTTGCGTTGGCTGTATGACATGTGGCTCCGTCCTGTTGGAACCACATCCCCTCCAAATCAATACCATTCAAATTTGAAATTAAATAGTCATTAATCATCGCTCTGTAACGACCCCCATTAACTGTCACGCGGTTTCCAGCTTCATTTTTAAAAAAATACGGCCCAATAATGCCACCGGCGTATAATCCACACCATACCGTGCATTTCTCTGGATGCAACGGCAATTGTTGAATCATTTTGGGATTATTTTCACTGCAAATGCGGCAATTCTGTTTATTGACGTAACCGTTTAACCAAAAATGAGCTTCGTCGCTGATCAAAATTTTGCGGTTAAATTCTGGATCAAGTTGCAATTGACTAAGAGACTATTCAGCGAACGTACGACGCAAACGATGATCTTGCGGCTTAAGTTCTTGGGTAAGCTGGATCTTGTAAGGCACCAGACCAAGATCTTTAGTCAAAATTGTTCACGTAGTCGAATAACAAAGCCCAACTTCTTGCGAACGTCTACGAATTGACAAATTTGGGTCTTCATCAACACTGGCAGCTACAGCGGCGATATTTTCTTGGGAACGCACAGATTTTCGTCTGATTTTTGTTTTAATATCGAGTAATGTAAATTGCGTTCGAAATTTCTCTATAATTCGGCGAATACATCGTTCGGTTGGGCGATTATGGGCACCATAGAATTCACGAAGTGCTCGATAAGTTTGGCGCACAGAACACTGGTTTTGATAATAAATTTGGACAATTTTCAAGTCCTGCTCTGGTGTTATTCTTGCCAGACTATACTGAATAATTCTGACACTACAAGCGCGAAAAGTGACAGTTCATTTCACAGCCTTCTAGGATAGAAGTTCGGACACTCTTAAAAAATCACCCTTTACATTCAAGCCCTTTAAAACCATACAGATTTCCGAGAGACTAGCTAATTCCTTGTCTCCTGACAAAAGGAAAAAGCATCAGCGTCTGTTTTAAAACAGAAAAATCGGTTTGATACAGAGAATGAAGCCAGATGGCTCCATCTCGTGGTGCTGATAAATAACACCAATTTCTAAGCATACCTGCGCCCTCTGACATGGACTTATCAAGCCACAAATATCAGAGGAAAACCTGCAAAGACAAAACGTCACAATTACAGGAGTCCTCGCTAGGCAGCGCTATGCGTTTTGTCGGTTTAGTAACCGAAAACTTAACACATTGAAAAGGGGGTTTGCTTTTTCCTTCTGCCAGAACCATCCTCAGACGCGTTTCGCTGTATAACAGCTCATCAGTGAGGCTATGGGTTCCTTTTGTCAGAACCCATAGCCTCACTGATGAGCTGTTATACAGCGAAACGCGTCTGAGGATGGTTCTGGCAGAAGGAAAAAGCAAACCCCCTTTTCAAACAAAAATAAGTTAAAGTAATTTACTATACTTAAGAAAAACCTAATGATGAACGAATTATACAAGGTGTTTCACGGTGAAAGGAACGTTAGACGTTTACCCAGGTAAGCGACCATGGTCAATCGTTTTAAAATTTTTTCAACCATGCGAAGTGCCGCTTCTGTCCAAAACAGGTGGCAACATCGTTTCTTTAAATGGAAAACCCTATACATTTTTAAATTTCCAGATTCTACATGTATTTCTGAACAACTTTGCTAAATATTACCTTATACTTATCTGTAGCCGTTTTTTAGGTATTAATTAATTTTCATTTTCTTTTTAACGAAAACATAACTAGGGATCGACCGATACCGATATATATATCGGTTATCGGCAATATCGGCAAACAAGTGCCGATATAAATGCCGATATGGTTTTTTAATTTAAAAAAAATGCAAATAAATACAGCAAAAGTAGGTCTGGTCCTCAGCTTTTAATTGCCACCAAGTAAATTTCTAAACTATCACATATGAACGTTAACGTCGATTATTTCCCGTTTATTCAAACGGTGATTCCCCGGCGCGGCGGTTACAACGTTCGTCGAGACCTTCAACTGGAAATTACGGAGTTTTAGCAGAAAATAATCCTTTGAACCCTTTCAGAAGATGTGCGATTTTTAACGTAAAATATGTTTTAAGTGCCGATATTTTCTGAGTTTGGTAATACTGAAAACACAATTTATAGAAATACGTTGAAGAGAACATACAAATTTTGCCGATATATATCGGTATCGGCATAAATCACTGTATCGGTCGAACCCTAAACATAACTTCAAATAAATCTGATTTTATCCAAACTCTAAAACATTACTAAGTTGAAATTTTACGTACGGTCAAAAAATGCCCTTAGGTATTTGATATTTCGGCCATATCTTAGCCAAAGCGTACAGAGTGGTTCAAAAATAAATTTTTGAAGGTTACTTAGAAAAATGGCCAAAAATTTTTTAAAGATTTTTTTAAATATTGATTTGAAAAGCCGATAAAAGTAGTTAACAATATATAGGTTGCTTATACTTAACTGTTCAAGTTTTCGATTCACAAGTATTTCTAAGTATACAAAATTTCGTAAAACATGTAATTTTCAACGAGTTTAGTAGTAGGTCATCAAAACAATAATTTTATTGTTAGGCTCCATGGCAACCATTCATTTAAAAGTGGCATTCTTTCGTTTGTGATTTTAGGTTGGCGGTACAATGGAAGATCATAATAGTTATTTAAATGCAGTTATAACGAACTTATTTATTCTACACGGACAGGGTGATAAGATTATAGCCGAAACAAATAGAAAATTTAATGAAATGTATCCAGATTTACCACAAACGAATATCAAGAAATGTATTCGAATCCAGAAAAATTTCAGAGATTTTGGTTCAACATTAAAAGCAACATTGACCCAGTGAGCTTAAACGTAGCACAAGTCGGTACATTTTAAAACGGTTAGATTGTTACTTTCAACATTTATTGTTCATATAATCAGCCCTATAATCAAACACACAACTTAACTTTTAACGTACCGTTTCCATGATAACAACCGAAAAAAGCCTACTTGTCAATTTTTCACTGTGGTTGAAAAACAGTTAATTTTGAAGTTCGCGTCTAGAGTTAACTTGTGTATTTGATCATAGGGCTGAATAAAGGTTAAGTATTAAAAAATTATACATCATTTGAAAGCAAATTTATTGACTTTTTCATTTCTCGAATAATATACGGGGGGTGTAAGAAAGAAGGAAGGGATATAAAAATAGTTTTAACCCTCCCTGTAAGGGGAGTAAGAAAGAAGGAAGGGAAATAAAAATAGTTTTAACCCTCCCTGTATAATATGAAATCGATTTCTATATGGGGAATGAATCCATTGGATCTCGCTAACTTTTAACCAAAATTTTAACTCTTTTTTTAAGCAAGGGTAAGTTTTATACAATATTGAACAAAAATTATTTTTTAACTCGGAAACAGTAAGGACATTATTAAAACGATAATTATTTTTAGAAGAAATAGGTGATTCTAAGAACTAAATAATATACAGGGTGTTATATTTAAAGTAACAAAGTTCCAACTATTTTTCGGTAGAAGCGGCAACACTGTAAGGTGAGAAACCAAATTTTCAAACCGATCCTATTACTAGTTTTCCATATACGTCTAACGTACAGTTGCGTATCGGCGCTGCTTCAAGTTACAGATGATATTATTGGTGAGTTCGACAAGGGTGATCTAACGGCACTTGTGCTGTTGGATTACTCAAAAGCGTTCGATACTTTAAGCCATCGTTTACTTCTGGCAATTTCACGCTTTGTTGGTTTGACTGACAATGCAGTGCAATTTATACAAAGTTATCTGACAGAGCGAACTCAGCATGTAAGAGTGGGTACAGAGGTGTCGATGGAACTTGAAGTTACAAAAGGTGTTCCCCAGGGTTCTATATTGGGACCTATTTTATTTACACTCTACACATTTAACTTTAAAAATTTTCTTAGGCATTGTGACTCTCATTACTATGCTGATGATACGCAGCTGTACTAATTTTTTTCTTCCACTGAAAGAGCCTTGGCGGTTAACAAAATTTACTCAGACTTACAATCATTACTTAAAACATCCACGGATCACTCACTTATGATAGACTCACAAAAATCATACGTTATTTTATTTGGCCCCAAAAAATCAAGATCTGATTGTTTAGATGATTTTAAAATAACCTTAAACAATGAATCGCTTAAGGTTGTTAATGAGGTTAGGAACTTGGGAATGATATTAGATTCGACTCTCCGATTTACTTCACATATATCTGCAGCCCTTAAGAAGGCCTTTTTAAATTTAAAGTTAATATATGTAAATAGGAAACTATTTAATCAAAATATTAAAAAACTTCTATGTGATACACTTGTACTCAGTCATTTAAATTATGGTGATATTGTATATAATTCCTGTCTAACACAATATGATATTCAGCGTATCCAAAGAATGCAAAATAATTGTTTAAGACGTATTTTTGGAATTAAAAGGTATGACAGAGTTACACATAAGCTTAAGAACTGTGGATGGCTCTCAATGGCCCAGCGGCGATTTTGTCATAGTTGTGTTTTGTATCACAAAATAATATTAAATAAACGGCCCAAATATTTATTTAGGAAAATTAGGTTTCAGAGAGAAGTTAACCAGCGAAGCACAAGACATGCTTCTCTTATATATCCACCAAAACATAAAACTGCGCTCTTTAAAAGAGGGTTTACTTTCTTAATTTATAAAGTTTATAATAAGTTGCCAGATGAGCTTAAAAAATTAAATACAAATTCATTTAAAAAACAAATAAAGCAACTGCTATTTTCTGAAAACTTACTAGTGTAGGTAACCCTACAGTTGCAATTATTGTACCTGGTGCACAACAACACATAAGTTACTTCCTGACATTAGTTACTTCCTGACATTAGTTACTTCCTGCCACTTCACATTGTTGTCTTACCTGTTTAGTTCTTGTTTTAGTTCTTGTTAAATTGCTTACATTCATTTGGTGTTAAATTGCTTACATTTACTTGTGTTGATTTATTAAAATATATTGTTATTTATTTTATTATAAACTAGATTTTTAACTATTATTATTTTCTATTATATTATTGTTTAATCAAATATTAGAGATCCGTATTTATTTTATGGTTAGGTGTTAGGGTACTACTAGTATCTAAGAGTGGAACCACTAGTTTCGCTAGTGGAGTCCAAACCTCGCCATTTGGCATACTAGGTTGCATATTGTTTTCGCCACTGGATGTATTTTTGTTTGCTAATTATTATTGTATATTGTATACTGTATGCCAATAAAGACAAATAAATAAATAAATAAATAAATTACATATGTTAAAAGCGGACAAAACAGACAAATCGGTTACTGTTTATTTGCTTAACAGTCGAGGCGTTATATTTTTTGAATTAGCAATGTAGCAAAAAAAATATGTATAACAATATTATTTGCTCTATTGAAATAATTTCTGAACTCTTGTAATACAGCCTAATATAAAGAATATATCAATTTAAAAGCCAATATACTTATTAATACGTTTTAAATACATCAACATCAGTCAGTAAAAGGGACAGTTACCTTTAACTTTTACCTAATATTATTTTAAAACAACTAATTAATTGTTAGCATAAAACACCAACAATGTAAGAATGACATATTAAAACAAAAATATACAATAAAAAAAAATTGCCATCACTCTTTCATGTTCAACTTACTTGTTCTTTTCTGGTTGGATATGCAAATGTAATATTTTTAAATTCAATATCTCCTTTAAGCAAACTTTCAGGTATTATTTTTCCACCTCTGAGCTTCATGGAGGGTTGCATATTGATATACTAGAAAAAATCCATCTTTTAGAATTGTTATTCATTAGATTTCTGTATCATTTTCATTATTAGACTCACATGCAACATTGGTAATTACCTCAAATACCCTTCCTCCAGCGGCAAGACCTTTAATAACACTTCCAAAAAGAAGTGACATTTGAGCCAAAGATCTTTGTATAGTTTGGGCAGCCATTAGAAAAGACATAACTTCACCAGCCTTAAGTTGGTTAGTAGAGAGCAAACAACCACCCATATATAAAGTCATTAGAACTGTACTAAAATAAAAACCTCAATAAAAACTTTAACTGAACAAAAGCACAAAAATTTTTCCCCACATACCCATTTAGAAACAAATTAGTCCCTGCTTGAAAAAGACCAATTCCAAAACCTAGTCTTTCATTGAGGTCCATTGCCAAATCTGCCTCAGTAACATACAAAGATAATTCTTGGTCTTCCATTGCAAATGCCCTGACAGTTCTAATATTACTCACTGCCTCATCAGCTATAGCAGTAGCTTTTTCAACCTAGTCACGGTAAAAAAATATTATTAAAATTTTGTGAATTGCAAAATCACAATTTTAAATAAATAAAACACCTACTCACCTACCTGTGCTTGAGCATTTCTGGAGGTTAACCTTAGAAGTGCGCCAAAGAACGTACCGATTCCCACTACAGAAGGAATACAGAGTAGCATAATGCATGTCATATAGGGAGAAATCATAACCAACGAAACAGTGCATCCAATAATTTGTGCCGCTGCCCTCAAACCACCCGATACTGTTTGTTTAAAACTGCTTTTAAAATCTTGGACATCAGAAGTAAGTCTAAAAGTTCAAGCTTGTTGTACCTGCTTGTAACAATTTGTGAATACAATAATTAAAAGGTAACTTTTTTTCATTTGCCACAAAGGTAAAAGTTTCCAATCCAAGAATGCTCACATAATAATTATTAGTCTAAAATCAGAATCACCTACCTAGTTATTATCTCACCAGTCCTTTGAGAATCAAAGAATGAAATATCCTGTTTAAGGATGGAAGAAAAAAGGTCAGATTTCATCTTGAAGGCTATCTTCTCTCCCAAATTTGATAATACCGATATATAAAAGAATGTAAAAATACTCTAAAAAATATAATAGGTACCCTTGTAGATCATTATGAATATCAAAATTCTAGTATCAACAGCTAATTTTTGATAAAGCTGTATAATATTATGGTGCGTAAAGTCCACCATGATTTTCTAGTTATTACCTATAATAATATTTATTACAGATATTATATAGTAGACATCAACAATATTTTTTATCCATAATTAATTGTAAAGAATAATATGTCTTACCTGTCCAATATACATTCCTATTAGTTTCAGAGCTGGCAGTTTCATTTCAGAAATAAAGGAACTAGTGTTCTGTTCACTACTAAACTTGGCTAAAACATTTATAACACCACCCATAACTAAAGGAATTTGTATATTTAGAAGTGCTACAACTAAAGCTCCCTAAAAAGTTAAAGTACATATAGGTTACCTAATACCTACCTACCCCAAATAGGTACAGAATGAAATTAAAAGTAAGTTTCAAACAATATAATTATATTTCTATCGAGATTTCTACGTACACTGGTAGGTAATGCAAATTTCAGCAAAACTTTTTATACTTACCACAATTGCTGCTAAAAAGCTCCAAATATGTGGTTTCAAATACTTCCAAAATCTTTTCCAATCAAATCGTAAATTACTGTCATCACTAACTCTATATCCTGCTAATCTAGACTTTGATTTATCACACAGAGCAATTTTATTAAAATGTAATTTCACTAGACCACCACCAGCCAGCAGCAAACTTAATTTTGGAAGGGTAAACTCTTTGGTTGAATTTCTGGTTGACAGTTGGCTTACTTTCCTGCATTTTTTGGAAAAGTCAGTTTTCTGTAGTCGGAAATATCTGGTATGAAGTATATTTTTTGAAAAGATTGGCAGATTTCTACAATATAATTAAAATTATAGGGGCTTCAGTAAACTACTTATACCAGATACGAAGAAGTGTCCAGGCTCCCAAAGTCCCAAAAACAAATCCAAGAGGTTAATGAACAAACAAGGCATTTTACCTAGTAATGGTAATAACACAAGCCAAGCTTACATACCTACCTACATACAATTACAGACTAAAGTTTATAATTTGTGTAATAAAGTTGGTATATTATAACAACATAGGTAGGTACCTACATAATAATAAATTAGTTACCTAATAACAAAGTTAATGGCAGGTTGTTGTAATGCAAATTTCCACAACATAACTGATATTATTCAAAAGGATGCTCGTAAAATAGATCTGACTAATAATTACACTTTATACTTTTTACTTTGTCTTTTATCCCAAAAAATAATGTTCCTGTGTGTGTTTATCCGATTTTCTTTTTCTTGTTGGAAAACATTGGAAAAAGTGTGGTTAATTCATTTTGACAGCTCACTGAGAGAGTCGAAAATTTCTAGACGGAGTGTGTAGCTTACAACATCAAGAGAATCAATAACCTGTCAAAAGTAGCCATACTTCGGTCACGGTAGCTTGGTAAATGGTAGTGAAACCGGAGTGAAAATTAACCTTCAACTTGTTTAACTGGTTGCCTGCACTCAATTTTGTATCTTTACTAACTGGGACCAAGTACCGCTTTCTAATAATTAGTTTTAATTTTTTAACTCTCTTGTCTATATTCACTTTTTAATAGAGCACAGGCATCAAGCAGATACTCAATTTATGTTCACGCCAGAACTCTTCAAAAGTTGTAACTAAATAAGATACTTCTATTACGCATTTATTTTAGCCAGCAAATTGAAATCTATATAAGATTATAACTAGATTTGAATTACTCTAAATAGGCATGTTATCTAATTGGCTATTCATTTCTCTTATTGTTTATGATTGATTCATGTGTTTACCAAATAAAAATGCAATAAATGGTGTAGCGGCACAAATATAGGGTCAATTGTATACTGGTCTGCAAAAGTAAGAAATTAAAAATATTACAAGTTAATATTATAATATAAATACCATTTAGGTAGGTATATAGTAGGAAGTAGTATACTTATTTTTCAAAACGCATGTTGCATGTTTTCTGTTTGTAGTAGATAAGTTTTAAGCCAATAGCGCATTAAGCGCGTCCCAGTAAAATCTAGCCCAGGAAGGCTGATCTTTTTCTAAAAGTTCGAAATAGTTTAGCAAACGACTAAGTATGTACAGTAAAATACGTAGGATTCTGTTAGGAATACTACGGTCGGCACGAAGTGCTGTATTCAAATACCAGGTTGTATGTAAAGTAAAAGTAAAACCAATCGTGCATATAACGGTCTCCTGGCGCACCGCGAAACAATATTAGCTGTAGATATCCTCTTTGCTGTAGATGTAGCTATCGACCGGCCTGAAATACTTTTAAACCTTGAGTTTGCAAGGGGTTAGCATGAATTGAACAACCAGAAAATATTGGACATAAGTCGTTCTCTTTCATAGGCTCCCCATCATCTTGCTGATTAGGTTTGAACTTGTTCTTTATTTGTTTTCTAGCTGCTGTTGTTATAAGGCCTACCGATTTTCCTTATGAAATAATATTTTTGTAAGTTCGTCAACTTTATTTTTCTCGCTCTTTTTTTCTTTTTTCTCCAAAGATGCCTGCAGCGGAGTCGACGTTAGTATTTCAGATTACAAAAATTGGACTTTTCTGGCTTTAATTTTTCCACATCCATTAACAAGATTTTCCATTTCAAGTTGCTTTAAAAAGTCAGACTCTATAGAAATGATAGCAAGATTTTCTAACCGCTCTTGGCCCATTCTAGACCGTAAATAATTTTTAATTTAGAGAATGACCTCTCGGCGGTAGCAACAGAAACTGGAATGGTTAATAATACGCGCAATAAAATCGTAATGTTTGGAAATGAGTGGGCTAGGTTATTTATTGCAATGTAAATAAGTCTTTCTACTACAGACGTCGCGTTTTTGTCATGATTTTGCAGAAATTGTAATTCGTGTAAAAGTTCTGTTCCGTCTATATCTTTCTCGTTTCGATCTTTGGCAGTTAAGGTTTCTTACAGTTTTTTACAAAAATTAAATTGATCTTGGTGTCGAAACAAGGAGAGACAATAACCATTTGGTGTAAACCAGAGCTATAAAACATAATTAAAAAAAAAAGGTCTTGGTCAGAATATTTGTCGAAATCCTTAACATTCCACAAAAATTAAAAATTAAAAACATCAGAATGACACGATAGTAGTTTAAACCTTTCATGTACGGTGAAAAAGTAATGTCTAGCATTCCGAAGAAGCAATTTACTTTAAATTTCATATCTTGATTTTCAATCGGCTGGTCGTTACCGTCATAGAAAAATTGTTTTTTAATCTTTCGTGGCCTTAAAATTTCTGCGGATATAAATTTTGCATGAACTTCTAAGCCAGAAGCTAGTTCTTTGACATCTACTAATAAGTCACTAAAGCCTTTGTCAGATCGATATTGTTTTACAAATTCATTGGGGTTATTTAAACTTTCGCAAGCCTGGGAAATATTAAATGTTCTTGATTGCAGAATCTTAGTAACAACATCCACTTTACTTAGAATCTTGTACCACAGGACTACCATACACGCAAACTCATCATTTATAATTTTTTTACCTAGGGAGGTAGCTAGATGTTTTGTAGTATTGTCAACATTATTTCCGGATAAAACTTTATAAAGAGCAGAGTAAATTTCGCCAAACTGAAATCTTAGAAGGGTTATTGTATCAATTCTGCTAGACCATCTGGTACCTATCTGACAAGGGCTTTAATGTCAGACTTGAAATGTTACTTTTCAAAACAGACCACCGATTGGTTGAGGCAGATAAAAAATTATATAATTCTTAAACAGTTGAAAAAAAATTTATACTAGAAATATTGGATTTCACAGCATCGTTTATGACAAGGTTCAAACTGTGGTTACAACAAGGTACAAACTTTGCTCGTGGATTAATGTCTAAAATTCTTTTTTGTACACCTTGATGTTTACCCTTCATATTTGAACCATTATCATAACCTTGGCCGCGCATACTATAAATGTCTAAACCATAATTCTCCAAAGTTTTTAGCAAAAAGTTGGTAAAACCTTCACCTGTTGTATCACTTATTAGACGAATAGTTAAAAAACGTTCTTCGATACTAAATTTCTTGTTTTTTAAATAAACGTATCTTAAGCAAAGAGAAATCTGCTCCTATTGTCACTAATAATTTATTAGTTTCGTTTTGAATTTTATTTCCAAGGTAAAGTGGAATCTTATTTTGAGATCTATTAATATGTGCAGACTTGACTGGATCAAATTTTGCTATCATTTCTATACATTTTAAAAAATTTCCATTATTTCTTTCAAATAATTTGTTACTAGGACCATGAAAAGCCCAGTTTTGTTCAGCCAAAAATTGAATAGGAAGTATAAATTGTTCTTTCAATGACACTGCACCAATGTTTAGTTTCATTTTTTAATAAATTTTGCATTTCCGAATCAACGGTTCGATTAGTCTTTAATCTTTCTAGTAAATCTGACCAGACATGTAAATTTTGAAAATGAGATTTACTTTTTTCGTGGATTTTCAAATGTTCGCTTAAATGATGCCAATCATTGAAACCGTCTTGGTTACTTGATTTAGTGTTTTTAAAAGTCAGTGGATTGTTGGGGTTGGGGGTCATTGAATATTTTACAGCAGAAGCAGAAAACTGCATTTTTTTTCAATAGAATATAGCAACCAATGACGCTGAACCTTTCTTTCTAATTCTTATGGATCTTCATTCTCATTAGCTTGTTTTCCTAATTCTGATGGAAACTTTGATTTTGTTGAATGTAGAGAATCACTGATATCAGAAGTAGTGTCTTGTGTGGTCTTTCGAAAGAAGTTACTAATTTTGAAATTGGTTTTCTCCAAGTCTTCCTCCCGTTTTCGCTTGTTAAGCAAGTTTTGGTAACCAGACAATTTCTTTTTTTCTTCTCTGACCATCTAAATAAAATTAAAAAAAAAATATTAAACACTATATAAGCCTTATTTGTTTCATAAACAAAAGTTATTAAAAAAAAACAATTATTTGCATCCCTGATAATTAATTTACTTAATCACTTACCTTATTTGTAATTATTTTTTATAATTGCGGTAGATACGTAGTAGCAAATAAGACACTATACGTCTTATGTGCTTATCAAGACAAGAATGAAAAATTAACCTGCTACATCGATTACTAACACGCAAAATTTTCAGTTCCAGTCCACAGGAAGAGGAGTAGTAAAATTTCACCACTGGTAATGGTCGCCGACCGGCGGTCGGCGTTGGTGGACAATGCATTTTCACCACCGGTATTCATAAATAATTTTTTTTAAGATTCAAGAAGCAGTCCATTTTCTGTGGCGAGATTATGAAAGAAAACAAGGTCTGTCTATACCACCAAAATAAAACAAAATATTTGTCCTTTTAGGGTGAAATATAAGGGTTAAAGAGTGTACATAATTTAAATTTGACATTAGGTTGTACTAGTTTCGACTTTAGCCCAAATACGCCTGACGTCCTTTATTTAGTACGGCTAATTTAACCCCGATTTTTGACAACTAACTGACATTTTAGGTTATGTTAAATTTGAAAGCGTGTTGCAATCACATCGAAAGAGCTTATATTTAGTGAGTTTTTAATAATAAAATACTGTTTTTTGTGCAATACTACCAAATTAATCTTAGTTAAAATGGACGATTACGGTATACGTTTTGAAAGGTAAGTTTTTAAACTTTTTATTCCGAGAATTTTTAATTATTAATACTTTGCATGTACACTTAAAGATTTACTTTGGCAATACAAGTTATAACTTAGTAGAAATAATCTATAACTACCAAGTAATCAACCTTTTTGCATATGCGTCCTATATGTAGGACGTTAGGGATATATACGACTTTCGAACATTGCACTTCTCAAAATATACAACATTATACAAACAGTATAATATAACAAATTGGTTAAGGCTTTCGCGGCCAGTTGATGAACTGGTTTAGTCCTGATTCGGGTCTAAAGGCCGTCGTCGGTTGGAATTGCTTCCTAACGTTTCGCTAGCACGAGTGGCGAGCTTCTTCAGAGGTCAGAGGTCTGAAGAAGCTCGCCACTCGTGCTAGCGAAACAGGAAGCAACTCCAACCGACGCCGGCCTTTAGACCCGAACCAGGACTACACCAGTATAAGATAAATTTCATAGATAAATTAAATGTTTTTTTGCTTTCTTTTAGAGGATTTACTGTCCATGAAGCTTTGGCGATGATTGAACCCAGCAAACATTGAGCGTCGATTAAACGTCGGCCGATTGGTTTCGGATTATCGGGCCAATGCCGGACGCCAACGTCGATCCGGACCGTATATGACCGCCTGGCCGATAGCAGAGCCAGCAATCGGCCAATTGGGGGTCCCGATATCTTGCCGATATTCCTTTACAACTCGATCCTCATTTAGATGCATATTCTTTACACAAAATTTGTTGGTACAATATCTAAATATTGCGTTTTATTTTATGTTACGTCATATATTCCTTTTCATTTAAATGAGGTATATTCAAAGTATGGATACATTTTATTTATCGGTTATCAGTTTTTCAAAAATTTTAAAAAAAATTTAGATTTTATATTTTTTACTTTTAAAAATCCCTACACTCGCAAATTACAGCTTGGCATAGGGATTTTTTTGAATGTAAAAAATATAAAATCCAAAAAATTTTTAAAAATTTTTTAAAAACTGATAATTGAAACTTATTGTTATTACTTGGTCCCTTTTATAAGTAACTAAAATAAAAAAAAAATTAAAGATATAGATAAAATAGGATGATGACTATATAATTTTAGAGTGATCATACATTAAATTAGATACATTCATTTTTAGTCTTTTCACTTTTGGTACAGATAATAGGGATTAATATAACATAACTCAAAGCCCTCTCAAATAGAATAATTAAAACAGTTGATATTTAAATATGAAACGTTTTTTTATTACACATCTTTCCCAGAACATAAAAATATTGGAAAACCTCTAACAGACAAAATATTTACAGTATAATATAACGTTATATGTTTAAGTTAAATAGGAACATAAATTATCATCAAAGCCTCTTGAGACATTATTTTAATTTTAGAAGGCACAATGATCACAATCGTACAACCTACAAACAAAAAATATATGTCAGTGAATTGCCAGTAAAATAAATGAAATTTAAAAACCGTAAACCACGAATTACCTAACAATAATTTACTGAACTTATACTTGGCAATAAAAATACCTAAATGAAAAGACAAAAAACTTACCTGAAATTTGGAAATATGAAAATGTAACGAAACAGCAAATCACTCTAATCGTATGCAACGCCGAAAAACACAAAAACACACCGACCGAAGCCAAAGAACTAAAGAACGCCATTTGCATTTGACGTCATCGTCACATGCAGTGGTCGGTAATGCAGGATACGATACTACCGTGAAATGGCGCTAAAATTTGAATTCCCAACTAATTTTTATTGCATTACCTATTCCGTTGGCTCTCGCCGTCTAAAATTAACATTTTCGATGACGAAAGAAAGAGCGTCGGTTAATATAAAATAATCGACATATAATAGATCGTGTTCAACCGACAATCGAAATATCAATGTTTTTTCGATTCAGATCCGATTACTATTCCCGATTGTCGGGAACGGGGCGTAAATTAAATGGTTTACCGTTCCAAGTAAACCGATCCCGATCAAAAATAGATCTGCGCACAGTCGGCCGACTTAAAACCAATCATAAATGTTTGCTGGGAAGACGATAGGTATCCCGATAATACAATGGTTACAGTAATTCCTCCAAATGATAATGAAGACACAGATGAAGATTCCGGAACTGAGGACAATCCTAGTTTTGACAACCTTCCCCCTTCAGTGCTCAAGGCGCAAGCCGAAATTGGTACGAAAAGACTCATCCCTCATGCCAAAGATTTTGATTTTAGTGAAGAGGAAGATGAATTACCCTTATCCGAATTGAGAAAACGCATGCGTTTGGATCACGAAAAAGCATCTGCAAAGTCTACGCCTACCTCCAAATTAAAACAAGATTTTAAGTGGTCAACTGGTGACTTATCTCCCGAAAAGGATACCTGGAACCATGTAACTGCTGAAAGTGAATACGAAAATGATATGATACCACTGGAAATTTTTCTACAATATATAGATTCTGAAATTCTTTCTCTTATTGGCCAAGAAACCGATCGGTACGCACAACAAAAAAACAGATCTCAAAAGCCTGTAACATCAGATGAAGTTTTGCAGTTCATTGGAATATTATTATATTCTGGATACGTCCCGTATCCCAGAAAAAGAATGTTCTGGGAACGAGATATTGACGTTCATAAGGAGATAATTTCAAATGCTCTTTCAAGGGACCGATTTGATTATATAATGACAAACGTTCATTTTTGTAATAATGATACCTTAGATAAAAATGATCGATTTGCTAAACTTCGACCTTTATTCGATTTACTAAACGAGAGATTTTTACGACTAGCGCCTCTTGTCAAAAGTCATAGCATTGACGAGGCTATGGTTCCCTATTACGGTCGCCATGGTTGTAAACAGTTTATCCGGGGCAAACCCATTAGATACGGATTCAAGTTGTGGGTTGGGTGTAGCCATTTTGGCTATGTAAATTGGTTCCAACCATATCAGGGTGCCGCAACACACGTATCAGAAAAATACAAAGAGTACGGAGTTGGAGCTGGGGTTGTTTTACATTATGCCGATGCATTGCGAGCCAAATGGGAGAGTGAAGATTTTGCGTTTTATTTTGATAATTTTTTCTCTAGTCTTACGTTACTCCAGCTGCTAACAGAAAAAAACGTAAAAGCTGTAGGCACCATAAGAAGCAACCGTTTACCAAAGAATTCTATTATGAATCCTAACGATATGAAAAAACAAAAAAGAGGTTTTTATGACAGCAAAATCGATAAAAACCACAAGTTTTCTGTTGTATCTTGGAACGACAACAGTGTTGTCAGCTTGTGCTCGAACTTTTTGGGAATAAAACCTTTACATAATGTAAAACGGTACTCTCAAAAAGAAAAGAGAATAATATCAGTTGAACAACCGCATCTGATTTACCGCTATAACCAAAATATGGGAGGAGTGGATAGAGCGGACCAAAACATCAGCCTATACCGCACCTCAATTCGAGGTAAAAAATGGTATTTCTCCCTATTCAGTCATTGCATTGATATGGCACTACACAATGCATGGCAGGTGCATAGGGTACAAAACAAAGATTTGGACCTTTTGGGCTTTAGAAGAAGAGTTGCCCTAGCAATTTTAGCAAGAGATCAAAAGAAATTTAGAAATACATCTACAGGACGACCTAGTTCCAGAGAAAATTTCGACAGCAGATACGACAGGATGGACCACTTGGTCATTCCCCAAGTTACTCAGACTCGATGCAGATTATGTCATACCAAGACTACCACCAGATGCCAAAAATGTAATGTCGGTCTACATGTTAAATGTTTTGTTTTGTATCATACTAAGTAGTTCCCTTGAGACTAACGTTCTACATGTAGGACGGTTAGTATTTTCAATACAAACATAGGTATAAAAATTTTACAAAAAATTTTGTATTCCATAAGGTATAAAATAAAATATTTTTGCTTAAAACACAAAGTTTTACATTTACTTCTTAAGTCAGGCATAACTGGGTTAGACAAAGTCATCTTCAGCAACCAAAGTAATTAAGAAATATGTTTTTTTAGGATGTACCTAAATAAACTAAATCAAATTAGAAGAGGGGGAGGAGTGGTTCAACAATATACGGTCATAACGTGTACCTTGTGCAGCCAATGGATTCGACAGTAGATAATTATGAACATGATGCTACTTTAAGCATTCAAGGAAATTAAATGTAAATAAGTAATAGAGGCCAAAATTCTTAATGGAATAATTTATAGTTATGTTATGATATATAGATGTCCATAACATGTTAAATTAAGAAAGTTCAATAAAATCATCTTTCATGAATCAACTCAGTGAGGGGACATGATTTATATTTTGGTGGGTCAGAATTTTAATAAGAAAAAAGAGGGGGGGGGGGGGGGAAGGGAAATTAAAATTTGTTTAAAAAAACAAGTTACGTCATTGTGTAAAATTGGGGGTCATCAAATTGTCAATATTCATAGCTTAATTTCTCAATGAATTTATTTCAGATTGTTAAATAAATTTAATAAAGCTTATGTTGCGATTTTCTTTTTTTCTTTTTGGCATTGAAATAATATCTACATTTTATTTCGACATTTGCTTCGAACAGCATCAATCTCGAGTCATGTTACTAATCTGTGTCTCAATTGATCCGGTTTTACTGCCACTAATGAAGGGTGTTTCTAGCAGTAATGTTTACTAAGAATTCCGATGATAAGTGCCCGCGGTCGTTTAATAGATGAGTCTGTAAAGAGGAGTTTAAAATAATTGGATTTTCATTTTTAAATATGAAGAATTCATAACCGGTCGTTTAACGCAGTTGGTCACTTTATAGAGGCGGCCGCAAACAGGGGTTTTACCCTAATATGCTCTTAAAAAAAGATCATTAATTATAGTTGGCTATTAGGTAAGTTATATTATTATCCACGCCACATGCCCATAAAATAACACACTTTTAGCAGTTTTTATTGATATCCTAAAGTATGATAAAAAATGGCTCTGAAAAGAACAGTTTATAGGATTAAATCGAATTGCAAGGCATAAAAGCGTTTAAAAACAAATTAAAGTTGACAGGCCAAAACGATGATTTTGACATCAATGGACAACCCTCCAAATATCTATTGTCTCTGCCTAACACGTTACTTTTAGTTAGAGATGTATTACGCAACCCCGAAGATGCTTTATTATGTTTTTATTCACTTTTAACGCTATAATAAATAAAGATTGGGTGATGTAAATCACGTTGTCTCTTGATCGTTTATCTTTGGGGCACCGGCAAAAAAACACCGTACTTACTTGTGTGGTACCAAAGAAAAACTATATATATATATATAGTCAACCCTATATTTGAATTCAATAATTATGAAATAACTATGACTTCAAATAATACATTATAACTATAACTTGCAACATTTATGTCATAAAAATAAGGAAATATATAGATTATTTTGATATTTTTACAAAGAAACATTTTCTATTACATTTGAAAACTTTACGTGACGCCAATTCATATTATTTCTAAAATTAATATTAGACAACAATAGTATTTTATTATTTATTTAAATAATTATGCTGTACATACTGTTTTCTTTCTCTTAATTTTATTGGTAAGTATACATTTTGTTCGCCATCACAAACTAACCTACTATTCTTAAAATACTGCGGTTTAAAACTTACCGTTTAAATTATCACAATTATTATTCTAACAATTTTAACAGTTCAGTATAGTGTTCAAATGTCTTCTAGATATAAGCACTTATAATAATTGCCAAAAAAGCACAAACTATTAACAAAAAATCAAACAAAAGTTTATCAAAAACAAAACGGCGGTTGGCGTCACGTCACACGTCGGTTGTCGTTTGAAATGCCGTGTTTCCTCTATAAACCTTTATCTATGATGCTGTGATAGGTTGCGCCGTCTGGTGGAAAGGGTACAACTAAATAATTAAACTCGAGCGGCTAATTTGAAGTGCGCAGACCATGGTACTAATAAAATGTGTTTAAAATGTTGATGTTTTGTGTTGAGATGAACCAAAAGAAGCTCAGTTATTGTAGCGTTTTTAAATGATCAGTGATAATTTGTAGGCTCAGTTTGAACAACATAGAAACGTGCTTTAAAGTAGCTCTAATTCTGCAACCCACGACATCGGTAAATCCATTTTTGTCAATGTGGTATACCTGTGATAGCATTCTGCGGGGCGTAGGAAATTTCGGACCCGGCCAGGTAGCAGCCCGATTTTGACAGGAACTTTCGGCCCCGGGATGGAAGGGTCATGTTTTTATTACAGGCATTTTCGGCCCCAATGGTCTAACGTTATAACATTTTAATTTTTTTATGATCTTTTGTGTTTTGAATCATTTATAAAATGAAAATGCAATGTATGGTTTGTATATTTCCGTTTCTATTTCAAAATTAAATTTAATCACTAACATCAATTATTACTAATATATTTACATATGTATATATATATATTACAACATACTTTATACAAAATCTGAAAATTACTTATTGCTACTACAGGAATAATATGCTACAGTTTTTACAAAATCTAACCTAGAGATATGCCCCAATTGGAAGTTCTGTACCATTTTTTCTAAAAATGCCAACTTATTTTTTACATTTTTGTCTTTAATTTTTGCCGTTGTATGAATACTTTTCATTTTTATGTAAGCGTCTATTTGGAATTCTTTTAATTTTTCCATAAAAATATATATATAAGGATGTCGTGCATAAAAAGAAGAATTAAACCTAGAATGGAAAGATTCGCAAGCATTTGTAGTCCTAATAATTGATGGATTTTTGTTTGCCCATATTGTCGGTGGAAATTGGGCACTTTGAATAATGTACACTTCTAAAAGGTAATCAGCGTATTTATCAAGAATGTCATTATTTGGTTTATAGCTCATTAAATCAAATACGAAACAGTCCTCGACTTCTTCTGGAGCTAAATATGTTAAGCCAAATGTATGTCTCAGCCATTTTCCAATATCTGAATTTTTATTTTTAAATTCGTGAACCAAACCAAGTAATTGAATTTTTTTAAACCAACTTTGATGTAAGTGAAAACGGCAGCCACTAATTTTTACTTGTGGAAAAATATTTAGCAATGCGAGATGAATTGCTTTTTCGAAATCAACAAAGACTTCCGCAGGATGTAACGACAATCTGAAAATTTCAAATATTCGTGATATTAGCAGAAAAAATAGATTTTGGTATGTGGCCGCTATTTTATCTCTTAACAAATAATATACTAACGGTATATAATGTCCATTTTCTAGCCCATGTATAGTAAATAATTGTCAAAATATTTGCTACAGTATGAAAAGTTCCGTCCATATACAATTTTTCCATTTCATATAATGCACGAATGTTTGTTTCGCATGAAAAAATAATTATATTATGTTCAAGATTATTTATAAATATAAAATCTTCACCTATGTTCGTTGTAAGAGAAAAAGCACTCACTGCACTATGAACTTCTTCAATGGATCTTGGTAATGAACTTGGTAGCAATTTCCGACGACAGTTGTAAATATTTTTTCGAATAGCCTCAATGTCTGAGATTGTCACATCATTTGAAGAATTCGTAGCAATAGCTCGTCGAATAATCTTAGCAGGTTTTTCTGTTAAATCTTCTTCAGCTTTTCGTTTGCACGAATTGGTGATTATTTTTCTCTGCGTCTTGCGTTTATCTATTGCATGATTATGCACTAAGTCAGCTTTCGTTATTGTAACGTCAGGTCCGATTGTCACCACTTTCGCTAAGCATTTTGAATTCTTCTGGATGCACCTCCACGATACTTCACCACTTTTTAATTCTTTGCTTTTGCAAAACGTATAGTTTTCTACAAGAAGTAAATCTCGGTTACGGGCACTTTTAATTAAACTCATTTTTAAAAGATTACATACAAAATACAGCTCCAAGAACTGAAAAGGAATAATTATAATCGGTCTTTAAACATAAATAAATACCCTTCCTGTCATTGTTATAACAATTTAATTATATCAAGACCATCCCTTAAAGGTACCGAGTCGGGGAAAACCCCTGGTGGGTACTTAAATGATAATGAGCTTACCTGCAATGTTTGGGGCCGAAATTTCTTGCAAGATTACTTGTCCTAAAATTTCTAGCAGGTACCTTACCCAATATGGGGCCGAAAGTTCCGCCGCCCATTCTGCGGTATCTCTTATAGATTTGGAGATTATTGCATGAACAATGGTATGGAAGCATTAATTTATTCTTTATACAAACGAAATTAAGGCCGGTTATTGTCTTGCTAATAACATTATTTGTTAGAGCCGGTTGAACGAATTTAAGCTAATTAGACCGTTAAAACGTGAAATAATTCACGACGTCAAATAAATTAATAACAATTCAGTTATACTTATAGATGATCAAGTGCTTTATGCAACCACAGACACTGTCCCTTTTGGCGAGTTACATTATTATAGAGATATTTCGCCAAAAGCAGAGACGCCTACTAACTCGATAAATATAGCTGCTTTAAAGCATTTTATGAATTTCTATTTTGCACAATGTTGATACTACCAAAGTAACATAATATGCTGAAACAATGCTATTCGCAATACAGACATTTCCCTTTGTTGCATTTTTCGTCAACAGCAAATTATAAATTACCGTAGTCACTGAGAAATTAATTAAAAGCTAAAAACCCACGTTATTAGTCCAATGAAATGATTTTACGGGTTGTCTCTAAAAGGTGCGGAAAAAATGCTACCAGAAATTCCTGAGGCTTAAATATGGCGATCTCACCCAACTTACTTTTGTCAAACGGGGGCTTTTGTGGGGTGGAATATTAAAATCTGCTCTCATTCTTATTGTAAAATTTAGAGGGCGCCACCCGCGGTACCTTGCACACATTTAAAACAAAATAACTTTTTTGAATCACCCTGTATTTAGCTTTTCAATACAAATTCTTATTTTCCAACGTATTTTACCTAAAAAAGATAGACATGGTACCTAAGTGTTGATTGAGCAGATGTTTTAGAGATATCTGGATTTAAAAAATTCACTTCGTGGATGGCCAGGTCTTAATTATTGTAATAACCGAACACAATTTGAAGCGAAGGCGTTAAATTAAAATAGCTGTCACTAAAAACTAAAAAAGAAAACAATTGCATAAATTTGTTGCTAATTTTATTTTCTAGTAAAAACACTCAATAAGAGATTTATTAACAACAAAAATTTAATTTAATTTAAAAAATATGCGTTTAACACATGTTCAAAATGACTTCTTCTTTCGTGTGTACAAAGATTAGTACGTTTTAAAAAAGTTAAATTGAACTCTTTCGAGCATTTCGTCATCATTTTTCAAACCGTCAATTCCAGTTTAAATACGTCTCCTTAATTAATTCATTTTCTGTATCTACTGGCCTAGAATACACAAGGGTTTTCAAAGTTCCCCATAAAAAGTAATCCATCGGAGTCATATCAGGGAATCGAGCTGGTCAATTTTCGGGTGCATCATTGCCTACCTATCCATTTATTTGGATACTGTTCGTTCAAATAATTACGTACGTTTAACGAAAAATGTGGAGGAGCACCGTCATGCATAAACCACATTCTGCAAGATTCTAAACCATTTTCTTGACAATATCCAAAAACCAATAACATATGGGTCATTTTTTCGTTGGTATACTGTACGGCCAAGACGAAAAAAAATTTGAAAATTATTTGACTTTATTTATTTGAATGTATGCTTAAATTATTTAATTTCTTTCCTTAAATTATTTGTTAGATTCGATTTGACACCAGTCAGTTTTTATTGACAGTTGTTGTAATTTAACGCTTCGCTTCAAATTGTGTTCAATTATTACAATAATTTAGACCAGGTTAATTTTTCAAATGTAAATATCTCAAAAACGGCTGCTTAAATCAACTCTTACTTCGTATACCTTTTCTAGGTAAAGGAAGTTGTAGAATAAGAATTTTTATTTAAAAGTTAAATATAGGGTGGCTCAAATACTTTATTCCGTTTCAAATGTGTGCAAGGTACCGAAGGTAATAAAAATAAGAGCGGATTTTGATTTTTCACCCCACAAAATCCCCCCTAGCCGAATATTGTGACAATACATCAATTTTCAAAAAATTATTGATGAAAACCTAAAACCAAATTGAACCTTTGACACTCTGTATCTCCGTAATCATCCACTTTTGGACTGAGGTAAGTTATGTTAGATTGCTATATTGAAGTCTCGGGAATTTGTGGTAGCATTCTTTCCGCACCTTTTAGAGACACCCTGTATATAAATCTCCTCGCTCGTTGCATTCTTTTTATATTTTGAATAATGACTTCTTTTCTGTAAGAGCTGGGATTTAACAAATTAATACAGTAATACAATATGTATTAAATCAGTAAATTCAAAAAGTTTCCCCATACATTCTAATAGCGCAGGCGCCCGCTTTGTGTTAAGATGTTTTGCACACTTCGAATCACACTGGATGCAACGCGTTTACCGCGCAAACGGGCAATCTCAAGCGCTCCCTCAATAAAATTTTTGGGAACACCGAGCACGTTTAATTCTGCGCTAAATTTGTTTAGCGGAAACTTTGATAAAAATGTGATGTGCGTCGTGAACGTACATATTGTGGAATAGTTGGTAAGTGAAATTTATTTTGTTGAATTGCAGAAATTTGTAAGGAGTTAAAACATGAGAACCAAGTACAACAAGTTATTGAAAGAGTGTCAGTTTAGTAAAATATATGCCGCCGTTAAACACAAAATAAATAAATAAATTTCCTTTGCGGAAATGTTTAAAAATGGTTTATCATACATAGGGAGATTGAGAGTAAAACTGTGTTATCTGTTCACTTACATATTATTATTCAAATCAAAATTTAAAATATGCTTTATTGTCTGAAAGAAATATCTTTATCGACAAAGCTTTTAGAAATTTTAATCAACGATAAAATATAATACAGTAAAGTTTGAAATATTACAATAAAAAATGCAAATAATTATGTTTTTTTATACATATTAAAATTTGACAATTTTTCAATATAAACTGTAAACAAATTATCACAAAAAGTTAAAAAGTAAATATAATTTTATGATATGACAACAGAAAGTTAAAAGAAAAGTTGACTTCCTGCTCCTTCAGTAATACGGGTTTAGATAAAAGTAGGTGCTTAAATTGTTTCTAAACTGATTTAATATGTTTCATGTTACTATGTATAATGTACATAAGACAAATATTATGACCTTTGGGTTTAGCTTCACTACCCTAAATCTCGAATCTAAAACTATTGAAAATAAGTCCATATACAAATTCTTAGGTCTCACCATTGATAATAAACTTAAGTTTGAAGAGCATATAAAAAACATAAGTAAGAAGTTGACTGCAGGATGTTTTGCGATTAGGGTTGTTTCTCATGAGCTCAGTGCCTCTGCAGCTAGGATGGTGTACTACTCCTTGTTCGAATCATACGTGCGATATGGTATTGCATTCTGGGGGTTCGCGAGCATTCAGCTCATATATTCAATATTTGTTTTGCAAAAGCGGGCCGTACGATATCTGTGTAGGATTAAATGTAGGGAACACTGCCGACCTCTGTTTAGAAGGGAACACATATTAACTATTACATGTTTGTTTATTTTGGAATCCGTTTGCCTCATGCATAAAAAGTACTTCGGGATTCAATCGGATCAGGTTAGATACAGTACCAGAGCACATGAAAATCATAACCTTAGAATGCCTATACCTAGAACTTCGCTCGCTAAGAATTCAATATTGTATGAGAGTAAGAAAATGTATAACCATTTTGGTACTGCCCTGAAATCTGTTTCATGCTATAGGCAGTTTCGTCGTAGTGTTAAAAACATCTTAATACAAAGGACCTATTACAGTTTGGGGGAATATTACGGTGATGTTTTTGATTTTTTTTTTTTGATTGTGGAGTTTAATTTCTTTCGTCTCTTGTTTGCGTGCTTGACTCACTAATGTTATTTGTAAATTTGTTTTAAAATTCAATTGTTTCTGACAAATGCAGGTCTTGCAGTCTTGACATTTGTATAAACTTACTTTACTTTTATTTTACTTTATTTATATGTAAATGTTTGAACGTGTTCTACTTATACAGAATGTTATTGATATTGTTTTTATTGTTTTGTTGTTTATTTTAAGTTGACTGGATAGATATGTAGATTAGTTTGCTAGATCGCTTTGTCAATAGAAATGTTTTTTTCTCAGACAATAAAGTATATTTGACTATGACTATGACTTGACTATGACTACTAATAATGAAGAAAAACCGTTTATTTCAACCCTAATATTGGTATACCAAATACCGTCTCATTTTTGTGATGACATATAAAAAAGCTTTAAAAAGTAGACTCTTCTCAAGTTTAGTAACACGAGTTAATTTAAAAATGACAGTTCTCAATCTAATGCAGTATATCTGACAATACTATAGTTCAAGGAAGTTTATTTTTTATATCATTACTTTTAACCCTTGTTAGAAAATATACGTATTATTTAAATTAGGTGACTATTTAAAAAAAAAATTTTGTGATAACTTGAATGGGAGAAATTCAACACTAGCTACATTTTCAAGCCAAAAATTATTGGGTTAATACCAAGAAAGAGAAATATAGGAAAACCTCATATTTGTACTTAGTCTAAAAATTGTTTCCACACGCTTTCCTTGGATCGGTTTCTATTGCTTGGAATTGAATTTTATACTTCGTTTCTTATATTTTTTACCTTTTTGTGCCGTAACATTTTGAATTTTAACGGAAAATAACTTGCAATTAACTAGTGAATTCAGGTATATGACATAGTAAACTGTCATCCATGACTGACTTTAATATTTAATTAGTTTAGAGAGTGTTTGGCTTGATATTCAAATTTTAAAACTTTTATGTTGGTATGAGATTTGCTTACCGAATCTCCCTCGTTCTTGAATAATTAATCACCGGAAATACTTTTTGTTACACGATTTTTTATGAAAATTGTCCCGAGTCCAGTAATATTTCAAGTACTAGGGAGATTATAAGTGAAAATTTTCCTACGATTCGGATAAAATAAATTTCGAAGTACCTAGATACCAGACGGTGTCTTTTATATATTTTTAAATAGGTTCTTTGTTTTTAATTATTTATTTATTTACTTATTATGTTCTTGCCGACACAATCAATTGAATGGAAAAAGCAGGGACAATTTATCGCTCCAGTGGTTATACGTTTAAGGAAATCTGTTGTGACTTTTTGTTGTTTTTACTTTGCCATTTGGGGTTTATATTTTTTTGGGATTTTATCAATACTATAACGTAAGGAAATATTTTTAAAAAAATACTAATACGAAACTAAAATTTGATTCATATAGGAATCTTTAACAGGTTTAACTTGACAATGAAGGGATAAACTAACAAATTTAATTTAATAAATATTTTTTTTTAAGTTGCTGGTATAGATGGAACCAGATCTAAAAATCCTTGAAAATATTCCAGTCTAGTTTGCCAAACTTTAAATTCTCCAGAAATATAAATATAAAATTACATTTAATTCGTTGCTATACCATCCACCAGGATGATTTTAATTTTCATCAGGGTAATTGAAATTTTGGGATATTTATTATTAAATTTAGTATCGTAGAAAACTTTTTCGGAACTACTGACTAACCTGAAATAACCGAAACTTAAAACTCGGCTGTAAATATACACCTAGTGTTAATTTTATTTGTTTATTTATTGTGTCTAGTGACGATTCATGCTAGAATGTAAGTACAATAAATCAACAAAATGACAGTGACGTGCAAGTGCCTTAAAACAGAAAGAATTACCTTTAATATTACAAAAAAAATTTATATCAGATCAGTAGGAATATTCCAACTTTAAAGGTATTCGTCCAAGGGATGAAACGCTTCTTTAGTTTAAAACCTTTTTATATTTTTTAAAAATTTGTGAGCTGTTTACGTTGTTTGACAAATGATTGAAAAATGTAGGTATAGTTGTTCCAAGCTTAATTTGATGACATAAAAAAGCATTAAACTGGTGACCATAGACCTCGCTTCTACCAAATAATTGAAATAAGGATTGTTAAACATTTTTAATATTATTAAATAGTATAAATTACAGCTTATTCATTATAGTTTATATCGATAAAAGGTTTGTAAAAAAATATGCTGATTTTGCCGAAAACAATTAAAAAAAATTGTCTTTGTCCAGCCAGGACCGCGAGGAGCTATGAGTTTTCCTTGCCAAGAAAGGATTGGGGCAGGTACTATGTTAGTTGGAATATACAGTTATTTTAACAACAAATTGCAGATCGCATCAGCACAATCACACAGTAAACGTTCTGTAATATAACAAGTTTTTAAGATACTTGTTGAACGAACATAATTAATTTAAAATTCATAAACAAATTAATGACTGGAATCGTCAGAACTTTCAAAAGTAGAATCGTTTCCAGGTTCGATTACTACTGGCGCTATAGGCGGTGAAACAGAATATCAAATCAAATCAAAATCAAAATCATTTATTGTCACTTTTGCAATTGCATTAGACACAAAATCTTACAAATAATTTAAAATATAAAAATATAAAAAAAAATATATAAAACCGTATACATAGTATGTCAATTATTAATATCTAATAAACCAATAAAACAGGAATTTTTGTGTTTGGTTAACATTGCTTTAGATAGTCTAGCAAAAACTAAGGAAACAGTTAAAACTCGTCGCGATATGAATATTGTATATAAATATATAAAAAGAAAAAAAAAAAAAAATAAATAAATAAATGAGACATACAATAAGTACAACAAAAAATGTTTTACATTGAAACGCCAAATTCGCACATTATGGGGGCGCAGCATAAAATTTACATACGAAAAAATGGTACAGTATTCAAGCATAAAACATAAAACAATAAAAACACTAGTTAGTATAATATAAATATCAGAGATGGCCCAGATAATTTATAAACTCCTGCACATCATAAAAGGCTTCACCCAACAATATCCTTTTGATTCTTTTTTTAAACAAATTAATGCTTAGGGTCTTCATAGGTACAGGTAGCAGATTATACAACTTTATACTTTGATAGAAAGAACTATTAAAATATTTTGCAGTGTTTGGAAGAACCGGACGGATGAGGTCATTGCGAAGGGGGTAGGCGGTACTTGTAGATGTGGAAGGATATTTGCTTTTTTGTTTATGAACAGTGACAAGGCATTTAAATATAAAGCAGGATGGCAAAGTCATCACTCTACCCTCCTTGAAGAACGCTCTGCATGAGACTCTGGGATTTAAGTTATTAATGGCTCTAACACATCTCTTCTGAACTCGAAAAATGCTCAAACTTAATCCATTTTCTGTTTTTATAACATGAGCTACGCAATTTTTTCATGCATCGCTACTCATTTTGTTATTACCTGCATAATATTATCAAGGACAACTGCGCCTAAAGTTGGAGATTGATTATTGAGTGATATTTTTTGTTGACAAGAGCAACACATTAGGTACAAAGCCATCTTTACTTCCGGCATGATAACGCGTTTTTCGTTTCGTCTGAATAAATTATACTTTTATCGGATTCATGTTACTCCTTTGTTTTGCGCAAATAGTCCTGTCGTAGTTCAATGATACACGGGGATTTCATTATAACCATTACATTATCTAATTTTTATGTTTAAAGCCACATTTTAATAAAACACCACGCAATGTTTCTAAAGACTGGTACTTATAATCAGGGTAACCTCACAATTTATCACGAACCAGTTCTAAAGTTGGCATTATATTATTATCCTCGTAAAAGTTGTAAATAGTTCGCAATATAAAATCCCTTGTAGTATTGTCAGCCGTTTTAAATTTTTGATTTATTGGTTTGCGCTTTATGGAGTGACCGATTACAGTCCCCAAATTAATAACGTCCTTAAAATACCCAAGTTCTGTTAATTCATTACAAGTACATTCTTGTACAAAGCGCATTTTCAGGTTTTCCCGGATTTTCTTTATTTTAAACACGCCTACATATTTAAAATATTGCTTTGACATTGAGCATGTAAATCTTTGTTTCTTAATTCCGGACATATTTCGCTATTGATGGCCGACTTTAACAACGACTCATACTCCTGTGATAATTCACCTTGACCTTATGTTTCAAATTGTTGCCAAAAAGCCATACTGATATAATAAAATATAGGTACCAAGTAAAAGCTTACTTGTCTGAAACCACACAGTTAATAAAATATGTAAATTACAGTAAATCGTTTCAACCAGTCACGCCGCTGTCCGATTCCAAATATCCCATACCTCAATTGAGGAGCAATTGTGCAAAACGCATTAAATCCATAATAATAATATGTTGTTTTGAATAAAACTTAAAAAACTAGCAAAGTAAGTTAGAAGAAAAACTAAGATTTTCATGTGGCGCAGAATGATTTATGTAATAGGGTTAAAAAGGAATATTTCTTTTTTTAATCTAAATTTTCGATTTTCACGACAATATGGTATATTTTTTAGTGGATTTACTGCATTTTGTTTAACCAGAATGTGGATTTATGTCATTTTGCCCGGTTAGTATGGATTTATTCCTTTTTGCTTACTTCTTATTTGTATTTATTGCGTTTTGCTTAAAGTAATTAAGTTTACATTATTTTATAAGGCCAATAAAATTTAAAACTTCAGTGAAACACAGTGCGACATCTATTAGCGAATGTTTATCCTAAGATAATTGAAATAAAAGAATGCAAACTCTTTCAACAGAAATATTCTTTTTTTGGATTTAATGCACTTTGCTTAAACGTGCATTGGAATTAATCCAATTTGCTTAGCTCAGTGTTTTTGATATGGCTATTTCTAATGGATTTAACGCGCTTTGATCGAACTGGGTTGTTCTAATGATAGATTGACTAAAAAGCACTACATTTTTATATTTACCTTGAAAATTATAAAAAATGGATTTAATGCGTTTTGCATAGTTGCTCCTCAATTATCAGGTGAATTTAAAGCTGATAAGGGATCACCCCCCAATTGGGAGAACCTTTAACTATTTGCCGTTCTTGTCTATAGCATATAAATTTGTATTAATATGCTGTTCTATTAATTTTCCCATTGGAAAAAAATAGTTCGCAATTTAAATGTGCTTTAAATTGCGTGTGGGCGTCGACGGTCTTTCGCCAGGGTGTTACCAGTTCTACAAAGTTTTGGAAAGTGTAGGAGGAACATAAGGGATTGTTATTTGTTTATTTTTTTTTGTTTAATACCAGTAAAATTCTTTTTTAGTTTGATTTACATTATTTTTGTATAAATAATATTCCTGAAGTACTAAAAATATTATTATAATATTCATGAATGGCTTGTTCCTTCGTTCTTTGACATTAAAAATTTCTTGGTTCAAAGTATATTTGCAAACTAGCTTTCAAAGAGAGTTACGGACTATCAATTAAATACTGATATAAAAGAACACTTTTAATAATAAAAACTTAAAGAATTTTTAAAAGAAGATCTGACAACCCCGATTATGATGCCGGTCCCTTTGAAGCCCGGTCGAAGCTTCTTTATCGAGTTTTTTATTCATCAAACTGACTTTGGAAAAAGTATACATAGCACCTATGTCGATTTTCGTATCAAAAATTGGTAGGCATAATCTGCAGCAAACAATTGAAACTTAAACATAAATAGTTAAATTTTTTTTTTTGCTTTACAATTTAGTTTTTAATTTATAATAATTGTACTTCTATTTACAAAAGTAATACCCCAATTTACAACCATAATTTTCTGCATAAAACATATGGCGATTATTTTTATCTCGCTGTATTTTAGTTCCTTATAACTAACAATTAAAACAGCGCTAAACCTTGGGCCCATATTCGCCGTATACCGATAAACCAAGCTTAAGAGTTAAGCTCACTTAACGCGTCGATTTTGTATGCTCCGTAACCTAAAACGCCTTTAAGCTTGCTTAAAGTTAAGCGGCCAAATTTGGGGGCTTTATATTTAAAGCCTGGCTCTTAGTTAGATTTTATAACCTCATTTTTTGTTCATTGTGTTATTTCTTGTTGTCGGTGTTTTTTGTAATCTTTGTTTTGTATTCCCACAACAGACAACGAAGGTGGATTTTTGAATTTTGTGGAAGTGTGAATCTTAATAATAATAATGATGAAAATAGAAGATGAAATTATGCTAGAAGACGATATCGATATCTTAGATATAATTGATTTTGGATTTCCACGGACTTCCTTAACTCTTTTTTACGGTTTTCATAACACTTTTTCAAACAACTGGCTTTCCTGAAAGTGCTATTGGTGGAAGAGGCATTAAATTCATTTTTAATGTCTTGCCAGGCTTTTACTTTACTTGTTAAAGAGACTCTATCAGTTTTTTTGTCTTCTAGTATAGATGCAAATTTATAGGCGATTATACGCATCAAATGAGCTCTTTCAGAGATTGAAAATTTTGGTACTCGAGTCTTTTGGCAATCACACATATTTTTTAACATAAAATAAACACGCTCAATCAAAATTATCCAAAAAAAAACAGGTGTCGATTTCGAGGCTTGTTTGAACTAATATAAAAGTTTCTTCTCTTTTTCATTCTTGGCCTAGCTTTTTTTATAATTTTTAGGCGTTGCCAAATCTATTTTAGGCTCAACAAAGCTTAGATTACTTCTTTACGGCGAATATCATAGTATTTTAAGCGCAGCTTTGTACTTCAGCCTCGCTTATCTAAGCCATGCTTAAGTGCTAAAACGGCGAATACCGGCCTTAGACGTCATGACTCTTCTAAAATCTTAATCATCTTCAATATTTATGTTAATTATGCAAATATGTTAGAGTATGTTATGTCAAAGCACAAGATTATGCATCTTAATCCAAAGCAACCGCTAATAACCCAACAGGTGCCTCATATCTTATAACTTCGTATTTTTACAAAGATCGAATCGTTCCTAGACGAATGGATAATTCCTTTGAAATTTGGGATTACTGTATGGATTTAATTTTACGTAAAATTTGCGTGAAATGAATTGTTATATGGTGATGTATAATAGTGGTTGTACAATTTTCCATTTGGAAATGTAACTTTTGTTGTCTTTAAATATTGTTTATCTAACAAAGACATCTTTGTGACAATGACAAAGCACTTTGAGGGCATAAAGAAGTCGTTGTTGTGTTATCTAGTGTGTTGAAAGGAAATGGCCCGAAAACTTATTTTTCGTACCTATCTAACAGGTACACATTTTTATACGTTAAGCGTAAATCATCATAACAAATGATACAAAGATGTTCATTAATCAAAAAAGGGATTACGATAAATTTGAACCAGAAGAACAGATTGTTAAATTTTACTTTTTAAAATCAAATTTGATTGATGCCTTTTTTACTAGTTTGCCAATTATCTTTAAATATACCGGACCAATAACTCATGTTCTTATGCATTTTTGTTGCTAACTTGCTGTAAATGCTTTACTGCTTTACAGCCAAAGGCCCACTAACTTTAAGAAAATGATTATATAGTTTCTTATTTGAAGCCTTTTATAAATACTAATAGTTTATAATTGTAGATCCCTCAAATACCTTAAAAAATAAAGATTCTCTTATTATACCAAGACCATAAAATAAATAGTTTTCGAAAAAAATCGTCTTTAAAGTTTTTGCTCATCATATCCGGATATCTCATATAGCTATTAAATACAAGATCATGAATTTTATTAAAAAAATATTTCTGGTGTTATTATTGCGATTATTTACCTCATCCATTATAAAAGCGGGTTGATTTCACCTGATTATTCAGCGATAATCTCCCGCTCTCCGGTGAAAATCACCCTTGTCAAAAGTGAAAATCTCACCCGTCAGAAATCCAGCGATAATCTCCCGCTCTCCGGTGAAAATCACCCTTGTCAAAAGTGAAAATCTCACCCGTCAGAAATCGTTAGTTTTTTATTTGGTAAATAATCTTCAAAATACATTTCGGGATTGGGAAATAATCAGAAAATCATTCTCAGATTTTTTGCCATTAGGAAATCGCTCTCGGCAAGTCCTCGAGCGATTTCCACGGCAAAAAATCTTCGGAATGATTTTCGATAATTTCCCTATCCCTTAATATATTACTACAGATAATTATTGGCGCTCGCGAAACAGTTCAGTTGCATAGTTTTCCGCAAATATGCATGTTGTCGAAACGAACATATTGCCAAAACTAGCTTTGCAACTGCGAACTATGTAAAGAGAATACCGACTGCTCCAAAATCAGTTGGGCTCGTGTGCAGACAGATGTTTGATTTTGAACAAATTGTGGTTAATATCTTGATCGACTCAGCCGATACTTGGTGTAGATTCATAACTAATGTAAGCAACTTTTGCCCTGTATACGAGAGCTTTTTCATTTGCGGCGTGCTGACTCACATCGCCCGCCCGGCCGAACGATGATATAAGGACTTGGGCAGAGAAAACATTGATGTCGACGCTTTCTTTCGCTAAACTTGCATTTTTGGATTATTTCATATTTTTGTGTAACAATATAGTCTAATTTTGAAAAAGGACTTTTGTTAATTATTCATAGTAGTTTACAGTTCAGGTGTGGGGTGAACAAAATAATTTTTCTGCTTGTTTTTGTGTGTTGTCGAAGTTAAGTTAGTTAAGTGGTTATTGTTTAAAGTTTTAGTGTTTTTGGTTATTCTCTCTTAAGTTTAAGTTTGTGGTAGTGTTTATTGTTTTACGATTGATACGTTTATTACATTATAATGGGCCGTAAAAGGCATAGAAAGGATTCTTCAGACTCGGAAGACAGTAGCTGTCCTTCGTCGAGTGGAAGGTACAAAACCAATAATTCACGTCGGTCATCAAGCCGGAAGCGAACGATTGATCAACGACATCCTTATACGGGGGTAAGTCGAAAAGAAATCGTCCTTTGCCTAGGGATAAAAGTGTTGAGAGACCGTTACGAACGTCTCAAAGTGAAGGTGTTAACGAAAATCGGGGATTTACGCCACCTCGAGCCAACGAGAGCCTATTTAACGAAATTGAGAGGCATGCCACAGTTACGCCGGCGCCGGCCCTATCAATTGAAGCCTCGACGGTGGAATCACGTGTTCACAGGTTAGAAAATCTACTTGAAGTATTAGTTAAACAACAAATACCACAATCAGAGCCTAGACGCCTTTCATTAAGGAGCGACTGTATACCTGAGTTTGATCCGGAAAATGACAATATGTCCGCTGTTAAGTGGCTGGACAAAGTTGACCAAATAAAGGAAATTAATAACTGGGACGACATTACGACTGTCTACCAAGTTCAATCGCGCCTGGTTGGTATGGCTCGTAATTGGTATCACAGTCTATCAACATACCCTGGTTCTTGGATCGAATGGAAGACGCTAATCGCAAAAACCTTCCCAGACTACATAGATCACGCCACAGCGTTACGTAAAATGTTAAATCGAACAAAACAACGGAATGAAACCATGACGAACTACTATTTTAGTAAAATGGAACTTATAAGAACTTGCAAAATATCTGGAAGAGATGCGGTTTCATGCTTAATAGATGGGGTTATGAACGCGACGATTCAATATGGTGCCAGGGCAGGCCGTTACGTTACGCCCGAAGCGCTGTATGAGGAGTACTTGTCTACATTACGTGACGACAAGCCCCCTCAAGAGAATGATGCTAGCACACGGCCTAGAAGCTCAAGGCGGGATCGCAACACCGAGCTACGTCATGTTGAGAGTCGCCTGGAAGTACCTGCACCGAAGAAGCGGGATTTGAAAAATGTCCAGTGCTACAACTGTAAGTTAAGAGGGCATTATCAATCGCATTGCCCGAAGCAGAGACTCGAATGTTCTAAATGCCATCTGTTGGGTCATGAAGCCAACAGGTGCGTGGTTGGAACTCGGACATCAGAACGCGGACGCTCAGATGGGCAGCCATCAGGTGAGTCTATGAATATTTTAGAAACTCCTAAAATTTTAAATGACGTAAATCGAAATACGTGTTATTTTATTGACTGTGTGATTAATGGCGAATCCTTGCGCGGCTATGTTGATTCTGGCTGCGGAGCCGTGACTATAAAGCAATCCGATGTTGATAGGCTAGGTCTGCCCTGTACGGTCACATCGGTATGTTTACATGGTTTTGCTGGTGGCAGTGTACATGTAAATTCAAAAGTTACGATTAATTTAGGAGTAGATTTAGCATCTGCCGAGGTAGAGGCATTAGTTGTTCCAGATTATATCCAGAATGTGTCAGTTATTGTAGGTCAGCCATTTGTTAACAATAAACATATTACTGTTTTAATACAGGGTAATCAAGTTCGTCTATTTAACAATTCTGGATTAGATACTAATAATCACTCATCAAAAAAGTCACTCTTTATGCTGCGGAAACGACAGTCATTCTAGCTCATCATATAGGTCACGTTACGGTTTATAGTTACGGGGATGTGGCCGATGTGTATGTTGATTTGCAGTATAGAAACTTACCAAATAAATTCCATGTTATTCCGCGATGTGTGTTGAATTTAAAAGAAGTAGGTTACGTTCCTCTTTTAAATCCTTCAGATAATGACCTTTGTTACGAAAAAGGCAAAGTTGTTGCCAGAGGTGTTACTTGTCATGAAGAAGTGGGGAATTTGGCATCTATGCTGACGACGGAGGCTATCGAACAGAGAGAATTTGTAGTTGACGATATTCGCGACCAATTAAACTCGAATTTAAATATTCCTAGTACACCAATGGACACTGTACACATTGATCATTTGGGGCCATTTGTTAGGAGTACAAAAAAAATGTTTATTTGATAGTCGTTGTGGACGCTTTCACGAAATTCGTCTTTTTAAAAGCTGTACAGAGCACGAAAACTGCGCCTGTTATACGATTTCTAGAAGACATAATAGGAACTTTTGGAGTTCCCCGGCGATTAATTTGTGACAGAGGTGCGGCATTCACTAGCAAAAGTTTCACGGACTTTTGCCAAAATCTTGGAGTAAAACGGGTTTTATGCGCGACGGCAACTCCAAGGGCAAATGGGCAAGTGGAGAGAATGAATCGTTCAATTCTCTCTGCTCTTTTGGCCTCTACAGAAGATGAATCCAAATGGGATGAGTCTGTCGATAAGGTTAGGTGGGGAATTAATTCGACGGTTAATTCCACTACTGGTAAATCACCCTACGAGGTCTTCCTAGGTTATCGGCCTCGTGGTGTAAACGACTCTTTTCTTACTTTAGAGGTAGCATGCGAAGAACGGCGAGATATCGAAAAAGTAAGGAAAGAGGTGGTCGAAGAGACCCAAGAGCGACAACGTTCGCAGAAAGAATATTACGATAAGCGGCATGCCCAGGTTACGAGGTTTAATGTTGGTCAACATGTTTTGGTTCAAGCGAACAAGACCTCCAATGACGGGAGAAGTAGGAAACTTGAACCTCGGTATAAAGGACCTTTTGTAGTCTCAAAAGTACTTGATAACGATCGGTATGTGATTACCGAAATACAAGGTTCGAAGCGCTGTAGGACTGCTTATACGGGCGTCTGTCCTTCAGAAAGATTAAAACTCTTTGTTACAAGGGTTTCAGATAGTAGCGACACCAATGACGTTGAAGATGAGTAATTTGACTTGTCTCTCGTCATAATATTCGTCTACCTATGTTAAATATTAATTATTGTTTTATTATGAATTTTCAGGTAAGCTGCCCTTCACGAAGTCGTGAAGTCTGTCAGGTAGGCCGACTGTAAGCAACTTTTGCCCTGTATACGAGAGCTTTTTCATTTGCGGCGTGCTGACTCACATCGCCCGCCCGACCGAACGATGATATAAGGACTTGGGCAGAGAAAACATTGATGTCGACGCTTTCTTTCGCTAAACTTGCATTTTTGGATTATTTCATATTTTTGTGTAACAATATAGTCTAATTTTGAAAAAGGACTTCTGTTAATTATTCATAGTAGTTTACACTAATTACGGGTAAACAAGAGTTTTACTGGTAAATTTCCACTGTATTACATCAAATAACTTGACATGTTTCGCTACACAGTAGCTTCCTCAGAATAAAGTGTATGAATGACACCAAATAAGTGTGTAGTAAAAGGTTATTAAAGACGGGTAAATTGGTATCATAGTAATAAATCTGAGTTTTTACCGCAAATAATTATTTTAAAACTAAATAACATTATTAAATTCAAAGATACACAAGATTTATTACAGAAATGGTTATAAAAAGGATAACAGTTGGTGAATTGAATAAATTTAACAAAGGAGAATTCTTAAGATCTATCTGGTCATTAAGTAATAGGTGAGAATTTTTAAGTTTGTTTGGGGAAAATATTAGAGACATCAAAGAATATTAATTTAGCGTTGTGTTATGTTTATGTTTTGTATTTTTTCCACGAGTTCAAGGGAATTTTTAATTCTGAATTCTGCTGAAAACTTAGTGTTACATTTATTTATATCAATAAGTTTTTTAGAAAGTTTATTTAAAGGCGCTGAAAAAAAGAAACTACTGGCCGGATTGGGTAAGTAGATTTATGGAGTTTTAACAAGGAGTATTATTTAGGGGGTTGTGGGTTATGGGTTCAATAAGGCCAACCTCTTTTAATTAATGTCCGTAAACAAGCTATTACAATAATTATTAATGATAGATTTAATAGATTTTTGAAAGGTATCTGTAGGGTCACGTTTTAAAACAGAAAAATTAGTTGTATTTATGAAATCGATTGTTTTTTGAATATAATATGTCTTATTTATATCCACTATAGTATTACCTTTATCTGCTTTAGTAAATATAATATAAGTGGACTTGTTTTTAATACTGAAAGATATCTGAATTTCTTGTTTTGATGTTGTTTCTTTTAAAAATTCTTTTCGTTATGAGTGATGAAGTTTGATATTTTAAGTTCAAGTTGGAGGGAAAATCTTTAAGTGCTATTTCTGTTTCAACTCCCAAAATATCTAAGTATTTTAGAGAAATATTGAAATGTATGTTGTACTTCAAACCTTTTTCGATTAATTTGTTAATTCAATTAACAAATCTGTCAAAAAATATGTGGTCACAAATTTTAATATTCTTTTCATATTTTAATTTGGAATTAAGAGAGTGGTCTATTAGGGAAATAAATTTTTTGTTTTGTGTTAGGAATTTTTTGTGAATTATAAAATTAACTTTTTCTCTGATATCAGAATTAAAAACAAGAAACTCAACATAATCCAATCTAAATAACAATTCTGTGTGAACTACTTTTAAGTAAACTCTATAAATACCTCCTTTACGAAATTGGATCTTCTTTTCTTCTGATAACAATTTCTTTAGTCCTGCTAGTGACCCTAGTCTCGCTGGGTTGCTGTTGTTGTTTGTTGTAAGTTTTGCGAACACACTGCACTTCTTAGGAGGAGTTTAAAATACCAATTGGCTAGGAAACTTATTGAAGCTTCTTTTAATAACTTGATCGAATCATATAGAAAATAAAGGCCCAAAACTCAACTTCTTATAATCTTTGGAAATAAACAAGCTTAAAAATTTACACCTATTACTTAATGACCAGATAGATCTTAGCAATTCTCCTTTATTAAATTTATTCAACTAGCCAACTGTTATCCTTTTTATAACCATTTCTGTAATAAATCTTGTGTATCTTTGAATTTAATAATGTTTATTAGATATAAAATAATTATTTACGGTAAAAACCTAAATTTATTACTACTATACCAATTTACCTGTCTTTAATAACCTTCTACTACAAACTTCAATTTTGTATCATTCATACGATTTATTCTGAAGAAGCTACTGTTTAGCGAAACATGTCAAGTTATTTGATGTAATACGGTGGAAATTTACCAGTAAAACTCCTGTTTTTCTGTTTACCCGTAATTGTAGTTAATGGTTTCGGCGGATATATGGGCGTATACGCCGTCCTGTTGAAAAAAACCAAAACGTAGTTCATCGTCAAGTAATTGCTCGACAAATGGATTCAAATATTGTTCCTATACCGCCGTACTGTAATTGTGTCCTGGAAAAAAATAGGACCAACAATTATTTTTCGGCGAACAGCCAACCAGACACCAATTTTTTGAGGGTGCAATATATATACGGGATCTTTCATGTGTTCGTAAGCTAGGTTAGACCTGTGACTTCTTTTCTTTCCTCATCTACTTTGTCGGTATTGTTCATATGTATTTTTATTTTTATTCGGCAGTAGCTTTATTCCTTGGTGAGTCGTGCGTAGTTATCTAGGATTTTGATGCTGCTTGCTTTTGGCGCCTTTTTTACCGTCCTTAAAACGCTGCTGTACTGATAGTGCTTCTCCACTATTTCTAGTGCCTCCCTACTGTTAAATGGGCTCGCCAATAGGAAGCCAATCTTTAGGTAGTTTGTATGTCGAGTCAGGTCTTGCTCTTGTATGTGACTGTGTTATGAGTTCGTTGGTCGAAATGTCCGTACGTTTGTAGTAGTCGGTCATGATTTTTAAAAAGAATTCCTTTATGGTCTGTATTTTAAAGTCATTGTGTAGAACTCGGTTCATAGCATATCTCGGTACATTTGCTATTAGCTTTCGTGCTTTGTTCTGAACTACCTGGAACTTGTTCGTGGGCTTTACAAAGAAGTGGGGATTTTCACTACTCCACACATGCGTGTATTCTGAGAATTGACATAACCGGTGAGGTGGAATCAGGCTTTATCAGTAAACAGTGTCCGGTCTGGTCTAATAAATCATTACTTTCCAATAAATTTTGGGTAACCCGCTGATAATAATTCCTTCGTCTTTCAAAATCTGCAGCTCGTATTTCTTGGAATACTTGCACTTTATAAGAAAACAAGTTTATCTGCTTTTTAAGAATATGCCTACATGTTTTATAAGATATTCTCAATTCGCACAGGCGTCTTACACATTCCCTTTTACGCCTCAACCATGAATTTTTTGTGCTCTTCCGTAAAACCCATTGCGTGAATTGTTCAAAAAATGAGATAAATTAGCGATGAATCAAATTGCGTAACGGCTGTTAAAGATGACGAAATAACTCATTGACTAATAATGCTGGTATTAACTGACACTCAACAGGTATTAATATCTACCGCTAAGCAGTACGGCTTTAGATGCAAGGCACACTTTAATAATAATAATCTTTTCACGCACGTTATATATCAGGCGTACTTTAATACTAATGTTTTTTTAAATTTGAAGAAGTAGCCCATACTTACTGTGGAGTAGGTAATATAGATAAAAACAAAACTTCTGTCTTCCTCCACAAATGATATATATTTTAAAAAATTAAATTTCTTTATAGCGATTGTCCCTACATGTTTCGACCGTACATACAGTCATCTTCAGGGGAACTAAAAGGAATCTATGAAAGTACAATGACAACAGGCACCATAAATGACTTACCAAAATCGAGTTTGGTTTCGGTTTTAGTAGTCACTTGCTTAAAATTTTTTAAAAAATTTGTACTCATTTATTTGAGGCAACTACTAAAACCGAAACCAAACTCGATTTAGGTAAGTCCTTTATGGTGCCTGTTGTCATTGTATTTTCATAGATTCCTTTTAGTTCCCCTGAAGATGACTGCATGTACGGTCGAAACATGTAGGGACAATCGCTATAAAGAAATTTAATTTTTTAAAATATATATCATTTGTAGAGGAAGCCAGAAGTTTTGTTTTTATCTATAATGTTTTTTTATTAGGCAAGAACTTTTTACAAAAAAAGCAATTTCATAGGTCGTTTCTGGACACGATGTTTAAAAATATTCACAAGGGTAAAGGGAATTGAATATTTTTCCAAAAAAAAACCTTAAATCTAATTAAAAAGTTTGAAGAGAAATTGCCACCTAAGCCCTCGAATAAAGCCGTCATGTTTTACTTACTTTAGATAACAAAAGCGCGATTCCCTTAGGGATCAAAAAAGTTTAGACACTAAGCTGAAACCATTAAGAAAGTTTTTGCAAAAAATATATATGCAAGGACACAGACAGTAGAGGTGAAACTGCAAATACATTTAATATGTGTAGTTATACAGGGTGTTTTCAAATATGTGCAAAAAATTTTATGTTAATATTCTTCAGCTAATTGTAAGCATAAAAGTTCATATAAATATTTGTTTAATAATACAGCTATGAATAAGATACATGCTGTCAAATTTTTTTTTCACACTTCTGAATTTATATTATTTGTTTTTAACATGTTGACTGCTATGTCGGTCTATAAGATCGAGTAGAAAGAATGGAAACTTAAAAACACGGGCTACTAGACCTAGGTGCAATATGTCCCTAGCTCCCCAGCGCTGTCGGTCTATTTTTTTCAGGAGATAGACCAAGCTGACGCATGGGACAAGTTTGTACCACCCAGTTTAGACTTTATTTTAATATTTCTTTTAATTTTTTTAAATTAAAACCAGTGCTTTTTTCATTTCGCTCTACTTTACGCAAGGTCACAAATGGCCTCTGAGAAAAAAGAAACTGTTTTTTTGCATGGGTCCGTTGCCAAAATAAGCGAATATGCCTTTGGCAGTCAATGTGTTTTAAAGATAAACTAGATATAATTTGGTACAAGCAACCACTTTTTTATTTTATACAAAAAAAAAGTTATTACTACGTCAAATAATTTACGGATTGATACTTCCTTTATCTACGACCGTGCGTTTTAACCCATTTTCCCGCACGCATTTTAGTTTTGAAAGTGCTAAGTTAACAGCACTGGTGCGGGAAAGTAAAATTATGCAAATTTTGACCTTATTAGATAGTTTTTACCTCGGAAGTTATAACTATTGTTACAACAGGTAAATTAGTATAATTACGAAATAGTCCATCTAATAAAATCTACCTCTTTTCTAACTTTTTGTTGTATTTTTAATTTTTTGAAAATATAAAATAATGGAGATATTTATATATAACCCTGTACATTTCTTTAAAGTCGTGCCACAAAACAACTATTAAACCAACCTATGACGGGTGGTTTGATATCATTTGCTATGATAATCAAGGCGTGTCATTGTTACTAAAACGTCAAAGTTGTTCAAAGCGTCTTCGAAGTAACAGTATGCAGTCTTTTTCTAAATTAAACCGAATCAAAGCAATACTTAATGGATTCATCCAACGAATAACTTTTCGAAGCCATTTTGAAGGCTGCAGATAAAGTAAATTCCGAGCTGTTACCTGAAAAATCCAGGCTAAGGTATGAAAAGCAATACGAACATTTTATTACATGGTGTAAGAAGAAAGGAGCGAAAACCTATAAGGAAGAGGTATTTCTGGCGTATTTTTCAGACCTAAGTAAGGTGTTGAGATCTAATACTTTATGGTCCCGCTATTCGATGTTAAAAAGTCTAGTAAAAATAAAACAAAATTTGGATATAGGGAACTTCCATAAGTTATCGTCGTTTCTCAAACAAAAAAATGTTGGTTTTGATCCCATCCCCATCGACGTCATCTTTATGCACTTACCAGTTAACACAAAATAACAAATGTGTTTTTAATATTATTATTTTTTATTTACTATTTTTTACGGTCGTCGGCGTATTAGAGGCCATCTTGAACCGGTCATCGACCGTACGGTTTTTAATCGTGCGGTCTACCGACTGGGGAGTGTGAAACGGCACCTTCATCCTACGAGATATCCGATCTCATCCGGCCTGTCCGGCGTGAATAGGATGGTTTTGATGTTGATTAATATTAACATTCATATAATTAGTAGCTTTTTAGTTAAAATTTTGTATATATATGTTGAAATAAAATAATTTTCGTAGAAAAAATAATGTTCCTAACTCATGCGTAAAGTGTCTTTCCCGTCCTTGACCGCTTGCTCGAACTCCGCTCCGCGTCGTCCGGGTCAACTGCAGTCGCGTGCGGGAAAGTATCACTTTCCGCACTTGTTGGGAATATAACTATTCTGGGTATTTTCCCGCCCTCAAATTTTTTTCTCATTCCTTGTTGATTAAAAGTTATGATATTATTATTTTGTACACAAGAAATAAGGGAAGTGGCTTAACTATCAAATTAAGCCAGTGGCGCCCCAAAAAATATTTGAGGGGTAAAAAAAAAGGAAAACAGTATCCCTCTGTAGATTATTTCACATATCTAATAATGAATTTGTTTTGCGGGAAATAAAAAAAATGTTACGTGTACCAAATTTTCTATAATTATCATCAAAGGAAAATAATATTTAAAAAAGGGGAAAAATTAATAAACTTTAACATAATTAATTTTAAATATCGCTGTTAAGCCAAATTAATTATATTACCACTTTCCATTACACTCCATACTTACTCCTCTATTTTTCACTTTATATACCTCTCAACTATAACTAAACACCTGAGATATGCTTCTATGCACCTTTATGCGGACAACACTCAACTGTAAATGCCAGTTTGCCCAGAAAATATCCTTGAGGCAAATGATAGATTGTCAAGTGACCTCGAAGAACTGTTGAAGCCCTCTACAAATCACTGCCTCGAATTAAATCGAAAAAAGTGTCAAGTTATTTTTTTTGGACACGCCCAGTGTCGGAAAAAGTACCAAAACCTTCTTTGCATCTCCCTAAATAAAGAGGTATAGCGTCAGGAACCTTGGACATTTGCTTCACAATCACCTTACACTAAGAAAATTAAATCGTAAACTTAAAAATAATTACATTTATTTTATGTGTTTATTTGGGACAACCATTCAATATAATATTTAAAATAACAATACAAATGTTTTAGAAAAAGTATTTCTAAATTTAAGATATTGTATTTTAAAATGTAAAAATACTGTTTATTCCTAAAATAAACATATACAGAGTGTTAATGTGATCATATTACACATTTCTAGGGTAGATAGAACACAGGAAAAAATAAGTTCATATGAACATGGGTCCGGAGCTAGATCCCTTTGAAGATGACCTTCATAAACTAGTTTTCGTTTTGTAGCTCCGAAACTACTTTAGCTCTCGCAACTAATTTTGGGGCATAAATTGCTGTTAGTTTATTCATCTATTTGGGCATATTGGACAATGTTAACTTTAACCAGGGGCGTGCTAACCAGGAGGGTATTAAGGTAAATTTGACCCCAGTCCTCTAACGCTACAATTGCTTGCCGTTTTGACATGACAGATTATGATTTCTCTTTACCCTTTACTTGAAAAGGATACTTTTTGTAAAAGTCGCTAATAGTCACTGTTTCTTCGGAAATTGGATAAAAACAAGTTAAGATACAGAAATCAATTATTGAAGTCTTAAAGAAATTAGGTCAAAAAGCAATGAGGTTCAGTACAGATATAAAGAGATAAATTGATCAGCGTTATTATTATTCTGGATCTCTCTCTCTTTCAAGTCAGGCGTTACCTTTAACTTCTGTTATTCATTGGGACCTTCATTGGCCAAACTTTAAATAAGGAAATGGAGTTGAGCGAAGCCGTGAATCGTTTATAAAGGGGGTATGAGCGTATTTTTGAACTTACTCTTCGTTCAGCTTAAATAAACGCTTGAATTGTCGAGGCTTCCATCGTTAGTGCCTCTCCACTGTTGCTGGAGGCCACCAATTCTAAGGAAACTTGTAGGTGGAATTCGGCGGTGATTGTATATGTGAACTTGTAATTAGTGGATAAAATTCCGTCATTCCCTGTGTAGTACTCTATTAACAGTATATCTCGGAGCGTTCGCAATTATTTTAAACGCTCTATTTTGTAGCACCTGGAACTTGTTATGCGCTGTCCTGCTTATGGTGCACCATGTTGGCACTCCATAAGTCAGGACCGGTCTGACGAGAGTCTTGTATACATTATTTATTTTTTAGTTCTATTATAACCTATCTTGCTCTTTTTATTTAACAAACAGTATATAGAACGAAGCTGATTGGCAGCTTTTTTAATCTACTTTCGGACTTTTTTCTCCAGTTTAGTCTGTCATCAAAAACAAGTCCCAAGTAATTGACCTCTTGGACCCAGTTTATCTGATTACCGTTAACCAAGAGCATAGTCTCGGGTCTTTTAACTTTGCTTTTCGAAAAGAAAATGACCTTCGTTTTGGCAGGATTTAGGCGAATCCTCCACCTCGAAAGCCACTTTTCTTAAAGTCGTATGTGCCTTTGCAATCTAGCCACTTCTAGCCGCGGTTGATCTGCGCGTTATTATTATGGTAGGTAGCACAAAGAGAAACTTAAAATAGTAGTTGCTGAAAATGCCTGCCACCTGCCACCACGCTCGATACATTTATTGCACCTACGCAGCATATTTAAGTTGACGTGGATAAAAACTACAGGCATAGTTTGCAGCCGCAGCGGAAATTCTAGTCACCAAATATTTTTCTATCTCGACTGGAGTTTCATGAACAAGACTTTCATATACCTACCCCAAAAAAAAAAAAAAATATAAAGGTGTTAGTTCTGGGGAGCGCGCTGGCTTAGGTGCTCGCGGACAAGAATTGAAAGATGAGCTGGCGCTCCATCATTTTGGAACCATAAGTTCTTTCGTTTATTTAGGGGCAGATCATGTAAGAATTCTAGCAACACATTTCTTAAAAAATTAAGATAAATAGTACCGTCGATCTCTAACAATGCGGGCCCACATGCCCAAATGACTTCTTTTGTAAATACAGCCTCGTCAGTAAAAAGTACATATTTTGGAAATTGAGGTTCTTCTATGCATCGGTCAAGAAACTACTGGCAGAATTCTACGCGGGGCATGAAATCACTTGGTTCCAATGCTTGCACTTTTTGAAGATGGTAGAGGCGAAGAAGCTGTTCATGAAAAACCTCCCATACACTGATTTACATAGGAGAAGGTGCCTCAAAATGACATAGCATTTAAAATGACATAGTGCTCTTTATTTTGAAACTACTGGTGCTATTAGCGGGTTGGTGCGGTTTTCTCTAGCAAAATATATCCGCACTTCACGTTTGCACTCTATTTAGTTCGCGGCTATGATAAGCAGCAGGTAACCTCAAAAATCATTTTTACTCGCGGAGAATATTTTAATGGATTATGCTGCAAGTGTGTATTCATTACCAAATTGTGGTTGTTTTAAAGTAAAACCACGAAAGAATGTAACTGTGAGCGTGTACTACAGATGCACATACACGGAATTGTCGTGTATTATCAGATTAAAAAATCAGGTAAGATCAAAGCCCTGTAGCAATTTTAAAATTGCCACTATTTATTTTATGGGGTATTATCTTTAGTTGTATAACACTAGCCAAAATATGGGGCGAACGCACTACTTCTGTTTTCTGTGGCTGATGGCATCAGGCGCCGCACATAGGTGAACCATGTAATTCCGGTTTCGCGTCTCGGTCAAGTCGCAGACCGTCCATTTCTACTTTTGGCGATTTTATGTTTAGACGGGGTTGTTTAGAATTACTTTCTTCATTTCCTTATGTAATTTAGGTTCTGGTAAAGGCCCAGACCCTTGTTCGTTCTGATCGTTTGGATCCTTTATGTTGTCACTCTATTCTCTTCTTCTTCTTATTTTCCTTGTCGGGGTTTATGTCCAGCTGGCAGCCTTGAGTCAGCCGATTTTGCTAGAGGAGGGGGTCTGTCTTACTTGGAGATCTTGCGGCCTCCATTTTGGGCTTTCTGAAAATACCTTCAGAGAAGAAGGACGCCGTTGAGCCATTTTTTTAAAAGAAGACCACGAGGTCTCACCCCCCTTTTAGAGGGGTTGTGTGTTTTGTTGCTGGGGTTGTAATTGATTTTTCACCACTTCACCAGATGTGAGGTTAAATAACCACATGGGTTGTAACCGGGGACATTAAGCCTACGAGCCACCTTAGGATTGCTCCCAAGGGTTTCTAACCAAGTTAGGGTCCACAGTACACAGATGGTTAAACCTGCCCAGCTGAAGGAGCTACCGCAGAAGCGTGCTGGTATAGTCCCCCAGAACATTATTTTCTTTTATACAGAATCTAATAGTCTAGCCATTTCAATTTCATTTTTTTATTAATTTAATTTAAATACTCCTTATTGTTGCAAACTAATTTAATGTACCTTTTTAAAAATTTAATTAATGACATTTTTTTATGTAACAAAGGTAACCTTTTTTAACCACACCCCACCAAAAGATTTAAAAGGTTCTAGAATCTTCCCCGAGGTTATACATAATTTTGACTTAAATCCTTGCGTCCAGAAAGGCTGTTTTTTTATTCATTTCACTTTATAATTCAAACTTATCTAAATTTTAAACAATTTAACATCAAAAAAAATAAACCTAAACCCCTTTTTTATTCAATAAAAACTTTATTATTTGTGTGGGAAAGCTTTAGTTTTATTTGTTGCATATATTTTCCAATAGAACTGATATTCGGTATATTTTTCCTGGTTTGAACATCGATCAAACCAGGTGGCGCCCAAGACAACCAAAGACGAAGGGAAGGTGTAAGTATTGGACCACGACCTAGTGCCTCCACATAAAGAGCTACCGTCAGCAGATAGTGACAACCTGTTGTCCAAGACAACAGATTGCCATTGCCATAACATAAAGGATCCAAACGATCAGAACGAACAAGGGTCTGGGCCTTTACCAGAACCTAAATTACATAAGGAAATGAAGAAAGTAATTCTAAACAACCCCGTCTAAACATAAAATCGCCAAAAGTAGAAATGGACGGTCTGCGACTTGACCGAGACGCGAAACCGGAATTACATGGTTCACCTATGTGCGGCGCCTAATGCCATCAGCCACAAAAAACAGAAGTAGTGCGTTCGCCCCATATTTTGGCTAGTGTTATATAACTAAAGATGATACCCCATAAAATAAATAGTGGCAATTTTAAAATTGCTACAGCCCCACGTGTTATTGTAGGTAAAACGACATAGGCATGCATGAGGATAAAATGACACACAATGTCATTTTACAACCACACTTCGCAAATCACTTTGAATTTAAGAATGGTATCATTTTTGAATTTTCAGCTACAAAATGGTGGGCAAACGTGAAAGGACAACAACCAGACAATCGTGGGATGAATAAGCAATGCGAAATGCTATTGAGACTGTAAAACATGGTCGAATGGGATGGCTGAAAGTAGCCAAACAATTCAATGTCCCTCAGGCAACTTAAAGACGAAGAGCAAATGATGTCAACAAAAGAGCCAAAGGCTGTGCAAAGGGCTTGGGGCGATTCTTAACCACATTTAGTGAAGAACAAGAAAGAGACTTTGTTCAGCATAATATATTGTTATTCGAGTTTAGATTGTTTGGGATGACATAAAAAACTAGCATTTGAATTTGCGACCAAAAATGGCACTCTAAATAGATTTAAAGATCGCAGCACTGAACGAGAGTGGCTAAGAGGATTGCGTATGCGACATAATGAAATATCCTTAAGGCAACCTGAAGCTGTGTCTGCCGCTAAAGCTATGGCATTTAATAGGCCACAAATACAAAAATTTTTAATACGTTGGAAATGACGCTGGAAAAAGAGAAAATTGATGTTTATCGCATTTATACTATGAACGAAAGTAATCCGTCCATAGTGCAGAGGCCTCCAAAAATTTTTGCTAAACCCGGAAGAAAACAAGTGGGATCGCTAACTAGCGACGAAAGAGGTCAGCATGTTACCTGTGTCTGCTGCATGAATGGTATAGGTAATTTTGTGCCGCCAGCGTTGATATTTCGGAGGAAAAATAGAAAGGAGAAACTTCTAGATGCTTTACCCCCATGGTCCTTGGGATTATTTCAAGAAAGTGGATGCATGACAGCTGATAGCTTCGTTTTGTGGTTGGAGCATTTCCAGAACATTGTTAAGGCATCTCTCAAATCAAAAGGTCTGTAACTTCTGGATGGGCACACCAGCCATAAATCACTAAAAACATTGACATTTGCTAAAATCAATGTAATAATTTTATTATGTTCCCTGCGCACTGCACACATCGTATGCAGCCGCTCGATGTCTGCTTCTATGGTCCCCTGAAGTCATTTTATAATCAGGAGTGTACACTTTGGTTGAAAAACCATCCAGGACGAACAATTACACTGAATCAAGTCGGTGAACTGTTCACTTCTGCTTATGCAAAAGCAGCAACAATAAGAAACGCTACAAGCGGATTTTTGAAAACCGGCATTTGCCCATTTAACCCAAATATTTTCCCAGACGAGTTTTTTGAGCCTGCTCGGCTGAGAGTACAGATAGATTACTGGAACCAGGCTGTACAGAAGGAGAAACATCTAATCAACCAGAAGAGTCAGTCAGCAATGAAATAGAAGAAAGTGTTGTCATGGAAGAAGCGGTGCAACAAGAACAAGATGAAAGTCGCAATGAAAAAAATGACACCACAGATGATCAGGGAGATAATACGAAAAAAATTCCAAAAGGAACATTTTAAGTAAGCCAAGTTCCACTGCACAAACAGAAAGTGAGGAAGAAGAAGATCCCTATGCAGCCGAGGACAATGAGGATTAAGTGGTTTGTCTTTACTGCAATGATTTGTTAACAAATTCACGGTCCAAGGAGCCTTGTATTAGTTGCACGAAATGCAAGAAGTGGGCACATTGTGAATGTGCCGGAGTGCTCCCGAAACTAAAAAAGTTCATTTGTGAAATTTGCCAAGCTTGATTCCATATTTTGTTTCTTTCTTTACCTACATTTTTATGTTATATTGTCATTACTATTTCTTTTGAGCATATGTTATTTTATGCCATTTGAAATTTTAAAGTGGTGGTGCCTAGGGGGTGACTGAGCCCTTGACTAAAGTATGATGGCGACTGCTCGGGTACTTACAGAAGGATTATTTTCAAATCGCTGAAGTACCTCTACCTCAAAATCCGGGGTTTGCATGGTCCTTTGCGCGTCATTAACCAACCGTTTTATTGTTACGGAGCCAGTTTCCCTTTTAACCGTTGATTGATTCTTTTAAACAGTGTGTGAGCTGGAATTCGCCAGGAAACCCCTCTTCATATAGTCGAGAACCGGCTTTGCCATTACATCAAACTTTCACATAAATTAATAGCATGTCGGCGTATTCAGAGGAAGTGTAATATTCCATGGCTTAACCGTGACACTAATTTAATGACAAATTCTCGACGACAGTTAGTTAACGAAATATTTATTTTTCTATTTATTTCGTACCATAGTAACGTTTGCAACAACAATACGTTTTTTTGGTGCCGATAAATAAATTAAACGCACATTTTTTTCGAGCATAGGTCTTCTACAACTATTCGTTCATTATTCTCTTCCTCGAGAACGGTTCATTTTATCGACAATAAACAAGAGGATCTTTTTTGTAATCGAAGGTGCAAGCTATCCAGATTATTTTTTTTTAAGTCTTTATCATACAGGGTGTAAAAAATTAAAGTATTAAGTTGTTAGTCCGACCCTGGTAAACGAAAAAAGCTAAACGTATTTCAAGGACCCTATTTTAAGAGGTCCTTACTAGTGTCCATCACATTAAATTTTTAATAAATTATATTAAGTACTTTGAAAGTTATTCAAGAAAAACCAATTTCCTGCGGCGTCCTTCAGAAGCACATATCTCCGTAGGGAGGGCCTTTGAGAAAAAATTGTATAGGAACTTGTCATCTTATTTTTTCACGTCCTATTTGCATCCAATAGATACTAAATAAAACTTCTTGGGTTAAGTGAGGAAGCCTGGCTTCAACCTCGCCTTTTGTATATTATACAACAAAGATATATTATTATTATAAAAATTTAAAAATGAAGTCATTCTGGCCTAAAAACACTTGCTTAGGAAAAGTGGGTAAAGCCGATAAAATCAATGACATATAAATAAACCATACAAAAATGTTAATAAGTAATATTATTTTATTGGAACATCGGCAAAAAAAATCTGTGCTTGATTATGTCACATAATTGTAATCTTATCTAACAATAGATTACAAATTTTAATCTACTGTAGTAATAATGATCTATGCATCGGTCGCCCACGCATAGGTAAATAACATCGATAAATGAATGGGCGACAGATTTAAACTTTTGGTTGATTCATATTTGTAGGTACAGGGTGCTACAAAGTTTATATTCTTGCCGATTTTTAGGAAACATAATACTGGGAACTTCAAATACTATTGATACAAATTGGGGAAAATGCATTACAATAAGAACCTACTTACCATTAAGTTATTTTCGAAAAGTAATGAGAATTTAGCATATCTGTTCACTTTACTCGAATCTAATTTAATCTTGCATTAAAGTCTTATCACTGATTTAATGTACAAGGTAAGGAAATTAAGTTGTTTTCCAAAATAATTTTATTTCAATTTGCTGGGACACCATATAGGCAAACTCAGTAAAGAATTGGGTGTGCCGCACAAATTTGTCGGTAATATATTAAGGATAGTACGGGCCTGGTGACTTTTAAGTAACGGACTGTGTATATTTTCTTTTTTTTACTATTTTTTAAATAAGCTAAAAACTATAGGCATACCTATAAGGTTTTTCAAAATTCCAGAAGTACCCAGAAAACGTATTAAGAAATATTTTTGTCTTTTTCACCCAATTCATAAGATATTATAATCCGGTCTTTAATAATGTCCGGTTCGGTTCTACTTCTACTAAACTCTCGAATTTGAAGAAAAACACCCCGTATATTATGGTATTTCTAAATTTACCGTTAGAATCATTTTAAATTCTGTTAATGTTAGTAACTATAATTCAGTAGATATATCCTATAGCAATCTCTCATCTTTCCACGGATATTAATTTGGTCTTCTTTTGCAACCAATATACAGGGTGGCCCAGAGTATGTGGGCAATATCCTGGATTCAAAAATAACACATAAAAATAATTTGACAAGTTACCATACATTTTTGGAAATCGTTTGTTTTTAAAACTAAGTGTAATTTAATCATTTTTTATTATGATGGTTACTAGGGAAATTGCCTTAAAATGGGTCCTTTTAATAACATTCGGCTTATTTAGTTTGCCAGGGACGGACTAGCTCTAGCACAGTTATGCTACTTTTTTACATTCTGTACAATAAAGGCACAACAATAATCTTTTTGGACAGCTTAAGCCTTAAGCAGAAAAAAAAGGTACTTTTGATCGATATCGATAAAATGAACTGTTTACGAAAAAAAAATACTTCTTGCCGCTATGGGTTTTTTGAAATTTACTGATTTAAATAAGGATATTTATTCAAGTGTCAGTTGAAAATAGAGTGCCTTGAAATTAGTTAGTTAGTAATGGAATTTACGTTTGCTCAATATGCCGACATGCATTTAATGTATGGGCTTGCATCATGTAATGCCGTAGAAGCCAGAAGGCGTTATGAAGAACGATTTCCAAATAGAAGAATGCCTGATAGGAAAACCTTTGAAAAAGTAAATCGTCGTCGAGAGAGAGACAGGTAAAAACTACCACGTTTTTTTTTTACTTGTACTTACCAAATGATAAAGATTCATTGTAAAGTGTCGTAAATAATTTTAGGAAAATTTGACAAAGCCAGCCTCAATTGTGGAAATCAAATCCACTGCGGCGAGAGCATTTAAAAAAACATCCTAAATGCCGTAGAAGCAGATCCTTCTACAAGTGCCCGAAACTTGGCTGTCGAGTTTGATTGCCCAAAATCGACGGTCTCTAGAATCCTAAGAGAGCAACAGGTGCATCCGCACCATCTTCAAAAGGCCCATGCGCTTCTTCCTGAAGACTCCTCGGAGAATGGAGTTTTCTAACTGGGATTTAGATCGACACAGAAACGTTGCCAATTTTATTGATTCAGTTCTCTTAACGGACAAAGCTGGATTTTCTAAAAACGGCATCACAAACTCCCATAATTTGCATTTATGGGCAGAGGAAAATCTCTATCTATTGTAACGCATCATCACCATTAAATAGAACCCATCAACGTGTAAGCGGGAATCATCGGGCAATATTTAATTGGACCATGTGTCAACTGGATAAGTTTATTTGAAATTTCTTCAAAACAATTTGCCAGACCTTTTAGAAGATCTACTTCTGCCAATACGACAAGATATAATATGGTTCATGCATGATGGGGCCCGCGACATTTAAGCCTAGTAGGACTAGAACACTTAAACAGAAACTTCGAAAATCGGTGAATAGAAAGTGGAGGGCAAGTGGCTTGGCGACCTTGATCACCTGACCTAAATCCATTAGATTTTTTTTGTGGGGCTATTTAAAAACTTTACTCTATGCTAATCCAATAGACAATCGAGAAAACTTATTAAATGATTAATTTTCATTCTCGCGAAATAAGGACTAATGTTGAGGCATTGTGGAGGGTCTAACAATCTTCAATGAATAGTTGAAGGAGCTCATGTTGAACCGACATACAAATTACAAAATTATTGAATAAAAACCATATTGAACAAACATTTTTTTTTTTCGTAAACAGTTCATTTTATCGATGTCAATCAGTAGTACCTTTCCCGTAGTATGAGGTTTAAGCTGCCCAAAAATATAATTATTGTGCCTTTACTATTCAGGGCGTAAAAACAATAGCATAGCTGTATCAGAGCTAGTCCGTCCCTGGCAAACTAAATAAGCCGAATATGATTAAACGGATCCATTTTAAGGAAACTTCCCCAGTAACAATCATATTAAAAAATGATTAAATTACACCTAGTTCTTCAAAAGTTATTTAAAGACAAACGATTTCCATGAGAGTCCTTTGTGAACCCGGGGGGGGGGGGGGGGGGTGTCGTAGGAAAAAAATGTTTAGGAACTATTATGTTTGTGTGTTTTATTTGAATCCGAGATGAATGATACGATCTTTTAATATTATTTCGAAAAGATAATTTTATTATGCTACCTATATTTTTGAGACTAAAATAAAAAATTACAAAACATTTTACTCCATTTCTGGAGTAGGTATAAGATTTTCTCCAGTTCGTACAGTACTTACGCGTTGAAATTGATGTGATGCTATAAAGCGGGAGCTTTTCAAACGTTATTATTGATCACCATCTTAAGCAGAGGCCTTATATGATAATATTTTTCTTGACGGAAATGTTGTTTTTTTATTGTGCGAAATATTGCTAGGACTATTTTTAGAAGTTTTAAGTACTAATATTAATAGTCATTTTAAAAAAACAATTTTAGAAATAAAAAATCTTTTACTACCTAAGTCACGCCTATACTTGACCCTAAACTGTAATTGAGATTTGTCATAGTGAATACCTTCCAAAATAGTTTTGTATAAATTTATTTTTAATCCGCACTCGTAATAAATACACAATAATTATTATTCAATACCTATACAAGTTATATTGCGTTAATAAAATTACATACCTACCAATTATGGTCTCGTGATATGGGGTCATACGGCTGGATTAATCTCGAATCTTCTTCGACGTGATTCGTATTATTATAAAGCCGGGCTACATGGAAGATGTTAGACCGATTTTTACAGAAATAAAAATTTTAACTTTGAAATCATTAACATGTCTGCTGTAGGTACGCCTATTACAACCGACACAATTGGCAAATAATAAGTAAGTTACACGAATACAACACACAACAACATACGGATGTTTTATTAACTGATTAAAACTGACTAAAGTACTGTGCAAAAAAAATGTTTAATGTGGCACAGAGAACAAAATTGCTTGATAAAACAAACGAAAACTGTAAAAAAATATTAATTTTTTCATACTCAACGCCAATTCCAAAGGGTGTAATTTTAAACAATATTAATTCAAAAAATATATGAATTTTTTGTTTATTATTATAATATATTTACAATTACTATAATAAATATAATATTATAAATAAAACTGAAAAATAAATTAAGCTTTTACATTTGGTGATCTAATGAAGTAACTAGAGAAACTAAATTACGCAGGTATAAAATCCAAAAAGTATAATAAAGCAACGGTATAATATGTTATTTTCATAATGTTTTCATTATACTACATAATAATAGAAACATAATAGTGAATTAAGGGCAAAACCTGAACCCAAATTATAAATGTTTATAAATTTCCTAACTATTATTACCTAATGAACATTAATTGATAATAATTTGACCAATTATATTTCACGCCGATATTAAAAAGTGTTATAATGACAATACGTTACAATTTTAAATTAATTATTACCATTACAGCGATTATTCACTATCTGATGATGAAAACTTTTCATTACTGTCACTACTGCTGTCATCTGCAGGATTTATAATAATAGGTTCTACCATGACTTCAACGCGTACATCTAAGTCCCACATTTTTTTTTTACGCCCTCGACATGTAATACGCACTTATGCCAATCTGCTGCTTGTACATTCGCTATTGCCATTTTTAACAGTTCTTTAACATCTTTTAATTTAAAAGTTTAATTTTCAAGCGCCACTTCGCCTTTTATCTGTGCCCATATAAGCTCGATTGGATTTAGTTCACAATGGCAAGGCGGTAAACGTAATATTGTAACACCTCGTTCCGGAGCCATTTCATCCACTACATATTTCGTATATTTTTTTTTGTGAAGTCTTGTTAGATCGAGCAACTGCACTTTTAGCATTTTTTCGCCAAATGCAATATTCTTTTCTTTGAGCAACAATCTTTCCTTTTCGCCACGCAGAATTGGCTAAGCTTCCACCCGACGGCTGTGGTATGGTGCAATATCCATCACGATTACGGGCCCACGTTCAATACAGAATTCCCTCATACACATTTTTTACTATTGTACGCTCCCCAGGTTTTAAATGACGTAGTTGTGTAACTTGTTGGTTACTATCACTTGAAGAACTCGCCTGCATTATAATATTTTCTGTTTTGAATAACCATCAAAATAACACCAAAAATAATAAAACTGAATTGCTAATATCCTCTTGAATGAAACTTGTCCACGACACTGAACGTTGGTTAGAGGCGATAAGAAAGCGTGAGATCGCCTCTACACATGGGGTTTTCTTACCTGCGTTGCCAAATTGAGTAGACCAGGTACCGTAGGGTGTAAAAGCCCTTAATGACATGCTGATTTTGGTACATTTTATGAGAATTTAAATGGAATATTTTAAAACCTGGCAACATGTAACGGCTTATTAATGCACAATCTTCCCAAGCGGTTTTAAGTGCTTTTATTTCAGTTAAAAGTGTATGAATCGATGTTAATTATTTTCTCCGCACACCGTCAATGGTGATAAGAATAGTTTTGCCAATAATTATTTTGGGATCGTAGTATAGCTTACTATAATAGTTGTTGAGTTAATGGGAGCAAAAAATATACCGCCATAATCGGTAAAAAATATTTAAAAAAACTAAAAAAATACATACTTATACTTTTTACGTCACCATAATATAGTATTGTAACTTCTTCCAGTAGTAAAAGTTCTCCGATTTTACTACCATTACTACCTGGAATGAGAACCGTTTATTTTAAACATATTTTGTCTAATACGATTTATTAGATTAAGAACTTCAAATTATAAATTATTTTTATTGAATCATTTTCTGTCTTGTAATCTAAATTAAAATTTATATTATAAGAACTTAATGAGGAAATGAAAAGAAATCCCTAGCTTATACAAAAAATAATATCGTTGGCAATTTTAACCGATTTTCGTTGTTGGTGAATTTCATTTCAGTGCTTTGATGTCTCAGTGGAAATACGACATATTTAAATTAATAAAGCAAACTTTTACTTTAGTTACACGAGCTTGTAGTGTTTTAGGTAAGTTTTTGTTGCGTGTCCCATTTTGTATTATTAAAATTTACATTTTATATACAGGGTGATTCACGACGATGTCGTATTAGACGTTTATGGCGAACCAGTCGACGGAATGATCCAATGCTGCTAAAATATTTTCGATAATCCGGTGTTGCCGCTTCCACTAGAAAGTAGTAGCAACTTTAAAGTTTTAAAAGGAATGCAATCTATATTATCTTATTTTTACAATCTGTAATAGCTTGTTAACATATTTTCTTATTAGTTCACTATACCTATCCGTTACCGTTATCGAGATATTAGTCAATTTCCATTTTATTTTCGAAAAACATAACCTGAGATAAATGCTGATATTTTGAAGCTTTTAGTTACTAAGGCACTGGATTTGTTTTAAAGTTGGGCAATACCCGAAGACTTACTACACCATAGCTAAATCTTGGTGTCAATGTATAGGGTGGTTCAGATATGCAGTTCTTTTGGTTAGTTGAAAAAATGTCTAAAGTACATTCTTTCAAATGAAACACCCTGTATATTTTTACTCATTTGAAAATATGCTGAACTTTTTTGTTCATTTATGTGTACTATACCTATACCTACCTAACTAATCAAATTTCTGATTTATATGCGTTTATCTGCAAAAGTTCCTTGAAAAAGATATTCCCGTTCGGTTTTGAGTCAGTGTGCCATGCAGTCTCATATGTCAAGTCACTGGTATTATCGGAATTGGTCACCGAGATCACCTGATCTTAATACATTCGTTTTTTACCTGTGGGCTGTATAGGATATGTTTAAAGAAAAAATTTGCAAATCACAAGTTGAGTTGCTAAGCCAGGTTAACCGATCATTTCAAGAACTAGATCCAAATAAAATTGGATCTGACAGACTTGTGCGCTCAAAAAGCGCATTTTGTTCCCCCTTATTCAGCTGTAAACGCGCTAAGAGTCGACATTAGTAATAAAAGCTGCTAAAAAATTAAACACAATATTAAATAGATACCTAAAACACTTGCCGTCTACTTCAAAATGCGCTTGCTGCCTGCATTCGTCCTGCCAGATCAAATTTTATTTGGATGTTGATGTTGAAATGCTCAATTGGCCTAATCACCCACAGATAAAAAACTAATATATTAAGATCAGGTGATCTTGGAGGCCAATTTTGATAATACCAGTGACTTGACACATGACACTGAATGACACACTGAAAACCGAACGGGAATATCTTTTTTAAGGAAGGCAGGTATACGCTTATAAGTCAGAAATTTGACTAGTTAGGTATAGGTATGCTATACATAAATGCACAACAAATTTCAGCATCTTTTCAAGTCAGTAAAAATATACAGGGTGCTTCATTTGAAAAAATGTACATTTAGATATTTTTTCAACTAACCAAAATAACTGCATTTTTAGACCACCCTGTACATTGACATTAAGATTTGGCCATGGCGTAGGAAAACTCCCGGTATTGCCCAACTCCAAAATGAATTTCGATGCCTGAGTAACTAAAAGTATAAAAATATCAGCATATCACAGGTTATGTATTTCGAAAAAAAAAAATGGAAATTGACTAACTAAATAATAAGAAAAGATGTTGATAAGCTGCTACAAATTGTAAAAATAACTTAATATACAGAGTATTTCATTTACAATATCAAAGTTGCCACTACTTTTTAGTAGAAGCGGCAACACCGTATTATCGAAAATGTTTTAGCTGGGTAGAGCATGTCCTTTTATGCAAAAAAACAGATTTTTGGATGATTCCGTTGGCTGATTCGCCATAAACGTCTAATATGCCATCGTCGTGAATCACCCTGAATAGTAGTACTTAATTATAGTTGTATTTCCATTCTTAATAAAATTGGCATAGCCCTTAAAGCTTTCGTTAACACATAATTGCTACAGTCAAGAAAAAATGATGTAAAGGATGTATTATCAAAGCATGGCCGAATAGATAGAAATCTAAAAATAAATCAAAGCGAAGCACCAGCTAGTAATACACAATATTGAAATACTCTATCACCTTTAATACATTTTGAACGGTATCAAAGCTTGAATAAAACCTTTTAGTATATATCTATATTATTACAGACTTCCTTAATGAAAATACACTAAACAAGCTCTTTAATTAACAGATGTTTTCCTACCACGAGCTTAATATTTGAGTGATTAAAAAAATATTTGTAAGATATGAAACTGAGAAAGTTCTTTATCATCTAAATTTATTAATTTCTAAACTACCCCTTAACGGAGATACAGAGCCCCAAAGGAGTACCCAGCGACTTACCTTTTGGATCTAACTTTGGAATCGACCTGTGTATAATTTAATGAAACCTTAATATTTTATAGAGGCCATAAAAGGTCATTAAACCATACTACAGTAGATGTTTTACACCGTCAGGGAAGTCAGGAATGGACTTGGCACCCTCATTCGTTGGTCTAAAACTCTAGACATTCCTCTTAAAAAAAAGTACTCTTAATTTATTTCGGTAAAGCTGGCGGATTTCGAGATAAATTGATTTTTATGCGAAACACTCAAAAGTTACTAATGCTAAACACAAACAGGTAAAAATAAAATACGCAGGGCAAGAAGACTTAATGCTAAAAGATTTCCAGCTCAGACATTGTGAAGTCCAAAACCCTTTCAAAGGGTTGATCGGAGCTTAATTAATTTACAATGTTATTGAAATACAAAAATAATAAAAACGTTTAAATGTTATTTTGGCAAATGTTCCATTTGAGCCCACGTACTTCAATACATTTTCTTAGTCTTCGAATATTTTCCAGCTGCACTGCAAATAATATTCGGGCATTATTAAGGACTTCGTTAGAATGCTGTATTATTTTCGCTAGTAGTTCTTTTCTAGTATTTACTGCAGTTTATAAACTAGTTCCAGAAGTAAAAGTCTAAAGGATTTAAGTCTGGAGACCTTGGTGGCCATAAAACAGGCCCACACCGACCTATAAATCGAGGGCCAAAAATGCTTGTTTAGTGTTGACGTACTATACGGTTATAACAAGGTGAAGCACCATCATGCGTGTACCACATATATCAAGAGGCACGATTTTCCAATAAATAATTGAAATATTGCAGCAAAAATTGTAAATAAATCTCACCATTGAGCCTTTCTTCCAAAACGAATGGGCCTATAATGTTATTTCCGATAATGCCAGCCGACATATTTACAATAAACCTTTTTTGGTGTTTGTTTTAAATAATGGCGTGCGGATTTTCATCAGCTCAACAATGTAAATTGTGCGGGTTTAAAAAGCCATCTCTTGTAAAACCGGCTTCATCGGCAAACAAAATAAGGTTAGAAATATTCAGATTTACGTTATGTTGCTTATAAAGCAGTTGGAGTGAGACATAGCGTGTACTTTTTGAACATGGTACGGGTGAAGTAACTGTTGTTTTAAATAGAAATAAAGGTCTTTACCACCAAATAACTTTATTTGCCCCTCTAGGGTAGAAAACAAGGGTTATAGAAATACATAAAATGACGATGAATTAAATTATATTTCTTAATGCATGTGTTGTACTAGTTTCGACTTTAGAGAAAGTCATCCTCAGCAACTAACCATTTAAGAGATTTTAATATGAAAAGAAGTTAAGACAGTTGGGGGAGCAGAGAGGTGAGTCAATAATACAATACAATATAATGTAGATTATGCAACCTTTGGAATCGACAGGAGTTTAGTATAAGAACGGTGTATCTCCATGTGAAGGTAGGGGTTGATTTATACGCAAGTAGAATGAAGGACCTTAATCATAGTCGAGTGATTTAAGCAATGTTGAAGTCAAAAACGTGTTGAAAAAGAAGAATTTTAACATATCAATTCATTCTTTTTTCCAGTGAAACTAAATTAGTGAGGGGACATGCTTAATGTTATGGTGGATTGAATATTTGTGAATGAAATTAAATGAACTTGTTATTCTAAAAAAGGGGTTGTCAAAATGAGACTATGTCATTTCAAATAAAATGGGAATACATCTGAAAAGAGAAAATTTCCAAATTTTAGGAACTAATAGATGGCAATAAGGCTTTTAGTTTGTTAATTATATTTGTTATAATATTATTAATCATGTACTCACCAAGTGGTCACTATTCACTTGTTAAAATAAAATAAAATAAAATTTAAAATTGTTGAGACATTAGATTGTTGATTTTTTATTTTTCATTTTGTTGCCAGGTGAAGAAATTAATTTTAATTTTAACTTCAGCATGCTATTCGAAGGAAATGGCGTCGCTAAATGGTCGGTACCCAGAATTGGTACTACTAGTTACACCCTTTTTTCCTTTTATATATGCGTAATTTAAATCAAGTTTCCGGTAATAAAGTTATTTGGTGGTAAAGACAGACCTTTATTTCTATTTACAATCTCGCCACAGAATATGGACTACTTCTTAAATGTTGTTTTAAAGTTTCATGTCACGGTGATCATTTATAATGTCCCCCCCCCCCTCTTAACTTTTTTGTTTCTTGCATTAGATAAAAATGTTAAATATAAAAGTTGTACAGAATAATGTAAGCTATTTGCAGAATAATATATAAATATACAGGGTATTGCAGAAATGAGTCACAGGTTAAAATATTTTTTCTTTAAATGGTACACCCTATATATTGTTAACTTTTTAGAACCTCCTAAAACTTCTGAATATTTTCCTTACAACATATCCTATACCTAAATATAAAAGTTTTCGAAATAATCGCATTTTAACACTAAGCGGCTACATTCAAAAATAAATATTCTAGATTTCAGTAAAGTTCTGAGGTGGCTGTAAATTATGCGGTCACGGAGCAACAAAAACTATGTTTATTAGTGACAGTTACCGACATATTAAGTAAATATTACATTTATTTGATAAATATGCCTTATTAAGAAAGGGGAAAACAAGTAAGTTTGTAAACATTAAAGCAAACAATAGCGTTAAATTGGCTCAACGGGAACTGCGTAGAATTAATCCCCGGATGCACATTCCAGACAAAAAAACAATCCATCGAATCTATGAAAAGTTTCAACAAACATCTAGCCTAGCGAGAAAGAAGAGAACAATGGAAAGAGATGAAAATAGTGATTTAAATAATATACTACTAAAAGTATATGAAATACAAAATTTAAAATATAATTTTTAAAATTAAAATCTCAACAATAAAGAAGAACTTGTGGTAATTACAAATTAATTGCTCAACTGGGCCACCGTTTTCTTGAATACATTTGATATACGTTTTTCGTAACCTTCGTAATGCGGCGGTGATAGATTGGGAATAATCTTCATTCAGAATTTGAATTTCTGTTCTAATAAGTTCTTTCAAATGTTCAGTGCTATCAATTGTCCAACGGAAGCTCATCAAAGTAGTCCTCTAGCTCGTGTTGGAAAAAATTCAAATAACCTTCTCCATTTAAAGTACCGTTAAAGAAATGGGGACTTTATTTTATTATTTAAAATAGCACACCACACATTGATAGTTTGCCGACCTCGAAATTTACATAATTCCCTGTAGCAGTGGGGATTTACTGTGGCCCACTGTCTGCTATTTTTTCTGTTTATCATGCCACTAGTTGAAAATGATGACTCGTCGGTCCAAAATACATTTCCGAAATAACTAGGATTTAAATAAATTTTTTCCAACATAGTTTGGCAAAATTCAACCCTTTTTTCTCGCTGTCTCTGCGTTAATTTTGTTACAGGCCTAATTTTGAAAGCTTCATATCCACATTTTTTAAGAGTGTTTTGAAGCCTTCCATAAGAGGTATTTTTTAAATCATCAAGCTCTTCCTTTGAACTTTTCGATACTGTTCTAATAGAAATGTTTTCATTTTCTTCAACTTTTATTAGTATATTTAAATCACTATTTTCGTCCCTTTCCATTGTTCCCTTCTTTCCCGCTAGGCTAGATGTTTGTTGAAACTTTTCATAGATTCGATGTTTTTTGTCTGGAACGTGCATCCGGGGATTAATTATACGCAGTTCCCGTTGAGCCAATTTAACGCAATTGTTTGCTTTAATAAATGTTTGCAAAATTACTTATTTTCCCCATTCTGAATAAGGCATATTTATCAAAAAAATATTTACTTAATATGTCGGTAACTGTCACTAATAAACATAGTTCTTGTTGCTCCGTGACCGCATAATTCATAGCCACCTAAGAACTTTACTGAAATTTAGAATATTTATTTTTGAATGTAGCCGCTTAGTTAAAATGCGATTATTTCGAAAACTTTTATATTTAGGTATAGGACATGTTATATGAAAAATATTCAGAAGTTTTAGGAGATTCTAAAAACCTAACAATATATAGGGTGTACCATTTAAAGAAAAAATATTTTAACCTGTGACTCATTTCTGCAATACCCTTCATATTCATATATTATTCTGCAAATAGCTTACATTATTCTGTACAACTTTTATATTTAACTTTTTTATCTAATGCAAAAAACAAAAAAGTTAAGAGGGGGGGACATTATAAATGATCACCGTGTACAACTCATTTTGTAACATTGTTTTGTGTCGCGATCTTTCTGATCCTGTTTGAAAGCTTATCAGTAATATCTTGCAAAATTTTTTCCTCTACGTAGGGGTATCCTGCTCACCTAAGAAGTACGCCACGTCGCGGCAAATATTACCCTGAAAAAAAAATTTCCAAAATTAATTCGTTAACTTTACCAATTACTATCTAATAACCTTTTACTTTTTTCCCTTAGGCTCCGATCAATCCTTTGAGAGGTTTTTGGACTTGACAATGTCCGAGCTGGAAATCTATCAGCATAAAGCCTTCTTGCCTTCGAAGAGATATAAAGCGCTTCCCAAGAATTAAATGCACATCAGCATACCCTGCGTATTTTATTTTTATCAGTTTGTGTTTGGAATGGTAACTTTTGAGTGTTTTGCATAAAAATCGACTCATCTCAAAACCCGTAGTTTTATCGAAATAAATCAAAAGTATCTTTTTTAAAGAGGAATATACATACAGCGTGTAACAGAAGCATGGAACGCTTTAAATATCTTTAATACCGCTTGTCCGATTTAGCTAAAATTCGGTGTCGATATATAAGAGGTTATCGCGGAGCTGCTAGTGACATTTGCAATGTTGCCAAATTTACAGTTTCTTGACAATTTAAAATATTTTTTTTTTTTAATGGAACATCCTATATATTATTTAAAAAAATGATTCCGCAACAAATTCTAAATAACTTTTATATAAGTTACTAAATGTCTAAATCTAGCCATTTTTTTAATATTCGAGCTCGGAAATTGAGAATTTGTTGAAACATTATTGTAAGGTAATGATTATTTAAACTTACTTATTACAGAATAAAGAAATTAAATTAGATGTTTAAAGTGCCTTCCATTTACTTCTTGACAATATGCTAAATATTGCGGAAAAGTATTCAAAACATTAGAAAGAATACCTGTTTATTCGTTTCGTCGGCACTCAACTCCAATTTTTGTTTTAGGTCTTCTATATCATGTGGCGTTGTCTTGTAGACCACATTTTTTAAATGTCCCCACAAGAAATAATCTAGTGGAGTCAGATCTGGTGACCGAGCTGGCCACTCAATTGTACCCCGTCTCCCTATCCATCTTTCAAAATACTTCATTTAGATACTCCCGTACTTGTCTGGCGTAATGTGGTGGTGCACCGTCTTGTTGCAGCCATACTTCGTTATTTAATCCCTTAACGTTGTCTAAAATTTTGTTTATTGATAATCAGTTTCAATTTACTTTAATTAAACTAACTTACGAGAATTTGGAAATAGGATTGCAAGAGCAGGAACAATTTCATTTCTTAAGAGCTGCAAATATCTATCACCATTTAAATTATAATCCATAAACAATGGACCAATTATCATTTGTCCTATAATGCCTGCCCAAACATTAATTTTTTGCGAAAATTGGGTGTGCTGTTCTCGAATCCAATGAGGATTTTCTTTGGACCAATAACGAATATTATGCCAGTTAACATTAACATTAAGACAGAACGTCGACTCATCGGAAAACATTATTTTATTAATAAAATTTGGATTAGCATTACACAAATCCATCATTTGCTCACTGAATTCTAAACGCCTGTCAAAGTCATCCTCAGAGAGTTCTTGAACCAGGTGAATTTTGTATGGGTGGAACTTCTCACACTTTAATACGCGATCTACCGACATGTGCGATGAGTTGGAATCGAGGCCAATAATTCGAGTAGAGAGGTGTGGATTATCCTCTATGCAAAATATCTAAAGCTTTATCGCCGCTTGTCGCAGTTTTTAGACGCCCAGATTTTGAAATGTCTTTTACATGGCCAGTTTCGTTATATTTCTTTAAAATTTTGCTTACTGTGTACCGTGCTATTGGATATCAGTTGAAAAACTTATCATTAAAAATCTCAGCAACCTCCTGCTGTGTTCGCCTTCGATCCCCGTAACCCAATATCATTATTATTTCTATTCGCAGTGTTTCCGTTAGTAAATCCATTTTAAGAATTATTAAAACTGATAAATTATGAAGCACAAATACCTTCTGAAAAGTTTGTCAATGTCGCTGTCAGAATTTAATTGTGTCACGAATTTCCAAGACCTACTTATATCTCTCTCAGTTTTCTTGGATAAGAAGTTCTTATGATATTTAAACTCCAATATCAAAAAAATGGCTAGATTTAGACATTAAGTAATTTATATAAAAGTTATTTAGAATTTGTTGCGGAATCATTTTTTTCAATAATATATAGGGTGTTCCATTAAAAAAAATTTTTTTAAATTGCTAAAAAACTGTACAATTCGCAACATTGCAAATGTCACTAGCAGCTCCGCGATAACGGTATTAAAGATATTTAAAGCGTTCCATACTTCTGTTACACGCTGTATACTACACATATACACTAAAAGACTGAAACTGCAACTCCCTCTGAGATTAGATAGGAATTTGAAAATATTGATAAATTAGCCATTATTTTGTGAAAAACCAAAACCTGCTCTCACGATGAAGTTGTTTTAAATGGACGAGAAAATTTCGATGTTAATGTGTTCTATCCAATTTTTGATCAATTGATTTCAGAATTATTACACAGGGAACAAAGCTATCTTTCAATCAATGACAGATTAATTCAATATATTTTTTCTCGATATTTCTTGATTCGACATGAAAAATATTCATACAAACAGTGGCGCAACCGGGGGTTCCCTAGCGAACGTAGCTCGGGTCTTCTAACTACCTGTTTACAAGAATTGCTAACTCATGACTACACTGAGAAAAATGGTTTACCGATGTCGTGGTTTGTAGAAATAGAGCTACTTTAACGCACGTTTCTATGTTATTTAAACTGAGCCTACAAATTATCACCAATCTTTTAAAAACGCTACAATGACTCAGCTTCTTTTGGTTCGCCTCAACACAGAAAGAGATTTTTTATCAACATTTTAAACACATTTGAGATTACCACAATCCTTCATTTTGTTACCATTTTATGAGTTACCTGAACTCAGTTTTTGGAATGGGAAAACTTACTAACTGATTTTAAAGTGCCGTGTTGACCCAGACGTGCATTATTTTAACTAATTACCATGTGTAAATTATTTTGAGTTGAAATAAGTCATAAAGAGTGCTCTAAAAACCCATGTCGAGGGTAAATCACCGATCGAAAGGTCACGGAAACTTCCGAATTCGCGCTCGTGCCAATTTGGCGCGGTAATTTCATCCCATTGTTATTAGTACCTCCTGCACGTCGCGTCGTCATGGACCACATAACTGGACTTGCTATCCGCGCAATCGTTGATCGAAGGGATCTTTTTTTATTTTTGGTTAGAGTTTGTTCTCATATAAATAGGTGCGTGAAAATGAGAACAATCCAACTTTAGTGTTGGAATATATTTAAAATGCCAAACCTTATTGTGCCTAGCTTCGTTAATAGAGTAGTTCTTTTGCACTTGGCGTTTATCATATGTTGTTAGATATGTCAGAAATGTCAGTTACCTTAGCATGTGTTTTCTGTAATAAGTGTTTGTTAATTAAAGTACATATTATTAAATATTCCTTGTGTTTCTTGGCTCTATTGAGAATTCCTCCCAATATTTAGGACAGATTAAATCAATAGTGCTTAAGTAAGCTAGGACAACTAAAAGGTCCAGTTTTGTTAGCTCGAATCATGAGTTAAACTAGCCCGAGTAGTAACGCATCACAATTCGCATATTGGTCTCTAGCAGCTTAAACAATAAATTGCTGCAGTCCATGTCGCATGTGTTCGTCAAACCCAGTTACGATTAGCTAAGCTAACTAACTAAAAAAACCCATCTTCAGGGCTATTATAACTCATGAACAGTGATTTAAGGCAACTTCTTCGATTTAGTTGCCGTAATTCAGAGGTCTAAGCTGTCCCCTATTATTAGCAACAAGCGTCGGTCTAGGATAGCTCATATTGGAGTTATGTAAACTCGATATTTCGCTCAGTGTACCTAAGATAGGTACAACCACACAAAAGTTGCCCCCCCCCCCCCCCCCCCCGTCCAAACAAACCTTTATATTATTTTTGTGATTTTCTTGAAGATTTTGTGTCTTTTATATTTCCTACTTAAAAACCAAGCAACATCATTGGAAAAAGGGCTTAGCATCCAAAAAATTTTCGAAGGCGCTATTTCTTCTTACGCCCTCTCCCGGTCCAATGAGTGTAGTGACAAGTCCGTTCGTGACTTTTCCGACGATGTAAAACATCTACTGTGGTATGGTTTAATGACTCTTTATGGTCTCTATGAAATAATAAAATTTCATTAAATTGTACAAGTCGGTTCATGAGTTAGAGCCATAATAGTAAATCGCTGGATACCCCTCTGGGGCTCGGTACCGTTAAGGGGCACTTTACAAATTTTTTTTATGACAAATTAGGATTATTCTGACCTATATACTCCCCAGACATTAGAAGGGACTTACCGGACACCCTGTATAGAAATATGTAGAATAGGTATATGTGTGAGAATCTATGTTCTTTAGTCATCTGATAAAGCCCCATAAAATAACCTATTTCCTGGGGTATATGCTATAATATAATATTCCACCTGACAAGTAGTATTCATTTACCATTAAGTATAGAAATATGTCACGTAAAAGACTTTAAATGTAAGTAAATTATACAACATTGTATATTACTCAGATCCAACGACGCAATTCGCGAAGTAATAAAAATACGTTGAATGATAGCCTTCTCTTAAAAGCATTTATCTCATCTTAAAGGGATTTTGGAAATCATTATACAGCGTGTAACAGAAGTATGGAACTATTTAAATATCTTTACTACCGTTTGTCCGATTCAGCTAAAATTCTGTATACGTATATAAAAGGTTATCGCGGAGCTGCTAGTGACATTTGCAATGTTGCCAAATTTACAGTTTTTAGCAATTTAAAATATTTTTTTTTTAATGGAACAACCTATATATTATTCAAAAAAAAGATTTCGCAACCAAATTTTAAATAACTTTTATAAAAGTTACTTAATGTCTAAATTTAGCCATTTTTTTAATATTGGGGTTTAAATATCATAAGAACTTCTTATCCAAGAAAACTGATAGAGATATAAATAGGTCTTGGAAATTTGTGACATAATTAAATTCTGACAGCGACATTAACATACTTTTCAGAAGGTATTTGTGCTTCATAATTTACCAGTTTTAATAATTCTTAAAATTATAACGGAAACACTGCGAATAGAAATATTAATGATATTCGGTTACGGGGATCAAAGGCGAACACAGCAGGAGGTTGCTGAGATTTTTAATGATAAGTATCCCAACCGAAATCCACAGTAAGCAAAATTTTAAAGAAATATAACGAAACTGGCCATGTAAAAGACATTTCAAAATCTGGGCGTCTAAAAACTGCGACAAGCGGCAATAAAGCTTTAGATATTTTGCATAGAGGATAATCCACACCTCTCTACTCGAATTATTGGCCTCGATTACAACACATCGCACATATCGGTAGATCGCGTATTAAAGTGTGAGAAGTTCCACCAACACAAAATTCACCTGGTTCAAGAACTCTCGGAGGATGACTTTGACAGGCGTTTAGAATTCAGTGAGCAAATGATGGATTTGTGTAATGCTATTCCAAATTTTATAAATAAAATAATGTTTTCCGATGAGTCGACGTTCTGTTTTAATGGAAATGTTAACCGGCATAACATTCGTTATTGGTTCAAAGATAATCCTCATTGGATTCGAGAACAGCACACCCAATTTCCGCAAAAAATTAATGTTTGGGTAGGCATAATTGGTCCATTGTTTATGGATTATAATTTAAATGGCGATAGATATTGAAGCTCTTAAGAAATGAAATTGTTCCTGCTCTTGCAATCCTATTTCCAAATCCTCGTAAGTTAGTTTCATTAAAGTAAATTAAAACTGATTATCAATAAACAAAATTTTAGACAACGTTGCGGGATAAAATAACGAAGTATGGCTGCAACAAGACGGTGCACCACCACATTACGCCAGACAAGTATACGGGAGTATCTAAATGAAGTATTTTTTGAAAGATGGATAGGGAGACGGGGTACAATTGAGTGGCCAGCTTGGTCATCAGATCTGACTCCATTCAAATATTTCTTGTGGGGACATTTAAAAAATGTGGTCTATAAGACAAGGCCACATGATATAGAAGACCTAAAACAAAGAATTGAAGTTGAGTGCCGACGAATCGAAGAAACAGATATTCTTTCTAATGTTTTAAATACTTTTCCGCAATATTTAGCATATTGTCAAGAAGTAAATGGAAGGCACTTTAAACATCTTATTTAATTTCTTTATTCTGTAATAAGTAAGTTTAAACAATAATTACCTTACAATAATGTTTCAATAAATTCTCAATTTTCGAGCTCGAATATTAAAAAAATGGCTAGATTTAGACATTAAGTAACTTATATAAAAGTTATTTAGAATTTGTTGCGGAATCATTTTTTTGAATAATATATAGAGCGTTCTATTTAAAAAAAAAATTATTTGAAATTGCTAAAAAACTGTAAATTTGGCAACATAGAAAATGCCACTAGCAGCTCCGCGATAACCTCTTATATACGGATACCGAATTTTAGCTAAATCGGGCAAACGGTATTAAATAAATTTAAAGCGTTCCATACATTACACGCTGTATGAAGACCCATGTAACGGGAAATATGCAGTAGATTATAAGAAAATGAGATAAAAATCTAGAATTAGTTGTAGAATTCAATAATGTAAAATACACAAGATAAATAATTAAAAAAATAAAACTTGATATAGGTACGTAGCTCCTTACTAATACCTATGATATGTTTTTTTCTATACAAATTAATTTCAAAAAATTTAGTAGAGAAAGAGTAAGGGAGTAATGGGTAAACCGTACACCTTAGGCTAAAAATTAATTAGTCTTAAACCGTAAATATTATAGATACAAGGTTTTCCCCTATGATTAGCATATAGTATGTGTAAATTAACACCCACAATGTCATAATCACACACAATTATACAAGTTGATAATACATTTGTTGAAGGGCTACATGTACAACATACGAAATTTGCACGAAATGTACTCACATTACCGTACAATGCGCCGGGTTATCACCCTCAGAGCATAATAGTTAGAAGAAGTTTTGTTAATATGAGCTTCAAATTTAAGAGTACTGCCCATTGATAATCTCGAAAATTTACTTTACTTTACGCTTGCCGAGGACTGTTCCGTGCCCAAGGATGGTGGTATCATCAGCGAAAATAGTAAATTTCCCAGATATTGGCAGATGAGGCACGTCGTGCAAGTTGACCAAAAATAGAAGAGGATCTAAGACTGACCCTTGTGGAACACCCGTGCTCATAAGGGCTGTTGGTATTAAATACGGCTGTCTGCACCCGGCCTGTTAGATACGAGCAAAACCACTCCAAGGCAGCTTCTCTCACCTCATACTTAAACAGCAGTATTCGGTGATCCACGCATTCAAATGCTTTCAACATATCACAGAAGGCAGCCGCAGCAGCCTCACCAGAGTTTAAGAACCCGTACAGATGCTCAAGGAGCCCGAAGATGGCATCGCTTGTACCCTTCAAAGCCTGAAATCCAAACTATTGGATAGACAAAATGTTGTGTTCATTTAGAAATGACATCAGCCGCAGTTTCACAATTTTTTCTACAATTTCGGACAATAACTAAATCCTTCTTTATGTAAGACGCTAACTTTAGAAAGGACTCTTCGTATTCCATAATATAGGGAATTTTTGCACATCTCGCATGAGGGACAGCACAACATCGTAAGACCACTCCATATTTTTTTTTTAATAATTAACTTATGTCCTAATGTTACCACTGATTTGGAATTTGAACTGTCCTTCATCCAAACACTACGTACACAAACGCGCACGGGCGATGGAAACCTGCTCGTCCTGTATTTCCGTGCTTGTCAGCGCTTGTTCGTGCTCGTATGTCATGTCTGGACGCCCCTTTAGACACCGGTATCAGATTTCATCTATCGCGTTTAGTTTCCCCTTAAAACTTTTCTTTAAAAGTTTGGCCCACCTTGATCATTTAATAAGAAACAAATTTGATTAAACGATGACTTAAAATCATAGAGGTTATTCACAATATTTGGAGAAAATGAACAATAAAAATTGAAATTCAGCTTTTTTTGCTCCTATTTTTTTTTTTTAAGAAACTCTCCTGAACTCGTAGTTCATGAAGAGAGTCAAATAAATACTGGCGCGTCATACATCGTGAACTTAAGCACGCATCGAAAAGTAATGTCTGCCATATTGTCATACCTATACTCTACCTAATTAATTCTACAATAGCCCAGCTTGGAAAATGTTGCCATACGATTATTAATCTAGTTTATTGCTTATGTTGTCATAACCGTTACTGCGCCCGCCACCACCATTTCTTTGGTTTATGCCTCGATGTAACCATTTTGTTATATAAATAACGGCACATCATACATTACAAGATTATGAATCAAAGTTGCAAACGGGTAAGTTAACGCTTTTTAAGCAATTTCATATACATAAAAGTATAATTTTAAGCTAAATTACGTATACTTGAGTTATATTATATTTATTTCAATGTTAATTTCAAATCACATGTAATTTCTGAAACTCATTGTCTTTGATAGTTCTGTTAATAATTAATTATTAAATGAAATTTGATTTACGTAACATTTACAATAATCTTAATGCAGACATACACCTACACCACTATAGCTAGATAAAGCATCAGTTTTGATGTGGCATCCCTACCAATTAACTAGTATAATGCTCCTAGAATTATTTATTGTTTTATATATCTATCTGAAAATAATTAACTAAACAGAAATAAAGGTCTGTCTTTACCACCAAATAACTTTATTTGCCCCTCTAGGGTAGAAAACAAGGGTTATAGAAAATACATGAAATGATGAAGAATTAAAATAAATTTCTTAAAGTTGTTGTACTAGTTTCGACTTTAGGGAAAGTCATCTTCAGCAACTAATCATTTAAGAAATTTTGTAATGAAAAGTAGTTAAAACAGTCGGGAGAACAATGGGTGATTCAACAATAAAATACAATGAAATGCAGTTTATGCAACCATTGGAATAGACAGCAGCTTATTATAAGGACGAAGTATCTCAATGGTAGGAGATGATTAAACGCAAGTAGGATAAAAGACCCTAATCATAATACAGTGATTTAAGAATGTTGAAATTTAAAAATTAATTTCAACATTCTTAAATCACTGTATTATGATTAGGGTCTTTTATCCTACTTGCGTTTAATCATCTCCTACCATTGAGATACTTCGTCCTTATAATAAGCTGCTGTCTATTCCAATGGTTGCATAAACTGCATTTCATTGTATTTTATTGTTGAATCACCCATTGTTCTCCCGACTGTTTTAACTACTTTTCATTACAAAATTTCTTAAATGATTAGTTGCTGAAGATGACTTTCCCTAAAGTCAAAACTAGTACAACAACTTTAAGAAATTTATTTTAATTCTTCATCATTTCATGTATTTTCTATAACCCTTGTTTTCTACCCTAGAGGGGCAAATAAAGTTATTTGGTGGTAAAGACAGACCTTTATTTCTATTTACAATCTCGCCACAGAACATGGACTACTTCTTAAATTAACTAAACATTAAACAGTTATTATAATAATAATATTCTATATTTCTAATAGTATCATCACTAAATGAATACATATAATATTTAATGATTTATGACTTGAATTTAAGAATATTTAAACACTTGTACCGATATAAAAAAATATGTCAATCATTTTCATATATACAGGGTGTTTCAATATAATACCGATTGATGATGATGATGAAATTGAAACAGGTGATTCCTTGACAAAAAAATAATGAAAAAAATTGCCACTAATAGAGTTCCAGAAACTCCTCGTTTGTAAGATAATTCGCTTTTTCCTATTTATTTTATGCGTGCTTAAGATTATTATAAAAACATCTTTTTTGGTTTATCATTTAACTTTTTTATTTCTTGCACTATTATGATATCTTATACGGTTCGGCTGATATTTGGTAAAATATGATCTAAAGCAGGGCTACATTTTTAATCTGGTCAAATACAAAGAAATTTGTACATTATAAATTATAATTTAGTCATCACAAGAATATTAACAATAAACCCATTTTCACCCTGTAGATAGTTTTTAATGACAATAGGTCAATTACTTTATTATGTAACAAAAGTACAGAATTTGAATAAATAATCTTTATGCACGCATAAAATAAATAGGAAAACCGAAAAAAAATAAAAGTTTAACACCCTTATCTTAAAACGAGCGTTAATGGGAACTTTTTTCATTATTTTTTGTCAAGGAATTACCCGTTTCAATTTGTCGGTATAGTATTGAAACGCCCTGTATAGTCTGTATACCTTATTACTGAGGCGTGTACATTCTAGGGTGTGTTCTTTGTCAAAAAATAGTCGCAATATTCAGTAAATAGTTTAGGATAGTTAATGAATTTATCTAGAAGCAGTTTGTACTTTATCTTTTCAAAGTTTTAGCTGTAATAATACAATAGAAGAAGTCTAAACATGAGTAGAAATAAAGGTCTGTCTTTACCACCAAATAACTTTATTTGCCCCTCTAGTACAACACATGCATTAAGAAATTTAATTTAATTCATCGTCATTTTATGTATTTTTATAACCCTTGTTTTCTACCCTAGAGGGGCAAATAAAGTTATTTGGTGGTAAAGACAGACCTTTATTTCTATTTACAATCTCGCCACAGAATATGGACTACTTCTTAAATCTCTAAACATGAGGTTCGCACGCAGAATAAAAATCACTGTGTAGAATTATTGTCGCTATTCGCCACAAATAAATATACCAGTTCCTTAAACCCAAGAGACATACCGAAGCTTGGGCTTGTTTAGCTTATCATCCCAACAATGCCTGTTTAAATATAAGCAGTTTAGATATAACGATGAACAAGATGAAGGGTATTACAAATGTAAGTTATATAAACCACAATAATTTATCATTTGTCGAGTTAAACGTTTAATAGTAAAGAGGGCTAATATTATTTAGTCATATTTGGTTTTACCACAATCCAAGTTTAAAATTATGGTGGATGAACTAGGGCCGCTCTCTTAAGCGGGTGTTCAAAGTGTGCCGGCACTGCCAGAGACCGACAAACTATAACATCAACAATCAATTAAACAATCAACAGTTTATTGTTTTTAAAAATACACATTACTAACCCACTGAACCAAAAAGAAAAGAGGAACGTGAAGCAAAGCATATAAGTACATAATACGAAGATTTCACATTTTTTAGTTTCAGCATAAAACTGTAGTACTTATTTCTATCAAGGAAACACATGCCACTTGCTAAAAAATTTTTAATTTTTTTTTGGCTCAGTTATAAGCGTTTAAATACCGCCTGTGCGTTTCGAGACTAGAAACATACCTTCCCTCGAGGCTAGGATCTGTGACGTCACTTACGCGCTATCTGAGTTGCAAAGCTTGGCTGTCTGCTTGTTGTATTTGTTTTTACTGTTATTTCGAATGTGTTTCCTATAATAGATGTTTCAAAATCAGGGGCTGCTACACACAAAATGCCTTTTCCTTACCAACATCTGCATATTAATTTGAGTCAGATATCGTCTTGTTACCTCTCCTGAAATAGTTATGTAACGTGAAACTCCAGACTCTAAAGCAGGACACTTAACTTTCATTACAGAATTTTCCGTAACGCCGTCGGGCGAAGCACCCAAAATACCATATTTTCTTAAAATTTTAAAATCAGGCCGCTTTATATTAATATTTAATTGCTTCTCAAGCTCTGCAATAACTAGCTTTTCCAATTCAATTTCTCTTTTTATTTGGGCACTTTGAAATATTTTAACAACACCTATTATTTGCTTCGTAGGGACTCCATTGTATAACTTAGGAGCTGTAATTCAGCCATAACAGCCAAACATAGTAATTTGCGGAAAGCCGAAAGCGCTTCACAACTCAGCGGGACCTTGGTGGCCTAGCGCGCTTGTGACGTACCAATAGAAAAACGTTTAGCCACGTGCGCCATAAATTCAAATTTAATGGCGGATTGTTTAAAAACGATTGCATATATTTAAAAAATTCTTTCGGTGTGTTGATATTTTATTAGCTTCTTTATGCAATTATATACAAATTTATCTATGTTACAATTTTTGAAATCTCCCTATTATAGTACAGTGGCAGTAAGGTCATTGACTTTTTACAATAAAGTTTTGAAAGACCTTATTCGCTTCTGAGACACGCAACTTTCAAAATATTTATTATTGTTTTACAAGCCTCTCTTACTGACATTGATGTGAGGCTATTTAAACTGTCTAGAAATAAATTGAGATTGTCCCAGTATAGAGGACGTAAGTGTTTATATAAAGGTCACTGAAATAGAACATGCGGAATTATCTGAAATTCGTGCGAGCGCGACGATCCGAGAAAGAACTTGCGACGTTTCGATTTGTTCTTATTTTACCCATTTATTAATAAAACCCTAAAACGAAAAAATAAAACAAACCCCAAAAATGTTTTTTTTTCTTTCTAAATGAATCTGAAAACACATTTTTAGCAACTTTAGAAATTTGCAGGGTGCATCAATAAAAATAAGTATGTTTAATGGAATGACCTGCATATTATACAGACTGGCAAAAAAGTCACGCATAATGCCTTTAACTTTTGAATTACCTCGTATACGAAAAAGTGACTTCTATGAAAGTTGCTCAGTAAATTATTCCCCACATTTCTACCTACATTAATTTTTTCTGTTATTTCTGGTTTGGTTGCCATAGAGACTAACTTACTTTTTTTAAATGGAACACTCTGCATATGATCGCATATTCGGATTTTACTGGAAAAAGTCTGAATTTTTTATATTTCAAATTTTCACCTATCTGCAAGCATTTCCGAGATAACGACAGCTTAAAAATGGAAAGCTTCCTAATAATAATTATTCCTACCTAATACCCGCCAGTTGTGTTTATGACAGCGACCTAAGACATATTAATTTTGAGTTCCTGTTTAATTTTCTGTCTGATTTCTAACTTGCTTACACTATGGTTCATCTGAATGAGAAACAGCGAGTTGAAATTTAATAATGAGCGGCTACGGAAATATGAAGAGATCGCAAGATCAGGTATGTCAACTTTTTAATAAATTATATCCAAATAGGCCTCCAATAAATCAGTCAACGGTGTATCCAGCGGTAAAGATATTTCGAGAAACAGGCAGTGTTGGGGAAGCCGCTAGATCAGGTCGACCTAAAACAACAACCGGGGGAGACAAAGCTTTGAATATTATGCACTCAATACATGAAAATCCAACACAATCATCCAGGCCAATGGCAATGGATTTTAATATGTCTTACCAGTCAGTAAAAATTTGTTTAAGCAGGAGAAGTTGCATCCCTACAAGATAAAGTTGGTGCACGGGTTAAACGAGGACGATTTTGATAGAAGAGCTGAATCTTGTGAGCTGATGATGGAAAAATGCAATAACGATAATTCGCAACAAATATCACTTTCTCGGATAAATGGCATTGTTAATAGACACAACTATCGTTATTGGTCTGCTGAGAATACTTACTGGTTCCAGGAAGCTCATACTCAGAGGCCCAAAAAAGTTAATGTTTGGGCGGGCATAGTTGGTAGACGATTGTGGGACCTTTTTTCATAGATGATAATTTGAATGGCGAAAAATATCTGGACCTCCTTGAGAATCACCTAATTCCTCCTCGCAGAATGGTTTTACCGGATATAAATAATAATGGCATAAACGAACAGGTATGGTTCTATAGGGGCTATTGACTGGCCAGCGCCATCCCCGGACTTAACTCCGCTCGACTTCTTTTTGTGGGGACACTTAAAGAACAAAGTCTACGTTAACCGTCCAAATAACTTAAAATCTTTAAAAGTCAGAATTAGTGGTAAATCTTGGGCCATTCCAGAGGACTCAATTTTAAACGTTGTAGACGGGTTCAGGAATCGACTGGCGCGCTGCTTAGCAGAAAATGGTGGTAATTTTGAACACCTGATCCACTGAAAAGGTTTCACTTGTTTATTATTCCGATGTTAAGCTTTTTAATTTTCTAGCATATTTAATTTGTTACTATAAAGTTTGTTACAATTTTAAATAAATGGAAATTTGAGATACAAGAAATTCAGAGTTTTCCCAGTAGAATCCAAATATGTAATCATATATGCAGGATGTTCCATTTAAAAAAAGTAAGTTGGTCTCTATGGCAACCAAACCAGAAATGACAGAAAAAAATTATGCAGGTAGAAATGTGGGGAATAATTTACTGAACAACTTTCATAAAGGTCACTTTTTCATATCCAAGGTAATTCAAAAGTTACAGGCATTATGCGCGACTTTTCTGCCACTTTGTATACCTAACTATTAAAGATAAATAACAAAATATATCAATAGGGATATTTTTAAAAAACTATTTTAGTGCACTTTAAATTGGCAACAAAATATACAAGGCATTCCATTTCAAATATTTAAAATAAACTACGTCCTGGGTGCTTACGATACAAGATCTGAAACATCTTTAATATCGTAAGCATCAAGTCGATATACCATAAGACAAAAAATAAAACTAAGCTTGCTAACATACTCCTTATGTATCATGCTCCCAATATAACACCAACAGTGAATTATGTCTGTCTTGTTTTATCAGGCTTTTATGTTACGTGTTCAGAATGTTTAATACTTTAGGAAAACATGTCATATCTTACAACGGTAAGCACACATTTTCACCCTGTTTCGTTTCTTGGATTATTGTCCTACCTTTTGTTAGTATTTGTAGTGGTTAGAATTTCAGAAACGAAATAAATCGCGGATTTTTAAAACAGAAAAGAAAGTAAGTTAATATCGATATCCAATAATTGGATAAGAGTTATTCTTACGTGTTGGCTTACTTGTGGCGTGTTACAATTACGTAACGCCACAGATCAAAAATTCGAATTTATAATAATATTTACTTTTAATTTTTAATGCCTTTATAGATCTGTGACGAAAAATTCGCAGGGGAATTTGAAAGGAAACCTCACACCAGAGCGAAATATTCACATAAGTTAATATCAGGTTTTTAGCCTAATATTTAGCATTATTATTACTGTCTTTAATACATTTCTTGCCATTTTCGCTAATTCTATTTTAGTCCGATCCGATTATTTTTCCTATGATTCTTGTAATCTACATGAAAAAGATCATATAATATAGGATAACTTCATGCTAGTTCAATTAAATGATTTTTTCCATCCTGCAGCAGAGAAACGAGAAAAAAATGTTCAATCGAGAAAAAAATTATTGTGAATTTTCCGCTTCGGACTGTGGGATCTTTTAAAACCATGCACAGTACAATAAATAGTTGTTTGTATATTAAGGCTGCCAAATTTATTTTCATCATACCGAGAGAAATGCGAAGTCGTTGAAATACTTAGGCACCATGGTTTACAAACTAATTGTTGTGTAACCATAGAGAACGAGTTATTACAAAGAAAATGTTATTCGCTTGAAAAATAAAACACAGTTCAATTTCAATTTAAACAAAATAATATGCTCAGGTGACCCTAATGTTACACCTTTCTATAAAAATGATATATTATTTTGCATGCATGCAAAACATTTTTGCTGCCTATAAAGAAATCGTGAAAATGTTATAAATAAATATTCGGAAAATTTAATTTAGTTTCCTCAAATTCATTGGTAAATATCAACAGTAATAGTTAATACTGTGCAAATAATGTAAATTAACATTTACCCAAAATAATTTATGTAACCTCTGTTAGTTTAGAGACTATTACTAATTCTACTTAATATACATAAAAAACGATGCCATAATATAGAAAAGGCAACTTTTAAGTACTATTTCATGGATTTTTACAAAATGTTTAGGGTTACATCAATAGAATATTGTGAGACAACGTTGGAAGAAGTAGGTTCATTTTTATATATGGCTTAATATCTTTAAAAATGATCGCTCTATGTCTGTTGATGCAAAAACATGGTGGCTCCGTTTCTTAGTATCAAAGTTATTTTATTTACAAAACTAAAACTTATTTTTTTTTTTAATAAATTCTTCCAATGACTTTTTCTTTATCTTCTCCAAAACTAAAGTTTAATTTTGCATCGGTCTCTTCAAATGTAACTTAAATTTAAAGTGTATTTCACAGTAGATTTAAGCCAATATGAAATGAAATATTGTCGGGGTGTAGAAAACTTACAATACATACAATAGATCTTAAATTGCGGGTACACGCTTAAACTGGCATTCAAATAATTCAAACATAATCTATTTATGTAAAAGGTCCTGAAAGTTTATGGTTAGAAATTCACATGATATGAGCAGTAAATAAGTATAAATTGTTAAATATGAAGTTTGCACGTACCTAGAAGAAAATCGTAAAATCTGCTATATTTGCTTTAATTTAAAAAGCATAATATGTTGTTATGGCGTCCAGTGTAGCTGAAAAGTACAGATATTTACTTTTACTTGTCACCCGACGGAAAGGATTAGAAAAACATCATTGGAAAACAATTATAAGTACGAAGGGAATTCGCAGCTGACACGACAGGCTACGTCGGAAGAAAGAACTGACAAAAGAGAATAATCGTCTTGTAATATTTAAAAAGATTACTTCTGCTCCATGGACGATAGCAAACCATTGATTAAATTGTATTGTTAAAACAAAAAACAATCGTGTTTAAAGAAAATATTTCTATTATTAAATTTGCAATTTTGTCATCATTTCATTGTACTATATCTTTTTATTGATTGTGCTTTGAGGCAGTCGACGTTATAGATTATAAGATTGCAACAATATTATTATATTTTTTTCCAAAAGTGTAGGCAAACGCTAAGAATGGGCAAACAACATCAATGTTTTTAACATCTATATTTTAGTTTCAATGTTTTTTGATAACATTGATGTTTACTTTAAACATCGAAATATCGAAATAAAATCTCAACTAAACATTCGAACGGTGTAGTATCAAATCTCAAGGCAATTCAAAAAATGGCGTTACGAGTTCAGGCAGTGTCAGTATCAATGGAAAATTAGATAATGTCCTACGAAAATAAACGATGTATGAAATAAACAGCTTAGTTTTTACTGTAGTAAGGAGTTCTTACTATGCCCTAATGGAGTCCCATCCTTGCTATGGAATCTGTTTTTGGGGTTCATGATCCCAATATTTATTTGTCTCTGTGTTTGTTCTGCAAAAGAGAGCAAGATATATGTATAGCACTAAAAATGGGGCTTCTTCTCGCCTACTATTTACAAAACCTGCAATATTGACTCTTTGTTGTATTTTCATTTTGGAGGCTGCATGTATTGTTCATAAAAAATACAAAAATGAGCCTACTCATTATAATACGCGTAAATCGTTTCCTTTAAGCTTACCTACCTTATTGTGAACAAATCAAACAATTATTTATATATGGTGGTTAGAAAGTATTCATCTTCTACCGCTCTCCTTGAGAAGGCAACAATGTTCAAAGAGGTTTAAAAACCAGACTAAGCGTTTCTTAATTAAACCTAGAACCACAACGTGAGGTAATTGAAACACCAACCAAAACGTGGGGCCACCGTTGACCCTTTTTTGGCGTCTAATGTGACATTTAGAAAAAATGCATATTATAATCGGGTTTTTAAATAACTTAATATATATTTAGGATGCTGCTTACAAGATATAACAAAGTAAAAGTGTAATCAAAAAATAAATAATAATATAGAAAACAAACATTTTTGATACATATAAAAGTATAAAACTAATGCTAAGAAAAGGATAAAAGATAAAAATTAAATTAGCATTTACATTCCTCACAAATACTAAACTGATATTTTGCACACATGTTTTTTTTACAATGAACGCAAATATGACGTCCTTTTCGGTCCCAAGATCTTGGGCAGAAGTCACAACGACGTGAACGGTTTTGGGGTTCTTGGGCTGGCAGTCAGGATATCCAAGATAGTCGCGAATAGATTGTCTTAATTTTCTTGGCAATCGCTCATTTTCTGCTCTTTGCTTCATATGATCTATACCACCAAAATATCCGCTAATTTTTTTAAAAAATTAGATCGCGTGTCACTATTGTCCAATGCTTGGAATCGATGCAATACAAAAGAATTGATTCCCACAGCGTCTAACATGCCGTATAAAATTCTCAACGGCCATCTTCTCGTTTTTCGGGCTACAGCTTTTATATGACAAAGCTGGTCGAATGTATCAACCCCTCCTCTCTTGGTCGAATCATAAAACAATATAATATCTGGCTTTTTTGTTTCAAAATTTATTTCGTCTTGAAAATGCATAGAACTTATTAACAGCACGCATTTTTTCTTTTCTGATACATGCGAAACTAAAGTAAGGTCTTTTGAAAAAGCAAAAGCTGATGAAGGGATCTCTTTGCGTTTCACATCCAAAAATTGAGTAGGTATTTTTCTATTGTTTTTGCGAAGAGTTCCTACCATGGTAAGTTTATTTTCAAGCAGCTTTTGTGCTAGTTCAAATGAAGAAAACCAGTTATCCATTGTGACGTTGCGATTCTTTCCTGCTATTGTATTTATTAAGTTCATGACATATTGCGTTGGAATCGAACCGTCCTTAGGGCTTCTGTTGGGTCTTTCCCAGTATAGGGAATAGCAGAACACATAATACGCTTTTGCGTCGTACATCATAATAATTTTGAGGCCATATTTGTCCGGTTTACTAGGTAAGTACATTTTAAATGGACATCTTCCTCTAAAATTCAATAGCTGCTCATCGATAGTTACATAATTTTTGTGTGGAGTATAGTTACTTTTGCAGTTTGTTATAAAAGAGTCCCATATTTTCCGTTTCGGCAAGAATTTGTCCACTGCTTTTCTCTCAGCACGGGTTGTTTTATCATCAAAACGCAAACAATTTAAAAGAAATTCAAATCGGGTTTTTATCATTCTGTAGCGAAATATTGCTACACCAAATTTTTCTGACCACATGTGTTCTAGGGTTAGATGAGCATCTTTTAAAAACCTAGCAAAATGAAGAAGCCCAAACAAAGCCATAAGTTCTGCTTTATTTATTTCTTGTAGATGTCGTTGTTCCGCAGTATATTTTAATTTACGAAGTTCTATTTCTTTTTTGTACTAATAACAATTATATCTAAAATCTCGTCGCTGAAAAAAAGCTGCCATATCTCTTTCAGGTTTTTAGTATCTTTAGCTTTTCCTTTTAAACCAGGTAAATGCAAAACAATATTTGCCGAGGTTCTTGTTTTCTTTGAAACTAATGGCTGTGAGTACCACTTGAAACCATTATGACAAAAAAATCCTGCTCGATCCTCTGTAAGTTCTATGTCCATAACATCCCCATCGTTTTCTATCTCCTGTAGTTCTTGCCATGTATATTCATTGGGTACAGAATCACTGACTAAGACACCATCCTCGTCTTCGCGATCTTCTTCATCGAATGATTCTTGTCCTCGGGTATTTTCATTCGATTCTTCTTTGTGTAGCTCGACATAAAGTTCCTTTTCCTTAGGAGGGCGCGTTTTTTCTTGTAATGTCTCTCTTTTAGAAAGTTGAAGCTTTTTATCGTCCATTGTCCTATAATAATAATAATAATTAGGACAGAAATAAAAAAAAAATTAAACTTACCGCGAAAAAATTAAAACGTAAACCACAACGTCAAAACACAGAAAATGCCTCGTTATCGTCGATTCGGAAAATCTGGCCCAGAAACACATACACTCACTACAAGCTCTCAATAAGTACTGAAGCTTCATGGACGTACAGTCCGGCATCGAAAAAGCACGCAAGTGTATAAGAATAACTTAAAAAGGCTGGTTCACGGGCGACCCAACGTTGTGGTTCTAGGGTTAAGGGAGCTTACTACACTTTGGATGAAATTTTTAGTGATCCATCAGTTCAGTGATTATTTTAGTGAATATGTTATAACCGTTCTTTTTGCCTTTAAACTGTTCATTGCCTCCATATTTCCATAATGTACATGTATTAACAACCTGGGTATACTGTGTCATATGGGTAATGTAATAGGAATAGGTCTGTTAAGATTGTATACACTTTATTTATTGACATTTGTTTAGGACCTTCAGATTGTGTTTGTGTCAATTGTATTTGCTAATAAATACTTTACTTTGTCAACAAGAATATTGTTCTTCAGACAATAAAGTACTTTTGAGTTTGCGAGTTTTGAGTATAAATTAGGCAAAAAAAAGAGAGAGATGCGCGGATTAAAATTACAGCTTTATTCAATACACATGTAGAAGTTATGAAACAAAATGGAATACATTACAGGAAGGAAAAGGTATAAATTATACCAAAAAAATAATTACAGATATCTTTGTATATTATTTTTAGGTCTCATTTCAAATTTAAAAGGCCAGTACAAAAACTGAAGCATTGACGAACAACTAAAAATTTGTTCTCCAATAATCGTTTGTGTTTGTCAATGCTCGTACAATATTTGTTTGTGATCGTTCGTGCTCCTTTCATATTCGCTGCTCGTTCGTGCTCATTTGTCGTGTCTGGATGCGCATCATGGCTTAATTTGAATAACAACTTTAATGGTGAAAACCGCATATTGATATCTATAACCGTTTCGGTAATATAGGATGTTTTTCAAAAAGTCACTGTAACTTTTTTCCTGTTCAAATTTTTTTATCTTAATGAAAATATTTCTAAAGCACTTTTTACGTAGAATCCAACGGTGTAAGTAAAACTCTATTTCATCGAATGTTTAAATAAGTATTAATAGAAAAAACAACTTTTTAATGGGACACCCAATACATTATTGTATATTTGAAGAGAGCTTGAAACTACCATCCCAAAAATATATCACACTTGGTGTTTTTCTTTGAAAAACTGAGCTTTATATTTTGCTACTTCTTGACTTTGGAGCGCGCACTTTGAACAAGTAAGTTTTGGAAGACGCGCGATGCGACACGGTGATAAATAGGATGTAAACATAAGAGTACAAATTTAAGCCATACAGGACCAGAAAAGTTTATCACCTTCAAGAGAGATTTTGAACGCCAAATGTATTTTTGTCGATGGTTCCTGGAAAATTATAACCAAGTCGCGATTTTGACATTTTTTTTATTTATGATGGCGCCCCAAATGTATTTGCGACATCTAAGGAAACGAATAGAACCCCTTGTTGATGAATTGCCACTAACGACTCAGGAACGTATTTTTTCAGCAAGACAGCCTAACAACCCTACAATCGTCAAAAAATTTTTGGAGTCTAATTTTGAAAAGTTTGTATAACCAACCAGGGTCCAAACCGTCGGCGAGGTCATCGGATCCAACGCTAATGGACTTTTATCTTTTGAGAAGGTTGAAAGACCTTATTTTTAAATTGCCAACTATAGACAATAGGTTTCGCATCTCTCACTCCAATTGAACTAACTTGATTAACTCGACAAGAGATAAATGTTGAGAAAAGGTGCAGTCTGTGCATAGGGGAAACCGGACGACGTTTCGAACACCTCCTGTAGGGAAATATCGTTCTTGTTTGCAGTTCCTTCCTATTGTTGCTTCGTTTTTTATTAGTTAATTGTTATTTTAAACATAGTTTAAATAATTAATTGTTATAATATTACATATTCAAGATGTTGCGCGTTGCGACATATCGTGGAAATCGAGCTATCCACCCAACCAAGGAGACAAACTATTTTCTTTCAATTGCTATAACGTTCTGGCGCGTTTATTGTAAAAACATGTGTTTTGACACTGCTGTGAATCGCTTTGCACCCTATTTGTCACCGCGTTTTAAGTTTTAGCACCATTGAATTTTACGTAAAAATGTGCTTTAGAAATGTTTTCATAAAAATAGAAAAATTTCAAGGGGAAAAAGAATTTCCAAAAATGCATATTTTTGAAAAACACCCTGTATCTCCGAAACGGTGACATATATCAATATGCGGTTTTCACAATTAAGTTTGTCATTAAAATTAAGCCTTAGGCACCGTAATCAATTTATATATATCTCCTTTAAAAATAGGAGTTTCCCTTTAAAATTGTTCAATTTGGCCAACCCTGTACATAGATTTATTAAGAATATTGTTGCCTTTGGCTTTATCTTGACTGTCAGTAATTTTCATTGGTTTAAACAAAAAGGGGAAAAATTACCTTGTTATACTGTTTAATATATTTATATCCGTAAAAACATAAGTGCCCTGATAATGGCTAAATAAATAGTCGGAAAGTAGAGATTCATAGAAACTAATTTCTGAGTTGTATACCATCCACCACCACTTAAATATCTTCTTTTTTTCTTTCTTATCAGGCTCAGATATTGTATGTGAGCCAATGCAAAGAAATTTCATTAAAAATACTACGATAAGGGAAAAGAAAAAAAATTCTAAAATAGGACTAAATAACTCAACCTTGCTAAAAAAATGTATTCGGAGAGTGATCGAAATGAATGAAATTTCTAGACGCACATATATATTGCAAAGTTACCAACTCTAAATCAAAAGGTTAATAATGTAAGAAACCCATTTTTAACCGACCGTAAAAAATTGCGAGGTTGTATAGGATCCGTTAGGTGTTTCTTATAAACCGAAACTTTTATCAAGTTATTGCTGACTACTAAATTGAAACAAGAGCGTAATGCAAATAAATCAGAGTGCTCTCCACTTTCCGACTTTATGGTCTTTAATCGCAACATAAAATTTTTTGTTTTTTTCGGATTCGTACATTTCAGATTGTCAAAGGACAAAATGCTATTTCCCAAGGCAATTTTATTGTGCTTTGTTGATATTAATTTCATTTTTCTTTATTTATATTTTATATACCTGACGGATGTAACAATAATACAGACCTGTATTCTTTGATGTGAAAAGCGGACATTTTCACTCTGATATTTGACGTGCTGTAACGACTAGGGATACACGCTGTTTCTCGATACGTCGAAAACATCGATATATCGGATCAAAACATTGATGTTTTTACATCGATTTTTGATGACATCGATGGCGAAGAAAGACTGAAAGGCGCACGGTCTATTTTAAGATTATCGTATGAGTAAATTAACAACCAAATTCTATCCCTTTCTGCGAAGTGCACCACGAGCTGGGAAATAAGGCAAAAGCTGGTGTCATCGGCTGTGATTCTTCTATTTTTGATGGCTACTTTACCAAAACATCTAAGATACGGATGGCGCTATCTAGTCCTTTATGTCTATGGTTGTTGTCATTGTTATTGCCAATGTTGCTCTGAGAATAAACATTTAGCAAGCGCAGAAATCAAATTTTTTGCTCCACAGCCAAATATATAAATACATATTTTGCAATAAAAATAATAACAATAAATTCCATATACATTCCATAATGAATGGTACAGAGTAAAAATTTAAATTTATTAACAATTTTGATGTACACTTAACTGCAAAAAAAGTGACGCACCTAAAATTTTGTGAAAGTTTGATGACTCGTAATTTCTGAACTGGTTAATCGATTTGAATGTTTTTTTTTTTATTTTATAGAGCTAATCTTTAGGATTAACACACATGTTGAAGTTTGTTTCTTTCTTATGATTTTGTGGTGTTTATAACCTAAAACAGATTTGATTGTTTTTTTTTTAGAAATATTAGAACATGTTGATTGTTTAAGCATTCAATTTTATTTTAAGCCAACATAAGCTAATTGAATAAACTATTGTTTATCTTTTGTTTTTTGATTCATGTACCTATCTTATGTAGGTCAGAAAATACTATAGTTTTATTAAAGAAAAGTGCTTTTCACCCTGCATACAGGAAAAACACTGTCAACATTTAAAAGCTTTCTTAAGAACAACAGAAACAGGTAAGTATGAAACAAAATGTAAGCAAACTAAAGTTTGCGGAACCTTCTGGCAAGATTTAAGTCGCCGCCCCAACTCATCCCACAAGTGTTCGATCGGGTTCATATCTGGATTTTTTAGTGGCTATACCATTGTATCTATGCCGACCTCATTAAGATATGCATTGACATTTCGGGCGGTATGCGGTCCCGCATTGTCGTGAATAAGAATAAAATTGTTCCCTATAAAATGTGCATAGGGAAGAACATAATCCTGCAAAATATTTTCCACATACATTTGCGCTGTAAGAGTATTTCTTGGTAACACACAGAGTTGTGTGCGGCCTTGTAGTGATATTCCTCCCCATATCATTACGGATACCCCTCCATAGCTTTCTCGTTCGCTTATTAGACCTAGTTCGTATCGTTCTCCACTTCGTCTTCAAACTTTTTGGCGACCATCAGACGAAAAGCGCAAAAAATACTTACCATTTGCAGAATACTTCTGTAAATTCATCGAGACTAAGGTGGATTAAGTGCTACTTCCACATCTGCCTCAAGCATCACCATTAAAAGGATGATTTAAAGTATTTTGATTCGATGACTGTTTTTGATGGACAGCATCGGAATTGATATTTCTGATGCTTTTAACAGAATCAACAATACATTTCTTCTGAGGAACATCGGATATGTTTTCATTACCACAGGTCTGTTGCGAAATAACAGTCGAATTAATATTTGGTACCCTTACAATATTCGTACTATTGTATAGTTTAGGTGTTCTCGAGTTCACACTATCTAATGGTAAACTTGGAACAAATTTATGCCTAACATAATCGATATATTATGTTACAGTAGCCATGCTCAGCATTGACATCAGTTCGTCTCCAAACTCTTTGACGACCATTAGACGAAAACAAACAAAATCGAGACTTATCGGTAAATAAACCTCAATGTTGCTCAATGCTCATTCCAACCTCCATACATTCTACAAAAGTTTCGGCGACCTGCACGATGCATGAAAAGTAATTTTGAAGCAGTTGCTGGTCTCCTTTCTCTCAAACTTATCTCTTTTAACCTTCGAAAGACTGTATGATCACTTACATGTATACCGCGTATTTCTCTTAACAGATGGTTTGTTTTCACCGAAGTTTGAAAGCGGTTTCGTAACGTTTGCATTTGAATAAAACGATCATCAAAATTCGTTGTACATCTAGGACAGTCGGAACCTACTCTTATATGGTACTGGCCTGTCTCTTTATACCTTTGAATTGCGTGATGTCCGGTAGCTTCACAAACACTAGCGGCCCGAGAAGCATATCACTCACTTTTGTCTTCTGCTAGTAAAGCGATGATACGAGCAATACGAGCGACTTATTGTGGTGTAATTTGTTGAGGCATTTAAATAAATTACCGCACAAAGAGAAAGTTCTTACATACACACTAACGCTTCCAAATTATGACATATAGAATCAAATACAAAACTGTAACATGTGTTTCATCGCCTACTTACCATTTAAACATACTGTTGACAGTGTGTTTCCTTTATGCAGGGTGAAAAGTACTTTTTCCACTACTAACCTATGACATCGCCATTAATGACCGATTATTAACGTTAGAAATCGTTTTTCTCTGCCTTATACGTTATTATTGACCATGGTCAATAATAAGGCATTGGAATCCATTATTGACCGATCTATTTGAGAATCTATTTGAACGCAGGTAACTTGATTTTTTGATTCTACAACATGAATTCATAAACATGAATAACCTGAAAGGTGATTTCTTGTGGTTAGGCAACAAGATAATTATCAATACATATTAGATTATTAGAGATGCTTGATATTGTAAAATATCGATACAAACAACATTTTTTCTGCTTCCATCCTTAATTCTGGAGGTGTACACATAATAATATCACCAACATTTTCTTCGCTCATTTTTAAAAAAACGGAAAACTCGTGAAATCTGATGACATAAATGAACAAAAATTGACATTAACAAAGCCACCTGAAATATTTTGCCAATTCCAAAGCGCGGTAACTTGATTAAAAAATATACTTATACCTACCTATAATTTTTTATAATGATTAATACTATAAAGATAAATAAATATCTTATAAAAGTTTGTAGTAGTAGAAAAAATATTATATTAACCACGGTTTAGACAGCTTATAGCCCTTGCCGCTCAAGCAATAATGACGACTGTCTAAACCTTGGTTAATAATATACTATTTCGTTAATAAAACTATGGTATTTTCTGACCTACATAAGATAGGTACATATATCAAAAAACAAAAGATAAACAATGTTTCATTCAATTAGCTAATGTTAGCTTAAAACAAAATTAAAGAAAGATGTTTTTCCCTTTTCTTTCCGTCAGACCCAATCCTTGGACGCGTTTCGCCGTATTACGGCTCATCGGCAAGGATTGGGTCTGACGGAAAGAAAAGGGAAAAACATCTTTCTTTATATCATGTTTTCGGTTCATTGAAACCGACGATTGGCTTTCAGCGCCACCTGACATTAGATACCTACTTATGCGGGATCCATTTCAGCGTTTGGTCTTCTCTAAGACCTCGCTGGTCTGGTTGGGTGGATAGCTCGATTGCTACGAGATGTCGCCACGTGTAACATCTCGCATATGTATTTAAAACAAAATTGAATGCTGAAACAATCCACAGGTTATTCTAAGTTTTCTGAAAAAAAACAATTATGTATGTTTTAGGTTATGAATACTACAAAATCATAAGAAAGAAAGAATATTCAACATGTGTGTTAATCCTAAAGATTAACTCTATAGAATAAAAAAAAAAACATTAAATCGATTAACCAGTTCAGAAGTTGCGAGTCATCAAACTTTCACAAAATTTTAGGTGCGCCACTTTTTTTGCAGTTTAATGTATATTGTAGAGGGCGCTACCTTCTCATTAATTCTAGGCAATAAAGATATACTTTGTAAATGTAGTTCCAAGTCAGGGTTTTCGAGATTTTTAGTTTTATAATTTCTAATGCATTCGTTCAAATATTACGCTTTCCGTCAAACTCCTTTGGGCTTTGTTAGAATTGTGGGTGATTTTAAAGAGGTTTAAAAGAAATTATTATTAGAAGTATAGTTAAAAATGCCACGATCTAATTTATTTTCTAACGAGGAAATGCGAGAAATGGTATGCTTATAGGCACAAGAAAATTTCAAGGGACGCAGAGCACATTGACGATATTTGGAAATGTATCCAAATCGGAGGCAGCCAGATTATAAAATTTTTAGAAACCTTTACGTCCAAGGATTATTACACCTGAGAAGGAAGAGGAGATACTAGTTCGCGTGGCTGAGAACCCACAAGAGGTATGGCTGCAAATATTTCAATAAGTAAGCCATTTATATCAAGAGGGACTTTATTCGTACCACTTTACGTCCGTTCAGAATTTTTTGGTTGTTGATCATCCAGCCAGATTGGAATTTGTCCATTTTTGTTATACCCAGCAAAACACGAACCCAATTTATTTATTTATTTATTTATTCATTTATCCATTACGTATTACAATATCACGTTTGATTTTTTAAAATCGGTCAATTCGTTTTCGAGAATAGTAGAAAAATCTTTATTTATCTTAATTTGTTCAGATAGAAAAAAAAACACACGAAAATATCACTTTTTATTTTAATAAGTGTTCAAAAACCAACATAAACAGCAATTCGGAAGATTAGACGTGGCAGCAACCAAATAACAACCCGACTTTTTTTCAGCCATCTATTTATGAACACAGATAACATGGGCGAACTGTATTTATTCTTATACCTGTTTAGTTTTTATAGTTGCTAAGGAAAAGAAAGAATTTAGTTTGCTGTCAGTTACCTTTGTGACAATCTTGGGATAGTGAAAATTAATTTATTGATTCTGATTTTACTTCCAAAATGGTTTACAAACTAGCCGAAAGAGTGGAAATGATTCTAATTTATGGTGCCCAAAATCAATGTGCTCGGCAAACTGCCGTCACATTTAACGACAGACATCCGGAAAAGATAACTTCGCATAGGTATGTTTTGGACCTTGTTACTAAATTTACTCAAACTGGATCTGTTGCAAATAAAAAACGTAATCATCGTAGAGTTTTGGATGAAGCCGCTCAAGTTGAAGTTTTGGGTAATTTTGGCATAAATCCTAATACTTCATTACGCAAAATTGTTGATGCTACTGGTATTTCATTAGGCTTTGTTCACACAGTTACTAAATTACATAAATTTCATCCAGAGTTTTGTGAATAAATGACTGCAGCGATTAATGATAACACCATTCATGTAAAGAATATCTGCTTCAGTGATGAATGCACATTCTATCTAAATGGATTTGTTAATAAGCATAACTGCAGGTATTGGAGCAATGAAAATCCTCATACTTTTGTAGAAGGGCATACTCAGTACCCCCAAAAAATTAATGTATGGGCAGGCATTTTAGGAAACAAAGTGATTGGGCCATTGTTTATTAATGGGAATTTAAATGGAGGCATTTATTTAGATATGTTGGAAAATACCATCAATCCGCTTATCACTGAAATCATTGAAAACCAAATCGAAGACGATGGAAACCCTATACCTAATGAGGCTGAAATATATTTCCAGCAAGACGGCGCTCCTCCTCACTATGTTCTTTCGGTTCGGCAATGGCTAAACGACGAGTTTCCAGATAAATGAATAGGGCGAAGAGGGCCTATAGAATGGTCTGCTAGGTCTCCTGATTTGACGCCATTAGACTTTTTTCTATGGGTACATTTGAAATCTATTGTGTTCACTCCCCAACCTGAAAGTTTGGATGAACTTAGTCAACGCATCATCGAAAGCTGCCATGATCTCCCACAACATGTTTTTGAAAATGTCCGTCAGGAATTTGAACATCGCCTATATCATTGTTTGGCCAATAACGGGCAACATTTTGAACACTTATTGAAATAAAAAGGGATATTTTCGTGTGTTTTTTTTTCTATCTGAACAAATTAAGATAAATAAAGATTTTTTTACTTTTTTCGAAAATGAATCGACCGATTTTAAAAAATCAATCGTCAAAATAAAGCACTTTGAAAGACCTTTCAAACAAGCTATTACTTGATACTCCTTGTCATTTAAAATTTTTAAGGGGATGACTCCGGGGGGCAGAGAGTAAAAGGGGTTGAAGTAGTTTTTGGTTAAAAAGTTGTCCCCTTTGGCAAATATTTTGACGTGTCTCGGCGTTTTTTCTTTTAATCAGGGGTTTTCGATAAATCCGTGGTGGGAAGTTTTCAAATGAACACCCTGTATATTTGGATAATTGTGAAGACACCAGACTGTTGAAATAAAAGTTCAGAGGAGAAACATCTGGATTTAAACTGAATTATTCTTAAAATATATTTTTGGGCAATAGTGATATTGCTGAATATATTCTTATGAGCAGAGCCCCAACAGATTATTCCATAACTGAGACAAGATTTAGCTAAGGATTTAAAGACATTAATTATAGCCGCTCTGTTTAGAATGTCCCGCAATTCATAGAATTCATAAACAAGTTTTGTTAATTTATTCTTTACATATTCTGCGTGAGCAGGCCACTTCAAAGACTGATCAAAGTAAATACCTAAATATTTCGTACATTCTACTGATCTAGCCATATCATTACATAACATTTTCCAAAGAAGTCACAATTATTTGAGTGTACTATGATTTTCTTTTTATTAGGCATCCCAAACTTGTTCATTGCAAAGCACATAAAATTTGATTTGTTCATATTAAGAGTTAATCGATTATAATCCATCCAAAGTTTTACATAGATAGCAGCTCTCTCGCTGCTCTCTCAAAAACATCGTGTCATGTTAACCCCTTAATCAGAAGAACCGTGTCGTCAGCAAGACAAAATTTTGGAATACAGTTTTATTCATCGATGAAGCGACTCTCACCCGAAGAGGTGTCTTCAATTTAAGAAATAAACATGCGGGGAATTTAGAAAATCCCCATTAAGTAACTGAACGCCTTTACTAGCATGAGTTTAAAACAAATGCTTGGTGTGGACTTATTGGTAATTACATGTTGGTTCCAGTCGAGCTTCCACCCAATTTAAACGGACGGTCTATCTTAATTTTTTGCAAAACCAGCTGACCGACTGTTTGGATAATATACCGTTAGAGCTAAGAAGAGATATGTTTCTCATGCACACTATTCCAGGCTTGTCAGAGACTACTTACATACAGAATTTCCTAACTGCTGGATAATTCGTGGAAGACAAATGCCTTGACCTGCCCGAAGCCCCAATTTCAACCCCCTTGATTTTTGTGTATGGGGATAAAGTACTTCCCAACATATTTCGTTTGGCTTAATGGCTGTAATAATATTATTAACCCACATTTATTTTTAATGCCAGTTTATAATAACAATAGATAGGTACCTTACTCGATTTGTTATCAAAATTAATAAACTGTATAATTAAGGTTTTCTAGAAACAACTTAATTATTAGGATATTTCTCATAACTTTTTAGTTACAGGTAACTGCTTATATAAATAGTAAACATATTATTCGAAATAGATTAGTACCTATCTATTTTACTTTAAAACAGTGTGCAACAAGTTAATATTAAAAGTATGTGGAAACCTTCGGAATCTTCAGCTTATTCGATATCTAGCTACCCTAAACATTCCAGGAAGCATTTATCTTCTAACGCCAAAGTGATCGTGAAAAATGTATGTGAATCGTTATTAAAGAGCGGCCAGTCTAAAGTAATTGACATTAAAAATACCAGTGAAATGACGAAAGTTTCATTATCGACGGTACGAGATATTATGCTAAAAGGACATTTTAAAAGAAAAGTTCGCAAAGATACCGGAAAAATGAGGTGCGTAGATGAGTGTGACAAAGATGTTATTCACAGGAAAATATATTTGGTATATTTTCCAGAAAATTTTGTACATAAACAAGTGTACAATCACTTGTTTATGGAGAAACAATCAACATTGGGAACAACTATGGCAAAGAATTGAGAATTCCGGGATTTAAGTCGGAATTCCGAGGCTAAACTCGGAATTTCGAAATTAAAATATTTTTTCTTTCGGGTGGCCTTTCTACGCCTTCGTACTTTTTCGTGTTCGTGAGATTGAAAATATATTTGATGACCAAAAGTCGTCCTACAGGACACCTATATACAGCAGATTAAAGACGGGAAAAAGCAAAATTAGAGCAAAACATAGTAAATTCACAAACATATTTCTAGAAACAACTTCTATTTTAACGTGATAAGACAAAATCGGTGACGGGACGGCTCAAACGGATCTTTAAGTCAGCTGTAAATTTCGAACGTGATCAAATGAAAGAGGAATAGGCAGACGGATTGTAGACTCATGGAGAGATATCGGTGCAAAAGCGTAAGAAAAATATGCAAATCTACACGACAATCTAAGTGAGGTGCAGCAGATATTTCACCTGTTGATGCTTTCCGGCGGAACGGATTACGTGCTGTATATTTATTAATCTTCGTCGCGCACTCGTGGCTCGGATCCCCCACGCACCGTGGTCAGTAGGTGGTAAAAAGTTGTTTTTTTTCAGAAGATATATTAAAATTTTTATCACAACAAGGAAACACTACAGACATTAGAGAAAATATACGTGCCAACGATTTAGTACTTGTTTAAGAAGAAAACATTTTAGATTACAATATTGGCTTTATTATTATGATGAAAAAGTGAAACATAGGTGATCGCATCAATCTTGTCTGAGAGTAAGCTTACCAAATATCGTAGTACGACTCCTTAAAAAATCATCACTCATTTGATTACTCCATGAGGGAAAGGAAGGGTATAAACAGATCGGATAAATATATATTTGACAAATTATAAACGTTAAAATGACACAAAAGATAAAAATACAGAAAAGAAAATTAGAGTATTCTAGAATGTTCGAAAAATAATCAGAATTTTAGAATACCTTAGAATCATTTAGAACTTTTGGTGTACAAAATTGGTTAGGTGGTTTCCCCCTTGCTTCATACTGTGCCCGTGCTCATTATTTTTGTCGGTAATCAAATTGATCGATTATTTAAAAAGAATGTAATTATCGTTATGTCATGTGTAGTATACATTATTCAGCTTAATAATCTCGTGTAACCTAATCCTTTTTGGTTGGGTTCGATCTGCCAACAGGTTCAATCACGCATACTGCAAGCTTCTTGGGAATTTGGAAAATTATAATGCACATGAATTCATACCGAGTTAATCCAGACGGAATAATGGGCATGCTTTCTATCTAAAATGTAGCCAAGAAACCTATAAATAAAGAAAAAATGTGGGTAATAGGATACGAAATTAAACGTAATTTCAAATTGTTAAAATTTCGTGTTATTGTTGTGGATAAAAAATTTCCCGGGAGATTGAAATACAAAGCTTCCTTTTATTTTTATTCTTTTGGGCTTTAGGCTGTCCCCAGATGTGTTCGGGCGACTAAAAATTTTGTGTGTTGCTAATTGCATGAAATAAACACAACCAGGGGAAGGTTTTTAATTTACGAGCATTATTATGTTGGACTTGTTTTATTATAAAACAAAAACTGGATTAATAAAGCGTAACAAAACATGAGACACGTGCCAATAAATAAATAAATAATATGACTTATTATTAAGCTCTGTTTAATTTAAAATAAGGTATAATAATATATAAATAAACAGAAATTAATATTTAATATTATAATTAATAATAATGACTGACAATAATAGATCTTATGGCAGACATTTGGGTAGTCATAAAGCGTAACAAAGTAGAAAACAAGTGGACAATAATTAAATAAATACCTAAAAAAAAAATATTACATTTAATGCTAAACCCCATTATACAATATAAAATAAATTATAATAATATACGCAGGGGGTTCGTTTAAAACTCCGAAGGCCTATAGTATCTGTAAAACGAATGGATATATTTTAATTTGGTAAAAGGCCGTCATTAGGTAGTATCATTTTACGTTTTTTAAGGATAACATGAACCCGACCACTTCGACACCCTGGGCATCGCAATGCTTTAAATATATAAATCGGTTGCAGAGATTTTGATTTAATTAATTTTGGAAACGGGTCAGTATTAAAAGTAAAATAATTGTTCACTTAATAATTCAGTCAATTTTGCACATTTCTTCTGTGCGAATACAACTACTATCAAGAGTGATTAAAATTTTACTGTGGGTAACTTTGAAAAGCGTTCTTCTTGTAATAGCAGTACATACCGCTGTAAATTTGTTTATGAAATTGGCCATATCTCCAACGAGTGTTTCGTAACCTCTAAGTGACCTAAATTGTAAGGGTGTTAGATCTGTTGACCTTGCTGGCCATCTTATTGGTCCGTTGGTTTTAAATCATCGATTTGGGTATTGTCTATCGAAATCATCCCCTACAATTCGCAATAAGAGCGGGAGCCCAATCCTGCTGCAGCTACATATTTGTTCTATACTCAGAGTATATCTCTTCCAACAGTTCTGCAAGTGTAACTTAAAAGAAATGTAAATAGCGTTCTCTGGATAAAGTTCCTTCGTAAAAATTAAATTCAATGAGATATTCATTTAGTAAACCGCACTAAACATCAATTCCAAAAAAGCGTTGATTTTCTCATCGAGGCTGATTCCAATAGCAACCATTAGGTCATTTCAAGATTCCATTATTGTGAAAGCGAATCTCGTCGCTTCATAAAAGATTGGCCAAGATACATGCATTTTGGCAATACAATTCTAAAAATCCTGATAAGAATTCCAGTCTTCGTGCGAGATCCTCTGGCTCTAATTTATGGATTAAATTGGTTTTTGTATTGATGAAACTTCTTGTTGGGTAGAATCTTCCATTGAACAGGAAAAATTTGTTTGGAAATATTGCATGGTTTTGGGAGGTCAAGGAACCATTTTGAGCGATTTTCTTTCGAATCTTTCTATATAATAGTGATTTTTGAGCAAACCTAGCCGATTCCTGAATGACTTACTGCGACAAAAAGAACCCATTTTCTGCAGAAAATTGGAAAAAAAATTGATAAAATCACAAGGAAACGTCAGCCTCAGCCACCATTTATTAAAAAAATCGGAAAATTAGATCAACGTATAGTCTGAACTTTTAAGAGTGAGGGTGATAGAATAACTTCTAGAACAAAACACGTTGTAAGACAGGATGACACGAGAAATATCAAATAGTATGGCAATTCTTTCTGCGGTTTTTGAAGGGGAACTTAGCTGCCATTCTTCTGCTTCGGATTCTCCTATTTGGGTCTCACCGGGCTGTCTGTGACCATCGTTACGGGGCAGGCCACCTATCTCCGCTACCCGGTATCACAATTAGCGGCCAGTGACACGCTATGTCGCTACGGCAACGGTGGCCATAGGTTTTCCTTGCCAATAAAAAATTAGCACAAATACTGATATAAAATAGTAATCGGACGGTAGGTCGGCGTTATATCAAAGGAGATAATTTACATATTATACTATCCGACAAGAGATTCTGAGTTATAAATAGATTTACTTTAGAATATTGTACCTTCTTATTTTACCTTCAGAAATAATAATTTCTAGAGCTTACATTTATATTGTTGGGTTGTTTAGTAAAATATGGCGATTTTAGCAACCTGCCGACTTGCAACACTACATAAAATACTGCCTAAGTTTTGTTTAATTTAACATAATCTTTTACGTTGTAGACAAATACGATTTTATGTGTGAATTTAATATACAGTGAGCTCAAAAAGGTTGGAATAAATTCGTTTAAAATTCAGGTTATTATTTTCTGGAAAAACGCTTGGACATGTCGATTATTATTTTTAATTGCGAATTTTTTGACATAAGAAATGTGTATACAGGTTGTCTCAAGAGGAACATATACCGTAAACATTAATTTTTGAAATAGAACACCCTGGATATTATATTATTTTTAAATTCTACGATACATTCTTAACACTTCTTGTATAACATACCATATCTCCAAAATCAACGGTTTTCGATATATTGACATTTTTTTCTGGTACGAAAACTACAATTAAAAATGAACTCTTTACATCTATCTAGTCTATAATATTTACATAGACTATATTAAATTTTATTTTAATAACTCTTGAAATTGACCGCCATCAACTTCCTGGCAATATGCAAGTCGATCTTTGAATTCGTCCAAATCGTTATGGATTACCTGGGGCTCTATTAATCTAACCTCATGCCTTATTCGAGCTTTAAGTTTATCAATATTGTTAGGTCTGTTAAAGTATACATTAGATTTTAAATAGCCCCATAGAATAAAATCTAGCGAGGTAAAATCTGGTGACCTTGCCGACCATTCTATTGGACCTCGTCGACCAATCCACTTGCCAGGAAAGACTGTATCCAAGTACTCACGCACCGGGCGTGTGTAATGGGCTGGTGCTCTGTCTTGCTGGTACCATAAGTTATTGTTGGGAATGTCTGGCTCATCTGGATTTGGATAGAGTACAGCAAGTGCCGGTATTAACTCAAATTCTAAAAATTCTAGATACAGTTTGCCATTTAACGTACCATCAAAAAAGAAGGGACCTAAAATCCGGTTATCAACAATTCCAGCACAAATATTCACTTTTTGCGGGTATTGTGTGTGGGACTCCATGATCCAGTGCGGATTTTCCTTAGCCCAATATCGACAGTTTTGGCGATTCACATGCCCATTTAGAGTAAACGTTGCTTCATCAGAGAACACAATTCTTTTTAAAATTTGAGGATCTTTAATTTATCTGTTCATCATTATTTCGCAAAATTCTGTTCTTCTATCCGGGTCATCTTTCAAGTTCATGAACCAACTGTACCCAATAGGGATGCCATTTATTTTTGTGTAAATAATTCAATACGGTTGCTTGACAAATATTATTTTCCGTGGCAATACCGCGAGTAACACTATGGTGGTTTTCTTGGACAGCTAAGAGGACATTTAACTGCACATCTTCTGAAATCCTAGGTCGACCTTGAATAAAATTGTCTCTAACATGCCCCAAATCCCTATATTTTTTTACAATTTTACTAACAACCTATTGAGATATTGGTGCTCGGTTTGGGTACTTACTGTTAAAGAACTCGCACACTTCTGTTTGGGTTCGCATCCTATCTCCATAGCCAAGCATCATTAGTACCTCTATCCTATCCTTTTCACTTAACCGCGCCATTTTTACAGAATTACTTGAAGTTAGAAAGATCTACACAATTTAAAGAATTTTTGACAAGAGGTAAATGTCTGTGTCAAAATAAATTAATTCAGGTAACAGATTACAATAATAATAAAGAAATGCGCAATTAAAACTAAAAATCCACGGATCTCAGCATTTTTTCAGAAAAATATTAAAATGCCAATATATTGAAAACCGTTGATTTTGGAGATATGGTATGTTATACAAAAACTGTTTAGAATGTATCGTAGAATTTAAAAATCATATAATATACAGGGTGTTCTATTAAAAAAAAAATTATTGTTGACGGAATATGTTCTTCTTGAGACAACCTGTATACACATTTCTTATGTCAAAAAATTCGCAATTAAAAATAATATTCGACATGTCCAAGCGTTTTTCCAGAAAATAATCACCTGAATTTTAATCGAATTTATTCCAACCTTTTTGAGCTCACTGTATATTGACACACGTTCCTAAAGCATCGCAGACCAGTCTTTGGGTCTCATAAGAAAGACAGTATCTATGACCATATATTATTATCTTTAATATAATATATTAAATTATATTAAAGCACGTACATTACCGTCGTTGATCGCTCTTAAGATATCGTTCGGTATGTTACACTAACCACTCTTAGCTATAGCCATGCCGAAAGCCGGATTGTTTAGAAACCAAATAGTATTTAAATTTTAAAAAATTGACCATTTGCCCGTTTATAATTCTTTAAAATATGTTGTTTTGTAACACCCCGTATATAATTTCCATACACCCCAAAATATAACTGGCCAGCCTACTACGACTTCATATTCATATCTTGATGGTCACGAATAATGATGTTAGGTTATCCTCATATAGAATTCACATCAATTTAATTAAACCGGAACTTTCGTAAAGGAAGGAGCTGTTACGCTTGGCTTCTTCTAAATTTTAGGTTACCTAGAAATTTTTCTTTTAAAAGTTTGTGTTATTTGGTTTTATTTATTAAACCAAATAAAATGCCTTGTTGGTGTATCCTATATCTGCAAAATTCATAGGAATTCATAGGAGAAGTGCGTGTGGAAAGGCGCCACTCTAACGAATAATATTTCTACTGATACTGTGCACAAAATTTTAAAAAAGAATACATTCTTCTCTTACAAAATACAAATTTTACACGAACTTAACGAAGGCGATTACGATAGAAATATCGAATTTTGTGAATTAATGCGCCAATGGACTGACAAAAATATTTATTTTAGCGACGAGTCAACTTTCTTGTGGCCACCATTCCCTAAAAAAATCAACGTTTGAATAGACATTCTTGAAGACGATATTATTGGGCCAGTATTTCTAGAACAAAGTTAATTGTATTTGAATATTTTGGAAAATGTGATCCTTTTATTGTAAAATCTTCGAAAAATCAACTAGATTAAAATGACACCTTGGAACTCAACGACGACAATTTGCATTTTCAGCACGATACAACTCCTTCCCACTAAGTATTAATATGGGGTCGTAGCTAGCGAGAGGGCCCGGCCTCCCCTTTTTCCCGAAATTCTGAGGGACAATATTGCAAATTTTGAATTTTTAGATTTCCGAATGTCGAAGAGTTCGGTAAATTTCGAAATTCTTAACATTAAGTTTTTGAAATTTTCCCGTTTCCCTTATTCTTAAAATGTCCACTTTGTCCACAACTCCAATTTTAACTTGTCAAAACCGTCGACATGACGTTTCTTTGCAAATTAAGAGTGCGCATGCCCGCACTTCAAGCTCCACCTGCCGATCTGAGGCTTTTAGAGTTTACTCCATTTCAGCTACCCCGGCTAATAAAGAACGAACTAGCTCTTGCACTTTTAACACCAACGTCCTATGCCAAACGGCGTTCGAACAGAAGTATGAAAAGTGTGAAAAGTATTGCTATGTCAAAAGCACTGTAAGAAGACAGGTGGCCATGCAAATCGCCCTTTCTCCGTTGTTGGGTAACGGATTTGACAGAGCAGGAGAGGAAAAAATGTTTTTTAATAATTTATTTTTCTTTTCTCTAAAATTGTGTTAGAGAAAGTATAGTCTAGAACTCGTAGAAAATGGCATTTTTGTTGTAGAATATACTATTAAAAGTAATAATAATAAGCTTCTACTTTATCACAACAAAGAAACAGTGAGCACATCTTCCTTGTATAGTATGCACAGAATAGGGTTGCCATCCATCCGGATTTTCCCGGACAAGTTCGGGTTTTAGGGTCGTCCGGGGACGTCCGGTCAGGTATTGATAACTTGTCCAGATTTTCGAGGTCACAACCACTTTAATAGAGAGAGAGAAAAAATCATTTTTTACCCATTAAAGTTAGAGGCATTTAAAAAAGAAGTAACATCTGATGATGGTTTTGAAAATTAGTGCTTTGTTTTCAATAGTAATGTAACTGGGTTTCACATTAAAGCAATAGAATATTTAAATGATTGGCTTAAACCATTATTTAAGGGCTAAATCTCAAAAAACCAGAGAAAGTTAAGAAATGGGAAACTGAATATCATTTCCTCAAATATCCACCTTTTGAAAGAAGGAATAGAAATTGATGATTCAAAACTCTTTGATCAATTCACTGCATTAACTACATATTTTGCAAAACAAAATGATCAGAACCGTCACAAGAAGTGGGACATATTTTTGGCGCCGCCATTATTTGTGTTGGCCAAACATAAATTGTTAACTGTATTTTTCCATAGGTTGCGTGGTTCAAAATATGTCAGTTGAAATAAAAGGCTTTTTTTCACACAAATTATATCTATTTTCTTCTGCTATTCAGTTACTCATCTTCACATTTGGGCTGCGCAGCAGCAAATACGGTGTAGTGTAACTTAGTACATTAACTACTTACTTCATTAAATCCTCTACACATTTTACATTACTAACTAACAAACAATAACATCGAGATACAATACCATGTTCTTACACTTTCAAAAATTTATCGCACAAGTGCACGACTTTCCGAATGCTTTTTACAATAGATAACCTGAACTTAAGTTGGAATGTAGTAATCACATTACCACACCTTCAGGATGTACATCCGCGAATTTACCCAACTCATTTCATTGCTTGTATACCAGAAAATCAACTAAACCCGCGCAAGATGCCCCGAGGGAACCGTGTGCTCACTACGGAGGCTGCTACGTATCTCTCTTAAGTCTGGATATAATAATTACATTAGTATATCTTCCGGATAACTCCGCGAATTGACCAGCTTATTTACTTGGCTTGAGTACCGTAAAAACAACTAAAATCTCGCGTAAACCGCGCGAGGGAAACCGTCCGCTTCCAGTCACGTATGCTAAAATGTAGCTATGAACCCGAATTCGATAATCTCGAACCCCTATCCGTCTTTGGGTTTTGAGAACGTCGGAAGAGTACGCTGTTTCAATTAACACGTAAGTACCTATATCTAGTCACTTTCTTACCGCTGTTGCACTACTTAACCAAGACATATATTTTATATCTGTTTCACACTCTGCTATTGGTCATGTACGCTTGCCTTACTTCGGCGGATATTCTAGGAAGTTAATCTTGCCGTTGTAGACGGCGTATATTCTCGGAAGGATTGCAGACAGGAACATTGCCGTTCCTTCTATATTGATACTTGTTTTGTTTTCAAATTATACACTAGATAACTTTACTGAACCTTTCCCCAACACATACTTTCGTCTGCAAATCCTCGGGAAGTATATTCTGAATTAATAAAAATGTGCCAGTTATTAGATAAACTAAAACCAAAAACTATATAATATATGATTTTTACAAAGTTCAATATTAGAATTTTATGATTTTTGCTACAACTAGAACAATCAAAACTCGCAAATGACGTTCACTCTCAAATTAAATTTTTGCAGATTTCACACTTATGTCAAACATACTTATTAATTAATAATAATAATAAATTAATTAATTATTTTTAAATTTTGAGACTTTATTTTTTTGTTTTAAAAATGTTTTTAAGCTTATCTTTGGTTTGTACAACAAATAAATATTTTAGAGATGGCGACCCTAGCACAGAAAGACCGTTGCACACGTTGAAAGCGGATGAACTGTGAGACTTAATGACGTCATCCCCTCGTCAGCATTTTATTTCATTTTGATCTCGTATGTTTCAAAAACCGCTTTGTACGGATTGACTTTAAATTTGCAATTTTCAGGGCTGACCATACTTTATAGATGATTCATAAAAATTAAGTAAAGAGTGTAACTTGAAGTTTAACCAAATGAGCCCATTTACTTTATTTCCTAAATAAAGTCATGGAATTTGATAAAACATTACGAAGTTGGACGTAGTTCAATAACCCTTCATTAGATTTACCTTAAAGTTCCTCCAGAGCCTAATGTGTCTACTGAATGCACCCCTTGCCCTTGGCTATCAACACTCCTATCATTTATAAAGTACCTTTTTAATCTCTTTGTTGAAGGTATAAACAACATTATTTAAGATTTTTTCTTAAGAGAATACCAGTATGTATATAAAATTTGAATATGAATACCTCGAGAACTACAAAAATTTCAAAAATCTGGTTTGGCATAAATAGTATGTACGTAGGGGGAACTAGAACTACCATGCTTTAGTCAGGGGGCGAGTCACCCACTAGTCGCGCCACACCACCAGATTTCAAATTGCACCCTATTTGTTATGCCCCTAGTGAAATGTCACAATGAGCAGTATTTATCTGCACGAGATATAATTGAATTGCTTGATGGGCTTTCCATTTAATACAGGACAAGATAGGATTAAACCGCATTCTTTTAAATAATAAAACGACACAAAAACACTAAATATTGCAAATTTAAGAGAGCAATGAGAGAAAAGTTGTTAAATTTAATTATAAATTCGCTGTATCTAATCTGGATTGTAAGAAAACAATAATAAATAAAATTATTTGGCTAACTGTTTGTACTTTCCTGGAATTCTCCTTTGAACTTCTCTCCAATTAATATCCTGTACAACTTTCAGTATTACCTTCTTCTATTTTAGATATACTTCATGAGAAATATTTCGTCGCTAAAATATTTACCATCAGTATAAAATCTATTATCGATAGTCAGTACGTAATAAAGTGCTTTTACTAAATAAGATCGATTCGATAAACTTCCATGTAATTTTTTTTGTCTCCGTAAGACTGTTCTGCCTGTAAATCATTACTGCTACAACAAGGGATGACTAGCCGTTTACAAAAGCGTTTTAATTACACAAGACTACCCACGCTGCTTTTAATCACGTTCTAAATAACATGGTAACAGGCACGATACTTTTGAAATCTTTAGAACATTACTTGGAATAAAATTTAAGTATCCAATTTTAAGTAATTTCCAAGTTTTCTAAAGCTGTAAGTACATGGTCATGCAACGAGGACTGAACAGAATTAGACACTTAGCTCTTCTATTAATAATGACAAAAAATGACACGCCCTTCAGGGAGCTAATAATTAAGTACGCACACAAATTTTAAGAAATAAAGCGTTGTTTTGATATTACAGCAAAAAGTTGATGTCTTGGTCGGCAACGGCTTTGTTTGCCATATACAAGGTAATAAAATTTAAAGAAAATTAAACATATTTTGTTTATTTCCTGAACATGAAGAGGAAGAGCTAGTTATTTAAACTTGGCGCACATTAAACATTATATTTAAAGACTATATTTTTTAAGTATTAAATTCCTAATACGTTGAACCTTTTCTGAGCAACCGACAACTTTAATAGTAGTAATACAGGGTGTTTCATCATTATTTCGAAAAAATTTAGGATGGGTTTCCCTGCCTAAAAATGCGAAAGAAAGGTCATATTATAAACCTAAGTCCGAAAATGCTTCGCTTCGGAGATAAAGCTTAATTTTTGTTTTTTTTTTAATAATTTTTGAAATATTATCGATATTTAAACTTAAATCGATATCTGAAGGTATTTTAAAATGCGAAATTCGAATTTGATGTTAGTATAGCTCCCACTTATAGAGAGCGACACCTACATGTCTTTTTACTTTTTTGGGGAGTCATAACTTTGGATTTTATGCCAAATTTTTGATAGTATTTTTTCTGCAATTCTACTTCTACATTTTCAGGTTTTTTTTGTAACTTTCAAGTCTAGATCTTTTAGGAGGATTCCTGAAACTTCATACTGATTGTTTCTTAAAATCCTATTTCGTACCCAAATCGGCTTCAACCACAAAACCAGATCAAGGGTGCCTACAGACAAAGAAGGTGATCATGTCAAATTAATTACATTAGAGAAAAATCGCTTTAGATGTTTTGATACCTTGGGCAATTTTTGTTATTAAAGGATAATGAATAAAATTCTAACATAATATTTATTCAAGTATTGTGCTAGAAATATCAGTCAAACAATTAATTTGTAATAAATTTGAAAAGATAAAACTGTAATGTTCTAAAAAACACAATTATTTTTTTAATACCGACTTTAAACTTGGTGTTTAAAACTGAGTGTGCGAGTTATTCACTGAGCGAAATATCGAGTTGACATAACTCAAATATGAGTCATCCTAGACCGACGCTTGTTGCTAACAGAAGACAGCTCAGACCTCTGAATTACGGCAACTAAATCGAAGAAATTGCATCAATACACTGTTCATGAGTTAAAATAGCCCTGAAGATGGGTTGTTTTAGCCAGCTAGCTTAGCTAATCGTATCTGGATTTGACGAACACATGCGACGTGGGCTGCAGCAATTCATTGTTTAAGCTGCCAGAGACCAATATAGGAGTTGTGATGCGTTACTACTCGGGCTAGATTAATTCTTGATTTGAGCTATCAAAACTAGACCTTTCGGTTGTTCTAGCTTACTTAGAGACTATATAGATTTAATCTGTCCTGAAGTTGGAGTATCCGCATTTTCACGCACCTGTATGAGAACAAACTCTGAACAAAATTAAAAAGATCCCTCCGATCAACGATTGCGCGGATAGCAAGTCCAGTTATGTCGTCCATGACCACGCGACGTGCACGAGGTACTAATAACAATGGGATGAAGTTACCGCGCCAAATCGGCTCGAGCGCGAATTCGGAACTTTCCGTTACCTTTCGATCGGTGATTTACCCTCGACATGGGTTTTTAGAGCACTCCTATGACTTACTCCAACTCAAAAAATAATTTACACATGGTAATGAGTTAAAATAATGCACGTCCGGGTCAAAACGGTACTAAAATTAAATAGTAAGTTTTCCCAATCCAAAACTGAGTTAAGGTATCTCATAAAATGGTTACAAAATGAGCAAATGTAACAATGGGGTATAGGGCCCGCCGTAACGCATGCAAATTTAAATTTTACAGCTTTCAATTCAAATTTTCGTGCTTCCAACTCTGATGGAAAAGTTAGAAGCGCGAACCTTTTGAAATAAAGTCAATATATTTTGGGAGATTAAAAGGAAGTTGTAACAACGTTTCTGATATGGCGACAAGCTTTATTAATATTAGATATTTGCATAAATTAATATAATCACAAGGCAAGTTTTACCTAGGATTGTGCTGCAAAGAATTAACATAGGAACAGCGTTCAGCTTTAAACACGATCCTCTTCTACCATGCTCAATTTTCTGGTCACATCCAAAATGTGTGTGACAAACTCTATACGTTTTCTGAATGCCAATCTTTTCTTTGCCACATATTAATGGATTTTGAATATCATTATCATTAACCCAACGTTTATGCGTCTAAAAATACACGGACATTATACTAACATCGTAAACTGTCATAACTCTAAGAAAATCAGTATATAAGTAATGTTTATGATTATTTAGGATCAAAATTAGGTGTCCTGCATACAACTTTTTTAGATAGCAACAATATTTTGTATACAGTATAGGCGCAAGGCGCCTTTTTGGCTCTTTACGATACACCCATTTTATTACTTCGCTAAAAAAACAAAAAACTTACTTGGTTACTTATTGGAACCCTGCGCATTTTCACACGTTTCTCACTTTGTACTTTACATCCGGGAACGCAACAATAAATCACCATTTTAGCAGAATAAACTTAATAAACTTATACGTCGTTTAAAAATTGAATTTTAAAATGTCAATGTCGGTTGGATCCGAGTCCGGAAGATACTTTTATTATGGATCAGCGCATAAGTCATATTTTTATCCTTATCGCACCTTAGCTGGTACGGTCGAATGCAGAGAGAGAAAGATAGAGAGCGTTCACCACGCTCATTCTAAATACATGTTGTGTCGCTACCAACATTAGGATATGAACAACCCTATAAAACAAAATCCCTACAATAGCGCCATCAGCGTCTAGTTGAAGAACTAAACGAACGGGGAACGATTTTCACAATTTAAGTTATCCTAGCCTGTGTATAATATGTATTGTGATTATGTAATTAGCAAATTGTCCGAAACGTCTATCCGTGCGTAGTATTTTGTTACACACAAAAAAATCTAATTTCAAAAAGAACATACTGCTATTTTTATAAAAATATGTGTACATTAAAAATAATAAACAATACTTTAAGCGTAGAACTCGATTCAGTCTAAATATACGTTAGTATTAAAAAACCGATTATAAAATAGATATAAAAAGATCTACTTTATTATTATTTCAAGTAGTTATAGCAGCTTTATTAAATATGAAACCTAACTTGGATAGTTTTAAAAATAAAATATAAGAGTAGTCTTAGAATAAACATAGAAACAACCTACATGCTAAATTTAAGATATTATGTCATAAAATTATAATTATTTTAAAGATATTTCTTGTACAATTTGATCATTTTAAAAATAGCAAAAATTTCTTATTTTTAAACTGTGCTAGAAAGTAGTTTTACACAAATTTTTACAATTCTCGCGACAGTTCGTCTTATTTTGATGATATCGGTACTATATTCCTGGATTAAAAGTGGAAGGGTTCCAGTGACGCTGCATTGCGGTCCGACACATAGAGACGGATCATTAAAAATTGGTTTAATTGCATTTTTTAAGAACGTTTCTTTGTGCACCTACTATTTGTTTAATTTATTCATGGAATATGGAATCATTACTTCGAGAGGGGAATTTTTCAAACGAAGTTATTAAATTATTTTTATTCTGACTCTAGTTAAATATTAAAGTAAATACAAGGACTTTTCGATTTAAAAATCCCTTATATTAGTTTTGAAACATACTTTTTGTTTATTTCATGATAGGGTATTAATATTTTAAATATACAGCTAATTTTATTAAGAATCAAATTATTACGGGTATAACCATAAAGTATATTCGATTTGATATAAACTAATTATTACAACAAAAACATTGACTCTGACTCTAAGTATACGTTCATTAAGGCTGAGACTAGTTTAATTTCAGACCTTAAATATATTAATACTGATTTAATGTCAAATTTCTATTCAAGTTGAATATATAATATATATAATAATAATAATAATAATAATAATAATAATAATAATAATAATAACGGCAACCAAGAAGCAAGTAGGGTTAACCATCTTCTATATATGGATGATCTAAAACTAATGGCCGCTACCAAAAACCAAATCGATCAGATGCTTAAAATAGTGGAGGAATTCTCCAATGATGTCGGAATGCAGTTTGGCCTGGATAAATGTCGTACTCTCACCATGATAAAGGGAAAAATACAGCAAAACCCGTTCGTTATGCAAGATAGCCAGGAGATTCAGGCAATGGGAGAAGGCGAGAACTACAAATACTTGGGGATGAAGCAGGCTCAACGCATCAGTCATGCAGCGATGAAGACAGATATAAGGGAAGAGTTTTTTAAGAGAACAAAAAGGCTTCTGAGAACGAAACTGAACAGCAAGAACCTGTTCAAAGCAGTTAACACCTACGCCTGCTCAGTTCTGTCCTACTCATTCGGCATTGTAGACTGGAGCGTGACTGACATCGAAGGGCTACATCGCAAAATCAGAACCCAACTTACCAAAACACTCAAACACCATCCAAGAAGTGCGGTAGAGCGGACCACTTTACCACGACATCAAGGCGGAAGAGGTCTGGCAGATATTGGGAAAATAATGGATCAACAAATAACCAACTTAAGGGAGTACTTCCGCAACAAAGCCCAAACTTCAGACCTACACCATGCTATTTGCGAGGCTGTGGCATTTTAAATGCTCCATTGTTTCTAATAGCTGCTTGCATACCTAATAAAATAGCGCAAGTACCGAAAAGTACAACGTCTCGATTGTTGTTATTTTTTATAAGTTAAATGTTTAATTCTAATTCAATTTTGTAGCACGATATTAGGTGTAGCTCAGTATATAGACACATTGACATTTTACGGATTTTTATTTTCCTCCTGTAGGATATGATAGTATATTTAAATTATCGCGGAAATTAAGTAGTACCACTTTAAAAAGGTCATTGTATCACTGGTAAGTTTGGTTGCCGAAACTTCTGGAGCAAAGGCTGCGAAAGGACATTTACGTTTCTTCCTTTTCGCAGACAAAAAATGAAATTTCGCCAATCTTAGTAAAGAAGACTTTCGACAACAGACCCTATATTTCGGTACAAATATTTGATACAGAAATAACCGCCCTTTTTGACTCTGGTGCAACTACTTCAATTATCGGCGCTGACGGCCAAACATTTTTAGACCATTTTAAAATTCAAATAAACCCACCGCAGATAAAAAATATCTCCGTTGCAGACGGTACGCCCCAAAAAGTAAAAGGTCTTGTTGACCTACCGGTAGTTATTAAGGATAGATGTAGGGTAGTTAAAGCTCTAGTCGTGCCATCAGTTTGCCACGGTTTCATTTTTGGTAGCGATTTTGCCTATCAGTTTTCTTTAGTTTTGAATTTTAAAGACAATACCTGGGATACTCAAAGTAATTTGAATGCCGTACCTGAAAATAATAAAAATATTTTTAATTCCTTGGTAACTTTAGAGGAACTTAATTTTGAAAAGCGTGGCGAAGCTCAACAGGTTATCGATTCTTTTAGAGAAATTTCTAGCGAAACGCATATAGGACGTACAGACAAAATTACGATGACAATAGATACGGGTGACGCGCAGCCATTTAAGAAAAAACAATACCTTATGTCGCCTTATATGTTAAAAATTCTTAATGACGAGTTGGATGAAATGATTAAGCTAGACGTCATAGAGCCCTCAAATAGTCCTTACTGCTCACCGGTTTTGTTAGTGAAAAAATCAAACGGCACGCACCGGCTATGCCTAGACTCTCGTAGTCTGAACGCGCAGACGCGCTATGACTCATACCCGCTCCCAAATATTGACCGCATTTTAAATATGTTGAGGGATGCAAAATACATCTCAACAATTGACTTACGAAAAGCTTTCTGGCAAATACCATTAGACGAAAGTTCTCGAGAAAAAACGGCATTTAGTGTCACGGGTCGCGGTTTGTTTCAGTTTAAAGTCGTCCCTTTTGGCCTTTGTAATGCCGCTCAAGTACAACAACGCCTCGTTGACAAAATTTTCGGCCCGCGTTTCGAGCCAAAAGTATTCACCTATCTTGACGATATAATAGTGTTGGGTTCTACCTTTGAAGAACATTTATCACTTTTAAGGGAAGTAAAAGACCGTCTTAAGGACGCGAACTTAACCATAAGTATCGAAAAGTGCGAATTTTTCAAAACAACTCTAAAATTTCTTGGGTATATAGTGGGTGCAAACGGTTTGCGCACGGACCCTGAAAAAATTTCGAGTATGATTAATTACCAAAGACCTACCAATACTACCGAGATAAAACGTTTTATCGGACTCTGTTCGTGGTACCGTCGGTTTATAAAGGATTTCTCTAACTTGACCGCTCCTATTAATGACTTATTGCGTGGTAAGAGAAAAAAAGAGCCCATTAGGTGGACAGACGAAGCAGAGGACGCTTTTACAAAAATTAAGCAAGCTCTCGTGTCGGCTCCAGTTTTGTGTCAACCTGATTTCTCTAAACCTTTCACGGTGTCAAGTGATGCGTCAGATTTCGGTCTCGGAGGTGTTTTAACGCAGGTTTTTGAGGGTGAAGAAAAAGTTATAGCGTACGCAAGTCGATCCCTCAGCAGGACAGAACGAAACTACACAGTCACGGAAAAAGAATGTCTCGCTTTGCTTTTCAATTTAGAACGTTTTCGACCATGGATCGAAGGTGTCAGATTTACCGTTATAACTGATCATTACTCTCTTCTCTATTTGAATAACCTAAAAAATCCCACAGGGAGACTCGCCCGCTGGGCGATGAAATTACGTCAATATACTTTTGAGCTGGTACATAGGAAAGGCTCGTTAAATGTGGTTCCAGATGCCTTAAGTAGGACTCCGGAAGTATCGTTGATAGATATCTCTTTGGATAAGTTAGATGCGTGGTACCTTTCGTTAAAAACAAAGATAATTACAGAGCCAGATTCCTACCCAAATTTCAAAGTAGAAAATGATATTATTTATAAACTTGTCTTATCGCGGACCAAAGTAAAAACAAATGTTAATGAATGGAAAATTTTAGTCCCTAAATATTTACAAAGCAACATAATTAGTTCTTGTCATGATCCACCAACATCAGGCCATTTCGGTTTTTTTAAAACTTTGGGTAGAGTCCAGGAAAATTACTATTGGCCGCGTATGAAGAACGACGTCTTACGTTACGTTAAATCATGTAAAATCTGCTGCTCACAGAAACTAGCTAATAGTCCACGCATGGGTTTCATGGGCGCGGAAAAATCTGTACAATTTCCTTGGCAAATAATCGCAGTAGATTTAATGAGACCATTTCCAAGATCCCCTAGGGGATATTCTTACTTACTTGTAGTGGGCGATTGGTTTACAAAATACACTCTACTTCATCCAATAAGGCAAGCTACTGCTAAAAGTATTGTTAAGTTTATAGAGGAAGAAGTATTTCTCGAAAGAGGGGTTCCTCAATTTATATTATGTGATAACGGCTCCCAGTTTGCCGGTAGAGTTTTTAAAAACCTCTCGCGACAGTACGGTGTTCAGAAAATCTGGTTTAGCCCAAGATATTCACCCCAATGTAACTTCGTCGAACGAAGTAACAAAACAGTAGGAACCACCATCCGTTGTTATATTAACGAGCACAGAGACTGGGATAAAGAACTACCTAAAATTAGACATGCAATTAATACCGCGAAACACGAAGTCACTGGTTTCTCGCCAGCCTTTCTAAACTACGGTCGGTACGTACCTATTTCCGGTCGCTATTACGGAGATATCAATTCCACCGAAGGTATCGAAATTTCAGCGGGAGATCGCGTCTCCTATGCCAAAGATATAAAAGGTCTTTCTGACATTTTTGCAGAAGTCCGTGAACGATTGCACGCAGCGCACCAGCGCAATGCCAAGTCCTATAACTTGCGAAAGCGAGATGCTGTTTTTGAAGTAGGTGAAAGGGTTTGGCGACGCAATAAAGTTTTATCGGACGCAGCGAATAGATTTTCCGCGAAGTTAGCACCTAAATACGTCCTTTGTAAGATAGAAAAGAGAATATCGCGTTTAGTCTATGCATTACGCAGCGCAGAGGGTAGTTTTGCGGGTGAATGGCATATTAAAGATTTGAAACCCTATTTCGGCTCAAATTCCGACATCTCTGTCAACTAATCATTTTCCGCGTATTATCGTATCTGTACCATTTGTACTATAGACCAAAATTTTATATAAAAAAAAATTCTTTTTTTATATTACTGTATATTATGTATATATATTTTTATAGTTTAAGAGTAATCGATTTATTGGCGAAGGTTCGGTTCCATTTTTTTCGTTAAGTTTTGTTTTTCAAAAAAATGCGTATTATAGGGCTGATAAGCTTAAGTTTTTTCTTTCTTTTATTTTTGCTAACGGGTTTTGGTGGACCATACCGATTAAGACATTTCCCTATTCGAGACATTCCCTATTGTGACTCCGTAAGGACGTTTGATACGCGTTAGATATTAACCCACAACTCGTAAGCAACGCACAAATATGCTAACCATGGTTACCATATTTTTTTTTGAAGGGGGTGGTGTAGCATTTTAAATGCTCCATTGTTTCTAATAGCTGCTTGCATACCTAATAAAATAGCGCAAGTACCGAAAAGTACAACGTCTCGATTGTTGTTATTTTTTATAAGTTAAATGTTTAATTCTAATTCAATTTTGTAGCACGATATTAGGTGTAGCTCAGTATATAGACACATTGACATTTTACGGATTTTTATTTTCCTCCTGTAGGATATGATAGTATATTTAAATTATCGCGGAAATTAAGTAGTACCACTTTAAAAAGGTCATTGTATCACTGGTAAGTTTGGTTGCCGAAACTTCTGGAGCAAAGGCTGCGAAGGGACGCAGGTCGAGCGTACCGCGCGTGTATACTACGTGCAGCGGGGGTCGATTGCGGAATCTCGGAACGGTACGACCAGCTAGATGGTCGAGTTTCGATAAAATAACGATTCTTGGGGGATCCGAGAATAGAGGCTTCGATTTCATTCAGTTTGCTTTTGAGTTTTTTTTGAGAATTTTTGGGAGAGTGGTTGTCTCGATACCGTTGAGTAAGGAAGACAAAATTCCTTTGTGTAAAACACGTGCCTGGCCTGAGAAAGTTTTTTGGACCCTCCACCAACTACAAGGAGGTAAATCATTTTTCTTTTTTAATATCCGTGTTTCAAGCTTTCTGATCCGTAATGATCATTTTAGGGAGCACCGGCAGGTCACTACACCCCCTAACAGTAAATGTCCATGGAGCGCTTATTACACTCCAAAATAGTGCCTGATTCCAGAAGACAAGATCGTTATTTGACTGGAGGAGATTGTCCGAGGTAGACCGTTTCTGTCTCCTTAAAGGAATGTGCCAGTGGGGTTTCGTTCCAATTCCTTTGGAGGATATCGTTAGGAGGGGTCCTGTGACGTCACCGTGGCAACCATATATTAAGGCCAGTACCGATTAACCATTTTATTTCACTTTTCTAAGTACCATCGAAAATTTTCGCTTTGATTATGCAAGCTTTTTTGGACTCCCTTGCAAATGGAGTTTTTTGAGAATTTTACTATAAATATATTATTATGCAGGAAATTTGTAAAGCCATTTAGTAGTACGCTGTGTTATTTCACTTAGCAACTTAATTTTTTTTTTTTAGGGCGGAATAGGGAAAAGATCATGATTTTTTCTGCGTCCGTTAATAATATAAGATAAACTATTTTTTTTATTTCACCCCGTGTGAAACTACTAAAAAGTGCTGCGAGGTTTTAGTATCTGTTACCATACGTTTATACCATAATATGGCGAGTCTAACGTAACCAGATATAAATCTAATTTTGGTTTCCAAAATGTTCTATATTTCTGAGCACATAATATTACATTGCTTAATGACTAGTATTTGTATTCACTTTAGCTAGCGTTGTTCGGTTCTAATTTAAAACGGACCGCATATTATCCAAGAATAAATACTTTCTTTTGTTTTGGTGAATATTCGTTTTTGTTACCAATGCGTGTCTCGCGACAAATTAAATACCTCTCCAGTTTAACTTGGTTTCTGAGTTGACTGAGTTATTTTTTTACTATTTACTACCAACTCAGTGGCGCCCATGTGTCTTATTGTTTAAAGGAAATTTTAATAGCCCACTTAAGGTTAGTTAACCTACGCTCACGAATGTCGCCGACGAAGAGCTGCCGTGCACTTGAAGAGTTTTGGGAAGTTGCGATTTTCGTAACCCTAGAACGCTGCAAGTAAAGTGGCGCCCAACGTGGGGCCCGATAGCGAATTTTCTTCCTGTTTTCCTTACAAACAAGCAGACAATTTTTCTTAATTTCATTAGTTTATAAATTTGTACACGCATAGCGGCAAGAACGAACACATTCCTTTTTAATCCTTATCAGTATTTTTACCTGTACCTATTGAGAGTTTTTATAAAAAAAACTTGTTCGTATAAAAATACTTTTACTGATATATTGTGTGGTTTTGGAATCTTACTCGCTTAGCTTTCTACTTGATTAATTACTATTATTTATTGTAAATTGCGGAGACAAATATTTTTAATATGGATTACGAATTTTCGCCACGACATCTCTTACTATCTGAAGTTGATTATGAGTTAAAAATTCGAAATGTCAGAAGTAGACGGGATCGTTCGGAAAAAATTAAAATTTTGGCTCGACTTCTACAAAGGGAGGCTCAAGGGGTTGTTATTATTGCCTTAGATGAATACGAAAGCACTTTTGAAGAAGAACGCGATGCGATTAATGCGACAATTGTAAATATTACGAGTCTTATTTTGGATTTTGAAGGTAATCCAGCGGACACCCTTTTTCTTAGAATAAAGTCGCGTATTGCGCATGTCACGGGTCGCGTGCAAAAGCTTGAAGTCCCTGCTGAAGGCGACAATAGGGATGAAATAAAAAGATTTAAAGAAGAAACGTACGCTACGTGTCTTGAGTTAGATGCAGACGTTCACGAAAAAATTATTAACGAGACCCCGAATGCCGACCCCAACCAAAGCGTAATGGGAAGACCTTCTATTGTGAATATTCCGCCGCCTGTGGTTGCATGCCAAAATAAACAAATTTTGCTTTCGGATTGGAACGTTAAATTTAATGGTGACCCAAAATTAGTTTACGATTTTATAGAGCGAATAACAGAAATCGCGCATGCGCGTAGTGTTACCGAAGATGATTTATTTAAATCCGCTGTAGAACTATTTGTAGGCGACGCGTTTGTGTGGTACCGCAGTATAAAAAATATAGTTCTAAATTGGCCCGATTTGTTACTAAGACTCAAAAAGGATTTCCTTTCGCCGTGTGTCGAAGACGAAATTTGGGATCAAATTAAATCTCGAAAGCAACGCAAAGATGAGTCAATTATACTTTTTGTCGCCCAAATAGAGAATCTTTTTACTAGGTTAAGCCGACCTCCGTGTGAAGCAACTAAAGTTAAGATATTGAAACAGAACCTCTTGCCTGAATATATAAGTCAGCTTGCATTAAGTGTTGTCGACTCGGTACAAGAACTAGTTAACTTAGTTAAACGTTTGGAAGAAGCGAACTATTTAAAAAATAAAAATCGCGGGTTTGTTCCACGTCAACAGACTTGTGAGATTTATGATAATAATAGATTTGATAATGAACGTAACCGAATTAACCCAAATTCGTCGTCTCGTGTTCTTGAGCGAAACGTTTCGGCACAGAACACCTCATCAGGGAATAATATTACTGTTAAGTGCTGGAATTGTAATAAAGCGGGCCATGTATTTTCCAATTGTAAATTAAGAAGAAACAAATTTTGTTTTCGTTGTGGTGCCGCTAACGTTACGGTCAAAACTTGCTCTCGGTGCGCAAAAAACTAAATTGCAGCAGCGTACGCTACGATCGAGACTGCGCTGCTAACTTAAAGGACAAATTAAAAAATAAAAATTATCCTTCCTTAGAACAAAAAAATTACCTTTTATCTCTTAAAAACATTTACGTTTCTTCCTTTTCGCAGACAAAAAATGAAATTTCGCCAATCTTAGTAAAGAAGACTTTCGACAACAGACCCTATATTTCGGTACAAATATTTGATACAGAAATAACCGCCCTTTTTGACTCTGGTGCAACTACTTCAATTATCGGCGCTGACGGCCAAACATTTTTAGACCATTTTAAAATTCAAATAAACCCACCGCAGATAAAAAATATCTCCGTTGCAGACGGTACGCCCCAAAAAGTAAAAGGTCTTGTTGACCTACCGGTAGTTATTAAGGATAGATGTAGGGTAGTTAAAGCTCTAGTCGTGCCATCAGTTTGCCACGGTTTCATTTTTGGTAGCGATTTTGCCTATCAGTTTTCTTTAGTTTTGAATTTTAAAGACAATACCTGGGATACTCAAAGTAATTTGAATGCCGTACCTGAAAATAATAAAAATATTTTTAATTCCTTGGTAACTTTAGAGGAACTTAATTTTGAAAAGCGTGGCGAAGCTCAACAGGTTATCGATTCTTTTAGAGAAATTTCTAGCGAAACGCATATAGGACGTACAGACAAAATTACGATGACAATAGATACGGGTGACGCGCAGCCATTTAAGAAAAAACAATACCTTATGTCGCCTTATATGTTAAAAATTCTTAATGACGAGTTGGATGAAATGATTAAGCTAGACGTCATAGAGCCCTCAAATAGTCCTTACTGCTCACCGGTTTTGTTAGTGAAAAAATCAAACGGCACGCACCGGCTATGCCTAGACTCTCGTAGTCTGAACGCGCAGACGCGCTATGACTCATACCCGCTCCCAAATATTGACCGCATTTTAAATATGTTGAGGGATGCAAAATACATCTCAACAATTGACTTACGAAAAGCTTTCTGGCAAATACCATTAGACGAAAGTTCTCGAGAAAAAACGGCATTTAGTGTCACGGGTCGCGGTTTGTTTCAGTTTAAAGTCGTCCCTTTTGGCCTTTGTAATGCCGCTCAAGTACAACAACGCCTCGTTGACAAAATTTTCGGCCCGCGTTTCGAGCCAAAAGTATTCACCTATCTTGACGATATAATAGTGTTGGGTTCTACCTTTGAAGAACATTTATCACTTTTAAGGGAAGTAAAAGACCGTCTTAAGGACGCGAACTTAACCATAAGTATCGAAAAGTGCGAATTTTTCAAAACAACTCTAAAATTTCTTGGGTATATAGTGGGTGCAAACGGTTTGCGCACGGACCCTGAAAAAATTTCGAGTATGATTAATTACCAAAGACCTACCAATACTACCGAGATAAAACGTTTTATCGGACTCTGTTCGTGGTACCGTCGGTTTATAAAGGATTTCTCTAACTTGACCGCTCCTATTAATGACTTATTGCGTGGTAAGAGAAAAAAAGAGCCCATTAGGTGGACAGACGAAGCAGAGGACGCTTTTACAAAAATTAAGCAAGCTCTCGTGTCGGCTCCAGTTTTGTGTCAACCTGATTTCTCTAAACCTTTCACGGTGTCAAGTGATGCGTCAGATTTCGGTCTCGGAGGTGTTTTAACGCAGGTTTTTGAGGGTGAAGAAAAAGTTATCGCGTACGCAAGTCGATCCCTCAGCAGGACAGAACGAAACTACACAGTCACGGAAAAAGAATGTCTCGCTTTGCTTTTCAATTTAGAACGTTTTCGACCATGGATCGAAGGTGTCAGATTTACCGTTATAACTGATCATTACTCTCTTCTCTATTTGAATAACCTAAAAAATCCCACAGGGAGACTCGCCCGCTGGGCGATGAAATTACGTCAATATACTTTTGAGCTGGTACATAGGAAAGGCTCGTTAAATGTGGTTCCAGATGCCTTAAGTAGGACTCCGGAAGTATCGTTGATAGATATCTCTTTGGATAAGTTAGATGCGTGGTACCTTTCGTTAAAAACAAAGATAATTACAGAGCCAGATTCCTACCCAAATTTCAAAGTAGAAAATGATATTATTTATAAACTTGTCTTATCGCGGACCAAAGTAAAAACAAATGTTAATGAATGGAAAATTTTAGTCCCTAAATATTTACAAAGCAACATAATTAGTTCTTGTCATGATCCACCAACATCAGGCCATTTCGGTTTTTTTAAAACTTTGGGTAGAGTCCAGGAAAATTACTATTGGCCGCGTATGAAGAACGACGTCTTACGTTACGTTAAATCATGTAAAATCTGCTGCTCACAGAAACTAGCTAATAGTCCACGCATGGGTTTCATGGGCGCGGAAAAATCTGTACAATTTCCTTGGCAAATAATCGCAGTAGATTTAATGAGACCATTTCCAAGATCCCCTAGGGGATATTCTTACTTACTTGTAGTGGGCGATTGGTTTACAAAATACACTCTACTTCATCCAATAAGGCAAGCTACTGCTAAAAGTATTGTTAAGTTTATAGAGGAAGAAGTATTTCTCGAAAGAGGGGTTCCTCAATTTATATTATGTGATAACGGCTCCCAGTTTGCCGGTAGAGTTTTTAAAAACCTCTCGCGACAGTACGGTGTTCAGAAAATCTGGTTTAGCCCAAGATATTCACCCCAATGTAACTTCGTCGAACGAAGTAACAAAACAGTAGGAACCACCATCCGTTGTTATATTAACGAGCACAGAGACTGGGATAAAGAACTACCTAAAATTAGACATGCAATTAATACCGCGAAACACGAAGTCACTGGTTTCTCGCCAGCCTTTCTAAACTACGGTCGGTACGTACCTATTTCCGGTCGCTATTACGGAGATATCAATTCCACCGAAGGTATCGAAATTTCAGCGGGAGATCGCGTCTCCTATGCCAAAGATATAAAAGGTCTTTCTGACATTTTTGCAGAAGTCCGTGAACGATTGCACGCAGCGCACCAGCGCAATGCCAAGTCCTATAACTTGCGAAAGCGAGATGCTGTTTTTGAAGTAGGTGAAAGGGTTTGGCGACGCAATAAAGTTTTATCGGACGCAGCGAATAGATTTTCCGCGAAGTTAGCACCTAAATACGTCCTTTGTAAGATAGAAAAGAGAATATCGCGTTTAGTCTATGCATTACGCAGCGCAGAGGGTAGTTTTGCGGGTGAATGGCATATTAAAGATTTGAAACCCTATTTCGGCTCAAATTCCGACATCTCTGTCAACTAATCATTTTCCGCGTATTATCGTATCTGTACCATTTGTACTATAGACCAAAATTTTATATAAAAAAAAATTCTTTTTTTATATTACTGTATATTATGTATATATATTTTTATAGTTTAAGAGTAATCGATTTATTGGCGAAGGTTCGGTTCCATTTTTTTCGTTAAGTTTTGTTTTTCAAAAAAATGCGTATTATAGGGCTGATAAGCTTAAGTTTTTTCTTTCTTTTATTTTTGCTAACGGGTTTTGGTGGACCATACCGATTAAGACATTTCCCTATTCGAGACATTCCCTATTGTGACTCCGTAAGGACGTTTGATACGCGTTAGATATTAACCCACAACTCGTAAGCAACGCACAAATATGCTAACCATGGTTACCATATTTTTTTTTGAAGGGGGTGGTGTAGCATTTTAAATGCTCCATTGTTTCTAATAGCTGCTTGCATACCTAATAAAATAGCGCAAGTACCGAAAAGTACAACGTCTCGATTGTTGTTATTTTTTATAAGTTAAATGTTTAATTCTAATTCAATTTTGTAGCACGATATTAGGTGTAGCTCAGTATATAGACACATTGACATTTTACGGATTTTTATTTTCCTCCTGTAGGATATGATAGTATATTTAAATTATCGCGGAAATTAAGTAGTACCACTTTAAAAAGGTCATTGTATCACTGGTAAGTTTGGTTGCCGAAACTTCTGGAGCAAAGGCTGCGAAGGGACGCAGGTCGAGCGTACCGCGCGTGTATACTACGTGCAGCGGGGGTCGATTGCGGAATCTCGGAACGGTACGACCAGCTAGATGGTCGAGTTTCGATAAAATAACGATTCTTGGGGGATCCGAGAATAGAGGCTTCGATTTCATTCAGTTTGCTTTTGAGTTTTTTTTGAGAATTTTTGGGAGAGTGGTTGTCTCGATACCGTTGAGTAAGGAAGACAAAATTCCTTTGTGTAAAACACGTGCCTGGCCTGAGAAAGTTTTTTGGACCCTCCACCAACTACAAGGAGGTAAATCATTTTTCTTTTTTAATATCCGTGTTTCAAGCTTTCTGATCCGTAATGATCATTTTAGGGAGCACCGGCAGGTCACTACACCCCCTAACAGTAAATGTCCATGGAGCGCTTATTACACTCCAAAATAGTGCCTGATTCCAGAAGACAAGATCGTTATTTGACTGGAGGAGATTGTCCGAGGTAGACCGTTTCTGTCTCCTTAAAGGAATGTGCCAGTGGGGTTTCGTTCCAATTCCTTTGGAGGATATCGTTAGGAGGGGTCCTGTGACGTCACCGTGGCAACCATATATTAAGGCCAGTACCGATTAACCATTTTATTTCACTTTTCTAAGTACCATCGAAAATTTTCGCTTTGATTATGCAAGCTTTTTTGGACTCCCTTGCAAATGGAGTTTTTTGAGAATTTTACTATAAATATATTATTATGCAGGAAATTTGTAAAGCCATTTAGTAGTACGCTGTGTTATTTCACTTAGCAACTTAATTTTTTTTTTTTAGGGCGGAATAGGGAAAAGATCATGATTTTTTCTGCGTCCGTTAATAATATAAGATAAACTATTTTTTTTATTTCACCCCGTGTGAAACTACTAAAAAGTGCTGCGAGGTTTTAGTATCTGTTACCATACGTTTATACCATAATATGGCGAGTCTAACGTAACCAGATATAAATCTAATTTTGGTTTCCAAAATGTTCTATATTTCTGAGCACATAATATTACATTGCTTAATGACTAGTATTTGTATTCACTTTAGCTAGCGTTGTTCGGTTCTAATTTAAAACGGACCGCATATTATCCAAGAATAAATACTTTCTTTTGTTTTGGTGAATATTCGTTTTTGTTACCAATGCGTGTCTCGCGACAAATTAAATACCTCTCCAGTTTAACTTGGTTTCTGAGTTGACTGAGTTATTTTTTTACTATTTACTACCAACTCAGTGGCGCCCATGTGTCTTATTGTTTAAAGGAAATTTTAATAGCCCACTTAAGGTTAGTTAACCTACGCCCACGAATGTCGCCGACGAAGAGCTGCCGTGCACTTGAAGAGTTTTGGGAAGTTGCGATTTTCGTAACCCTAGAACGCTGCAAGGCAGACCACTCTACTCCTCTAAGATTGAGGGATCAGAATGCCCCACAACACCACAAGACCAATGAAGAATAGCTACAGATATGGAGGGAAAAACCTCTGCACGGACGACACCTGAACGAGGCAGCCCAGGATCACGTCGACAGTCTTGCGTCGAACTACTGGCTTATCTCTGGACAGATGTTTCCTGAAACGGAGGGATTTCTACTGGCAATCCAAGATCAGGTCATACCAACTAGAAACTACCTGAAATACATAATTAGAGACGACTCAGTACAGGTAGATAAATGCAGATATGGATGTCAAACGGCAGAAACGATCCAACACATCACGGGAGGATGCCAGATGTTTTCTGCAACAGAATACAAGGAGAGGCATAATGCAGTGGCCAAGATCCTACACCAGGAGTTAGCGGTGAAACTACAGCTTGTCCAAAATGAGAAGATCTTATATTATAAATATACACCACAGACAATCTTAGAAAGCAACCACTATAAGATGTACTGGGACCGGACTATTCTTACTGATCAGACGGTGGCCCACAACAGACCGGACCTTGTAGTGGTAGACAAGAGGGCCAGGAAAACGACTCTGATAGATGTAGCTATACCAAATAACAACAACCTTCTAGTGAAGCATGCTGAGAAAATAGCGAAGTATCGAGACCTCCAGGAGCAAATAAGAACACAGTGGAATATGGACAGCATCGAAACCATGCCGATTATTGTATCAACAACAGGAGTAATCCCAAACAAGCTTTTGGAAAACCTTAGAACACTAGACTTACCTCAAGATCTCTACAAGGATATGCAGAAAGCAGTGCTACTTTCAACAAGCCGAACAGTCAAAAAGTATATGGGTAATCAAAGAAGAACCCCACGGGCCCAATAACACGGAAAGGGCCCCCACAGAGCTCAATCCTTTTGATATCGGTGATATCTGGGATGAGTGAATGTTTCCCGTAGAGGGAGTGCATGACAGCTCTCGCGACCTGTCAGAAAATCATAATAATAATAATAATAATAATATATTTATTGTTTGCCAAAATAATCAATAGACAATATAGACAATTTCTTAATATCTGACAAACAATAGGCCTTATTTACTGCAGACATCTGGTTTTCCAGATACTGTTCAGGCCTTTTACCCTAAAAAAAATGTAACCTTTTTTTTACCAAATTTTACACAACATAACTTAACCCAAAAATGAAATTGCAAAATACATTACCTAATCATTGACAGGGTTATCGCTGAGCTGAAAGCAAATGTCTCTTGAAATTATTTTTAAATGTCTGAGGTGACTGAAAAACATTGAGATTGTTAAATGTATTCAATAAATGAGAGACATTGTAAGAATACGACCTTGTGAAAACTTCCTTGTGATGCTGCGGCACTGTAAGAATACCCCTTTTTCGCAAATTTAGATTATGGATATCTGTTCTAAATGTAAGTTTTTGGAAGAGGTAAGGTGGTGATCTAAATTTAAGAATCTTAAAGTTAAAGTAAAAGGTAGCCATAGATAATCTTGAGCGACTGAACATATTAAGCCATCCCGATTGAAAAAGATATGGGGAAATATGGACTCTTCTTCTTACGCCATAAATCAACCTTAAACAAGAATTTTGTATTTTTTGGATGCGATAGCGATCCACGGCATCCAGACATATATTATGTATCATAAATACTACATATTATCTTTTGTCATTTCAACTTAACAGCATAATAAAACTGACTATATGAAATATCACAGTGAATATAAATTTTGAGAATTAACTTTAATATGATAATAAGTTATGCTTGCTCCTATTCATGCTTACGTTAGTTTCATAATAAAACTATTACTTTCATTTTGATTTTGCATTTTTCTGTGTGTATTATTTTGACAAAGTATTCGTATAACGTCGCAGCCATACTTTCTAGGAGAATAGTTTATATCTTCAGCTAACAGATGGAGCAAAGAACTCGATTTCACTAAAAAAATTGACATATTATCACCTTCTTTAACTGTACACTTCAGATGAAATAACTTTTCATACGCCGAACAGCTCTAATTGATGCCATTTTATGTGAGCTGTCGATTACACCATTAATTTGATTTACATTGAAACGTGTGATGGAAAGTTCGATTTAATTTTAGTCGATCAACAAAAATTGGTCAAATCAGAATCAAATCGGGACAATGCGCCGTGCAAGATATGAAGGAGAAAGAGATTCGACAGAAATGAAAATGAGGAGGCCAGAGTGATACGTAGAAAAACGGCGGAGCAATCTTATTCAAAAGTAAAGACAATGGGCTAGTCAAAGAAACTAGGACAGTTACAGCCCCCTGGTTTAACACTAATCTGCCGTTTATTAGCGGATTTTATTACAATTCGGTCATTAGGACGACATATTCGGTTTAGGCACAGATTTTAACAGTGTATATACAGGGTGATCCTTAAGTACATGAAGAAAATTTAGCATATTATTCCTGATATCATTCTAAGACGAAAAGTTCATATAGACATATGCCCTAAAATACGTACCCTCTAAGATACAGGGTATTAAAATAATTTTAAAAATAATTTTTTTTTTTAAATTTCGAAAGTCCTTGAAGATACGGTATTGAAAATTGGTGTCACCTGATTTTATATTAGATTGCACTTTTTCGTTAAAAAATGTTTTGCTAACTTCTACCAGTGGCGTGCGTGTAGATACCATCAATAATTTTTGGTGAACATATTTGATACGTCACTGATGCATTTTTATGCATTATTTATACAAGCTGAAGAAAAGTTGACCCTACTATGTTTTTGAAAAATACTATAGTTTTAAAGATAACTGAGTAGTACAAAACGTGTTATGAATTATTTATGCTACAAGTAGTGTATTTAAAATTTCTTCTAATATAATTAACTTATTTGTTAATCTTAATTTAAATACAAAACAAACTGGATTTAGAAAAACTGTTGAAGTAGCAACCTTCTTTTAAAATACAAGCATCTAGCCGTCTTCTCATTGAACTTCTAACATTCTCAATTATTCCTGGGGTGTTTTTAATATTTTCGCAAGCCATTATTATCCGGAGTCTAAGATCTTCCTGCTTTTCAACTGGATTTAAAGAAACTGGAGTTTGGTAAACTGAAGATTTTAAATGGCCCCAGAAATAAAAATCCAATACATTTAAATCTGGATACCTTGGCGGCCACGGTTGATTAGGTAGTGCAACGCCTCTACCGATCCATCGATTTCCATATGCAGCGTTTAGACATTCTCTGGCTGTGGCACTTAAATGGGCGGGAGCTACTTCATGCATAAAAACAACTGGTTTCGCTGAGCTAATGGCAAATCTCCCAATAATATTGGCAGCTCATTTTCTAGAATATTGCGATAGGTTTGACCATCTAACCACTGTGAAAAAAAGGAAGGACCTATTAGTCTGTTACCAACTGACACATTTCACGACAATTGGTAGGTACTGAAAATATCTTTCGCTAATAGCGTGCGGATTTTCTTGACTCCACACGTAACTGTTACAAAAGTTTGTTATGCCATTCTTAGAAAAATTAGCTTCATCGGTAAAAAAGAAATTATCTACAAATTGTGGATTTCTGGCCAACTTTTCTAAAAACCATTGACGAAAATTAACGCGTTGAGGAAAATCACATGGTAATAGGGCCTGAACTCGTTGCATGTGGTGTGGTAAAGATACATTTGATGATCGTAAAGAATCCTCAAAACGGTTTTTCGAGTACTAGATCTTCCTCAATTCTATATAATATTTCTTCTTCTAACTGTAGTGTTGTTACCGTCCTTGGCCTGCCGGGAATATCAGACACTGTTGCAAAACTTCCTGTTTTTGATATAGGGCGACGAATACTTATAAAGGTCTGAGCACACGGTGCTACACGATTCGGATTTCTTGCCTGGTAAATGCGTCTTGCTTCGTATGCATTTCTGTCAGCAACACCATAAACAAAATGCATATCTGCCAAATGAGCACTGGTATGTAAATCAGCCATAACTTCAAATCTTTTGGATCGATAAACAATTCACAAAAACGACGCACTAAAGCTTTAAATGATTTTTCTGTAATTTAATTTTGTGACATTTCTACAATTATTTACACAATCTGTGACATAAGCCTACTTTGAAAAAAAGTCGAATCAGTGATGTCTTAACACAGTTTTTTTTTACAATTTCACAATTTTTTCCATTTTTCGTTAAAACTACTGTTTCTTTTAAAAAACACAGTAGAGACAACTTTTGTTCAGCTTGATAAATATGTTATACCCGGCAGCTTGATGGTAGGAGCAGGCAACGAAAGGGGGAGGGTTGCAAAGCATGGTATGCAGTAAAGTAGTTTGAGGCCTACTGTAGCGCAGTGCTTAAGGTTATTCGGGTTCCTTGAGATAAGTAAAAACTCTACAAAAGGGTTTTCAAAAATATTATATTTTAAATCTAAGTCAAAAGAAATGATGGTAACAGCAAATCACAGTGTTAAATATGGCTGAATTTAGGAATTACTCAAAGTCACTGGCAAAATACATTTATAAAATGTGGTTCAATATGAAGTATGCATAAAAAATTGGTTAATTTAACTTTTACTTACAACAGTAAATCACAATTATGTAAGCTAGCATTTCTCTCTCACACTCGGTGTTTCTTTGCTTATTCGCTCCGTATGGTTCGGTTATTAACCCACAGTTGAACGTTTAGAGCTGAAATATAGGTCGTTGAGCTCTACTTTCCCGTAAAGAATCCCTTTTCTAAGAATTTGATAAAGATTTAGAGAAGGTTCATTGCGAATGTTTAAGTTTATTTTTCACTATAAAGTTTGAAAGTTTTTGAGAATAACTTCACTATAAATACTAAACTCGAACTGAGTATGGTTTTTGGTACTTAAGCTGTCTTTAAAATACTGTGAATTCTAACCTTATTTACTTGGTTAATCCGGGGTCTTAACCTATATAAAAAGAATATTTAGAATCGTTCTCCCGGGGGCTTGGTTACTAAACTTTTGCGAGAAAACGGTGTACTTTGTTACTAATTTTGACTTAGGTTGACCTTTTTGATACTTTGACTGTTCTGCATGACGTAGATAGGTTTTCTTTGTTTCTCAATAATTTTGTAGAGAACTGAGCTGAACTGAACTAAACTGAAGTGTAGTGAACTTGAGCTGACTTTTTCTTAACTGCACTGAATTTGATGTTGACTGAAGTGTATTGTGTACTGTAAGTGTACTTTTCTAGGCGAGTTAGCCTTTTTATATCTTTCATAAATTTGCGTAGGTGTAAAATGGGAGTCTTGACCTTCCCATCCGAGTAAGTAAGGGAACTTTTTAAGTCAAACTCCGCCTTCAAGAGGTGGATTGGAGTGTCCGTTCTACTTGATTTGTGTGATATGCGATCATCTGTTACGCGTTCTTTTCTGAAAATTTAATGTGAAATCTAATAAAATGTTATGTAAAACGACTAATTTTTATGACCGTCTTCCGTTTTGAGCTTCTATTTCAGAGTTTAGTAACCTTGGTTTGAGATGATCTCATTTATTGTGAGAAGGCATTAGAATTTTGGTGGTTCGATTTATCCAATGAAAATTTATTATATTTTGAAATAGTAGGATTCTGGGTTGTCTTTAGCTGTTAAAAATATTTTACGGGCGTGGAGAGATATGCGCACTGATATGCATGGTAATTGTCATTTTTTCTGGACGCTTGTGGCAGGCGAATAATTTGATGCTAATAACCTTTTGAAAAGATGAACTTATATTATTTTACTTTGATAATATTGATTTTTTTCATAGATTTGAAACATTTTTATTTAGAAATACATCAGGACTTCGCAGTCCGTCACAAATAATGCATAAAACCAAACCAAAAACGGTTACGTCAAAATATTACTTTATTTTTTCAGCTCGTGTTTCTTTATTTTTCTACGCTGCGTAAACGACTTGATACATTCTAAATATTCACGCCCAATAAACTCGGTTAATTTTAAAAATTACCATCCGCTCCCTGTTATCTTAATTTTTTCGGGAACGTTGTAAATTTTAAACTGAGCTCTTTATTAAGAAAAAATGTTTCCACGGATAAATTAATGTAAAAATATTTTATTAAGCAAGGAATTCATACACGAGGGGTATTTAGATATTGGGCGGTGTTTCCAAGGAGCTTAAACAGATTTTAAATTAAAAGGATGAATTTAAATATAGGTACAGCGTGGTCGATTAATTGTGCAAAAAATGGTAAACTTCTTCAACATCGGTGGTTCATAATCTTGATAAAAGTTGGCGCATGTCTGATAACCATCTCGGGTGCACTTGTACTGGCTTCAAGTTAAATAGGATACAGGGTAGGGTAAAAAATATGAAAATCGTTAAAAAAAGGTAAGAACCCTTCTGTCAATAGTAGGGAAACACGTTATTAAGAAAAGTTATTTGGAATTAAAAATATGTATATGTAAATACAACCCCATATTAAATAAACAAAAAAAACTTTGTGAACTTTAAATTAACCCCGTATAATGATATTTTTTTTATATTTAGGTACCTTTTTAAATTAACCACATTCAAATCACTTCCGGATAGCTTTCACCAAATTGTAGGAAATAATTGTAAATGATTTTCGATTCATATTTTTTTTAAATAACCAAAAACTTCATGTTTGTTGCTAGGATACTAAAAACAGATTTTGCAAATATTCCTAAAAATAAGTACCTTCAAAGTAAAAAACTAAGAACCATAGAAGTCGATCCCGGGTAAAATAAAAAAAAATACAAATAATGCAAATAATAAGTTAAAAAATTTTGGAGAGAATGCTATACTTTGTAATTAGACATATTTTTTAATTTTAAACAACTTTTCTTAACAACATTTCTATCTATTTTTTGACATAAGAGTACTTTAGTCTTGAATTATTTTTATAGTTGTTGCGCTACCTTGTATCTTAAATTATTTGACTTGAGGCCGTTCTATGTGGACCTGAAATGGTTATCGGACATGCACCAACTTTTATTAAGAATAATATTTTTTGAGAAACCAATAGTAGAAAAGTTTCCTATTTGTTGCACACTTAATCGACGACACTGTACAGGGTGTCACACTATGGTAGGCGAGGTACGATATTATGGAAGCCATAAACCTTACGGCTCCGCGAAAAATTTTGTATTGACTAAATCGGCCAAAAGAAATTGCTGAAAAATATTTTCGAATTTTCAAAATGACCGGGGGCACACTTAATGTGATATATCTATAAAGTTAAATTTTATCAGATAATCGGTTAAGGTACTATTTTAATGACGGAAGTAAAAAGTTTGTTAATTTCTGCGGAATCTTGTTTCTAAGATTTTTTTTGTATCTTCGAAAATGTGGGTAGGGAAGCGTATGGAAAAAATACTTTTTAAACTGCTGTATGTTCCATATAGTATGAGAGCCCACGACCAAAATTTTTGTCTCATAGCAATACGACCAAAACCGCATTAAATTGATAGATTCGATTATCCTGAACCCGAAAATCGCAATATCAGACATTTTCCGTGTATCGTCTGACCTGACCAAATTTTCAAAAATGTCAAAAAATTTTACCAAACTGTATCATAGCGATCCGTCTGATTTTCAGAATGTAGTTCAATGATTGCTCTAAGATATCGAAAGCACGTTTTTCAGACGCCAGTAGCGTAGCGTGTACCCAGGAGACTACTTAAAAAAATTGGGATAAAGTTAAAAAAAACTGTTTATTGAAAGATACAAGATGCGAAATGAGTGTGTGTTTTTAGTCACTTTCGGTCGCATAATCATCGTCGTCATCATCGAAATCACTTTACAGATCACGATCAAGATCTTCAATGTCATCTTCTAGAAAATAAATATCATAAGTCAAGATCACTCATTTCTTTATATAAGTGCTACAGTAAAAGTCATGTTAACTAAGTATACCTTTTGATTCTTCGTCCAAAATAACGTCGCTCAATTCTGGTAGTTTGTTACCGGAGAACCACGAAAAATCTAGACGTCCCTCATTTTCATACCATCCGAAATCTGTGGGGTTTAGATCAGTTGGATTTTTCATGTGGGCGTTGCTCCATATTTGTGCAGTATATTTCGTTCGTAACAAATGCTGCTCCAATTCTGTTTTGCACGGCGGCAGATTGCAGGCATCGTAATTGGATAAGTCCAGATTGAGAGTTGTGGAAGCATTGTAATTTTTTATTTTGTAAGTTTTCTTGAAAATGTTCAGTCTAGCCAAATTAACATCATTAATTTTGAAAGAAAACAAGGGCTGTCTATACCACCAAAATAAAATATTGTTGTCCTTTTAGGGTGAAATAAGGGTTAAAGATTGTACATAATTTAATTTGACATTAGGTTGTACTAGTTTCGACTTTAGTCAAAGTAATCTTCAGTAACCAAGTAATTAAGAATTATGTTTTTTAAGATGTACCTAAATAAACAAACTAAAACAAATTAAAAGAGGGAACGAAGTGGTTCAACAATACATGGTCATAACGTGTACCTTATGCAGCCAATGGAATCGACAGAAGATAATCACTAACATGATGCTACTTTTAGCAATGAAGGAAATTAGATGTGAAAATTGTTATAGAGGACAAAATTCCAAATGGAATCATTTATAGTTATGATATGATGTATAGATGTATATAATGAAAATTCAATAAAATCAACGTTTCATGAGTCAACTCCAAGAGGGAACATGATTTATATTTGGTGGGTCAGAATTTTAATAAGAAAAGTAATAAAGTAAAAGGGGGGGGGGGGGAGAAGGAAATTAAAATGAGTTAAAACCATTTACGTCATTGAGTAAAAGAGGCACAAATTAGGAACATGACTCAAGAATTGAAGAAAAGAAAATTTGCAACGTAGGCTTCATTACATAATTCTTAATAATAAACCTTGAATATGGACAATTTGATGACCCCAACTTACTCAATGACGTAAATGGTTTTAACTCATTTTAATTTCCTTCTCCCCCCCCCCCCCCCTTTACTTTATTACTTTTCTTATTAAAATTCTGACCCACCAAATATAAATCATGTTCCCTCTTGGAGTTGACTCATGAAACGTTGATTTTATTGAATTTTCATTATATACATCTATACATCATATCATAACTATAAATGATTCCATTTGGAATTTTGTCCTCTATTACAATTTTTACATCTAATATCCTTCATTGCTAAAAGTAGCATCATGTTAGTGATTATCTTCTGTCGAGTCCATTGGCTGCATAAGGTACACGTTATGACCATGTATTGTTGAACCACTTCGTTCCCTCTTTTAATTTGTTTTAGTTTGTTTATTTAGGTACATCCTAAAAAACATAATTCTTAATTACTTGGTTGCTGAAGATGACTTTGACTAAAGTCGAAACTAGTACAACCTAATGTCAAATTAAATTATGTACAATCTTTAACCCTTATTTCACCCTAAAAGGACAAATATATTTTATTTTGGTGGTATAGACAGACCTTGTTTTCTTTCATAATCTCGCCACAGAAAATGGACTACTTCTTGAATCATCATTAATTTTTTTTCGTTATAATCTGCACGTGAACTCTTCTAAGATGTTGAATATATTTTCGGTATCAGAAGTATATTTGCCTAAATCAGCGAAAGCTTCTTGATGGTGTATACAGTATACAGTTCTTAAGCATCGTCAACGGTTTTTTTCCCCTTGCGATATAATACGGGATTGTAATCGCAACCGGTCAGAGCATGAAAAGCGGGTAACGATTTAGCTAGAGACGATCCCAATGTATCATACAGACGCGAAACATCAATGTAACGGCGGGAATTACCAACGCCAACATCCATCCAAATTTTGACGGAACTTTTTACAAAATCCATGTTTCCAAGCATTATAATTAAAATGTCGGTGTCCGAACATCGAATAGAGACTCGACCTCGTTGTTTGATTTGACAAGCATGGTAGACAATCTTGGTATTGGCCTCCTCATGTTCTTGACAAGTTACATCTTCATTAATCGTTTGGATAACAGTACCATATTTCACCGAATATTCATAACACATGTCGTGATTAATATAGATCGTTTTGTTCGTAATGATCTACGCCATGTCCTGTTGTGACCAATTATTAATGAAAAATTTGACCAAAGCGTCTTTAAATTTGATATTTTTAAACTCTTTCGCGAATTCCGAAGGTCTAACTTGTTGCGGTCCTGAGATGCGGAAATCTGCAGATTTGATGTTTTGGCGCAATTCATGTTCGGTGTCCTTGATAGACGGGCAGAAATATCTGTCAAATATTAAATCGATCCTTGCAACTTTATTTTTACACAAAATGTGCAAAATTTTCTTTGAGAGATCTCCGAATGTTCGAGCAATGTCTTTTAAGGTATGCAGTAAAAAGAACCCATTAATTAATAAAACATACATAGACTCTGGCTCAGTGCTTTCAATTTTTTTTTCAAGGTCTTGCATCAATGCCGATTTGTCGGTTTTATTTATTGTTCCGTCCATATGACAAAGTGACAGCGGCATTGGGGTTATCGGGTAACATAGCACTTTTTCGATATTTATTTTTTTTTTCTAAGGAAAATTAAATTGAATTTTTCCTTCCTCCTTCTTTGCAATTTCGCGACAATTAGACCGTATCAAACAACTGATATTGCACAGTATTGTGCAATAACGCGCGTCCGATATCAGTTTAGTTCGCGCATTTCCACTGTGCAATAAGCTACGTCCGATACGAATATGTCTCCGGAACGTTCTTTTTGTTTTTGGGATTATAGGCGACATCGGAAATGTCTGAAAACAGTACTGAAAACAGTATTTTAGCCATCCCGACAGCCATACAAAAGGTTTAAAAAAAAATTGAACTGGATTGCTATAATACAGTTCGGCTAAAATTTTTGACATTTTCAAAAATGCGCTCAGGCCATATGCTACGCGCAAAATGTCTGAAAACGAACATTTTCGTCATAATATAATGACAAAATCTATGTACATTTTCAATATCAGACGTAATACGATAATACCGTCTGCCTATTTTTTTTGACATAGCAGAAATGGCCTCCCACGCAGTTGCTTCACTTCTGACCGTTAATGCCTACCTAGTAGGGTTCAGGATCATATAATCTAACGACTTCATACGGTTTTGGCCGTAGAACGATGATACATGGTTTTGGTCGTGGTCGATAGTACTAATATGCTTCACCCAAATTTAATCAGCTTAGGCTCGTTTGGTAGACAATTTAACACTTTTTAAAAAACCTACTTTGGTCGTGGTCGCTAGTACATACCGCGTCTTCTAGGTGGCGCTGTTTAAGCATTATTCAGTTTCTTCAAATTTTCTTTATAAAATTAAATAGCATGATACATTTTTTTACTACTCAGCTATAAAATATCTACATTTTGGCGAAAACCATGATTCGATATCTTTATTTATTTTCTAATTATTTACCAAAGACTATTTTAATTTTAAAGATTAATGTTTACCGTAAACGACAGGAATGTTAAGATTCTGTGGTCATAACTTTTAATCAACTTAATATCAAACATAATTATTAAGTTAAATTATTGAAATGTTTAACATTTTGGTGCATTTATTTTGTGTTGTGTTTATTTTCGCCAAAAATCCAGAAAAAAAAGTTGATCCAAAGGCAAAAACAAAAATGTAAAGAGGAACTTTTGATAGCATAAAGTTACTTTAATTCTTACAAGAGACTAATCGACTTGCACAACGATAATAAAATAAAAACTATTTAAGGCTAGGGAAAAAACACTCAAGTTTATTTATTCAATAAAATTAACATATTTATATACATACCTATAAGTATTTACTTAATATTAAATATTATGTGGAAAATATATTAAAATTATAGTACGTAATTTATTTAAGTTTTAATTAAATATAATTATCGATTATTAACATTTATATTTAATATAATGAATATAATTATTTACATAATTAATACTTATTTTTAATTTTGTTATGAACGAGTTAGTATACTACAATAGACGGCTCAGAATATACGTTAGATAAGCCAGTGATTTATCGATTTATTTTCTTGCAGACCCTCTGGGGTACATTCGTTGCAACTGTTTATTTGCATTTTAATATTTGTATCGAACTGATATAATGCTAGTAAATCGACACTCTTTAGTTTAATTAACAAAATAACATATTTGTTGGAGAAACGATTGCTCAAATGCGATAAACATATGAAATTAAATGCAACCAATGTTTTCAGAATCAATACTACTTTTTGTCTAGATAAAATAGCTGCTTTTCAAATATTTCATTAGCAACACAATTCCTTAATGGTCAGAGAAACAGGGAAACAAAATGCATTTAATGTTTTCAGAACGAATAGTGCTGTCGTCCAGACAAACAACAGAACTTGCAAATATTATTCTAAAACAGCGGCCTGTCGCTACGGTTAATTGAGCAATAAAGTGTTCTCAATGCAATTCAGTGTAAAAACGTCTATTTTAGAACTTGTAAAAACGCATATCTTTTGACCCGTTTTTGCCGCCAGGAAAGTAAGCCTATCGCGGTAGACAAAGCGGGAAAAATAACAATTGCTTTTAAGAAAACATGGCGGAACAATAAATAGTCTATTAAAAGACAAGGCGGGAAATATGTTACCTTGTGATTGATCCATCTGACAGCGGGGAGTGATTTTCTGGCGACAGAGGACACTTTCGGTTCGTCGCGAGGCACTGCGAATTAATCCATTGGAAGGTGAATACGTACGTCAAAATTAACGTGTGTCATCGTCCGTCGGACATGACAATTGCATTCGCTTAACAAAAAGCACCAAGTAATAAATTTAGTAATGTTATAAAAATTGTCCTGTACTAAAGTTAGTAATTAATCATGTATTAAAGAGTTTACTTGTAAACAAGTGCCGAATTGGACGAATAAACGCCGAATTAAATATGATCTAACTGTCTACTTCACTTAGCCAAATATACAATACCAACCAGTGAAATACCCTAAACCCGAGAAAAATTCAAACCCTCACTTTTAATGTTGGGAGTTAAAAATACAACTTGATTCCCACAATATTATTAAATCAATTGATTTTTAAAATTAAAATAGTCATTTGTAAATAACTCGATTACAAATTGAGATATTAAATTACGGTTTTCGCCAAAATGTAACTATTTTTATGCCCTTTGAGCTCAGTAGAATTGCTCAGACACGTCAATTTTGATTTCAAGAGCTCTTGCTAATATCTTGTAACTTCAAACCTCTAACGAGGGTCGACCACATACCTAAACGTTTAAATGGGATCAGGGGTCAACTGCTACTTTACTTTAAAGGTCCTTGAATTCTTTTTTTTTTTTTAATTTGGCTCAGTACTTTGCAATAATGCCTGTTTAAGATGATAAAAAATTGCATCTCAGGTTAGTTTTAACTCAGAAAATCTTGAATTTTTAAGTTTTTTTGTTGTTGTTTTATATCCAAGCCGCAAAACAACAGTTATTTGTGTAACTAGTGTAAAAAGTGTATATTTGCTGCACCATGCATTCAATTACTAATTTTTACAATAGTTTGAACAATAACATGAACAGTTTAAACTAAAGTTGTTTCTAAAAAACTAGTTATTTCCTTTTTTGAGTTAATTTCAATTTTAATATCGCAGTTAGAGCAATTTACTATGGTAAATGATGGACAAACCTCATTAAATAATTTTTTTTCTTCGTTTTTGCTTGTGGAGGTCTCAGGTTCTTCAATTATAACAAATGGAGATATCGAATTACGGTTTTTGCCAAAATGTAGCTACTTTTATGCCCTCTAAGCTGAGTAATTAAAAAATGTATCGCGTTATTTGATTTTATTAAGAAAATTAGCGACCACGACCAAAGTCGGTTTGTTAATAAGTTTAAAAGTGTCAATTAAGCGAGCCTAAGCTGATTAAATTTGGGTAAAGCATATTATGGAGGATACAGCAGTTTAAAAAGTATTTTTTCCATAAGCTTCTTCCGCCCATATTTTTGAAGATACAAAAAAAAGTCTTAGAATCAAGTTTCCGCAAGAAATAACGAACTTCTTATTTCCGTCATTAAATTAGTTTCTTAACATATCGATTATCGAATAAAATGTGACTTTTTAAATATAGTCTAAACTCCAGTACCAAAAAAATTGGCAGTGACTCATTTTTACCGGGGTATGCAAGACGTAAGGGGAACGCCAATTCCAGAGGCGTGTCATTTTAAACAATAATAATTTTAAAAATATATGAATTTTTTGTTCATTATTATAAAATATATGTACGTTTACTATAATAAATATAATATTAATAATTAAACTGAAAAATAAATTAAGCTATTATTTGGTGATCTAATGAAGTAATTAAAGAAACTAAATTACGCAGGTATAAAATCCAAAAAGAATAATAAAGCAACGGTATATGTTATTTTCATAATGTTTTTATTATACTACATAATAATAGAAACATATAATAGTGGATTAAGGGCAAAACTTATACCTAAATTATAAATGTTTATAAATATTCTAACTATTCTTACCTAACGAACACTAATTGATAATAATTTGACAAATTATATTCCACGCCGACATTAAAAAGTGTTATAATGACAATATGTCACAATTTTAAATTCATTATTACCATTACAGCGATTATTCACTATCTGACGATGAAAACATTTCATTACTGTCGCTACTGCTGTCATCTGCAGGATTTATAATAATAGGTTCTACCATGACTTCAACGCGTACATCTAAGTCCTACATTTTTTTTTCCACGCCCTCGACATGTAATACGCACTTATGCCAATCCGCTGCTTGTAAATTCGCTATTGGGGTTTTTAACAGTTCTTTAACATCTTCTAATTTTAAACTTCTGTGCGCATAAGCTCGATAGGATTTAGTTCACCATGGTATGCAAATTGCAATATTTTTTTCTTTTAGTCAACAATCTTTCCTTTTCGCCACGTAGAAGTTGGCAAAGCTTCCACTCGACGGCTATGGTATGGTGCATTATCCATCACGATTACCGATTTAAACCAATCTTCAAACACTCCCGAATTCAAATCCTCATGATAATCACCGATTTTACGAAATTCAAACACGTTTAACCCACCTTCAAGAAAACCAGAATCACTCCCGATGTGGGTTATAATTAACCGACGACCTTTTCCTAAAGGATCTTTTAATTCAGTGGACAGTCCATTGATGAAGGCGTTACGTGTATCTGTAATGTTGAGATCTTGCCAAATGTAATTCACAGTATGTCCTTCATTTTACCATGTCTCGTCCGTAAAGTAAATTATTTTTCCTGCCCAGCGATATTGTTGTATTTTTTCTGGATACTATCTACGCCACAATACGATTTCTTCCTTTTCCACCAAAAGACTATTGCGATTTCGTTTTAAGAATCGAAAATTTAATTCTCGTAGTGTACGCATTAGAACTCTTCTTGAAATGTTTTGCATATTTTCATCCCTTTCAATTTCGACAGAAATTTTTTTTAAAAAATGCATGCACTTTCCGACGAATGGCTAACTTTGTTTGTTGATCAATAAAGATCTTTTTCCGTCCTCTTGTTTCCTTCTGATCGGACACTTTAGTATTCCTATTGTCCTTAATAGTTCTATAAACAGTACGGGAAGATGTCTTAGTCAATGTGGCACAAAGTTCTGCTGCATCAGTAAATGATATTCTACTGTGTGTACTTAGAATTCCCCCATACACATTTTTTACCATTGTTCGCTCCCCAGGTTTTAAATGACGTCGTTTTGTAACTTCCTACCTAATACCCACCAGTTGAGTCAAGGTGTTTTCAGGACAGCGACCTAAGAGTGTCAATTTTGAGTTCCTGTTTAATTTTCTGTTGTCTGATTTCTAATTTGTTTACACTATGGTTCATCTGAATGAGAAACAACGGGTGTAAATAATGGCATAAACGAACAGGTATGGCTCCAGCAAGATGAAGCATCTGCGCATTATGCGGTAAATGTTAGACAATACATAAGCGAACAATTTCCAGGATTTTGGATAGGCAGAAGAGGTGCTATTGACTGGCCAGCGCGATCTCCGGACTTAACCCCGCTGGACGTCTTTTTGTGGGGACACCTAATTGCTATTACTTGAAGAACTCGCCTGCATTATATTATTTGCTATTTTGAATAATAACCAAAATAATAAAAGTAAATTGCTAATTTCCTCTTGATTGAAACTTGTCTAGGACACTGAACGTTGGTTAGAGGCGCTAAGAAAGCGTGCGAGCGCCTTTAGACATGGGGTTTTCCTACCTGCGTTGCCAAACTAAGTAAAACAGGTACTGTAGGGTGAAAAGGCCCTTAATGACATGCATGGTACATTTTATGAGAATTTAAATGAAATATTTTAAAACCTGGCAACTTGTAACGACTTATTAATGCACAATCTTCCCAAGCGGTTTTGAATGCTTTTATTTTAGTTAAAAGTGTGTGAATCGATGTTAATTATTTTTCTCTTAATTTCTCCGCACACCGTCAATGGTGATAACAGTTTTGCCAATTATTTTGGAATCGTAGTATAGTAACTGTGCCCCCTAGCGGTCATTTTAGAAACTTGAGAATACTTTCCAGCAATTTCTTTAGACCGATTTAGCCAATAAAAATTTTCCCCGAAGCCGTAAGGTTTATGGCTTCCGTAATATCGTACCTTGCCGACCTTAGTGGGACACCCTGAATAGTAGATAAATACTGTATGTAAAAAATAAAATGTTTAAAAACAGCGATGATTTTATTTGAACCTTGATTTTAGCTTTATTTTTAGGAAAAGCAGTAACGTAGGGGAAGTGTGTATGAGATGGCATACCTGATGAGTTGGAATAGTCACTGTTTTGTACACACACAGTTTAAATTTCGCGCCGTATTCCTGATCTATTTACGTAGGTCGGTCTTACTTTACCACTTGACAATCGGAGAGGGCGTCAGTTCAGGTTTAAACTTTGAAACGCGAGGATATTGATTTCTAGTGATTTAAAATATTTTCTTTACGGTCTTTAACAGAGTGTGGCGTTACCAGTAAAGTGATCTAAGAGTAAGTTTATATGAAATTTGATTAGGTTAATTCTTAAGTTTTACCGTATAATATTTTACATTAGTTAATTCTAATAGTATTTACAAAAAAACTAAAATAATTAAAATAGGGCATTTTGATGAGATGACATACCACAAGTAGTGCTCAGATGGCATGGTATGCCATCTCTGCAGTATATTACATTTAAGAGGTCCTAATTGAAATATATATTTACTAGATATGGGTCGCTACAAACGAAAGTCTAATCGACAATCCTAGGACAAGAACAACATTAGAGAAGCTATTGAGGCAGTAAAATCAAGTAGAATGGGATGGTCCTTAGCTCCAAAAGCTTTTAACGTCCCATTTGGAACATTATGTCGCAGAGCTAATAAAGAACATGGTTGGAAAAGGGGCTATATAGGAGGCCATAAAAGCACGTTTAATGCAGAGTTAGAGAAAGATCTAGTTAAACATCTTAAAAAAATGGGAGAAATGCTTTTTGGGCTAACAACTGAAGATGTAAGAAAACTAGCTTTTCAAATCGCAGAAGCTAAACAAATCCCTCATAGATTTTTAAGGGCGAAAACAATGACAGGATGGGCCCGACTTGCAGGTTTTAGGGAACGAAATCCAACAATATCTTTACGGTCACGCGAATCAATTTCGGCAGCCCGTGCTCGAGCTTTCAACCGGGAACAGATAAATAAGTATTTTGGGTTACCCTCCGATCTTTTAGAAAAACACATATTTCTTCAAAATGACATATGGAATATGGACGAGGCCGAAATTTCTACGGTGCCGTCAAAAAAATTTAAAATTCTAGCCACTAAAGGCAGAAAGCAAGTAGGTGTCTTAAGTAGCACGGAAAGAGGCCAGCACCTAACAATAGTGTGCTGTATGAATGCAGCAGGTATGTTTATATACTTTTTCTTTTCAGATATTTTTTATTATCTAACTCGTCGGTTATAAACTAAAGTAACTGTTGTCTTCTTTTTATATTAAATGTGCCTCGTTACATAACAATGACGTATTGTTGTAGGTATATATATTCCTCCAGCCCTTATATTCCCGAGGAAAAACATGAAGCAGGAACTGATGGTTGGAGCACCTATTGGATCTACAGCATTCACTCAGGAAAATGGCTACATGAACAGCGAAATATTTCTTAAATGGTTGATACATTTTGTGAAATATCCTAAACCAATACAGGAAAATAAAGTGTTATTGTTGTTAGATGGTCATGGCAGCCATAAATCGTTGGATGCTTTTTTGTACGCCAAAGAAAATGGAGTGATTCTCTTCTGTTTTCCGCCGCATTGTAGTCATCGCGCTCAACCGTTGGACGTAAGCTTTTATAGTCCACTGACCACATGCTACAATAGTGAAATAACTAATTGGCTTAAAAATCATCCGAGGAGAGTAATAACCCATTCCCAAGTGGCTATCCTATTTAATGCTGCATACATTAAAGCAGCCAGTATTCAAAATGCGCTCAGGATGCACTGGATTTGCGGCAATCGGTATAGCACCATTTAATGGCAATATATTTCCTGATTGGATGTTTGCTGCAGCCGATGTTATAAATATTGAGAAGGGCCCAGAAAATGATGCGGAAGTAAACAGTGACGATCAAGGGCACATGGATACTCAAAACAGAGAAGATTTCTCGGTATTGAGCCAAACACATCCCGAGAATGTGATTGAAAATAACAATAAGAAACGCGTAGAGCTTTCATCGCATTCGATAACTTCGATAACATTTTCAAATCTAAATTTGGAGATTTCTCAATAGAAAATTCTAATTTCATTGATTTCAAATTTCATGAAGATACTCTTAACTTAAGCCGAACTAAGTGCGATCAATACGAACTGAACTGAACTAAATCTCGGTCTAAAATATTACTTCCATTTTGATCCTAAAATAACAGACTTAGAGGTACTGGCGGTAGAATATGTGAATAATTAAGTTCCTGTGATGATATGATACATAAAGATCATTCGAGGTCCCAAAGTGCAACTTGTTTAAATAGCTTTCATAAGAACAATCCTAAGACAAAATCAGTATTAGACATACAAACACTTTAAAATGAATAAAAAATAAAATTAAATCCAATGACTTAGTAGTCTCAAAAGCAGACAAAGGCAATTGCACCGTAATTCTAGAAATACCCCTAAATATCCAACCACTACACCTGAAATCGAAAAACTGAAGTAAGATGCTGCACAAAAGATAAAGCAATTAAATAGAAAATCTGCAAGAGTTGTCAAAAGACGAATTGTGGTTGATGATAGTGACGACGGTGAAGACTAAGAGAACATAGTAGATGATGAAGACTCCGCTTGCATCTACTGCAACGAACTTTATTCTTGGTCTTTAGCAAAAGAACTTTGGTTTCAATGCGTTAGTTTATTGATATGGTTTTATACTATGCCATCTCATCAGCCACTACTATGATGTGATGGCATACCTATAATTTTTTTAATTTTTATATGAATCATTTATAATTATAAATAAATAAAGGTTTAATTTCTTTACAAATAGTTTAAATAACAAACAGAGCGCATATATAGCCTAAGAAAATAACTTTTTTTCAATAGAAAAAAACATATTTTGTTGTGAAAAAGCGTATGCCATCTCTTACAAACTTCCCCTAACTCACTGTCCGGAATGTACCCTTTCTTTTAACGCTATGTAGGTCAAATATAAATATGGAAATCTCCGGTAATTCCTGATGCTGCTATATTTGATTGACATTCCAAAATATTTCGGGGCTTTGAAATTTACGAAGCTCATTACTTTTTATAATTTATTGTGTTTGGCTTTTTTATAAGTAAACCTATTGTAAACCATTTAATTCCCATATTTTTTATTTCCGCCGTATTGCATAAATGATATAAAATTATGATAAAAGTCCAAAGCTGAATTACGCCTTAAGTGCTCGGAATATTAACTCCTTTGTTCTTGGGAAAGCGTTTTAAACATATTTATTAGTTCAAAAGTCTAACCTTCGACCCTTTTAAAGGCAGATCATGCTTGAATAAATCGTTTTAATTAAAATAAAATTATACAAGCGTTTCTTTTCAATTTTTACTAAAAGTCGGTGAAATTATAAAACTAATAAAAGTATCGAGTATTCAGAGATATCAATATTAATATTAATTAGTCTATTGCTTTTCGTTCATAAGTTTCTTGGGAAAACTTTGTTAAATTATTACAGGTTTTGAGTCGCTATAATAATATAGTCATCGCCAACTAATAAGCCCGATTTTTCATATTTATTCTCACTTTCAAAAAAATTGCTCAGACACGTCAAATTTGTTTTTAAGAGCTGTTGCTAATATCTTGTAACTTCAAACCCCGTCAAAACTTCTTTTATTAAAAGCTTCTTACCAAATAAATCAAGTTCTTTCAAATTGTCGTACAGCAGCCGCACCACAGATTTTAATTTGTTCCACTTCATTTCCGAGTTTATTTCAAAATAAAATGCATATTATAACCAACAAAACAGTTTAATTGTGGTTTCATTGCACGCAAGCTATGCATATTTTTGATAACAATTTTCTCACCTGTTATTCCCTTTCCCCTTGCTTTCAGTGTTAATTGATATCAACATTGTAGAGGTCGTCGGTACGACCAATGTTTTATATGGACTACATACCTAAACGTTTAAATGTGATCAGGGGTCAAGTGATACTTCAGTTTAAAGGTCCTTAAATTCTTAGTAGGTTGCAAGAATGCCTGCTAAAGATGGTAAAAAATTGCATCTCATGTTAGTTTTAACTGAAAAAAAAAATTTTAAAATTAAATTTTTTTTCGTTGTTGTTTTATATCCAAGCCGCAAAACAATAGTTATTTGTGCAACTAGTGTAAAAAGTGCATATTTGTCACGATTCATTCATGCCGAGTGCAACAAATATGCTTCTTGCACATGTTGCACACAAAATTTTTTCTACGATCGAATTAAATTTGTTTTTATTTCAAAGTTAATTGAAGAGTATTTTACAATACAACAAATATTACTCATTCCTAGAATAGTTTTCAGTGGTGACTCGTGGGTTTCCAGCCAGGGTCGGCAGTTCGGTGGATCCAGGGAAAAATGTTAGAGAGGGTTAAGGAGCGCCAAAGGTATGAAAAAATGTAAGTAAAACATTTTTTTTTCATGATAATACTGTGTAGTACCATATTGGGGAGGGGAGGGGGGGGGGGTCCTAACCCCCCTGGACTGGATCCGCGCCAGAGTCGGTATATTATTTTTATTTCTTTAGATAATAAAACTACTAATAAAATAAAGATAGAGTTATGTGATATTCTAATGAGCGTTAGATAATAAAGCGCGTTAAAAATTTAAAGACGAAAAGCTCCCCTTATTTAACATGGATTGTAGGTGAACATGACAATAATTTCTAAATTTCCAGAACGATTATTTCCAGCCTGTCAATTAAATTTCGAACTTGGCAATCGACTGTTGCAGTGGCAAATTAGTTGTGCGACCGTAGATATATGTATGTTTGGTTGTTTGGAATTTTGAAGTTCTTTGTTATGGTAGGGTCGGCTTGCCGGTTCTAGTTACAAAGGCGACTTAAAAAGTAATACAATTAATTTGATGGTAGCGTGTTTACGAATAATCCGCTATGACGCCCTGGGTTACAAGTTATTAGGGCGATTTAAAAAGTATAAGGGTTATTCACTGGTAGTTTGCGGGTCATTTAAAATGCAAATTAATGTGCATAAATAATAATTGCCTACCCTGCCGACCCAAAACACCGCCACTGATAGTTTTAACAATAACATGAACAGTTTAAAGTAAAGTTATTTTTATGAAACGAGTTATGTCCTTTCTTTGAGTTAATTTCAATTTTAATATCGCAGTTAGAACAATTTACTCTGGTAACTGATGGACAAACTTTATTAAGTAATTTTTTGAATTCTGTTTTTGTTTTTACTTGTGGAAGTCTCAGGTTTGTCACTTAAAACTCTTTTTTGGATTGTTGTAAAATTTCGGGTACTGGTACTTGCTTCGCCTTCCAAAATTTGAGTCGCTATTTCAGTTTTTTTGGAAATTGATTCCTCAATGTAGTTCTCAGCTACAGTTGAAGATTTTCATCCTCCATGGCGTTGTAATGTTAACATGTCTGCCTCCGATTCCACAAGCAATGTTGCAGAGGATCTGCGAGAACAGTGTCCTGTGTATTGCATTGGGTTTTCAACATTTAAATATTTTTCGTTATAATATCTGATAAAAAAATCTGCTGTGATTGGTAGACTGGGGACGAAGGGATGCGTATTTGCGATACATTTCAACAAAATTAAAACATGTTATTTCACCGCTTCTTACAAATAATCAAGGTTTGTTTGTCTTGCTATCGGCAATTGCACAACTATGATAGAGTCCATGTCATTAATATCATTTAATGGTAGTTTCTGTAACTTGTTCCTGCAACATGCACCTGCATGCAATCCCAAATGCTGCAACTATCTATAACAAAACACAAGTAGTTATAAAGTTAAAAATGAACGTTATTTACATGTGTTACTTTCATCATTAGATATTTATTAGCTGGAGTTTCAATTAAAAATTTGTCAAATTCCTGTCTGGAAAAAAATCTTTGATTTCTTGGGACGGTATCTTACCTACTTCTTCTTCAAAAATGGAATTAATTTGGTAAAATGTCGAATTTCCACTTTTTTATTGATTAAAAGTGTAGCCCTTTAACATTGAATACTCTGACCATAAGGTTGATGGCTTTAGTATCTCCGATTTTTCTTTTAAATACGCAAGAAGGACGTTTTTAGTAAGGCTCTTAACAAACTTTGTGTCACACCAGCAATGTTAGCACAGTGCAAATAATAGTAACTTTTTGGACAATCGTAGAAAAAAAGCTTTTATGGTCGATTTAGAAATTGTTGAAAGTTTGATGGCCAATGGGTTTATTTAACATGGGTAGTCAGGACTCCATCCACGATTTTCAAACAAAATCATGGATTTCAACCAGTTTCGGTAAGTTTTGACTAGATCTGTGGCTTTCTTTAGTGTTAATAGAAAAAAAAACGGGTGAGGTGGGAGACCTATACCTATTACCTAGATTACCTTTTCAGAGTAATAATTCAGACATGCGATATTGATTCCACGGCATATTTTGAGGACGATTTTTATTCTACTTTTATATCTGGTTAACAGTAATATACCAATAGAAGAGGCGTCTTATCGATAATACACTTGATAAAATGAATTTACCGATGTCGTGGATTGCAGCATTAGAGCTACTTTAACGCATGTGTTGTTCAAACTGAACCTCCGAATGAACACAATTTATTTAAAAACGCTACAATAACTTAGCTTCTTTTGGTTCGCCTCAACACAGAAAGAGATTTTTTATCAACATTTTAAACACATTTGGGATTACCACAATCCTTCATTTTGTAACCATTTTATGAGTTACCTGAACTCAGTTTTTGGATTGGGAAAACTTACTAATTGATTTTAAAGTGCCGTTTTGACCCGGATATGCATTACTTTAACTCATTAATAAAGAGTGCTCTAAAAACCCACGTCGAAGGTAAATCACCGATCGAAAGGTCATGGAAAGTTCCGAATTCGCGCTCGTGGCGATTTGGCGCGGTAACTTTGTCCTATTGTTATTAGTACCTCATGCACGTCGCGTCATCATGGACCACATAATTGGACTTGATATCTGCGCAATCGTTGATCGGCGGAATCTTTTATCTTTCTTCAGAGTTTGTTCTCCTCATACAGGTGCGTAACTTTAGGACAGATTAAATCTATAGTCGTTAAGTAAATCATTGTAAGCTAGAACAACTGAAAGGTCAAGTTTTAATAGCTCGAGTCATGAATTAATCTAGCCCGAGTAGTAACGCATCACAATTCCTATATTGGTCTCTGGCAGCTTAAACAATGAATTGCTGCAGCCCATGTCGCATATGTTCATTAAACCCAGTTACGAGTAGCCTTAGCTTACTAAAGATTTAAGTCAAGTCCAGTGCATAAAATAACCCATCTTCAGGGCTATTAGATATAACTTATGAACAGTGATTTGATGCAATTTTTTCGATTTAGTTGCCGTTATTCAGAGGTCGCATCGATCTAGGAAAACTCATATTTTAGTTTTGCTATAACTCAAATACCTCTGTTATTCAAGCAAAAGCAATTTTCCGAAAGTTTCTACGAAATAGTATTTTCCTGAGGTATTTTCATTTATGCCGTGATATAACTCTGAATAAGAGAGGTATGAAGATAAGGAGGCGTTATTGAGGTATATTTTATTGGATAATTTACTAAACGATTCTGTTTCGTTCTCAAATTTGTATAGGATTTCACTTTATAGCAATAAAAAAAATTAGTGAAATACTCGTGCTAAACGTTGGAAATAAGATTTTATTAAATAACAACAAAAATCATTCCCTCAATTTTAATTTAGAATAAATGGAGCAAAATTGAAAAATAACACTGTCATTAGTGATAAGCGGATGAATATGAACAAAAACACCTAATACTTTTCAATGGAAACAAAGCCAATGCTACTTCTTATTTTTTGAATTGATGACAATTTAATATCTTGACACGATTGTAACGTTAAAATGTAAATTTTTAAAATCAAAATTGTCGCAAAAAACAATACAATAAATCGATGTTCTATGGAAGTTGTCAAGTATCATATTTCTACAAGAAAATACTACGCTTAATATTTAGTTTAGTTAGAGAAAGGTTTCACCTGATAAGACCACGTTACGAGGATGGTTGCTATACAAATAAAAGTTTTGATTGGTTCAATAAACCTGGGGGTAAATTATCTTAAAATAGATGTTAGTTAAGAATGCTTAAAATAATTTTTTTTTTATGATAAGACACAGCACTGCAGGATTACTCCTTTATGGCGCCCTGAGAGCGGTGCGCGTGCGCAGAAAACGATTTGCGTTGGTCTTATATCCTTGGAGATTAAACTCGTTGGGAAATACTGCCTTAGTAAGGTCGTTCCAGAGTGATGATGTTCTCCAGATTAATTTCACTTTAGCTAGGAGCCCCTCATGCCATACTCGGTCAAAGGCCTTGAAGATGTCCAGTGCTAACGCCAGGGGGAGTCCCCCCTTCATGATGTTCTATTGCGTTGCTTCAAACGTGAATAACATAAGCGACAAGGTCTCTTGTTGATCTAACCTTACGGAATCCATAGTGGCGGTCACAAATAATGTTAAAGCCTTCCAGGTACTTTAATAATTTTTCGTTAATGGCCTTCTCCATAACTTTTGAATAACCGAAAGCAATGCGAATGGACCATATTTGTTTGGCAAGATCTTCCTGCCTTTTTTGGGTATGGGCTGGACTCGTGCAGTTTTCCAGCAAGAAGGAAATATTCCTTTTTTGTAGGATAAGTTATAAAAGCTACAAAATACAGGTGTCAATTCGTCAGCGCATATCTCATATCAGTCAGTCTCTTACGATGACTGGAATATCGTCAGGACCAGAAGCTTGTTTGGTGTCAAGATTGCTCAAGATTCGTTTAACATGGGGGTGCCAGAGCATTCTCGATTCTATAGGGGGAATGCTCGGTGTAGGTTTTCCCTGAAAATTAAGCGTTGAATGTGAACGAGAATAGTTCCGCCAGTAAGTTTGCTTTTTCCTGTGCTTTGGTCGCAATGGTGCCATCAGAACGTGTTAAAGGGGAAATGGTTAACTTGGTAAAGTTCTGATCCATTTCTGATCTTAGCTACCGAGCAAAATGATCTTATGCCGTTAGAACATTCAAGAAGCTTGTCTTTGATCCTCTGGTTGTAAGCTTCTTTGCTTTGGTTTATCATTTGCTTGCGTTGGTTTCGAGCGTTAACAAAGATGGTCGATTTTTGGTTGCAGGGTTTTAACCCCATTATCTGTAGAAATAATTTTTTGATTTAACAGCTCGTTCGCAATTCTTGATAACCCAAAGCTTGCCGTTAGAAGGACACTTTTTGAGAAAGGGATGAAGGCTTCCATGCCGGTAATAATAACTTCCGATACTTCTCCAGCACAAATGGATGAATCATCAGAAGTGAAACAAACGTCCCGCCAAGGAAACGTTCGAAAATGATCATTTAGGTCATCTCACTTAGCTGATGTATAATGCCAGACCTTGCGTGGTTTAGGAGACTGTTCGGCACTCACTGGTAGTTTGTTCAGTGCCGAAATAAGGTTATGGGCAGACGTTCCTAACGGAGGCTTCACGGTGACAGTGTACAAATCGGGGTTTGAAGTTAAGAAAAGATCCAACAAACTAGCGAAATCACCATCTCGGTCTGGAATCCAAGTTCGTTCACCCACGAGTTAGATGAGGCCAGAGCTGACGGCAAATAATTCGGCGTCGCGACCTTGCTCGTCGGTTGTATTTGAGTATTTGAGCCAGTTGACATTATGAACGTTAAAGTCGCCAAGGATGACAATTTCTGAATTGGGATGGTGGGTTTGCAAAAAATCGATAGTATTATCAAGAGAGGACAACATGTCTCTATAATGGGTATCGCTTGGCGGCCGGTAAAGGCAGCAGATGAATTTAGTAATTCTCTGCGTTGATATTTTAAACCACATTACATCAAAGTCGTTAGGCTCGAATGTCTCCTCTCGCTGACAAGAAATATCACCGCGGACAAAGAGACAAAGGCCAAAATTGCTACCATAATATTTTTAATAATGATAAAAATAATAGGAATTTATTGTATAAGATTTAACAGGCACAATTGAAGCTAAAGTTAAAAACTTTACCTAAATGGAGAGTAGGCATATTGAGACAAAAAACGAAACATTTTATGTAGGTAAAAACATTATAGTTAACCCAGACATAAATATTAGTTTTTGCTAAAATGTCGAGCTATTTTTTTAAGGTCGGTTTAAACAAAAGTTAAAGCAGTTTTTATAGATATTTATCAGTTTTTCTTTTTATCCTACATCGCTCTACCGAACTAACCTATGAGTCAAAAAAAATAATATTCTCTGCTAATATACATACTTCATTATAACTTGTATACTTTTCTGATATGATATTATACAGGGTGTCGTATTAGGCATGATCAATAATTCAGGGTCAAGTGTATTGGATCAAAATAGAGTCAGAAGTGCATGTAAAATTTCGTCCCCCCCCCCCCCCCCGGTATCCATCACAGAGTTACATCCTCTCAATATTTTCGAAATAATTAAAAATGAAAACTTGAAATTTAGAAATTCTAGTAAACTTTATACTGTGCTTTATACGGCAGTAAATAATCAAATTATTGTCGTGATTATGAAATTAGCGCCACAATTCTGGTTAGGAGAAGTTTACATAATATACCTTTTTTTTATTTTGATTTCTATGCGTTTTAGTTCAAAATAGAAAATTTCAACGTGTTTTGCAAAAGACAGCAGATAGATACAGTTATTTTAAGAATCATTGTCTAAGCGGAGCTTTTAATTTATTACCCTAAAAGGAATGCCGCTTCCGAATAAAAAATTAATTTAATGGTGTAGGAGGCAGAATTCACGGCGTTCCGTCAAGGGACCCAAAATGCTTCGCAGGGATATTTTCGGCGGCACTTTTTCGACCCTGCTGAGGCTGACCCATATAGCGGTGTCGCGGTGTCCACTCCCTTAAATCGGAGCTAGAGAGCATCAAGAAAAGAGCAGACTTTAATTATTAAAATAATTAATAATACAGGGTTATCTAAATTAAGTGTCCATCATTGGTAACTTTGTTATTATTATAGATACAGAATAGTTTCAATTAGCAAACTATTAGTATTTCTAACGCCCATTGAGATGGAAGAATAAAAAAAAATAAATGAACATCACGTTTCCAAGTTTGGACGAAAATTACGATTTTTTTAAATAGAAACCCCCGTATATTATATTTTCTTCTGTTAGAACTTTAAGTTCTAAACAAAAAAGCTAATAAGTAATTTTCTCCTAAAGTCAAAAATGACGTTGATATTACAATTTCTAAATATTAACAGTAAAAATAGTAAGATAAGTGATGAATCGCAGAAGGCAGAAATGCAGTTTCGAATCAAGGGGGCTTTGAAAAACAATAATAACGCTCTCTATCAAGTAATGTTAAACATTAGTATGCTTTGATTCGTTTTTCGCCTATAACTTTTGTTGTGTCAATTATTAATTTAAAAAAAAAAATGGTTTTCACCCATGGAAAAAAGTGTGATATGTTAGCTTCTTACTAACTGTGCAGAAAACTCTCTTCCAGAGCAAAAGAATACTACGCTGAATTATATCCGCTTTGCATTCAACTACATGAGAGATATTTTCTGAGACTCTGCCGAAAATTTAGAGGCAATAAGGGTGTTTTTGCCAAAACAAGAACAAATAAAAATTTCATAATAAGCTATGCCACGGAAATCGCAGTTATTGCATATTTGTCAAGGACTCTAATTTCTCTTATGGTACTGTGCATAGGATTCTAAAAAAATAAATTTTATTCCCTATAGTACCGACCAGTGCAAACGCTTTTGCCAGGGGATCCAGAAAGAAGAATTGTTTTTTGCCATTGGTATCTTAACTTCTGTCGCCAAAATGTAAATAACTTTCGTTATATTTTATGGACAGATGAATCTAATTTCTCAAATTGTGGAATGTATAATAGAAAAAATCATCATTACTGGTCAAGGGAAAATCTTTTGTTAGTACATCCAAGAGCTCCACAAGTCTGTTTCAGTTTTAACGTTTGGTGCGGCTTAATTGGTTCCAGTATTGTCGGTCCGTTTTTTTATGAGGGCCCCCTTACTGGTGAAAGATACATTGAATATACGACTGAAATTCTAAACAATTTCTTAGACGAACTGGACCTTATAACTAGACTGAATTTGCATTATCAGCAGGATGGCGCACCTGCGCACAACTACGGAGGTACTTATAAACTTATAAGTACAATTCTTAATGATCAGTGGATAGGCACAAATGGCCCTATTTAGTGGCCTCCCCGATCACCGGACCTAACCCCGCTTGATTTCTTTTTATGGGGTTTTTTAAAGAACCAAATTTACAAGAAAAGGTACGAAAACGTCGACGCCTTAAAGACTGCAGTTAGGGAAAAGATATAGCAGATAAATGGTAGGACCATACTTAAAGTAGTTCGAGCTGTTCAGAAACGTGCACAAAAATGTATTGAAGAACGGGGTGGTGTTTTTGAGTATCTTCTAAAAAAAATTTGTGATTTTTTATTTTCATTTTCTTATAAATGTCTAAAAAAAGTTTGTAAAACTTACTTAGCTGTTTTAGTTCATAACCTCATTAATTTTCATCCCAGTAGAAAATTACTTATAAGCTTTTTTGTTTAAAACTCAGAGTTCTAACAGAAAAAAATATTATATACGGGGGTTTCTATTTATAATAATTGTTATAATAATTTTCATCCAAACTCGAAAACGTGATGTTCAATTGTTTTTTTTATTCTTCCATCTTAATGAGCGTTAAAAATACTAATAGTTTGCTAATCTAAACTGTTCTGTATCTTTAATAATAACAAAGTTTCCAATGGTGGATACTTAATTTAGATAATCCTGTATATTGTGTTACAAGAAGGAGAAATAACCTATTCTCGGACGAGGATGCAAATTTTGGCTGCGCCTCTTCCAGCAAGCATCCGAGGGCGGAAAAATGATTTTGCTATGAGGCGCACATACTATTCTTTTTGCGATCGAGAATGAAACATAATAAATTGAAAGAAATTAACAATTATGAACCCTAGCCCACCTAAATTATATTCTTTGGTTAAGCTTCATAAAGAAAACTCACCTACTAGACCAGTTGTTTCGTTCCATACAGCTCCCACAACGAAAGTTTCAAATAGATTAATTAAGTTAATTTTAAAATACACAAAATTTTAACCTAAATTTAGTATAAAAAACTCTTATAGGTTAGTCAGTAAAATTAATAAATTAACTCTCCCAGATAACGCAAAATTTATTTTATTTGATGTACAATATCTCTTCCCTATTCCACCTAAAGACACTATCAAATTAGTTACCGCTTTGTTAGACAAAAATCATACTAATGTAATTATAAAAAAGGAAATTTTGACTTTGTTAGACATTTGTTTAGAACAAAACTACTTCCAATTTAACAATAATATTTATAAATGTAACGAAGGTTTGATTATGGGAAACCCTTTAAGTCCAGTCATATCAGAAACTTTCATGGATCACCTAGAATCAAAAATACATAGCAACAATTTAATAAAAAGTAACTTCATTTATTGGTATATAGATACGTCGACGACATCATCACATGTTTCGCAGGTACTACAAGACAATTAAATACTTTTTAAATGTCATTAGCAAAATTCACTCTAACATATCATTCACAATCGAAATTGAACAAAATAAATCCATTAACTTCCTAGATCTTACTATCCAAAATGATGGCAACAAACATGAATTCAATATCTATCATAAACCTACCCATACGGATACTACAATACATAATAAGTCCACATACCCTTATGAACACAAAATTGCAGCCTATAATAGTATGATCTATCGACTTGTCTGAGAAAAACTTCACTAATGAACTAAATCTCATAAAACAAATAGCTGTGAATAACGACTACAAACCAGATCTAATAAACGATATCCTTAAGAACAAATTATATAAAACAGCAATCAACGCAGTATACCCGCAAACGTCTACCAAAAAGTCCGAATTTGCAGTTCTAAATTATATTGGTAAACCTTGCAATAAGTAATACTTTCAAATTTCTCAAAAAACAAAAGTTTTCTATTGCTTTCAAAACCAATAATAATTTAAGAAAATTAAAAATAATAAAGATAAAACACCACACATAAACAAACCATCAGGAGTAGATATACAAATTCAGTTGTGGGAGCTGTCCCCAAGTTTATGTACTTCAAACAGGTCGTACCTTTAAAAAACGGTTGTCAGAGCACAAATGTTTTTTTGTATACAAAAGACAGACTCTACCTTTGCTAACCATTTGTTAGAAGAACAACATAATTTCAATGATAAATTCAAAATATTACACGTAGAAAACAAAAGCAAAAAACTGTCTTTACTAGAACCCTTAGAAATAAATACATTAATCTCTTTATCTAATTATTTTATTGTACCAACAAACCCTCTTTCATATTTATCGCTTCTACAATTTTTTCTTAATGGTAGGTTTTACCCATCATTAATATAATAGCTATTTAACTGTACAAATTTGTAAAATTAGTAATTTAGTTTATACTTAACATCTAAAGAAGCCACTGTGCTGGCGAAACATATGTCATGTTTGTAATATACAAATGTACGTGAAAATCCAAAAAACTTAGTTTTCCTTAGTTTTTGATATATGTATGATGTGAATTAACGCAATTCTGTTAGTTCAGGTTAATTAACGAATTTCTGTTAGGGAATATAATATTCTAGTACTGATATATGTCGTATTGTTTAGCAACGGTTAACGATACTGCAATAACGATTTTTGTAATAATCACAAAAAAAATAATTTTTTGTTAGATGGTATCACGTGGAAGTTTATTAGGGCAATAAAATACCAGTCAGTCTACCTTGCAAACGCTTTACTTTTAAACACGATTGAGAGCTGTGCTTTCGAGATAAATCTAGTTAAAGATTATCTTGCATGCCTACAGGGTTTCCCCTTTAGAAGAATTTAGCTCGGTAATGAAGGAATCCCAGGATAAAATGTTGCATATACTGCTGACCCCATTTTCAGCCTATATACTAGACTTAACTAGACCCTTAATTATTGACCATAGGGTATATAATTCTCTCCTGGGGCAATAAGTAAGATTCAATTAATAATTATTGTTCCTTTATTATGACGACGTATTTAATTAATAACAGGAGACAGAAGCGGCGTAAGGCGTCGGCGACGTGGGCCACCACATACAGCCTCGCGCCTCAAAGTTTTATAAATCGCACTTTTCTCTCCTGGGGCAATAAGTAAGATTCAATTAATAATTATTGTTCCTTTATTATGACGACGTATTTAATTAATAACAGGAGACTGAAGCGGCGTAAGGCGTCGGCGACGTGGGCCACCACATACAGCCTCGCGCCTCAAAGTTTTATAAATCGCAGCTTTCTTTAACTAACGAAAAGAATTTAGCTAGATTCGTCAAAAGTCGGGACCGCGAATTAAGATTTGACTCATCATAAGACAATAAATCCTACCGGCTAGCAAGCATCTGGTAATACTATCCAACCACATTTGTTTTTTTTAATTTCTACCCGGGTCAAAAACATTGATCTGTTATAAAACAAATACAAATTTTTAATATTTCGGGATTTAAAACCAATAAATTATTGTAAATTCTTCTTAAACACTTTTTTTAAAAGTTTTACTATTATTATTACTAATATTCATAGAAAAAAAATAATAGGGTAGGCACGCCTAAGAGTACGCGTCCCTTAAGAGTACGCACTTTGTTTTTCCACCAAATGGCGACACTTTCAAACTGAGCTAATACAGAAATTAAATTGTCCTTAGGGTGGCAGTTGCTGCTTAAAGTTCGAGGTCTGTGCGCGCATGCTATCCGAAGTAACGATACAAAGTTTATTTTTAGTGGATATAATATATTATTTTCCATTTTTTAAGTAAGTTATAACAGTTATGTTATTCTGTTTCAATAAATATTGTTTGGTATAATTCAAAGCCCTATGTTTATACTTTCGAACCATGTATTTGAGGTTATAAAATGTTTGCAAATTAGGGCCGCCATTAAGCATTTGTTGTTTTACGGCTTGGTCGCATAAGAGTACGCACCCAAAGAGTACGCAGGATAACTCTCTTTGCTAACAGATTTACACATTCTCATTTTTTTAAATTGTGGTTTATTACAATGGAAAAATATATAAGGAAAAGCAACAGACAATTTAAATTTACTGAAGAGTTACTTTGTCAAGTACAAGATAGAGTTGAAAATGGAGAGAGAAAACATCGGTAGCCAGGTCTCTAGGAATCAATGAGTGCACATTACGGAAAAGACTACGAGAAGCAAGACGTTGCCTCTAGGATATTATGTCAGTTATATTTTCGTTTTTCTTTTAGGGTACAATTCCCACATCATTGGGACGATACCGCCCGGTAATCAGTCAGGACGAAGAGAAACAACTCGCAGAGCGCATTAAAGATATGGACAAGAGATTCTACGGGTTACGAAGAGAAGATATTATGTCACTCGCCTACCAATATGCAGAGTTAAATAAGATACCCCATCGATCAACCAGGAAAAACGTATGGCAGGATTCCACTGGATAAAAGATTTTTCTGCACGTCACAATTTGTCGCTGCGTTCGCCCGAACAATGTAGCTTGGCTCGCGCAATGGGTTTTTATCAGGTTCGATGTGAGCGATTTTTTGACAATTTAAGAACTGTTTATGAAAAGTAAAAGGTTCCACCACAGAACATTTTTAACATGGATGAGAGAGGGTTGTCCACGGTGAGGCAAGAGATGTGTTTCCAAGGTAGTGGCTGCCGAGAGGGGTCAATTAATCACAGTGGTTTGCTGTATGAGCGCGACTGGTGTTTGGGTACCTCCTGCGCTTATTTTTCCTCGTAAGCGCATGAGAGAGCAACTGTTTTGTGGAGCACCAACTGGAACGTTGAAGCTAATATCAGACACGGGTTATATGAAAACACATTTATTTCTTTACTGGTTACAACATTTCGCGGACTTTGTAAAACCAACAAGTGATGAACTAGCTGTCTTCGTTCTCGATAATCATGTGTCTCATTGTTCCCTGCAGGCAATACTGTTTTGTAGGGAAAATTCCATTATAATGGCAACACTGCCGCCGCATTCGAGCCATAGAGTTTAACCTCTTGACGTAGGATTTTTCGCACCTTTAAAAAAAGCATTTGCAAGTGAATGCGATAAGTGGATAATAACAAACCCTGGAGTGGTAATTACTCAGAAACAACTGGCAGCTTTATTTAATGCGGCGTATTCGCAATCGGCCACAATTTCCATTTGCCAAAAATCATTTAAAGTCACAGGATTGTATTCTTTCAATCCAGACATTTTCAGAGATGACGATTTTGCCCCTGCGGAAGTTACGAACATTTCATATGAGGAGGATGAAGATGCTGTTGAAGGTTCTGGTAGAGCCGAAAAGGATGAGGAAAATTATGACGATTCGGCAGTTTGTTGGCAATGAGTGTGCTTCATGGTGGCACGAGAAATGCACCAGCTATGAAGGGATAGGTTCATATTCCTGCGATTTGTGTTAACCTGCTTTCTAACATTTAGTTTTTTCTTCTGTTTATCTGTTCTTATTTGGAGTTAACTTGTGTTAGTGGAGAATTTATATTTAAGTTTAGGTTTAGTGGGGAATTTTATATTTTAGTTTTCGTAAGGGATTCTGAACCTATGTAGGTATTGTTTATATACTTGATATAGTATAGTGAATAAACGTACCAATGCTCATTTATTTTATTCATTCATAATCAGCATTACAGCTATTTATTTTATGATTTTCTACGGTGCATAACAGCTGCGTACTCTTATGATTAAATTTGCGTACTCTTAAGGATACCCTGACCTTAGAGTATATGCAGGTTTAAAAACAAAAAAAAATATATTTCTTCTCGAATTCGGGAACAAAGGGTAAAATATATTTAAGATCATTTATAAATGTATAGTGCAAGTAATGTATTAATTGCAAGCGTTTAAGTTTATAATTCCACTGGTTATTTACAATTAACTATTAAGTGCGTACTCTTCGTCGTTCCTACCCTATATTGTATACCTAGTGGGAAAAGCTAAACATTCCCGTACGATTGTACGACTTGCGCCTCGATAGACAATACGCAGTCCGGGACAGTGGCTTAAAATCGAAAAATATTCAAAGGACATAAATTCTAACAATCAACTTACTTAAATTTTGAGAAAAGCATTATTAATTTTATTCACAAATAAAGGATGCCATGAAATATTTGTTTTGTAATTTTCGCAGCAGAAAATTAACAACATAATAACCCTACTACATTTTGATGTTTCCCCAACGCCCAATATTAATTATCGTCAAACAAATAAAATTATAGTGAGAAGAAATTCAGTAAAATAATCCCACCAATTCCCATGTTCTTCCAGTGTTCAATGCTTGCGCTAATTGTCAAATAACTGTAAATGTGTAAATGTAACAAATAATTTATTTTATAATGTGTTGAAATTCCTAAATTTTTAAATTTCGAAAAATCTTGTTTTTGTTTTCAGTTTCTTTCAAAAATACTACGTCACGACAACTAAATATTAGAAATAAATATCAGGTTATGATCGATCGTCGGTTTTTTTCAACAAAAAATAAATCCCGTATACCTATTTACGGAAAGTCGAACCGCAACCTCTCGCTTATTTATCTCTATATTCACTTAAACAAATGCGACTTATGCGAATATTTTATAAATTTTAAAATACTTTAAAATTATACAGTTTCTTAAAAGTTTTTTTTCTCCATACAAAATCCATCCTCTTGCGTCACAAGAGGGCCTTGCAAAATTTATCTTGCCTACATCAAATTTAGGTTTTGCCCCGCCACTGGTAAGAGACCAAAGGTTTGATAATTAAGACTAATAGCTCAGTAAGGCAAGTGTTTGCTTTACTGTGTAGTGAAATTAAGGAGTAGAAAATAAATTAACTACATAATAAAAACGTAATGGAAAATTTCAGTTATATGTTTTATTTGTTAGATAAGTATTCTAAAATGTTGTACAATAAGAGGTAACGTAAAATGCCGGACAAGAGATAATTATATGTTGTTTGGAAAACACGTTTTCTAAAAATCAAATTTAAATACAAATCAGTTGTGAACGCCACAACATAATATTCTAATTTTAATTCAAAGTGTAAATCGGTGTAACAAAAGAAAATTTCAACTGAATATTAACATTGCAACAGCTAAACCCGAATTAATGATTTTTGGTTGGTCCAACGAATCGCGCGACGGCGCGCTGATTGGTATAAGGTTGACAGCGACTTCAGCGCAAAGGAAGCAAGTCAGGAGTAGCGTCTAAGATTCGAGAAGAGAAGCTGCACCACGTGACCGAGTAGCGGGATTAACGTGATTTTCTGACCAAAAGTATCTACTACGTCGTGTGTGTTTAGGTATGCAACAGGATTGCATATCATAATTCTTTCTTAAAGTACTTTCGTACCAGAATTGCAGTTGTCCGGTAGCAGTGATTTAGTCTGGCATCTTAGAAATGGAAAGATGTTGTAGTTTAGTTCTCGAAGATTATAGTGCAAAAGATTGTTGATTCTATAGTGCAATGTAAACAACTGAATACTTACTCCAGCATAAAAGTGAAATAGATATTTTTGTTCAGTTCTAAGTATAAATGAAGCAAAGACTTATGATTCGATTGTCTAAGCTAAATGGAAGTAAATCCCAAGGGTATTTAAATAGACCTCAGTTATCTAACTTGTCAACCTGACCATTCCTTCTGTGAAATTAATACAAGGTAAAATTGATGTCACCGTTAAAAATTTACCAAATCGTGGAATAAACGAAACATGTTAAAGTAATAATGTGTTTTATTAATTTATTATTACTGTCAGAAATACAGGAACATTTGAAGGCAGGTCAGAATACCTCGCCCCATTATATATTTTTTAATAGAACACCCTGTATATTTCATATTTCATAGTGTGTATCAGCCAAATGGAATAAATTCGATAATAAATACATTGGGGCGTGTCCCAAAAAACGCTCGGGCACGTCGATTGGTATTTCTAGTTGTGCATTTTTTTTTTAATAAAAACTTCTTATACAGGGTGTGTCATGTAACAGTGGCTAATACTAATTTTTTTATTTTAAATACAATACCCTGTATATTATTTAATTTTTGGATTCTTCAGAAAATTTTAGACATATTTCATGTGCAATAGCCTATACCAATCTTCAACTGTTTCGGAAATATTAAGTGTTTTCAGATTTATTGCAAAAATCAACAACAGACTAAAAAACTAGTAAGTAATACTGTTTTTTTCTTGACAATGTAAAAGACAAAAAAAACCATAATGTAGGAGATGTTGAAAATTGATGTTAAAATGTTTTTACTGATATGAAAAAAAAAAATGTATAAATAGTTTTGTTTACTTTTGCTTAAAACGCCTTAAGCTATATTTATAAACTTGAAAAGTTGGCGAGGTTGAGGTTCAGTTGGTGTTGGAAACAGGAGTTCAATTTAAACTAAAGGGAACACTCAGTTCCATTTATACACTCGTTCATGTTGTTCATGTAAAGCTCATGTAAGGTTCGAAAACTTCCCGGGTAGTTCGAGATAACCAATTCTTATGCTCGGAGTTCGGAATATCTAACCTCACAAACTTGATCATAACTTCAACCTCACCAACTTTTCGAGTTTATAAACCCAGCTTTACATTAGCAAATTGTTGTCTGTGTTATAGTCGTTTGAATTTCGTTAACTGCAGACCAGATAAATGGTTTACTTAACAGAAATGCACAAAATAACAATTCTACAGATGATTCGTTATGGAGATAAAACACGGACACAAATGGAAGTTGCTTGATTATTTCATGAAAAATTTTTAAATTTGCCGCTTATAACTCAAGGGACAATTAGTAAACCAGAAAAGCAATTTCGCTAGCTTGGACATGTAAAGCAGATAAAAAAAAGTAGCTGCCAATGCAATAAGTGATGATATCAAATTAGATATTATGCTTGAGTTTCAGGAAAACCCACATACTTCTAGTCGAAAAACAGCCCCAAAGTTCAATGTTTGCCATTCATCGATTATTCGAACATTACAAGAAAATAAAATGTATCCCTATGAAATGATACCTACTCATGAGATCATAGAAGACGGTTTTGATAGAATAGTATTTTTGTGAACAAATGATGGCAATGTTAGACAACAAAGTGATCCTCACTGGATGAGAAAAAAACATACGCAATATCCTGAAAAGGTTAATATTTGGGCAGGAATTGGTGGATTATTTAGCACTGCTCCAAAATAATATCTTGCCAACTTTGACAAACTTTTATCCTGATCCAGCAAATCCACAACTTCCAGCGAATATGATATGGTTTCAGCAAGATGGAGCACCGCCCCATTACCAAATCAATGTCCGGCAGTACCTTAACCGAATATTTCCAAATCGATGGATCGGGAGGCGTGGATCGATGGAATGGCCAGCACGATCCCCTTATCTGACCCCATTAGACCTTCCTATGGGATTATGTCAAAAATATTGTATACAAAACCAAACCCCTCGACTTAGCTGACTTGAGAAGACGAATAACGCTTGCGATTAGATCGGTCACGCCTGAAATGTTCAGTAACGTTAGAAGAAATTTCTATTTAAGATTAGGATATTGCCAAGACGTTCGCGGTGAGCATTTTCAACATCTCCTACAATAATGTTTTTTACATTATCAAGAAATAAACAGTATTTATTACTTATTAGTTTCTTAGTGTTTTCCTAATTCTTGCAATAAATCTGAAAACACTTAATATTTCCGAAACAGTTAAAGATTGGTGTAAGATATTGTACATGAAATATGTCTAGAACTTTCTGAAAAATCCAAAAATTGAATAATATATAGGGAGTTGTATATAAAATAAGAGAGTTAGTATTGGCCACTGTTACATGACACACTCTGTATAAAAAGTATTTATTGAAAGTAATGCGCAACTAGAAATACCAATCGACGTGTTCGAGCGTTTTTTCGGACACGCCCCCATGTATTTATTATCGAATTTATTCCATTAGGCTGATACACAGTATGAAATATGAAATATACAGGGTATCATATTTAAAAATATTATATTTAAATATAATGGCGCGAGGTATTCTGACCTGCCTTTAAATGTTCCTGTATTTCTGACAGTAATAATACACTATAATTTTTAATAATCACAAAGCTTGAACTGCATTAAAAGTTCAAGAACGGTTACAAACCGGTTCGAGATATAACCAAAACGCTTAATTTTCAGTTTGGAATCGGTTTCAACTGGACCAAAACAGAAATATCTCAATGCGCATGTGCGGACTACTCTGAAACGGTTCTAAGATTGAATCAGAACAAACCTATTGTGTCGCCAATTGGTTCATATACCGAAATAGGATAATATAGAAGTCTATGGAAACCCCGACATACACAAAAAACCTATTTTTGATTTCGGCTCGAACAAGCCAAGAATTAGTAATGAGAATCCATAAGGAAGTGGTACTACTGGTATATGTATAGTTACTGTTAGAATATTGTTTGTTTTTACTAAAAACCTTATACATTAATTTTAAATTATTTTAAGCCTCTGCTGATAACTGTATTTTATATTATTAAAGAACTGACCTAAATTAGTATTGATAAAAATTTGGTAATAACTTATTTTTTAGTATCGTACGATTTCATTAAATTATATATAATATTTAAGCCACTACGACTGATTTTCGTTACATAAAATTATGTCTGTTATCGCTATTTTCTTACACCAATAGGCTGTCCATTTATCTAACAAATTGGCGACCTCACAGGACGTAATTTAATACAATGTCATATATAGGTATTGAGTTGATCATCATTCAATGTCACAATTTCATAAGGCAACATACATATTAATAGGAATCTTTTAACTTTTCTACGTATCTACTTTATAGATATATTACATTATTATTTTAAATCCAATAAGTTGATGTGGTACTCGCAATAATTTTTTGGTAAAATTTACATTAATATTTGATGTTAGGTTCCTTAAATTTAATTAATTTTTAGGCCTCTTCTTATGAGAAATTACACTTCTAACCTTTTAACTCTCTCTCTCTGTAGTCCTATTAACGATTAATTTATTAAAAAATATTTCCTTAATGAAAGCTGATTAGTTCTGTATATTTTTTTCTTATCCCCTTTTTCCTAGGGATTAAAGAGGAACTAACGTCCATTAGAAAGGCTTAACAAATTTAGTATTCCGATCCTATAAGACAAAGTTCTTTCGGCTGCAAAAGCGAAATGCCGGAAAATTAAGTTTAACATCTTTAATTCGATGAAAAGTGACTTTGCAAGTCCCGAAACATTGATTAAAGGTGATTTTTAGTTTGAAGTTCGTTGAAAATTTTATATTAACGAGAATGATTAAAGACAGACTTTACTATTTTACCTGGAACTTTGCTCGTATCTGCAACAAATTATCATGAGCAAATGAAGACATCGGTGCAAAAACCAGGTAAGTCACATTATAGAAAGTTTTGAAAAATTAAAAAAAAAGTTATTATTTGGTTTAAAAATAGGAAAAATAAGACCATTTTATTTTATTGTGTAGGAAAGGTACCTAATTAAAAATACGCTTAATATAAAATAACATAAAAACATCAACGCAAAATTTTATTTTTTTTTGTTAAAAAATTTGGACTTACGTGGTTTTTGCCCCAAACATAGTAATCAAATAATGCAAAAAATGGTTTAAACAGATCTATTAATAAAACGTAACAAAAAGCAGTATACCACTTAACAAAGAGGAGACAAAATTAAACCTACAGTTACATAAATGAAGAATCAGAGTCATACGCATCATCAACTTTAACAACTTCAGCTTCAATATATTCGGGTTCTCCGAAGATCATTCGATAGTACCATAGATCGGCGGCCGGTACGTATTTTATTGACAGAAGTTTAACAACGGCAGCCTTTTTTTCATTGAGCGGCAAAGAATAAGGTTGTATCATATGCGAACTTGGAAAGCACAATGCCACATTTTCCTTTTCAATGTAAAACCTTGTAAATACTGGGATGGATGTTGCAATACTGCATTCCATATATTTAAATCCTTTTTGATACTGCAAAATTCGATATGTTAAAATGCTAAACTTAGCTTTTTCTTTGCTAACAAAAGTAGGTTTAAAAAAAAGTTTTAATATGTTGCAAAATCCATAATCATGTCCTGATTGACGTTTACAACTTTAAACTTTTTTGAGGTTAAATGTACTAGTTCTTTCCATCCATCAGGAATATGGACCCCTTCTTTGCATCTTTTGGTCTTTTTAATTAGAACAAACGATCGGTCGCACGGTAAAAGGCAGGGCAGCGAATACGTTTCTTGCCTTTTTTAGGAGGGACGTCAATATTTTGTTTCTTTCTTTTTAATTTTTTGCTTTTTGTTTTGTTATTCAATAAAAGGCGCTTATTGACACGGCTATGACCCAGACTATTTTCATCACTCGGTATATATTCGCTCCCTGACGATGAAAAAGGTTCTTGTTCTGACGACATTTTCGCGCCAAAGATGACTTGTTGCAGCGCGAAAAATACTCTGTTAGAGTTAAATGCATACTAAATCACGACACGCGGCAACCACACGATAGGAACCAGACAAGTCTAAACCAAATTCAACATGAATTCGGTGCAAAAACCAGGTATCTTCTGGACTTGCCTGATTTATACTACCAATACTTGATCAGGCAAGTGAGATTCAATGCTATTTTACATTAGAAGCGTTGTACTTGCCTGATTTTAGCACCAAACGGTCCGCAATAATCTAAATACTTAGAATATGCACAAAAGCAATTTTTCATAGAAATTGGACTTACCTGGTTTTTGCACCGAGGTCTTCAAATGTAAAAATTTCTTTTATGTAAAAGTTTAGAATTGTGTGTAGCAATGAAAGGAAATCAAATCGGCTTTAATAATAAGAGAGTGCAAATATAAATGCTGTTATAAATTGGTCTACAGTGTAGGCCAATATGCTCAGTAGGTAAAATTCTTTTCACGAAAAATGGTTCTGATTTAATAACTGCAATAAAATGGGTGCCAAGAGAGGTAATAAATATCCGTAAATTTCCAGTATTCATTTTCGGGGCCGGACTATAATGATTTCTAGGTAAGATTAAATCCAAATAGGATAATTTTAAATGGTAAATGATATTTTGAGAGATTGAACGTCAGTTTTATTTTTTAAAGGAAGTGTTCAGTTGTAATGCAACAAAATTTTATGAAATATTATATCATACGCATAAAGCAGCATTATGTGGCGTCCGTGAAAAAAACATTGACAGGGCTTCTTCAAATATTCCGGTAAATAAAAAGCATTTATGTCTCGATGCTAAGAACATTGTAAAAACTGTGCTGCTACGAGTAAAACTAGTAATTTGACTAAGATACCTCTGATTACAGTGAAAAGAATCATGTCAAATCCCATTAACTCAAGGAAAAAGCGTAAAGATGTCGGTTCCAATAAATGTTTCGACGAAGCAAAAAAACAGCAAAGTAACACCAATCCCCAAGGTAACAAAAGCAAATCATGTTTCTCAATTTCGACCAATAAATGCTCTACCATGTATAGAAAAAGTTTTAGAGAGAGCCGTCTATGATCAAATATTGGATTACTTTAATATCAATAAATTATTTTTGGGAAACCAATCAGGATTTCGAAAGGGCCACTCCTGTGAGACCGCTATTCAGTTAACATTGTCCAAGTGGAAATCACAAGTGGATGATGGAAAATATGTTGTTGCCATCTTTTTTGATTTCCAAAGAGCATTTGAGACAATAGACCGCGAAATTTTATTAAAAAAACTATGTGAGTGGTAGAGCATTGCATTGGTTTGTTGAATATTTCGAGGGAGAGAGGTCACAGTTCACAAGGTTGGGAAATATTGATTCGGAAATAAGGCAAAATAACTTCGGAATCCCGCAGGGGAGCATTTTGGGCGCTTTGTATCAATGATATGAATTTTATTGAGGGGATAGAGTTCCTAAACTTGTTTGCCGATGACACTTTAATATCATGTAGTGGAAAATCAATAAAGGAAATTGTAACAAGAATTGAACAACTAATTTTAAACTTTGACAAATTCTTAAAAATTAACAAGCTAAAGCTAAATGTAGAAATGTTTAAAGCAATGCTATTAAGTACAAAACAGAAATTAAATAAACTTGACATAAAATCTATTAATCTTGAAATTGGTGAAAAGAAAATTCAGTGGGTGGAACATATAAGGTACCTGGGCTTTAGTCCTAAGGAGCATTTTGAATTTATTAAAAAGAAAATACGAAAGAAACTTTATTTCTCCAAGGGCTGTGAAATCTCTTACACTGTCCGCAAGAATTACATTATTCAAAACTATAATTCAACTTCACCTTGATTATTTTGCAAGTGCACTTTATTTGATGTCGAAGAGACATACGCAGTCTCTTCAGATATTATTTAATAGGGGAATACGTTTGGTGAGTGAAGCAATAGGTATACGCCCATAAAGGTTATGTTAGGGATCCTAAATTGGATGACAGTAAAACAGCGACTGTAGTTTTTAACAATGATCTTTATTTATAAGTTAAGACAGGGTTTATTGCCAGAATACTTTGAAGAGTTTAATACATTAAGAAATTATATTCATAATTATTTCACTAGAAACCGCAATGATTACCAAATAAATAGAGCACGTTATTCATCCGCAATGCAATCACTATTTTATAAGGGTCTAGATGAATTTAACAAAATCCCCGCTAACATTAAAAATGCTTCAACAGTTGCAAGCTTTAAGAGACTGTTTAAAGCAGATATTGTTCGTTTCTAAAAATGTATCTATTATATGCCTGGGTTTGGTAGAATATGTTTGTTTTTTGTTTGTATTGTTGATTTTAATTCCAAATAATGCAATCTAAACTAGAAGATTACTATTGTTGTTTTATAGATGCATATATAAATATAAATATATATTTATCTGTTTATTGATTTGCTAAAACTTTATATTGTAAGTTAGTGATTAAGTAATAGGTTAAATGATTATTGTTAATTGAATTGTGAGATAAACCTAGTTTCTTGTATTAGGATTTCCTATTTGAATAAATTAATAAAAAAATAAATAAATAAAAAGCCGACAAGGACTTAATAAGGCGGATAATTTACATCATTTACGAAGAACAATGCATACCTACACTTTAAACTCTAAACTAATGACGGAACCCAAATAAGCTGTAGCATTACTAGCGTTTGGAGAATGTTATTTAAAATGGGCTTCATATATCGCACAATTGACAAAAAGCAAGTACCTTATTAAATCCCAGGTATTACAAGAATAGCGTCCTGAGTATATAACATCGATAAGAAAATATCGTTCTAAAAACCGTTCAATAATTTACTTCGATGAGACATAGTTTGACACGTAAGACACATTATCCAAAGGATGGTCCGATTCTTCCGGCAGGTGTAAAGCAAGAGGTTCGTCAAATAAAGAGAAAATAATTGCCATTTTACATGCCGGGTCAGAAAACGGTTGGGTCCCAAATGCCTCATGGCTTTCTGCAAAGAATATTGAAGACTCCTGCGTAGACCACCATGAAGATACGATGGCAGAACTTTTTGAAAATGGTTCAAAAATTGTCTGTTACCAAACTTTTCTCAGAATAGCGTGATAGTAATGTACCGGGTGTTTCACCTAAGGAGGTAATCGGCTATATCTCAGAAAGTAATAACACTAGGACTTTGGGAAAAAATATATATCGATAAAAACGGCCAAGAGAAATTGCTGGAAATTATTTTCAAGTTCGAAAAATGACCGCTAAAGGGCGTAAGAGAACCTTTACAATAGAAATGCCGATTTTCTCTTGATTTTTCTTAATAAAAATATGTTAAAAATATAAGCATTGTATTCTTCATAAAATTATGCAACTTTATGTTAGAAATCGTTTTTTTCTATTTTCAATAATAGAGTGGTGGGGGAAGGTCAAACTTTTTTTCCTTCAAACGCTGATATCTCTGCTTTGGATAACCCGATTTTATTCAACTTGGTCTTGAAAAAAAGCACTTCTTTTCCTCAACACGTAGATCTATTAACTATACCATATTTATTCTGATGGTGGCCACTAGATGGCGTTTTCCGTAATTCCTCAATGAATAAGGATTTTCTCAAAAAAATCAAATGTTATGATATGACTTTTCATCATATTTTATTTTAGGCTTATAAAGGCTATCATATAGTGGAATAAAAAATCCAGGTCCGTATTTAAAATAAAAAAGTTGATGATGGTCGCTCGAATCCGAGACGTCGGATTAAAAAATTAACCTCATCGGCTTGTAGAAGAGGAAAAGTTACTATAAGGAAGTGAAAACCGCAACGTAATATCTTTTGTTAAACTAGAGATTTAATTGATTAATTAATGTTTTAAAAAATGGCCTATTTTTCCGTATTAATTATTATTATCCCTAATTTCTCTAGTTTAACAAAAGATATCACGTTGCGGTTTTCAGTTCCTTATAGTAACTTTTCCTCCTCTACAAGCTGATGGGGTTAGTTTTTTATTCGGACGTTTCGGATTCGAGCGACCATCATCAACTTTTTTATTTTAAATACGGACCTGGATTTTTTATTTCAATATTTAATAGCCTTTATAAGCATAAAATAAGATATGATGAAAAAGTCATATCATAACATTTGATTTTTTTTAGAAAATCCTTATTCATTGAGGAATTACGGAAAAACGCCATCTAGTGGCCACCATCAGAATCAATATGGTATATTTAATAGATCTGCGTGTAGAGGAAAAGAAGGGCTTTTTTTCAAGACCAAGTTGAATAAAATCGGCTTATCCAAAGCAGAGATATCAGCGTTTGAAAGAAAAAAAGTTTGACCTTCCCCCACCACTTTATTATTGAAAATAGAAAAAAACGATTCCTAACACAAAGTTGCATAATTTTATGAAGAATACAATGCTTATATTTTTAACATATTTTCATTTAGAAAAATCGAGAAAAAATCGGCATTTCTATTTTAAAGGTTCTCTTACGCCCCTAGCGGTCATTTTTCGAACTTGAAATTAATTTCCAGCAATTTCTCTTGGCCGCTTTTATCCATGTATATTTTTTCCCAAAGTCCTAGTGTTATTTCTTTCTGAGATATAGCCGATTACCTCCTTAGGTGGAACACCCGGTACAATGCGAGCTATCACAGGCGTCAATTATAATAAGGCTCCAGGTTAAAATAACACGAAATTGCAGATTCAAAACTACATGGCGGCAAAGGATATACATTTTGAAGAATGTTGTTAAAAAAGCAATCTCTTAGAAGTTTTAAAAGCCTTTTGTATAAAAAAAGTATATGTTTGTGACGCACTGGCAGAGCAAATGGAACATACTGTGCTACGGCTCCTACCTTATTATTGTATTTTTAATGCCATAGAGCATATGTGTCACCAATTAAAATCATCAGAAATCAAAAAATACTTCTCCGACTTTAAGTTATAGTGTGTAAAATTAATAAAAGAATGTGTTAATGATATTCCCTAAGGTAGTTGGAAAAATTTAACCCGTCATGTAATTACTATAAAAAAAGGCTTATGTTACTCTGCTTAATACAATTAAACCGATTTTAATTAATTTAAGTGAGGATAGCCAAACAGAACAGCTAAACAGAAATAAATATAGAATTACATTATACATGTAAATAAATATAAGTTGCATATAAAGATTTACAATGTTTAGTTTTTTACTCATTTCATTAAATTAATATAAACACATCATACGATTATAATTACTTAATTTCTCTAGTCCAACCCGATACTTCAGCTTTATACTTTACATATTTATTTTCCACAAAATGGGATCGACCCTTTAGTTTCATGTGAAAAGAACTTTATTTCATGCATCTCGAACTTTATTTGAGAGACTTTTATTTTGGATTAACAAGTTACGCCTGGTAAAATGAACATCCGCCGATCAACCAAAATATTCAAAGATGAGAGTTTTTGCCCCTATTAAAAAATTTTAAACGGAAAATGAAAGAAAACTTTTCACTTGGTTCTAATTTTTATTTTATTTGGGCGATGTCATCAAATTTATGTGCAGGGCATGTAAAAAATTTAATGAAATGTACCCGAGTCTTCCGTCAATGAACCTCAGATAATTAATATAAATTCATAATAATTTCGTTGCGTTTAGTTCTATAAAAGCACCAACAATTAATGGTAAATTAATAAAGACAAAGAGCTAGAATAATTTAATATATGCTTACAATGAGAATATCCGATAACAATAGTGACATGACACATGACACATTACACTGACTAAAACCCGAAAGGGAACACTTAAAGCTGGATTTATAAACTCGAAAAGTTGGCGAGGTTGAGGTTCAGTTGGTGTTGGAAATAGGATTTCAATTTAAACTAAAGGGAACACTCAGTTCTATTTATACACTCGTTCATGTTGTTCATGTAAAGCTCAAGTAAGGTTCGAAAACTTCCCGCGTAGTTCGAGATAATCAATTTTTATGCTCGGAATTCGGAATATCTAACCCCACAAACTTGATCATAACTTCAACCTCACCAACTTTTCGAGTTTATAAATCCAGCTTAACTTTTTCAATGGACTTGCCTATAAATAGATACGTCAGAAACAAATTTCAGGAGATTTTCCAATCAGTAATATACAGTTGATGCAAAACAAAAACCGATGCTCGTCATCAATTAGCTGATAATTAAAAATGCGTAAGAAAACACGAGGACATTAAATTTGGCAAATAGTATTAAAACTATATGCGATATTAAATTTACTACAAACTTAAAGTATTCTTCTTTGATACGAACCCACTAATAGCAAATATATTGTTTATTAATTTAAGCTTGTAAAAATTAATAAAATTTAAATTTTATTGGCCGATAGTTGGCAACACAACTGTAAACAGTGCGGTGGCGCCAGCTCGTTCATTGCCTTAGTTTGACGCTTCATGCAAAACTAATCTTAATTGTTCGTGGCTCTCAAACAAAAACTCCCGATATTTTTATAAATAGCATTAAAAAACTGTTCTATTAAGAGAAACAAAAGTGCACATAAATAAAAATAAAGGTCTGTCTTTACCACCAAATAACTTTATTTGCCCCTCTAGGGTAGAAAACAAGGGTTATAGAAAATACATGAAATGATGAAGAATTAGAATAAATTTCTTAAAGTTGTTGTACTAGTTTCGACTTTAGGGAAAGTCATCTTCAGCAACTAATCATTTAAAAAATTTTGTAATGAAAAGTAGTTAAAACAGTCGGGAGAACAATGGGTGATTCAACAATAAAATACAATGAAATGCAGTTTATGCAACCATTGGAATAGACAGCAGCTTATTATAAGGACGAAGTATCTCAACGGAAGGAGATGATTAAACGCAAGTGAGATAAAAGACCCTAACCATAATACAGTGATTCAAGAATATTGAAATTAGAACATGTTGTAAAAGAAGAAATTAATTATTAATTTAAAATGAGACTGCCTTAGTGAGGGGACATGTACAGGGTGAGGATTTTAAAGTGTTACAACGCAATATCTGAAAAACGGCTATAAATATTTTAGTCAAATTTTGGGACGTGGATAGGGAGGTTGGGGGACAAATTTTAAAATATTTTTGATATTTACCCCCCCTCCAGATTTGATGTGGCTAGTGACAAATTTGAAATGTCAAATGGAAAGGTATTTTTTTTTTTTGATAATTCGATTCCTCGTCAATAACTACGTAAGTGAGCAGAAAATTGTTACATTTGCTCTACTAGTTGCTTAGTTACGAATTTTTCAATAAATAAAATAGGAATACTTAAAACTACACATTTTAAATCATGACACCTATGATTATTGTTTATCCAAACCTTTAATTATGTTGTATCCTAGGAAACCACTTTTGACTTTGACAAGTAGTGATAATCTGATAAATTTCATTATTCAGTGCAATTATGGAACAATCTTATGACATTGAAATAGACATGTTGTTAATTCTGGGAGAATGTAGAAAAAACTACCGGGAAGCGGCGCAATTGTGGACTGTTAGGTTTCCCGCCATTCAAAAATCTCATATGGCATTTAAGCGATTAGAAGATCGAGGCCGCAGCACGGGAATCCTAAAAAATAAGAACAGAGTTAGAAGACAAACAAAAACTAATGACGATATGGCCGTTGGAGTGTTGGGTGTAATAGCTGTAAATCCTCATGTTGGTTCAAGGGAACTTGCTCGTGATTCAGGAATGTGCCAAAAATCGGTACTGGCTATTTTACACAAGCACAATTTTCACCCTTACCACATAACTATTCATCAGGAATTGTATGGCCAAGACTTTCAAAATAGGATTACATTTTGTACGTGGTTACAAACTTTAATTCACGAAAACAATGCATTTTTAAGAAAGATAGTATTTTCTGACGAAGCTACATTTACCAATTGTGGTCAGGTAATTATTTAAATCAATATGGATTAATGTAACTTTTAATAATCAAAAATATGTAATCCACTACTTGATGGGTGTACATAAATAAATACATATCTAAACACCCGTTAACGGGTGTTTAGAGAATATTCACATACATTTAGATTTATTTTTAATTTTATACTGATTCAATCAATTTTGCTTTTCTTAATTTAAGGTCAACCGGCACAATTTACACTATTGGGCACCTCAAAATCCTCACTGGATGAGATTTCTGCCAAACCAACATCCTTGGTCGGTTAATACCTGGTGTGGCATAGTCGGAGATAGAGTCATTGGACCACATTTTTTTGACCGTCACCTAAATGGAGAAATGTATAATAATTTTTTACAAACCGATTTGCCACAACTTCTGAATAATAATGGAAATCAACAAGAACTATGGTTTCAGCAAGATGGTGCTCCGCCACATTTTGCCCGACAAGCTCGAGATACACTAAATGAAATGTTTGGAAACAGATGGATTGGTCGTGGTGGTCCTGTAAATTGGCCTGCAAGGTCACCAGATTTAACCCCATTAGATTTTTTCTTGTGGGGATTTATAAAAGAGAAAGTTATGGCTACACCACCGACCACACCAGAAAACATGAAAGATCGTATTCAACAAGCATGTAATTTAGTAACGCCTCAAATGTTAACTCGCGTGCGCAACTCATGTCAAAAAAGAATTGCAAAATGTTTAGAAATGGATGGGGGTCATTTCGAACACCTTTTGAAGCATGATCGTCGTTAGATTTTTTAAGGAATTATCATTTTTAAGTATTCCTATTTTATTTATTGAAAAATTCGTAACTAAGCAACTAGTAGAGCAAATGTAACAATTTTCTGCTCACTTACGTAGTTATTGACGAGGAATCGAATTATCAAAAAAAAAAAATACCTTTCCATTTGACATTTCAAATTTGTCACTAGCCACATCAAATCTGGAGGGGGGGTAAATATCAAAAATATTTTAAAATTTGTCCCCCAACCTCCCTATCCACGTCCCAAAATTTGACTAAAATATTTATAGCCGTTTTTCAGATATTGCGTTGTAACACTTTAAAATCCTCACCCTGTATATTGTTGTGGTGGATTAGATTTTATGTAAATTAAATTAAATGAAATTGCTTCTCCTTAGAATTGTCAAAACAAAATTATGTCCTTTCTGGTAAAAAATTTTTTTTGGGAATACATCAAGTGGTCATTATTCACATGTTATATTATAAAATAAAATAAAATTTTCTTCCTGTTACCAGGTGAAGAAATCATTAGGTGAATTAACTGTATCATTAAAATGGATGCGTGCTATTCGAGCCGAATGGCGTTGCAAAAATTCGGCTCGAATAGCACGCATCCATTTTAATGATACAGTTAATTCACCTAATGATTTCTTCACCTGGTAACAGGAAGAAAATCAAAAACTAAGAATTGCCTTCATTAATGTAATGTTTTTGTTTATTTAACTAAAAGAAAATTTTATTTTATTTTATAATATAACATGTGAATAATGACCACTTGATGTATTCCCAAAAAAAATTTTTTACCAGAAAGGACATAATTTTGTTTTGACAATTCTAAGGAGAAGCAATTTCATTTAATTTAATTTACATAAAATCTAATCCACCACAACAATATACATGTCCCCTCACTAAGTCAGTCTCATTTTAAATTAATAATTAATTTCTTCTTTTACAACATGTTCTAATTTCAACATTCTTGAATCACTGTATTATGGTTAGGGTCTTTTATCCCACTTGCGTTTAATCATCTCCTTCCGTTGAGATACTTCGTCCTTATAATAAGCTGCTGTCTATTCCAATGGTTGCATAAACTGCATTTCATTGTATTTTATTGTTGAATCACCCATTGTTCTCCCGACTGTTTTAACTACTTTTCATTACAAAATTTCTTAAATGATTAGTTGCTGAAGATGACTTTCCCTAAAGTCGAAACTAGTACAATAACTTTAAGAAATTTATTCTAATTCTTCATCATTTCATGTATTTTCTATAACCCTTGTTTTCTACAATAGAGGGGCAAATAAAGTTATTTGGTGGTAAAGACAGACCTTTATTTTTATTTACAATCTCGCCACAGAACATGGACTACTTCTTAAATCTTAAAAGTGCACATATATATCTCTGTCGATTACGTTGTTTACTATTTGTAAAAAATGCCGAAGCATTTAAATAGTCGGTGCAAAGAGGTAATAGCTTTTCTAAAAAGCTATTTTCAGGAAAACCTAATAGCAAAGGCCTATTGTTACCCTTGACAGCAGTACAAAGAAGTAAATTTAAAGAGTATGTTAAGGTCTAGATATTTTATTTCTACTTTACTAATTTTTAGCGTGTAGCAGCTTCCCTAAATTTGAATATCACCATTGTAAGCGCAATTTCAACAATAGTTAAGGAAAATAAATGATTAGAATCACCTTAAAACTATGGTTCCAATTCAAAAAGAGTTGTAAATGTGTGAATATTGGATATAAGTTCTATCCGTGATGCTATTTATGGAATATATGAAACAAGTTAGTTGTATTATTCAAAAACTAATATTTTACATTAGGTATGCATAAGCTGTAACTTTTTTAGAACATCATGTAACTTTGGCAACTTTAAGTTAGAAATTAAAAGACAGAGAACTGTTTGGTTGTCTGAACTCTTTAAGAAGCCTCTTCAAGAAAATAGGCTTCGGATGGTAAAAAGGTGAACTGAGGCAAAGGCTTATAGAGCTTTAAACAATATATTAAAGAAAAGGAAGCATTTTTGTACCAATTCGTTTTCTTGGATGAAACTTGGATTTCTCAGAATGGTACTATTGATCGATCTTGGCAAGTTAAAAATAAAAGAAGTGTTAGATCTACTAAAGTTGATGGTAAAAGGTATTATGCAGTAAACAAATATATAAATTATGGAACATGTTCGTATCTTTATCTTGTTTTTATGAAAAAAACACTGTAATCACAGTATAAAGGAACTATACAGTAGCGACACGAGGCGATTTAGACAGACCCAAATTTCTCTGCGCAATGCGCGTAGCGGCCATCTTTTTAGTGAGAAATAAGTCAGTCAGAAAGGTAAACAAAGCTTGTGTGGATTGTAGTTTGTTTAGTTTTTGTAAATTTATTGGTTTTTATCGTGCGTTTAAGTGTTTGAAGGTGCTTTGAAGTGTTTGTGCCGAACTTTTGCTGATTTTCGATGGATTCCCTAGAAAAAATAAGGAGCAGATGTGCTTTAAATTGACTTTCTTTCAGTGTAAAAGCGATTTCAACATAAAATTTCATATGTTTTCTCAGTATAATAGAGGACAATCCACGTCATCCTTCTGTCACTGAAACTGACCCCTGGAGATCAAAGGGACCGACAGCTCGTGTCGCTACTGTATAGTTCCGTTATACTGTGCTGTAATTCCCTCACTCGGATATTTTGGTGAGAAGCTGGCAACACTGTCGATAACTGATGTCACTCGAAGGCTATGATGTGCATCGGATTTTGTTTTGCATCAACTAAATAGAATATCTAGGGATTTCTTGGGTTTTCGGTTAAGTTGAGAAGAATAAATAATGAAAAAAAAAATTTTTTTAAAGCGTTGACATTTCGTTTGTTTTTGGTTTAAACCGCCGTGCATATTGCAGGTAACACTTGGCTATAGCGTAAAAAGACTACGAGCATTATCTAACTTTCAGCAAGTCTTTTAGCATTTCAGAGTTGAAGAATATCAGCATTTGTAAAGATTCCAAAAATAAAATATTTTAACTGAACATTTTAACTTCAAATTCAAATACTGTATCGTAAGAATAAGGAAAAGCTATGCAATATATTTGTCTAACATACAATAATCTGTATTTTTGTGTGTTGAAATTATATTTTTATGTTTTAATAATATTTCTTTCTAGATTTTGCCGATATTTTCTTTGTGTTCTTTGTAAGGGAATTATTAAAATTAAGAATATAACTGGGCCGGGAGATGCACGGACCGATTGGGATCCGAAACATTTATATACACAACAACCCAGATTACGGGAAAAAATGTTTTACAACAATTCAGGTGAACATAAAAAGAGAACAATAAGAACTGGCGATGGTGGAGTGAAGGAATTTTCTATTGGGCGTTCACGCAGTAGTTCAAGAGTTCGATCCTCCGTTATACCTTCCTTTTTCGATTATAGATAAAAATTAGTTCTTTTTAGGTAGGCGATTATCGGAAAATGGTAATAAAATGTTAAAATATTTAATTGGTAATTATTTAGAAGTTTAATTTTGGGAACTTTTTCTACTTTAAAATTATTTTAGAATATAAATTTGCTTATTCCCTACGACTTTTGTAATTTTCTTTTATATCCTATGTAGCACTAACCTGTCAGTTTATGCCATCATTTACACTTGGTAAAATCATTCTGTAAGAAAAAATTATGTGATTCCTGAAGAAGTCCAGATATTTTTCGCCATTCAAATCACCATCTATGAAAAATGGTTCCATAATATGTCTACCAACTATGCCCGCCCAATCATTAACTTTTTCCGTCCTTTGAGTATGACCTTCTCCCGGAACCAGTGAGTATTCTCAGCAGATCAATAACGATAATTGTGTCTATTAACAATGCCATTTAAATAGAAAGTAGCTTTATCCGAGAAAATGATATTTGTTGCGAAGTTATTATCATTATTGCATCATCAACTCACAAAATTCAGCTCTTCTATCAAAATTGTCCTCGTTTTACTCGTGCACCAACTTTATTTCGTAGGGATGCAACTTCTTCTGCTTAAACAAATTTTTTACTGACTGATGAGACACATTAAAATCCATTGCCATTGACCTGGATGATTGTGTTGGATTTTCATGTATTGAGAGCATGATATCCAAAGCTTTGTCTTCTCAGGTTGCTGATTTGGGTCGACCTGATCTAGCGGCTTCCCTAACACTGCCTGTTTCTCGGAATTTCTTTACCACTCGAGACACCGTTGACTGATTTATTGGAGGCCTATTTGGATATAATTCAGTGAATAATTGACAAACCTGATCTTGCGATCTCTTCATATTTCCGTAACTGCTCATTATTAAAATTTCAACTCGTTGTTTCTCATTGAGATGAACCATAGTTTAAAGAAATTAGAAATATGAGACAACAGAAAATTAAACAGGAACTCTAAATTGACACCTCTTAGGTCGCTGTCATAAAAGCACCTTGACTTAACTGGGTGGGTATTAGGTAGGAATAATTATAATTAGGAAGTTTTTAGTTTTTGAGGTGTCATTATCTAGGAAACGCTTGCAGGTGAAAATTTGAAATACAAAATATTCAGAGTTTTCCCAGCAAAATCCGAATATGCAATCATATGCGGGGTGGGGTGTTCCATTTAAAAAAAGTAAGTTACTCTTTAGTCTCTATGGCATTCTAACCAGAAATGACAGAAAATATTCATGCATGTGGAAATGTGGGGAATTGCTTACTGAACAACTTTCATAAAGGTCACTTTTTCGTATACGAGGTAATTGGAAAGTTACAGGCATTATGCGCGACTTTTTTGCCACTCTGGATATTACTTTGTCACGCCCTGTATAGGTAATAACTTTGTTACCACGGATAATGATGATGTACGTAACAAGCAAAATCAGTAGATCTAACGCTAAGAAGCAGACAGGTGGGTTATGGTCAATAAAATATATAACATGGGATCATGGGAATTATTATGGGTGTTTATTTATACCTAATATCACATCAAAATAGTTTTGAAAGAGTTCGAAATTCAGGAATGGCGCGCAGCGCACGCGTGTTTTTCTATAAACCCCATGATAAAAACGGTCAAGGCACTGCCGTCTGTCGTCGCCGAAGACAGTAATGGCCAAGGCCAAGCGTCTGCGTAGTCATATTGTTTGAAGCGTTTGGAACTTTAAATAGTGCAGTCAAAATATGCAGGGCATGGCCAAATTTCATGCACTATGATCATCTCTTAGGGTAGTTTTTAATGATAGGCGGGGTCCAGGAGCATCTCGAGTGAGATTTTACCCCTAAAGACCAAAAAATATATGGGTAGGTGTTTGCTTTGTAGATGTAAGTGTGGAAGGATATATAATAATAATAATAATAATAATAATAATAAATGCTTTTTATTTTCCTACTCATAATTTTTTTTTACATATTTTAACATTTAATTACACTTAAATCTAAACAAGTAAGAAAATAAAGGCCAACATTTTCAGACTTCTGCACCGAAGTGCAGATTCTGTTTATTATAATGTGGCCTTGTGTTTTGAAAAACAAAGTTATTTTATTCTTAAACTACCTATACTAAAAATAATAAGTTGAAAAAAATAAAAATGTAGATAAGAAGCACCAAATCGACAGAGAGAGAGAGGGGGGGGGGGGGAGAGAGAGAGAGATAGGGAGAGAAAGAGACAGATAGAGAAAGAGTGATAAGAGACGAAAATTTGTAAGGACTGCTTACTAATAAATAAATAAATGTATAGGGCACTTTCGTTGTTACGTTAATAACTTTTTTATATATTTATTTTTAAAGGTTTGACAAGATAGGGTAAGTTGTGCTAAGTTTAAGTCGAGGGAATTTATGAGTACAGAAATATTATAAGAAAATGATCGTTTAAAAAATTCATTTTTATGCTTTGGAATTGTTAAATTTTGCCTACGCAAATTTAAGTGATAAACATCAGTCCTAAACGTTATTTTATTGTATAAATAATTAGGGGAACGAAATTTTAAAATTTTATAATAAAAGCATGCAGCATGAAGTTTACGTCGATTGTACATATTAAGCCAAGACATCTCCTTAAGTTTGTGGGAGACCCATGCCCTCTTCTGATACCAAAAATGAACCGAATGTAACAATTTTGAACCTTTTGCACCCTGCGCATGTCTAAACCATTCAGGCATGGACCGTAGACACTGTCGCAGTGATTGAAATGAGAGAGCACATGGGTGAAACTAATATGGGGAACTTCGCAACAAGAAAACCGTTACAAAACCTAGTGGGCCACCAGTCCACCAGAGGGCTCTTCGAACGGTCACTACCTTGTCAAATCAGACTTGCAGATTAATCTGTCGACTATCTCTCTCTCTCATAATATTACTGATAAAAAGAGACAGACCTTGTTAAAAACGCAATATATATTACGCCAACAAACTAAAGGGCTTTACTATCCGTTTTTTGGATAAAAGAAGAAGAAGAAGAGAAGTTCTGTCAATTTTGTAAAATGTGAACAACGAACGAATTGTTGTTGAGAACTTGATTTTTTTTTAAATTTTTATATCATAATAATTACCGTTTTAATCCTTTACAGGCCGTTTTACGAGTTTTGAAGAATTTTAGGATTGTTACGCGACCTTATATCACAGGTATGTAACCTAAATGTAAAATTTACGCCTTGAAGGTTAGGTTTGCTGAATTTTTAAATTAATTTTCTAATATTTTTAGCATACTCTTCAAAAGGGTCTACCAACCATAGTTTATAGAAGAGGTACATATCCACAGCCCAAGCGAATGCCAATAGAACTGTATGATAAGTCATGCCGAAGGAGTTTTAATGTTCAGCCTCGTAAGTTTTTCATTTTGTTCTTTGACATTTAATTAAGTGTTATATTTAAGTGTATGCTTCTTATTTGCCTCTATCAGTATCTATGATGGCCTGTGTCGCCCATTCAATAACCAATATCAAGTTTTACTGTAAATATCCCGGTTGCAAAAGTGCATTTAGATCTTCATCTGACACTAATTGTGTCAATAGCCATTTTTCTATACATTTCCCCTTAGACTAAGAGTGTGGAAGAATAAATGTAATATAAATCCTGACATCGAGTGCAAAAACTTCAGGATTTGTGAAAATCATTTCAATGTTTGTCAATTTTAGAACTCGGTTTGAAAAAGGCTTAATTGGAATGCTGTTCTCAAACTGTCCCTGAGCTTTTACCACCTGATGTTTTAGTATCACTTCCACATTCTCTGTAGAACTACGGTAGTTCAATTTTTTTTTACTGGCAGTCTAAAACATTCTGTTTGGTCCTCTAAATGTATCCCTTCTACTTTTGACACATGTACAAATTCCACTTTATATTATCGAATTTTTTTTCACTGCTTTCAGTTTCTCAGTACTTTATTAAAAAATTATGTTTTGTTCAGTATGTTAGTCATTTTGGTAATAATCATTAACATTTTTTTCTGTTGCATGGACACCTTATCAAGCCCAAATACTGTGACAATTTAACTTTGGCTGCAACATTTGACCTACACCTGGCTAAGACATCATGCATCTGGCTACGAGATTGCTATTTTGTATTAATAGTCAGTAGAGTAACTAGAAGACCTGGGCTTGATATGAAGCAAACATTTTTTTTGGGACAACGCGCAAATGTCAAGAATTCACCTATTTGCCTCGAGCAAACCCTGGTTCATTAAACACTTGGAACCATTTTAGTCACGTCGCTGTTATTAGTTACATTTTTGGTTTATTTTTTACAGAATGTGCCTATAAAGTATTTCTATTGTTTCGATACCAATTTTTGTCAGAATTTGTTCACATTATGTTTTATGGTAAAGTTTAAATAAATTTTGAGTTTTTCTTCATAAGCTTTGTTTGTTATTTACATCGGCATTCATAAATAACAACAATATTTGGTTTTTAATGACTTTTATTGACTTTTTGGTATAATTTGATATAAAATACATATATTCATTAAATTCTGAAATTTAGTGAATACATGGTATTTTAGAGTGAATTAACTCAAAAAGCGATAAAACGTCTTTAAAAATCTCAAATATTGTTGGAACAGTAAACCAGTAATTTGAAAACGAGTTATTTAAACTACCCGCCACCCGCAATAAATTTCCTACCGTAGCGCTCGGGGTGGACTGGTGGCCAACTTGAATCTTTGTTTCTCTGGTTTTCTACGTAGTTCGCATTTCTAACCTCTTATCTGTTTTGTGTGAGAGAGTATTAATGATTCGCACAATATTTTTCTTGTATCTTGTTGAAGGTAATGTCTGTATACGCGTAAATCGATTTTAAGGTAAAGTATGTTTTTTTTAGAATATAAGTAATATGATCTTTAAATCTTAATTGAGATTCAATTAATAAACCCAAGCTCTTACCCTTATCAACAAAGTCAAGTTGATTATTACCTATTTTAATATTTATGAGATTCTTTATTTCTCCAGTAACATTTTTATTTCCAAACAATATAATAGTTGATTTAGACGGATTTAATTTTAACATATGATCAGAAGAGACTTTATCTTATTTCCGGCAGTTATGTACTCCGTAGGAGAAAATGAAAAAAACAATTGTGTGTCATCCGCATATAAATGATAGTTACAAAATTGTAAAGCGTTATGAAAATTTATTGTATAGATGCTAAATGGTATCGGTCCCAATATGCTACCTTGAGGTACTCCGGTAGTAACAGGAAGAGAATTTGAAACAGAATTTTCAATTTTAACCCGCTGATATATGGGGAGACTAAATGCTCTGGCAATCCCTACGTGTTGCGTTAAAGCGGGAGGAAAAAAATAATTTCTACCTCTTGCATAAAAATTAGTTAGCGGTGGGTGAATTTTAAATCATCCTCATAAGGAGGTCAAAATAACCCTGCAGGAAAGTTTGTAAAACACGGGCTCTCAGGTGCGAGGGGTTTCTAAGTGTGACAAATTAAAATTTTGGGTTCAGATTGATAAAATGTTTTGTTTCTTTTACAGAACTTTGAATTTAAAAAAAAATGTCATTATAGAGTTTAATACTAGTTTTAACTCTAAAAAAGGACCTCTTTCGCCTGATTCCCTGTCTTTATAAAATTAAATATTTTTTGCCAAAATGTACTTTTAACCTACTTGGGGAGATGATGACCAATTTACCCTCCGCTAATCCGCTAACTTCCCCAAACCCATTTTTGTGAAGAAAGTGAAAAACAATGCCATTTTGATTTCTTATCTACCCCCACCCTTAGGGGTTGCAACTCTTACCAAATTACCGAGGAAACATCTCCATATATCTCCCCACACTTAAAACCGCAAAGAAATGGGGCTAGTGTCTTGGCAGTTATTTGCCAGAAACGCCCCTGAATAGGGTGCTTTCTGACATTTTAAGAGGTGAGGTTTTACTCGGATCGCTTTAGGACACCGCGAATCATATCTACGGAAAAAATTATTGTTATGAGCATATCCACTAAATAATTTGAGCGGACTAAAAGTAAGTGAAGCAATTTTACCGAAGTAAACTTATTTCAGCTAGCAAACTTATTTCGCGACATCGGCAACTGTGCAATAGAAAACCGCAATGTGCCGCAAAATATTGCAGGTAGCGACATCTCTTGCATCTGTATAAAAGAAATTTCGCTGTAATTACAGTTGCGGGTTTATAACCTGTATAGTCTCTGGCAGCAGCTGTTCATAATTTTTTGCAAGTTAATTTTGATCGCAGTTTTGAATTAATTTATTTTTACGCACATATCTTTTAATTAATAAGAAGGCTCCAATGGCTCAACAAATCGACAGAAACCTATTTACGGTCTAATACGTCGATTTACGCTATTTGCGGCCATTTGGGACATATTGGCTTGGTTCGGACCCCCGTAAGATGGAAAAAAATTATTTTCCAATTTATTTCGGCAATTAAAATTTTTTTGAAGGGCATTAGTATGTCACAGAATTTATTTACACCCATATACGGCATTAAATCTCCAGTTAGGCTATTTTGGATTTAATAATAATTTTTTTCCGAATTATTTGTGTACATACATTTTTTTTTAAGGCTACAATTATCAATTAACAAACCTGAAATGATCATATTAAAGAAACGTATCGAGAAACAAAGCGAAGCTATTAGTATATCCGATAATACGTCTACTGTCAGAAAAGCAACATTTCCAAATTCATACAGATGTATGCAAATTGCGTTAAGATTGCCAGTTTCCTTTGCCTTATGTGAACCATCCTTTTCAACAATGAGAAGAATCAAAAATTGACTAAGGTCGACCATAGCTCAACACCGATTAAGTTTTTTTAACTCTTGCTGACATTGAAAATGGCATTATAAAATCCCTGATGTTATATGATGTTCTGGAAGAATTTATTAAAACAGGAAATCGGAAACTATTATTTCAATAAAATAATATTGGGAATATTAAATTTCGTCTTATTATTATTTTTTAATAAGTACATCTTTTATTAATTTTTTATTCTTTCAGTTGTCATATTTATTATAATTTATTAGAATTGATTTTACAGTAAAATATATAGTTACCTTACATACTACACCTATACAAAAAATAAAACGTTTCGTATTAGGGGACTAGGGCTCTAGCCCCCCTAGATCTGATGACGTAACTTCGCCCATGATTCATTCATTCGTGATTAGGACATGCGCCGATAAATTGACATCATTATTTTATACTTAAGCTTATTAAATTATCCGACAAAAAATAATATTTCCCTTTTCCTGGAAAAGGAAAACACTGTCAAGCCGCTATATCGATCAGTCGCATTGCTTTTGATTATATCAAAAGTTATGGAAAAGGCTATTAGCAAAAATTTTTTGAAGTACTAGAGAAGCTTCAACATTATCAGCGACTGCCAGTATGGATTTCAGAAGTCTAGATAAACAGGAGACCTTCTTGCTTCAATATCACACGTACCGCTTGAGGCGTGTCATAAAGAAGTCATTTTCCTGCAGTGCTGTGACTGCTAAAAAAATAAGAAGAATGGACACATCCTCGCTGTCTCCTTTTTATTCGGTACATACGAATGCGATACCTATTTACTTATCCACAAGAAAATGAATTCCCGTTATTTGTTTACTTTCTGGTACATGCTGAAAAAACTAATTTTAAAATGTACTTGACTCCTATCCTTCACCTTTCAGCAGAATGCATAATTAATCTTGAAAACGACTAATTTAACCTCATGCGAGCTTTATCACTTTGTTTGGACGGCATTGTAAGACATGACTAATTATTGTTTTTCTCATTATTTATAAATATATATGCTTTTCTAAAAAAAAAATTTAAAAATCGGGGCGAAGTACAAAAATAAGAGAATACATAAGGATAGAAAAAATGTGATTCTCGATACTTCGTAATTTAGGTTTTGTATTTTATCATCGGTCTACGGCACTTTCCATAACATGGATCTGTCAATTTTTATTGAATGATTTAAATATTTCAATGCATACTCATTTGCTTTAGAAATGCCTTCCTATCTTCAAGATATCAAACGTGACGTTTATATTTTTCATATGCAAGATATAACGTTATCATCAAATAATATTCTTTGAATTTAACTGTCAATAAATCGGATTTTTAACTGGGGTGGCAAGAACTACCGAAGGTTTTCTCACGAAAAATTTTAAAAACTGGCTTTAAATTTGTTAGGTTTTGAAGCTCTTTCACACTATTTTTACATTGCTAACAATTTAATTTATAATTACTTAATATGCTTTTGTACTTGGAAATAAAAGCACAGTAGTTGTTGATGAAGTAAACGGCAGTGGTAAATGGATGAAATGTATCCAGCATGTCATAGAGAAGGAGGATGAATATTGTATTTTACCGGCAGTTGGTCCCATTATTATATCCCCAAATACGGATTCAAGCTCTGGAAATTCGGATAGCGATTTTGAATTTTTATCAAAATCACAGGAAATAAAATATGATGACTAAACGGGTGTCGAGTATTTTTTTATATTTTTTTATCATCACTGCATACAGTGTCACCATTAAAGTCCGCACCATATGGAACTTTTTTTTATTAATGAGGTTAGTTAAAATTAAATTTCGGCAATCGTTTTTGCTTCAAATTAGACTAAAAATTATATAATCAAATGTCACCATCTGTCATTCGGTATCTGTCAAAAATTACATTTTAATCAAAAAATGCTGAAAAATGGCATTGTTTTACCGAATTTCAAAAAATTTTATTAGAAAAAGTTGTTTCTAGTACAATTCTTGGCCTAAATACAAAGTTTCAGTTTTCTAGCTCAAAGTTAATTTTTTTGCTATTTTTTCTAATTAACTTTTTTTTTATTTAATGTAAGTTCGCTTAATGGATATTAGACTATTTGCTTATACCATACTCAATATTTTATTTAGTTTGTATGAGCTTTTTTTTACTAGAATGCCATTTTTTTTCGAAATTTAAAATTAGAGGCAAAAAAATTTGACACAGGTGGTGCAAAGTTATCCTAATTTAAAAATTTTAACAGATAGACGTCAGATGTTTCGTTTTTCAAATGACAAATACATCTAGATATTTGATAAAAATTTTATTTTATACTTAAAACTATCATTATTATTAAAAGGAACAAAAAGGAACTTTAATAATTTTAAATAGGTAACACAAAAGCAATATAAATTTCACATTTCAGTGTGACGTCCTTCTCGATCTATACAAACACCCGTCCGTCTATAAACGTCTTTGACAGCATTTTGTAAAAAGCTTGGTCTTATATCGGCACAACACTGTCTTATCGTTTGTTCCAAATGCTCGATATTTCTAAACGGTCGATTCTTATAAACTTTCTGCTTAAGATAACCCCACAGAAAAAAGTCTAGTGGGGTTATGTCAGGCGACCTGGGTGGCCAGTGACATTCTCTATCACGCCCTATAACTCTGTTTTGAAATAATTGGTTTATGCGTTCTTTCACTGCTACAGTTTGATGTATGGGTGCACCATCAAGCTGATACCATAAGTTATGTCTATGGTGTAAGGGCATGTTATCCAAAACTTCGGTAATCTCGTTATCAAGAAAATTCAGGTACCTTTCACCAGTTAAGTTTACTCTAAAGAAGTATGGTCCAATAAGCTCATCTTTCAAAATTCCACACCAAACATTGGTTTTAAAATGATACTGGTCGCGACATTCAATTGTGAAGTTAGGATTTTCTTGGGACCACCATCGGCAATTTTGTGAACTCACGGTACCATTCGAAGAGAAAGTGGCTTCATCTGTCCATAATATCTTGTATGGAAAAAGAATATTCTCCTCATATTGTCCCTGATACCAAAACGAAAAATCAAGTCGGATATCAAAATCGCGTTCTTTTAATGTGTTTATAAACGTGGGTTTATATGCCCGAAATCGATTTTTCTGAAGAATTTTTCTAACGCTTTCCCTCTTGCACCCTGTTGAATCACTTATCTTGGTTACACTAGTTTGACCGTGGTCAATAACAGTTAAACAAACATCAAGTTGTGCTGCTTCATCGTATTCACTTGCCGCGCGAGGTTTCTTAAAATTATTTTGAACAGATCCAGTTTCTCTAAATTTTGACATTATTCTTGAAACAGTGCTATGCTGCAAATTTTTTTCTGGATGCCTCTCATTAAAAATGGCAGATACTTGCCGGTGAGGCATATTCTCTCCACAAATTAAGACAATTTCTATTTTTTCTTGAATGGACAACATTGGTGATAACACTGAAAACTATAACTTGCGAAAATATTCAAATTTATGACATTTCTTTTATTTATTCGGCACTCTAATTCGTTTTTTTTTTTCATAGCCTACTTATAAAATTCAAAATTGCCTTGATATTTTATTGTGGATAAAAAGAAAATGTGTCTAAATTTTGAACTAATCTGATATCTGGGAATTTTATTATAAGTTTTTTAAACTTCTTAGGTGTATGTACTATCAAAAAAATGGAATATCTGACGTCTATCTGTTAAAATTTTTAAATTAGGATAACTTTGCACCACCTGTGTCAAATTTTTTTGCCTCTAATTTTAAATTTCGAAAAAAAATGGCATTCTAGTAAAAAAAAGCTCATAAAAACTAAATAAAATATTGAGTATGGTATAAGCAAATAGTTTAATATCCATTAAGCGAACTTACATTAAATAAAAGAAAAGTTAATTAGAAAAAATGGCAAAAAATCAACTTTGAGCTAGAAAACTGAAACTTTGTATTTAGGCCAAGAATTCTACTAGAAACAACTTTTTCTTATAAAATTTTTTGAAATTCGGTAAAACAATGCCATTTTTCAGCATTTTTTGATTAAAATGTAATTTTTGACAGATACCGAATGACAGATGGTGACATTTGAATATATAATTTTTAGTCTAATTTGAAGCAAAAACGATTGCCGAAATTTAATTTTAACTAACCTCATTAATAAAAAAAAGTTCCATATGGTGCGGACTTTAATGGTGACACTGTATATTGCTATTTTAAGAAAAAAATAGATCCGTGTAGTTATATGAAAATTATTGGGAATACGTTTGCTCCACAATGTCGACCTCAATAGTCTTCATGCTTTCCCAATTGGTTTTGTATACACAGAATAAAATTAATTAATGTGGTAACATATTTTCCATTCCTAGCGTTGCACGCCGCCCATGCTTCAGAAAGAAGTTACCGCCTATAAACCGAATTTCAGTTTTTTGCTGTTCCGATTGACTTTGTATATACTTTACAAGGTTTGTCATATTTAGTAGCTTATAAAGTAATATAAAGGAAAATGATGTTCTTCCTATGAAGGTTTTTATGAAGGGATATACAGGGTGTTTCAGAATAAGATGCTGATCCTTAACGGTGTGAATCCTTAGGTGGTTTTAAGAAGAGAAGTTCAAATTAACATATATCCTTAACCTATCAACTTTCGAACTACAAGGCGTTAAAGTTTTAAGAAAAAAATCGTTTTTCTATCATAACTTTAACAACTTTCTAGCTATTTTTATGAATTTTTCACACATGCCCTCTAAGCATCAATAGCCATTTTTTGGTGTAGAAAAATTTTAAAATTTTTTAACCAGTGGCGTCCTGAAAGGGTTTGGACTAGACATTTTGGAAAAATATTATGTACGCCACTGCTTTTTTCAAGATAAAAATTATTTTTAAAATACTCATTCATTTTAGGCCAAATTTAATATTTTGCCTTTTTATCGTCCGACAAACAGTTTCCGACAAAAAAAAAATAAAAAGCATTAAATGCGCATTCGCTATGTGCCTATGGTTTATTTTTTAACATTAAATTAAAACAACTAACATTAAATAACGTGTGAACAAAAACGAAAATAATTTAGATTAGCTGTTGAAAGTGGCCACCACCTGCAAGAATGGATGCTTCAGCTCTTTTTCTCATTGAGTCTCGTTCCCTTTGAAAAATTCCTGGAGTATTCCTGATAGTGTCGAAACAAACTATTATGCGGTTTCTCATCTCCTCTTCAGTATTTATTGGGATGCTGTAAATCAACGTTTTCAGATGTCAAGAAAAAATCTAGACTGTTTAGATCAAGGGATCTAGGTGGCCACGATTGTGTTCCTCTGCACTCTATCCATCGATTACTATAATGTTGATTTAAAAACTCTCGTGCTAAGAGACTGAAATGGGCAGGTGCACCATCGTACATAAACCACATACGATGTCGGGTTGAAATAGGGACGTCGCCGTCGCGTCGTCTAGCAAATTTGGTAGTGTGCTCAAGGAATTGGCGATAATTGATTCCGTTCAATCTGGCTGGTAAAAAATAAGGCCCAATTAAATAATCACCAATAATTCCAGCCCAAACATTTACAGAAAATTGCTCTTGGTGGTGGGATTCCGTAATGGCATGTGGGTTTTCTTCTGCCCAGAAGTGATTGTTATGAAATTTTTGTATGGCGTTCCTGGAAAAATTTGCTTCGTCCGTGAACAAAATTCTGGCATCAAATTGGGGATTTTCGGTAACCATTTGAATAAACCATTGGCAGAAATTGATGCGTAATGGAAAATCCCTAGGAAGTAGGGCCTGGATCCGTTGAATATGGTACGGATATATAACAAATAACTTTGAAGAATTCTTCAGACTAGGACATGAGTAATATTTAAAATATTCCCAATTTTTCTGGTACTTATATTAGGGATTTGTTCCACTAAATTTAAAACAGCTTCTTCGGTTTCCGGTGTTCGTGTAGTTTGGTGTGCCCCTTTTAAGTAGTTTTTTGTTTCAAAAGATCCCGTTTCACATAACTTTCTGTGATCCTGAAATCGTTAGTGCATCCGAAACTATTCTATTTGGATAACGCTCTTGGTATAATCGTCTGGCTACGAATGCGTTGCCGTCAGCAAGCCCGTACAGGTAATGCATATCCGCAAACTCGACATTTGTAAAATTTACCATGATACTTATACGTTTAAAAAGTATTAGGTACGTTTTTAAAATTTAAGTTAAGTGGAAAGCCGTGTACATAAATAAATAGCTGTCAAAACTATTTGGCATTAAATATTTCGTTATTGTCATTGTTTCCTTAACAAAGTTCATAGCCTACTTGTCAGAAACCATAGGCACATAGCGAATGCGCATTTAATGCTTTTAATTTTTTTTGTCGGAAACTGTTTGTCGGACGATAAAAAGGCAAGATATTAAATTTGGCCTAAAATGAATGAGTATTTTAAAAATAAGTTTTATCTTGAGGAGAAGCAGTAGCGTACATAATATTTTTCCAAAATGTCTAGTCCAAACCCTTTCAGGACGCCACTGGTTAAAAAATTTTAAAATTTTTCTACGCCAAAAAATGGCTATTGATGCTTAGAGGGCATGTGTAAAAAATTCATAAAAATAGCTAAAAAGTTGTTAAAGTTATGATAGAAAAACGATTTTTTTCTTAAAACTTTAACGCCCTGTAGTTCGAAAGTTGATAGGTTAAGGATATATGTTAATTTGAACTTTTCTTCTTAAAATCACCTAAGGATTCACACCGTTAAGGATCAGCATCTTATTCTGAAACACCCTGTATAAAGAGAATTTGTGGGACATTCTAGTTCATATCATGATATTTGCTTAAATAGAATGGAAGAAAGATTTTGTTAGACTTTAAGCACAATTTCCATTTTGTTGAAGTCACATTTATGAAGGTTTAAAAAATACTTTTTAAAATTTTTTTTTGGGGTACTGAAGACCTAAGTAACCCGTAATTAAGTTAACCCCATTTTGTAGAGAAATTAATCATGAAATAAAATTTGTTAAAAACATAAAATCTTTGATTTATATACCTTCAAAGATGTAGAAATAGGGAGACAAACACAATTAAAAATGAAGACCAGAAACGTGTTCTGTGTCAATTAAGGGCTTCATTTTTAATTGTTCGTAATTAGAAATTATTGTTTAAGGAAATGGAGCAAATTTTTAAACGAAAACAATGGTTAAAAACCTATTTTTTTTTTATTTAAATATCCTACGTATCGTATATTTTTAACTTATACTATACAGCACTATACTAGCATTGAGACGTTTACACAATAGCATAGATCCTGATTATGATGGTAATGCTTACATAGAATATATGTCGGCAAAATCTGGTGGAATACTTTTTAACAACAAAGTTAAATTTAGCTACAAATATGTACGTGTACGTGCAGTGTTTCAAAATAGCCATAAATATAAAAGTAAATATCTATCTTGTAATTTAAAACACCTGCAGTGAGTTAAGCGCATTTATAATGACTAAGTTTATAATTAGTATATTAAATAATATAAGATCCAGTTTGAACACTTTAGAAAACACAGAGATTTCTCGCAGAAAAAATTAGGAAAAATATTATTTATTAGTTTGTTTACTTAAATGAACAAGGGTCATTGATAAACGAAGCGATAATCTTTAACCGAACATGTCTTACATTTGTCAAGTAGTTTCGTTCGATCGCGATTCGGTATAATAATTGTTGGTTCTAAACGATTTTAACTAATTTTCCGCATTTTCATTGGATCTATTAATTGGTAAGTAGAAGAAAATGTTCTGTAAGACAAGTAAACGTAATCATATGCCTAAAAGAGCAAAGCGCAATCGCGTAAGTCATAAAAGAAATTGATTTTGTGGTGAAAATGCTCGTAAAAGAAAAAATTATAATTATTAGAAAAATTTTTATATTAAAAAAAATTCTCATTTTTTATAATAAAAACATATAACCAAATTAAACTTGTCTAAAACGTGGAGGTTTAAAAAATGAAACTGTTTACCTTGTTTTTAAAAGTTTAACCTCCACGTTTTAGACAAGTGTCTAGTTCAATGGTCAAGGTAATTTTGAGCCTGCTTTTAATGTTACCTTAACGTCATCCCTACTCAATTTCATTGTCAAAATAATGTGACCTTTTATTGTTTACTATTAAAACTAAATGTTTGCAAAAAAAATTAAAAAAAAACATGTTACTAGAATTATACCTACCTTAAAAATATGTGTTGTCGGAAGACATATTTTCATATCGAAGGTTCGAATCAACATCGACATCTAGACTACGTAGACGAGATCTTGAAAGCACCTTAATTTCGAAAAATATTGGGACCTTCATTGGGATTCCTAAGTCAAGCCATTGCATTTTAGATTTTTCCATACAAGATTTAAATTTCTTGATGCATAAACTTAGCGTAAAACTATTAATCTGTTGTAAAGCGACTAAAATAGTTTACTCTTTTACTTAAGGTAAAACATTTTTCGAGATTGAATGTTTTATCTATACTTTAAGTCCAAAATTTCTGTTCAGGGGGACGAATTTTAGTGATGAGCGTATTTCAAAAAATAGTAAATGCTGACATTTCGTCGGAACGTCATATGATTTTTTAAAAATTAAATTTATTTTAACTAACCTAATCCTATAAGGTGACGATCTTCTCCACTAGGATATCTTAGTCCATCTATAAATTAATGCTTGTCGTGTGCCCTTTATTGCGCCATGTTTCGTCGGTGTAATACAATTTTTTTCCTTTTTCCCCAAAATCCCGTACTTTTTCCAAATATTTTCGCCGCCATATAATAATTTAATTTTTCTCAATTAGTAGGCTTTGTCGATTTCGTTTAATATACCCAAAATTAATTTCTTTTAAAGATCGTTTGAAAAAGGTTTATGATATTTTACGTGAAGATGTGCCCTTAGGAAAATCCATGGATTTTGCGACAAATGGCGGATTATTTTTTTCCGCCCACTTGTCTGGCCTCCTCGACTATTTTCTTTTTCGTCATTATCTTGACGAAAACCTTTCGATATCCTGAACACAGTGCGCGAGGAAAGTTTCGTTAAAGTGCCACATATTTCTGCAGCTTCCAATGTGGTTAGTTCAAGATTTCGTTCCCGAATGCCATAGTATATAGTTCTTGCAAAACAATTTCCGATGCAGGTCATCAATCAGCTGATAATTGTAAATCCGTGAGAAAATATGAGGAAATTAAATTTGGGCAAAAAATATTAAAATTTCATGCGATATTAAATGTACTAAAAACTTAGTAGTATTCTTTTTTGATACGAACCCACTTACAGCAAATATTTTGTTTATTTAAGCTCCTAAAAATTAATATAATTTGAATTTTATTAACAGACAGTTGGCAACAGAACTGTCAACGGTGCGGTGGCGCCAGCTCGTTCGTTTGACGTTTTGTTTACGTTTCATGAAAACTGGCCTTTATTGTTCTGTGGTTTCGTGTTGTTGGGCGTCTATTTTTTAACGAAAAGTCCAGATCTTTCATAAATAGCATTAGAAAAATGTTCTTTTCAGAACAACAAAAGTGCACATACATACCGGGTCCGCCAACGAAGCGGGGACGGAAGATTAAATCTTTATCGAGGAACTTATAAAGAATACTAAAACAGCATGAGGTCTGGAATTAGAAGCGGCATATTTTAAAAATATTTTACATTATACAGGGTGGCCCAAAAAAGTGTGGCGAACTAAACTTGTGTTTTTTTAAATGGAACATTCTGTATATTATTAGCCCAGAAGATGGGCATAGAGCTGCTGATCATTTTAATATTTGGTTATGTGGGTTTATTTTTAATAGTTTAAGAAATAATAACGATTTTATCTTAAAAATTATCTAAGTTTAGTAACCATTTCCAAATTACTAAAAACAATTGAATGAAATAGTAAACTAAAAAGCAATATGTTAGAATGTTGCCTATCTTTCCAATTAAAAATATTTGTGTTCAGTGCATTTATCATACAGGGTGATCACATTATGCAAAATATAAAAAATCTATTTTTTTTTAAATGGAACGCCCTGTATATTTTTTTATTTTTAGAAAGCCCTTTTCACATCCTTTCTACTGATACCAATTTGATACCTCTTAGAGTTTACCGTATTTTTGTTATTTCGATATAAACTTTAAAACCCCACACTTTTGCTACTTTTTCGAAAAATCTAGCGGTAACCCTTAAATGGTTTGCATTTGTTATGCATAACTTCATTTTCTTAATACTATTTTAATAACCTAGCATCAAATGACATTCCTTATTTTTTATTTTGCAATAAAGAAACTAAATGTTATTTATGAACTGATTTATTAAGACATTTATAAAACATAAACTTAAAACGATTATTATAAAAATAATGAATTAAAATTACAACTTTAGAAAAATAAAGGAGTTGACAAAACAAAATAAACAAACCCTTATTATGCGGTAAATCAGAATTTATTGTGTGGCTCTAATGATATGTTCAAAGGTTCTTCCCTGTTCTTGAAGGCATAAATGTAGCCTTCGAACAAAATTTTGCTGGACATCTTGTAGAGTTCTTATTCTAATATTTCTAAATGCCTCTCGTATACGATTTTTCATATCGTCTCGGTTCGTAGGAGCTATGGCATAGACTTCTTCCTTAACATATCCCCAGAGGTAGAAATCAAGGGGAGTTAAATCAGGGGACCTAGGAGGCCAAGCGATTGGTCCACCACGTCCGATCCACTGATTACCTCGCCAATGATTTAAAAATTGTCTAACCGGCTCATAATAATGAGGGGGAGCGCCGTCTTGTTGAAACCAGTGGTTTTGGAGAGTGTCGGCATCTACATTTTGAAGCAAAATGGGTAGATCATGTTGAAGAAAGTTTAAGTAAACTTGTCCCGTCAAACGCTCTTCAAAAAAATATGGCCCAATAATGTAAGGCCCTAATATTCCTCCCCAGACATTAACCGACCAGCGATTTTGGTTATCTACATGACGAACCCAATGTGGATTTTCTCTAGCATAATAATGCATATTATGCCTATTTACGATTCCGTTATTTTTAAATGTAGACTCGTCACTAAATAGAACTTTTGATAAAATGTCTGGTACTTCTCTAATTTTGTTAAGTATCCAATTACAGAATGTGATTCTTCTTAAGAAATCATCTTCATAAAGTTCTTGGTGTAATTCTATGTGATAAGGATGATATTTATACTTTTTTAAAATCCTCCGCACGCTTGTTTCCTTAACACCGGTTTGCTGAAAAATGCCAGTCTGACTTACGTGATGATTTTCCTGTACTGCCAACAGAACCCTTAATTCATTTTCTTCATTAATAACGGGTTTATTGATTACCATCCTTTTTTTGTAAGCAACGCTTCCTGTTTCTACAAATCTTCGCAACAACTTCTCAAAGGCCTCTGGTCTCGGCTTTCTCTCAATATTTGGATATCTTTCAGCATACACTCGACTCGCTAGAAGGCAATTTCTTGCACATTCTCCAAGTATAAAAATCATATTTACCATTTCCACAGTGGTAAAATTCGACATTTTAAGAAATTTAGTACTTAATTTCGACGACTGAACAAATAATGTTAAATAATTGTATTCGGTCGTCATAGTGACAATCTAAACAAAAAAAATCATGGCAACTCGATTACGAATAAAAATAAAATGAAATAAATAAAAAGTAGCAAAAGTGTGGGGTTTTAAAGTTTATATCGAAATAACTAAAATACGGTAAACTCTAAGAGGTATCAAATTGGTATCAGTAGAAAGGATGTGAAAAGGGCTTTCTAAAAATAAAAAAATATACAGGGCGTTCCATTTAAAAAAAAATAGATTTTTTATATTTTGCATAATGTGATCACCCTGTATGATAAATGCACTGAACACAAATATTTTTAATTGGAAAGATAGGCAACATTCTAACATATTGCTTTTTAGTTTACTATTTCATTCAATTGTTTTTAGTAATTTGGAAATGGTTACTAAACTTAGATAATTTTTAAGATAAAATCGTTATTATTTCTTAAACTATTAAAAATAAACCCACATAACCAAATATTAAAATGATCAGCAGCTCTATGCCCATCTTCTGGGCTAATAATATACAGGGTGTTCCATTTAAAAAAACACAAGTTTAGTTCGCCACACTTTTTTGGGCCACCCTGTATAATGTAAAATATTTTTAAAATATGCCGCTTCTAATTCCAGACCTCATGCTGTTTTAGTATTCTTTATAAGTTCCTCGATAAAGATTTAATCTTCCGTCCCCGCTTCGTTGGCGGACCCGGTATATCTCTTGATTACGTTGTTTACCAATGCTGAAAAATGCCAAAGCATTTTTTATACCCGGTGCAAAGAGCAACTAGGTTCTCTAATAAGCTATTAGAAAATATTTAGTTGATGACCTGGCTGAGCAATATGGACATAAAGTTTTACGGCTTACCACGTACATTGGTCGAAATGGCAGTACAGAAACTGACTGTCTGAATACGTGGAAATAATCATTGCGTACTGCTACTCCTGATGTGTAAAAAAATTCAATTCGGCACACAGAAAGCGAAATATTAAAATGGTATAAAAGAGAACATGTAATAGATAGACTGAACAGTCAACCAATTATAATGTAAGTAAATGAAACCAGCGATTTAAGTAATTTTTGAGGATGATTAATGATCCCTCTTTGTATTATTATTTTTATTATTATTATTTATTTAGCGAAACAATTTGGCTTCAAAAAATATAAATCAACTCAAGATGCAATTTGTCAACTAACAACTAAGATTTATAACTCAATGGATAATAAAATGCAAAGTATTTGTATTTTTTTAGATTTAGCAAAAGCTTTTGATACTGTAAGTCATGAAATACTTTTAAAAAAATTAGAAAATCTAGGTTTCCGAGGAAATGTTTTAAATTTAATTAAAAGTTATTTAAATAATAGACCACAATATGTCAAAATTGGTGAGACGATCAGTATACCAAAAATTTTTAATTATAGAGTCCCACAAGGAACAGTTTTAGGACCATTATTTTTTAATATATATTTAAATGATATATTTACTCTAAATTGTCAAGGAAAATTACACAGTTTCGCAGACGATACTGTAATATTTTACGAAGGAATGAATTGGAATATTATAAAAGATAATTAAAAATTATTTTATAAAAATTAATGAATGGTTTAATAATAATTTATTAACAATAAATTATAAAAAAACAAAATATCTTCCATTTACTTCTTATAAAAATAATTTACCAAATGCAACAAATACACTAAGAATTAATGAAAATATAAAAATAGAGCAAGCAAATTATATTAAATATTTGGGAATAATTATTGATAAACATTTAAAATGGAATTTACAGAGCGAATACCTTACTAAAAAATTAAGAATGCTTATTCCAAAATTTAAACATCTTAAACAATTTTTAAATATAAAACAGTTGGAGATAATATATTATTCTTTAGTACAAACTCAAATAAATTATGGAATATTAGGTTGGGGTGGAATAAACAAAAGTCATCTTTATAATATAGAAGTCCTTCAAAAACGGATTTTAAAAATGATTTATAATAGAGATTATTTATATTCCTCTGATATGCTTTATAAAGAAAGTAAAAAAATGGATATCAGACAATTATTTACTTATAATATGCTAATTTATATGTTTAAAAATAAAAATCAATTAAATTTTATTAGTCATAAATATAATACCAGAAATAAAAATCAAATTACATTAAAAAATAAAACCAACAAAATTATAGGACAAAAACATTTTTTAAATATAATTCCTTATATTTTTGATATAACACCAAAATCAATTTTATCAATCAGATCAATAATAAAGTTTAAAAAGGAAATTAAAAAATGGATAATTACTAATCAAAGATATATCTTTCATAATATAATAAATTAAAACATTTATTATTTACCTACCTATATTATTGTGATAAAAAACATAAAGTTAGAAAATTATATTCATAGATGTTATAAAATATAATAATTACCTATACTCACAACAAGTTTTCTTCGTGAGTTAAAACAAATATTATTTTTGGTTTATTCAAAAAATCTTTATATACATATTATATTATACTTAAAATATTGTATTTATATATGTTTGAATAAACTTTTTATTTATTTATTTATTTATTTTTATTATTCTTAATATTGAAGCCCAAAAGCTAAAAAATTTACAGTTTCTATAATAAGGTCTACCTACGTGTAATTTTAGGCATATTCTTGTCTCACCTACTTTTATAAAAATACGGAATAATAAAATAGATTAATAACCAAAGCATATACAATTTAGGTAAATATTGTCCTCCTGAAAGTTGATAAAAATAAAATAAATAAACTTGTGTTTATTTTTGTCAATCTATCTTGTTTTTATGAAAAAAGCGAAATCACTTACTCGTTTATTTTGGTTACAATCTGGCAGCACTGCCGGTAACTGATGTCACTCGAAGGGTAGGTATAACGTGCAACGGAAATTGTTTTGCAAAGAGTATACGTTTTTAACTATCGTTCGTTCTTTTAATGTTAATTGAACATTTTTTTTGTAGGCGGATAACTAGTTGAAGCTTCGTTAATATCCTATATATACAGGGTGGCCCATTAATAAGGGACGCCGGCTATATCTCAGGATCCGTTAATCGGACGACCCTGAGAAAAAAAAATTATTGGTAAATCGGCAAAACAAAAAACTGGAAATTATTTGTAAGTTTCTAGGTCTACCGCTAGAGGGCGTAAGTCCAACCTCGGAGTAGAAAATACTGTTTTAATCAAAATTACTTCAAGTGAACCTATATTGAAATTTTTTTTTGTAACCTACTGAAAATATGACAACGTTTTTGTATTTACGTTTTTTCCCTACCTTATTAAATAAAGGGTGAGGGCAGGGGTAAACGTAGGTTTGAAAAAAACTTTTTTTTGGAATAACCGATTTCAAATAACTTTTTTAATTTTAAAGCGCTTTTATAGGCGCTCCTACTAGAATTTTCCCCACAAATAAAAGTACAGACAAGTTAGATCACACCTATAGTAATGAAAATGAAAATTATTATTTTTCGCTTTTTATAAGTTCCTAATTATTAACCTGGCTGGCCATGGTAATAAACTTCCCCTCCCTATCTATCTATCAGGAAATGTTCTGTCCAAAAATCGACGAACGCTTGTTGAAAAATTGGCAGGACACCCATCATGCTGAAAAAACATATTTCGGCGTGCAAATGGTTGGTAAGAAAGTTTAAATACATTTTACCGGTAAGTGACTGATCGAATATAAATGGGCCAATTTTATTATCATGCCACCCAATACGCCGCACCAAACGTTTACACTCCACCTGCTCTGGCGTTGGACCTCCTGCATCCAACAAGGATTGGTTCGAGACCAATAATGCATGTTGTGCAAGTTCACTTGTCCATCGCTTTTTAAGTTAGCCTCGTATGTCCATAATATATTTGACATTAATCTAGAATTCTCGGCTACCATGTTTAATAACCAATGACAATAATCAAGTCTATTATCAAAATCTTGCATTGTTAAGGCCTGGTGAAGCACTACATGGTCCGGATGAAGCTTAAATTTGAAATATATATTTTTAATAAACATTTTTGATATTATAATACCTACTAAGCTATGACTTTTTATAATTCGTTGGACGGTAGTGCGGGTAATGTCCAAGTCCTGGGAAATGCCTCTGATATTTGCATGAGAATTATATTCTGTGTAAGCTAGAACGTTTATGACGTTTGCTTCAGTTCGAGCTCTACCACGTCTAGGTAAAACAGGACGATGAACACTTCCGGAATTTCTCAAGCGTACCGCCAATCGAACAAAAACTCGTCTGCGCCTGTCTGGATACCTTATAGCATACATTCTGGACGTCTATTCTCCAGCTTGAGAGAAGTGATCGCTCTCTCGAGAGAAGGGAACATTCACATCATATGCTCACATCGCATGGTTTTGTTCTCTTGCATGTAAAATACCGTATTCTCGAGCATATCGATGTCATAGCAACGTTGTCAGATTTAAATCGCTGGTAAGCATGTTTTGTATGGCCAAAACAAAAATGAGGTTATTGAGTTTTACCGCATCGATCGAATCCGGACTGTTCCCTTCCTTGTTTTCTCAAACAATTATGAAAAAACAGACAACATGATTGGCCAAAAGGCTATACTTTTAGTTTCCAGTATTCTAAACGATAATTTCTACATTTCTAGACGGTTAAGGTTATGTTTATTTAGTATTTTAGTTAGGCGATGCAACGACCTGTCAAATTTTTTGGCAATATGGCGTCGAGGACAAACAAATAAGTTGTTTTCATTGTTTACATCGAGGTAGTGCAGCATTTTTCAGAAAGTTTTTAAGTTTTAAAGATGTTAAGTGCAAACTTTTTCCAAATTATTGTTTTGATTTGTGATAATATTATCGGTTATAATTGGAAAAAATGTCTTGCATCGTAACGTGCATCCTAGTGGGTTAATAAAGCGATATTTAATTTTGACATTAAATCAGAGCTGGGTTGCACTTGTGACTTCAAAAGGAGGGCTTCAACCCCTCATGGCAAGGGCTTTGTTCAGCTCTGCTTTAAATTTCAAAGACCATATTATATTATAAGAAATATTCCGTAGTGGGTAATAAAATAATATTATAATAATAATATTCTTTATGCGTCACAAAATAAAAAGTACATTAACAACAGCAATATCACAAATCAGGACAATTCAATTGTCATTGAGAAATGCAACCTTCACTATTACAAACATTACAATTTTTTTTCGTTGGCATATTTAGCTGAAAATAGGACATCAGCGACATGGCTACAAACTTTGCTGTTGCCTGCCATGCATGTACAATGACCAGTGTCTACTGCTCCATAGTCCAGAGGTTTCGCACTCACTGGCTGTTTGGAAATGCTTTACGCTTTACCTGAAATCAAAATATTCATTACGAGATATTGTTGTTGTATATAGTTTTTTTTGTTAACCTGAATACAATAAATACAATTCTTACTGATATAGATACTGTTAAAAGTATGATACTACTTCTTATTTCCTATTTTTTAAGCATCCCTTAATGGTTTTTTAGAAACCTACAGAACTTCTAACATAAGTGCAAAAATTGTTTTACCACAGCTCTAAACATAAAATAATAGGTAGATATATTATAAGCTTACCTTTCCAACCAGCAACAAATTGTTAACAACTTTAGTTCGTGCTTTTAACACAAACCTAGAATTGACATACTTATAGGGGTTTCAAAAAGCTTTTACTTGTTCTTTTGTATAAAAACTATGCCTTCAAACCAAATATTACGTAACAATTTCCATGTTTGTAATGGGTGGGATACTACTGACGGTATTGTCCAAATCACAAGTCCCAAGGGTAAAGGATCCAAGTCCTGGATCAACTTGAACTTCATCTGATATCTAAAAACCAAAATACCATAGTTGAACATCGATAACAAGACTAAGAAGATAACTTGCACAATAAATTACCTAAAAACTGTTTAAAACTTACCTCTCCCCAACATCTCTATTTTTCAGCAAAAGCTTCTTTAAATAATCACTGCATAGTGAAATAAGGTTTATTTCTTAAAACAAATAAAAATACCTCTTCACATTTAAAAAAGCGCAGACCCTTTGGGAAGAAATTTCTGTAAAACCCTTTATTTTTTTAAATCGAAACTAAAAACGCCGTAAATACTTCAATCCAAAAAACACTAATTGAAATAAATAGCAAACACCGTAAAACCTAACCTAAAATTTCTGTCTGTCGCTAAACGTCAAAATATAAGCGCCCAAGCCGCCCAAGCGCATCCTTTTCAGCGCACTTCTCTCGATATGATCCCGTTCTCTCGGAAATTTCCGAGAGAACGCGTTCTCCTAACTCTTGATAGAAGTGAGTTGTCATTTTCCCGTTCGAGAATACGGTATAGAGAAAAACGGCATCACCTCTCTCGATGTGATCGATCACATATTTCGAGAATAGGGGGCCTGGCAGCAATGGTTGCACTTTGCATGCTTTCGAAATATATCACGAGCAAATCAAATGCTATTTCATTTGCTAACGGCATTTTGAAATTATATTTCGACACCTAAACACGTTTTAAGGTAATATTTTTGACGTAAAGCATTATTTATATTTTATTATTTCTTCTTTTGTTGTGTCAAAGCCTACTGAGTCGTGCTTATTTTACTTTCCTCGTAAAGTATTAGGTTATTAGGTTTAAATATATTTTAAAATATATCTATATGGAATAAACATATCGGACAGCGGTTTTCACCAGTAACTGTAATTTTTCACGCTTTTTCTTCCTAGCGAAAAATAAAAACACCATTACATTTTAAATTTTCGAGAAAATCATAAAAATCTGCGACCTTGTAGTAAAGCCCCATTTACCGACACGAAAAATAACTGAACTTGAAATGATATTATTCTAGTAGGAGCGTCCATAAAAGCGCTTTAAAATTAAAAAAAAGTTATTTGAAATCGGTTATTCCAAAAAAAGTTATTGACTTTTCTTCAAACCAACGTTTACCCCTTCCCCCACCCTTTATTTGACAAGGTAGGGAAAAAACGTAAATACAAAAAAGTTGTCATGTTTTCAGTAGGTTACAAAAAAAAATATCAATATAGGTTCACTTGAAGTAATTTTGATTAAAACAGTATTTTCTACTCCGAGGTTGAATTTATGCACTCTAGCGGTGGACTTAGAAACTTACAAATAATTTCCAGCTTTTTCTTTTTGCAGATTTACCAATATTTTTTTTTCTCAGGGTCGTCCGATTAACGGATCCTGAGATATAGGCTTCCCTTATTAATGGGCCACCCTGTACAAAGATCGCAATCTGTGCATGTCTGATTTTTTACGTATATTTGAATGTTGGGAGTACATACAAATATGCTGGGTACTTTCAATTTAATTCAATACCTTACTTGAATAATAAAAAACTGTTTTTTCTGCAATCCATTGTCGTTTTATTTGGCGATTTAAGGTTTTTTCTTTGTGAATGGTATTTCTGACCCCAAAATATCCATTAGATAATGTTTTCATGGAGATAATGGCACAAGTAAAACAGTTTTTCCATACAAATGGCTGTAAAGATTGCCAATAAATTTACTCGTTTTGTTGTAGTCATTTGGGGATTTTCACGTTAGGGTGCACCAGAATCAAATTTAAATCTAATGGCTTTATGTGGTGAACGAGTAATACACAGACAGAATAATGCTTATTATACAGGGTTGGGCAAATGTTCTGGAACGGTTTAAATACAGGAGAACGAAAAGTGATAACGGGTTGTGGGCAATCTTTAGGACTAAAATTTTACTATTTGATTGTAAATTATACCCTATGTCAGTAACGTCATCGACTGTCAAGTGGTGATGATATTTTTTTTTAATGGAATACCCTGTATAGTAATAGATACACGGGAAAATGAATGTAGAAATCCCATAATACATTTTTTCAACTACTAACCTATAACATCGCCATTATTGACCGATTATTAACGTTAGAAATCGTTTTTCTCTACCTTACCATGGTCAATAATGATGCATTGAAATCCATTATTGACCGATCTTCAAGAATCTATTTGAACGCAGGTAACTTGATTTTTTAATTCTACAACATGAATTCATAAACATTTTAAACAGTTAGGCAACCAGATAGTTATTATAGATAGATCGTGAAATCTGATGACATAAATGAACAAAAATTGACATTAACAAAGCCACCTGACAAAACAACAAAATATTTTGCCAATTCCAAAGCGCAGGTAACTTGATTAAAAAATATACGTATACCTACCTATAATTTCTTATAATTAATAATACTATAAAGATAAATGCCTTATAAAAGTTTGTACTAGTGGAAAAAATATTATATTAACCACGGTTTAGAGAGCTTATAGCCCTCGCGTCCTAGCTAAACTTGCCGCTCGGGTAATAATGATGGCTGTCTAAACCTTGGTTAATAAATTACTATTATTTAAAAACCAAGCAGCATATTTTAATTTTATTATGATAACCCAAATAAAACTTTTAGTTTCCATGACTCCCAAGTCACTCTGACAGATTTCTACTTGATATTAGTTTAAGTGAGTGTGCGAGTTTTTTTTTATTTATTGAGTAAACTACTACTAATCTACTGTCAACACTTCAACAGGACGTTTTATAGCTTTGAGCATACGGGACCTTTACCAAAAACAGGTCGTCGTCCGAAAATTGCTACAAATAGCGAGAAATCCCTGGATGTTTTGCTTGCCCTGCACGAAGAATTGCACACCTCAGTTTCAAAACTTGCCGTCGTACATGATAGCATTGAAAAATCCATTAGAATAATTCATAAAGAAAATAAAATGTTTCAAGTTGCTTCATCAGACGACGATCCTAATAGGTGTATGCAATTTTGTCAAGAAATAATAGACATACAAAATAACTTTGTAAGTCGTATTTTATTTCCTGACGAGCCCACATTTAGTCTTAATGACTTCATCAATAGGCATAAATGTCAGTACTGGACAGACTATAGTTCCCATTGGATGATGGAGCACATTCCCAACACACATTGTGTGGGCAGGTATAATTTGAAATCATATCATAGAACCTCTCTTTTTTCACGGAAACTTGACAGCTAATTATTACTTAGATTTGCTTCGGAATAGAATTACACCAAATTTGATTACTTTGTACTATGATCAAGATGTCGATCAAATACTAGGGAATGACATTTGTTTTCATTCTTGTATGACATGTCAGAGACTATTTGGATCAAACGTTTCCTAGAAGGTGGCTAGGTAGAAGAGGGCCCATTGAAATGGCCTCCTCGATCTCTAGATGTAATATCTTTAGATTTCTAAGTCTGGGATCATTTAAAGACGTATATTGCACAAATCTAATCTTTGGAGGATTTTGGAAACAGAATTTAAGATGCTGCGTATGCTATTTCTCTGGACCAATTGCAAATTGTGCTCTCCCATATTTCAAAAAAGCTTGGACACTGTCAGGTGGCTCATGGACGACATTTTGAACATTTGATTAAACAGTCTTGATTTTATATTATTGTATATTTAAAAATTATTACTACTTTCTTTTAAAGAAAATGTACTACATTCATTTGCCCGCATTTTCGAAACAGTTAAATTTAGACATCTTATGGTATTCAGGTTTTTTCAATAAGGACGGATCGATGTTAAAATGGAATAAAGCAAGCTGTGTGTAAGGTATTAACCAAATTCTATTTTTATTTGAAAGGTCTATGTATGCCATTATTTATGGAATATGACATCGTTCAAATGTCCGTCGCGGCTTCTCACGGTGGCACGGATCCGAGTGGTACAGAAAGCTATACTTCAAAGCTGCCCTCCTTTACTCGTTAAAATCTCAAAATGACTACCTCATTAAAACTACACACGGACATGACACAAGAACAAAACTAAATCTAGGAGTCTTTACTCCTAGAAGTAACTAAACTGTAGGACAACGTTCGTTTGAGTACCTATGTGGCACCGAGGATTTTCAACTTACTTCCTCTTGTCCTAAAGAACGAATCCACACGAAAAACATTTAAGTATAAATTAACAGGATGGCTAATTGAAAATTATATCAATTTTAAAACATATTAATTTATCATTCTCTCTCTGTTTATTATGGAATATATGTCCGTGGTATATGTGCGTTTTCTTTTTCTCTCTTTGTGCACATTTTTGTTTTTTTTTTTTTAATTTGTTTTGTTACTGCAATTGATTGAGAAAGGCATATATTTTCTTTTTCTTTATTTTATTAATTTTTTTGTTATTGTTACCCAGATTGACTAGTTTATTAAGATTGAGTCATCCAATTAGAAATGCTGACAAGTTTATTATAAACTTAGTAATTTCTATATGGATTACATAAACCATATACAAAACACACCTAGATTAATTTTCTAATATTTATTTCCTCCTATTTTTTTTTTCTCTCCGATTATATATTGTTAATTTTATTGTATTAATCGATGAAATTGTATTGTATATATTATGATTGTTTGATGAAATAAATATTTATTTATTATAATTATTATTATAGATCCAGCTAAATTTGATAAATAGCCTGGGTTATATTCATTTTAAGGGCATCGGTCGATTGCGGCTTATTGGCCTAGACCTGAGACTTCAGAAAACTCTACAGAAAATAGACCAGCGGGGTCAAATCGCATGATCGTGGTGGCCAATTCGCGTCGCCTCTCCGAGAGATAACCATACCCTCAAATCGTTCACGCAGAATGTTCATCGTGGCGTCCGCTGTGTGGCACGTAGCGCCGTTCTGCTGGAACCACATGTCGTTCACGTTAATATTTTTCAGTCTGGGCCAAAAGAAATCGGTACCTAATCATCGTTCTGCAGAGGTTGCCGTTGACGGTGATGACTTCACCAACGTCATTTTGAAAAAAGTACGGACCAATGACACCTTCGGCCCAAAATTCGCACCAGACGGTAACTTTTTGTGGATGCATTGCCACCTGATGAACCTCTTGTTGGTTGGCGTCACTCCATATACGGCAATTTTGCTTGTTCACAAAGCTATTTATCCAAAAATGCGCCTCGTCGCTAAAGATGATTATTCTGCCAAAATTAGGATCCTCTTTCAAACGCTCCGAAGCCCAGCTAGCAAATAAACGGCGTTGTCTATGGTCAATAACTTTGAGATCCTGGGTCACCTGGATCTTATACGGGTGCAGGCTCAAGTCTCGACGCAAAAGTCTCCGAAAGGCGAAGTTCTTGTGCACGGCGAGGAATTGACTGCCTCGGGTTCTCCTGCACACTTTCACCGGTCGTCTCGAATTTGGCCACCAAACGTTGGAGAGTCGACTTTGAAGGGCCACCGCGTCTGCCGTAAAATGGGCGCAACGCACGCAACGTGAGAACTAACGAACACTCCTTTTGATAATAACATTTTATCATTTGGACGTGTTGCTCAATCATGCATGGTGATTTGGCATCAGTGACAGAATAATAAACAACAGGTTAAACAGATGCCGTCTATAAACAACATGGCCGCCACAGGCCGCCAACTTCGACCCGTCCCAATTGAAAAACCCTTTATTTTAATTTTGTGTAGAATTTAGGATTCTAGTAATGTACACCGTGTTCCATCTAAAAAAAATACAAATTCCATCACCACTTGACAGTCGATGACGTTTTACTGACATATTATGGTATACACAGTCAAATAGCCATTTCGGAACATTTGCCCAATCCTGTATAATGTTAACGTTCTCCATGTGAAAGCATGGTGACTATGTATGTGCTATAAAAATACTCGTTAGCGATGCAAGTTTGCGAAATTTCATATTACAGACTAATTAATATTTATTTAGATATACTTTTTTGTAACCAATATTTGCCACTTCGATAATTATTAATAGTGACTTGAATTTGATAATATTATATTATCTTAGAAATTGAGAAATAAAATAGGGAAAATATGGATTATTTGCTCAAATATATACGAAAATAATAGCAATATTTTCGTAGGTAATAATATATTTTTTAATCAACGGCTGCATATTTTGCTAATTGCTTTAACTAAATAATAAAAAAATCTAATTGAAATAATTAATATTTAAAAATTCATTTTAAAATAAAGCTTTTCCATTTGATGACTGTAAAATATATATGACTTATCAATTAAAACGTATTCAATTCCAAATTTAAGTTGAGTAAATTTAAAAATTGGATAATACAAAATAGCAATTTAACTTGTATTTGTTTTATTATTTAACATGATCTAGCATAGGTACAGGGTTGTTCCTTATATTTTGACAGCGTGTGGCGACTTTATGAAAAGAGATAGAATATAAGTTTAAATGTAAAAGTTGTAAAGCTTCACTTATATCGCAAGAATTTGTTAACTACAAAAACAAATAAAAATCGCAAAGCTGTCAAACACTCACAACTTCGGTTTTTTAAATTGAACACCGTGTATATTATTTTTTAAAATGAAGGAACTTTTTTCTCTGATTTCAAAAATATATAAGTTGTTGATATTTGTATAAGCCGTTTTCGAGATATTTAGGTATAAAATTAATTGATTTAAATATATTTTCACTTTAAATATAAGTCAAAAGCTAGTATGTCAATTATGATTATTTGGGTGACAGTGACACAAACGCGACATAACTTCGTATTGTTGCGTATCTGCCGCGTTTATGTTACCAAAATGGGATATAGCGAAGCTGAAAAATTTGAAATTATAAAAATAATAATAATGTTGTCGCAGCGCAAGAAGAATATATTCGTTTACATCCTGGAATGCCAGTTCCATGTCGGGGCACGTTATATTATGTTGAAAAATGGTTTAGAGAACGGAAAACTCTTCAAAGAAAAAAACGTATGGTCGCCAGTAATGAAGATGAAGAATTACAAATACTGTTGTATTTTCAAGGTAAAATATTATGTGCAAGAGCATAATAACATAATAACAAACTAATATGTTTCCTCTTTAGAAAACCCAAGACAATCGACAGTGAATGCTAGTAAATATTTGGGACAAGATAGGAAAAAGGTTTTAACAATTCTCCATAAATATATTTACCACCCATATAAAATAATGCCGGTGCAGAAACTTACAGAAAATCAAAAAATTCAAAGGGTAGCATATTGCAGACAAATGATAAATATATATAATGAGGATAATCACTATTTTTAGAAGATTTTATGGAGTGATGAAGCTTCTTTTAGTACTGCAGGAATTTATAATCGCCGAAACACCCATATATGGAGCACTGAAAATCCTCATGGGTATTCACAAGTTCAGTTTCAAGGACGCAGAACTACAAATGTTTGGTGTGGGATTCTTAAAAATAAAATAATTGGTCCTATTTTCTATGAAGGATCCTTAACAGGCGCGAGATATATTTTTTTCCTAGAAAACAATATTGAAAATCTTTTGGACCATATACCACTAGCAGAATACGGAAATTTAGTATGGCATCAAGACGGGGGGCTCCACCTCATAACGTAGCTCCAGTTACAAATTATTTAAATAATAAATTTAATTCATGGATTGGAAGATATGGACCAATAAGGTGGCCTGCCAACAGCCCGGACCTTACACCTTTGGATTCGTTTTTATGGGGTTTTATAAAGGAGCAAGTTTATAAAGAGCAGAGTGCTACTTTGAACGATTTAAAAATCAAAATAGAAGACTGCATAAACATTGTCAACAACGAGCATCCTGAATTTATCGTTCACACTGTTGAAAAAATATACGGGGACTATAGAAAATGTATAATTAATATCGGCGCACACATTGAACATTTATAAAATATTGTTAAAATAAATTGAATCTTATAGCTTTTGACTTAAAAAGAAAAGAGATTTAAATCAATTTCAAACCTAAATATCTCGAAAACGGCTTATACAAATATCAACAACTTATATATTTTTGAAATCAGAGAAAAAAGTTCCTTCATTTTAAAAAATAATATACACGGTGTTCAATTTAAAAAACCGAAGTTGTGAGTGTTTGACAGCTTTGCGATTTTTATTTGTTTTTGTAGTTAACAAATTCTTGCGATATAAGTGAAGCTTTACAACTTTTACATTTAAACTTATATTCTATCTCTTTTCATAAAGTTGCCACACGCTGTCAAAATATAAGGAACAACCCTGTACGTCAATGCTTTTTAGCAAATGAAGTTATTCAGCGCAATAAACGGTGAGAATTGCACAAAAATTAATTGACAAGTCATTTGTTTAGATCCGTATAAAAATTTATAGCCGCAATCACATACTATCGGAGTATATTAAGTTACTCTTACAGACATCGCTGGCTTTACTAAAGCTAAACAAATATAATAAGCACTCAAAAGTTTTTCCACAAATTAGAAGCTGTGCTTTATTTTTCCGTTCCAATATACTAAGATGGTGACTTCGCGGACAGGTACACAAAGGGTAAAAAAAAAGTGTGGTAATTTTATTTTCATTACATTTATAGAGTGTACAATTTTGTACAAGAAAAAATGGTAAACGAAAAGCCATCATATTTTTCATTTTGTTTATGCTGGCATATACAAATCTAATAAAATGCGAAATAACGAATTATTAAACGTACCTACTTAGTGATTCTACCACCGCGAATCGAATGCTAAATGATTAATAACTTGACTTATTTGAAAAAGTAAGTAAGGCTCAGGTTTTCTATTTAAAGAAAGTTGTTTAAGTTTGAAGTGAACAGGCACCAACTTAAGAATCATCCTCAGAATCTAATTCCAAGGGCGCATTTCTAAACCAAATTCAAAGAGAAAAGTTCATATAAACATGTGTCCTAAATAGTCTGGTTTCATTCATCGTCATTTTACTACAAAACACAAATCTTTCAACGAAATTTTTCCTCCTGGATCACCCCTAAGAAGTGAAAAATTGACTTTTTTTAAGAGGTCATTGCAACAACAACAAAATGTTATGTCCTTGGCATTATCACAAGACTCCGCGATAACTAAGGCATCTTATGAAATTTGTTACATTCTTGGTAAGCATATGAAACCGTTTACCGATACAGAAATTGTAAAAGAATGTTTTGCTAGCGCTGCCAATGTACTGTTTGATAAATTTAGTAACAAAAAACAAATACTGTCTGAAATAATAAAACTGAAGCTCTCCGATTCAACCTGTGTGAGGCGTATTGAAGACATTTCGAAATATATTCATGATAACATAATAGACAACCTAAGAAACTGCAAGTTTTTTTAGCTTGGCTTTCGATTCCAGAACCAACATTTCAGCAACATCACAATGCTCTGTGTTTGTTAGATATTGCACAGAACAGAATTCAATTTTTGAAGACATTTTGAAATCCCTTCCAATGAGAGATCAAACCCAAGGCACAGATTACCTTGATGAATGAAATTGACATAGAAGAAACCGTGTGTGTGTGCACGGATGACTGTACTTTAATGACTGGATCCGAAAATGGATTTATTACGTTGTTTAAAAAAAAATGTAGTTAAACAAATTTAATTACATTTCACTGCATTATCCACCAAGAAAACTTGGCGGCGCGTACTGTCAATCCAGAAATAGAAGCTGTAATGAAGATTGTTATCAATATTGTCAATTGCATTCGAGCGAGGGAATTGAATCACAGAAAACTTAAGAGCATTTTGCAAGAACTGGGAAGCCAACATGACGACGTTCTTTTGCATACGTCGCGCGTCGGTGCGATGGCTAAGCAGAGGAAAGATTTTGCAGAGCAAAATAATAAAGTTTACCCTGAATTGCAAAATGATGGATGGTGGTGTCTTTTAGCCTTTCTATGCGATATCACAGAAAAACTGAACATCCTCAATCGGAGTTTACAAGGTGAAAATAACATAATCTCACAGATGGCCAATAAAATATTTGTTTTTGAGGAAAAGCTAAGTATTTGTCATGGAGAAATACAAAATAAACAGCTGCAAAATTTTCCGACTGTGATAAAGGCTACGGACGACCGTATCAACATTTCCGAGGAAAACTGCTCGACAATTTTAAATTATATAACTGCACTGTTACACGAATTTCAAAAAAGGTTCCAAGATTTAAGAGAATTAAAAAAATGTTTATTGCTTGTAGAAAACTCATGGCATCTGGAAACGACGACCATCTCACAGCTGGCTTCAGCTTTAAATTGTAATTACGCAGAGTTGTATGATGAGTTCATCGATTTCAAAAACGATACCACCCTAGAAGTTCTATATAAAGAAAAAGGGAAAAAGGGGAATACGTGGAATTTTGGAGCATTGTCCCGCAAAAATATAAAACCTTTCAAAGAAGTGCCCAAATTCTATTAACATTCTTTGGATCTACATACGTTTGCGAATCATCGTTTTCGCGAATGAAATACGTATATATATATATATATATATATAATATATATGTGTACAGACACAAACTTACGGACTCCCATCTGGATGATGTAATAAGGTTAGCATGCAGCAACAAGCCAGATCTTGACAACGTTTTAAAAAAGTGTTCACAATTTCAGAAATCTCATTAAAACCAAAGTTTTTGATTGTAAAAGCTCTTATATTATACGACTTATAAGACCACCTTTTTTCATTAAAATAAATAAACCATTAGATTTAAATTACGTTTTTTATTAACACCTAAATAAATTTATGTTGTGGCCCGCGACACCATAACTAAAACGTCTTTGTGTCCCCTATAAAGTAAAGGTTGAGTATGGCTGAACTAGATGATAATTATTATGAGTTCCAGTGACGTCCCGGGGGGCAGTCTCCCGAATAATATTGACAAGAAAAATGTAGGCCACTGACTCACACAATATTTACTATTAAGCCATTTTTTTAGAATCTAGCAAATGAAAAGTAATAACAATTTACAGGATATTCACAAAAAATGTTAGAAATGAACACCCCCCGCTTCCATGCAGGCTTCTGCTCTTCTTCTCCTCACCGAGTGACGAACTCTTTTAAAAAAATCCATGAGTGTTACCAAAGAAACTTATAGCTACGCAAGTTTCTTTGGTGTTACGTATGGTTTTACATCCGTCAATAATTCTAACTTCTTAGTTGTTCTACTGTCTCGATTGGTGTACCATCAACTAATGATTTTAGGTACCTTGAATAATGGTATAACCCAAAATAAAACATATAATTATAATAAACTTCACCTTAAGTCGTTGCAGGAGAAGATAAAAAAGAATGATCTAATTATTACAAGAGCGGATAAGGGGTCATGCCTCGTGATAATGAGGAGATTAGATTATGTAAGCAAGGTTATGGATTTTTTGAATACCGACGAATTTGAGGTTATTAACAAAGACCCTACAGCTTCATTTTTTACTAAGGTGAAGAGTGTTCTAGATCTTACACGGTTGACCCTGGAATATTATAATTCTTCCAAGGAAAAATTATATCCTATGAACCCTAGAACACCCTTACTGTACGGTCTACCTAAGGTCCATAAAGACGGTATTCCCGTTAGACCAGTGGTATCGTTTATTTACTCACCATGCTATAATCTCTCCTCTTAGTTAAATGATGTTCTCAGAAGTGCAACTGAGTTCCAGAGCACATACGCGACGAAAAACTCGGTGGATTTTGGAAACTATCTTAAGAATATTCATATTCCGCACAATGCCATCCTGATTTCTTTGGATGTGAGAAACCTGATCCCCAGCGTGCCACCCGCTGATTGTATCAACCTAGTGGAGGGTTTGCTGGCGAGTGGAGGTCTCCTCCGTCTTTTAATCTCTGATTTGGTGTTGCTTCTGAGAGCCGTCCTTAGCCAGGACTTCTTTCAGTTTAACGGAAGATTTTTGAAGCAGAAAGCAGGCCTGGCTATGGGCTCCTGCCTTTCGCCGTTTCTTAGCGAAGTTTTTATGAACGATTTGGAGGAGAAAATTATGAAGAGTCGCTTTGCTCGCTTCCTAACCGCCTATAAAAGATATGTTAATGATGTTTGCATTGTATGTAGTGGCAGCGAGCTTGATTTAATAGATTTTTTAAACTTTGTAAATTCATTACATAACAAAATTACTTTCACGCTGGAGAAAGAAAAGGATGGCAAACTTCCTTTCCTCGATCTTCTATTAATGAGAAACAACAATTCCATAGAATTTGAAATATTTAGAAAACCGTCATCAACAGATTTATCATTCAATATTCGTCAAACTCACCATATTCTCATAGATTTGCTGCTTTCAATTCGTTCTTTTATAGATTATTCAAACTTCCCCTGTCGAGGAATGCTTTTAACACCGAACTGAATATTATCAAACAGTTGGCCTTAAATAATGGGTTTTCATTAAATACTATCAACAAAATTTATTTGAAGTTTTTAAATAAAATAAAATTTTCTTACAATATAATTCATGCTGAACCTACAACGAAACACAATCAATTTAGATGCATCACTTTTTTTGGCAATATCTCTCTACAACTTGCAAAATTTTTTAAGAATCTAAATGTCTCAATAGCTTTTAAAACCGTTAACACACTTAGGAAACACTTAGTAAAAACAAAGGATAGGACTGATCAGTTGTCTAATTCAGGAGTGTATTCGTTGCGTTGTGACAATTGCCCCGCTGTGTATATCGGCCAGTCGGGCAGAAGGATATCCACCAGAGTGCGTGAACATCTGAGCCTCGTAAATAAATTTAGAAATTCGGACATAACCGAGACCAAATCAGCTTTTGCCACCCATTTTCTAATGTCGGGACACACTTTTTCTGCACCTGAAAACGTCACACTGTTACATCAATGTAAGAAAAGTAAAAAACTTGATTTACTCGAAAAAATGGAAATCACCAAGGCAAAAAAGAGCCCAGTACCTACTTACCTGCGTAAATGATGTTTTTAATTTCGAGCCCGAATTGGTTTTTAATAACCTTAATAGAGATTAGTTTGTTCACAGTTTTATTTATTTACTGTTTTCGTTTTTAATGCAGATCTGGCCTTGGGTTCTTAATTTGATTGAATAGGCAACCAACTTGTTTCGTCCTCTGTTTTAATGTTAGTCTAAATATGTTACCGTGACGTGCTTAGATTTTTGTTAACTTTGACCCCCCCCTGTATCTCAAAAACCAGACTTCTTAGGACATATATTTTCTTTCCTAGTTCAATTTGGTTCTGAAATGCGCCCTTGGAATTACAGCCTATCATTAAGTAACACCCTGAATAAGTTTGAAATTTATATTTACATAATGAAAATTCAACAAGGTTTAAGTAATTAAAATTCCAACTTTGTCTTTAGTTAAAGTTCAAAAAAGTTATATTTAAATTACTGATATATAATAGGTTAGAGTAGACCTTGCTGAGAAATAAATAAAAAATATAAAACAACCCTTGCTTTAGGCATAACTTGATAAAAAAAAAAGTTGTAAGTTTAGGGGTTCACAATCAAATTCTATTTACTAAAAACTTTTTACAGCAGTTTGAGAGCATAATGTAAGCAATAACAAATCTCTTTTTTATTCCAGATTCTGCGACCCTTTACAGATAGGAAAAATCGAAATGAAGGACATAAAAGATTCTCCAGATGCTGGCGAAACGGTCCAGGATCACAGAATTCTTCTAGACTGGACTGACACGACAAATATCTCGGATCCGGAACACCATTTACCGATAAATATGCAGTTTAACGACGGACACAGACTGTCCATTTCAGTGTACAGTGTTCTTATGGTGTTTTCAACTGTGGCGAATATTACGATTTTAGTGTTGTTATTGAAAAGACGACGTAAAAGTCCTTCGAGAATTAATACCATGTTAATGCACTTGGCCATAGCTGACTTACTGGTAAGTTGTGTCTGAGATTAGGGTGATTAATTTAATAAATTATTGACTTTTAAATGGAAGGAGGTTAGTGAAGGTGCCCACAATAATTATTATGCGCGCCAAAAGCATTTTTTCACGAATGTATAAATGAACTAAATGTATATCAACAGAGAATGAAACCAGATGGCTCAATCTCGTGATTTTGGCAATGGAGTAAACGTTATTTTTGCCTTTGTCCTCTGACATAGTAGACTCTTGTAATGTCACAAATGTCAAAGGAACTCACCATTGCAGGCGTCCTCGTTAGGCAGTTCTATGCCCGAGCTACGACGAACCGAAAACAAAGTAATAAAGTGCTTTTTCCTTCCGCCAGATCCATTTCCAGTTGCGTTTCGCCGTATAACGGCTCGTCAGCGATGAGCAATCTGGTATAATTTTTGATTAATTTACATTTTTCTATTTTGAGAACAGACTCCTTTGCCATTTTCTTTTGTCAGATCCTATAGTCATTATACGACGAAACGCGTCTTGGTATGAATCCATAAATTTCATTGAAAGTTGATACACCCGAATAATTATTTAACGATTGCCCATGCGCTCGCCACTGTTGGTGATATTTTGGTTTTCAATCAGGCTCAATAGGTACAGATCTGTGATAACTATCAACTAATGCCAACTTTAGAAAAATATCTTAAAATATGTTTAAAATATTAGCAAAAATCCTTAAACTAAAACTTTTTAGGGCATGTATACGACCATGCGAAATTTTTTTCTAATAATGACCTAGGAAACTATGCTCTTCAATTTGGCAACCTACTTTAATAAGGACCAACCTAAATACTAAGAAAAGGCGGCAAACACAATATGTTTAAATCTTATAGACGCATAAAAAATTAATATTTAGCTATTAAAAAGAGGAGAGAAGAGAAGTCCTAAATTATTAATATATTTTTAATGATTACAGCCACGCAACTTCCACGACAACAATTTTATTGTCCCAACAATGGTATGAAGTTATGTTGTAGTTAGAGTTAACAGGGCACCGATGATTTAACACTAGCTAAGAGATAACTTTTAGGAATAACATTAATAAAATAATTGTTATTATGGGAGATATGTGGCTACTGTTACTAACGCGACCCTTATAGTTCACGCAAAGGCAGTTTAAATTACCAGTTCTGTACATTATTAACTGGAGGCGAACATGTACCTTTAGATCTTAGGGGGTACGTGGCACGTAACACCTGAAAGTACTTTCGCATCGTAAAATGTAATATTTGAATCACTACTTCTCGATACGTATTATTAAATTTGGATAAATATGGGATTTATATTATTTTCCAACACCTCCTCTGACGTTATTTTAATGCAACGCCATTACGGGGCTTTTCTTTTCGAAGGCATTCCATACATATTAAGCTCAAATGAATACAGCTTTTTAAATATTTGATTGCTCATATCTTAAAAACGGTTTGAGCTAATATAGACAAATTATATATTTATGCAATCAAGAAAGAAAGGCGTTTCATAAAAATTAAAAATATACAGGGTGTTCCATTAAAAAAACAACAACTTTAAGCCACAGTTCCTTTGTTTTAAGCCAGATCGCTTTTTAAATGGCAATTTTAGATTCTACGGCAACCCATAAACTAGATACAAATTAGGAAATGGCTGAGTGCACCATCAAAGATTAAAAAAGAATTTTTTAATTTTTGTCCTTAGTGCAAGTTTAATTATAATACTAATTACTAATACTAATACTAAATTAAATATAAACTAGATAGCTATATTGGTTTTATTAAAAATACAGAGCAACTAAAAAAAAAGGCCCCTGTTCAGTCCTGGTTGAATGACCCTATACAAGTACTTAATAAACACCCTGTATATTGGTATAGTTTTAGACAGCTGGAAAACTCTACACTGTGGCTCAAATTAAAGGAGTACACTTTTTAATTGTAATTTTTTTTTTTTTCATTTTGCACTGATTTAATTTATTTTTGGAGTGATAATGAACTGAAATCGTCTGAGTAAAATGTGTAATTTTTATCAAAATATCTTGAACAGGGCCGGAGTGACAGGTTTTTATCAAAAAACGTGCGCGTATGTTCGTTGCAAACGGAAACTGATTTATTTAAATTTCAGATGATACGTTTCTTGGTAGTTTAACTATCGAAAATTCTACAGTATAGGTCTCATTGTAAAAGATTTTAAAATTCAAGAAATACAATTTATTTTGTTCAATCTTAATTAACAAATTTAATAATATTAACACTTAATGATATCAAGACTAACTATCACTTCAAATTGAAAGTAGTCTAAATATTTACAGGATAACATTATAAATATGACCACCATGATTTTCTATCACCGATTGCAGTCGCCTTCGCCATAGGTCAATAGCTGCATTGATTATGTCCTGATTAAAATTATTCCAACAGAACGTAACCTTTCCTTTGGCTCTTCGATGGTGGTAAACCTTTGACCATTGTGAACATTTGCCTCTAAAATTCCCCATATGGAATAGTCAACAGGGTTTAAGTCTGGACTATTAAGTGGTTACATCTCCGGTTCGATGTAATCGGGGCATTGCTCAGACAAAAACATTCTTGTACTCCGAGAGGTATGGAAAGGAGCACCGTCTTGTTGGAGCACGTAATCGTCGCAGATTGCTTTAATTCCAGGAACCAAGTGATGTAAAATTTGTTGTTGATACGCGTCCGAGCTGAGTATAACTCCGGCATCTACAACAATGAGACTTGACTTCCCCAATTTGGAAACTGCCACAAAGACCATTACGCCAAGTGAAAAGTGACTTCTCTCGATTAAAAGATTTTTTCAAGGCATTTCCTTCTTTATTCGCACATTTGCGTTTACCCGATTACGGAATCTTCGTAGTAATAGATTCTTTATGTGCCATGCTCATTCGAGCGTAGGCGACCTCTCGCATATACCTGTGATGTGTGCCTTTTTCAGATTTTTCACAGGTATATGGGACCTACAGTTTATCGCCGGTTCCGAACGGCACTATTTGAGAGGTTGTACTAGGCAAGTTACTGCGTGGTGGTTTGCCATTGCCTTCCACGAGGTGACGACCGAATAAATAAAGATCGATGCATGGTCCCGGGATCGAACCGGGGACCTTCGGCTTAGTAGTCGGACACACTAACCACTAGGCTGCGGTCGCCACCAGTAATAGATTACATCTTTCTAATTGTTTCTCCTTCACATTGGCATTAAGTTTTTGACTGTAAACTTTTAGACTTTGAGTTGGCAATCATTTTTTACAATTCTTTGAACTGTAGAACGGTGAATGCTTGTGCTTTTCGCTATTTTTCTGGTACCTACAGATTCTTCAGGTCGTACATTTTCTATAATATTTCTTACCATGGTAATATTTCCTTGAGTTCTTGAAAATTTCTTCCTTCCCCTTTCAACTTTTATTTTTATGGATCAATTATTATTTCTAAGATGTCTTACAAACTTTCCAGCTATTCCAAAATACCAATTTTATTTAGGAAACTCCTTTACAATTTTTCTTGCATCGTAATTACGTTTCTGTCGAAAATATTTGATAAGAATTCGATCCTCTTCACCTAAAACTGCCATTGTGTACGGATTAGCTGTCGCGAAGCGTACAAAACATCAAAAATAAAATTGCTTATTATTTTAATAACAGTCATGGATACTCTGATTTTTAATAAGGGTCATGGATGCTGCGATCATGGTTCAAACGACTTCAAATTACCAAAATGATAACCGCAATGTTATAGTACATCAATGAACAAAATAAATTGTATTTCTTGAATTTTAATATCTTTCACAATGAAACCTATACTGGAGAATTTTTGATAGTTAAACTACCAAAAAAACGTATCATCTGAAATTTAAATAAATCAGTTTTCGTTTGCAACGAACATAAGCGCACGTGTGTTGAAAAAAAACTGTCAATCCGGCCCTGTTCAAAATATTTTAATACAAATTACACATTTTTCTGAGACGATTTCAGTTCATTATCACTCCAAAAATAAATTAAATCAGTGCAAAATGTAAAAAAATATTTACAATTTGAAAGTGTACTCCTTTAATTTGAGCCACAGTCGTATAGTAGTAAAGTACTTTACCGGTCCTTCTTTTTTGCTTTCCGGTCTAGAACGGTAAAGTGATATTTACAGGTTAAAAAATGATCTAGAAAGTGATTGCATTCCGGTTGATTGAAAAAAAAAACAGGAATACAATATTTTTGTTTCAAAATTTTGCTGATAGCGTCCTCTACAATCTGCATCAAAAGACATTCAAATTTTTTATCTTATAAATTCCTCCAATATTAAACTTTATGCAAAACCCTTTTACATTTTAAAAGTTATTTAAAAAAATTAAAAAATAACTCTAAAATTTGACGCCTCGTTTTAATACCAACTTTTATTTTTTCATAATATAATAGGGACTCTGTGGTTTTGCTGTGTATTATTAATAAGCGCCCTTGTAATAAATACTCCGTCCGATATTATTAAACGGGATCAGATTTTTCAGCCGAAAAAATACTACATCGTACATGTCACAGAATATTCAGCTCATATTTTAAAAATGCACCAAAAGAAGTCTCTTGATTAGAAGCAGATAAACAAACAAAGCAAGAGATTACATTTTAAACGCAACCGCCTGATATCCCTACGTAGGGCAAAAACTGGCCTAATCTGTTTTTACAGCCCTTCAAATGTAAACAGTAAAATTTATGGCTCAGCTAATCTATATTAATTTAATAAAAATTTGACGAGAAATGTTTAACACGTTTTAGAAATCCGAAACGGTTCCGCTTTGCATTGGGAGAAAATAATTAGAAAACCGGGTTAAATTTAATTCTCCTGGGGCACATTATGTTTATAAATGGATATGTAGCTTTAAGTAATTAAAAGTGAAGACAGCTGAGATTATAACACTAAATTCTGCGGAAGGTTGATATTAACCTCATTTTTTAAACACAAACTAAGTAAAGATTGAAATATGTAATATCTTTAATACTTTCTTCAAAATTATTAATGGTGCAAAATATTTTTTTAGAGCATTCGCTTATACATTACTTTAGAATTTTCCTTGTTCCTTGTTTTTTTTTTTCAATATTACTTTTTATCCATTATTATTATTATCTTTTGTTAGGCGCATCCACTGCTAATGTCATTAGCATTTTGCCGATCAACCGGAGTGGCCTGGTGGTCGTCCTCCTGCTACCAGTCATATTTAATGTGGTTACATACATAACTGCAAGCTTGACAAACATGTCTGATTAAGTTCTTAACACAAGCAAGGGCAATTTCGCTTTGCCACCACATCATCATCATCATCATCGTATGGTCTTGAGTTAGTCTGATTAAACTTTTACTCTTATTATTTATTGTGATTATCTTATCGATGACTATTGGAAGTTGTTTGGTTTATTGATTATAATTTTGAATTTGAAGATTTAATTGGGTCGGAATGAATTTATTGAGTCTGGTGATTTTAGTGAGATTTTAGAAATTTAATTTGATTTAAAATTTACTGCTTTAATCTAATTCTGCCCAGATTTTAGGGTGGGAGCCAGTCTTTTGGGTATTTATGTTTTTGTAGTATATTTGAGTTTTTTTTTTTTTTTTTTTTATGATAAGGCACAGCACTACAGGATAAATCCTTTATGGCGCTCTAGGAGCGGTGCGTAACAAGTTAAGCAACAACAATTAATAATAAATAAATAAAAATCAAATCTACGCTGTAAAAAATTAGTAATTTTTAGACCCACTGTGTATAAAGTGCTTAAAATAGTTCGTTTGGGATGACTAGCTCTACCCGACGCGCTCTGTATCGTCAACTAACCAACTACTTACTGGTGGACGGGCGGGGTGCGGGCCGAACGACCCCACGCCGGATTTCATCTCGAGCGAGAGTGCTTCTACTTGTCTTTGTTCGTATACGGTGGTATGGCGGATGCGGATGGTGTTTTTAGTATCGAGAGTCTTGATATTACTCCGTTTTGCAGCGAGAGAGAATGAATTCTGTGCAGTAAGTATTAAGAAATTAAATATAATTTTGGTGTATTTATAATACAAATCTCCATTGAGAGATTTTCTTAAATTTGCTTGAAGATCTCCTTTCATTTTTATCTCGCAAAAATGCCTAAATATTTTTAGTGAGTGACTTTTGGTAAGTTTGGTTAATGTGACCAGTTCGTCTACTGGGCTCTGATGGTTTAGATGCGACGATTCGTGAGCCCACCAGCGTGATGCCGGGCTCCATCATAGGTCATCAATTTCTGAGGAGGAGGGTGCTGTGTAGGCTCTCTCCAGGAGATTCACTGAGGGGGGCCTAAGTAAGTTTAATGACTCTGTTTGCTTATTTGTTTTTTTTTTTCCATTCTAGATAAGATGCGACTGGACGATAGTTGTTTGGCAAAGTCTTCTTGCCTTTTTTGGGTATGGGCTGGACTCTCGCAGTTTTCCAGCAAGAAGGAAATATTCCTTTTTTGTAGGATAAGTTACAAAGCTTACAAAATACCGGTGTCAGTTCGTCAGCGCATTTCTTAATTACAATGACTGGAATATCGTCAGGACCAGAAGCCTTTTTAGTGTCGAGACTCCCCAAGATTCGCTTAACATGGCGGTGGCGAAAGACAATCTCGGGCATTCTCGATTCTACAGGGGTAATGTTCGGTGGAGTACTTCCCTGAAAATTTACCGTTGAATGTGAAGAAAATAGTTCCGCCAAGAAGTTTGCTTTTTCCTGTGCTTTGGTCGCAATGGTGCCATCAGAACGTGTTAGAGGTGGAATGGTTGACTTGGTAAAGTTCTGACTTAGCCTTAGCTACCGACCAAAATTATTTTGAGCCGCTAGGACATTCAAGAAGTTTGTCTCTGATCCTCTGGTTGTGTGCTTCTTTGCTTTGGTTTATCGTTTGCTTGCATTGGTTTCGAGCGTTAACAAAGATGGTACGATTTTCGGCGGTAGGATTTTTACGCCATTGTCGGTAGAAATAATTTTTTGATTTACCAGCTCGTGCGCAATTTTTGGTGAACCAAGGCTTGCCGTTAGAAGGGAACTTTTTTGAGAAAGGGATGAAGGCTTCCATACCAGTAAGGATAACCTCCGATATTTCTGTTGCACAGATGGATGGATCATCAGAGGTAAAACAAACGTCCCGCCAAGGAAAGGTTCGAAAATGGTCCCTTAGGTCCTCCCACTTAGCTGATGTATAATGCCATATCTTGCGTGGTTTAGAAGGCTCTTCAGCACTAATTGGTAGTTTGTTCAGTGCCGAAATAAGGTTGTGGTCAGACGTTCCTAACGGCGGCTTCACGGTGACAGTGTACAAGTCGGGGTTTGAAGTTAAGAAAAGATCCAACAAACTAGCAAAATCACCATCTCGGTCTGGAATCCGAGTTGGTTCACCCACCAGCTGGGTGAGGTCAGAGCTGATGGCAAAGGATTCGGCTTCACGACCTTGTTCGTCAGTCATGTTTGAGTATTTGAGCCAGTTGACATTATAAATGTTGAAGTCGCCAAGGATGACAACTTCGGAATTGGGATGGTGGGTTTGCAAAAAGTCGATAGTATTAGCAAGAGAGGAGAACAAGATGCTTGTCTACTAGACTACTGTAAGTTTTTATTAATTTCTCAACCAGATAATCTGCATCTTATCTAGAATGGAAAAAAAAAACAAATAAGCAAACAGAGTCATTAAACTTACTTAGGCCCCCCTCAGTGAATCTCCTGGAGAGAGCCTACACAGCACCCTCCTCCTCAGAAATTGATGACCTATGATGGAGCCCGGCATCACGCTGGTGGGCTCACGAATCGTCGCATCTAAACCATCAGAGCCCAGTAGACGAACTGGTCACATTAACCAAACTTACCAAAAGTCACTTACTAAAAATATTTAGGCATTTTTGCGAGATAAAAATGAAAGGAGATCTTCAAGCAAATTTAAGAAAATCTCTCAATGGAGATTTGTATTATAAATACACCAAAATTATATTTAATTTCTTAATACTTACTGCACAGAATTCATTCTCTCTCGCTGCAAAACGGAGTAATATCAAGACTCTCGATACTAAAAACACCATCCGCATCCGCCATACCACCGTATACGAACAAAGACAAGTAGAAGCACTCTCGCTCGAGATGAAATCCGGCGTGCGGTCGTTCGGCCCGCACCCCGCCCGTCCGCCAGTAAGTAGTTGGTTAGTTGACGATACAGAGCGCGTCGGGTAGAGCTAGTCATCCCAAACGAACTATTTTAAGCACTTTATACACAGTGGGTCTAAAAATTACTAATTTTTTACAGCGTAGATTTGATTTTTATTTATTTATTATTAATTGTTGTTGCTTAACTTGTTATTTGTGGCCGTCGTGTTAAAATGCCTCCTCTTATATACTGTTCTGTTGATAGGTGTTATACTAAAATATGTACAGGACTTTGGATTCTGTGGGTTTAAATGTTTTAGGGGTGGTATCGGATCAAGGATCTAATTTTGTAAAATTGTTTAAAAACGATCTGACCGAAGAGAATCCCTTCTTTTTCGTTGATGGAAAAAAAGTGGTCTATTTGTTTGATGTACCTCATCTTCTAAAATTTACACGAAATAATTGTTTTAAATAATAATATGTTTTTAGGTTACAAACAGGGCAAACAATAAGAACATATCTAGATACTATGTACCACTATGATAAGGTAAAGGAGTTTAGATTAGCACCAAGGTTAACTAACGATCATATATACCTCAACAATTTTCAAAAAATGAAAGTTGAGCTTGCCACCCAGGTTTTCAGCCGCTCAGTGGCAGTGGCTTTGAGTACCTGTATTGATTTAAAAATTCTACCGCTTGATGCAAAAACAACAGCTTCATTTATACAAAACATGAACGATCTTTTTGATTTATTAAATTCAAGTAATTTAAGTCGTTTTAATGCTTTCATGGCTACAGAAAAACAGAGAAATGAATACTTTGTTTAAGAATCTTCCAGTCATTAGTGTCGAAGGAAAAGTTGTAACTAATCAGATGAAGTTTGTATTTGGTTGGAGGTCAACAACTAAAGGTATTCTGGTTTTGTGGGAAATATTAAAAAGTAAGGGATATACATTTTTATTGACCAGAAACCTAAATTAAGAATAAAGAGTCGGTCCATAGTTCCCAAAGAGACCTGATATAAATTAGGAGTTAAAAAACCCAAAGTCTTGGTCTCAAATTTTATAAAAGTTTTAATATGCTGTCGATAAGTTTATGTAGGTTACATGTTTCGCTTTCTCGGGCATCATCAGACCTAAAATAATTGAAAACCTAATATACAAAGGGTCTCTAGGCTCTACGAGTAAGAAAAGTGAGGTTAAAAATATGTAAAAATATAAAAATAAAAATACAAAAAGAAATGTATAAAAATTAAACTAAATAAAAACGAAAAACACAGAAAACACAAAAACTATCAGTTTACCTAATCTAACAGTAAAAATGAAACATCTTTACAAAAATACAGTAATGGCGCTAAAATATATGACATAACACAAAAGATAAAAATAATGACAGAGGTTGAATGCATCCTGGAACTAAACCGTGCTCTGGGGCGAACAGCGAAAAGTTTTTCAGTAAATTATTGTTGGAGGTGACTGAAATACCTTAGAAAACAAAAAGAATTCAATTGTTGAGTTCGACTCATGTCTATGTAGAACAAAGTTCTTCATAGGGAAAGAAGAAGAAAAAGATTGACAAATGACATATAGAAAAGGGGCGGGGAAACTACTGGGATTGTTGTTGTTAAAATTCTACTTTTAGGTTATTAAAAATTAAGTTGGATTCAAAATTAAACACCTCGTTAACGCAAGTAAGAATTGGACTCCTCTTAGCTTTAGTGATCTCCATCTTCTCCAACAAATCCAACTTCCTGCCCTTATCACATTCATGCAATATTTTTATGTTTTCAGGTGCTGAAAAATGGTGTTGTGCTGAAAGTAAATGATCAGCGAAGGCTGAATTAGTCACCGATATATCTGAATCCTTATATTTATCGTACTGCTTTCTGTGCTCCTTAACCCTAGTTGAGATTTTACGTCCTGATTGGCCGACATAAACAGCTGGAGAGTCATCGCACTGAATAGAATAAACACCTGATTTAGTGAATTTATCAACAGGGTCTTTGGTCTTCACTAGATGTTTTTTAAGGGAATTATTAGTTTTAAAAGCAATTGAGATGTTAAATGGCTTGAAGAACTTTGCTAGATGGTAGGAAATATTGCCAAAGAACGTAACAGAACGAAAATTGCAAGTTTGTTTATTAGGTGATTGTATTATATTATAGGACAGTTTGTATCTATTAAGAAATTTATAATAAAGCTTATTAATCGACACTAATGGGAAACCGTTATTTAAGGCTAATTGTTTAATTATGCTCAATTCCCTCTTGAAAGCATCTTGTGTCAAAGGTAAATTGAACAACCTATACAGAAAAGATTTGAAGGCAGCATATTTATGAGAGAAGGGGGAATTTGAACTAAATTGAATCACATTGTCTGTAGCAGAAGGTTTTCTATATACTTCAAACGGTATTTTATTATCCTCTCATTTTAAGAGAAGGTCAAGAAAAGGAAGTTTAGCCTCGTTTTCAATCTCTATAGTAAAGGTGATTTTAGGGTGTAAAGAATTGACAAATAACAAAAAACTATCCAACTCTTCACTATTACCTCCCCATACAATGCATATATCGTCTACATATCTCTTATATCCCAGTAGGAAACCTGAATAATTACTGCTCATGATCTTCTGTTCCAAGTTGTTCATGAAAACCTCACTCAAGAAAGGAGATAAGCAAGATCCCATGGCTAAACCCTCTTTTTGTCTAAAAAATTTTGAATTAAATTGGAAAAAGTTTTGATTTAGAAACTGTTGATAATAGCAACAGTAAGTTTTCAATCGCAAACCTAAGAACGTGAGCCTTCAATAGGAGATTATTGACCAAGATAAGACAATCACTTGGGGGAATGCTTGGAAAAAGGTTCTTGACATCCAAGGAGATAAGTTTGGCATTTTTAGGGACAACAATATTCTTCAAATAGTTGGCAAATTCAATTGAGTTATTTATGGAATAAGTGCTAATAAACCCCGTGCTCGTTCTTAAAGTGTCATTGAGCCATGATGAAAGATTGTAGGCAGGAGAATTAATGAAAGAGACAACTGGTCTCATAGGGATGCCCTCCTTGTGTATTTTGGGTAATCCATACAAAAGAGGGGTTTTTGGGTTCATCGGGTAAAGTTTATTTTTGTTTATACCAAAATACTCCAAAGTGACTCGAGCCTCATCAAGAACCTGTTTTAACCTATTGAAAAAAGATGTGGTTGGATCTTTAGCAATCGGGGTAAATTCGTCAGAGTCCAAGAATTCCATCACCTTGTAAACATAATCTGATCTTTTAATAATAACTAAACATGAGCCTTTATCCGCCTTGGTTAATAATAAGTCATACTTTTTAATTTTAGCTTTTATCGAATTTAGATGATTGTTGTTATAGTTAGAATGCTGTCTGTCAACATGGCAAGAATTTAAGAATGTGATGATACCGGCTCTAAGAATATTTTTATTAGCAATATCTGTTGTCTGAATAATATGTTCGGCCTCTATCGCTAAAGTCTCTTTAATCGCCTGATTGTTGGGGTGGGAAAAATTAAATTTGAGGTTATAATTAAGGATATTCTGTTCTTGGTCAGTGAAAGTCACATCCGTCAAATTGAGGAATCTTTTATGGAACAAGAAAGTGTCAGACTGAAAATCCAGGGGGGCACCACTTCTTAAGGAATCAGCTCTAATCTGTTTTAGGTTATAAAGTTTCTTACCCAATCTCTCGAACGTTTTTTGTCCGAAGCATTCAACCTCGTCCCTAAAGCTACTGTCCAAACAAACAAACTCTACAAAAGACAAGTAAAATGTCAAAGTCAAATAAAGATACTTCAGTTCAGAATTAATGGTGTTTAATATTCTGTAATGCTGCTTCACTTCCTCTTTCAACCATATCACCTTAGCATAATCAATGGTTGAAAGAGGAAGTGAAGCAGCATTACAGAATATTAAACACCATTAATTCTGAACTGAAGTATCTTTATTTGACTTTGACATTTTACTTGTCTTTTGTAGAGTTTGTTTGTTTGGACAGTAGCTTTAGGGACGAGGTTGAATGCTTCGGACAAAAAACGTTCGAGAGATTGGGTAAGAAACTTTATAACCTTATACAGATTAGAGCTGATTCCTTAAGAATTGGTGCCCCCCTGGATTTTCAGTCTGACACTTTCTTGTTCCATAAAAGATTCCTCAATTTGACGGATGTGACTTTCACTGACCAAGAACAGAATATCCTTAATTATAACCTCAAATTTAATTTTTCCCACCCCAACAATCAGGCGATTAAAGAGACTTTAGCGATAGAGGCCGAACATATTATTCAGACAACAGATATTGCTAATAAAAATATTCTTAGAGCCGGTATCATCACATTCTTAAATTCTTGCCATGTTGACAGACAGAATTCTAACTATAACAACAATCATCTAAATTCGATAAAAGCTAAAATTAAAAAGTATGACTTATTATTAACCAAGGCGGATAAAGGCTCATGTTTAGTTATTATTAAAAGATCAGATTATGTTTACAAGGTGATGGAATTCTTGGACTCTGACGAATTTACCCCGATTGCTAAAGATCCAACCACATCTTTTTTCAATAGGTTAAAACAGGTTCTTGATGAGGCTCGAGTCACTTTGGAGTATTTTGGTATAAACAAAAATAAACTTTACCCGATGAACCCAAAAACCCCTCTTTTGTATGGATTACCCAAAATACACAAGGAGGGCATCCCTATGAGACCAGTTGTCTCTTTCATTAATTCTCCTGCCTACAATCTTTCATCATGGCTCAATGACACTTTAAGAACGAGCACGGGGTTTATTAGCACTTATTCCACAAATAACTCAATTGAATTTGCCAACTATTTGAAGAATATTGTTGTCCCTAATAATGCCAAACTTATCTCCTTGGATGTCAAGAACCTTTTTCCAAGCATTCCCCCGAGTGATTGTCTTATCTTGGTCAAGAATCTCCTATTGAAGGCTCACGTTCCTAGGTTTGCGATTGAAAACTTACTGTTGCTATTATCAACAGTTCTAAATCAAAACTTTTTCCAATTTAATTCAAAATTTTTTAGACAAAAAGAGGGTTTAGCCATGGGATCTTGCTTATCTCCTTTCTTGAGTGAGGTTTTCATGAACAACTTGGAACAGAAGATCATGAGCAGTAATTATTCAGGTTTCCTACTGGGATATAAGAGATATGTAGACGATATATGCATTGTATGGGGAGGTAATAGTGAAGAGTTGGATAGTTTTTTGTTATTTGTCAATTCTTTACACCCTAAAATCACCTTTACTATAGAGATTGAAAACGAGGCTAAACTTCCTTTTCTTGACCTTCTCTTAAAACGAGAGGATAATAAAATACAGTTTGAAGTATATAGAAAACCTTCTGCTACAGACAATGTGATTCAATTTAGTTCAAATTCCCCCCCCCCCCCCCCCTTCTCTCATAAATATGCTGCCTTCAAATCTTTTCTGTATAGGTTGTTCAATTTACCTTTGACACAAGATGCTTTCAAGAGGGAATTGAGCATAATTAAACAATTAGCCTTAAATAACGGTTTTCCATTAGTGTCGATTAATAAGCTTTATTATAAATTTCTTAATAGATACAAACTGTCCTATAATATAATACAATCACCTAAGAAACTTGCAATTTTCGTTCTGTTACGTTCTTTGGCAATATTTCCTACCATCTAGCAAAGTTCTTCAAGCCATTTATCATCTCAATTGCTTTTAAAACTAATATTTCCCTTAAAAAACATCTAGTGAAGACCAAAGACCCTGTTGATAAATTCACTAAATCAGGTGTTTATTCTATTCAGTGCGATGACTGTCCAGCTGTTTATGTCGGCCAATCAGGACGTAAAATCTCAACTAGGGTTAAGGAGCACATAAAGCAGTACGATAAATATAAGGATTCAGATATATCGGTGACTAATTCAGCCTTCGCTGATCATTTACTTTCAGCACAACACCATTTTTCAGCACCTGAAAACATAAAAATATTGCATGAATGTGATAAGGGCAGGAAGGTGGATTTGTTGGAGAAGATGGAGATCACTAAAGCTAAGAGGAGTCCAATTCTTACTTGCGTTAACGAGGTGTTTAATTTTGAATCCAACTTAATTTTTAATAACCTAAAAGTAGAATTTTAACAACAACAATCCCAGTAGTTTCCCCGCCCCTTTTCTATATGTCATTTGTCAATCTTCTCCTTCTTCTTTCCCTATGAAGGACTTTGTTCTACATGGACATGAGTCGAACTCAACCATTCAATTCTTTTTGTTTTCTAAGGTATTTCAGTCACCTCCAACAATAATTTACTGAAAAACTTTTCGCTGTTCGCCCCAGAGCACGGTTTAGTTCCAGGATGCATTCAACCTCTGTCATTATTTTTATCTTTTGTGTTATGTCATATATTTTAGCGCCATTACTGTATTTTTGTAAAGATGTTTCATTTTTACTGTTAGATTAGGTAAACTGATAGTTTTTGTGTTTTCTGTGTTTTTCGTTTTTATTTAGTTTAATTTTTATACATTTTTTTTTTTTTTTTGTATTTTTATTTTTATATTTTTACATATTTAACCTCACTTTTCTTACTCGTAGAGCCTAGAGACCCTTTGTATATTAGGTTTTCAATTATTTTAGGTCTGATGATGCCCGAGAAGGCGAAACATGTAACCTACATAAACTTATCGACAGCATATTAAAACTTTTATAAAATTTGAGACCAAGACTTTGGGTTTTTTTTTAACTCCTAACCTAAATTAAGATTGTTTGGAAATTTTTTTTCGACAGGTCCGAAATTGCTGCGGCAATGCGAGAAATCCTACACCTATTCAGTTCGCTCGTGCCTTTAAAAAATTATTTGCCATTTGATACTTTGATCAGGCTGACGGAGCAAATTGTATGAAGGACATCAACGAAGTTTTAATTACTCTTACTCCCGACCTCGTAGAGCAATGTAAATACTCTTGTGACGTATGCACTAACTTTGTTAATTCGAATGCCTTACAAATGGAAGCCACTGCGGTTTGCAAACTAAAGGCCTATAATAGTGAAAAACTGAAGTTTGGTGGCTTATTACTGCCACCTAAGAATTTTGTTGAATATATTATAAAATTAGAAAATATATTTGTTGAACATTTTAATGAACTTGCGTCTCAAAATCGCATTGGTCAAGCATTAAAAAATAAATTTAAAACCATTACTTTTGTTCATCCGTGTGAACATTTTTTCTATGACTATTTCTTGTCATTGTATACTAGAGTGCGTATATATTTTACCCTTAAATTTGCTAATAGAGATATCAAGACTAAAAAAATGTCTAAACGAAATCCTAAACTTAAAATTTTGCAAAACTTATAGATACATAGGCATTTTGGCATTAATTAATACTAGCAGTTTTTTACATAGTATACAAAGTTGGAATAGCATTATTTAATTCATTTTAATAAAAAAATACAATAATTTTCTTCGCCTTGAACCCATTAAAATTACTCTTATAATTTGAAAAATTATAAATTTTTCTGTCGTAACAATATACCTAGTTAATAATACAAGAATTTATTGGAAAAAAACTCGTTCTGAAAGCTTTCCTTTCATGATTTGAAACAATTCAAAAAATTAAGACTGTTTATTATCATGCCAATTTATACTTATATATATGTTTCAGCAGCTAATACTATACCTAGTTATTTTCTTAACTATGCCATTTTATATTGTTTTCATGAAAACAATTCACCCTGTATCCTCTAAAATGTTTAAATTTTAGAATAGAGAGCTGTTAACTTAAATACAAAATAGTTGGTAAGCTTTCAAGATTTTTAATTAAGTATTTTATGAAAGTATTTGTACTAGGTACCTACCTATAGCTATTTAGATTTTTTATTTTTTTAAAATGGTATTAAATATTATATAAAAGTATGCTTTTGTTATCACGTCGTTATTTTGTTATATTATTATGTCGTTAGAACTATAATTATTCTCAATATGCATCTGAGTTTTATTTTAGACAACTTATAAAATATGGCCTGAATAAATGTTAAACCTCATAGATAAAAACTAATAAAAATAATAAGGTAATAGAGGAAAAAAATAAACTACATAAAAAATTTGATTTAATGTAATAATAACATACTTTTCCGCTTTCTATATATTTTAGTATAATTCAATTTTAATCAATCTATCAATGTTATTAATATTTTATAATATGTTAGAAAGAATGTACTTTGGATATAACCCCGGTAGCTGAACCGCTCCCTGCCACGATATCATTACATGTCATTACTCCCTATGCCGACCACGTATTTCAATGCATACCCCGACCAGCCGGTGCGGCGGCAAACCGCTTTAGATCCCGAGACATCAAAGGCCCGACGTTGAGTGGTTCTACTTGTCTTGTTCGTATACGGTGGCCATACCACCGTGCTTACCGGGTGACGACTATAACTACTGTATTATACAGTAATTTGGTAGTTTTAAAAAACTAATTGAAATCTTATCGAACAAAATAGGTGCTCATCAAAGCACAAAAAATTATTCGTTTGGGTTTCCAGAAAGAGATATATCTGGTCAACCTTAATACAACACTAAATATTTGAACTACTGCTAGGAATCAAACTCGAATAATTCGACTATTCCAATATTCAGATACTCAAATACCGAATATTTTTCTTTAAGATTATTCGAGTATTCAAATGTTTGAATACTCGATTAATTGCATGTTTAAATGTTTTAATATTCGAGTATTCAACTATCAAATATTTTTACTTTAAAATTATTTAATGTTACGTGCACCAGCCTTTAATAGTAATTTACGTAACAAGTTCCGAAAGTGATATTTTACAGGATGAGTAGAAACTTGGAATCCTGCGAGTCCCGTAGAATCACTTTTGGATCGTGTTACGTACAATATTTTTTCTGTAGCTGTTTTGTATGTTAAAAAGGATATTGATGGATAATAACGTATGAACTTTATATAGACAATTACATATACGATAATTAATAAATTGTAGAGCAATTCATACCTCTCTCTTGACTTTACCGGCAATTATTCATAAGCAGCCGCTTTAGCAGATTCAATAATCTCATGTGGAATCATTTCAGCCTCACTGTCACTACTGATTTCCATTTTTTGTATTTGGAAAGCGAAAAAACACACACCAGTGTTACATAACAAGCGCTGTCATAATAAAATACAAAGTTCATGTTATTGTCAAAGCCGCCTACATAGATACCCAAATCGTCCCGAAAGTAAAGAAATCGCTTCGAAAGTGAAAAAAATCGTCCCGAAAATAGCTACTTTCGGTACCATATTTGTGTTAAGTGATACTTTCGATTTAATAAATCATACCGAAAATTTTATTTTCGAGACGGCTGCAGAAAAAAGAATTGTTTATATAATAGGTATACCATATTATAGTGCATACACTTAAAAGTTTTAATTTTTTTAAATATGTGGAATAGGGCGGAGCGAAAATAGACGCAAAACAAAATTTTTTGGAAAATGAAGTTGCCTGCATACGCAATAGGTGCCTTTTAGGATACTTAGGAACAGGAAAAAATATGAGTGTCCTACGACAATTTCTTTGGCTGCCGAAATGACCTCGAAAGCTTAATAAAAAGGAATTTTCCAAAAAATAAAAAGAAATAAAAATATGCAGCTCTCTGCTTGTTTCTTTTTAGCAAATTAAAAAAAACAACCCAGAATTCACCACGTGGAGGTGGCGCATGTCGAGTTCCACCCTAACCCTCCCTACCCTACAGAAATTAAACGAGCTTTTATGAACCCGTCTCGTGCTTCAGAGCCAAAAACTGCTATAGAAGCTTCTGTTATTAATTTTATACACCTTTCAACTGCCTGCGAATGACAAGGAAATTTTAATACGGGTATTTCATCCGGAATCACAGAAATCATATTGGTTAAGTTTTCGTTTGATATTCCAATTGTCAAGGGGGGTTCGCTTATACTGACATTCTGCCAATCAATTAAGTCGACATAATCTTCACAAACAAAATTTAGTTCATTCACTTGAAATATTCTAACGTTCTCTGTTTTGGCCGATGATTTTCTACGTTTTAAAATTCTCCTTAAAGCCAACTCTCGAATGAATTTTCTGTCATCTGCTAACATTGCTACTAAAAGATTCTCCGAGTGAGCATAATATCCGTTCCTCTTTATTACATAATCTATAACTTTTCAATCATGTTGAAAAGGTGTCTAGCACCATCTTTACAAGACCAACTGCTGTGACATTCTTCCAGGGGATTTTAAAGCTAAATCTTCTCCGCAAAATTCCGTTACAGATTCCTTGACATATCTCAAACATGTATTATTGATCGGTACTTAACGTTTTCACATCTATTGGAGGTAACAGTCTCAATTTGTTTAAACTCTACTACAGGTAAGTTCTCGCACGATTCTAGAGATTTGCCAATTTGTCCCGAAAACCCACTTGGTCCGGAAGTTCTTCCGTCTAAATAATTCACTAAGTGACGTAATGGTAATTCGTTCATATGAAGCAAGCAAACCAACCACTGTAACGGCTTCTTTAAATCTGATTCTAGACCTCGAATTACTCCATTTTTTGAACCTGTGTTTACCACAGTTCCGTCACATCCTATAGCCACAATTGTATTTATATCAGTATTTTTTTGTAAAAACTGAAGTATTGAAGTTTGAATTGCTTTTGCACTTCCAGATGTTGGACTTACGTGTCCGATATATCTTGATCCGGGTTCACAAACTAAAGCATAATGTTCCTCGGTAACAGTTTTTTAATAGTACTTATTTCTTTTTTATTCTTTGATCAAGGTTTTGTCCCTACGCCCATCAAAACAGATTGCTTGCACGTCTGAAGTATGGTCCCCAAATGTTTTTGTTAGATTAGCGCGACTTTTAATTATTTCTCTGAAGGATCCCTTGCCTTGGAAGTAGATGAAATACTTCCTAGTTCGTTTGGCTCACGCTTAGACGTAGAATGTTCCACTGTTTGAAGCTCACTTTTCTCGTGAAAAGTGTGCGAGTGCTTTTTGATTTTCCTTTGTGGTCTCAATATCTAAATTACCGATTGCCATTTTTCGGTTTATTCTTTGATCTAAAAGGAATTGTCGTTAGGCTATTGGTATTTTGTTTTTGCACTTACAAGTTGAAAAATTTTTACATTTGCACTTTGCAGATAGCAATATCAAACAGTTTTGTCTCATGCAGACCCTTTAAATATCTGTACTTTTTTATTGTAATTGTCCTTATACTTGGATTTAAGGCTCTTCTTAATTGCTCGATATTTAGCATTATACTGTTTTATGTGATTAAATATTTGCTGGTCTGATACTACGGAAATTCAACTTTTCTTCCATATTTCTTTTAGGTCTTTTACTAGCTTTATACAAACATCACTTACACTGGGTTCTTGTTTATTCTCGTTCCATTTTTCTAACCTTAGCCACGAATAATATTTAATAAAGTCAGCATAATATGTTGGTAAAACATTTTCTTTGAAGGGGGTTAATACACCAAAAAGCTAAAAACTGCTTAAAAAAATTTATAAATGACTGAAATTCAATTTATTCACAAATCGTAACAAAAACTTAAATAAATAAAAATAAATTAAATTGCTTAAATTTAAAATGATTTCGGCAGCCGAAGATATTATTTTTGGGAACTCAGATCTTTTTGACTTATTCTAGCATGTAATAGACACATGTTAAGCATGCAGGGCTATTAAGTTTCAAAAGTTGAAAAATTCACTCCGCCCTAATGTGGAAGTTAAAGCTAAAATTTAAATTGGAAGTATTAAAAGTCAAATAAAATTATTCAATGTTTGAATTTCCCTACGAATATTCAAATATTTCAATAATTCAATATGGGATATTGAATATTTGAATATTAGAAATCGAATATTTGATTATATCGAAATCGAATAGTTGAATACCTACTCATAGATGATATTCGAAAATTGAATAACTTGAATATTAGAATAATAAATAAAGTAAATATTCAAATACCTAAATTCCAAAAATTCCCATCACTAATTTAAATATAGTATGGAAAAACCAACACTGCTTAGAGGGTCAGTGACAGCACATATATCAGTTAGTGAAATATTGAAGATTTCTGTTTTTTTATCTACTTGTAGGTAATTTTTATTTGGAATGGAACTGTTCTCCGGCTTTCATCAAATTTGCTTCATTAAAAGAAAAATAATGGAGAGGGTACCTACCTGGAAATCATCTGCTCACAGTCCACCTCGGGGAAAGTTAGGCTCTATTTTGGACTATAAGCAACTTTATTTTATAAACATTTTATCTCGTATAATAAATCTCAACTTCTCTCTCAAAGCATTTTCATATTTTCCTAATTTATCAACTCATTTTCTCATCGTAAAGTCTCCTATCAACTTCTCTGATGACACACTGTATATTTCTTGTTAAGGAAAAGAAATTGTATTTGATTAATGAATGTAAATTCTCATGATAATATTCTACGCCTATCTACTTCGTTGAATGGTTTAAAAGTTACTTTTTGAAAAGTTGTGCCAGTTTTCTCACTCATAAAAATTTTTAATTCTAAATTGTTGGCATACTTTCAGAAAATAAAGAATAAACAAAATTATTAAAAAAAGCATATTGTTGAAAATTATATGCAAACAATAAATCTGGTTATCAGTTTTACCGAATTTTAGCTTTAACGGTAAAATACTTTTGTACAAAACTATCCCTATTATTAAATTTGAATATTGATGGCCCAAAAATACATTACTGTTTATATTTTTAATAGGAGTGAAATGGTAGCAACATGGAATTTGCCTTTAACTAATATTCATTGTCCCATAAAAAAAGTTCATGTAGTTTACGTTTCTGTTTATGTAAATTCCTAAAAATAAATAAATAATTTAAAATTCAATTTTTTTTTCATCTAAGGACATTTACATACACCCGAGACAGACCCTAGAAAATGTATCTAAAACCTATATATCAATAAAAAAAGGGCTGTTCTCTTTCTGGTAGGGATTTTGATGCAAAAAAGACTGAAAGCCTTTTCTGCGTTTGACGTAATGATATATTAGACCCATTTTTTCGCAGGTGCTGTAATTGATTAAATTATAGCTTTTCTGTAAGATGTCACTGTGTTTATAGAAAGTCATACTTATAGATATTTTTAGGAATTTAGCCAAGAATTAATATTTTTATTTATTAATATAATAATACCAATTAATAAAATAGTTATCACCTTACAATTTCAATTAAAATAAATTTTATCTTATAAGCTATTTTCGGTAGGTGCTGGTTTTATTGATCATACAATATTTAATATTAATTTGGCGCAGCTTAACCAAGAAAAATGTTGTATAGTTCTAATTTGGTAAGATAAAATATCGGGGAACAAAGCGGTTCTCCACTTTTTAATATTACTTATCTATTTTCCAGAGAGAATGCTTATTATCTAATATTAGTGGTTCAGAAGCTTCATATTTTAATAAAAACAAAAAAAAACAGTATTAAGGGAACTTTAAGACTGGTTGAAATTTAAAAGTTTGTATAGGCAAATAAGATTACCTACATTAATAGTTAGGCTTCTGAAAGGCTATTAACATTTAACGATTTAATTAAATTACCTCGAAGACTTAAACATCATCAGATACCACCCCACTTAAGGTAAAAAATTGGAGGTAATTCATCACCGTCTTTTTGGAACTATTCTCACTCCAGAGGCGAAACATGTACCTGTTTATAATCCTAAATGCTGGGCACAATTAATACGAGATCTTTAAATATCACCTGATCCGAACCCCTTTGATGTAAAAAACTTGTTGTTGGATTAATGTTTCAACATCAAAGCTTTTTTAGGGATCATCTACTGATCGGTTCGTTACTTAAAAAAGCAGCTATTGAATACCTATTTCAGGCCTGATTTTTTTTAGGTAGTTTGCTTGGGTAGACTGTAGACTTAGAAAGACACAAGTTATGCTCATTCCTAGGATCCATTATAATTGTGTTAACTATCTTTAAAAACAGGTAATGATATCAGGTAAAACTATCTAAGCATTGAGAAGATTATTACACTATTTTCAGTTAAAGACATTTTAATCTTATTTTGCAACATCAAATATTTTTCTTTTCTAGGGTTTAAGTTCCATTCCAAAGATTTTCGTTGGATAAAATTATATTTTATTTTGTCGTATTTTGACTATTAAAATTTGTGTTCATTAAACCATATTTGCTACAAAATCTTACCTTGTCTATTTTAGCGAAAAGTAATTTTCATTTAATTTGCAAAGAAAGAATAAAACAAGACGTAATTTTTCTGTTTTGAAATTATTTTATTGATCGTGAAAAATAAATAACTGTATGGTAAGTAGTGTCAAAGGTTAAGATTTCAATTATAGGTATTGATGTCATAATTTAAAAACCTGTTTTCTCTTAAAACTTCAAACTTGCACACTCGTGGCTTCGGCATTTTACTAACATAGGCATCACGGAGTTGTTAGAAATCAAAAGTTTCCTATAAATACTACCTCTTATTGGTATGTTATTTTATTTTCTAAGTCCTTACAATAATTGTCCCCTAACCAACAACAACACATTCAAGACAGCTAAAATACCGCACATCCCCATCTGTTAAATAGTTATTTGACTGGGTACAAAGGAACGTTAAAGTGTGGAGAACATTGAAACAGACATTTTAGAGTTTATTTACAAAGTTTATAATTACATTAACTACTTGAACTTTGCAAGTTTCATATAACTGCTCCTGCTTTGTACGTCTTCTTTGTTAAAAGGCGGCTAGAATATTTTAAAAATATGAATTTATGAGTATGAAACCTGAAGAATTTAATATATTTAAAATTAAATTCCCGAAAAGTATAAAATATTTTGTGGCAAACAAAAAATTGTTTCAACCCACCTAAGTAAAACCGTATTTTTTGAAAAGGAAGTTCAGACATTCCTCTCTGCTGTAAAAATCGTTTTCGATTATCATATTCTTTATATGACGTTTATAAAATTATTTCAATAGAGGGATTTAATAGTGTCTGGCAAATGATTATAAAGGTGTAAATCTAGTGAATTTTTCTTAGACTTATTTAAACAGTAACGATTTTTAAGCGAAAGGTTCAAGTTTCTCCAATTACCGATGATGATTGCCTTAGAACTTTAGATCATTGAGTTTCGCGGGGAGATGGGTTTCAGCCCCTATAGCCCCTCCCCTGGACCCGCCACTGGTTGTCTAGTTGTGGAAGTACGGTAACGTTGCATTTTAACACCTGCTAAAATATCGTCGGTGCATAGAAACCACAAATAATAAAAGTCCGTTAATTTCCGTTAAATTGTAAAATGTAGTTTAACACGGTGGTTTAACTACCAATAGTAATTTCTTAGAAATTAAGCCGAAAGCGGGCCAGTAAAACTAAATTCCAAGAATAAATAAGATGGCCTCTCTGCAGGAATCCGCGGTAAGCGGCAATCTACAAACGAGCGGCTTTTCATCAAATACGGGCGGCCGCTACCACAAGACGGGCGAGGTGAATACAGCGAGGTTAGTTGATTTCATGGCACAGTATACGGTATAGTTCCGTATACTTACTGTGTTCACGGAATAGCAGACAAGTAATTAAGTCAGTACAGTTCAACATCAGGGTTAAAAGCAACCAGATGGACTCCCTCGTGGTGTTTATGCGAGGTTAGTTGATTCACGGTATACGGACCGTGGAAAAGAGTCTCTCACAGCACTCTTTGTAGAAAGCACATGGGCTTTTCTCGCGGCATTTTAGCTCAGTTTTAGTTGATTTACGTCACACGGACCTTAGAAAATAGTGTAAATTCCGCGGTATTGTATCCTGAAGTTCTTATATAATGTAATGTAAATGCGATAAAGCCTCAATAGTTTAAGACTAAAATATTGTATCCAGAGAGAATTGTTGGTTTAGTGATCTAATATTAGTGATGTACCTATGTATTGCAGTAAGTAGTTATCTGACTAAGTTGTAACAATGACACTACGTAAATTTAAAGATGAGTGAATGACATTAGAATTAAATAGATATAAGTAGCTAGAAACGGAGAGAGCGAGATCAGGTGGTGCTGGTGGTGCTGGTGGTGCAACTAACCCAGGTGGTGCAGGTGGTGCGTTTTACGATCTAACCCAAGTGGTTCGGTGGTGCGTTTTATGATCTAACCCGGGTGGTTCGGTGGTGCGTTTTATAACCTAACCCGGGTGGTTCGGTGGTGCTGTTTACAAAATAACCCGAAATTAAACCCGACTTTTTACGACCTAACCCGGATGCTTTCATGAGGCGGCTTCTTATCTAACCCTAACTTGAACCTGAATATTTATGAACTGACCCGAGATAAAACCCGACTTTTTACAACCTAACCCGGATGCTTTCATGAGGCGGCTTCTTATCTAACCCTAACTTGAACCTGAATATTTATGATCTGACCCGAGATAAAACCCGACTTTTTATGATTTAACCTTAGTGAAACGCCGCTGCTAAAGCGGGATAATTAAATCCCAATTTTTATAAGCCATCCTTAAACCCAACTTTTTACGATGCGACCTGAGTCATCCTTAAACCAGACTTTTTATGATTTAACCTTAGTGAAACGCCGCTGCTAAAGCGGGATAATTAAATCCCAATTTTTATAAGCCATCCTTAAACCCAACTTTTTACGATCCGACCTGAGCCATCCTTAAACCAGACTTTTTATTATTTTCCCTTAGTTGAAACGCCGCTGTTAAAGCGGTATAGTAAAAAACATTATTTATATTTTCTATCTTAGTGAAACGCCGCTGGTGGGTAGTAAAGCGAAATAAAACCCTAATTTATATGGTCTAACAAGATAAGTATATTAAGGCGGCACATTTGTCACCCCGCAATAATTATTTATACCTAAATAACCCTCTCAAACCCTCTGCCGACTCGATTTAAAAAGAAAGGGACATAAACCTTTATTTATTATTCCGAAGGACCCTCATTAAAATTCAGTAGCATATCTAATAATTGATTCCAATTTTTGCACCACTTATATAAAATACAATAAAATAATTACCATCTAGAACCATTAACTAGCGATTTCTTTGTACTGGAAATGGATAAATTATAGGACTATCTTGTAATGAGAACAGAGTAATAAAAAGTAAATAAAACTTAAATACGTATAAAATACCAAGCAGGTATAGGTACTATACAACTTGTGTTCGCCATCAGGTAAAAGCCCTCATAATGCTTTTATAAAAATTTCGGATAATATCATAATATAAGTAAATAGGCTACAATTTCAGGAAAAAAGTAAAAAAAATTAATTCACAGTGTAAAATTGTAGTTAAATGGATTGTAAATACGAAATAATATAAAAAGCTACCTTTTGTTTGCGATGATGTATGCACAATAACTCTATATTATTCGGTCCTTAAACTGAAAATACCCACTAGATAGGTATCATAAGCTGTATTTGTCATCAGGTAGAACCCCCAATAAAATTATGAATATTAGGCGTAGGCATCAAAGTAGCAATCTTAACTTATTTTCAACACGAGCATAAAAATATAGGGTTGTTAAATATTTTACAACCCTAATTCTCAATGGCAACAATAAGCAAATCACGTTGGTTTTTTAATTTATTATTAATCTGGCTAACTTAAGAAACTCACAATATAACGACCATCCAAAAAAATCATAATACATTACTGGGTGTGAAAGCAATTGCGCTGCAAAATATAGTGTATACCGACTCTGAGGTAGTTAATTAAAATCCCAATTAGCGCTAAAAAAAATCAATTAGATATTTACTTTAGATATTTTAATAAAAAAATTCAATATTCTCATCAACATTTAACTTTTGAAATTAGCATAATAACAAATCCTTTACAATGAATTAAACAAACGCATACAAAATTTTAAAATCACATAATAAGAATATAAGCTAAAATCTAACAAGTTCAGACTACTCGAATGACGTCAGTTTACATCTGTAGAGCGAATCATAAAAAATGGTCAAACTTTGTCGGCAAATACCCTTCTATGATGCAGGGGAAGGACAGGTAACTCGAGATGTTTATAAAGAAACGTTAAAGAACATTATTTGCTTATTTCTAGACTCTTAAAAATTAGATGCAATTGAACAATAAAGATTTTCATCATGTAGATTTATCAGTAGAACATTACTTTCGACATAGGAAAATTCAAATTGATAATTACTTACCTTAGCACTTTTTCAAAAGCTTGAATCGTCGCGTATAACCGTCTGAGGGCACCCAAACTTCCCCTAACATATTTCTCCTTAACCGGGGAAAAAGAGGTAGAAAAAGTAAAATAACAACTCCAAGTGTCTTTGCGAACAATCGGCAATAAAATAGAGTATTTCAGTTTTTAATTTTTCGTAAATAAAAGTTGGTTAGATTAATAGTCTCTGTGAATATAATAACATAAACAAAGTGATATGCCGTAAATTTAGGAGTACAGTATAAATTATGCCTCTATTAAAATATACCGCAATAACTAACTACCAAAGGATTTTTGATATTTTGAATATATTTGATGCTCATAGCATTATCACATTTCCAAAGGCTCTAAATTTTAGAAAAATGTTCTAATAGAATATGTCTATCAATATAAAGTAAAGGTATTGTTAGGTTTTTTTAAAAAATACGACCTACAACAGTCTCTGCTACAGCATGGCTGACTCTGTAGAAACTTCTGTGAAACCATAATAATTATATCAATAATCGAGTTGTCCTTATGATAATATTTTCTTCCAATATCCGACTCCACTATCCATAAAAGTTATGTTAGAAAATTCATAATTGAGCGCATTGTAATTTTTTAAAAAGAAATTCACTTCACACACAAAGATGTAGCCATTCAATCCATGAAAATAATGCAAGTCAGTATGCGTATGTTATGGCTAACTGTTTAAATGTCTATTCCTTCCACGTTTATCGGAAGAAATACTTTTTTTATACTAGTATTTTAGTTGAAAATAAGATCATAAATCATCTATACAAAACAAGCGCCCCTTATGGATTTGAACGAAAATCATAGATTCGACTATTTTCATGAAAAATAAATCTAAGTACGGAATAATGCAGGAAGATTATCTATTTTCTTGGTTTAGAAAGTGATGTAGTTAAGATTTATAACTTAGGAATAAATAAATTATTATTAATCTTTTCGACCTATTTCTCTTGCATATTTAATTTCTTTGATAGTAAGAACTGATCTTTTTATTTTACAAAGTAAAAAAAAAGCTAAAGATCGGCGTTGTCAGTCAGGTATAAGAACTGATTTAACACGATGGTTTTTGTACAAATGTTCACATACAATTGTATGCTTTTTAACCGATTGTGTCGGAAAAAATGACGATTTATAGATTAGATATTTAGACGAAGAGCTAACCTTCTCAATAAAGTATTGATTATTGCCCTGCTAGCTAGACAACACTTTTTATGTTAGTCAAAAAAAATTTTTTTTTTCGGACGCTATTACAGATTTCATCGTTAACTAACAAACATTAAGACCAAAAAATTAGCGTGCAAGATGAAATGTATAGGTTCACTTCATTTCTACATTATTTTACAACTCTCAATCGCATTAAAAACAAGATCGAATAAAAAATAACTTATGACATATGGACGAAAAATGTTTTTCGGGCTATTTAGGTTAGCGACCGCATTACGTCTGAAATACTACATTTTTCGAGCTTATAACATAATTTACTATTTTAACGTTAAAATAGGGGAAATGATGTATCGAAATGGATACTTTTTTTTTTGTCGGTCACGAGATTATAGTTTCTTTTAAAATGAACTCTAATATTTACAACACAAATTATCCTTTAAGCCACATTAGTTTAAAACTCGTCTGTCGCTTTCCCTCTATTGTGAGTTTGATTAAAGTATAGCGTAGTATATATTTAGATGAATTTCGCAAATGTTGAATACTTTCAAAACTGAAAAAGCCGCCCTTTGCATGCAATAAATATCTCCGTAGAGTTAGGTACCCTGCAGATTAAGGGTATTTCAGCGGATAATCATATACAAATTCAAAGATTTTGTCTATTTTAATGGATTAACAAACAATATCTATAGGATGACTTTACTGATAAAAAAAAATAACAAAAATCCATAAAGTCTAGGCTCACATGAAATTCCATAAAGAGCAGCTGCATAGCCTTATCACATCAAACTATATTTTTATTTCGTTCTATTGTCAAAAGTCTGTGTTTAGGAGATTATCGTTCATTTTAAAATGAACTCTAATATGTACATCACCATAAACTACCTCTTAAGCCGTCGTAAAAATACACTTTTCGATTTACCTCTATATTGATTTTCTAATATTAAATATCTACAATAGTCGAAATTCGCTCGCTAATACCTATGTATGCAAGGTTTCTTCAAAAAATGACAATTTTGTTGTTTAATGGCTTGAAAAAATGGAAAAAGGAGGTTTTTGCATCCATTTATTTCCAGATGAGTGTTAAAAATACTTATAAAACTCGGTATACCGAAGATCAAGCATTAATGAGAGGGTTGAGTCCTGTTTGCCAAATCCTGATTTTTAATTTGACGTTGGCAACGGTACAATTTTTTAACATTTATCATAAGAGGCGTATATTTTTGGAGCTTAGATCTACCAGTTTATCCACGCCCCATTTATTGTTAGTGCTTTAGTAATTTTACTTTCCAATTATTTTTTACCAAAACGCGTAGTTGAAACAGTGTCTATATCAGACGATATAATAAATTTTAAGGATTAATTTGCTTACAAATACACTTCAATTTATTTAGGCTAAAGCAGCCAGACATATACTGGAACTACGAAAACCCTATTACAATTTGGTTGCCTAGAGAAAATTTTGTAAAAAACATAGCTTTCTACACAAATGCTTGCACATTATGTACCTATCATTTTAAGATACCTGGCGACATCAATGTAAGCATTGACATAATGACGCAAGATATAGGTAGGTACTAGAATATTCAAGATTTCTATTAACGATACACTTCAGCATACATGCGAGATGTCATTAATGTCTACGGAAGGCAACAGACATACCAGCTATTTTTACATGGGATTCCATAGACTTGAACGCTTCTTGTTTAGAAATATTTGATGTCATCTTGAGGAGTTCCGTATTGAAGCATCAAACCTACCTGCCAAATAATTGACGAAATATGGGATATCATAAAATATGTCCCCCATCGAACTAAATGATCCTATAAACCAGCTTCACAGACCGTAATTTGTGATGCTAACACGATTAATACGCAATAGAACAAGATTAAGAAACAAAATTTAAAGTAGCTCTTTATCACACGAAAATAATTAAATAATTTACGGTTACAGAACAATAATTATTTTAAAAAGCTGTATAACTAAATATATTATGTTATTAGGAATATTCTGTCTAAAGTAACAGCTGATCTTAGTCGAAAATGAGATCGTATTATTGATTGTTGAATTCGTTAGGTATGAAATAAAATTAGAGATTTCGTCTATTTTTTCACGATTAAAAAAGAATACCTCTATTTAGCTAAAAATGAAACGATTACAGTGGTAGATTAATTCACTTTACCAAGCATGTAAACTACTAATTTTGCAATAAATATCTTCTATATTTCTAGGTAGGTTTACTCGAAAATGTTGGGCTATTTTCATCAAAAATCCCGATACGAAATTGAAAAATTTGCCTATTTTTGTCGGTTTACAAAGTGATAGTGGAATATTGGTTTGATCAAAGAACAATAATTATTTTAAAAATGTTGTATAATTAACTAAATGTCGGTGTTATCAGGCAGGCAAGAAGTTATTTATCTGAATCTTATTTGTACCATTAGCGTTTATATACAAATGTTAGTGGTTTTCAAAAATTGATATCTCGGAAATTATTAGGTTTAGACTTATAATACGCTCATTAAAAAATAATGACTACTTTATGCAAAATTCAAAAATATTATAAGATGTAGGGTATCCCAGTAACTTAACCAAAGATTTTCGGTCTTCGTAAAGCTTTATACGTTTCTTCAGCGTACCAAACATTCACTTTTTTTAAATATTGACATCGGGTTAGGATTCTGAACATAGGATTAACATCACTCCAATAGTGAACATGTTGCGTTGTCACAGTTCCATTCGTCGAAAAGTAAACAAAACCGTTTGAGCTACGTGGGGAATAAATAAAGTTGGCTTGTTGAAAAATTTTAATATTTATTAAGGTAAAAGACTATAAATATATCGATACAACACTTTGGCATTTCTAATACTACAAACATGAATATCTAAAATGTGATATTTACAACCATCAACTCTCTCTCCCTTTTTGGTACACCAATGATGTCTTCTAAGTTTATAATATATGGCGTCCTGCAGTTTAATTCCAAAAATGTTTTAACTAAAAATTCCTCTTTAACACGTCCTTTAACGTAAATAATGTCTGCGTCTATCAGATTGTTGGATATGATATTATGTAGTTCCTTGTAATCGGTATCACCATAATTATAAAGGATACCATGATGATTTCCAAATAGATATTTGACTTGTTTCTTGCAAGCCTTACTTAAGGTGTCGAATGGTTTAACTGGTTTAAAAAAGTAACTTTTCATACTATTCCCATCATAAATAGCCAATTCTTTCGCGTAAAATTCAGGTATGTTAAATCCTTGAATATCGACTACAACGAACTTCATTGTCTGAAGACTCAAATCAAACAAGTATATTTTCATATTTTTATCGCTCTTAAGTTCGATTTCAAAAGCACACCCCCACTTTTCGATAATTTCACAGTCTTAGCACATAGATCTTATATTTTTATTTACGATCAATTCATCTTTATTCGCCAATCGTCTCAAACGAGTCTGCTTTTGAAAGTAATATAGCCTTAGTATTCAGAAAATATTAATAATATCGGAGCCTAAAACATCCTTGACACTAAAAAATCATTGTGTTTCCTAACAAAACCCATCATCTTGTCTATTTAGCTTGCTTTCCTATTGTTTAGCAGGTTAAATAAAATTATTATTTCGCTCTTTTTGTCTGTACTGAATCGTTAGGGGAATACGTTTCTAGTTCTATAAGAGAGACAGTTAAAATTTATGTAAGCAATCAAAAATCCTACACTATGAGCTACTTAGTTAAAATTTCATATTTCCTTCCTGGATCAGGCAAAATTTGTGATGTGTCGGACAAAATTTATAAACATACGAAAAAAATGCTGGATGCATTTTTAGCGTGACTTTCTATTTAATACCATCTTATTTCAAGCTATAATTCGGTTGTCAAAATGAGAATAAAATAATTTTCCCATGGTTTATGTCATCTTAAAAAAGTCAAAAGGTTATATTCTGTAGAGGGTCAGATACATTCAAATTTAAATATTTTCTCCAAGAAGAATTTTAAGATAGTATTATAGTAAATAAAAATTCTATACCTCCAATATTTCTTGGAAACATATCGTGTTCTAGCGACATAACCCAAAAGTACCTCTATTCAGAAACGCATCGTACTTTTCTTGTCAATAATTGTCTCATTGTCCCATCCATTACATTATTATAATCTTAAAGCACCTGTTACCAGCATTATCTGTTTTTATGGTTTTCATAAAACATAGCGATTACCGATGAAAATTAAACGAAAACTTAATAAATAACTTTTTTTTCAACTGAAATAGACTGATTTTCGATGGAAAAATGTTACTTATAACTAAAAATGAATATAAGACATATACGCAATGATATTTAGAATAAATCAATGTTTTCTAAAATTACTATGAAATATTCACAAAATCGTTTCGTTATAACCAAAGTAGCAAGGCTTGCAGATTTCGTATAGAGTTCAAACGCGATACTGAGATGATCTTTTTTTTTTTTATATTTTTGTAGCATAATGCACCACTACGTTGTAAGTACTTGAGAGAGGACTTTCTTGAAAAATCCTCAAATTTCTCTGCAATTTTGTTCCTTCTAGAGTTAAATTCACACAGAAAACCCCGTATTCTTATCTTTCAGGTTGGTATATTAAAAAGGGCTTATTAGTATGGTTTAGAAAACAAGCAATATTAATTAACGGATGTTTTTTCGTCGTATGAAGAGTTGAAAAATTTTTTTTTTCCACTCCAATGGTTGCGATGCAGAGAGTCGGGTTTCATCATAATCTTTCAGGGTAGCTCAGGTTTGATTGCATGTAGAGAGTCGGGTTTCATCATAATCTTTCAGGGTAGCTCAGGTTTGATTACATGTACTAAGGTTAGTGCTCCTTGCAATCGGTTTCAGGTTTGACGCGCCCCCCTCAGGTTTGTTCAGGTTTCTCAAACGTTTGAGAAACCTGAACAAACCTGAGGGGGGCGCGTCAAACGTTTGAGAAACCTGAACAAACCTGAGGGGGGCGCGTCAAACCTGAAACCGATTGCAAGGAGCACTAACCTTAGTACATGTAATCAAACCTGAGCTACCCTGAAAGATTATGATGAAACCCGACTCTCTACATGCAATCAAACCTGAGCTACCCTGAAAGATTATGATGAAACCCGACTCTCTGCATCGCAACCATTGGAGTGGAAAAAAAAAATTTTTCAACTCTTCATACGACGAAAAAACATCCGTTAATTAATATTGCTTGTTTTCTAAACCATACTAATAAGCCCTTTTTAATATACCAACCTGAAAGATAAGAATACGGGGTTTTCTGTGTGAATTTAACTCTAGAAGGAACAAAATTGCAGAGAAATTTGAGGATTTTTCAAGAAAGTCCTCTCTCAAGTACTTACAACGTAGTGGTGCATTATGCTACAAAAATATAAAAAAAAAAAAGATCATCTCAGTATCGCGTTTGAACTCTATACGAAATCTGCAAGCCTTGCTACTTTGGTTATAACGAAACGATTTTGTGAATATTTCATAGTAATTTTAGAAAACATTGATTTATTCTAAATATCATTGCGTATATGTCTTATATTCATTTTTAGTTATAAGTAACATTTTTCCATCGAAAATCAGTCTATTTCAGTTGAAAAAAAAGTTATTTATTAAGTTTTCGTTTAATTTTCATCGGTAATCGCTATGTTTTATGAAAACCATAAAAACAGATAATGCTGGTAACAGGTGCTTTAAGATTATAATAATGTAATGGATGGGACAATGAGACAATTATTGACAAGAAAAGTACGATGCGTTTCTGAATAGAGGTACTTTTGGGTTATGTCGCTAGAACACGATATGTTTCCAAGAAATATTGGAGGTATAGAATTTTTATTTACTATAATACTATCTTAAAATTCTTCTTGGAGAAAATATTTAAATTTGAATGTATCTGACCCTCTACAGAATATAACCTTTTGACTTTTTTAAGATGACATAAACCATGGAAAAATTATTTTATTCTCATTTTGACAACCGAATTATAGCTTGAAATAAGATGGTATTAAATAGAAAGTCACGCTAAAAATGCATCCAGCATTTTTTTCGTATTTTTATAAATTTTGTCCGACACATCACAAATTTTGCCTGATCCAGGAAGGAAATATGAAATTTTAACTAAGTAGCTCATAGTGTAGGATTTTTGATTGCTTACATAAATTTTAACTGTCTCTCTTATAGAACTAGAAACGTATTCCCCTAACGATTCAGTACAGACAAAAAGAGCGAAATAATAATTTTATTTAACCTGCTAAACAATAGGAAAGCAAGCTAAATAGACAAGATGATGGGTTTTGTTAGGAAACACAATGATTTTTTAGTGTCAAGGATGTTTTAGGCTCCGATATTATTAATATTTTCTGAATACTAAGGCTATATTACTTTCAAAAGCAGACTCGTTTGAGACGATTGGCGAATAAAGATGAATTGATCGTAAATAAAAATATAAGATCTATGTGCTAAGACTGTGAAATTATCGAAAAGTGGGGGTGTGCTTTTGAAATCGAACTTAAGAGCGATAAAAATATGAAAATATACTTGTTTGATTTGAGTCTTCAGACAATGAAGTTCGTTGTAGTCGATATTCAAGGATTTAACATACCTGAATTTTACGCGAAAGAATTGGCTATTTATGATGGGAATAGTATGAAAAGTTACTTTTTTAAACCAGTTAAACCATTCGACACCTTAAGTAAGGCTTGCAAGAAACAAGTCAAATATCTATTTGGAAATCATCATGGTATCCTTTATAATTATGGTGATACCGATTACAAGGAACTACATAATATCATATCCAACAATCTGATAGACGCAGACATTATTTACGTTAAAGGACGTGTTAAAGAGGAATTTTTAGTTAAAACATTTTTGGAATTAAACTGCAGGACGCCATATATTATAAACTTAGAAGACATCATTGGTGTACCAAAAAGGGAGAGAGAGTTGATGGTTGTAAATATCACATTTTAGATATTCATGTTTGTAGTATTAGAAATGCCAAAGTGTTGTATCGATATATTTATAGTCTTTTACCTTAATAAATATTAAAATTTTTCAACAAGCCAACTTTATTTATTCCCCACGTAGCTCAAACGGTTTTGTTTACTTTTCGACGAATGGAACTGTGACAACGCAACATGTTCACTATTGGAGTGATGTTAATCCTATGTTCAGAATCCTAACCCGATGTCAATATTTAAAAAAAGTGAATGTTTGGTACGCTGAAGAAACGTATAAAGCTTTACGAAGACCGAAAATCTTTGGTTAAGTTACTGGGATACCCTACATCTTATAATATTTTTGAATTTTGCATAAAGTAGTCATTATTTTTTAATGAGCGTATTATAAGTCTAAACCTAATAATTTCCGAGATATCAATTTTTGAAAACCACTAACATTTGTATATAAACGCTAATGGTACAAATAAGATTCAGATAAATAACTTCTTGCCTGCCTGATAACACCGACATTTAGTTAATTATACAACATTTTTAAAATAATTATTGTTCTTTGATCAAACCAATATTCCACTATCACTTTGTAAACCGACAAAAATAGGCAAATTTTTCAATTTCGTATCGGGATTTTTGATGAAAATAGCCCAACATTTTCGAGTAAACCTACCTAGAAATATAGAAGATATTTATTGCAAAATTAGTAGTTTACATGCTTGGTAAAGTGAATTAATCTACCACTGTAATCGTTTCATTTTTAGCTAAATAGAGGTATTCTTTTTTAATCGTGAAAAAATAGACGAAATCTCTAATTTTATTTCATACCTAACGAATTCAACAATCAATAATACGATCTCATTTTCGACTAAGATCAGCTGTTACTTTAGACAGAATATTCCTAATAACATAATATATTTAGTTATACAGCTTTTTAAAATAATTATTGTTCTGTAACCGTAAATTATTTAATTATTTTCGTGTGATAAAGAGCTACTTTAAATTTTGTTTCTTAATCTTGTTCTATTGCGTATTAATCGTGTTAGCATCACAAATTACGGTCTGTGAAGCTGGTTTATAGGATCATTTAGTTCGATGGGGGACATATTTTATGATATCCCATATTTCGTCAATTATTTGGCAGGTAGGTTTGATGCTTCAATACGGAACTCCTCAAGATGACATCAAATATTTCTAAACAAGAAGCGTTCAAGTCTATGGAATCCCATGTAAAAATAGCTGGTATGTCTGTTGCCTTCCGTAGACATTAATGACATCTCGCATGTATGCTGAAGTGTATCGTTAATAGAAATCTTGAATATTCTAGTACCTACCTATATCTTGCGTCATTATGTCAATGCTTACATTGATGTCGCCAGGTATCTTAAAATGATAGGTACATAATGTGCAAGCATTTGTGTAGAAAGCTATGTTTTTTACAAAATTTTCTCTAGGCAACCAAATTGTAATAGGGTTTTCGTAGTTCCAGTATATGTCTGGCTGCTTTAGCCTAAATAAATTGAAGTGTATTTGTAAGCAAATTAATCCTTAAAATTTATTATATCGTCTGATATAGACACTGTTTCAACTACGCGTTTTGGTAAAAAATAATTGGAAAGTAAAATTACTAAAGCACTAACAATAAATGGGGCGTGGATAAACTGGTAGATCTAAGCTCCAAAAATATACGCCTCTTATGATAAATGTTAAAAAATTGTACCGTTGCCAACGTCAAATTAAAAATCAGGATTTGGCAAACAGGACTCAACCCTCTCATTAATGCTTGATCTTCGGTATACCGAGTTTTATAAGTATTTTTAACACTCATCTGGAAATAAATGGATGCAAAAACCTCCTTTTTCCATTTTTTCAAGCCATTAAACAACAAAATTGTCATTTTTTGAAGAAACCTTGCATACATAGGTATTAGCGAGCGAATTTCGACTATTGTAGATATTTAATATTAGAAAATCAATATAGAGGTAAATCGAAAAGTGTATTTTTACGACGGCTTAAGAGGTAGTTTATGGTGATGTACATATTAGAGTTCATTTTAAAATGAACGATAATCTCCTAAACACAGACTTTTGACAATAGAACGAAATAAAAATATAGTTTGATGTGATAAGGCTATGCAGCTGCTCTTTATGGAATTTCATGTGAGCCTAGACTTTATGGATTTTTGTTATTTTTTTTTATCAGTAAAGTCATCCTATAGATATTGTTTGTTAATCCATTAAAATAGACAAAATCTTTGAATTTGTATATGATTATCCGCTGAAATACCCTTAATCTGCAGGGTACCTAACTCTACGGAGATATTTATTGCATGCAAAGGGCGGCTTTTTCAGTTTTGAAAGTATTCAACATTTGCGAAATTCATCTAAATATATACTACGCTATACTTTAATCAAACTCACAATAGAGGGAAAGCGACAGACGAGTTTTAAACTAATGTGGCTTAAAGGATAATTTGTGTTGTAAATATTAGAGTTCATTTTAAAAGAAACTATAATCTCGTGACCGACAAAAAAAAAAGTATCCATTTCGATACATCATTTCCCCTATTTTAACGTTAAAATAGTAAATTATGTTATAAGCTCGAAAAATGTAGTATTTCAGACGTAATGCGGTCGCTAACCTAAATAGCCCGAAAAACATTTTTCGTCCATATGTCATAAGTTATTTTTTATTCGATCTTGTTTTTAATGCGATTGAGAGTTGTAAAATAATGTAGAAATGAAGTGAACCTATACATTTCATCTTGCACGCTAATTTTTTGGTCTTAATGTTTGTTAGTTAACGATGAAATCTGTAATAGCGTCCGAAAAAAAAAATTTTTTTTTGACTAACATAAAAAGTGTTGTCTAGCTAGCAGGGCAATAATCAATACTTTATTGAGAAGGTTAGCTCTTCGTCTAAATATCTAATCTATAAATCGTCATTTTTTCCGACACAATCGGTTAAAAAGCATACAATTGTATGTGAACGTTTGTACAAAAACCATCGTGTTAAATCAGTTCTTATACCTGACTGACAACGCCGATCTTTAGCTTTTTTTTTACTTTGTAAAATAAAAAGATTAGTTCTTACTATCAAAGAAATTAAATATGCAAGAGAAATAGGTCGAAAAGATTAATAATAATTTATTTATTCCTAAGTTATAAATCTTAACTACATCACTTTCTAAACCAAGAAAATAGATAATCTTCCTGCATTATTCCGTACTTAGATTTATTTTTCATGAAAATAGTCGAATCTATGATTTTCGTTCAAATCCATAAGGGGCGCTTGTTTTGTATAGATGATTTATGATCTTATTTTCAACTAAAATACTAGTATAAAAAAAGTATTTCTTCCGATAAACGTGGAAGGAATAGACATTTAAACAGTTAGCCATAACATACGCATACTGACTTGCATTATTTTCATGGATTGAATGGCTACATCTTTGTGTGTGAAGTGAATTTCTTTTTAAAAAATTACAATGCGCTCAATTATGAATTTTCTAACATAACTTTTATGGATAGTGGAGTCGGATATTGGAAGAAAATATTATCATAAGGACAACTCGATTATTGATATAATTATTATGGTTTCACAGAAGTTTCTACAGAGTCAGCCATGCTGTAGCAGAGACTGTTGTAGGTCGTATTTTTTAAAAAAACCTAACAATACCTTTACTTTATATTGATAGACATATTCTATTAGAACATTTTTCTAAAATTTAGAGCCTTTGGAAATGTGATAATGCTATGAGCATCAAATATATTCAAAATATCAAAAATCCTTTGGTAGTTAGTTATTGCGGTATATTTTAATAGAGGCATAATTTATACTGTACTCCTAAATTTACGGCATATCACTTTGTTTATGTTATTATATTCACAGAGACTATTAATCTAACCAACTTTTATTTACGAAAAATTAAAAACTGAAATACTCTATTTTATTGCCGATTGTTCGCAAAGACACTTGGAGTTGTTATTTTACTTTTTCTACCTCTTTTTCCCCGGTTAAGGAGAAATATGTTAGGGGAAGTTTGGGTGCCCTCAGACGGTTATACGCGACGATTCAAGCTTTTGAAAAAGTGCTAAGGTAAGTAATTATCAATTTGAATTTTCCTATGTCGAAAGTAATGTTCTACTGATAAATCTACATGATGAAAATCTTTATTGTTCAATTGCATCTAATTTTTAAGAGTCTAGAAATAAGCAAATAATGTTCTTTAACGTTTCTTTATAAACATCTCGAGTTACCTGTCCTTCCCCTGCATCATAGAAGGGTATTTGCCGACAAAGTTTGACCATTTTTTATGATTCGCTCTACAGATGTAAACTGACGTCATTCGAGTAGTCTGAACTTGTTAGATTTTAGCTTATATTCTTATTATGTGATTTTAAAATTTTGTATGCGTTTGTTTAATTCATTGTAAAGGATTTGTTATTATGCTAATTTCAAAAGTTAAATGTTGATGAGAATATTGAATTTTTTTATTAAAATATCTAAAGTAAATATCTAATTGATTTTTTTTAGCGCTAATTGGGATTTTAATTAACTACCTCAGAGTCGGTATACACTATATTTTGCAGCGCAATTGCTTTCACACCCAGTAATGTATTATGATTTTTTTGGATGGTCGTTATATTGTGAGTTTCTTAAGTTAGCCAGATTAATAATAAATTAAAAAACCAACGTGATTTGCTTATTGTTGCCATTGAGAATTAGGGTTGTAAAATATTTAACAACCCTATATTTTTATGCTCGTGTTGAAAATAAGTTAAGATTGCTACTTTGATGCCTACGCCTAATATTCATAATTTTATTGGGGGTTCTACCTGATGACAAATACAGCTTATGATACCTATCTAGTGGGTATTTTCAGTTTAAGGACCGAATAATATAGAGTTATTGTGCATACATCATCGCAAACAAAAGGTAGCTTTTTATATTATTTCGTATTTACAATCCATTTAACTACAATTTTACACTGTGAATTAATTTTTTTTACTTTTTTCCTGAAATTGTAGCCTATTTACTTATATTATGATATTATCCGAAATTTTTATAAAAGCATTATGAGGGCTTTTACCTGATGGCGAACACAAGTTGTATAGTACCTATACCTGCTTGGTATTTTATACGTATTTAAGTTTTATTTACTTTTTATTACTCTGTTCTCATTACAAGATAGTCCTATAATTTATCCATTTCCAGTACAAAGAAATCGCTAGTTAATGGTTCTAGATGGTAATTATTTTATTGTATTTTATATAAGTGGTGCAAAAATTGGAATCAATTATTAGATATGCTACTGAATTTTAATGAGGGTCCTTCGGAATAATAAATAAAGGTTTATGTCCCTTTCTTTTTAAATCGAGTCGGCAGAGGGTTTGAGAGGGTTATTTAGGTATAAATAATTATTGCGGGGTGACAAATGTGCCGCCTTAATATACTTATCTTGTTAGACCATATAAATTAGGGTTTTATTTCGCTTTACTACCCACCAGCGGCGTTTCACTAAGATAGAAAATATAAATAATGTTTTTTACTATACCGCTTTAACAGCGGCGTTTCAACTAAGGGAAAATAATAAAAAGTCTGGTTTAAGGATGGCTCAGGTCGGATCGTAAAAAGTTGGGTTTAAGGATGGCTTATAAAAATTGGGATTTAATTATCCCGCTTTAGCAGCGGCGTTTCACTAAGGTTAAATCATAAAAAGTCTGGTTTAAGGATGACTCAGGTCGCATCGTAAAAAGTTGGGTTTAAGGATGGCTTATAAAAATTGGGATTTAATTATCCCGCTTTAGCAGCGGCGTTTCACTAAGGTTAAATCATAAAAAGTCGGGTTTTATCTCGGGTCAGATCATAAATATTCAGGTTCAAGTTAGGGTTAGATAAGAAGCCGCCTCATGAAAGCATCCGGGTTAGGTTGTAAAAAGTCGGGTTTTATCTCGGGTCAGTTCATAAATATTCAGGTTCAAGTTAGGGTTAGATAAGAAGCCGCCTCATGAAAGCATCCGGGTTAGGTCGTAAAAAGTCGGGTTTAATTTCGGGTTATTTTGTAAACAGCACCACCGAACCACCCGGGTTAGGTTATAAAACGCACCACCGAACCACCCGGGTTAGATCATAAAACGCACCACCGAACCACTTGGGTTAGATCGTAAAACGCACCACCTGCACCACCTGGGTTAGTTGCACCACCAGCACCACCAGCACCACCTGATCTCGCTCTCTCCGTTTCTAGCTACTGATATATTTTTGTGTAAAAAAAGCTTTTTACTTCAACTGACATATTTTGAACAAAGCAATTAACCTATGGAAATACAGTAAACAATTTATGTTTGGCCTAAGCAAAACAAGGCTACGCCAACAGTGGGAAGAAATTGTCAATATATGAGTCTTATTATGATTAAATAAAAGTTTATTATAGTACTGCGCCCGCTGTTTCGCCTCAGGACTCAAGAGATTGAGGTCTAAGAGTGACGTTCTTAAACAGATTTAGGCAGTGTCGTCTGCGAATAATGAACATTTTATTGGTGAAATAAAAGTTGGAAAGTCATTGACATAAATAAGGAAGCACAACGGGCCCAGAACTGATCCTTGTTGCACTCCATGATTTAACTCAAAACACCGACGAATTTTGGTTATTTAAATTAACACACTGACTTTTGTTTTTAAAATAAGACATAAGAGAAGCAAGTGTAGGCTCTCTCATTCCTAAGCCAGATAATTTGAGCGGAAGGAAGGCATGGCTAACACAATCGAATGCCCTCGTGGCGTCACATAATGTCAAGCCCCGATTTCAAACCCTCAACTATGTGATCACAACCGCCCGCAGAGCTTGATTTGTTGATCATCCTGGTTTATTTCTATATATTCATTTGAAAACTTCCCACCACGGATTTATCGAAAACCACTGATTAAAAGAAAAAACGTCGAGACACGTCAAAAGATTTGCCAAAGGGGACAACTTTTTAACCAAAAACTACTTCACCCTACTTTAAAATCGATCGATTCGTTTTCGAGAAATTTAGAAAAATCTTTATTTATCTTAATTTGTTCAGATAGAAAAAAAAACACACGAAAATATCACTTTTTATTTCAATAAGTGTTCAAAACCCAACATAAATAGCAATTCGGAAGATTAGACGTGGCAGCAACCAAATAGCAACCCGACTTTTTTTCAGCCATCTATTTATAAACACAGATAACATGGGCGAACTGTATTTATTCTTATACCTGTTTAGTTTTTTATAGTTGCTAAGGAAAAGAAATAATTTAATATGCTGTCAGTTACCTTTGCGACAATCTTGGGATAGTGAAAATTAATTTATTGATTCAGATTTTACTTCCAAAATGGTTTACACACTAGCCGAAAAAGTGGAAATGATTCTAATTTATAGTGCCCAAAATTAATGTGCTCGACAAACTGCCGTCACATTTAACGCCAGACATCCGGAAAAGATAACTTCGCATAGGTATGTTTTGGACCTTGTTACTAAATTTACTCAAACTGGATCTGTTGCAAATAGAAAACGTAATCATCGTAGAGTTTTGGATGAAGCCGCTCAAGTTGAACTTTTGGCATAAATCCTAATACTTCATTACGCAAAATTGTTGATGCGACTGGTATTTTATTAGGCTCTGTACACACAATTACTAAATTACATAAATTTCATCCATTCAAAATGAAAATATTGCAAGAGTTAACCGAAGATGATTTCGATAGGCGAGTTGAGTTTTGTGAACAAATGACTGCAGCGATTAATGATAATACCATTCATGTAAAGAATATCTGCTTCAGTGATGAATGCACATTTTATCTAAATGGATTTGTTAATAAGCATAACTGCAGGTATTGGAGCAATGAAAATCCTCACGCTTTTGTAGAAAGGCATACTCAGTACTCCCAAAAAATTAATGTATGGGCAGGCATTTTTGGAAACAAAGTTATTGGGCCATTGTTTATTAATGGGAATTTAAATGGAGGCATTTATTTAGATATGTTGGAAAATACCATCAATCCGCTTATCACTGAAACCATTGAAAACCAAATCGAAGACGATGGAAACCCTATACTTGGTGAGGCTGAAATATATTTCCAGCAAGACGGCGCTCCTCCTCACTATGTTCTTCCGGTTCGGCAATGGCTAGACGACGAGTTTCCAGATAAATGGATAGGGCGAAGAGGGCCTATAGAATGGCCTGCTAGGTCTCCTGACTTGACGCCATTAGACTTTTTTCTATGGGGCCATTTGAAATCTATTGTGTTCACTCCCCAACCTGAAAGTTTGGATGAACTTCGTCAACGCATCATCGAAAGCTGCCATGATCTCTCACAACATGTTTTTGAAAATGTCCGTCAGGAATTTGAACATCGCCTATATCATTGTTTGGCCAATAACGGGCAACATTTTGAACACTTATTGAAATAAAAAGTGATATTTTCGTTTGTTTTTTTTTCTATCTGAACAAATTAAGATAAATAAAGATTTTTTTAATTTTCTCGAAAACGAATCGACCGATTTTAAAAAATCAAACGTCAAAATAAAGCACTTTGAAAGACCTTTCAAACAAGCTATTACTTGATACCCCTTGTCATTTAAAATTTTTAAGGGGATGACCCCGGGGGGCAGAGTGTAAAAGGGCGTGAAGTAGTTTTCGGTTAAAAAGTTGTCCCCTTTCGCAGATCTTTTGACGTGTCTCGGCGTTTTTTCTTTTTATCAGTGGTTTTCGATAAATCCGTGGTGGGAAGTTTTCAAATGAACACCCTGTATATGAAACAGCACTGCAGGAAAAATCATTTATGACTCTGCAAGTAATACGTGTGGTGCTTTTTACAACTTCATTGAATGTCTATATTATTATAATGTTGGCCTTAAACTAAATTTTAAAAATTATGCTATCAATGTGTTTTTTACCACAATATAGGTTTATTTTGTTTCAGGTCACTTTTCTAATGATGCCCATGGAGATTGCGTGGGCTGTTACTGTGCAGTGGCTTGCGGGAGACGCTATGTGTAGAGTAATGAGCTTCTTTCGAACATTTGGGTTATACTTATCTGGTTTTATACTTTGTTGCATAAGTATTGATCGGTAAGACTATTTTAAGATTGGTTTATATTTTTGGACCAGAGAAAATGAGATTCTAGTTCAGCTGCGAAAATTGATTTGATATTGCAGTTAAACTTTCGGAGTAATTAAACGCAAGCGAGCTCTAAATTAAACTAATTACTAAAGTAATGCACTTGTCCAAGAATATCCTTCTCTTGGCAGACCTATTGTTTTTTAATAATTAAATAAAATTTAACTTATTTTGCCTCTAAAATTTTACTAGGGTAAATTAATACTACTTAACAATTGGTAACTTACACAGAATATTATTATGTTTAAATAATATATATGATAAGTAAGCAAATTATTCCAAAGCAGCTAGTCTCTGGGCTATATGCCCCAACAAAAGCTGCACTATAAATACAAATTTGCGGAGTTTTCACTAACACACATAGTAATAAGATACAAACTCACACAGATTACAGTAGCTACCGAAATCGTAGAATAATGCAATTTTTCGAAAAGATATATAATTGCTTGTCCTGTAATGACTAGAACTAATTAGTTCCAAACTGATTTGCATGGACATCCATTTTCCAACGTGAGAGAAGTTAATGCTCCCTCGCGAAAAGTAACTATTCACATCACATGTTTAACTAACTTAACTAAATACAAAGGCTTTGTGATGATCCCGATCCTATTTCTTCTACTACTTAAAATATTATGCTATTTTAAGTAAAACTTCATGTAGTTTCTTTAAGCAGTCTAAAACCGGCAAGACTAACAAAGAAAGTAGCTTATTACAATTCCTATTTTAAAAATATTCTTCTCCTAAAATGTCGCAAAAACTACCTGAAGATTAAACAACATGTTTATTTATAGACTAACCGCTAGCGAAAAATATGCAAAGATATGCAAATTGGGTTTCCTAAAACAGATCCCAGCCGCAGTAACAAATCTCTAGTATGTCTCATGTTTTTAATCTTTTCTGATTGGTATGAAAAAATAATGACCGCTATTGCCATAATAACGGATTATGAGACTAAAAGCCAATTGGTTCCCTAGCAGGAGATTCGAGGTGGGAAGGAATCCGACGTGTAAACCAAATAATTCCCTCATTATTTCTCAAGGAAGAAGATCGATTTCTTCCCGCCCGGTTCACCGAAAATCTTCCAATTCTCTCGTCATTTCTCAAGCAGCAAAGTGTACCTCTTTGAATCGTTTAACGGTAAATTCTTGTATTCAGACGAAGATGTGTTTTTCACTATGTAAATAAACTCCGAAGATATTCTTTAACTACTTTAAGTGAAGTAAATTTTCAAGTCATTCTCAGTTTTGTAAAACTTCTCCAGTGTTTGTTAAAGTGTCGTTAATAGATGTTTATTTTTTTATTAAAAATGACTTTTAATTGAATGTATGCATAAATAAATGAACTAGTGCCTTACGCTATGGTGAATAGTAAATAATGACGGTAAGCTAGAAAACCTTGTTCGTTCACCTTCCTTTTCTGGTAGTTTCTGCACTCTGAGTTGACATTTTGTTACCAACTGTGTTAGTAAAAATACGGCAAATTTCGCTTTTTAATTCACCGCTTGTTGGAGCAAACAGCGCAGAGAATAGCTACTTCCGCATCATTTGTTTAATCCGTATTGTATAAAGCCGGGCTCCCATCGTCTCTCGGTAAAAATATTACGAGTCAAAGGATTCGCGATTGTTTATATACTAGAGGAGTCCAGACCTGTGCGTATTTGTTGAAGCGCTCATATGATCCGACAACCTACTACGTTCATTTCTGCCGCATTTTGCGATCTCAAGAACGTTTAAATTACATGCGGACACACGACAAAAATTTTCAAATGGTCCAGAAGCCTCGCGGATTAGATCTTCCAACACGTCAGATACGCTGTTCCTAAGAACAGATCACTATGGGGTTTTTTTAAGAGGTACCCATCATTTACCATCATCGCCTCTTTTTGTTTCTTGGTTTGTTTTAGTTTCAAATAGGCACCACTCAATAATACTTACGCAGCACAAGCAATAACTTTTTCGGTACCACTCTCCATGATTACTTCGAACGGTATAAACCCGCTTATTTTGTATTTTTACTGATTATTTGGCAAGTGAACTGGCGCTGGTGATCTTCATTTATTTAAGACGTGTGAACGTAATTCACTTGTTTACTTGAATGCTCGCCAAATATTCAGTAATCTTTGTCAAGTACATGTAAAAAGTTGTATGTCCCGACAGAGCCTGTAAATACGATTGCATATCTAAGTAATCTGAATTTGCCCCGTAATAGAGGTTTGCTTATTTTATCAATTTGTATATAACAAAAGTTCATTTAAATAATCAAAGGAGTTTTGTGTATTGATTTTTTTTAATTATTAAATTAAACTATATACCTATGTTTACACTGCATTGAATTTTTTTAGGTATTACGCTGTTTTAAAACCTTTACATCTTGTCGATTTGGATAGAAGAGAAAAATGTATGATTTTAAGTGCATGGATGGGCGCGGTCTTATGCAGCACACCCCAGGTTTGTTCATCACATACCTTATTAATAAACTAAGAAAGAAGTTTAATTTTTAATGATCTACAAGACGTTACGTGACATAGTTACTGTAGTGTTTTGGGGTTGAACCAATAACCACTGGTCTCTTATCACTATTTATTTAAATTCCGATAACGCACATTTTAACAATTATTTATTTTGTTTACCTTTACCAGTAAACCAACGCAAAACTGATTCGGAACGCTCTGCCAACCACTACACTCCCTACTCCCTAGGGTCTAAATTCAGCATTTATTTACAAACTAAAACTACCTGTTTTGCAATTATTGATCAATTCACTTTTTATTGAAATCTAAATTTTCATTTAGGTACATCCCCTCAAATTTTCAGATTAATTTGTTGTCAAACCTGTACCAAGAGTAAAAGCAAAATTTTCTTGTGCTATATCTGACTGCAAATCTAAATCTAAACGTTCCCGATGATTTGCGTGTCATTTCCAAGTTAACGAAGTTCCAAGAACGCTAACTATACAGGGTGTCCCAAAAGTAATGGGACACAGAACAACAGCAGACTCCTTAAGGCGAAATAATGCGATTTATTCAAACTTGCCTTATCCCAAAATTGATAACAACCAAGATACAGGGTGTCAAAGTTTCAATTTTGTTTTCGTTTTTTTGCGATTATTTCTTAACGAAACGACATAGCAGCACAAGATTAAGGGTTTTGGGGTTTCTTAATTTGAGGAATTCAAAATTATCCATAGTTTTTGTGTAACCAGTAAAGGGCGCTATCTACGGCATGTCCCACTCATTCTAGCTGGCATAACTTTGTTTAGGCTTCTTATATTTATTGATCAAAATGTAAATAATCGAAGATATGGCACCACAAATCGCGACATTTTGTACCCAGCACATAGGTTAACCCTAACCGAAAAAAGCCCTTATTATATGTGCATCAAATTGTTTAATAAATTGCCCAATAGATTTAAAGATATTGCCAGTATAACATGTGCATCAAATTGTTCAATAAATTGCCCAATAGATTTAAAGATATTGCCAGTATAACATTATTTAAAATAAAAATAAAAATATTTCTGTTAGAGCTAGAGCCATAGGTATAGCCTGAATGATTTTTTGAATTATAGTTTTTAAGATATGTTATTTTTTTGTTCCGCGTGTGGGGTTGCTAGTCCTCCATCGGGCGCCTCCCCGGGTGGCGGATAGGGGAACGCCTCCTAGATATAGGTGGTACCGAGGAAATGAAATACTCGGGGCGGACCAAAACTAGCACCTGATGAAAGGCAGCAGTTTCATCAGTACCAAAGCATGGCGTAGGAAGATAAACTTCTCAAAACGGTGTTACTTTGGACGCGAAAAGCACAGCTGAAGCAGCCCCACTGGTTTTCGCACTGCGGTGTAGAAAGGAAACGGAACTCCTACTACACTATACTATTTCCAAATAATCTAAATAGCTAGTACAAACATAAACACGGCCCTCAGTCCGGGGCACCCCTTAAGTGGGGAGAAGGTGCTAAGAATCCCCCCCCGTCAGACACAAATAAACACCAAATATATAACAAAACGACACGAATTGCCACGTGGAACGTGCGCAGCCTATATATGGCCGGGAAGCTCGCCAACGTTGACGCAGAGATGGATAGACTGCAAATCAAGATATTGGGTCTTAGCGAAGTTCGATGGCCCGGCTTAGGAACACAAAAAACCAAACATGGCATCATATATTATTCTGGCGGTGACGATTCCGATCACCGTTATGGGGTGGCCATCATGATCACGTCCGACTTAGAAAAATCTGTTGTGGACTTCATCCCGCTGGGAGACCGAGTCATGCTACTGAAGCTGAACACCTCTCATCGCGTCATGAACATTATACAGGCGTACGCACCAACAAACGATAAAACAGATGATATGGCTGAAGACTTCTATGCCAAGCTCGATGAAGCCATGAAATTGACAAAAAATGGTGAAATTACAGTGATTCTTGGAGATTTTAATGCAAAGATTGGTGCGGAAACCGCTGACGGAGACTCTGTCGGAAAGTATGGTCTAGGAGAACGAAATACAAGAGGCGATCGACTGGCACAGTTTTGCTCCGAACAACGACTAAGTATTGCCAACACTTTTTTCAAGCTCCACATGCGACGTTTATATACTTGGCGTTCACCTGCTGATCGCGACGGACGTATTGTAAGAAATCAAATAGATTTCATTCTCATTAGACACGAATATAAAAAGTTTATTAAATCAGTCAAAACCTATCCTGGAGCAGACATCAACAGCGACCACAACCCAGTTGTGATGGACATCAAAATACGCCGCTTTGTCAAATACAAACCGGTCCCACGACAAAAACGCATTGACATAAGGAAACTCCAGAGTCCTGTAGAAAGAACACAAATCAGCCAAAAACTTGAGAACAGGCTGAAAGAATTAGAGAGCTCTAAGAACACTCAGCCAGGCGATGACATTGAGTCTTCATGGGAAGATCTGAAGGATACGTTAATTATGACCCAGGAGACCGACATTGGATTTGCAAATAACTTCAAAAAACAGGAGTGGATGACTGATGAAATCATAACACTAATGAACGAACGAAGAGAACAGAAATACAAAAATAATTTAAAGTTAAATATGCCGAAATTAACAAGCTTATTCGTGCGAAATGCAGGGAAGCCAAAGAATCATGGCTGGCGGATAAATGTACGAAAATAGAAACCCTTCAGAAGAAACATGACCTCTTTAACTTACACAAGAATATCAAGGAGCTTACAGGTAGGCAGCAAGGGGGTCACAGCGGAATATTAAGAGGTTCCAACAACGAAATACTTATAGGAGTGGTCGGAGTGGATGAGAAACTAAAGCGCTGGAAAGAATACACCGAAAATCTTTTTAATGACATGAGACCAGACTTACCCCCAGATCCAGACAAAACCAATGAAATGAGTCCCGAAATTACCAAGGAAGAAGTTAAACACGCAATTAAACTTCAAAAGAACGGAAGAGCTGTTGGTCCTGACAATGTGCACGCGGAAACCTTTAAACTCGCAGCTGCCGAGGACGGGGTTGGTCTAAATCTCATTACCACAATATTCAACCGAATGTACAGAGTCGGAAAAATACCCTCGGACTGGCTGAGATCCACTTTTGTCGCTCTGCCAAAGAAGAACAATGCATCACAATGTGACGAATACCGCATGATCAGTTGGATGTCCCACGCCTTGAAGATATTCTTGCGGATCCATTCATACACGTATATACAAAAAATGTGAGAGCTTGGTTGATCGTTCGCAATTTGGCTTTAGAAACGGAATGGGAACCCGAGAAGCTCTTTTCTCTTTGAATGTACTGACTCAGAGATGTAGAGACATGAATGCCGATATATTCGCATGCTTTATTGACTATAAAAAAGCTTTTGACTGTGTGTCACATCAAAAAATGATCAACATCCTAAAATCTACCGGGATAGACGCACAAGATCTAAAGATCATAACCGGACTTTATTGGCACCAAACAGCAACAGTCAAAATCAAAGGGTCCACATCAGAAGAGATAGCAATAAGAAGAGGCGTGCGACAGGGATGTGTATTGTCTCCCCTGCTGTTTAACCTCTACTCTGAGGCAGTGTTCAATGAAGCTCTCGAGAATACAACTGCAGGCATAAAGATCAACGGAAACATTATAAATAATCTTCGTTACGCAGATGATACCGTGGTAATAGCCAGTAGCCTACCAGAACTTCAGTCTCTTATGGGCCTTTATATGAATACGTCCAAAACCAAACTATTGGTATTCTCAAAATCACAAAGAAACGCCACCCTAAGGCTCCATGGGGAGATTATTGAACAAGTTCCATCTATAAGATACCTGTGCACGCTCGTCAACCAGCAATGCAACCCAAAACTCGAAATCAGATCAAGAATTGAACAAGCGCGGAAAACTCTGAACAGCATGAGGACACTTCTGGCAAACCGAAACCTCAACCTGGCACTCCGGACCAGAATACTTCGCTGCTACATCTTTCCCGTTCTTTTGTACGGATGCGAGAGTTGGACCATGGATGCGGCCACAGAAAGGAGAATCGACGCGTTCGAAATGTACGCCTAGAGGCGAATGCTGCGAATATCTTGGACGGAACATAAGACAAACATAGAGGTCCTGCAGCAAATGGGTAAACATAAAGAACTCCTCACGACAATCAAGGAGAGAAAGCTGCCATACCTGGGACATATCATGAGGGGCGAGCGATATGAGATTCTCCGCCTGATAATTGAAGGGAAGATCGAAGGAAAACGGTCGGTCGGCCGTAGACAGAATTCATGGCTGAAAGACTTGCGCAGATGGCTCGGACAGACGTCTATAGAAATTTTCAGAGCCGCGGTTTCTCGTACGACAATAGCCATTTGGATCGCCAACCTTCGTAGGGAGTCGGCGTCATAAGAAGAAGAAGAAGATTTTTTTGTTTGATGTCATTTCATTTTATGTAAGTATGTATGATTGTGTAATAATTGTATTTATGTAATCTGAAAGAAAGGAGTTTATTATTATTATTATATCGATCCGACTAATAAGAAAATAGGTTACTTTACTTCTTTTACATCAAAAACGTATAACTTATTGAAGTCGCTAGGAGCAACCATTTTCGAGATAATGGCATTTCATATGTCTAATTAAACTAAGTACGTGGTCCAAAAGCAACAAAAAATCGAGCAACGGTAAATTTCTGACTTAAAATTATTGTAAATTAGCCACATTTGCTAAGTGTCAAAGTTAATGCAGATATTTAAGGTTGACTTTTTTTTTCTAATAAACACGCTTTTTCCTATACGGAATTACTAATTTTATTCTAATCAAAAATTTACCTAAACCCTTAATTTTATGCTGCTATGTCGTTTTGTTAAGAAATAATCGCAAAAAAACGAAAACAAAATTAAAACTTTGACACCCTGTGCCCTGTATTCTGTATCTTGGTTGTTATCAATATTGGGATAAGGCAAGTTTGAATAAATCGAAATATTTCGCCCTAAGGAGTCTGCTGTTGCTCTGTGTCCCATTACTTTTGGGACACCCTGTATACGTGTATGGACCGATTATTTTTTTGCTTTAACACTTACACCACACAACCTCATTCGGTTTGCGATAATCTTTACAAATAACTGTTTATCCTATACTAAGTTTTAATCTTCTATGTCCTAAATTTCTTATTTGACGCTTTGCGCATTTGCCACGTTTTTAGTACAATTTTAGAATTACATACATTAGTTTTTTTCAAGTATATAATTAATAAAATTAAAGCGAGTTCTAACATTATGCCCTGATAATAATTTCGCTGGGGATTCATCAAGTAGAGCAGTGCACCGTATTTTTTTAGTCGAACCAAAATTCGCTTAGCCTCATCAGCAAATCCCTATCAAAATTTACTTTCTTTAAAAACTGTTTTACCGTCCTTACCGTATTTTCGGCACAATCATTAGTTCCAGGATTAAATGGTGAAATTGTTTTGTGTTTAGTATCCAAAATTATTAAGAACGACTGAAATTCATTAGATGTAAATTGAGGACTACCATAAGCTTTTTTTATACAGGGTGTCCGGAAATGACGATGAAAAATTTTAGGGTATGATTCTACACAAAAAGATATGAAAAAAAGTTTATATTAACATAGGTCCGGAAATGCTTCCAGATGGAGCTACAGACCCTTGAAGATGGTGTCATAAACGTGGTTTTTATTTAATTTATTGGGATCTACTTACAATACAGGAATTAACTTCTACGTATAAGTTAGAGTGATTGGAGGTCACTTTTTAAAAATATCAGGTGACCCATATTGCAACCAGTGGCGTGGGAACAAAGGCGTGGTTAGCTATTTAGGGTAATATTTTTTTTCGCCGAGTGTATTTTCATCTTTTAAATTAATTATGATTCTTTGAACATTTTTACGTAAAAACGGTTTCCTTGGTATAAAGTCGTATAGTCGACCGTTTTCGAGATAAACGGACTTAAAAGGACGACTGCAGTGCGTAAATACAGTAAACAGGCTATGTAATAAAAATAAGAAGATGCTTGAATACTATTTTAAAATGTAGTTATTCTTTTACACCCATTGCCAAAAAGAAAAACGAATTTACTGGTACCTACTACATTGGGTACATTTTTAAATTCACCTGTGGGTTCCACCAAAAACTTCATTTAAAAATGTAACGCATAGGATACCAAGCGCTTTGCAACAAATCATAGTTGGCTTAATTCAATTGTATTTGAACTTGTTTAATAAGCAACTTCACTTTCTCACTTTTTGAAGTTTTAGTTAAACAACCCGTTATTGTGACTTGTGTGTTTTTACTATTTAAGAATTTCACTAAAAAGCTGAAAAATTAATAATTACTCATTTCAAGAAATGGCACAAATGCATTTTCTGTATGGAAAAGCAAATGGTAACGCTCTCGAAGCGCGGAGATTATATCAAGAGAAGTACCCTGACAGGCAAGTTCCATGCATTCAATTTTTCATTAATGTGCATAGAAGACTTTGTGAAAAAGGATCTTTTAAACCAGATTACTCAACTGGTAGACCACGTACCACTCGAACTGTCGAAGCTGAAGAGAGAGTTCTTGAAATAGTCGCAGGTAATCCAGGGATAAGCATTAGAAGGCTAGCTACGCAAGAAGGCATTCCAAAGAGCTCGGTTTTAAAAATTTTGCATGAACAGTGTCTCTACCCATACTACATTCAAAGAGTTCAGGCTCTAAAACCCGAAGATTTTGAACCCAGGATGCAATTCTGTCGATTGCTAAGACAAAAATGGCACCGACATTATAAGTAAAATATTTTTCACTGATGAGGCCGGATTTACTAGAGACGGAATTATCAATTTCCATAATAACCACGTATGGGCAGACGAAAACCCACATGCGGTTTTTGAATGAAGGCACCAAGAAAAATTTTCCATTAATGTCTGGGCGGGAATATTTGGGGACTATTTAATAGGGCCCTACATTTGACCAAATAGATTAAACGGTGAATCATACTTAGAGTTTCTACGAAATGTGCCTTGCTTGATGATGTGCCTTATGCTCTAAGGACAGATATGTACTTCATGCAAGACGGGGCTCCACCAAATTTCAGTCTTAATGTGAGGGCACATTTAAATGAAGTTTATCCTGAGCGATGGATAGGACGAGGGGGCCCTGTAGCTTGGCCATCTCGTTCTCCAGATCTAAATCCATTAGATTATTTTTTATGAGGTTACCTAAAATCCTTAGTATACGAAGTACCAGTTCGCAGCGTTGAAGAATTAGAGCAGCGGGTGTTTGCTTGTTGTGAAGTTATAAGAAATAAACCTGGTATTTTTAGAAAAGTTAGAAGATCTATGAGAAAAAGAGTTCGAGGATGCATTGAAATGAACGGCAATAATTTTCAACACTTATTATAAAATTTATAAAAACATTGAAAAGGATTTAAAAATTTAGGGACAGCGTTGTTTATTATTTTGATATTGATTTGTTGGTATTTTTATTAATAAAATTATTATTAAAAAAAAAAGCATAAAGTCCGTTTATCTCGAAAACGGTCGACTATACGACTTTATACCAAGGGAACCTTTTTTACGTAAAAATGTTCAAAGAATCATAATTTATTTAAAATATAGAGAAAATACACTCGGCGAAAAAAAAATATTACCCTAAATAGCTAACCACGCCTTTGTTCCCACGCCACTGGTTGCAAGATGGGTCACCTGATATTTTTAAAAAGTGACCTCCAATCACTCTAACTTATACGTAGAAGTTAATTCCTGTATTGTAAGTAGATCCTAATAAATTAAATAAAAACCACGTTTATGACACCATCTGCAAGGGCCTGTAGCTCCCTCTGGAAGCATTTCCAGACCTATGTTAATATGAACTTTTTTTCATATCTTTTTATGTAGAATCATACCTTAAAACTTTTCATCGTGATTTCCGGACACCCTGTATAATGGTAGTTTTTTTCTATGCGACGTATCGTTTTCGAGATATGACCGCTCCGTATCCTTATCCGGACACCCTGTATATTATATTATACCACGTGAACTCCTCATAGTTCCAAAGTTTCAAATGACCACAATGAACCCAAAAACGAAACCTATGCTGACGAAGTCAAGGAAAAGACATTTTTTAATAATTACTAGGCTTTATTATATAGGTTTTGTTTCAAGGCGCAATAAAAAACGTTAATAATATATTATAAGGTTAATTAATATTATATGTATCCGTTGACATTAATGGTTTAAGTTTTAATTAACTGGCGATAAAAGGGTCCTTCCCATTAACATTAAATAAGTAGCTCTCTATTATTAACTTAAGTTTGAAAGTTTAATCATAATAATAATATATAGTTTACGTAATGTGTGTAGTATGTAGTAGTTGATTACAATCAGGTATAAATGATAAAACTTTTAGTTGCTTAATATCCTGTAAGACTATGTGAATAACAAACCCCGCAAACAATTCATGCAGGACGGGGTTCTGCTATAATCAATTGAATGATTTAATATTGTTTGTAAACTATATTAGTGCTTATAGATACGTAACTTTATGTCTAATTTCCAAACCAAAATTATCTTAGTCCAAAATTTACAATAACTGCAGGTAGGTATGTCAAAGTTTAGGTTGTTCGCAGTCACTTTTCGATTTTGTTAAATACGTTGGTTAATTTAGTTTCTACAGTAAATCATTTTGATATTAAAGAAAAATCGGGATCTAACTGAAATCTCTGCAAGTCGTTAGTATACAAAAAGTAATTTTATTATTATAATGCTGTTCATTTAGAAACAGCGCAGCCGTTCAGTCAATATTCCAAATACAACTATTTGATAAAAAGCTTTTAAAATCTAAATGATTACTTAACCTTTTTCTAGTTTAAGTTATTCTTTAAATTAGTTTGTAGCAAATATATCGAGATGTTAAATTTGAATATCTCCGTGCATTACTATTTTTGTTAAAAAGAAAACTAAAACATGAGAAAGGTCCTTTCCTCCTTTAACTTTTAGATTATTCTTAACATTTGCTTCTATTTACATTGCTTTTCTAGCTTATGCTAACCCCCTGCCAACCGAAAATTACAAAATATTTCCGTTTGGTCAATACCTACACCTCCGGCGTATTGTTTCGCAGTGCACAAGGAAATCACTGTGCACTATTAGTTTTAATATTGCTTTTACAATGCTATAGTTATTACTTTCACAACAACTAATATTAAAATGCAAGTACTTCGTACCAACCGTAGTATTTTTAGTCATATGTATTTTACTGCACTTCGTCCTATTTTAAACTTTTAGAGAGAGATCAGCTTTTCCACACTAGATTTTATAAAGGGGAAAGCAATCCCGCCACTGCTTAAGGATTTAACACAAGAACGAGACCTATTCTACGTCCGCCATTTCATTATAAGTCCCCATTCGCTGAATAAAAAAACTTTACTATCCCATGGTGGCCTTTATTAACTTCGAAGTCAACTAGCCCAGTTAAAATATAAGCAGTTTATTTTGACCGTTTCGTTTCGTTGATCCAAAAATTGTTTTCCGTTTTTGTTTTCATTATTTTTACGTTAACAAACGTATTTGTTCAAAGTTCGATATTTGGGGATTTTCTAGAATGGAAAATTTGTATTTAACAAACTAAAGTTGACACTTACTTCCGAGATAACGGGTACTGATAGATATATGTCAATATTTTAGTTGAAACAAGCATATCGACACAGTTGAATCTACAAAGTTTGAAAAAAATACTTTCAGTAGTACTTCCAAAAGTTCTAATTCACGCTCGTCCCAAATCCCTGTATATACCCTTTGCAAAACAATTTCCATTGCACGTCATATCCTTTCAGTGATGTCAGTTATCGGCAGTGTTGCCAGCTTGTAAACAAAATAACCGAGTAAGGGAATTACACTGGATATTTTTTTCATAAAAACGGGGAAAATTTACAAAAATAAACACAAATTTATTTACTTTATTTTTAAAATCTTCCAGGATGACAATGTATACCTAAATTGTATTGGAATAGTCATGTAAGTTTATTGTTACTTGTTTATATATGCTTTGGCTAATAATCTATTTTATTATTCCGTATTTCTATTAAAGTAGGAGAGGCAAAAATATACCTAAAATCACACGTAGGTAGTCCTTAAGTATATTTCTCCATGGTAGTCACTCAGCTTAGTTTGAGACGAAAAAATTGCATCTGCGCCCTCAACAAAATCATCTTCAATACCAGCATTAAGTATTATGTACCTAAAAAAATCTGTTTCACCTGGGCAAATTTTCTATAGTTTATATATTTGTTTACTGCATAATACCTTTTACCATCAACTTTAGTAGATCTAACACTTCTTTTAATTTCATCTTCCCAAGAACGACCAATGTTGAAAAGTCCATGTTTCATCCAAGAAAAACAATTGGTACAAGAATGCTCCTTTTTCTTTCATGTATTCTTTCAAAAATAGCAGTCGTTTGTAAGCTACGTGGGAAAGTTCTATAAGCCCTCGTCTAGATTCATCTTTTTCCATCCGAAGCCTATTTCCTTTAGGAGGATTCTTAAAGAGTTCAGACAACCATCAAACAGTTGTCTGTCTTTTAATTTCTTACTTAAAGTTGTCAAAGTTACATGTTGTTCTAAAAAAAAGTTACGGCTTAAGAATAACCAATGTAAAATATTATAGTGTTTGAATAGCACAACTTACTTATTTTGTACATTCCATAAATAGTGCCACGGACAGAACTTATATCCAATTTTGACATATTTACAACTCTCTTTGATTGAGAACGTTTCTTTTTAAGTCATTCCTATAATTTATTTTCCGAAACTGCGCTTGCAGTAGAGATATTCAAATTTAGGGCAGCTGCTACACGCTAATTAGTAAAGTAGAAATAAAATATATAGACCATAACATACTCATTAAAGTTACTTCTCTAACTGCTGTCGAGGGTAACAATGGGCCATTGTTGTTAAGTTCTTTCTGAAAATAGCTTATTGGAGAAGCTGTTAGCTCTTTGCACCGGCTATCCGTCTATTTACATGCTTCGGCACTTTTCAGCAATAGTAAACCACGTAATCGACAGAGATATGTATGTGCACTTTTGTTGTTCTTAAACAAACAGTTTTTTAATGCTACCTATGAAAAGGTCTAGAGATTTTGCTAAAAAATAGATGCACAACAACACGAGCACAGAACAGGAAAGGTTAGTTTTTCACGAAATGTAAACATAATGTCAAAACCGGCCAACCAACGAGCTGGCGCAACCGCACCGTTAATAGTTCTGTTGACAACTGTCGGTCAATAAAATTAAAATTATATTAATTCTAACAAGCTTAAATAGCAAAATATTTGCTATAAGTGGGTTTGTATCAAAGGAGAATACTTAAATTTTTTACAAAGTACATTCCATTCCTCATGAAATTTTAATATCTCTTGCCCACATTTCATTTCCTCATATTTTCTAACGGATTTACAAATATTAGCTAATTGATGACGTGCATCGGAAATTGTTTTGCAAGAACTATATATAGGTATGTATTATTAATGTGCTGATACTTTGTATGGGGTAATACACTGCGCGGCTTATTTAACGCACAATGAAAAATTTGCCTTCGTTTTTATGTATTTTCGATATTTGTAGTTCATTTTTAATGATTTCTTTTTCTAATTGTAGTTTTTTTTTAAGCATATCACTGCCTTTATTATTTTGCTTAAAAAAAGAACTTTGGTATTATACCGAGTGTTATAGAAATGTTGTGTTTTTTATGGAAATTCAAAACACCCTGTGAGATTTACTAGCCATTGCAAGTTATCGCAAATATAGTCAAATGAAGGTATCATGTTGCCTTTCCATTTTCTTTTTTGATTCATTCGTTTATCTCTGTTTTTTCATGAAATACACAATTTTTAGTTCAACGTGTTTTTGTTGACCTAAAATGCATTTATCGGAAAAGTAGCAGGCTATGAAAATGAAAGATTACACAGAAACGTCATAAAGTGAAATGTAACAAAAGCGTTATCAGGTTTGATTCTTCACTTTATCACTTTTTAGTTTGCTTTGCATACTTGTATTGGCAATTTCTAATTTTATTAAATGTAATTAAAAACAAAATGACCCAAAATGCACGCGTAAGAAGAAGTCTTTCGCCTGAGGAGTGTGCTGGAGCCATAGCACTTGTGGAAGAAGGCTTGCCACAATTTCAAGTGGACCAACGATATAGAGTGACACAATCTGCTATCTCCAGAGCATTGGCACGATTTCGGGAGACTGGTGCTAATCAAAGAAGACCTGGACAAGGACGAGCAAGGGTGACAACGAATGACCAAGATCGCTTTTTGAGGATACGGGCATTTCGAAATCGGTTTGTTACAAGCACTGCATATTTCCCATCAGTATAATTACCGTATTAGTCAAGATACAGTGCGTAGACGGTTGGCAGAAATCAGTATTATTTCCTATCGAGCCGCAACTGGTCCCCTCCCAACCGTCAACCATAGAAGGCAGCGTCTTCAATTAGCCCAGGAGCACCAAAATTGGGAAGCTCGTGAATGGGGCAATGTATTATTTAGCAATGAGCCAAGGTTTTGTCTTTTTAGTGATGACCGCCTTCGGAGAGTGTATCGACGTCCTGGTGAGAGATATGCTCAATGCAACAGTAAGCAATGGAGGAGGATCTGTTATGGTATGGGGTGGCATTAGTTTGGATGCTCGCACGGAGATAGTTCTAATTCGGGGAGGTCCTTTCACAGGTGACCTATACATGTCAGACATTTTAGAACCCCATGTGGTACCATATGCCTCATTTATTGGGGATAATTTTTCATTAATTTACGATAATGCACGCACACACGTGGCAAGAGTGGTACAAAACTATCTCCAAGAAACAGAAATTTTGACTTTGCCTTGGTCGGCAAGAAGCCCTAACATTAATCCTATTGAGCATCTATGGGATAACATGGGTCGACATGTTAGAGCCTTACTTCCTCCTCCTAGAAACTTAAATGATCTGTCGTTTAGGCTTATGGAAATATGGAATCAGATTAATTAAGACAAAATCAGAAATATGATTTTAAGTATGCCAAGAAGATACGAAGCAGTAATTAGAGCAAGGGGAGGCAATACCCGCTACTAAATGTTGTTATTTAATTTTTTTGAACAACTTCACAAATTACAATCTTTTTCCGTGTTTTTTTTTGCTATGCTTTGTGGATTTAATAAAATTAATTAATACCAGATACTGATTCTTTATTATTTACTTTAAATTGTTTTTTTATTGCGGTTGCATAATTTTAAGCATTTCGTTCATTTTGTATTTTTTAACTAAAATTTTTTTTACGAAAAACAAGTTGAACTAAAAATTGTGTGGTTCATGAAGCAACAGAGATAGACAAATAAATCAAAAAAAAATGTAAAGGAAACATGAGGCCTTCATTTGGCTATAATTGCGATAACTTGCAACGGCTAGTAAATGCCACAGGATGTTTTGAATTCCCATAAAAAAACACAAAATTTTTATAACACCCGGTATAATACCAAAGTTCCTTTTTTAAGCAAAACAATAAAGGCAGTGATATGCTTAAGAAAAAAACCTACAATTTGAAAAAAAAATCATTAAAAACGAGCCACAAATTTGGAAAATACATAACATCAAAATTGAGGCAAATTTTTCGTTATGCGTTAAATAAGCCACGCAGTGTACAGGGATATTTTTTAAGTGTCTTACCCGATTGGCGATTTTCCTGCTGACAATCATAAAAAACAAATTACATTTTTCTCAATGATTTTCGATAAGGAAGCCGAATTTAATGTCAAAAAATACATAGATTAACAAATTTGACAGATGAGACGACATTTTGAATTTTCTTAAATGGCAACCCCCATAAATAACCACACGATTGAATTGCATTTGGCGATCCGATTCTAAAACTATATAGCTGTTGATACCTATTTTCAGCCGTTTCGGAAATACGGGCGTTTCTAATTTGCCTCCATCGATTTTGTCTTTTAAGTGTATCACCCCTTTAATAAATAGACCTTCTAAGCTGAACACCTTAATTTTATTCACAGTGACATCATTTCCCGTGAGTAAGCGATCTACGCTATAGTCAAATCCGACAGATGTCAAAAAGTGACAGATAGGATGCCATTTTAAATTTTTCGGGCGAGACACTTTAAAAAATGTCCCTGTACAAAGTTTATCCTATACATTACAAACGCAATTGGCAATAGGTTTCACCAGCAATAAAAAATATCTTTGATATTCTCGGCCGGGTGTCCTCTGCTATGGCGATTTCTTAATTATTTGTTATATATTTGCCAATAAAAGTCGATTTATTATTATTATTATTATAAAAAATAATACTGCAATGACTGGTAGAGAATAGAATTATCCTCAACTGGCACACTTCAATGTTTCTGCTGGTAATAATTATGTTTTTTGCTTCCCGTAAACAGGTCGGCTACGTTCAATTGAGTAATTGACCAAATCAATCACCATTAGCTTGGAAATTAAAGCTGTCTCCATCGCAATCATTTTTCTTCTGCAACAAATTAAAGTATTTTAAAGCGATACAATTTTCACAGACACCTGAGTTTGATTAGTTTCTATTAGGAGTGTTTTAGGTTTTAGCATTGCACTTTTATACGACTGAAACGGTTTTTTTTTAAGTTTTAAAAATACACTTCAATACACTTATTTTAGTTTATAAGATTACAGTGTATGAGCGACGTATACAACAAACGCCACAATGGTATCAATATGTGACTCTTTTGATCTGTGTTAACTGAAAGCTTAAGTTGCCTTATCAATTCAGCATTACACTATCGTGATACATCAATTAATTCTGGGTGAGTCGGGAGGAATGTGCCTAACTGTAAGGGTGTAATCTATACATCAAAATAATAAGAAAAAACTCAAATGTTATTATTCAATATTCATTTGTTTTCAAGTTATAAGACAAAAACAAAATATTGCATTAATTTAGCTTTTCTGTAATAAATGGTATTATTGTTTGCTTATGCTTGTTGTGCTGTCACTATCCTATTAGTGTCAGTATAAAATGTTACATTGATTCACCGTTAACTTTCGGATTTGTATCATTTTAATTTTATAAAATGCCACACATTTATTCACGTCTCGAATACGCCAATATGGTTCTTATTTATGGTTGTGTAATGGGAATACTACAGCGGCTGCTGAAGAATATCGCGAACGATTTCCACATGAAAGAACACCGAACAGAAATGCCTTTATCAGAGTTTTCAACAAACTCTGCGAGACCGGAACGCTTCCAAGTGCTAACGTAACATCCGAACGAGCTATTCAACAGGAGTTAGAAGATATAAAAAATATTCTAGCTTTAGTAGAAGAAGATGCGACGACAAGCTTACGAAGAATTGGAATTCAGTTGGGGATTCCCCAAAAAAGAGTGATCAATACGCTTCACGAGCAAGGCTTATACCCGTACCTTGTACAGCGTGTACAAAATCTTAAACCTGGAGACTACGCCAAGCGTATGCAATTTTGTGAGTGGATAATTAATAATCGTCATCTTTTACCGCACATACTTTTTACTGACAAAGCTTCAGTCACCCGTGATATCGAAACTCCCATGTATGGTCGGATGAAAATCCTCACGCAATAGTCGAAAGTAATTTTCAACACAGGTTTTCAGTAAACGTGTGATGCGGCATAATCGATAATAATTTAATTGGCCCCGTTCTTTTGAAAAATCGCCTTACAGGGGATCACTACTTAAGTTTTTTACAAAATGAATTGCAAGGACTACTGTAGGAGATTCCTTTAAACATCAGAATTGAAATGTATAATCAACACGACGGAGCGCCTTCCCATTTCGATCGTCGGGTCAAGCAATATTTATACCAAAGGTTTCCAGGGGTTTGGATTGGTCGCGATGGTCCTATTAGTTGGCCTCCTAGATCGCCAGACCTCACGCCGTTGGACTACAATTTATGGGGTTGGTTAAAAACTGAGGTTTACAAAGTAAAAGTAGATACTAGGGATGCATTCATTAGACTCATTAGAAATGCTGTACTCAATATTGAAGAAAGGCACAAATCAATTAGAGGACCCATGCGCGCCCTTCGTAAACCAGGCAGGAAATTCTTGGAAGTCAATGGCGCTATTTTTGAAAATTTACTAAACCAATGATTTATTTAAAACGATGTTAAAGTTGGATATTTTGGTTTAACAATATTATTATTTGATTTAACGCTGTAACTTAAAAACAAATGAATATTGCATAACAACATTTGAGTTTTTTCTTATTATATTGATGCAAAGATTACACTCTTACAGTTAGGCCTATTGCTTCCGACTCACCCTGTATATCACAAAATTAAAAATTTAGAAAATTTAAAAAATATGGCTGGCGCTAAAAATAGTTTAAAATTTAGTTTAAGTAACAAACAATTTGACTACAAAATATTTACCTTTCAGATCTTCCTGTTTCACGTAGAGCACCACCCCAACATCACGTGGTATGTTCAGTGTGTAACATATCACAGTTTTCCTACCTACGCACATGAATTGGCCTACAATATTTCGGGAATGATAATAATGTATGCTTTTCCACTAACAGTCATTATATTTTCATACGCATCAATCTTACTGGAAATTTTTAGAAGAACTAGAAACCCAGGAGGGGGTAAGTAGGACTATACTAATGTATCATTAGATCAAAAGTAGAAATTATTAATTTTCCAATAATAATTGCGGAGCCAATGATTTCTCCTCACCCCTTAAAATATGAAATCAAATCAAATCAAATCAAATTTTTATTTGCCAAGATACTTTACAATAATGGTTACAAAACTTTTTTACAGTGTTCTAGAGCACAATATATCCATAGGATTTGTGTGTGCACTAAATACCTTAAATAAGTATATATCTAAATCTAATCTTTATTTAGCAACAGCTTTGTAGTGTATTAATACGTCAGACAATACTTGTAACATTTTTACATGAATTCATTTTACAGTATCATAGAATATATTTATTCTTAAGATGTACCAATTTTAACGCTAAACTGGATTTATAATAAAACTGTATAGTATAGTATTACACAGAGATTTTACATAAACCATCGTATTTTTTCACAGATCTTATGAAAGTTAGAAATAATCCAATCATTTATTTTGTGCTTTATTTTTGGATACCTGTCCTTTTTCAAGTGTGGCGGCATAAGGTTTATTATTTTAGGCATAACATACGAGATGTGTCTCTGGGTAGAGGAAGATAAAGTGGGTGGTAAGTATAAATCATTGTGTGTAATAGACCTTGTATGTATAGGGTGGTTGACATAGTTTTTTAAGGTCCTATTCTTACAACCAAAACGTATAAAATTCTTAATATAAAGTTGCCTGATGCTTAATACGTTTACTTCTTTAAACAGTTTTTCTGTGGGATACATTCTGGTCTTAAAGAGCATAATCTTCAAAATATACCTTTGCGTTATAGTTAGCGGGTAGAGAGTGTTGTTACACAGTGCACCCCAAACGATGATGCCGTAAGACAGGACAGATTCAACTAGAGCTTGATATATAATCTTGAGTATTCCCAAAGGAACCACATGGCGTAGGTCATAAAATTTGTAAAGCAAATTCCTTAGTTTTTTATTAGCGAATTCTATATGATTATGCCATGTCATGCACTGATCAAAATATATTATGCCTAAATATTTGTTATTATCTTTTCTATTTATTACTTGACTACATGTACAAGGAAGGTTATTTATATGGCAATCTAGTTGGTGTAACGTTATGGTCTGAGCAACAGGCAAATCTCTACGAGTCTTTAAAAAACACAGAAAGTGCGTTTTATTGATATAAAGTGTTAGTAAATTTGAATCTAGCCAGTGTTTAATTTTCGACATATTCCTCTCAGCTCTGTCAAAGGCACCCGCCCATGTATGATCCCTCACCAGCACCACAGTGTCGTCAGCAAAGCACACAACCTTAGCATCATTGCATGCCTCAGTAAGTGAATTGACATAAATCAGAAAAAGGACCGGACCCAGGACTGTCCCTTGCGGAACACCGCACTCCACAGGTTTTGAGTTACTTTTGTATTTATCAGGCTTTACCACCTGACTCCTTCCACTCAGATACGATTCAAACAGGTTCAAGGCTGTTCCTCTAATGCCACAGTTTTCGAGCTTTGTCAGTAAAATGCCGTGCTCCACAGTATCAAATGCCTTTGACAGATCCAAGAAGACTGCAAGTGTCTTCAAACCTTCATTAAAATTTTTTACTATGAAATTTGAAACTTCAATTATAGCATCCTCAGTACTGACCTCCTCCTGGAATCCAAATTGACATTCCGATAGAAGTTTCTCCTGTTTAAAAAATTCCCAAAGTCTAGACTTAACACATTTTTCCACAACTTTACTTAATGTGCTCATAAGAGCAATGGGTCTATAATTTGTTTTTTCTTTTCGATTACCCGACTTATACACAGGAACTATAACTGCATTTTTAAAACCAGAAGGAAAGATGCCAGTACTGAAGATACTATTTACCAGATGTATGAGAGGCTTGATTAAATATATGTGATTATTTTTTATAACATCCACCGATATTCCATCTTCACCCCCTGCTGCTCCATTTTTTAAAGAGTTTATTTGTTTTATTATTTCATTCTTAGATATAGGATGAAAAAAAATGGAATTTTTGCTTTGTCTAGTATCTGCTATTTTGCTATTAGGGATTTGTATATGTTTAGCCAAATTTGTTCCTACTTTACTAAAAAATTCATTTAGATTTTCAGCTATTAAGCGAGGCTCTGTAATTTCACTACTTTGGTCGTTTATGATGCTTTTAATGGATTTTTTTTCTACAAATTGATTAGTTACCTGATTTGTAGTACTCCATAGCTTTTTAGGATTTTTAATATTTTTGTTGATTTTATTTTTATAATAGTTTCTTTTTGTTTTACTTATTAATTTGGACACTGCTTTTCTATAATCCCTATATTTGTTTAAAGCATCAATGTTATTTGGGCTGCAAGAAGAAATTTTTTTGAGTTTGTCTCTTTCTCTTATTGAAGTTAACAGCCCTCTAGTCATCCACGGTTTAATAAAACGAAATTTCGACCTTATATGCCAAATCACTGTAGAGTCTTGAATATGCACTTGAAGAGTATTAATTAAGCTCTCTGCAATCAAGTTTGGGTCAGTTAACTGTAGACAATCCGTCCACTGTTCTCCCTCCAGTTTACTTGCTAGACGAGCGATATCCATTTTTTTTAATACACTATTTTTATCATCACACCCTGTTCCATTATTATTTTCACAAAATTCTAGATTGAGTAATAAAGGATAGTGATCAGAAACACCGCTAATCAAAATTACTGGATTAACTTTTTTGATAATATTTTTATGGTTTGTATTTTTTAGGAATATGTGATCAATACAACTCTTGTATAGTTATTTATTGTACTCTGGTATCCGTGTGATCCCAGTAAGCCAACATACTGATTCGCAACATCCGACTTGCTATCCATAATATTTAAGTTAGTATCTCCCACGAATATTTCAATCCCTCCCACTGTTGGAAGCTGGTCAAATAGGTTTCCTAAATCATTTATGTAAGCCTCTTTTTGAGTAGACGGTAACCTGTAGTGAGCAGTTATCCCTATTGCTACCTTATTTTTAAATACTACGCTTCTCAGAAACTTTGTACCTCCTATACTTATAACGTTTAAGCTTTTTACCAGTTCACTTTTAATATAGATAATAGTACCGTCACACTTATTTATTTGACTGTCGTTATGCAAGATATCATAATTTTTTATTTTAAATTGATTAAGGCTATTAAAATGTGGGTCTCTGACAACACCATTACATCAAAGTCAACATGAAATGATTGCATAAACACTAGAAAATCATTAAAATTTTTTGTAATTCCGCAGATATTGACATGAATCATATTAAAATGTGCACTATTTACAAAATACCTGGTCTGTTGAATATCATCACACACATTTGTCTTATATCCTCCTTCACTGAGGAATGATGTTGGATCAACGAACGTAAATAAATAATTGTCCTACCTTATCCCCAAAAACTACAAACAATTTCTCACAGCTTACTGGTTCTTTAAACTTTCAATATCCCCTTCACTGCGTATTCTGATAGCATTAGACTGTTCATCCTTCCTCACATAGACATATCCAGACTTTATCCATATGAATTTATGATTAAAGTTTTTGAGAGTACGTGCCTGCCTAAATAAATTTCGTTGATCCACCGTCAAATTTTCATTTAAAAATAATGAATTTGACCCTTGTAGTCCACATTTTTCATTAGTTATTTTGCCTTTTTTTATCTTTGTTCAATCAGAAACTGTTTTTGTTGGTATGTTTGAAATGATAGGAGCACTGGAGAGTTCGCCTTTTTTCTGTTTAATATGCGAACTTGATAGTCTGTAGTTTGTAACTGAGGGTCTATATAATTAATAACTTTATCTACTCTTTTTTTAACTTCACCAATGTTTCATTTTAACTCTTCTTCAGTGCTTGTAATTCCGACAATGACCACATTATTCGCTCTAGTCTCCTGATCTTTGGCTAAATTTTGTTTTTTAAGCTTCTCTAGCTCATTTGAGATATCTTCATTTGTTCTTTTTAGCTGTACGATTTCTTCTTTGAAAGCTATGTTTAACGTTTTTTGATCTTCATATTGTTGCGCATAAAACTGCAAACTGTCTTTCAAGTCCCTAATCTCACTTGTTATATCTTTTTTAAATTTAGTCATAGTTTCTATTAGGTCTTCCATATTCATATTTTGACCTTTCTTGTCTGACTCAGAAGAACTTTGACTGCTTCTTGGTGGCTCCATGGATCTTCTAATGTCTCGTTCCGTTCGCGACTTACAATCTTCGCATATCCATTTCGTTTTAAGTTTTTGGATTACCTTTAAATCAATGTCTGTAATTGCAGCACATTTCAAGTGCTCCCAATTTGTGCATTTTTCGCATTGCACTGCTCCCTGTGTTTTAGTGATTTTAAGATTACATTTTCCACACAGAGAATGATTTTTGCTGCCCGTCATACCTGATCTGCTACTAGTGGTTATAATTGCTTTATGTCAAGAATTCACAAATTCAGGCCTGGTTGGTTGGTATAGTAGGCCTGACCCACAAGGACGAAGGAAGTGCGTTTTTTACTAGATTTTTGTTTTTTATTGTTTTCAGAACACTAGATACGGTGCACTTTTACATTTCTTGGGAAAACTAGAGAATTTTAGCGGTTGAGACAACGTTTAATACAAAGGTATTGGCTGATTCCGGAACTTATGCGAAGACCCGATTTAATTTACTGGTTCTAAACTATATATTTTTGCATTTAACGACGAAGCACAGTACCGCGATGTTCACTCAACTCGATTCTACATATTCTTGACTCGATTCTACATATTCTTGATCTATGATACATATTCTTGATCTATGATATCCAATTTTATGTAAGACGTTTGATACGTAGAGAAAATAATTTTATTTATTTAATTATTACAATATAGGTAACAAATTAATGATTTATTTGTACATCGCAGCGGCGATTGACAGATGGATGTATGCAGAATTTCGTTAATTATATTAAAAATCAATGTACTAGAATCGTTTAATTTAAAAACTTGTAATAGTTTGTTTACTACTTTGATGACGCTAATAGTCATTTACGTAACAAGTAGGATATTATATTATTAACGAACGCATGTGAGAATTCACATACGTGCTTCAATAATATAGTGTTCTACGTGTTACGTAAAAATGTCTTTATAAAACTATAACTATCATTATTAATATAATGATTATTTGGGTAGAAATAATTACTTTCAATAATGAATACAGAACACAGGTAATAAGAATTTGTATTACCGTAGCAACAGGTATAGGTACGATTGCGACTAAATTGCTTCTTTCAATCATTGTCACAATTGTGTTCGAAAATTGCACATTTTAAAATTAGTTCAAGCGATGATCTGACATCTGATGTTGAGAACGAAGCTTTCAATGTTGTTTCGAATCTTGCGGCAGATCACGAAAGAAATACCAAGAAGCTTTTGATCAGTAAGATAAAGGGTATAGTGAAAAAAAGATACTTAACATCAGCCAGGGACAGGTTTCCGGGGGGAGGGGTGATATCAAATAGAACAGAAGGGGAGTAAAAAAACGATATTGTTAATGTTGTTTGAGAATATTTTCTTGGCCTCGGGGGGGTTAACCACAACCTCCCCCCCCTCCCTCGCGACTGCGTCACTGCTCAACATATTAAGCGAAAAAGGATTCTTAGTATATTTCAACGAATCAGGCAAAACAGAGAAGCCCTGATCTCTTTGGTGCTATTACTGGTGTTAAAAACAGAAATTTCAATCAAGAAGAATGTTGACAAAAATATATATGTGTACCTTAATTTCATTTAAGATGCAATAAACACACTAATGCGATAATAAATTTAAAGAAGCACTAGTGCGGTAATAAAGGTTATTATGATATTTCAAATAGTGTCAAATCATAGTCATACATGACCTCTGTATATAAAAATTAATTTTTACAAGAAACGTCAAATACCGTCAAAATAAAAATTTCTTCTAGTGCTGGAACACTGTAAGATGTCGCGACAATTAACGGCATAAAACATTAGTGTTGACAAACATTAGGAATTAAGATTCCTTTATAATTTAAAAGAGCGACACAAAATACTTGGACAAACTCTTATAAGGCCAAAATATGACCATCTAGTCCAACTTACCTTGATCTTAAAGTTGATAGTTTCCGAAATATAATAGTATTTTGTCTAATTTGGTTTCATAATAAAGCTGTTTCAATATCGTTTTCAGTATCGTAATGAACTTTTTATGAAACAGTTTTCTTTATTTTTCTAAGGTTGGTAATAATGTTCACAAATGTTTTATTTTGCTGTCGTGTATGTTTGGTTGCATTAATTCTATGAAATGAAGATAAAAAATATCAAATAATCTTGCAAATTTACTATATTATAAAAAATATCCACCTGGTTAAAATCATTTCAGGAGTGGTAAAAAAAAGTAGTGTTAATATTAACACCCGGATCAACATAATTTACCACATTTTTACACTCATATGGGACCAAAGTTGTTGTATTAAATTTGCCTATAAATTTAACTCTCTAAAAAGTTAATTTTGTGGATTGGGTGTTATTTATTCTCTTTTACGCTCTACCAGGAAAATTAATTACAATGACAATTAATTACACCATATTAGCGTGTAAATAAACCCCGCTAGAAGGTTATTTTAACACATTGAGTGTAAAACTTATTCTTTAATAGTTTTTTTACGACACCGGGTAAAAATACCTAAACCCGTGTTACCGAAAAGACAGGCGGCAAAAGTGGTGTGAAATTCTAGGAATTGACACATGACGCCGATGCTACGTGCAAGGTCAACTTTCAAGTCAGTCTGATTGTGCTCATTGAACGAAATATAGAATAATGTTATATTTAAATTAAAATATAGAAACAAAGCAAAGATCTGTAAAGTGTCAAATGAGAGTGCCTTATGAGGATCTTGTTAAATTGGGTAAACATATTAACAAAATGTAATAGAAACCTTACTAATTAGTACGCCATTTTTAAGAAACTAAGTAGGTATTTACATTGTTACAGTTTTCCTTTTAGCTTTTAAATTATTCTGATATAAGCTTATAATATAAATGTATTCCTTTTTTATATAAATACTTAGGTACCTACCTACATATTTTACTTCATAGATCTCTAAATAAATATACGATTAATACAATACTCGTCACTTTTATTCTTTTATATTGTTCCAAAGCATACTTTTATTTAGTTGTTTAGAGTTCTAATTATACATATATTAATCATGTTATTTGTTTTGTTAAGTTTAACAATGAGGTACATTAAACGTAAATATATTTATATGTTTATTTTACTAAATTGTTAAACTATATAATAGGTGTGTCATTTTGTTCAACTAGTTAAAATAATAAGTGTAAAAAATATCACAGGGTTTTCCAGTTCTGTTGTAACCATAATTTTGTTTATAAATAAACCATAAATAATACTCAATATTTTCATTCATTTAACAAACCTTTTCCAAGCGATCTGAAGATTTATATATTATATTAGTTTGATGCGGGAGTAAATGACTTAATTAAAGTGGAAAGTATTCTAGCCCTGGGTTGATTATTTTATTACACTCACTATAGTAAAGTCACACCCAAATAAAATAAAATTTACACTACAATAATGTGATATTTACACTAATTAATCACAAATTACCTTTAAAAAATGGTTTACTTTACACCTCTCATTATTTTTTTTACACCCTAGAAGGATAGGTTTACAATCTGTGAGTTTAATTTACACACGATAGTGTAAATGTACCTACCTATAAATTAGAAGAATTAACACTCATCAAAAAGTAAAAAAACCATTCAAAAATATCTTTTTTACCAGATATACTGATTGGTTAATTTACCCTATTGAGTGTGGTCCTAATATGTACCACCATTGAGTGTTAAATTTAGCACTCAATTTTTTACTGTGATACTATGATAAATAATTTGATTGTATTACCAACATAAAATGTAGGCCTAAAAATTTTGAAAATTTGTATGTTTGTTTTTAAATATGGAGTTATTTATTGAAATAATTGCCAAAATGGACAAAATAGTATAAAGCACACGTTTTATAAAGCTATTAGCGCATTTGTCCGTTATAAAACTCGCCGTAAGCGGCTCGTTTTCTAACATGGACGTGTGCGCTACAATGAGCTTTATAAAACTTGTACTTTAATATACTATTATGCAACAAGAGCATAAAGTAGTATTTTTCACGAATGGGAATTCTCAGGAGTGAAAAAAGACGATTTATGTACGAGTTTCATACAAGATTTTTGCTACGATCGTGAACGAATGACTACATAGGGTGGTTCAAGTTAATTTGTGGGCCTATTTTAAATATTAGAAACTATTTATAGCGACAGCCGCGGTGTCCAAAAATACGTACTTTAAATTTGTAATAATGACAGATTTGTCATAGAAACCCGACCTTGTTAAGAAAAGTAGATCAGCGTGAAGAAAAGTTCCAAAACGGTTCATTTTTTCACCCTCACCTAATGCGATGTGAACCATTATAGAACTTTTTTTCAAAAATGTGCTTTATGCATTGATAATATTAAAAAAAGTCGAGTTTTTATAACGAGCGTGAAAAAAAATATTTTTCTACGACTGTTAAATAAAACATTCATTATTGGGCAATTTTAGATAAATAATGATTATATAACCATTATTCAACACCTTGTAACCAATCACAGAATAGCATTTTCATTATTCAACAATTTACGAACCAATCAAGTGCTATTTACAAAATCTGTTCAAGATAGCTATAAATACAATTGACAAGACCATAATATGTCAAAATCATTCAAGTTCTTAATTTAACCGGTAATAGTTATTTACGATATAAGTGTTGTAAAGATTCATATTACAACACGAGATGTTAAAGTTGTTAAACGAGGCGTCAGCCGAGTTTAATAAAACATCGAGTGTAGTAATATGAATTTACAACAAGAATATTGTACAAAATTTTATCTACTTTCATCTATGAATAAAAATATTTGGCAAAAGGCATTTTTAAAAATAAAAATGCACCTGCTATTAAAAATCGTTTTGTAAGGGCATCTATTACAGCACTAGTGCTGTAATAGATGCCATTACAAAACGATTTACAGAACTGTAAAATTCATATTACTAAATGAAAGTAGATAAATACTTTTTTGTTTCCTCTTTTTAGTGTTTTTTGTCAGAAAACACGATTTTTTAATGATGAGTTAAGGAAGTAACACATTGCCGCAGCTTTTACAATTATTCCCAACAACGCAATTACAATTTTATTTGCCGAAAATCAAAGAAAACTTTAAACTTTACGTCAATGAAATCCCATCCATGGCCAACGTTAAAAATATTAATATAGGCCATTAAATTTTGGCATTACAGTAGCATACTTGATTATTTCGATGTTTTCATCAATCTATGAAATACATATGATTTTCAAATGGATGAATTTTAGATTAACAGCCGTAGAAAAAGCATAGTATTCTACTCGCGCTAATGACTATTATCTACTCGGATGATTTACGGCACTTGCCTACGGCTCGTGTCGCAAATAATATCCTCGTAAATAATAACTGTCATTATTGCTCGTTGAATAATATACTATTTTTGTTAACTTTTTTTCGATACACACTAAATAAAACTTTTTCCAACAAAGACAATGCCTCTACTGGGCAACATTCCAAAGGGCCTCTCTTTGAATTCATTAACAATAATTAGGGAACTTCGACCAGTCCAAAGCCTGGAGTGTGAAGGGACGACGAGTTTCAGTATGCAATAAAACATTCAAATTCAATTATCTCAGAAACGGTTGCTCGGAGGGAAACCTATCGTTTGGAAGAAAATATGCCGTGTAATAGGAATTTGTTTTTAGAAATCAAATACACCGAGGCGCAAAAAACCTATAAAGCTTTAATTATAATAAATTGTAAAATAATTTTTTCTACTGACGTTTTATAATAACCCTTTTTTGATTGTCGTTTTGATTTTTAAATAACCTCCTTTTAGGCACAGCGCGCTTAAAAGTTTTTGAAGCACGCTGTGCCTAAAAGTAATTATTTCCAATTAAAAAGTAAACACAGACTAGAACTGAACTAGAAATAGAAAATGAATCTGCAACAGCAATATCAATTAAACCTATGCCACTAGTAGAGCTGATAGAACATTCTGATTCATTACATTTAACACGCTTGTTGTTAGCGTCCAAAGATTTTTCACCAAGAATTTTTTCGGAAATTTTTCTTTTGTTTTCTGAAGAATCGTCTATATTATTATACCCCTCAGCCACGGCATTTGACCGCTAACCTTCATGTCGCTTTAGCATCAATATATCCGCTCCAGAGTCCGCTAAAAAAGTTGCTGAAAATCTTCGAAAGTAGTGGCCTGTATATTCATTTGCCTTTGGAAGCCCCATGAACTCAGCAATTTTCTTTGGTGTTGCTCCAATGGTATTAATGCCCACTGGAAGTCTGAAACATTTAAAGTTTCTGTACGTGATAAAAAATATTTTATGAGTTATGTGTGCTGGACGTAATTGGGCGTACTTTCGGACAATATTTAAGAAGTTGATGCCGTCAATAGAGTTTGCTAATTACAAAGCTTCTTGCAACATTTGTTTTAGTGTTTGGAATGGTTATTTTAATTAAAGACTCCGAAATTTCGATATTATTCATTTTTAAATATGTCAGTTCCTCTCTGCGACATGCTCCAGAGATTCCCACAATAAGAATGACTTTGTCCAATAAATAGTTCTTATCGTCTGCTTCTTTGACAATTCTTTCTATTTATTCCTTGGAAAAACTTTCGACTTTTTGGACTTATACCCCGTAGATTTCCTTTTAAAAAATGCGATTAGGTTTTTAAATGTCTTTATGTCAACATTTTTATTTAAATAAACCATCGTTCGAAGCATTGAGTAAGTACCCCACAAAGTTGATGGCTTATAGGCATCGGATAATCGTGAAAAATATGCCAAAATGACTTTTTCTGATAAGTTTTTTACCTTTTTTTCTTCACGCCAGTTTTTTAATTTTTCGTTCGTATGTGCCCTCATACAAACTCCTTGAATTTTGGGGAACAAGGTTCACCATTACCTTATTTGCGGCATTTTCAATGTCTGAGTCTTCCAAATCACTCATTTTTTACTTAATATTTGCCGCAGTTTTTGACAAAAAAATTCTTTCCAATTCTTTTTCGAGAAGTGTCAATTTTTTGACATGAAAGATGTAAATGAAACACAGGTAATAAAATGTTTGGTAAAATAAATTAAGTTTTTTATTATAAAACGCCCGTAGAAGAAATATTGTATACCATTCGTTACTAAAGTAGTCACTCTGTCGTGTTGTCCAACTCGGCTTCGCCTCGTAGGACAATTTTCACGTCGCGTGCCTAACAGACCCTTATTTCGTAACTTGTTCTATAAATAGCTATTACAGTTTCCACAAATTAAAGTTTTTATTTAGACACTCGACCACTCGACCAGTTTCGCAATACTGTTGCTTCTTTAAAGGAGTTCAAAAAATGATTTTAAATTAGTAGATATACAAGTTTAACTGAGGAAAAATCCTATAATAATATTTAGGTATAAACTAAATAAAGAGATTCAAAGGAGGTTTAAATATAATTGATCGTTCAGGAGAGTATTGTGTTAATCTATAGTTTCTTTCTGTGGAATGGTTAAAATAATTTGAATCAGTTTAATTTTTTATAAATCTAGAGTAATGTTCGTTGGCATGTTTTTCGAGATAATATGTGCTCTCTACAAATTTCCTGCAAATTCTGTTATTATAAAGTAAATATTTGGAAGGAAGCAAAAAATAATAATAATTTTGATTTGTATTTCGATCATCTATTATCAACTTTTGTACTCAACTTAAGTTTTAAAAGTATTTCAGTAAAGCTGATTTTGTATTTCTGCGCAGCAATAACTAGTAAGTGCTGATATACATACATTCCGTTGCGACCAAAAATACTATATAAAAACCTTTCGAAAAGTTAAGTGACATCTGTGATTTCACCTTACTACACGTTAATATACGAGGTAAAGATGAGCTTTTAAAATGCTCTGCAAAATTCTGTTTTTGAAAAGTTTTTCTTTACTATATATATTTTTATTATAGGTCATTAGTAAAAATGGGAAAAATAAATAAAAAGAACGATAAATAATACTAACTAATATTTCGTCATTGCACCGTTGCTGTCGATGACGGCTTGTACACGATGTGGTATGCCTAACACCAGATTTCTTGTAAATTCTGGAGATATTTCATTCTGCTTCAAGTATTTTCTGTCAGAGTTTGTCTTCTTGGTCTAAAACCATGCATATATATATATATTTTGTTATTTCTTCATCAACATTCTTAATAGAATTAAGGTCTGGACTCTTTGAACTCCATGGTAAGACGTAAACGTTCTATTCTCTGGTGAATTCTTGAACAATTCCTGTCGTGTGGATTGGTGCATTGTCGCGCTGAAAGATGTAAACCTCTCCATATACCATTGCAGCTGATGGAATCATGATTCGAAGAATAATCTCTCAATAAACAGCAGCCAATAGTCTTTTCTGAACAATTTGCAAAATTCCGGACCTCTAGCACTAATCCAGCCTAAAATATTAATCAAAAAAGTTCATTTAGATTAGTTTCATGGATAAATCTCCTGTTATATATTATCTCTCTGGATTTACATGCACGAATTTTACCGCTGTTGCACGATTGGAATGTCTTTTCGTCAGCGAATATTACTGTTTTCCATAAATTATGAGATATTGCCTACAAAATTCTGCTCTGTTCGTTTCCATCAGTCAAAAATATTTTGTTAGCAGCATATCGATTTTTTTTCATCTGACTGCTTGGCTGGAGGAATTAAGGAAATTGGTTTCTTCTTTCGCGTTTAGGGCTGCCTAAAAAGGCCGGTTTTTTAGAAAGTTGACAAGCCCGATATCTTCATCCCCGTCGAGATTTTCCTCCTAACGGAACTTGGTTTTCTTATAATTTCCCTGTATTCTTCAATTTTTTCTTGCATGATATCACTGTATTCTTGCTTACTCTTAATTCAGCAGCAATATCTCTTAAAAGTACACTGTCCCTCAATCTAGTGTAAATTATAGCTTTTTGTTCTACATTTAATGCTGGCATTAACATTTTATTTTTATATTTTAGCAAACCTAGGAAACACTGATGACATTATAATATATTATATGATAAGTCGATGACAACGAATCAAAACCTACCGATCTGCAACTTGTTATGTTACCTATATTAGTACAGAAAATTAAAGCCAATTTCCTTGTCCTTTTTTGACCGCAATGGTACATAATAAATACTGACTCATATTTTTAAAGAAAGAATGTTGGTCATATAGTTCTGGAAATGCTATGAAAACTTTTATTTCTTTCTTATAAGCTTTTAATAAAATTTGTCTTTTATGGAAGTTACACAAGAAATTCATTTGGCCAGATTTTAATTGACCCTAACTTTTATTTCATTAGTCTTAGAAAATAATGAAATATTTGGACAGGTTTGGTGGAAGACTTGTAATATAAAAAGTTTTTAGACAAGATAAGAGTCAAAAGTATATTATTATCTGCAAGTTTAAATGTATAATATGGTAGACATAACAGAACAAGAGAATAAAGCTCCACGACAAGATGACGCGTGTGAAAATTTAAATATCTTATATGTTGTAAATTGCAAAATGAGCGTATTGTCTTCACTAGTTGTGAATATTTGTTCACGAGCGTAGCTAATGGTCCAAGAGATTATGTGCAAATTATCAAGCTATTTTCATTTTAAACAAGATTTTTTGTGATTCCGTCAAAACGAAAACGAAAGTTTTTGTTTCATTTATATTCAGATTAAATCAATATCAAATGCATTTTTCTTTAGATTTCATAGAGATAGCAATGCAACAATCGTTATACACATACAGGGTGTTCATTTGAAATCTTCCCACCACGGATTTATCGAAAACCACTGATTAAAAGAAAAAACGCCGAGACACGTCTAAAAATTTGCCAAAGGGGACAACTTTTTAACCAAAAACTACTTCACCCCCTTTTACCCTCTGCCCCCGGCGGTCATCCCCTTAAAAATTTTAAATGACAAGGGGTATCAAGTAATAGCTTGTTTGAAAGGTCTTTTAAAGTGCTTTATTTTGACGTTTGATTGTTTAAAATCGGTCGATTCGTTTTCGAGAAAAGTAGAAAAATCATTATTTATCTTAATTTGTTCAGATAGAAAAAAAAACACACGACTTTTATTTCAATAAGTGTTCAAAACCCAACATAAACAGCAATTCGGAAGATTAGACGTGGCAGCAACCAAATAACAACCCTACTTTTTTTCAGCCATTTATTTATAAACACAGATAACATGGGCGAACTGTATTTATTCTTATACCTGTTTAGTTTTTTATAGTTGCTAAGGAAAAGAAAGAATTTAATTTGCTGTCAGTTACCTTTATGACGATCTTGGGATAGTGAAAATTAATTTATTGATTCAGATTTTACTTCCAAAATGGTTTACACACTAGCCGAAAAGTGGAAATGATTCTAATTTATGGTGCCCAAAATCAATGTGCTCGGCAAACTGCCGTCACATTTAACGCCAGACATCCGGAAAAGATAACTTCGCATAGGTATGTTTTGGACCTTGTTACTAAATTTACTCAAACTGGATCTGTTGCAAATAAAAAACGTAATCATCGTGGAGTTTTGGATGAAGCCGCTCAAGTTGAAGTTTTGGGTCATTTTGGCATAAATCCTAATACTTCATTACGCAAAATTGTTGATGCGACTGGTATTTCATTAGGCTCTGTACACACAGTTACTAAATTACATAAATTTCATCCATTCAAAATGAAAATATTGCAAGAGTTAACCGAAGATGATTTCGATAGGCGAGTTGAGTTTTGTGAACAAATGACTGCAGCGATTAATGATAATACATACCATTCATGTAAAGAATATCTGCTTCAGTGATGAATGCACATTTTATCTAAATGGATTTGTTAATAGGCATAACTGCAGGTATTGGAGCAATGAAAATCCTCATGCTTTTGTAGAAGGGCATACTCAGTACCCCCAAAAAATTAATGTATGGGTAGGCATTTTAGGAAACAAAGTGATTGGGCCATTGTTTATTAATGGGAATTTAAATGGAGGCATTTATTTAGATATGTTGGAAAATACCATCAATCCGCTTATCACTGAAACCATTGCAAACCAAATCGAAGACGATGGAAACCCTATATTTGATGAGGCTGAAATATATTTCCAGCAAGACGGCGCTCCTCCTCACTATGTTCTTCCGGTTCGGCAATGGCTAGACTACGAGTTTCCAGATAAATGGATAGGGCGAAGAGGGCCTACAGAATGGCCTGCTAGGTCTCTTGACTTGACGCCATTAGACTTTTTTCTATGGGGCCATTTGAAATCTATTGTGTTCACTCCCCAACCTGAAAGTTTGGATGAACTTCGTCAACGCATCATCGAAAGCTGCCATGATCTCCCACAACATGTTTTTGAAAATGTCCGTCAGGAATTTGAACATCGCCTATATCATTGTTTGGCCAATAACGGACATTTTGAACACTTATTGAAATAAAAAGTGATATTTTCGTGTGTTTTTTTTTTTCTATCTGAACAAATTAAGATAAATAAAGATTTTTCTACTTTTCTCGAAAACGGATTGACCGATTTTAAAAAATCAAACGTCAAAATAAAGCACTTTGAAAGACCTTTCAAGCAAGCTATCACTTAATACCCCTTGTCATTTAAAATTTTTAAGGGAATGACCCCGGGGGGCAGAGGGTAAAAGGGGGTGAAGTAGTTTTTGGTTAAAAAGTTGTCCCCTTTGGAAAATCTTTTGACGTGTCTCGGCGTTTTTTTTTATAATCAGTGGTTTTCGATAAATCCGTGGTGGGAAGTTTTCAAATGAACACCCTGTATATTTACCATGTAAAAGACTGTGTCGACAAATGATTACTAAAATCGGAAGAATCACCTCCGACGTTAAAAAAGTTGCAAAAGCTGAAAAGCTGTAGTTGTAATTAGCACAGTTAATTATTTTCTTAATGTTGTTTTGTCGGAAAGAATTAATGAAGGTGTGTAAAATAATATGCGTTTATGTATAACTAAATTTAGTTTAGCATTAGTGTTAAAATAAACTCATTGTAGCACTAGTGCTAAAAAACCCATTTTTGACAATGAAAATTGATTTGAATTTGAAATTTTGAATTAAAGCTTAACTCTAGAAACTAGAACAACTGTGGCTGTCCTTACTATACCAGCTACACAAGGAAACGAAATAGACCTTGAACATTATAGACCAATCTCTATTAAGTTACTTGTATACTCTAAGATATTATCAGCGCAACTAAGAGATTAAATTGGTAAGATAAGAAATCAATAGAATATAATCGATCCTTAACTATGGCTAAAAGCTCTCAATAAAAGCCGCTTTGACTGTTGATACACTAAACATATAGTGTAACATGTATAAAAACGCGACGACGACAATAAAGCTAAACTGAACGCGCCGTTAGATAAGGGCGCACAATGTCACCAAAACTATTCATAACTGCCCTAGGCCTGAACAGCATCTAGGCAACCAGATGTCTGAAATCAACCAAGGCCAAAACTGGTTCATTTGTTATTATTGTAAATTTTAATCTAGCTGTAACGATAAAAGTATTTACAAAACATTCCTTCAAAACTTCCGAATGGAATATCAGGTGACTTAGAACGAATGACGAAAAAAGATCATCAGATCATCCAAGCTCTGGAGATGATAAAACTGTTGCTTCTCGTAGTCAAAGATGTCCTACCGTAGAACAAGGGTCTCCACAAATGATGCAATAAAACCAAACACCTCTGTGTGTTTCATTACATTCACTCTACTTTGAGATATGGACTGCTTCTATAAAGTAAATAACTTTGAGATAACTGCAGTTCAACTATCGGTGCTTTCTCTACCTCAAGAAACAACTTGCAGGTATCAGCAACAAAAGAAGATGAAAAAAACTAACTTCGCTTCGCGGATGATAAAGTTTAAATAACTGATAATCCTAAAGAACAAAAATAAATGGTAAATGCATCTGACTCAAAAAAAAAGTAAATCTATGTGAAACATAACTCCACACAAAAGATTTGGAGTCTCAGGCGACAAAATCCAATTGGTAAATATGTATATATTCCATATGCATAAGTATATATTGGACATGAAATCAGAATGGACTGAGGTAAACAGACATGCAAAATGCCAAGCAGAGAAAATGCTTCGAGTCACCTTAAGAGACAAGATTAGAAACAAGGATTTGTGACGTTGAGTAGGTGGTACAGACATTATAACGCGCCATAGCTTATACCCAAAGTCCCCAAATTCTATCAGTGACACATTTAATGCCAATCACCAAATGTAGGAAGTGGCAGAATAAAAATAATTTTTTTTCTATGATAGAGCACAGCATTGCAGGACTAATCCTTTATGGCGCTCTGCGAGCGGTGCTTGTGTGCAGAGAACGATTCACGTAGGTCTTGAATCTTTAGAGATTATACTCGTTGGGGAACACGGGCTCAGGTTGTACAAGCAAATGTTTATAAATCCAAATAATGAAGATTACCGCTATAATTACAGTGAACTTAAGAGACGATGTTGCCATTCATAGCCACCCTAGTTAATTTTAAGCTTAGTAATTATTCTTACTTCGTAGTTCGTGTGTAATACAGCGTTTGTTTAATCGTGTGTCAGTCATGGAAAATATGTGCGAGCCCAATGTATCGCAGGAGATAACCCTGTCGAAAAGCAGAAAACACTATTCTGTGGAAGCTAAGGAAGTTACAAACAATGTTTATTCAACTCTTATTGAACGTGCAGTCAGCAAGCAAACAGCCTTAGAAGAAACGGATACAATAACAAAAATTCCAACATTAACTGTATGGAAAATTGCGAATAATCCCATTTTAGCGAGGAAAAAAATAACCGATGCTGGCATTTTCTCGGAGGTAGATGGAAGTGATCAAGATATAATACGGCGTAAAATTTACAAATTATATTATATACAAAGAATATATAATATATTATACAAAGAACAAAGCCTGCCTACATTAGATAATTTAATTAAGAGGCTTGAAAGAGATGAAACCGGCGTTAAATGTGGCAGACCAACGTTATGGAAGTGTATCCAACATATGGGTTTTAGATTTAAAAAAATTAACAAATGACAAATTTTAATGGAATCCAGTAGAATTCGGGAAAGGCGGTTCGAATATCTACAAAAAATTAGGACTTACAGAGATCAGCAAAGGCCGATTATTTACTTGGATGAAACCTGGTTCGACACATATGATACTACATGATGATATTTAATGTCTTACTTATTTTTATTATTAACCATGACTAAATTCTAAGCAAAATACGGACCTGTTCGGCCATATTTTAATTTTACAACTGTCCCGGGTCTTTCCTAATGCTAATAGGGATCAGTTCGTCACTTTCTTATATCTCTGAACAGACTTTACCTAATCTTGCTGCCTTAACAAATTAATAAACTTCTCGCAATGTAAACAATTCGAGTTATATTTTAATTCGGGACCGACGAAGTTTAACGTATGGCCGGGTCTGTATGACCCAACCGAAGGGATGCGCGGCGACCTTACTATAGGGGCATAATCCGTCTTCCCAAACTATACCTGATGACCTGTATTATTTGAATTATACATAGTACCATAATATACTGAAGTTGTCACCAATTTATTTAGGTATGAATTACTATTCTAAAACTATTTAAAACAAACTATTGTTTAGAACTTAGTTTTGTTGTAAAGACTCCAGATTTCCTGTTATATTAACAATATAATTCGATTATTTCGTACCTACCTAGAATAATTGCTTCGGGGCTTGCTCCCATGCAGCTTGTCCCAAATAATACGTGCCAGGGTTCTTCAGTGTTAAATTTCTCTTAATTTAAATACTCATTTGAAACGCAAATTAAATCATCATCTAAAGAATTAGGGCGCGAAATAAGGTTAAACTGCAGGACTTTACACGGCTTTCGTAACAAATGGGTCCAAATAATTTAATTCCAAACTTTAGATTTACGTGATGAAAAGTCGCGTAGATTTAAATTAAAAAGTTACCTAAATAAATTGAGCGAAACCACTTCGCTTTTCAAAATTAAACTGTAACATACATGTAAGGGTTCCAATATAAAATATATACCTAAATATAATTTACATAATGTCAGAAGAAACATATACAGTGTGTCCCGCTTTCATCTTTATTTACCGTTGGCGTGCGGTGTTGGTGGGGTAAAAAAGGCTTTTTTTTCAAAAGGATATTAGGGCTTATTTTAGATAACTGTTTCTATTAGATTTAGAATCGGCATCTCCAAAAACCGCAATTCGCACGAATTGTCAATAAGTAAAGCAGTGTTACTTAACTGTTAATAAGATGGCACAAAACCAAAGAGTAGTTCTTACAAATGGAAAAAAGTAGAAATTATCCGCTTATTTGGTAATAATGAAAGATCTACGCGTCAGCTTGCTGGAATATTCAACAAAAGGCATCAGGATCGAGCACCAATTACTCACGATACCGTTGCCAAAATCAACAGATTGTTCGCAAGGACTGAAGCGGTTTTCAAGACAAGACCAAGCAGGTACAATTTAAATCAAAAACATTATCCAGACGACGAACGTATCTTAGCAGAATTTCGAAACAACCCAAATGGTAGTATAAAGGTAGTTGCGAGGATACTGAATTTAACGAAAAACAAAATATGGAGGTGTTTGAAACGCAATAGGATTAGGGCATTTAAACCTAAATTTCTACATACTCTGTTAAATGATGATTTTGAGCGGCGGTTTGAATTTTGCTTATGGTTGCAAGGTAACTATCTTTTTCTGAAGAACATTATGTTTACTGACGAGGCAACGTTTACGACAAACGGTGTGGTATGTAGTCAAAATTGTAGGTTTTGGGCAGCCGAAAATCTGAATTGGGTAATTAATTGTAAAAATCAGTACAGTGAAAAAGTGTGATGTGGCATATTTAACGAAATTTTCTACATTTTTTGCTAAATGATTTTTATGATTTTCTCGTGGACTTGCCTTTAGCACAGAAACAAAACTTTATCTTTCAGTTAGATGGTGCCCCCGCACATTATTCTATGATAGTTAGGAACTTTTTAAATGCAACTTTCCCAATGAAGTGGATAGGTAGAAATTATCCTTTAGAACCATGGCCCCCCAGATCGCCGGAAATAACCGCTTGTGACTTTTTTCTGTGGGGGTACTTGAAAAATAAAGTATATGCTACTCGGCCGCGTAATAGAGAGGAATTTTGCATTAGAATTAGGCAAGCGTGTCAGCCTTACTTACTCACCAAACTTTAAGAAAAGTGAATGTACGTTTAAAAAGAATTGTTAAAAAGTGTATTGTTTTAGAAGGTATATGTTGAAAACACAAGAATCTAAAATAACGTAATTTTGTTAGCACAGTTACAAATAAAGAATTTATTAAAACAATACATTTTTTGTTGCTAAAATCTGCTCTTGTGTACTTGAAAATATGAATTAAGGGGTTTTTGGGGATGCTGATTCTAAATCTGATAGAAACAGTTATTTAAAATAAGCCCCAATATCCTTTTTCAAAAAAAGAAGCCTTTTTACCTCACCAACACCGCACGCCAATGGTAAATAAAAATGTTCACTATGCCAAATACTTCATTTTTCCAACATACAATTACCACCTAAATTTCAAGAAATCTCATTATTAATAACTGAGATATTAGGGTGTATTCATTAAAAGCGGGACACACTGTATATGTAATTATGTATACATTAAGATAACATGAATTAAATTAGCTCAAAACTTTTTCGCTGTAAAATACTACTTTTGTATTTAATGCCATGAATAACAGATGAGTTTTAACAACAAACTTAAGTATGCAGCATAGAACATGCCAACAGCCTTGTAGAATGAAATTAACTTGTTTCTAAATTTTAACTAACATTAATTTATTATTTAACATAACAATTGTTTTGTTTCTCCAACACTGTAGCTTCTTAAGATGTTTCTAACAGAATGAAATGTATGCCAAAAAGATATATTAGGTACCTAAGCAATCAAAAATTATACTAAAATAATATAATATAATAATAATTAAACAAAAAGAAATGGTAAATGTACCTGAGTCAAAAAGAAGTAAATTTATGTGGAACACAACCATAAACAAAAGATTGAATGTCTCAGGTGACAAAAGCTAATTGATAAATATGTATACAGGGTCGTTGGTATGTAGGTATGGGAACGGTCGATTATTTCTTAAAGTAAAACAGCTAGCAAAACATAATTAGGACCAAAGTTTTAGGGTTTTTTAAAGTCTATAAAAATTTTAAAAGAATAAGTATACAGGATGAGTCAGAAAGCCGTAGGAAAACAAAGTTACCTTTTTTTTAATCGAACACCCTCTGTCCTAGAATATTTTTGGATTTAACATTAAATTACAATTATGTTTTAATAAATACATTATATGTCTAAACCTAATAGTTTCCGAGATATTGACTGTTGAAAAATTACATTTTTGAACTTTGACAACCTTTAGCTTTCTAACGGTACGTCTTAGAGTAAAACGGTTTACATATCCCTATCTTAGTTTTTTATTATCTTCCTACTGGTGTCAACTTCTGGTTAAACCGGATGTAACTCAAAAGCCGGAAATATAGTACTTCCGGTTTAACCGGAAGTTTACATCTTTGGGAAAATAATAAAAAAGTAAGATAGGGATTCGTCAAACTTGCAGTATATCGATAGTTTCATGAGCAGCGTGACATGTGGCACCGTCTTGCTGGAACCACATATCCTCCAAATCAAGTGCATCTATATTTGGCCACAAAAAATTTCTTAACATCTGTCGATATCGTTCACCATTCACTGTAACTGCATCTCCTTCCTTATTTTGGAAAAAAAATGGTCCGATGATGCAACCATACCATAAACTACACCATACAGTTACCTTTAGCGGATACAAAGGCTTCTCATGAATCTGTTGTGGATTGTTTTCACACCAAAAACGGCAATTTTGCTTGTTAACGTATCCACTTAACCAAAAATGAGCTTCATCCGAAAAGATAATTTTTTTGGCAAAATTAGGATCCCTTTCAAGTTGTTCTAAACTCCAAGCAGCAAATTCTCTGCGCCGACGATGCTCCAGTGGCTTAAGTTCTTGGGTCAAAACAATCTTATACGGGTGTGAATTCAAGTCTTCTTTCAAAATACGCCAAGTTGTCGTTTTATTAATCCTTAACTCTTGAGCACGACGAGGAATTGATAAATTTGGATACACTGCAACACTAGCTCTTACAGCAGCAATATTCTCAACAGTTCTTGCGTTTCGATGTCTTCTTGGTATTTTTGCATCGTGAAGAGTAAAATTATTTTCAAATTTCTCAACGATGCGACGAATGGCAAGCAAAGAAGGACGATTATTTACACCAAAGTTCTCGCGATAAGTGTTCACAAAAGATCGTCTATTTTCATACAATTTTTGGATAATAACCAAACGTCCTTGAAGCGCGTATTTAGCCATAATAAATTGTTATAGTTTACTGACAATAACTGACAACTGGTGACAGGTATAACTTTATTACTATGGTTACCATATCGTTTCAAAATCATATCGTTCTTATTGGAAAACCCTTTATATATTTTTTTTTTGATAGGGCACAGCACTGCAGGATTAACACGGCCTCAGGTTAATGTGAATGTATTTTTATCTATATAATGAAAATTGCCGCTACAATTACAGTGAACTTAAGAAGCGACGTTGTCATGCAAGCAAACTCAAATTTCTCCAACACTGTAGCTTCTAAAGATGTTTCCAACAGAATGAAATCTATGACAGAAAGATATATATTAACAAAGTAATCAAGAATTATACTATTATAGATTATGTTAATAATATTCAATAACAGGGAATTCCGTGAGCCGCGACTTAATAAAATCTTTTTGAATTGAATAAAGTTCAATTGAATAGATATCTTTTGCAAGTTTAGTGTAAACTGAATATAAAAGAATGGTAGAAACTGGCGCAAATAAAAATTTTACGTACATTTCATAGTCTAAGAAACACAGTCAAAGGAAAAACAAATTAATATCAGATTAGGTTAGCACGTATTTTATGTTATTTATATATACAGACAGAGTTTTAAGCCATTTTACAATTTTTAAATTAAATAACTTCACGGATATAAATTTTTTTTTATTGCTACTCTGCAAATATAATTATTATTATTTTTATTCTAAAAGTAGAATATTGCGAGAAATTTATTACTAAAGAACTCGTCAAAGCTAGTAGGGCATATTATTACAGCCTGGAATATTACCAAGACACTTTTGAACATTATCTCTTACCTTACTTTACTACTTTTTACTTTTTATGTTATTTAGAACTTGCTGGAAAACTGCGCGTAGTACATTATTAGTGACCGCCAGTATGGATTCCGTAAGTCTAAATCAACAGGAGACCATCTCGCTTATGTTACTCACGTTTGGAACAACGCAGTGGAACATCATGAGGAGTCCCAGGCGGCAGCACTGAGTATTTCCAAGGGCTTTGACCGAGTTTGACATTAGGGTCTCCTAACTAAAGTAAGAGCATACGGAACGCCGGTTCAATTTTTTTAATGGCTGTCGAGCGTTCTTAAAGACTGTTCTCTGAGAGTGGCGATGGACGGAATTCTTTTAGACACATTTAACATCAACGCCGAAGTCCTCAAAGTTCCATATTGTCGCCCACCCTCTTTGTACTATACATTAACGATCTTTTGGAAAAAACTAAAGAATCCTATATATAGCTTCGCTGATGACAGCATACTTATTTCATCTTTTACTTTGAATGCTCGAACATCCACTGCCAATGCACATCTCTATAGGCAGCAAAAGGTCTTACATCTCAACAAAGACTTGGAAGAAATTCTGTTTTGGGGTGACAGTAACCAATAACTTAAAAAATTGTTAGCGAAGTAGAAAAAGCAGATTCAAGGACTTAATTTAAAATGTAAACTACTCAAATAATTACAGATTGGGACTTGCCTAACACAAAAGTAAATAAAATGACTGGTGAAATAAATGTTAGGTATATTCGGTGAAGTTACGAGAAATCAGTTTTCGTGAAATGCTAGAAAGCTGGAGACTAAAAATACTTAGATGTTTTTTGGAAAATAATTAGCGGTAAAATAATAAAAAATACAGAATGGTTGGATAGGCAAGTAAAATAATTTTGTATAAAAAGCACATAGAGCAGCTAAATAACCCTAAAATATTACAATATGAGAGAAGACAACGCAGTAGTGAAATTAGCAATGATGTAAGAACATTTGTAAACGAGTTTTTGGAATAGGACGATAACGCTAGATTTGTGCCCGGGGAAAAAGGAGTTTGGTGTCAAGGGAAATTAAAAAGTCAGAAAATAATTTGACTTGATTCATTTAAAAATCTACAATAAATGTTCTTGGCAATGAACAAGATACAAGATTTCGATGGCGACTTATTGGAGATATATACCTTTTTGGGTTGTTTATAAACATGTAAATATGTAACTGATCATTTGAAAAATGTTTAATGCTAAATTAATATCTGCCAAACGTCCAGATTATCTTCTGAAAGAATTGTTCTGCGACGAAAATAATAAAATAATATATTTGTTTCTTGTTTATTGGGTTTTTTGGTATCGGTTAAGCTTACCGAAAGCGTGTATTTTGAAAAACACAAACTTAAAATAAGTTTGTGTACAAAGTTGTCCCTTATCCTTTTCGTCAGACCCAATCCTTGGACGCGTTTCGCCGTTTTCGGCTCTTCAGCAAGGCTCCGGGTCTGACGGAAAGGTAAGGGACCTCAAAGTGCTTTAAAACAGAAATGTAAGTTTACGAATGAGGTCCCTTACCTTTCCGTCAGCAGATATGCTTAACGTTGGGAAAACAACAATATATAAAGATTTAAGAAGTAGTCCATGTTCTGTGGCGAGATTGTAAATAGAAATAAAGGTCTGTCTTTACCACCAAATAACTTTATTTGCCCCTCTAGGGTAGAAAACAAGGGTTATAGAAAATACATAAAATGATGAAGAATTAAAATAAATTTCTTAACGTTGTACTAGTTTCGACTTTAGGGAAAGTCATCTTCAGCAACTAATCATTTAAGAAATTTTGTTATGAAAAGTAGTTAAAACAGTTGGGAGAACAATGGGTGATTCAACAATAAAATATAATGAAATGCAGATTTTGCAACCATTGGAATAGACAGCAGCTTATTATAAGAACGATGTATCTCTATGCAATGGTAGGAGATGATTTAAACGCAAGTAGGATAAAAGGCCTTAATCATAATATTATAGTGATTTAAGAATGTTGAAGTTAGAACATGTTGTAAAAGAAGAAATTTTAATATGTCAATTCATTCTTAGTTTAACTACTTTTCATAACAAAATTTCTTAAATGATTAGTTGCTGAAGATGACTTTCCCTAAAGTCGAAACTAGTACAACGTTAAGAAATTTATTTTAATTCTTCATCATTTTATGTATTTTCTATAACCCTTGTTTTCTACCCTAGAGGGGCAAATAAAGTTATTTGGTGGTAAAGACAGACCTTTATTTCTATTAACAATATATAAACTTTTAAAAGAAGAAAATAGTGTTGGCGTCAAACCTCCAACAACTTCTCCCGGACGACCAAAACTTGAGTTGGATGACGTTTCAATGCAGAGAATAAGGCGAAAAGCTCATAGTTTCTTTTTAAAAAAAGAAATTCCCACGCTTCGGAAATTATTTTAAAAAATGGGGTTTTGCTGAAAAAATAGGCAATCGATTTTAATGGACAGAAGCGATATCGTCTGTTGGAGAAGAAAATACTTAAGAAGCATCCGGAAAGCCAGAGAAGAAAACAAGAGAATATTTTACCTATAAGAAACATGGTTAAATGAAGGCCACACTATGACTAAATTTTGGCAGGATGAAAATATTAAAAGTTCAATGCCAGCTTTTTTAGAACGATTGTCCACAGGATTATGACTGCCGTCTGGAAAAGAACATCAACTTATCCTAACCCATATTGGAATTTCTGAAGGCCTCGTTAAAGGTGGTCTATTGATGTTCCAATCTAAAAATACAGGAGACTCTCACGAAGATATGAATGCCGATATCTTTGAAGAATGGTTCGAGCAAATGTTGGATCTTATGCCAAAAAATGCAATAGGTGTATTGGATAATACAAGTTATCACTCTAGGCTGACGGAAAGTTACCGACAAGTGCATTGTGTTAAGAGTGAAATAACAGAATGGCTAAGTTTACGACAATAGAATTTCCATTGGATTCCTTAAAAAATGAACTATTGGTCCTAGCCAATTTACATAAAAATGCATTTAAAATCTATGTAGTCGATGAGATGGCAAAGTTACGAGAGGTATCTGTGCTCAGACTCCCTCCTTACCACTGCAAATTAAACCCGATCGAACTTATATGGGCTCACATAAAGACAGATGTCGCCAGAAAATACACGACTTATAAAATGATGGAATTAAAAAGACTCTTTAATAAAGCTATGGGTAGAATCAGTGCGGAAAAAATGTATCGATCATGTGATAGAAGAAGAAGTCAAAATGTGGCCAGTAGATATAATTATCGAAGAAATGGTTGAACCGCTTATTATAAATGATGTTAATAATAGTTCATCTTTCGAATCGGACTATGATTATTTGGTTTGTTTGTAAGATTCTATAGTATATCTTGTTCTTGTAATTATATTATATAAAATAGTACCACCTATAGTTATTAATTAATTAATGCGGTTTTTTAGATGTTTTCGTATGTTATAAATACCTATGAATATAATATAATACAATTTTAGGAAAATATGCATGTTTAAGATTTTTAATTTAAATACTCCCCCAATACACGCTCCTGGCGAAGGGGTTTTTCCAATAATAATGGTAAATCCTAAAATATAACAATAGCTTGCGATAAAATCGAGATGGACCTGCCTAAAGAATGCTCATTATTTGGATCCTATAATGTAAACACAATATATTTTAAGGGATGGTGTTTAAATTGTTCTTGATACCCCTGTATGAGTTTTGCATATTTAATGAGCATTCATTACTTCGCGCTATTTAATGGTAGACTAAGGTAGAAAAAAAATTAAATGCAAAATATTATAAATAGCAAAAGTTATTTACTTTTTTTTTAAACTAAATAGCTTTTGGTCCACATTTTAAGTAGATAATTATTAAGTGTCGTCTAGATAATCGGTAAACAGAAAAAAAAAAGTGTTACGCCAGTATGGTCTTGACAGTTTATTATAGATAAAAAAGGCGCTGCGGTAAACAAATTATACTTTTATGAAAATATAAAGGTCATTATAAAGATAGGCAGAACGAAAGCGAATGCCGTCAGATGCAAAAACCAACTTTAGCGATAAGAGAGATCCCGGCTTCTATTGGGACAATGGCACATTTGGGAGTAATATGGATAAAACTTTGGATTATCCCGAATTTCGCCACTTTTTCTATCAGGCTATATGCTATTTTATTCTAAAACGAATAAACTTTTATATTATATTTTCGGACAAGTAGGTACATCTACTTCAGAGTAACAAATCTAATTTGGCGAAGTAGGTAACTTTCTCTCTGAAAACTGGAACTGCTAAGTGCTATAAATGATCCAATTTATTGTTTCAGTTCGGTTTCAGCGAATTCATCATTATTATAAGTTTTGAGACGCGGTAGGTGAAATAAAATTGTAAGCATTTATCGAATATTCTTTAAAGGGCATTACTAAACCTCAAATAGAAAATTTTAATAAATATATAAACTTAAAAATGGGTCTCAATGTTTTCTGATTAGAGTGCATTTGTAAAGTAGCGAATAAATTCAAAAAAATAGGGAGTTTGTAAAAAAAACGCTCGGACCCATCGATTTGTATTTCCAGTTTAGAGTTTTTTAACGTTGCAGCGAAATATACAGGGTATATCAAAAAATAGATATGACGTCTTCCCTTTTTTTTACATGGAAACTCTAATTTTTTTATTGCTGGATTAGAAAGGACACATTTTTTTACATATGGAAGTTAACTTAGGGTAGTGGTTGCATAAGGAAATTTTGAAGAAAAATTGTCTTAAAAATTGAAAATATGAAATATGTATCTAAAATAAATGTCGAATTGAGCACCCTTGACAATCTGTTTTACGTGTAAAACATGCAGCACGTTACGAGTATTGTTATTTTATTTACTTACTTGGTTGTCAGTGTCCTAAAAAGTTAATATTGTACATTTTGTTTTTTATTTTATGTATTTAAATATTAGCAACTATTGTTTACTCTTTTTGACAGACCGAAGCAGTGTGACCGTGGGCTTACCTACTTAAAAAAAATACTTTTATTTCGTAAAAATGAAAAAATTAAGCGAACGTGAAAGAATTGAAATCTTGTGCATGATTAGTTTTGGAGATAGGTCGCGCACTCAGACAGAAGTGGTTGACTGGTTTAATGCAACTCACCCTGATCGACCGGATATTAGCCAAAGTATAGTAAGCAGAGTTGAGGAAAATTTTCGGGAATTTGGGCATGTTCGAGATATTCAATAATTCCCTCAATAACTAAAGAAGATAAGCTTAACGTTCTGTTAACAGTAAAAGATAATTATGAAACACCAATTATGGAAACGGCTTCTATTATTCATTTGGCGCGATCGCCTATGCATATCAAGAAAGCAAAGTTCCATCCCTACAAGACATTCCTAGATCAGGAGCTGTCGAAAGATGATTTTGCTCGGCGAGCTGAATTTTGTGAGCAAATGCAACAATCTTTTAACGGCATCGATAACTTTGTAAAATAATTATTTTATCTAACGAAGCGACATTTACATTAAACGCTCATGTGAGTAGAAAAGATTGTCCTTATTGGGCAAGCCAAAATCCTCATTGGATTTCAGAATATCATACACAACATCATCAAAAAGTGAACGTGTGGTGCGGTATATTTGACGGTAGAGGTTTAGGTCCTTACTTCATTAAAAATCGTAAGGTTACTGGTGCGAGTTATTTGGAGTTTCTTCAAAATGACCTCATCCCCACTTTAGCGTGACCTCTTTTTTCAACAAGATGAAGCCCCGTCATATTACGCTTTACCTGTTCGCGCCTATTTAGATGAAGTTTTTCCAAATCGTTGATAAGGTAGGAGAGGGATGATTGAGTGGCCACCCAGATCGCCAGATTTAACCTCTCTTAATTTTTTCTTGCGAGGTTACTTGTAAAGTATGTGTGAATCGCCCAGTGAATTTAGTAGATTTAAAAGCGCGAATACACTAAGAAATTAGAAACATTAACGCAAATGTCATCGACCACGCTCAAAAAGAATTAATTGATCTTTTTGGCTATTGTTAGATTGTCAACGGTGCTCGTTTCAAAGATTTACTTTAGAAAGATACATATTTTCATATTTTGAAATTTAAAGACAATTTTTCTTCCGTATGTAACCACTACCCTTATTTACCTTGCCGTATAAAAAAAATGTGCTCTTTCTTGTCCTACAATCAAAAATTGGAGTTTCCTTCTTTTGATATACCCTGTATATTTCACTGCAACGTTAAAAAACTCCAAACTGAAAATACAAATCGACGGATCTGAGCGTTTTTTAATTTTTTATGAATTTATTCGCTACTTTAGGAATGCATAGTATAAACATTTAATAAAATTGTCATGAGCAGCCTTTTACTTTTGTTCTTCTTCCTTTTGCCTTATTCAGTTGTCGTCTCTTTTATATTTAAGAATTTCCGCTATTGCTGTTGAACGAACAAGCTTGTCGCTATTATTCTACTATTCGCGATAATATGGGGCTGGTTCGTTCTGCTAGATTCAATTGAAACCCGGTTTACCAACAATAACATCTATTTACTGCACTTTACAAAGAATAGGTAACACAACACATGTTTGAATGTTTGAATGTTACAAAGCTTTGAACTTGAGAATGCAGATACAGTTGATGATAACGATTACATAAATTTTTGAACATCCTGTACTTTGGTTTTCTTTGAGTAACTTTCGCAGAAATACACATATTAGTGTCAGAATATGAGAACATTGCCATAACCTGGCAGAAGATATGAGCTCGCTTGCCCGTTCGATAGAATATGAGACAATATTACAACTTCACTGCAGAGAAACACACTTATTTGTGGAATAGAAGTTTCCAGGAGACGACGGAGGAAACCAAAATTTCGTTTTCGTGTAGTTTAAAATTTTAAAAATAGGGACATTAATAACTTTAAAGGATTTCTTATCGAGAGCGCCTGCTAATCTTTTCTTTATGCTGTGCCACATCAAGAAAAAACTTGGAAAAAGTTAAGAATGGATTTGGCGCTCAGGGCGTCTGCCCCCTTCGTTCCCCCGCTCCAGCTCCGTCAATGGTTTTGCTTGCGCTCTTTCTCGATTAGTAGTAGATAGTTGGGGAAAGGGGAGTGAATGAGGAGTAAAATATAGCACGGGGAACACAACGAGGACCTCCAGATAGGCCGGGTAAAAGCCCTCCTCCTCCTCATTTTAAAATTATAGCAAATACCACATTTTAAACGTACTGAAAGAACACACAGCAACTATACTCAACTAACAAGGACAGAAGTTCCCACTAGACAGTGGTAAAGATGTATAATAGATATTACAAATCGTTAGTTTAGAATGATGTGCGAGAGAGGTTATTTGAAACCCTTAAAAAAATTGAACAAGATTTTTCTGATCTAGTTAATGAATGTGGAGAAAATGCGATGCAGTGCAATCCAGAGTCCTGTCATATGTACGAAAGTGATGCCGATTATTTTAGACGTGGTGTGGAAATGATACAGAACCTATGAAACAGCAGATATGCTCAAGGTCGTTGAAGATTGTAGGACGAATGGGTTTATTGACGAGTTGATCGAGTTTAAAGAATTTGTGTCACCAAATGATACTGCAGCATATAAACTATTAAGTGTTGTGGAAGAGGTGCGTCTTGCTGAGATAGGTCCCAATCCGTTATTTTGTTATGTGTGATTAGTGAAGTAAAAATATTAAACATGGAGACAATAGTTACTGAAATGTACGGAAACTTTGTTATGTCAGAATCTTGTTCGCGTTATTATGCTCTAGTGGGTGATGATAATGATGCTGAAGCACAAAATTTTCCATGGCACATAGACTATATGGAGCACGTTGCCCTGTGTCAAAAGGCTGCCAAGGCTTGCTTAAACTTTTTAAAGACAAAGAATTTAATAAAAATTAGTGATAGAACTTAAGAAGTTAAAATTATATGAAGATATAAATGTTATAAGAACGAAATGTGACGAAATAAAACAATAAATAAAATTTGATAAACGAACTCTGAATCTTTGGTCAACTCCTCAATAATAGTAGAAAAATAATGAAGAGGGGTATATCCAGCATTCCAGTTTATGCAATGAAAATTTTTCATTAACCACACAGCTTGCCTGTGTAAATCGGGTGAGAGTAAACTGAATGGAAATGGCTGCTTAAACACATAATGACTAATTCTATTTCCATCATATGCTGCCAACTCTTTTGGAATGGACTTGTTATGCTCATCTTTAAATCCGTGTACATCCAAAACTAATCCTATATTTCCAAAGAAGAAAATTTCTTTAAGATAAATTTTTTAGATGTATATTCTCGAATTTGATTTGAATAAAAATTTTAATGTGTTGCATGTTAGGTGAAGACATGCTTATGACTATGCAAGTACCTACTAGTTAAAAAACTTAAATAAGCTTAGTTTCTAAAGGAGAGGAATATAGATGTTTAACAATTTTTGTGAGTGGATTGATTGTAACTAAAATTTTATCATGTATTATCAGACAATAGGCTGCTGTTTTAGCAGCCATTTTTTCTTTTGTTTCAAGTTCAATCCTTATTGTTACAGGACCAGTTTGTAACAAGTCTCTTTGATGTAAACAATTAATGTATGTAATAGGGGCAATGTTTTTAAATTCTGCTGGAGTAAAAATTGGCTCTATTGGTGAGTTATAATAGACCTGACGAAAATTTGAAAACATTTCAAACAATGTAGCAAACTTGTTGTTTTTGAAATCAAATTGTAGATCATTGTAAGGATATCTTTCAGAGTTTAATAATACATTTATATTTCTTAATTCACAATGATCAAATTTACTCATATCCGATTCTTCTGAAAAGCAATTACAACATGACGAGGTGTCTCAACCTTTGTAGACGTTTTTATAGGCCAGTTATGTCTGGTGGTTTCTAATAATTCAGGATACTCCACTAATTTCCAACTTCGAAAAGTAATTAGAATGTCACTATTCCTCTCAAGAAGTTTTGTCAATGCTAATTATTGTGGGATGGCTACTGTAAGATGAGGAACTCGCCAGCAAAGTTTTTTTTCTAGTGTGCTTTTTCCGTATTCTAATTGTGAATGGAGTTTCTGAGAGTCGCTTATCCAAAGAACTACGCGCGTCGGATATTTAAAATATATCAAAACTATTCCGTAATTATTTTAGTTTGAATTGTACTGAAAATGATAAAAAAATATTATTCGAATAATTCAGATTCTAAACCACAAACCCGTTAAAAGGAGCTTAAAATGAGTTTGTACTGTGACTGCCTACCTAAACGACTCTTTTGTCCGCAAGAATGCTAAGATTTACTGGAAAATTCCTTTACTTTGGTTTGTTCACTTCTGATTTATAATTCGTAACGCGTTGTTGGAAATAAACAATGATATGCCTAATATGTTCGAAATAAGGGTATGCTAATACTTGACAGTGCTGATGAATGGTTTTACCGTTTGTTTAGCTATTTTCCAGTCGATTTATAATTATTTGGTTCTAAGCGTCTAACAAAGCTGAACCACAGATTACTCCTGACGGGTAACAAGGTGAAACCGTTTACTGTTTAATAATTACTTCTAAAATATGTTTAAAGGTTTTTTTAAGAATACAGAAACCCGTACATATTTCTCGTTGTAGTTTCAAAAATATTTTACAACAATTGTTAGCAGCTTTTCAAGTCTCATTACGCCCAAAATGAATTACGAAGCAAAGTGGTAAAATAAAGGTAGTAAATCAAGTCACAGAAAATCAGATCCCCAATATTTTTCAAGTTGGTTTGTCAACGTTTCTCTCTTATTTTTAACATGTTACGATAACTTTTTAACTAATCGAACTGGGACTCTCACTTGCGGATTTTTATTATTTTGTTATATAAACGTTGCTCTACTATGCCACCAGCAGGAACTTTACCTAAAACCTATATTCTTTTGGCATCATTAATTAGGTTTTTTGTTTTGGCAGATTTTAAGAAAACTAACATGTTATGTTAAAAATAATAAATGTGACCGAAGACGACAAGAAATACTTAAAACAAGCTAACCGCTGCTTGTAAAAATTAACTCATTGTATGATAGTTTTAATAGAATCATTTAGCATATTTTTTTATTACATTTTCCGAAAGATTTTGTAATTTTATTTATTTACTTTATCCTCAAACATAACACCAAAAAGTAATTACATAGTCGAACTACAAAAAAAACTTAATTTTCTGATGCCTCTAAAGTCTTTAAAATAATTTATTTCATACTGTATTGTAAAACACACCTTTAAATATTTGAATTAAGTCCAGAAAATAAGGTTTTACAGCAATAAGTCCGGTAAAATTTTTTTACCGGACTAGTCCTGTAAAATTTCTTTACCGGACTGAAATTTGTAAGTTTTAGTTTAATTAATGTCAAACACACAATGTTTCCACCAGTAAATATAAGCACTTTTCAAATATATGACGCAGAATAAAACTTTATTATAATTTCAAAACATAAGTAATTATAATTTTTAACAGAACAGTATGAAATAAAATATTGTACGTCATTCGTCCGGCAAATTCTTTACAGTTTTAAGGATGGACTACTTCTTTAAATTTACAGTATTCGTTTCAAAATTCCAGACTCGGCTCCTTCGTCGCCTCGTCTCGAAACATTTCACTAATACTGTAAAAGTTGATTTACCGGACTTATAACGTAAATATCTATTACAAACATCAACTCGCGGAAACCGCTGTGCAACGTCATCTCCTATAGCAAGTCGCAGTCGGGTCGCGCACTCTGCCGCCGTTGCTACTTGCTGTTTGCGACGCGGGTATGAAGCTTTTCATTGGGCGTACGCCAACGTAGGCATCTTGAGGGGACCACGATTTCTGGTAAGGGACGAGGTAAAGCGTCAATCAAGCTGTCATCTCATATGAAACCGAATTTGAGTGTTGCTATCTCTATCTATTAATAAGCGTGACCCAATGGTGCTAGTCTTTACTACTCCAAGACCTGAGTTGAGATTTACTTCGCGGTCCATTCAGTTCGTAGTCTGGTCAGATGAGCATGCCATTTTGTAAAGCTGTTTCTTTCTAATACGTATTATCGGTCACTAGTGTTTCTTCTAATTACTCTGAGATCTGATTTTAAACTAGCACTGAGTTAAACGAATTGTTTATTATCGATTTTTACTAGGAATGCTAAAAAATGACAATTTTACAATGGAATTTTTGTCGCCATTTTATATTGATTTGTTTTGTCGTAGTTTTGTACCGGCAAAATTTTAGTGTTATATCGTTTTTATTAATATTGTTTGTAATTTTTACCGTTCCTTTTTTGCGACATGGAAGGCAAGTACAGGAATCGCCAGAAAACAACTCTCGTATTGTGTCCTTTTGCCTTTGATGCCTTTAAGGTTAGGAAATCGTCATCCTCTTTATTTTAAAACTATTTGGTAAGTACCTATGTTCTCTACTTTACGTACCTACATGAATCTATACCTAAATAAATCTGCTTGTATCTCAGACGATATTTGTTCGTCTGAGGCTTGTATAATAACAAGTAGTTTAAAATGCTATTGCTTCTTTCTAAAGTATGTTCGAGTGCTTGGTCTGCATGCAAGATAAAGTCGAAGCAAAAATTGTTTCAACTTTAGGTTGGTTTGCTGAGTTCATGTTGGTGTAATTAAAGAAGGTAGGGTAAAGCTACATGTGTATTTGATTAGCATTTCTCTAGTTTTTTCAGATTTGCATGTGACAAGCCCTCCATACATATGACCAAGAAAGCTCGGTGGGTGCATTACAATTCTTTGTGTGAATAAAGTGAATTTCATCATTTATTGTTAAAACAAGTCAAGTGACATTTTCTAAATTTAAAAATAAATAACCCAAGTGCAACACTTAGGGCTGTTTGTGCACTAGATGGTCAGAATGTGTTTGCAAACTAACTCGTATAGAACCTGTGATATTAATTATTTTTGTTTTCTGCAGAGTTTAACCAGGCAAGGGAAAGCAGCCGCAGAAAAAGTGGGTCCATTGAAGAGTGCCAATCTTTGTGTCAGGTTTGATAAAAATTCTGGTTAGTTTATTGTTCATCATTGTTTTTTAATAGAAAAGTGTAATTTTGTCTTTTTCCAATAAGACTATATATTATGTATAAACTAGTAATTTTTTCCCTCGTTTCAGGATGCGTATTGATCAATCTGAGTAAGCCTAGCAGACTGAAACTCAGAGACAGCTACTTACACATACAATGATGGCTGCGCAAGGCCCTAAAATTATATACATCTTCCTAGAAATGTGCTTCAGGTTAGTTCATTGTTGGGCATTGTTTCTTACAAGAAAAATGTAATTTAAAGTGTAATTTACTCATATTTTGTTTAAGCCTAAAGAATACTGATTATATTATAGTAGTCATTTTTTTCCTCGTTTCAGGAGACTGGTATAGACTAATCTAAATATGCCTAGCAGACTGAGATATTGGCGACAGCTACCTAAAATGATGTACACCTTACTAGAAATTTACATTTGTGTAGGAATATGTTTGGGTGTTTCTATACGAGGGCTGCACAAGGATTGAAGTCATGTACACTATCGTGACACTGAACAATATTGAATGATACCTACTAAACTGAACGTCAAGATGCACCATCTTGATGATATTTGCGTAACCCTTGGTTTATCCTGCTAAAGCTAAAACTAAGGTCCTCGCTACTTTCATAAATGATTGTATAAACTTTTAAAATATTTAGTTACTTATTCTGCGTTTAAGTTAGGTGTATAGATTTTTATATTATGTTTCATTATTTAAATTCTTTAATTTTTAGTATTTAGGTTGTTTTTACCCTCAGGACGTATTTTAATTCATTTTTGATGATGCCATCAGCAAAAATGTAATTAAAATGCGTCTTGAGGGTAAAAATAACTATAATACTAAAAATTAAGGAATTTCAAATTTCCCGCTCTGCTTTTACTCTCCTCCCCCGCTTCCGTCCACATCCGACCGATCGAGATAATAGTTCACGACCACCAGTTATAGACGGCGCTGCCGTCGGAACAGATTGTTTAAAATGTCTTTATGTTGTATCTCCCTTTACATGGGAACCGCTCTTCTTAAATTTTCGAGTTCTGTGGTTTGCGACTAAGAAGACGGGCGGCCAGTTACCAGTGTTGCCAATCGGAGCACTTTCGTGCGATTTTCGCACTTTTTAACAGGAGGGTGTACCTTTTTCGCACTAAATCGCACTTTTTGATTTATATTAACTCAAACTAAGCGATTTCACTATACAGGGTGTTTCAAAAGTACGATACTTAACTTAAAAAGGAGATTCCTTATGATATTCTAAGAGAAAAAGTTCATATGAACTTGTGTCCGGAGTTGCTCCATTTTTGATATTCAGAGTGTTAAAGTTTTTTTTAGGAGAAATCGGTTTTTTATAATTTTTTTAAATATCCTTTATCCGAATTTATTGAAATTTGGTACCGTTGTTAATAATGATAAGGGGCTTACTTAGCCCTAACTAGATTAAATTTATTAGGTCCAGTGGCGTCCCGGAAAGCACCTTAACGAATATTATTGACAAGAAAATGTTCGCCACTGACTTTTTTCTAATTTTAATATTTTTCTCGGATTTATCAACCAATAGTGCAACTTTTTTGTTTCTCGAGTTATTTTCGTATCTAGCCTCGTTTCCGAGAGAAAAATAAAACCCACTTATACCTACGTATGTCAAAATTAATTAAAATATTTAAATTAAAAATAAAATTATTTTTTTAAATAATGATACAAAAAAAATGCAACAATTAATCAAAGCAAATGTTGAAAATGGCCACCTTCTGATATAACGCACGATTGTAATCGTCTCACCATTGATTCTCTTACACGTTCAAAAATGCCTGCATTATCTCGTATCGCATTGCAACTTTCAATAATTCGAATTCTTAAGTCGTTTTTATCTAGTACAAGCAACAAGAAGCTTTAGGTGACCCCATAATTAATAGTCTAGAGCTTGCACACGTTGAATATGGTATGGGTATAGTTAATAAAGGTGCAAAACCCTTAATTGCACATCCCTCGAAGTATAGCCCCTTTTTACTCAGGCGTGGTTACCGTTGCTGGTCTGCCAGGAAGTTCCGTACTACGTCTAAAACTCCCAGTCTCACTTAATTTTGCATGGTCTAAATATTTTGGCACATTGCAGTACTCTGTTTGGATAACGTTCCTGATAAATTCGCCGAGCATCTTCAGCATTTCTATTTGCTAGGCCATAATTGAAATGCATCTGGGCCATTTCAGCGTTAATAAAGTTATTCATTTTTAACTTGTTATTGATAAAACAGGTAAATTAGGCATCGAAATTAACTTTAAAATACATAGGTATTTGTTTTGTACATGCAATAAAGTGGTTCTTAAGTTTTGTCTCGAAAACGAAGCCAGATAGGAAAACAATTCAAGAAACAAAAAAATTGTTTTATAAGTTGATAAATCCGAAAAGAAAATATCAAAATCAGAAAAAGTCAGTGGCGTACAATTTTTTGTCAATAATATTCGTTAAGGTGCTCCCCGGGACGCCACTGTACCTAAAAATTGAATCTAGTTAGGGCTAAGTAAGTCTCTTATCATTATGAATAATGGTACCAAATTTCAATAAAATCGGGAAAAGGGTACTTAAAAAAATTATAAAAAACCGATTTCTCCTAAAAAAAAACTTTAACACCGTGTAGATCAAAAACGGGGCAACTCCAGACACATGTTTATATGAAATTTTTCTCTTAGAGTATCATAAGCAATCATCCCCTTAAGTTACGTACCGTACTTCTAAAACATCCTGTACATTTTTAAGAAATTTATTAATTTTTTAAATTTTTGGTGCTGCAAAAAGCGCACCTTCCAACTCGCACCTTATTCCACGACACGGAGCACAATTTAACTTTTGGAGGTTGGCAACACTGCCAATTACATCGCCCATTTTCCGTTCCTGGGTAAAGCCCCCATTAGACTGCCTGTGATTTGACGTGCCTGGCTTGTGTGAAGTGTGAAGTGTCGGGCCGATGCACCTCTAGACAATTCCGATTACACGGCCTGTGTATCGACAAGTTTCGCGCTGCGCGAAGCAGAGCTTCTGTTTTGTTTCTTATTTAAAAATATTCCTTCTCATGCCGCAAGTAAAGTGTGTTCACAAATATAAGAAACCGACCTAAATGACTGCTGTTATTAGGGTATTAAAAATATAATAAACAACAAAAAAGCAGTTCTGTGAAATGATATGGGCGTAATAAATTTTTTCCACTACTAACCTATAACATCGCCATTATTGACCGATTATTAACGCTAGAAATCGTTTTTCTCTACCTTATAAGTCATTATTGACCATGGTCAATAATAAGCCTTTGAAATCCATTATTGACCGATCTTTGACCTTAACCGAATTTTGTTTGAACGCAGGTAACTTGATTTTTTAATTCTACAACATCAATTCATTGTGGTTAGGCAACCAGATAATTATCAATACATATTAGATTACTTGATATTGTAAAATATCGATACAATCAACATTTTTTCTGCTTCCATCCATAATTCGGGAGGTGTACACATAATATTATCACTAACATTTTCTTCGCTCATTTTAAAAAAAAACGCAAAACTCATGAAATCTGATGACACAAATGAACACAAATTGACATTGACAAAGCCACCTGACAAAACAACAAAATATTTTGCCACTTCCAAAGCGCAGGTAACTTGATTAAAAAATATACTTATACCTACCTATAATTTTTTATAATTATTAATACTATAAAGATAAATGTCATATAAAAGTTTGTAGTAGTGGAAAAAATAATATATTAACCACGGTTTAGACAGCTTATTATAGCCCTCGCGTCTTAAATCCCTCGTCGCTTCGCTCCTCGTGATTTAAACTCGCCGCTCGGGCAATAATGATGGCTGTCTAAACCTTGGTTAATAATATACTATTAAGTGCCTTACTCAGGTAAATAAAAATGCGGATAAACCAGGGTCCTTTTTGATTTTAGTCTGTTAACGTACACTGTTGAGTTTAGTTTGTTTTTTGAAAATGTTCCGTCCTTGGTGTTCTAGTGAGATTTGTGAAAGCAATGAAACTGAAGTAAATAACAGAGTGCATTTATTAATTTATCGCAATAATATTTGACCCACACTTAATTTTAGTTTGTTAACTTTAATTCATGATGAAACTAAAAAAAAAATCTGAGGTGAACTAGTAAAACTGCGTACAACATGTAACGAAAGTAGAAGAAAGTTAAGACCATAATTCTATTTTTATATTATGAATTTAATAAACTTAAATAAACATTAGTTTCATATTTATTTGCTGCTAAATTAAATATTTCAATACCATGTATTTCCTAAGACGGTCCTAGCTCAGTCGGCATTGTGTCAATACCCCTATTTAGGTAGAAATAAATAAGAGTCATTTGGTCAGTTTCTTATATTTGTGAATACACTTTACATGGTAGCCCAAGCAGCGCCGCTTCGCACCCGGCCCGTTTCCTTTGAAGTGTGTACGGTGTACCGCCTATCAACGGGAACAGACAGGCAGCTCGAAATTCATCGCGCCAGACCCGGTACATGACGCGTGAACCGGGTCACAGGCCAGGCCCGACTCACCACAGTCCGCCTATTGGGGGCTTTACGTAGTTGAAATCGACAGGAGGGAAGAAATTATTTTTAATGATTTCTTTTTCTTTTTTGTAAAATAGTGTTAAGTATAGTCTAGAACTCGTATAGAATGGCATTTCCTACTTGTTAAAAGTAGTAATAATAAGTTTCTGCTTTAACTGAACAAAGAAGTAGTAAGCGCATGCCCCTTGTATATGCACACAAATTCAAAACGCACGAACTGTGCAATTTTGATCCCGTATATTTTTTTCAAAAACTACTTATCGTACTGACTTCTGACCACCGACTATATAAATGCTTCTTAAAATTAGGTAAAGAGTGTAATTTGAGGTTTGACCAAATGATCTCATCATATAAAAATTTGATACAAATTATTTGTTATTTTTATGGTTCTAAAAATTGTATATTTGCTTTTATCCCCATCATTTATTGTGGGCCCACAAGACGGAAAAGACGACTGAACTAGTAGATTCATTCAAAAAACGAGCATAACTTTTTTTCGTTAGTGTTACACACAAAAAAATCTAATTTCAAAGAGAACATACTGCTATTTTTATAAAAACATGTTTACATTGAAAATAATAAACAATACCTTAAGCCTAGAACTACCGCCTCGGTGGCCGAAGTGGGTAAAGCGTCGGAAACGGCGTGAGCCTGCTTTCGTGCTGCTCGAGTCGAGCGGGTTCGAATCCCGCTACAGTACGCTCAAATAAAAAAAGTACTGGGTTTGGTTGTTGTATGTGTGAGTGCAGGTACTTCTGACTAACGATTTATCGGAATCGAAACCGCAGGGTCATGCTCCTATAGCAGCGGGTCTTTAACCCGAGACTTGCCTCGGTTGCAGGCTGTGTTGGCGGGCTGTTGTAGGAGTGGGATTCTGTGGGGTGATCAGGTTGGTGGTTGGTTGGAAAGCGACTGCGCGTGGTTCGGATCCCACGATAAACAGTTAAGTAGGTCCCGTCTGGCTGACATTACCCAGACGTAAAATTACCGTGGGAGGCTAGTAACGAATAAATAGGGGATACAATAAGTCTGTAAAAGGCTGCGGTGTCAGGACGTAAGTGCCGACCTAGTTATTTAAGAGTAATCAATCAAAAAAGCCTAGAACGATACGTTAGTATTAATAAATATAATTAAACCAATTATAAAATAGATATGAAATAAATCTACTTTATTATTATTTCAAGTATTGCAGCTTTACCTAACTAGGATAGTTTTAAAAATAAAATATAACAGTAGTTTTAGAATGAACATAAAAACAACCAACATGCTAAATTGAAGATATTATGTCATAAAATAATAATTATTTTAAAGATATTTCTTGTCTAGAAAGTACAGTTTACAAGTTTTACAGAAATTGTTACGATTCTCGCGACAGTTCGTCTTATTTTGATGATATCGATGCTATTATATTCCTTGATTGGAAGTGGAAGAGTTCGAGCGACGCTGCGTACAGACGGGTCATTTGGTTTAATTGCATTTTTTAAGAACGTTTCTTTGTGCAGTGCAGTATACTTACTGTTTGTTTAATTTATTTATAGAATATGGAACCATTACTTCGAGAGCTAAAATTTTCAGACGAAGTTATTAAATCAGTTTCAATTTAAAAATCCCTTATATTAGTTTTGAAACATACTTTTTGTTTCTTTTACGATAGGGTATTAATATTTTAAATATACAGCTAATTTTAATAAGAATCAAATTATTACGGGTATAACCATAAAGTATATTCGATTTGATATTAACTAATTATTACAACAAAAACAGTGACTTTGACTCTAAGTATACGTTCATTAACGCTGAGATTAATTTAATTTCAGACCTTACATATATTAATACTGATTTGATGTCAAATTTCTATTCAAGTTGAGGATATATTTTATCTCATCACTATTACATATCTATTATCATTTCAACTTAACAATATAATAAAACTGACTATATGAAATATCACAATAAATATAAATTTTGAGAATTAACTATCTTTAATATGCGATTAAGTTATGCTTGCTCCTATTCATGCTTGCGTTAGTTTCAGAATAAAACTATTAGTTTCACTTTGATACTACATGTTTTTGTGTGTATGTATAACTTGAACCTTGGGATATAATAATAGAACAGAAATGAGACTTCCTTAGAGTATAATCTGTTAAATCAAAAATTATAACTGTACTTGATGTCTACGACAAATTACTGTAAATATATTTTTCTGTTTTGTTTGCTCCTGGTCCCCTTGTTATTTTAATTTCACCTCAATTACAGCTTCTTACAAGTTGTTAAAAATTTAGGATACTTACTAAATAGAAATCGACACTGCAACGTTAAATAAATCTTACTCACGAAAAACGCTTTTTAACCTTACACGCTCGTTTTGTTTTATTTCAGCTGACAGCATTACAAGATCTAGCTTGGCTTTTCTAGGAAAGGCAAAGATCAGAACTCTAAAAATGACCATCATCATTGTATTCGTGTTCTTTGTTTGCTGGACCCCATATCATGTGATGTGTATTTGGTAAGTATATTGACCAGCATTATTATATAAATTATATCTTTCTTAGATTGATTCATATAAACATCTGCAAGTTAACTCAAAAATCTTTAAGTTGGAAATCAGTTGTAACCTATAACTCGAAAAATTTAATTGAATCTTATCACTACATGTTTTCTTATGGCCGACTTTTTTAATATGTAGGTAATTTGTAGATAATTTTGTGCTTTAAACTAGAGCTGCATAGGGTAATCTTTGGTTAGGTGTCACCCTTTTCAAAAATATCCACTATATACTATTCTTTTACACGCATATAAATGTCCTTGTCACAGATTTATTCCTAATCTGTGGTATTACGATTACTTCATCCACATGTTAGAGTTAAACTTAGGTTTAGTCAGTTTAGTGGCAACCAAAAGTTCTAAAATCGAAGTATTCTGGAATATTGCATGGTTTAGAGTTAAATACATATTAAAAAAGCCGCACAAAATGATGGAACACCCAATTGGGTTCCTTTAATTTCGGGTTCTGATTAAAATATATCAGTTCCTAATATATTGTGCAGTTTGCATATCAGTTTATAAGAGTAAGGTAAAAGTAATGTTAGAGAAAAGGGCTCATGATTATGCGACCGACAGAAATTTTAATAAGATTTACTCTATTGACATTGACACAAATTCTGGGCATAGCCCATTTCGGCACAAAATGTTCAGGTATAAGGTGAAATCCTTTTAATGAGTTGTTTAATTATTATTACTTACTGCATCTAGAAGTTGGCGAGTTTTAATAGCGAAAATTGGTGAAAATGGAGACGACAAGTGGTGATTTTGTGTATAAAATAAGTGGTCAAAAAAGAAAAATTGTAGTCAAAACCTATAAATTCAAAGAACATAATCTAAAAATAATTTAGGAGAAATAAAATGGAGGTGCAAAGCTTTTATACATACGCTGGGTGAACCTCGCAGCCGCGTTATAACGAGTTTGAATAAAAACCACTCGCACGAATCAGAGCCCGAAAATGTTTTACATAGAAAAATTATAAGCTCATCTATTAAAAGAAAAGCTGAAAGCGACATTGCAGAAAAGCCTTCAAAAATAATTAGGGAAGAGCTCGGTAAGCAGGATTTAAATTGTATGAATTTAACAATAAGGGATGTACATTGTATAATAAGAAAAAAACTTTTATTATGCTCGTCGAAAATTTTTGCCGGCTTTACCAAAGTCAGCATTAGAATCCACGATGCGCTACAGAAAATACAGCCCAAGACCAACAGGCTTTCTCTTAATGAATGACAACCTGAATAATTTGGTAATTTTTTCGTATTGCGAATTTAAAATTTTTAAGCGATTCCAAAATTATTTATATGGATGGTACTTTCTAATACGGTACCAAATATTTTAAGTAACTTTTTACAGTTCATGGTCATTATATTCCATTAGTGTTTTTTTTATTGAGCGACAAAATTCAAAAAAGTTATGAATTCAAATGTGATGATTCATATGAATATTCAAAAGTTGCAGAGCTTTGTAAAAATGTTGACAATTTTTTGCCACTAGAAATTGTAGTCGATTTTGAGATGTCAATTCTTAACGCGATAAATGGCATCTGCCAGAATATTAAAATTACAGGCTGCAGATTTCATACGACCCAAGCTTGGTCCATGACCCAAGCTATCGTCAGGCTAAAAAAACTGGGATTAACCCAATAATACCGGGATAAAAATTCTGAGGTTTGAAAATGGCTGCATTATTGCGTTGATCTTTTATTTTTGAACCCCGAAGAAGTAGAGGATTTTAATTTTTTTGAATTATATGAACTAAAACCACAAAATAATAATTTAGACAAATTTTCGGATTACCTTCTAGAAACATATTTGATAAACGAATCAAGGTTTCTACCGCATATTGGGGAAATGCAACTTCAGACCTTAATAAAACTACCAACACTTGCGAGTCCTTTCATTTCCATTTGAACAACTGAATGTACCAAACACAACCATCTATATTCACTTTTGTTGACAAACTTATCAATGTTTTAAACTGAAACTTTCATAAAATGCAATAGTATTAACGCACCTCATAGACTTAAAAATAGCGACAAAGAAAAAGCATGATTTTATTGCTAATAAAATTAGAGCAAATTATAAAAGTAACACACTGTCCAGTATCCACACTGGAGTACGTTAAAATCGTATCACGTTATTATGCCCATAATACTAATAATAATTAAAGGTGTAATGGGTACCTATATGTGTGTAAATATGTACGTATTTAAAGGCTGAAAATTATTAAGTATATAGTAAATTTTCTTAACAATAAACATCTTATAACATTGATTTGACCTGATTTTTATTGCCTACTGTTAATTGCCTGGGTGTTATGTGATTCGTATACCGTATACCGAACTCAATAAAAGGGCTAATTGGTTAATGTGTTTCGTGTTTCACCGAACACATCTTTTATAATTTATTCAACATTGTGATACGTACCGGGCATCAGGCAGGTAAGATCTATGACTTATAAGGGATAGAAATAATAAATACTTGTTACAGTTGTCTAATTTATTTATATGGAGATTAAGGATTAAATACTCAAAATATCATAAGTTGGGTTAGTTTGGGTTAGTTACAATTAAAAGTAACACGGACACAAAAACTCGTAGTTCAACAGTTGGACACATTTACCTGTGTAATCTGTTTCTCAAGTGAGGGTTCCTATAATCCTACATACTAGTTGGGCACGGAGCTACCTGTGCTCGATGATGCATTATAATAATAAGTTTATTAGAAATATTTTTTTAGAAGGACGTAATTGTAATATACCGGGTCATTCAATAATTACTGGTAAGAAAAATTCATTATATTGCTGATTTAATAATTTTATTAATTTTTTAAAAACGACAATAAAAATCTAAAAAAAATCTAAATAATAATGTAATAATATATTTTTTTAAAGACTAGGTGCATATTTATAAGAAACACTTCTAACAAAACTTATTCTATCAATGATATTGCCAGTATATTCTACAATTTTTTTCGCTACAAAATCCCGTTTTTTTCTGATACCGGGCCTCAATACTTTCTGAAACTTATAAGCCGAATTTATTTTAATGTACACCTCACTTTAAATATTTTTTAGCATATAGACAAAGTGATAGATATTAGGATGTGGGTGATAAAAGCTAGAATTAAATTTTGAATGAAACGATTCGCACGCATTAGTCGTTCTACACAATGATGATGTAGAGCAAGCCCAAATGCTCGGCGGAAATAATGAGTCCTCACTAATGTAGCTATCTACTAAATGATCGCAAAATTCTTAAAGTTTAACATTTACAGGCAAGTCAGAAACTAAATCAAATGTAAAACATTCACCCACCTCTCCAGGATCTAAAAACTGAAGGCCAAAGTAGTGTCTTAAAATCTTTCCAATTTCTGTATTTTCTTTTAATTCAAAACTTAACCCTAGAGATTAAATTTTTCTGAACCAAGCTTGTGACAGGTGAAACCTACATCTTATAATATTAATTTCAGACCAGATATTATTAACAGCTTTGTAAATAATGTATTTTCGGCCAGTAAACCTGCAAGATGGCGGCTGGCAAATCATGTCATAAACAAAAGCAACTTTCATTAGGTACCTACATCGTATATCGTATATCTATCATGTTTCCTCGTGTTGAGTTAAATACATGCAAGAGAGAGACACACACCGGTGCTAACTAACACGATAATAAAAAATTGGCAAAAAAACTTGGCACAAAAGTTAAAAGTACCGTCCATAAATACAATTTTCACAGTGCAGAAAAAATGTAGATTTATATAACACGAAAAAATTATAATTTCAAGTTCTGCATTATTTACCGATAAGAATGATTCGTCCTTGGGAGTTTTGGGTTGCAAAGTTGCGAGAGATGAAAAAACTTCATTTCGATTCTTTGGCAAAGTGGCTTACATGGCTTTTTCTGCACTCTGTAATAATTAATAAAAAATAAAAAATTTTAAAAAATAAAAAAAATGATTCTTAACTTTATATTATTTAATTTTATTCAACTTATTTTTCTAGATCTCAAAATGTTGCTCTTGTTAATATTTTTATTAATTAATTACTTGGGTCACCACGGCCACTCAGTTTTTTTATTCGCTTGAGAGCTAAGGTCGTAGATTTAATTCAGATAAGATTTTTTGGCGCCATCAACCAAAGGGGTTGAAAAAGATTATAAAGAAAAGAGTAAATAGAATATTTAGTTCCCTAGCCCTGAAAGAGAAAGCAGTATGAATAAAACAATTATTTTAATCAAATCCTATTTTATTAATAAAAGAATAATATTTTCCAACTAACACCCATTTTATTCATTTAGGAAGAAATAAACATAACATGGAAAAAGGATTTGAATAAAAGGCTAAGCAACTAAATCAGAGAAAGAAGATATAAAAAAATAACATAGAAAAAGTTATGACATGAGCTAGACAGCTCCACTAAAAGATATATTAGATCGTAGGAGATCAAAAAGATTAAGAAGTGAGGATTATTTCTAAACACCCAATATAAAAGGAGTCAAATACTAACTAAAAGCTTTGAACATAATTAAAGTGTAATTACTTTAAAGGTAGTGACCAAAATAAAACAGAATTTAAATTTAAGTTAAATTAAATCAAATTATAGCATTCATTATGCCAAAATTGAAAATAAAATATTAATTGTAGTAAAGTCAATGCAAGGTCAATTGAAGCACTTACGATGCCCCCAAAATTTGGTTAAAATCCCTTGAGAAATTTATGATAACTTCAAGGTTATATAATTAAAGACATTTACCCTTTTGCCAAAATTCAAAGTAAAGCAGCATTTAGGGTAAAGTTAATATAAAGTCATATACATATATATATAGCATTCACTACGCCAGAATTTAAGGTGAGATAGAATTTAGAATCAAATTCAAAATTAGTAATATCACTTCCAGGTTATATTAATAAAGACATTTACCATGCCCTATTCCAAAAGAGAATTGGGAAACTTAAAACTTTAGTTATGTTCCCAACAAAATAGCTTAGGGGTGAAGATAAAGATTATCTAGCTAAGTCTAACTAATAGATATAGCCAAAACCTAGAATGACAAAAAATACATACTGATGGTAACTAAAATTTCTGGGTCAGTAAGTAATGTATTCAAGACCGGGATTATCAGTCTCTTATTAACCCGCTCAACAGATATAGATATATCCATTACAAGATTAAGTCCAATGAAGAAGTTACCGATATAGGAATATCTCAACAACTTCATAGGGGTATCTTAATAAAATTAAGTCAAAATAGAGAAAATTACAGCTATAGAAATATCTCAATGCTCTATAGGGATATCTTAATAACATTAAGCAAAAATAAAGAAATTACAGATATAATATCTCAATAACTTAGTGCGAAAATGCATACTTCCTGAGGAAGTTCTAGATTTATACTTAAAAATTAAACCTTTAACTGCTACTTCCGTTAGAAAGTAAGACTTACGTTTATTGTTTAATGTAAATCTCAATTTAAGATAATTAAAATAACCATCTTATACTCCTTGACGAGTAAAAGTTAGTTTCATAAATCAAAACTAGCCTGTTCCAGCTAGATAATCATAAAACCTACTAGGGATTAATATACAAATGAATTTACAATAAATAGACCAACCACTCAAGCATTCCTTGACGAGGGAGGTTTCGGTTTTAAATTGAAAACGAAGTTTTCGTATGATACAAGATAAGCAGTTTAGGTAATATGTACATTACTGGAGTGACCCATCCACTTTAAGCGAAATCTACAGGAATTTACAATAGTCTTAAGCGGAACTAGAGTAATTATACAACTATACATAAAAATATACAGATATAATACAGTCTACCAAATCACCACATAAAAGTTTATAACATAGGAAATTAAGTTAAGGGTTAACAAATTGATTTTTAGTGATCAATTTAAAAAGTTAAGTCCGGTGAGTGTTGCATTGTGCCAGTGAAACGTTACAAGTGATTAAAAATGAGGTATTTTAGCAATATTATCTAAAAAGGTGGCTCTTGGCCCATTAGTAGTACATTACGAGTGATTTAACTGAAGTATAGAGGTGAAATTATCCTGAATTATTAGACACATGAAATTTACTTATTCAAACTCAAAAGAAGGGTTTTTTTGGTACTATATTTTATGAAATTTAATAAAAATTAGTCGGAGGTGGTGTTAGTACAGTAATCAAGGAGAAAAAATATGCTACTTAGCTCATGTAAGGCAGGACTCTAGCAGACAGGCACGACGGATTATGCGTCAATCTCCAGCATCAGATCAATGTGGACGGTTGACCATACAGCACGTCGGGGCGACCGGCACATGCACCGAAACAGGAACTTCATCCAAAATGACACCCCCACTCGTCTTGGCCTCTCTAAGACATACATCCTCCATTCCAGACATGGGATCCATAGCAGGGTAAAGAATTAAGAGGAAGACTCCAGGTTACGAGTACTGACTAAAGCACTTTCAACGCATGGCTAAATCCATGTAGAACGTAGAAAATAGAAGTAGAAGGTAATAAAGGTAGAAGATAAAAGATGTAGGAGATAAAAGAACCAGAAGATAAAAGAAGTAGATAAAAGAAGTTGATCAAGGAAGTAGATAAAAGAAGTAGGCAAACGAAGTTGATAAACGAAGTAGATAAACGAAGTTGATAAAACGAAAAATGAATAACGAAAAATGAAGCCTAAAACAAAACGTGAACATTAGGACGCCATTTTGTGAAACCAAAAAATACTACTCACCAGATGGTCGGGCTTTCCTCGGTCTTAGGTGACGAACAATCCCATTTAAGGCTCAAAAGACAGCTTCTATGTTAAATTCCGATCCGGCCATTGCCGACACATATAAAATGCAAATTATCAACACAAAACCGCCATTTGTATCTTCGTCACCTGCTGTTCAAGTCTTCTGGGCCGGTATATAGAACGAACAGACCGAAGCACTACGCCGTAAAGTCCTTAAATAGACTTTCCTATCAAAAAAACAACTTCCTACTCGTGACTCGTACTGCTTCGAAAACCCATGTGACTTCCGGCAATTGACAAGTAAAACTGCGGGGCACTTTGAACTTTGAAAACGGGAATCTACTCATTTTAACCAAAAAAAGCCATGAAAATAGATGCAAGTTTGACCCGAAACTAAAATGCATCCAAAACTAGGTTAGGTAACGTCGAAAAAAAACGGCAGTCATCCCTGAAATGTAAAAGATCGCATAATACCATCTGGGTGTGCAAGTGATATTCCGACAGCGGTCATACACATATATATATTGCGGGTTGCCTATACGTAGGTTATTGTATTAAGAAGATCTGCCCGGACGCCGAACCTTTTAGACAGGGGCGTATTCAAAAATTTTTAAAAAATTTAATTATCTAAATTGGTCAAAATTTGATGAAAACTCGGGCTATCTACTAACGTTGTAACAAGCACAAAAAGATTGTTACAACTCATAAATATTATTTCGGATTAAGTTTAAGTCATTTGCTGTTATGCTTTCTGCTACATTATCACGAAGTTCTTGATTAATGAGTTTTGATGGCCGCTCGTAGAGATTTTTTGCAGCCTTTCTTTTGATAGAGTTACTTAATTTTAGTCTGCAAATGTTTTCTTTTGGCCCATGATGATTATAAGCCAAATCGGCCTTTAGTATGGTGTTAAAGTCTGCAATGGGGGTATACACGATACCTAAGCACTTTGATTTTTTTGTTTACGCACCTCCAATAAATGCTATTATTTTTTAGTTCTTTAGCAACACAAAATTTAAATTGATCTATAATCAACAGCTTTTTTTCCTTTTTCACTAAGCATAGTTTTAACTTCCATCTTCGAACCGGTATTTTTATCTACAAAACACACCACTAAATAAAATATCAACGTCTTATTAATTTATGTAAAACAAATGTCGACATTTTAAAATGAATCGAAAACACCGATCTATTTTGTTTGGTTATCTTGGATCACACGAAGGTTGATAGTTGGAACCGAATTTTTCAGGAACATCGTTTCATAATCTAACCGCAATTCTAGAATTGGAAAGTTACGGAACGAAAGCCGGAAAAACAAGGCTATACCCAAAGTCCTTTAAACTCGGTTAGTGACTCATTTAATACCAATCACTAAATCTGGGAAACTGCAGGAAAGAAAAATTGTGCAAGTAAATATTTTTTATACCTACTTATAATAAACTTGGGATTCTGGTCATGGAGAAAATATATGTGGCAGTCCGAATTTACAACTAGCAATATTTGAAAATAAGAGTGCCGGCAGGATTTTTACACTGCTTCATTAATTTGTGTTTTTATTATTAATTTATCGATAGATCGAGAGTTTTCGTAGTATATGCGGGTCATTTCCATACATATTGTTTTATGAAACTGCTTTTAATTGAGTAAACTATGGATATTAATGAAGCTTAAACTAGCTATCCGCCTACAAACAAAAAATTTAATTAACATTAAAAGAACGAATAATAGTTAAAAACGTATAAAGGGTGTTATTTAATAAGTGTTCGATATTTTACAGGACGATTCCTCAGATATTTATAAGGCGAAAGCATGGGTCCGCAAGCCCTTCATTTTTGAGATGCAGGGTGTTAAAAATTGCATACAGCAATGAGGTGGACATTTCCAACATTTTTGTGATTTTGATTCAGTTTTATATCTAGTGTCTCGTTGTTTACTGTTGTTTAAAAATTACCGTTTCGAAAGTTTCTATGTTGATTAAAAAAATTTACAGTCCTTTACAAAGATGCAGCCGGGAAGGACATTGAAAATGCCGAAGCAGAGTGCAACGCTTGTGACTATTGTGATATTTGAGATCTCATAATGAGAAACTCATAGTGTTAAATGTAATATTTAGGTAGTTGATATAAGTTTTATTGATTCATAATATAAAAAATAGTAAAATAAAGGTTATAAACTCTAACGCGCCTCTAACTCTCGACTTGGTCTGATCCCGTCGTCCTTCATCCCTTCTCCCTTCCCCGTCGTCATCGGGCCACCGGCTCGGCGGCGGCGGTTCGCGTAGTTCCGCTTGTGGATCATTTTAACTCGGTGTAGTGATGGGCTTATTCGTTCTTTTTACTGAACTAGTTCACGCGAACTAGTTTTCAATAGAGAACTAGTTCACGAACGAACTACTCTAGCGGAATTTAAGAAAGCAAACCGTGTTCTAATCACCTCGGCGCGCGGCAATCCGGCGGTCGGCGGCAGTGTCAGCAGAACGTAGAATGTTGCAATGGGCTTGGCAGTACACGTAATTCAGGGGATTCACAGTACAGTCACAAGTCACAGGCAGTTATTTTATTACGGCTCCGGGAGTTTTTAATTTTATTTGTTTGGTTGTTACTTTTTATTATAGAAAATAAAAATGAGTCGTCGTTGTCGTAGTGATATATGGATTATGCTCAATTTTTGACCAAGAGTTAAAAATGTTTTGTTTTTATTTTTTGAGATATCGTTTTTTAGCTAGTATAAGTAGGTGTGCATATTATTTTTTACCAAAGATAAAGGTATAAACAGGCCTTGGTTTTATTTTTTATGTTACAATAATTGTCTTTATATAGTTGCGTATGCCGTAATGCTAATTTTATGTTCATATTTTTTACCAAAGAAATGCCTTGTTTTTTGGTTAGAATTGTTTTTTAGTAGGTACTATGCGTATGTCATAATGCTATCTGTTATTCTTGCTTTGTACCCTTTTAAAATACCTTGTTTTTCTTATTTGTTTTGGTAAATATAATACGTTTATATTGTCTAGTCTAGTCTATTCCCAGTCTAAAGCATATTCAACTATTTACTATTAATTAAAGCAACTTGAACTAACCTAAACTAACCCATTACCCATTTCCATTTATTCAATTTCCTAATGTAGTCCGCGAAAACTCCATCAAATTGCCATGCCGAACATACCGATGTCGGTGGACTCAATCGTTCTCACTCATACTCATAGATCGCAGTTCGCACGTCTTCCAAGCTTCCCACTCCCCACTATCTACCCATCTCTAATTCGGTGTCGTTAGACTGTGTGACAAATGCAACACAAGAATTTCGTTGAATGTCGTACCCATACTAACGTGCCCGTGCATTAATATAAACATTTTCAATGTTAATAAAATTTTTAAAATTGTTTCACTTTTTGACAAACACATGCATCGATTAATTTAAATCAAAATATCTCAAAAACGGCTGCTTGTAGCGACTTTGACAAAAATACTATTTTCACGTAAAAATGATACCTACAGGTATTGATTTCTCTTCTAGAAAATGTGATACATATATGCACGCAAAAGTTGTGACTCCCCAAAAGAGAGAAAGACCTGTAAGTGGCGCCTCCTACAATTAGGGGCCAAACTAAGATGAAATTTGAATTTCTCATATTAGAAAATCCCCAATTACCAAATTTTGTCCAAATATAGACATGATTTCAGAAATTATTTACGAAAAAACAAAAATAAAAAAAAAATTTTAAACATGCGGTATCTCAAAAATGAAGGGTTTGCGGACCATGCTTACATGAATTTTTCACCTTATGAGTAACTGGGGAATCGTCCTGTAAAATATCGGACACTTATTAAATAACACCCTGTATATGGAATTCGGGAACGAAATCCTGAACTAATCACATTGGAATATTGAAAAACCACATGAGAGTATTGAAAGACCTTTATCAGGAAAATTACGGAAAAGAGAATAGTCGAGGAACCCAGACAATAATAGTCCTCGATGATGCTACAAAATACGTTATTCGTCACTAAATCCATGCATTGTTTTCCTAAATGAAATATTCTCAATAAAAAAAAAAGTACGGATAAATTACCTACAATATTATTAAAAGTTTTCAAACGAACTTTCAAAGAAATAAATTTTAGGTAAGTATATTGAACAAAATCGAAAAAGCCTACTAATTGAAAAAAATTAAATTTTTGTATAGAGGCGAAATAATTTGTGTAAGAAAGAATTTTGTTTACTTAATATTGATTCAAATTTCATGCAGACTCATAAAGGAAATGCCGAGATAAAATTTGTCACGCAGTTTAAATGTTTAGCTTGAGAGGCAAAATGTAATGATTAGGTTCGAGAACTGAAATATAAACAAAACCATTTTTAATGTACAAAAATAACATTCGCTTTCAGAACAGTTTGGTTTTCAGTGGTGAATTGTTTGGTTTTAACGCAATTGTTCTGTGGCATTTTGTTAGTGTGAAAAAGAAGTTTTAATTATTGGTGAGTTTACTTACAGGGCAATCCAATTTACCTATAATTATTATTGATAAATCATTTAAGTTTTTAACTATTGGAATCGTATATTTTAATTATATATTTTATAAAAAGTGTCTATATCAGGTGCGTACCTAAATATTAAAGTTATGTTTCGATAATATTTTTATTTTAAATGGTCAAAAATAGATCAACCTCATGATAATATTGTACACTTAAAAGGTAGTAAAAGAAATCCTGTGTGGAGCCATAAAAGAAATCCTGTGTGGAACTATAAAAGAAATCCTGTGTGGAACTGTAATACAAATCCTGTGTGGAATCATTAAATAAATCCTGTGTGGAATCATAATTAAATTCTGTGTGGATATTTTAATATTCTAAAATTCTATAATAAATTAACTAATAGCGTAAATATGTATTTATCATTGCATACTCTATGTATTTATGTTTAATTGTCAACATGATATTAATTAAATTCTGATATACAACTTTGATCTTTTGAATAGTAGATGTTCTAAATAAACAGTGAAATAAGTTGATAAAAAATAAGGATTTGGTTATCCAAAGATCGAACTAGCCACTTTACGAAATATTTTGGGAAAGTTGGTTGCTCAGGTATTCTTTTCTTTATTTCAGGTTCGTCATCTCGACAGACCCAAACCCCATATCTTAGTTAACACGCCTAACTTACATTGTAAGTGATGATTATTTTTTTTTTTATAAACTTAATATTTTAAATTTTTAATTATTTGGTGTATAAAATGTAAATACTCGCCCCATAAATTTTCAGAAGTGGGATTACTGGAAACTAAGATAAAGTTGTCGTCTGTCGAGATGGCGTATTAGAATAGTATTATGAACGGTTTTCTTTTTGTTTATTTATCAGTGGCGTCGTTTAATAACTAAAATCAAGTATCAAAATGAGTTTCAAGATACGAAAACGTGCATTTGTTGAACAAGAACCAGAACCAGATGAACATGGTTCGTCTCGAAGTTCCTCTCGAACAACAGACAATTCGATCGATCGGTTAACGGCCGTTATGGCAAGTTTTATTGAATCAACAATGGAACGGGACCGACCCAGTACTTCAGGTACTTTAACTATGAAAGGGGATGTTGTCCCTTTATTTAATCCCGAAGACAAGGGACAGACTGTGGTCAGCTGGTGCCAAAAAGTTGATGAGTTACGAGATGTGTTTAAATGGTCTGATGAAGCAACCATATATTTTGCTATGACTAAACTAAAAGTCTTCCTAGTTTAAGACTTACATGGAACGAATGGAAACAAAAATTAGAAGAAGGATTTCCATCCAGGCGAGATTATTATGCTGATTTACAAGAAATAATGAACAGAAGAAAACGTTATGAGGAATCGTACACAAGATACTACTACGAAAAGTTGCTTTACTTAATAATTGTGAAATTTATGGAACAAAAGCTGTCGCTTGTAACGAGTGATTTTTAATTATTGTGCTCAAGGGAGGCCATGCATTTTAAAAGCATCATGGCCGTACTGCGTAGATAAGATGACATGATTGTTTTATGACATTTACGTCTTATTTGAATTTGTGTATTTGTAAAGTTTAAAAATTGGAGAAATTTTGTAATTTTTGCAGTTATTTGAAGGTAGGTTACTATTGCTTTAACTAATATTTCTCCGGTGAGTCGTCTTTTGACTATTATAAAGTGCTATTTGCAGGATATGATTTAATTTTTTATTTTTTTTTTATTTTTCAGCGTATCAAGTTTTGGTGAAGCTTTGTTGCCGGAATGAAAGTTCTACAGTAAAAATGTTTAGTGAAGCACAAAAAATTTTTATTGTTGAAAGTTTTTTTAGAAATGGAAACAAAATAGGCGGTGTGTGGAATTACTCTATGCATGACTGCTTTGATGAATTTCGAACCGAGTTTCCTGATGTTGCGGTGACCTTTCATAATTTTCGTACTGGGTCACAATACCTAATTGATAAATTTCGTCAGACTGGTTCTGTTCAACATAAAAAAGGGGCTGGAAGACCAACGAAACGATCGAATGAGGTTATTGAAGAAGCGCGACAAATTATGGAAAATAATCCTTCAACTTCTATTAGGCATTTATCTCAACAAATTCAGCAAACGGATTTATGCGCTACAGTACATGTCAAACACTTTTGAAAAAGGATCTGCATCTATACCCTTATCGTGTTACGGCTATTCATGAACTCCTTCCCAATGACGTTCCCCAAAGACTTAATTTTTGTGAATGGTTTTTGAACAATTTTCAAGAAGAAAATAGTGGTGCTTTTGAAAAAACATTTTTTACCGATGAGGCTTATTTTTATTTATTATGTTAATTCACAAAATATGCGAATGTGGAATACGCAAAATCCGCATGTTTTTGTAGAAAGACCTCTTCATCCTCAAAAAGTTGGTGTGTGGGCAGCAATTAGTTCTAGAAGAATAGTAGGCCCAATTTACTTTGATGGCACAATTACAGCTGAGAGATATCGGATCGAAATTCTGACAACATTTATTAATGAGCTTCACGATGATGAATTGCGGGAAGGTTACTTTCAACAAGATGGCGCTACACCTCATGTAACCAGAGAAAATTTAAATTTTTTAAGTGAATTTTTTGAAATACGCAACAAATATGGCCACCTCGTTCCTGCGATTTAACACCCTGCGATTTCTTCTTGTGGCCTTTTATAAAAAACTCCATTTATCGAACACCAATTGAGGATATAAATGATCTTAAACGAAGGATTTCAGAAAAAATTGCCGAAATTAATAATTCTCCAAACGTATTGGTTAATGTGTCTCTGAGGGTAAGAAGAAACATCAGAAGGTGTCTAGAAGTAGGAGGCGGCCATATAAAGTAGGCTTTCAAAGTAAGATAGCTCAGGATTTTATATTACATACCGTCAAAAAACATTATTTTAGGTTTTCAACGTGACAACGCTGCTTTCTTGCAAATTCGCCCTATGATTTAATCTACGCGCTACTGCTACACTATGTATACTGGGTCACAGCCGCCCTTGAGCAAAATAATTAATAATCACTCGTTATTATCGGTGGTATTAATGATATTGTGGTTAAGACGGGCGCAAGCGCAGAAAATCATCAGACTACTGAATCTTTGTACACATATCTCAGTAATTTGAACACTTTGACAGGTTCCTCAAAAATGGGTGATTCTTCAAAATATTCTTCTAAAAATAAATTTATTCGATTGAACAAAAAGAATAACTTTGAAAAAAGTGAAAAGTTAATAACATGTTACAATTGTAGAAAAACTGGACACACTGCTAATGCATGTTACATGAAAAGTACAATAAAGAAACCCGAAAATAGAAACTTGGGAAAACGATGCAATTTCTGTAATCGTGTCGGTCATTTAGAAGCCGACTGCTTTACAAAGAAAAGATCATTGACTTCTAAACCAACTATATGACTAATTTCTAATAAACCCAATCAAAAATTTTATAAACATATTCAGCTGAATGGAATTTCATCTTTGGCATATATTGATTTAGGTAGTTCGTGCAGTACAATTAAGCTTCAAGAAACGTATCGTCTAAATTTGCAATATGATTCAACTGATACAACAATACTTCAAGGTTATGGAAATGGAACCGCTGCTACTTTGGGAACTGTTTCCTTTAATATTTTAGTAGATGAAGTAAAAGCATTTATAACTGCACATGTAGTACCGGATTTCGTTCAAGAAGTACCACTACTACTTAGAAGAAATTTTACTGAACTGCCCGATATGTTTATTGTTAAGGATGATGTTACATTAAAGTTTTTCAAACGAACAAATCCAAAATTACCAGAATTACCAGAATTACCAGAATTACTAGAATTAAATATAATCGAACCAGAACAAACTAATACAAAAATAATACTTCGAGTTGCAGAAAATTCGACCATATTACCCAATCATTGGGGACATATACAAGTTTATAACAATGATGTTGAAGGTGACTTTTGCATTGAAGCAAGTATAAGGTTAAAAGAAGGACAAGAATACTGTATTCCTCATACAGTCATAACTCTTGAAAAGGTTAAATTTACAGTTTTACCTTGTATTAGTTTAGCAAACACAGAAATATTTTTAAAGAAAAATCAAATCTACGCTAGAGCTATTGACTGTGTAGAAGAAGTAAAATCACCAGAAAAAGTTTTGACAGTTCGCGAGGAAATTGTAAAAGAAATATCAATAGAGGATATTTCAATGGGACCAATAAATAAAGAACAAAGCCAGAGGTTGCATAAGCTTTTGAATAGCTATCGAGATTGTTTTGCATTATCGCTAAGTGAATTGGGCTGTGCCAAATCAGTAAAAATGGATATAAAACTTTTTGACGATAAACCATTCTCCTATCGACCTTATCGTATGTCAAGAACAGAACAAAATCTAGTAAAAGATATTGTCGATGAACTTTTGTCAAATGATATTATACGAGAATCTGATTCCGAATATTCTTCTCCAGTTTTGCTTGTGCGAAAGAAGAATGGCGAACAGAGATTATGTATAGATTATAGAAAACTTAACACAAAAACGGTTAAAAATAGTCATCCTTTACCCAGAATAGACGACCAAATCGATAAATTGCAATCAGGAAATTATTTTATCAGTTTAGACCTAAAATCAGGCTATCATCAAGTTCCATTAGAAGAAAAGTCAAAATACTATACAGCTTTCGTAACACCAGAAGGCCAGTATGAGTATAACAGAGTTCCATTTGGGCTATCAAATGCTCCACGAGTATTTCAACGCTTAATGACAAAAATTCTTAAACTAATTCAAGGAAACTTTGCATTATATTTGGATGATGTACTTTTATATGCTTCAACAGTAGAAGATGCTCTAGACACATTACAAAAGGCGTTAGAAATTTTTAGACAGGAGGGAATGACCTTAAATTTAAAGAAATGTACATTTCTTCAAATCTCTGTTAACTACCTTGGCTATGAAATTAAACAGGGCCAAGTTAGACCTGGAAGTGAGAAAATCAAAGCAGTTGAACAATTCCCAAACCCGAAGTCTGTACATAATGTGCGACAATTTCTTGGACTTACTGGCTTCTTTCGACACTTTGTACATAACTACGCTGTTATTGCTAAACCCTTAACAAATTTAATTAAAAAGAATGTTACTTGGAGATGGGGAGATAAAGAAAAAGAAGCTTTTCATAAACTACAAAATATTTTAATAAGCAGACCAGTTTTAAATTTATTTAACCCAGATGCTACTACTGAAGTGCACACCGATGCCAGTCAATTAGGATTGGCTGGAATCTTAATGCAACGACATACAGATGAACGCTTACATCCCATCGCTTACTACAGCCGACAAACATCAGATACCGAACAAAAATACCACTCGTACGAGCTGGAAACGTTGGCTGTTGTAGAAACTTTAAAAAAGTTCCGTATTTACTTGCTAGGAATTTTATTTACTGTCGTAACTGACTGTAATTCCTTGAAGGCAGCAAGCAAAAAGAAAGAAATGATACCACGCATAGCGAGATGGTGGCTGGGGCTACAAGAATTCACTTTCGACGTACAATATCGCCCTGGAAATCGAATGAACCATGTTGATGCATTAAGTCGGAATCCCTGTACTAGTAATGAAACAATAAGACAACAAGATAAAGTTATTCTTCGCATTAAAGATTGGGTACTTTCAGGACAACTCACGGATGGCAAAATTAAAGAAATCCATAGCATTCTTTCTAAACGACCAGAGACTCAATACGAAAAAGATATTTATAGAAACTACTGTTTGCGAAATGATCGCGTATATCGCATTACTGTACGATGATTTTGGCCATTTTGGAATAGAACGAACACTTCTTAGACTGTGTGAAAGTTACTGGTTTCCCAGAATGAGAAAATATGTAGAGCAGTATATTTCTTGTTGTATCCCTTGCTTATATAATAAAAGAAATTCTGGCAAAAAGGAAGGGTTTTTACACCCGATACCAAAAGGTGTAGAACCACTCAATACATTTCATGTGGATCAATTGGGCCCATTTCCTAAATCAAAGAAAAACAATCTATATCTTATTGTGGGGATTGATGCTTTTACTAAATTTGCATTTTTAAGAGCTGCCAAGAGTACCAAAACTAAATACGTCATTGATTATTTTAAAGACATATTCGCAACATATGGTGTACCCAAAATACTTATATCAGATCAAGGAAGTTCATTCACATCAAAAAAAGTTTCAATCATTTTGTAAACAAAATAATATACGACACATCATGAATGCAGTAGCTACGCCTAGAGCCAATGGTCAGGTAGAGCGTTTGGATAGTACCGTTCTTGGAGCATTGTTACCATCTGTTCTTGAAGAGGAACGTTGGGATGAGCAAGTACGCTCAGTACAATTTGCAATCAATAACGTCGTAAATAAATCAACTGGAAAGACACCTAGCCAATTAATGTTTGGATTTATGCCACGAAATAGTACCGATGCATTATTGAGAGATGAAGTTCAAGAAATCCCATTATTACTAGAACACATTATTCAAACAAGACAGGAAGCAGCAGAAAAGATTAAATCTGCACAACTCGAACAAAAGCGTTATTTTGATAAGAAGCGAAAGAAACCACGACGTTACAAATCAGGCGATCTAGTGGTTATTATGAAACAAACACCATCAACAGGCACTAGTAGAAAGTTAGCTGCGCTTTACAGTGGTCCCATGGTTGTTAAAAAGATCTTACCAAATGATCGATATGTTGTTAGAGATATGAGAGGCTCCCATCGTAATTTGAGATCATCCAATTATGAGAAAACCATCGCCGTTGATCGAATGCGTCCTTGGTGTAAACCTGGTGGTATTTCTGATGATACTGATCGGGACAGTGGGGAGGATGAAGTTATGTTGTCTACCGATGAGGATTATCAGCCAGAGCAGTAGGAATATCTCGGGACGAGATACCTGCAGGATGGCCGAATGTAAGAAAGAATTTTGTTTACTTAATATTGATTCAGATTTCATGCAGACTCATAAAGGAAATGCCGAGATAAAATTTGTCACGCATAAATGTTTAGCTTGAGAGGCAAAATCTAATGATTAGGTTCGAGAACTGAAATATAAACAAAACCATTTTTAATGTACAAAAATAACATTTGCTTTCAGAACAGTTTGGTTTTCAGTGGTGAATTGTTTGGTTTTAACGCAATTGTTCTGTGGCATTTTGTTAGTGTGAAAAAGAAGTTTTAATTATTGATGAGTTTACTCACAGGGCAATCCAATTTACCTATAATTATTATTGATAAATCATTTAAGTTTTTAACTATTGGAATCGTATATTTTAATTATATATTTTATAAAAAGTGTCTATATCAGGTGCGTACCTAAATATTAAAGTTATGTTTCGATAATATTTTTATTTTAAATGGTCAAAAATAGATTAACCTCATGATAATATTGTACACTTAAAAGGTAGTAAAAGAAATCCTGTGTGGAACCATAAAAGAAATCCTGTGTGGAACTATAAAAGAAATCCTGTGTGGAACTGTAATACAAATCCTGTGTGGAATCATTCAATAAATCCTGTGTGGAATCATTAAATAAATCCTGTGTGGAATCATTTAATAAATCCTGTGTGGAATCATAATTAAATTCTGTGTGGATATTTTAATATTCTAAAATTCTATAATAAATTAACTAATAGCGTAAATATGTATTTATCATTGCATACTCTATGTATTTATGTTTAATTGTCAACATGATATTAATTAAATTCTGATATACAACTTTGATCTTTTGAATAGTAGATGTTCTAAATAAACAGTGAAATAAGTTAATAAAAAATAAGGATTTGGTTATCCAAAGATCGAACTCACTTTACGAAATATTTTGGGAAAGTTGGTTGCTCAGGTATTCTTTTCTTTATGTCAGGTTCGTCATCTCGACAGACCCAAACCCCATATCTTAGTTAACACGCCTAACTTACATTGTAAGTGATGATTATTATTTTTTTTTTATAAACTTAACATTTTAAATTTTTAATTATTTGGTGTATAAAATGTAAATACTCGCCCCATATTTGAAAGAAAGACGGGAATCTCGGGAAAAATTTTACTACACCGACGAAGCAGGGCTCAATGAAAAGCACTCAGGCCAGTATCTAGATTACATCAGTTCTGACTCACAATTCCAAATTATTGGTTCTTGTAAAGCCTTATATTTGAAACAATTTAGTACCTACCAACTTTTTACATGGATTACATTTACCTACCTATACTCTCATTTGTTGCATCGATACGCCTTAGTATTATTTTATAAAAACATATATTGATTCTATATTGCGATAAAGATGTTCTTGTATTCTTGAATTTCAGATTAACGATTTCCTTTTTGATAAGGTACGTCAAATCTGAATAACAAAGCCATTATATTGTCACGTGTACCTAAGGAAAAAAAGAAACAAAGTAAAAACTCTACATTATGTAAAACATGATTTGATACTCGTATACATTTATATTCTTTGGAAATGAAGCTTTTTTAAAGCACCTATGTATTCAATAAAAGGCCATAAGATTTAGAAAATAATTATCATTATTTAATTACAATCAGATCTAAATGGTAGAAAAGAACAACGTTGGCTTATTCATTCCATAATCATGTTACCAACTGTAGACCATAATAAATATTCAAAAAGATAAAATGTGTCCTAATACCGACAAAGACACCGCCAGTGTTGATTTTAATAAGTAGGCAGGGTCGGATTCGTTTTGTTGGTTTTCCAATATAATTTTTAATTTTTAAGTTGTTGATGAAATTTATGATGAGGTTCTCAGAAATCGTAAATAATATGTTGAAGATATAAAAAGAAGCCGATACAAAAACAAAACTCGATTCCACGAACAAATAGACACCATAAATAGTAATTTACTCGTTATAATAAATCTCGTACTGTCATATATCGGATCGTTAATTTTCTTTGTTTATAGACTTACATAAAGTACAATAGCGAACCTCTGTTAGCTCGGAAATCGGTATTACTACTTCGGATTTGCTATATCCTATGTGCATAGGGTCTTGTTTTAGGTTTTTATACACATTTAGACAAATTTCTTTTGCATGAAGGCTCAAAAATACTTGACGCTTTTTTTGTAACGTTGCTTTTCCTAATTACTGGCCTAAATCTAAATCAACGGATTAAACCACATTCGCGGCAGGGTCGTTTAGAACATCTTCAGGTTTACAATAATTCTCCTTTCGTGGCCTTCAAAGCCTATAAGAATATTCCTCCCACGGTCGAAACATTGTCCTCCAATAGAAAAAATCAAATTTATCAAAATCACGAAACACGAATAATTTTTAATATTTTATTTTGCACATTTACAAACTGTTGAAAACAATCAACCCACACCTGCCCCAAACCTATTAAGCACGACAAATAGAAGCCATTGTAGACGCAATATGTATTATTTGAAATATTTTGTTAATAAAGTTACTACCTTGGAGTTTATTTATTACATACCTAATTTACATTATTTTTCCAAATAATATCACAATCTCTAATTAACCCTCAATATTTTATCTTAGAGACTTGCTCAATATTTATATGTTTTATTTGAGGAGCAGACTTGCAAACTCAGTTAGTCCAAAACTGTAAATTTCGAGAAGAGGCAAAAAGACTGCTACTTGGAAACAGCCTTAGGTGCTGTGCTGCGATTTGTAGTAAAAAATTGAAAAAAATGCCATTAATACATTAGTAGATTTTCAGAATAGGAAAAGCAAAAATAGCTATTTTACTTTAAAAAAAAACCGCTGAACAAAATGTAATTTGCATGTCTCCAGTAGACAAAAACAAAAATATGTTCTTTCTAAACAGTATCTTATTTCGTAACAGTTACATGACACAACTTTCTGAAACTAAAACCTAGGGATATTTCTTTATTTTTTTTTATAAACTTTAAATAAGATTCACTTCTCTCATGTTGTTACACTCCCATCCTTCATTTCGTTCAACACGCTCTTCTCCATCTTCACAGTACTATGCAAAAGTTGGTACTGACCATTTCAACTCTAAATCATTGTTTCAGTTTTTCCCAGATAATGATTCCAACAGTTTTCTTAAACTCTCCAATTTCTATTTCTTTATCTTATGACCCAAAGGTTGCCCTGGTACGTTTACTTGGTTGATTCGTTCGCATGATTTTAATAGTGATTGGAATTTTCTTTTGTCTCATTTGAAGTGCGATATAGTATTTCACTTTTCACCAACTTATTGTTTGTGGTTAAACTTTTTTTTCTAAGAAATCTTCGACAAGAGCTTAATACAACTCATCGCTGCCAACGTGTTACCGTATGCGGATCAGTCTCCAAGGAGTTTCCGGTAGTTGCCGGTGTTACTCAAGGCTCACATATCGGCCCTATCTTATTCCTACTATTTATAAATGACGTCATATTTTGTTTTAATGGGTCTGAGTGTCTGGTGTACGCTGATGACCTGAAGTTTTTCCCCCGAGTTTCTCATGACAACTCTATAGTCTAGTCGGATTTGGACAGGTTGGTTGTCTGGTGCAAATCCAACCTTCTACAGCTTAATGTGAGCAAGTGTAAGGTCCTTCGGTTTTACAACGGCAATTCTCCGGCAAATTATACCTACGAGGTAGAAAACACCAATCTGGATATTGTCTCATACTTCGATAATGTCGGCGTCATCTTCGACAAGGATCTTTTATTCGTCATGCATGTAGACAACATTATTTTGAAAAGTTTTACATTGCATGGTTTCATAAAGCGACACACCTGACAAATTTATGACACAAAGGCACTTATGACTCTGTATAATGGACCACTTCGATCGATACTTGAATATTCTTGCTTTGCCATTCGCTTGATCGGTGACCATGGTCTGACAAACAACCTGGAAAGCCTTGAACATCGAAGGCAGGTTGGCGACTTAAGTCTATTTTACAAATATTTTCATGGCAAGTGTTCAACTGAGGTTGCCCGCTTGATTCCACCCAGAGCGGTGCATGGTAGAAATACACGACGAGCCACTGCAGCCCACCAGTACGTGGTTCAGCTTAGTGTCCCTCGAACAACACTGTTTCAAAATTTTTTCATCTGGAGAACGTCATCACTCTGGAACGACCTCCCTGAGATCGTGTTCCCCAACGACTATAACCTTCAAAGATTCAAGACCAACGTGAATCGTTTCCTGCGCACACGCACCGCTCCCAGAACGCCATAAAGGATTTATCCTGCAGTGCTGTGCCTTATCATAAAAAAAAATTGTTCCATTGTGGGGAGTTCCAATTATCAATGCCACATCAGTAGAATCGAACGTGTCCAAAATAAATTTGCTAAATATTTACTATTCAAACTAAGGTTTCCCTATCAAAACCTCCCATATGAAACAAGACTTCTCCTTTGTGGCATGAAGAGCCTAGAACTCCGTCGCAGAAAGTCTTTGCTTGTCTTCCTGCACAAATTAATAAGTGGCGCTACTTGCTGTAATGCCCTGCTAGACTTTGTCTTGTTCTTGGTTCCGATGAGGCGCACCAGGCAGGAGCAACTGTTTGACGAGAGAACTCATCGGACTAACTACGTACAAAATGCTTTTATCTCTAGGTTGTTAAGGAATTATAATAGTTACTTCTTAGACTGTGATATATTTAGGCTAAGCATTTGTTTGATAAAAAAATATATAAGCTGAACTCTCTTTATTTGAAATTATTTTAATCTGTTATTTTGTTTTATATATAAGTAAGGAGCGGAAAAAATGCAAGCGAAAAACTCCAATATACGCGCATTTAAATGCATAAAATTTTCAGAATATATGCATCGAAGTGAACAAAAAATGCAAATATGCATTTTTATTATATGAAAAATTATGAACATTAATGTTACTTTAAATAAAGCCAGAACTATTTCTTTATAATTAAACCCGTTCTTCAAAAATCCTATAATTCTTTACCTATTCCATTCCACCTATCCCATCCTATACCTATTCCACAGACCTATTTGAGTAAATATAAATGAAACAAAAAAAAATCGTAATAAAAGTTTTTTATTCAAAATACACATATTGATACTGACATAGCAATTTGCAAAACATAAAATCTAAAACATAAAAATCTTACTGTGACAAAATATTATTTGCGATTATAAAAAATAATAATAATACAATTAATAATTAAAGCAACTTGCACAACATACAATTCGTAAATTAACAAACTATTCTTTGCAGTTATAAAAACAATTTATAACTAAATGTTTTTCAAAATTTTCCAAAAGAAACTTGTGTCATTTATCTGTAAACATATGTTTAAAAATGGAAAAACTTCGCTCAACATCTACAGAAGTTATCGGACAGTATTTTAGTTTTGGAATTAAGTGTGTTTCTAATTTATACAAATCCAGTTCTGTTTCGAAATTAGTGAAATTGCCTATAAAAACTTCTGAAATATTTTTTAGGATTTTGAAGCCTGTGTTATTTTCAATTACTGATATAAATTTTTTTATAACCGCAGCCCCAACAGTACCTGAAACCTTTTTGCAATTTGCCTCAAATATATTTATTAAAGCCACTGAATCTGTCAAAGAAACAGAGGTAGCCTCCAATTTCGTGAGTGCTATAGTTACGAAAGAATAATTTGTTTTTATAATATTAAATTTTCTTTGACTGTTGGGTTAGAAAAAAGAGTTTTTGCATTTATTAGAGCGGCAGAAGACGAGGTGTTTAGATCTTCGATAACTTTTTTTAACTAATTCAAAGTTCTCGCCATAAAATATAGCAGCGGTTAACCAAGTTCCCCAGCGAGTTATTACTGGTTGTGGTGGTAATTGAGTATTTGGACAATTTTCCTTATAAAATTGAACAGGCGAAGGTGCTTTTAGAAATACTTTTTTTACTTGATTCATTAAATCATTTGCCAATGGAAACTTGTCTCTTATACATTCTGCCACCCTATTGATACCATGAGCCAAACAAGTAACATGAAATAGGTTAGAATAAAATATTTTTAAATTTTGTGCTGCCTTAACCATATAGGGTGCAGCATCCGATAAAAGGAGTAGGAATTTTTCTGACGGAACACTGTCGGGCAAAAAAAAGTTGGTTAATGTTTCTTGAACAAATCTCGTTACACCTAAATTGTTGGTTTTTTCCAATTGTTTGGATGCAATTAAATCGGATCTACCATAATCATTGGTTTCCCCTAAGACTCCAATCAATGCGTGTGCAATATATCTCCCACATGAGTCAGTTGTTTCATCAACCACAAGATAAAAATAATTTTCACCCACTTTTTTTTTAATGCCATTTACAGTTTGTTTGTAAATGACATCAACACTACCTTTACGTACAGTTGACTCGTCCGGTATGTTAAATTTACAATATTTTGTCAAAAATGAACTTAAATTGGGGTTGTTCAGTTTTTTAAGTGGTATATTGGCTCCAATGAATGCCTTACATAAGTCCTCATTGAACTGCGCTTGTTCGCTGTTTTTTGGTTTTTCTTCAAGACAATGTTGTATTGTTTGCTGGGAGGGTTCCCCTCGTTGCAATTTTCGCACGTTGAGCTGGTGTTTTGCTGATCCACAATAAATTTTTTATCTGCATGAATCTGTAAAATCCAAAAAAGCAATAATTAATTTGGGTTTACATTCGTTAGAAAATCGAATTTTAAAAAATCTTTCTAACTTCTACCAAATAAAATATTTGAGTAGAAAACTTTTGTAAATACATTAAAATTGTTAATATTAGGTACCAATAATTTGCTTAAAATACGTAATTTATAAAAGCAGCAATCTCCTTATAGCAAAAAACATAATATATTTTTCTTTTTTTACTATAAAATAATTGAGTAGAAAATTGTTATAAATATTTCTTGTTAACATTGACTACCAATAATGTGCTGGAATACCTATGTAATTTATGAAAGCCAAAATTTCCCATTATACCAAAAAACATATATCTTTCTTTATTTACTATCGACTGGAAAAAAAAATAAATGTGAAAATATGGTTTATACTTACAATTTTCGAACAAGCTGTACAAAACAAATTGGTACCATCCCAAGTGAACTCCCGATAGCTCTTTAGTGACATTTGAAATGTTGCCAAATTTATAGTTTTTTTAGCAATTTAAAATAACTTTTTTTTTTAATGGAACACCCTATATTGGTATTATTCAAAAAAATGATTCCGCAACAAATTCTAAATAACTTTTATATAAGTATTAAGTAACTCTGAGTCTAAATCTAGCCATTTTTTTGATATTGGGGTTTAAATATCATAAGAACTTCTTATCCAAAAAAACTGATAGAGATATAAGTAGGTCTTGGAAATTTGTGGCACAATTAAATTCTGACAGCGACATTGACAAACTTTTCAGAAGGTATTCACAAATCACCGAAATAAATTTAGATACGCAACTGGACTCTTAGAACTGCCAAAAACTAATTGGCGCTGATCAGTGGCGCACAAAGCCTTGGTCTGTGGGGGGGGGGGGGGGGGGCTTTCGAGAAAAAATAGCCCCGCAGACAAAAAATTTTTTGGTGCCACGCCCTTTTTTATGATGATACCCTTGTGGCTGTGTTTTTCAGCTTATAACCAAAAAATTCTACCCCCTTCTGTAGAGGGGAGTAAAAAAATTAAAATAATAAGAAACATTTTATTCAATCATACTAATAAGTACCTTAGAGTTGCAACGTATAGATGGAGAATTGCGCTTATTTTCATGAGAGAATCCAATAAATACCATGGAGTTGCAATGTATAGATGGCGCTAGCACATTGTCAGATTTGTCAGGATTTAGGAATATCAGGTATAGGTTGAGAGTCTCTGGGGGGGGGTTAACCCCCAACCCCCCCCCCCCCTGGGTGCGCCATGTCCTAGTATTTGCGATCCGAAACACGCGACAAAGAAAGAAATCTGTTTGGCAACTATGGGTAAAAATAAAGAAAACTTTATTAACTTTTGATGAAATCTGTTTTATCGGTAGATATTGGTGCCGCTCTAAAATTTAAAATATTCCTTGGTTTAAATATTCATTTTTTTTCTGCTTTTATTATTAGTTCAGGGATACACATTACTTGTAACTCTTGTTTTTAAGTCTGGAGTAAATGCCTTGTTGGTAAAGTAACAAATAACGTATATCTACAGGGTGTCTCACGGTCGATGGTAGGTTAGACGTTTACGGAAAACGGGACATAGAAAATTACTGAAAATTTGGCAATTTGGGTAATTGGCTTTGCTCTATCGATCTAAAATATTTTCACTGCCGCAGCGTTGCCCCTTATACAAAAAAGTAGCAACACATTTGATATTTTAAATGGAACACCCTATATATAATTGCATTTTCCGCTTTATCATTGATTTCTAATTATTTTTGTGTAATACGTTCCTATACCTATCTTTAGCGGTTTTCGAGAAATTAATTAATTTCCATATTTTTTGTTCAAAACATGGCTCTAATTAAATGTTTATTACTGCGGTATTTGGATTCGTAAACAGCTGAAATTTGGGATGTAGTTTATCTTGTCCTGTGTATTAGTTATGTATAAAGAAATTTGTTCTGTGTAATACAGGGTCCTTCAAAATTCGTCATTTTACCGCTTGATACAAAAATGGTGAAAAGTGCATTTTTTCAAATAGAACACCCTGTGTATTATTAAATATCCTGCAAGAAAATTAATGTCCCTTTCAAATGATATATCATGTTCCTATACCTAAATAGTTAAGATGTCGAAATAAAAGCAAGTTTTTGTAAAAATCGGATTATTTTGGCATATTTGTCTTAGATAGCCATGAAATCCCAAGATGGAACATATCCTAATGAAAATTTGACAGTTAGTGCATCAATATTAAAAAACGTGTTAGTTTTTAACTTTTAGTTAAGAAAGCGACCTAAAAAGAATTAAAATGGAGGGAAATAACTATTCAAATGAAATTTTGATGAAATTGTTTATTCTTTATGGACAATGTAACGAAATTATAGCAAGAACATGCAGAAGGTTCAACGAAATCTTTCCCGATCAACAACTTATCAACGAGAGAAAGTTTGTACGATTACAAAATAATTTTGTTAATTATGGATCAAAACTGAAAACAAAACTAATTTCAGTAGGGACAAATAACATGAATACAGTGAAATAGCAAATAACAATGCAAGACAAAAGCATATCATAAAAGGGTTCAAGGTTTTTTTAATAAATGTTCAAAATGACGACCGTTGACTTCCAAACATTTTTCAATCCGTATACTCGGAGATTCAGTTGTGGCCTGCCTTATTTCACTGGCATCAAGCTGTTCAATGTAAGTGATCACTCGTTGGCGAAGGTCTTGTTTGCTCTGTACTGGTGTCCTGTATACTTTTCTTTTCAAATCACCCCACAAGTAGAAATCAAGTGGCGTGAGATCGGGCGATCTAGCAGGCTAATCCCACGGTCCCAAATGTCTTAGCCAACGATCGTCGAAAATTTGAAACAACTCTCTTGTTACTGTCCCAGTGCAATGGGCTGGTGCCCCGTCCAGTTGAAACCAACAGGTACGATACTCTTCTAATCATAGATTGTCCAGAAACTCGTTCACACCTGATTTTAGAATTTGAAGGTATCTTTCGAAATTTAGAGATTCCTCGTAAATGTGATACTCTATTTTGTCATCTTTTAGGAGGCAAAAAACGTTAAAACTGAACCTTTCTTGAAATCCCATTTCCTTAACAACATGTGGATTTTGGTCAGCCCAGAAATGCTCGTTCCTTCTATTGAAAATGCCCTCCCTGAAGAATTTAGCTTCATCCGTCCAAATTATTTTCTTTAGAAAGTTAGGATCTTCTTGGACGCGGATCAGCATTGCTTCACAAAATTGTACTCTACGTTGGTAATCTTCCAGTTTCAGGGCTTGAACTTTTGTGAACTTGTATGGGTGCATGTCATAATTATCAAGGATCCTTTGAACAGAGGAACGTAAATCTTCTTCTGCACTTCTAGTGGAAGCTTGAGGAAAAGCGTGAAAATAGACTAAAACTAAAATTTATGATGTTGTCTTCATCAGAAGTTACAGGCTTTGGTAAATGTCTTTCCGATTTCAGTTTTGACCCATAATTAACAAAATTATTTTGTAATCGTACAAACTTTCTCCCGTTGATTAGTTGTTGATCGGGAAACATTTCGTTGAACCTTCTGCATGTTCTTGCTATAATTTGGTTATATTGTCCATGAAAAATAAACAATTTCATCAAAATTTCATTTGAATAGTTATTTCCCTCCATTTTAATCCTTTTTAGGTCGCTTTCTTTACTAAAAGTTAAGAACTAGCAAATTTTTTATTATTGATGCACTAACTGTCAAATTTTCACAAAGATATGTTCCATCTTGGGATTTCATGGCTATCTAAGACAAATATGCCAAAATAATCCGATTTTTAGAAAACTTGCTTTTATTTCGACATCTTAACTATTTAGGTATAGGAACATGATATATCATTTGGAAGGGACATTAATTTTCTTGTAAGATATTTAATAATATACATATTTGAAAAAATGCACTTTTCACCATTTTTGTATCAAGCGGTAAAATGACGAATTTTGAACCACCCTGTATAACAAAGAACAAATTTCTTTATGCATAACTAATACACAGGACAAGGTAAACTACATCCAAAATTTCAGCTGTCTACGAATCCAAATACCGCAGTCATAAACATTTAATTATAGCTATGTTTTAAACAAAAAATATGGAAATTAATTAATTTCTCGAAAACCGCTAAAGATAGGTATAGGAACGTATTATACAAAAATAATTAGAAATCAATGATGAAGCGGAAAATGCAATTATATACAGGGTGTTCCATTTAAAATATCAAATATGTTGCTACTTTTTTGTCTAAGCGGCAACGCTGCGTTGTTGAAAATATTTGAGATCGATAGAGCAAAGGCAATTACCCAAGTTGCCAAATTTTCAGTAATTTTCAATGTCCCGTTTTCCGTAAACGTCTAACCTACCATCTACCGTGAGACACCCTGTATAAAGAGCTCAAATAGAAAGCAGCAAAAAAGGAATTATTTAAACCAAGCAATACCTTCACTGAAAAAAAGGATACTTTAAACCAAAAGCCTATAACATTCATTCAAAAGCCTCGCGCTTTTCAATAGGTCCAAATGCGCTGTCTCTTGCTTCAAAACTTTAATTCTTTTGTCGTAAGGTCTTTCGTTTCTTTTTAACCAACGTTACTTTTCTTTTAGCCAAGAGCAATGGCGTTTAAGGCAAGGTCTTAAAGACAGATTAGTAATGGTGTAATGCAGGCAACATCGGAGGTTTATTTAAGCCAATGTCGAAAATCTTTTGCCCCAAGGTCTTCGGTTTTATGTAAAAAATAACGCACTTGATTTAAGAGAAAAAGTCTCTGAACTAAGAAATATATATTCCAGGGTGTCTTTCACTAACGCATTTGCAATTTTGGCTCAATACCCACAATCTTGAGTCAATCCCCGCATTAATTTTTTTTGTTGCTTTTTACATTGAATCAACGAAAAATACTTTTGGAGCAAGAGTTTAACGTTATTCGCTTAAAGGCAGGTTAGATTTCTTATAGCGTATTCGCAATTCTATTATCTTGGTTCAATACCTACGCTATTGAATTAATGCCTAAAATATTTTAGTACAATTACTTTTTTCATTAAGTCAACTAAAAGAGTACTTTAGGTAAGAGCTTTAATGTTCTTTATGCAAGACCGAATTTCTTAGGAAACCACTATATGTCGACCATAATAATATCATTATTATTATTAACAACGAACTAAGTACAGAGCAGTAGAAAGTCAAACATAATTGTTTCAACAGTGAAATTTGGAAAATGGTCGAATATTATTTTTTAGATATACGTGTGGAAGTACTAAAAAATATATTTTTTCATATTTTCTTTAGATCGTTAAAATTAGGTACCCAGCAAGGTTTATCAACAGTGAATAAGGCTTTTTAAAAACTAAAATCATAATATGACGAAAATAATTAAAATTAATAGCTATAGATATATGAAAACGGCATATCGATAAAGTCAAGTCAATATGTTGAATTATTCAGAGCGTCCAACTTTTCCTAAGATGAGAAGAATAGCAATAATATTACAAAGGTAAGAAAATAACAAGCATCTTAGTATTCGTTTCGTTATTCCCTAAATAACACTCAGTAGGTAACAGTTATCGTATAGAAACTTTAGGCATTGTAATTGTAGGAAAAGTTGTCAATTTTGGAATTACGACATATTGACTTGATACTATCAATATCATCATCTAAAATCTTAACACACAAAAAAAATCTTTTTTTTTTCTAGTTTTATATTACATTACATGACTTATAATGTCATAAACAAATCAGTTAAACAACATAAACAACAGGAAATATATTATTTCAAGTATTGAACATTTATACAGTTTTAATTCCAATAACAACGTATAACTAGTACATACATAATGTTATGTAGTAAACTAAAGTGCATTAAAATAAAACGGTTCTGTTATTTTATTGTAGAAATAAAAGTACAGCCATTTCCCAAATAGTGAATATTGAAAACATTCTCATAATTATTAAGTGACTGCAATGTTCGAATAAAAAAGCACCCACTATTGAGCCCATCTACTTCGATGCTTGAGAACTGAAACCTATAGTATTTACCTTAACTAATAGAAAACTTATAGACTGCTTATCTAAGATCATAGTTTTTATTTGAGCAAACATTACATTACCATCAGTCTCTTCAGCAGCCATTTTGCAAAATGTAAAAATACTTTTAAGAAACCTTTAAATTTCTCAAACTTTCGGTGTCAACATATAAATAAAGTTTTAATTTTTACATGATAACCTGTATTATATACCTAGTCATAAATATCCCCCTACATAAAAAGGAAATTTTTAATGCTGTTTCCATCCAAAAGGATGTCTAGCTTCCTTATACAAATTAATTACCTACTCTATTCTTACCTTCAAACACAGGCGCTAAGTGATGTAATCGCCACGTTTGTAATAGGGTACTCGCATCACTCATACTAATCATAATACTATAATACCTATACACCATCACGTTGGCACAATCAACGGAACTAGTACGCCCGCCACGCTAATGCAGCGAAAGACAAATGAAGGTGTACCGCGGAAAGAAATACGATTTACCCCCTTCCCAAGCACACATCGTCGTCGCGGTTCGGACTTTAGGCAAGAGAAAATTCTCTTCACTTCAAAAACCGAAACCGAAACTTGGGGCGACAGCCAAGAGTTTTTAATTCACCGTTTAAGAAAGTTTCTCTTTCTATAAGATCCAGCAGGATTTCATCCAAAGTCTCTTAATTTGCCCTAATTGGCAACGTTCTCATGAAGAGAAACTTTCTTGGTTTAAGGTATTGCTTGAGTTTATTTTTTATATATTTTGGTTCAAGAAATTTTGACTTACGCGAAGAGAAATTAAAACCAAGAGAATTTAAAAAATATAGCAAGAGACACCGTTCACTAGTGACAAGACACTTTCGTTTGCTTCAAAGAAATGTCTCTTGTAATAGGAAAAAATTGGCCAAGAGAGTCAAATACATTGGGTCAAGACACCCATTTTTATCAGTCCTATTTAAAAAAATACAGCTGACTATAATAAAGCGAAATAGGTAATAAAGCATTATTTTTATGATACCTATATATAACATATATTATAAATGTAAACAAATTGACACTGCATTAAACAACGTTTTTATATTTATTACCCCTGATAACACTCTACTTATATGAAACTCATTAGCTGTGTAGTGTAGTCTTCTGGTTTAATCACAGAATTGTTTAATCCTCTCAATCCACTCTTCAAAAATTATCGGATCTCTTTTTGGCAAGCGGTGTCGCATGCCATGTTTATTTAAACAGTTTGGAACTTAGGTTTTAACGGAGGTGCGTAGTCCATAACGGAAATAAATAAGCGAACTTTAACTAAACAAACCAAAAACACACTAAAACTAAACAAAAAGTGAAAAGAACTATCAAAAAACACGCTAATACTACACACAAAGACCGAACGATCACAAACGGCATGAAAATTCAACACACCTTAAAAGAAAATCGAGAATAGAAAATTGACAATACACTTCAAATTTTTGACAACGACGAAATCTGGGAGGGCGCTTCTTCCACTACCACGGCCTTGTCTTTACGGTGGTAGTGCTTCTTCTCGATCGCAAATCGCAAATGAACGTTGTGCCCTCTATATGAACTTAACCAAACCAAATTGGGCGATGCCACTACCGGCGCCATCTACGAAATGCGATCCAAACAAAATAATAATGTTTGGCAGGAACGCCCAGCTTACGTATCTAAATTTATTTCTGTGATTTGTGAAGGTATTTGAGCTTTATAATTTATCAGTTTCAATAATTATTAAAATGAATTTACTAACGGAAACACTGCGAATACAAATATTAATGATCTTGGGTTACGCGGATCGAAGGCGAACACAGCAAGAGGTTGCTGAGATTTTTAATGATAAGTATCCCAACCGAAATCCAATGGCACGGTCCACAGTAAGCAAAATTTGAAAGAAATATAACGAAACTGGCCATGTAAAAGACATTTCAAAATTTGGGCTTCCAAAAACTGCGACAAGCGGCGATAAAGCTTTAAATATTTTGCTTAGCATAGAGGAAAATCCACACCTCTCTACTCGAATTATTGGCCTCGATTACAACACATAGCACAAGTCGGTAGATTGCGTATTAAAGTTTGAGAAGTTCCACCCATGCAAAATTCACCTGGTTCAAGAACTCTCTGAGGATGACATTGACAGGCGTTTAGAATTCAGTGAGCAAATGATAAATTTGTGTAATGCTAATCCAAATTTTATTACTAAAATAATGTTTTCCGATGAGTCGATGTTCTGTCTTAATTAAAATGTTAACCGGCATAATATTCGTTATTGGTCCATAGAAAATCCTCATTGGATTCGAGAACAGCACACCCAATTTCCGCAAAAAATTAATGTTTGGGCAGGCATTATAGGACAAAGGATAATTGGTCCATTGTTCCTGCTCTTGCGATCCTATTTCTAAATCGTCGTAAGTTAGTTTCATTAAAGTAAATTAAAACTGATTATCAATAAACAAAATTTTAGACAACGTTGCGGGATTAAATAAAGAAGTATGGATGCAACAAGACGGTGCACCACCACATTACGCCAGACAAGTACGGGAGTATCTAAATGAAGTATTTTTTGAAAGATGGATAGGGAGACGGGGTACATTTGAGTGGCCAGCTCGGTCACCAGATCTTACTCTACTCGATTATTTCTTGTGGGGACATTTAAAAAGTGTGGTCTACAAGACAAAGCCACATGATATAGAAGACCTAAAACAAAGAATTAAAGTTGAGTGCCGACGAATCGAAGAAACAGATATTCTTTCTAATGTTTTAAATGCTTTTCCGCAATATTTAACATATTGTCAAGAAGTAAATGGAAGTCACTTTAAACATCTTATTTAATTTCTTTAATCTGTAATAAGTAAGTTTAAACAATAATTACGTTACAATAATGTTTCAATAAATTCTCAATTTTCGAGCTCGAATATTAAAAAAATGGCTAGATTTAGACATTAAGTACCTAACTAAAATTATTTTAAATTGCTAAAAAACTGTAAATTTGGCAACTTTGCAAATGTCACTAGCAGCTCCGCGATAACCTGTTATATACGGATACCGAATTTTAGCTAAACCGGACAAACGGTATTAAAGATATTTAAAGCGTTCCATACTTCTGTTACACGCTGTATTTTTAATCTCCGTTATTATACGCCGCTTTTAAAATAATTTTGTTCTGAAATTCTGCACTAAACAATTAAATATCTATGTGAATTGCTATATTTTTAGACTACATTATACAATCACTACATGGTATTTGTGTTAGACTTTTAAAGTGTCGATAAAATATATTTTTAGAAAAAATTTAATTAGAATTTTATTTATCTTATCTTTATAAATATCACGAAATACGCACTATAAAACAATTTTATAGTTGTTGCAATAAAAGTTGCCTCAAAATTGTGGTACACAACTTATATAGAACTCTTATAATATCAAAACGTTTTATAAAAATGGGTTTTTTTTGATCATATAAATATCATATAAGGGTATTTAAGAACGTTATAGGAATTTAAAGATTGTATAAAATTTATTGTATAGCAATCTATACTACATTTATAAAATTTATCTTGCTAGTTGGGGTGTAATCAATTTCTATAAAATAATAAATATATTTAGTACTTTTAGTTCTAAACTATCGATTTTTATTTTTTGCTTTGTAAACAAATGGTAAAAGAAATACTGATATCATAATAAACTGAGTTATTGGCTTCGATAATAAAATGGGTTTATAGAAATCAATAAACTGAGACCTTAGAAATATTCGGTGTGCCCAGTAATCTAAATCACGTGGAAATAGTCCCGATTATTTTAAAGTTAACTAGTAAACTTTTTTTCTCAGAAAGCTGCTTAGAATAAAAGTTTGATACTATCAGGAAAAAGTAACGACGTTGATGGAAGGAATCGAAATTAGTAAAGAAAAGCAATAGTGTTACATTTCAAAAGAAAAATCCTTAAGTTACGAAAAAGAGCAAAAATCTGGCAACATTGCCATTGTTAATTTTAAACTCAGTTTTTCAAGTTATCCATCTATACCAATATTCATTGATTTAGCTTTGGTAGTTTCGAAGCAAGTTGGCCGCTCCGGTTATTTAAACTAACCCTGCTACTCACAACGTCGAAGGCCTTCCTCAGATCAATAAATTTTTTTACTGTCTATTTTACATTTGGAATAAACTACGTCTTTAACAATTTTTTTTTAGGTATTGGTACGACAGAGAATCAGCATTACACGTTGATCAGAAAATACAAAAAGGTCTCTTCCTTTTCGCCTGTACGAATTCCTGTGCCAATCCGGTAGTGTACGGCATCTTTAACATTCGAGCACGCCGAAAAACAGCCAAGGTGAGGCCTCGATTGACCAGTCATACCTTGCCACGTTCCTCATGCATTCCACCTCCTTTAACGGCAGAATCTAGACTGTCACCTTTAGAAATATCACTTAAGAGTCTCGAGTAGATTTGCATGTTAGATAAATTATGTAGAAAGTTAGTTCGTCATGCCAGTTTGTAAATTAAAATATTTAAATTAGCATTTCCTATACTCAAAAGACGATTTTTTTTGGAACAGGGAACTTTACAAATGGTGTCACATGTCGTTTCATCAATGTCATGGCTCTAAGCCAAAGAAAGAATGTTACGTGACTAGCGTGAAAATATTATGTCAACTGTGCCATTATTTATTTTACTATGGATTTGTAAATCAATTTATTGCCTGTCTAGTAGGTCCAAAGACTCGAAAATAAAGTGACTGCATGGTTTTTATTATTCTGTGTATAAATATAAGACTAAATCATATACATTATGTTTCTTAATGGTATGTACTGGTTTCATTGAGTTATTTCCTGAACTAACCAATTTTAAGATGATAAGTTCATATAAACATACCGGGTGTTGCATCGTCGAGCGGGACATTCCATGTAATTTTAAATGGGGTCAATTATTGGCTTCCCTAATTATTTTAGAGAAAAATTCTATTTAGGTTTATTAAAGAGCACTAAAACCCACATTCAAAAGAATAACTTTAGATATTTTTGATGAGCCCGTTTACGGGTTATCGCCGATTTCTTTTTAACTATTTCTCCTTTTTATGGCCCCGTATTTGCGGGCACCAGTCAAGGTAAAAGATGACTGTCAAATAAAGTTTTCATTTTGAAATGTGTGCTTTATTGTTATAAAAACTCGTACATCGAAAATATTAGCCATGAATTACACTTCTGAAGAAGAAATATTGATGATTAAATTGTATTATCAAGGAAATAGTTATCAAAATGTGTCAGACATGTTTGCTGCTCTGTATCCGAATAGACCGATACCTGCAAAATTTACAGTCGAAAGGACTATCAAGAAATTTGAGACAAAAGGCACTGTAATAAATAACTGCAGATGTGAAGAAAGGCAGGAACAAAGAAGAGATGCAAGGAATGATAGGGACTTGCAAGTTTTATTGTGCGTGGAAGAAAATGATGGGAAGATCAGCACAAGGAAACTTGAGGATGACATAGGATTAGATCACACCACAGCGTTACGAGCTTTGAAACGATATAAATATTATTCATACAAATATGAAAAGCACCAAGAGCTAAGAGATAGGGACGAAATACGACGACAGGAGTTTTGTTTTGGTATGATGGAAAGAGCAAACATGGATAGGGAATTTTTAAAAAACATTTGTTTCACTGACGAATGCACATTTACCTTAAACAATAAACCCAATGTTCCAAATTATTGATATTGGAGCAAAGAAAACCAACACAGGTTTGTGGAAACAAGGACGCAATATCCACAAAAAGTTAATGTATGGGCTGGGATTTTCGGAGAAAATATTATCGGGCCATTATTTCTTACACGAAATTTAAATGCAGAATATTTTTTGGAACTACTTGAAGATCATATTTTACCTACTTTACATGATGCCGCCAGGGAAAATCAGGAAGTTTGGTACCAAATGGATGGCTGCCCGGCACATAGTACCCTGGCTGTCCGGGAATATTTAAACCGTGCTTTTAATGGAAATGTTATTGGCTTAAATCATACAGTAAATTGGCCAGCCAGGTCTCCTGATTTATCGCCAAATGATTTCTTTCTCTGGGACCATTTAAAAAACAGGATATACAAAGATAAAAAATACCCAAATCTAGACGAGTTAAAAAATGCTATTTCTGCCGAATGCAATAGAATTTCAGTTTACCAACTAGCGAATGTAAGAAGAGAATTTTATGATCGCCTCGGTTATTGTCTAGCAGTCAATGGAGGAATATTTGAACATCTTCTTAAATCCTAAAGTTCTAACAATTTAATAGTACCTACCTATTAATTAGTAAAATATTGAAACATGTAAAATGTCATAATTAACCTTGTAATTGGATACTTTATTTTAGTTTTATTCAGATGAATTTGTACTCATAAATACACCTTTAATATTTTCGATGTACGAGTTTTTTATAACAATAAAGCACACATTTCAAAATGACAACTTTATTTAACAGTCATCTTTTACCTTGACTGGTGCCCGCAAATACGGGGCCATAAAAAGGAGAAATAGTTAAAAAGAAATCGGCGATAACCCGTAAACAGGTTCATCAAAAATATCTTAAGTTATTCTTTTGAATGTAAGTTTTAGTGCTCTTTAATAAACCTAAATAGAATTTTTCTCTAAAATAATTAGGGAAGCCAATAATTGACCCCATTTAAAATTACATGGGATTTCCTATGTCCCGCTCGACGATGCAACACCCGGTATAGGTCTGCAATGGTTTCATTAGCTGATATTATGATTTTTAACGCATGCGCATCAAAAATCCTGATATGTCCACATTTATGATTTTTTTAATTTGAAATTTGGTTTTTAGTAATTTTCTTCTTTTATTATTGGTGCAATCTGACATAGGGTAAACCGACAGCAAAGTGACACTTGCTAGTGAAGTGATTTTAAACCCAGTTCAGTTTAAGTTTATCGCTAACAGAAAACATGGATGCAGAAGACCTATTTCTTGTTTATATAGAAATTTTTAGTGTGCAAATAATTAGAACTTGTTCTATTTCAAGGGTGAAAAACGCTGCAATTTTCAGTCACGCTAACATGCATAATGTGAATCCCAAATTTCATACAATTTTAACGCAGGGTTAAAAATGCTGGTGAATATGAATAATTGCGGATACAGTTTTTAAGCGAAATAAAAAATATGTACACCACTGCCTTTTCGATAGCACAGTTATGTAGATGTCTAGTACGAACTATTTTTTTAAATTAATTTGATGTCGGCATCGTTTAGGAATTCAATTTTATCAAACTTGTCTTTACATTATGTGTTTAAATGCACTACGGTAGGGTCCCTTTCGTTTACGTCAGATGCTATAGTCTTGCCGATGAGCCGTAATACAAACGCGTCTAAGGATTGAATCTGACGGGAAGAAAAGGGACAGCTTCTTTAAGAATCTTTTATAAAAATATATGTTAGCGCGCTCGTTAGCGCGTATTCAACCGGTGGAATTAGACCAATTTTTTTTAAGTAAAATGTTAAATGTTAAATTAAAACATATTAAGGAAAAACCGATTTTCAACTGTATCTAAAAAAATAAAGCGGTTGCGGGACTAGGTATACAATGTGTCTACTTAAGTTGGAACCATATGGAAAACTTTTCTATTATTAATTTTAAGAAAAAAAAACTATTCCTCATAAAAAGTTTAGCATGGTCGAAAACCTAAAATGGAATAATCCCAAAACAAATGTTTGCAGTCGTATACGAGGTTTGTGAAAAAATATAATTTTGCTCTGGAGTAAAGTACCTTTATTTTAGACAATATCGAAGATTGTTATAACAAAAGTTGATCAGAATTGAAAACTACATTCAAATAAGAAATTATATCCTTTATCGTATCATTGAAGATTAAGTCATTTTTATATGATATCTTTATTAATAATTATTAACATCATAAACGTACTAAAACCTACATAAAACCTTAGTTACTCATAATACATTAGTTACCATAATTTAATACGTTAGTTACGAAAGCATAATACGTTAGATACCAAATAATATTAGAACTATTTTTCATGAACATGTAAAACAATATTTTGACAGTTTTCAAATTTGATGGATACACCTTTGTCTTTAACGTCCACGATCTTAGGTATGCCCTCTGAAGACTGATTAATGACCGAGAAAGCACTCCTTTCGATTTCGTGCGGTTCCCCAGTGCCTAATCCACTGCCGGAAACATCGCCGATTGCAATGGAAACTTTCTTGGTCACACTTTCTTCTAAATACCTTCTAGCAACCTTCGCCGATTCCCATCGACCAAGTTCTTGTAGGTCTAATATATCTCCTCCAGCATTAACAAGAAAATTTACCGAAGATCTTCTAACGCAGTGACCAGTATACAAATTAGGATTTTCAAGTGAGAGATACTCAGCTATTTTTTGTGGTATTTTAGAGAAGAAATGAATGCCGCAGGGCTGTACCGTACATTTCCCTCTTCTATATGATACAAACAATCTTTGGTGAGTGACATGGTCTGGCCTTAACATTGCGTACTTTTTAAATAAAGGCACAGGATTGACTTCGCCGTCAAATATCACAGCGAAAATACGTTTCTTGTGGGTTTTTGAGTCGGGAATAGTAACAATCAGCTTGTCCTCTAAAACGTCAACATCTTCCGTGGTCATCTTTGCTAATTCATTAGTTCGATAGGCTCCTCCAATTCCAATTAAAAAAGCCACTTTCATCATTAAAAACTTCTCGTCTGAGGCAGAACACACAAATTCGTTGACTTGTTCTCTTGTAAATACTTTTGATTTTTTTGCTCTATATCCAACATTTTTCTTCTTGATGAAACGTATTAAGGCGCCGTATTTGTCGATTTCCACTCTTTCCTTCAGTTCTAAAGTCGCTCGTAACATGGAATATTTCGGCCATAAGGATGAAGCAGAGTATTCCTCAGAGAGTTTTGCGAAATACGCCAGCAATACCGTTTCTTCTGCACCTTGAACATGTACTTTGTTTCGCCACTCACAAAACTGCCGATATTCTTTTTCATAATGGATTTTAGATTTGTCCGGAAGCAAGTTCAACCTTATAATGTTGGCTGCAGCTAATATATCGTCAGGAATATCAAAATCTTGCATGATTTTAATGATGACTTTTTGAAATGCCAAAATGAAATGACAAAACACCTTGTTTTTATTTTCGCATCGCCGTTGTCAATGATACGATAAAGCTTTGAATATAACTCGATTATTAGCGATTTAACACCGTCTCGGACATTGCGGGTGACTCGGCTGTCGCCTCGTCACCAAGCAATGTCCTCGACTATTATAAATCGCATAATAATCTCGTTATATTAATAGCTATAAAACCATAACAAATCAGATTTTGTTATTTCTTACAAATTTTTCTACTTCTTGTATTTGAAAACATAAAATTACTATAAATTATGTCAATTTATATACTGAATATTTGTCTTTTGGTTTATTATTATTTAAAGACGTAATAATTGCATAACAATAATATATTTTAAAAATAGAAAAATACATATAAATACTAAGTTGTGTAACTAACACAACAATATCAAAAATAAATTAAATTAAATTTTTACTCATTCCACTAATACTTCGACATATCCACCCTCTGTCTCTCTCTCTTAAAACATTTAACCGTCGTAGGTAGTGTGAAATTTCCGTGAAGTAATTTCCTGGCATGCTTCTGAAATTAACATCTCCAAATGATCAACATCTTGAAACGGCCCCTGCTGGTAAACCTAGTGACCCCATAAAAAATAATCGAGAGGGGTTTAGTTTGGAGATCTAGCAGGCCAGAAAAATCTGAATACCGGTGAATCAATTTTTCATTAAAAGTACTTTCAAGATATACTCTAACAGCGAATGTACTGTGGCACGCAAATGACTATAATTTCATATTTGTATGTAGTTTTCAATTCCGATCAACTTTTTTTTGTAACAATTTCCGATATTGTCAAAAATAGAGGTATTTTACTCTTGAGCAAAATTCATATTTTTTTACAGACCTCGTATACGACTCCAAATATTTAATATATGATAGTTTAATTTTAGGTTTTAGACCATGCAGAACTTTTTATTCTTCTCAAAATTAATAATAAATAAAGTTTCCCATATAACTTATATACACATAACTTAAGACACACTCTAAATTAACTTCTTTTCTTAAAATTAGAAATTACTCATTTAAAAAAGTACATTACATTATTAACACCTTGTATAATTTAGTAGAGAATGAATAGTTTTTGCAATTTTTGATCAAAGTATGAAAGATATACATTGTGCCCATGGAGTCTCAATGATTCACATAATTAGACTGTTTTCAAAAAATTGTATATTATTGTGTATCTAGTAGAAAAAATAATTTATTCTCTGACAAAGATGCAAGCATCCGAGGACGAGAATATGATTTTCCTATGAGATGCACATACTAATTTTTCTGCAATCGAAATGAAATAGAATAACTTGCAAGATTATATGTAGTATGTATGATGTGAATGAACGAAATTCTGTATGGATGGGAATATAATATTCTAGTACTACTGTACTACTATTATATGTCACATTGCCTAGCAACGATTAACAATACTAGAATAATGACTTTGTGGCGTCAAAAACACGCCAGAAAGATGCCAGTGGACGATCGCAGAAAAAAATCTTTCTGTATAATGTCTTTGGCTTATTATAATATTTATAATTAAAATTCACGTTAAGAAACATTAATTACTTTGCTTTGCAGGGTGTGCAAGTGGAATTTTAATAAAGTATAAATGTTATGCGTTAATTTTTAACGTATTAATACTTTCTTTCCTTTTTTCTTATATTCCAATATTTTCTTAATAAATATACGTTAAAAACGACACTGATTAGAATTATTTATTTTCATAAATATTATCGCACGAATATGGATAATGTTAATTTAAAATTCATTCTGTATTGTTTATAGTTTAGAAAAACATTGTTTTATACAGGATTCCCGAAAATACTGTTCGTTTACTTCGGGGAAATGTTATACGTAATAAAAATATTAAAAAGGTTATTGGAATACAGGCTAGCAAATGTCTATAGACTCCCAACTTTTTCAAAATTTCATAATGTAGAATCTTATCTGAAAATATTTAGCAGAATTTTCGGACACGCTGTAATATCGTATTCTTTCATAATGTTATGTCCTGCATGCTTTATTTAGTACGTGGGTAAAATCAGTGAATTTAAATTTTGCATTACTACCATTTTTATAATTAATTATAGTTGTAGAAAATATTTTTTGTAATTCATATTTTGTAAAGAATAAGGTTAGTTTATATACCCCAATGTATTTTTTAAAAACATTTTATCACTTCTAGAATATTATATTAATTGGAACGTTGTTAGCGTTCTTATATTTATTTTCAACTGTGATATTTTTTATCCTTTTATCTTTCAAAATATAAAACACATTTATTCTCATTCTGCATAGATGGTTCAAGAGGATAAGCAAACCAAAAATCTTAGAATATTAAACTTGGATTTAGGATCGTAGTCTGCGAAGTAATAATGAAAAGTCGCCTAACTTACCATAACTGCGAAGGTAGAAAAAAACCGAATTAAAGAATTAAAACTTATGCTACAATCTGAAACTACAGTTCGCTAATTTAAACTTTACTATTATTTTTCATATTAATGCTTCTCGTTTCATTTTTATTAAAACTAAATTATTTGTGAAAAATTGTCAAAAAGTTTCATATGGAGCTGTAAATTAAATTTAGATTATATTATTGTAAGTTTTAATTATAAACAACGTTTTTTAAGTGTCACGCTCTACTTTTTTTAAGTTTAATGTAGGTTCTTTCAACTCGAGCCATTTTTAATAATTTAGTTATATCTTATCTTGTGTAATAACTGAGTTAAGTAAAATTTATGCATCTTAGTTTTAGATGCAAGAGACCATGGTTTAAACATATGAATTTGAAATTCGATTACTGTTGACCCGTTTGTCCTCTTGGAGCACCTATCCTGAAACACACCGTATATTATATTTACCAGTGCAATTTCTTATTAAAATAAATTTAATAGTTACCAAAGAACTGTTGATTGCATATCTCCATAAAATCATTTAAATTGATTAAGTTTGCAAACAAAAGTTTGGTTGGGAATAATTGGAAACAGTAAATAAAACCAAATTAAAGTGACCAGTAGTAGCTCTTCACACTCTATATTTAGAACTTAAATGACTGTACATTTTCGACAAGGAAAGTGTTTTTTGGTGCTTTTAAACGCTTCAGTTTGACTAGGTGTAATAAAAAAAATAAGTCTGTAGTCGTATACATATTTATAATGCACAAATTTAAATCTACTTTTGTTGTAATTATAATTACATTTTAATATATAAAATTCCATTATATTTGATATTTTTTTTAGAGTGCCTTTCTATAAAACATAAAATTTTCTAAAACTATTTTTGTGAACAGGTAAGTTCTAGCAATATTTTGTATTGTAATAGTTATTATCCTAACAAGTGCGGAAAGAGCCACTTTCCCGCACGCGACTGCCGTTACCCGAACGACGCGAAGCGGAGTTCGGGTAAGCAGTCGAGTGCGGGAAAGTGTCTTTCCGCACAAGTTAGGATCAAAATTTTTCCTACAGGCGTTGTAAAAACTACAACAAAATATTTCTAAACATTTAATTTTACTGAAAAACAAACACAGATTTAATTTCTAATTATAACTAATATTTACATTAAAAGTACAATTTGATGCATTATGCAAATTGATTGCGGATGAAGCCATTGAAGCCAACTGATCCTGATGAGCGGATGGTTGCAAAGAAAGAGGTATCGAGCTGTTGTTAGCGCTGCTGGGAAACTGTGGAGTTTTTGCTTCTAAATTATAGCTCAAACTTGATGGACTATTGAGATTGAGAATTTTGTTAGACATGTTTTTTTTGTGTGTGATGGATTCCTCCAGGTAGCCTTCGGCAACAGACGTGGATTTCCATCCTCCTAAACGTTTAATGTTTGTTATTTCTTCGCCAGAATTAGCAAGTAGAGTGGCCGAGGAACGTCTAAAACTGTGGCCTGTGTATAATTCTGGATTTTTGAGTCCTATATAAGCTGCAATGTTGGAGGGCATTTTTCCTATGGTATTAATTCCAACACATTGGGTACTGCATTTTCCATGTTTGTAGTTCAAAAAGAATCGGCGGTGTGGAGTTTGCTGTGGACGTAAGTTTGCATATTTTCTGTATAGATTTAGAAAAATTTCATTATTGACTGCCTTAGTTATTACAAAGGATCTAGCAGAATGGTTTTTGGAGTCGTTTATTGTGACAATTATAACGTCTCCTTTGTCGTCTATGTCGTCAATGGTAAATTTAGTTAGCTCCTCACGGCGGCAGGCACCAGCCAGTCCAAAAATCGTTACCACTTTAATTAGAAGGAAAATTTCATCAGGTGCTTCTTTCATAAATTTCGCAATCTCTTCTTGTGTAAAAACTTTTGCTTTTTTTGCTCGAAAACCTACATTTTGTCTCTTGATGTACGCAGTAACTTTATAGTATTTACTGATATCTAAATCTTTCTTAACCTTAAGTACACTTTTCAACATGGAATATCGAGACCATAAAGTATTTGGCTTCCAAAGTTTAGACATTTCCAAGAAATATGCCAAAAGTACTTCTTCTCTTGGTGCTTTTACATTTTTCGCTTCACACCATGTAACAAAATTATCGTATTGTTTTTCATACCTGACTATTGACTTTTTTGGTAGCAAATCCAAATTTGCGACACTTGCAGCTTCTAGAATATCTTCTGGAAGCTCATCGTCCGAGAAATTATCTATGGAAGACATCTGTATCAGAATCTGAACGAAATTATAAATCAAAGCCACGCTCCGGTGAAATGTTGTAAGGTGTCACTTTGACAATTAAATTTTATGTGTGTGTCGTGGTTACCATGTTAACATCTATGTACGGGGTTTTTGAAATAAACCGTTTTAAATCAGCTTTTTTAAAAATGTTTAAAATAAACGGCAAAAATTAGTGTTTCTGTAATATACCTCATTTACTTTCAATAAAAATTTATATTTTATTTATTAAAGTGTCTTTCCGCATGAGTTAGAATCAAAATTGTTTCTACAAGCGTTAGAAAAACTACCACAAAGTATTTCTAAAAATTTAATTTTCCGTGCGGGAAAAATTTTCCCGCACCGTGCGGGAAAATGAGTCTTTCAGAACCAAAACGAGTGCGGGAAAACGGTATATCGCGCACGCTTGTAGGAAAATATTTTTACCAACATTTGTTTGTTGCACAAGATGTTGAATGTATAAGTGTTTTGCTGGCTGCTTTTTATTTTTTTATTTTTTCAGAATTACATGCTTTTAGAATACTTCCGAAAATAAATAAAAATATTTAATAATTGTTTTAGTTTCATTGTAAAATTAGGTCTCTTAGTTGGTGTTAAATTATTTTTTTTCTGTGAGGGGAAAAAAGTTTGACATTTTATCTCTGTTGACAGGTAACAAAATGACACTTTTTATGAAATTACTTTTTTCTCCGGGAAAAAAATGATTACTTTTTCCCGAATATATTATATACACATAAGTAAAGGTAGATATTTAATTTTAGAATATTTTATTATACAAAAAGTTACATTTTCTTTATATCAAAAGTACAATTATTAAATGTACATTGCATGAATTACATGTTCCTTTTACTATTCGGTACAATAGTCGAATTTTCTGGCGTTGAAATTATATTTTTTTCTGCCATGGACACAACTGCCGTTGATGTACATCGATACTTTGCTGACTTTAATATATTGTAATAATATGTTTTTTCAATATTAAATCGTCGTTTTTCCCGTCACAGAAAAAAATAGTGTATTATACATGGGAAAAATATTAGATTTTAGCTCTCGAGCTAACATTTAATACTTTTTTCCCCTGTATAATAAATAACTATTTATTTACTACGAGTTCTTGAACGAAACAATTTAAACGAGTTATTAATTTACCACTGCCTCAGTCTTTTACTTTGACCACTCGTTTGAACGAGATATTATACAGGTTAGTGGAATTCTCTTTATATTGTCTTGTTAACATACATTTTACCATAAATTTACTAAAGGATGTTTATACGCATATACGGGATCTTCCATGTGTTCGTATAAGCTAGGTTAGACCTGTGACTTATTTTCTTTCCTCGTCTACTTTGTCGGTATTGTTCATATGTATTTTTATTTTTATTCGGCAATAGCTTTATTCCTTGGTGAGTTGTGCGTGGTTATCTAGGATTTTGATGCTGCTTGCTTTTGGCGCCTTTTTTTTACCGTCCTTAAAACGCTGCTGTGTTGAGTGCTTCTCCACTATTTCTAGTGCCTCCCTACTGTTAAATGGGCTCGCCAATAGGAAGCCAATCTTTAGGTAGTTTGTATGTCGAGTCAGGTCTTGCTCTTGTATGTGACTGTGTTAAGAGTTCGTTGGTCGAAATGTCCGTACGTTTGTAGTAGTCGGGCATGATTTTTAAAAAGAATTCCTTTATGGTCTGTATTTTAAAGTCATTGTGTAGAACTCGGTTCATAGCATTTATCTCGGTACATTTGCTATTAGCTTTAGTGCTTTGTTCTGAACTACCTGGAACTTGTTCAGCTCCGCCTTGCTTATGTTACACCACGAGGACGCACCATAAGTTAAAACCGGCCTGCCCAAGACCTTGTAGAGGTTGACCTTAGTTCTGTTGCCAATTCTACTCCTCCTGTGAAGCAGTGGGTAGATGGAGCTCAATTGACGCAATGCAAGCTTTACTCTATTAATTAAATTTTGCCTCCAATTCAGCCTTTGGTCGAAGATAAGTCCCAGGTATTTAACTTCCTGGCAAAAAAAATATTATACTAGTAAAGTCGTAACTGGACGGGACATGTTAAATAAGAAATAAATAAAAGCCGCAGAAGTCTTATCATTTTTTTTATCTAAAAAAGTATTATGCTGCTTTTAATTTTATGACCATAATATCTAGATTCCTTAGTAATTGTGTTTTGCTTGTGCAATTATTTAGTATTACTTTATCCTAGTTCGCCGCTTGCTATTATAGTGCAACTAATGTTATGCCTTAGTTTATTTCTAGGTGTAATTCAAATATTTGTTGTTGTATTAATAATTCACGACTAAGTACCGTGTGAGCAAAAGGGTTAGAGTAAAGGACGAGTGACAGTACAATCAGTGCATGAACGATTTTCGCGAAAAATTTCCTTATGTTTTTTATTCCCTGAGAAGACCTGTGGTTATGTTTATGGAAATAGGTTCTATTTAACATAAGAAAGGGAGAATAATGGCAGATGTAGCTTTCAAGTGACATCTCGTAGCAATCAAATGCATCACCCGGCCCGTCTAACAAAAATCAGTCAGAAACGGAGAAGCAAACTCCTGCAAAGATCAGACGAGCCGGTCATTCTTACGAAAGAAAGCAACACCGTAGAGTCTACTACTAGCCCCACTGACGAGCTGTTATACGGCGAAACGCGTCTGGGGATGAATCCGGCGAAGGGAAGCAACTAACTTTTAGATAAAAATGGGAGCTGGAAAACCATCTGTAAGAACAGAAGAATTTGTTGCAAGCGTTCGTAAAATGATAAAAATACTCCAATAAAATGTTCAAGACGTCTGTCTCAAGAAGTGGGAAGATATTATGGAACATGCAGGAGTATTCTTAAAAAGCAGTTTTCTTATAAAGTGCAAGTAGTCCAAGAAATACGAGCTGCAGATTTTGAAAAACGTATGCATTACTGTCAGTGTTTTACAAATAAAATTTTTTAGAGTCACACATTGTACCCTCAAAAATTGGTGTCTGGTTGGCTGCTTCCCGAGGAAGAATTGTTGGTGCTATTTTTTTTCATGACACAGTTACAGCACAGTGGTATAGGGACAATATTTTTAATTCATTTATGGAGCAATTACTTGACGATGAACTACGTTTTGGTTATCTTCAACCGCCCATACATCCGCCGAAACTATTAACTACTTACGCAATTTTTTCGACGACAGATTGATCAGGTTTCGAACAGACATTTCCACCTAAATCACCTTGTTTGACGGTTATAAATTACTTCATTTTTTCTAATTTGATGAAAAATTAAAACACCAAAAGAACAGTTCCAGGAAAGGAGTATTCAAGAATGTAGTAACATTTCTCCACAGATGCTGGTCAACGCTATCAAAATCATGATGGGTCATGTAAATTTATGCTTGAAGCATGGCGGTCGCCAATTTAAGAAATTTTTATAAATTATTTTCCTTTCTCTATATTTTCACATTGTTAATTTCATAAACAAGAAAAATAAATTTGTATTTGTTTACTTAATTTAATATTCATCAGTTTAGCATACTATGTCATAATATGCATTTGGCACAATATTAACCTAGATTTGGGTAGGTGGTTTCCCCCTTATCAGTCTAAGCCAGGGATGCACATGCGAGTCGCATTTCAACCGTCGAAGTGTGCAGTCGCTGACAGTGACACTAATTTTCTCTCTCGATATTTATCAAAGTTTGAAATATCGAAATTTTTATTACAACTGTCAAGGAAAAGTCAATTTAATTAATTAGTTTTTCGATTTTTATGGAACTACGTAGCGGGGGGGATGCCTCCCGCCCCATCAACGTTAAGTTACCAACATCGGACGATGAAGTAATGGCCCCAGCCGAGGTCCAGGTATCCACAGACGAAAGGATTGAAGAATGTGAAAGACGTTTGGAGGCAAAATGGAAAAAAATGTTGGACGATAATAATATAGAATGGCTTAATAAAATACAAGGGATGAAGGAGGATGGTATTAAAAAATCCATTGAGATGAAAGAATTAAAAAGCACCATAAGGGAGTTGAAGGCCGAGATCGGTAGGTACAAGTCAAAAGACTCTGACATTACTATTACTCAAGATTCAAACTTAAATTTAAATGCTAAAATAGATTCAATTTTTGACAAGACAAGTACGTTAACAGACAACAAAGACGCGCGTATTGTTCGTAAATTTAATAGTAAGCAAATTAATGTAGATGCCATTGAAATCTCAAATCCTGGTTCAGATATGGAAATTGACTCTGTATCTGAGTCAGATGATAATAGTAAACAGTGGTCTAGTCAAAAGACTAGGAGGACACGGAAAAGGACACAAAAAAACCCTGAAAATGACAATATTACAAGCAATAAAAAGGTGGCCGGTACTTCTGCTTGGCCAAATCTACCTAAAACTAGTAATAAGGTACTCAGCAACCACTTATCGCAAAAAGCGTCACAATCAAATAATAGTCAAATAGCTTCAGGTAGCCAAACAGAGGTACCGGCCCAAACCCAAACTGTCACTGTCACTGCTGATGCATCGGAGACCGGCCCGCGGAAATTGCGAGTCCCTCCGATCATTATCAGGGACAAGCACAGGTACAACGAAATTTCTGCTCACCTGCGATCAGTAAAGGTGGACTATGGTCGCGCTGTTACTGTGCCAGAGGGAGTCAAGATACATCCGCCTACACCGGTGGATTATCACAAAATTATCAAATTTTTAATCGCGAATAATCTGTACCACCACTCGTTCCGGTTCCAGGACGAAAAGGAGCTCCATGTAGTGCTCAGAGGCGTCCTGGAAACTTGGACCGAGGAAAAGATTAAGGGCGACCTAAAAGAACTAGGTTACAATCCTACCAGAGTAATCCGCTGGCACAGCCGCAGCGGGGCCCCGTTGCCTTTGGTGTTGGTTTTCTTGCCACGGTCCGAAAAATCAATTTATGAACTCCGAAATTTGGATGCAATGTCTATTAAAGTTGAAGCGCAGCGTGCTCGCGCTACTATATCACAGTGCCATCGCTGCCAGTTGTATGGGCATTCTCAATTTCGTTGCACCGCACCAGTAAAATGCCTGAAATGTGCTGCTGACCACTTTTCTTACCAGTGTACCAAACCACGCGAGGAAAAAGCTAAGTGCTCAAATTGCGAGGGCGATCACCCCGCAAATTATATGGGTTGTCCACGGCACCCGAACAATTTGAGCAATAAGATCGTGAAAAACACCAATAACATCACGCCAAAGAAAAACTTTCGCTGGGGACAGCAGGACAATAATAAACTGGCCAGCGATAGCAATGTGAATAAAACGAATCCATCACAAGAGCAAAAATCAACGCCAAGCGCAATGGAAGCAGCACTGCAAACTACAATGCAGAGCTTCCTGGCGCAGTTCTCTAAAATAATGGAGACTCAATTAAAAACAATAGTGAGTGCTTTCCAGAAAACCGCAGGTTAAATGGCGGCGCAACCGGAGACGGCATACATTAAACTCGCTACTTTTAACGTCAACTCTATCAAGCAACGGAGACTTGAACTTATCGATTTCGTCGAGAGAAATGATATAGATGTGTTTCTGATCCAGGAGACATGGTTAAAGGGAGAAAGGTTTTCATTCCCAAATTATACCATATTTAGGAACGATCGCCTAGGTAGACGCGGGGGCGGAACCATGATTCTGGTTAAGAAACACATTTCAGCTCAAGTTGTGCCAGGTCCTAATAATTGTGCCCACATTGAAGGGACTTTCATTTCCATACGTTTTAAAAATAATCAACGCGTACACCTGGGATCTGTTTACTGTAGTCCGTCGGTAAATTTCAGAGGCAACTGCTTACAAAAAATTTTTGGTAACAATAACAGAACGATTATAGGGGGCGACCTCAACGCGAAAAACAGGATTTGGGGATGTAGAGCTACAAACCAAAGTGGTCGCACCCTATATGAATTCTCTGAAGCTTTAAACTACCACATTCTACCGCCGGAAGAGCCCACGCACTGCTTTGCGCGGGGTCTTCCGGATATCTTGGACATTTTTGTGATCAAGAATGCTGTTCAAATGTCACAGCCATCGGTCATCTGTGATCTGAGCTCGGATCATGTACCGGTCATTATAGAAGTGGGTAATCCACTAGAAAAAGGTAGAGGTTTTGTTACCCGCACCTCAACGAATTGGCCCAGGTACAACAACATTATGAAAAATGTAGAGGCGTTGCAACCTTTGCGTAGCTCATTGGACATTGACAATGCGGTAAGCAAGATCACAGATGACATGAACGTAGCATTGGCCCAAGCATCTGTCACAGGAGTGTCCGGGTATTCAAAATACGGGGCTTTAACAGATGAAATTAAAAATCATATCAGAATCAAAAATCGGTTAAAAAACAGGGCGTATCGTACTGGAGATCCTCGCATCAAGGCGGAGGCCAATCGGGAAGCCGGGATAATCAGGGAATTGTTGATAGAACGGCAGTCGAATCTGTGGGACGACAAGGTTCAAAGTCTATCTATAGAGGACAACTCCATCTATAGAATGACCAGGACCTTGATAAAGGGCGCGCGAGCACCTATGTCCCACCTAAAAAATCAGGAAACAGGTGTTGTTTTGATCGATGCCAAAGATAAAGCTGAATTGCTTGCAGAGAAACTTTGCGATCAATTCAGCGAAAACCCGACCAATGACGCGTTACGAGATGAGAGGGTCTCAAGGACGATACAAATTTATAAAACAATTAATCACCCGTTTCAGGACTTTCCTCAAGTCACCTTAAACGAGGTAAAGTCCCTAATTAGCGTGTTGAATATTAGAAAAGCTCCGGGTTTTGACGGACTAAAGAATGCGGCGTTGCGAAATCTACCAGACAAAGCTTTGGGGAACATAGTAAGCATATCCCAGGCGATAATAAAAGAAGGTCATTTCCCGTGTGTCTGGAAATATGCAAAAGTCATAGTTATATTCAAGAAAGGTGAGGATCCTATGGCGCCGGCCAGCTATAGGCCGATCAGCCTGCTGTCGAGCCTAGGGAAAATCGTAGAAAAATTAATCTTGAGTCGACTGAATGACTTTGTGTTTAGACGAAACGTTCTGCCTCCCGAACAGTTTGGGTTCCGGCCCGAACATTGTACAGTCAGGCAGACTACGCGACTGACTTCGAATATAGTCAAAGGTTTTAATAAAAGGGCACACACGGGAGCGGTTTTCTTTGACGTGAGCAAAGCATTTGACAAGGTCTGGCACAATGGTCTCTTGTTAAAATTGATAAGGCTCGGAACTCCGAACTACTTAATCAAGGTAGTAGCTTCTTTTTTGGAGAATAGAAGTTTTGCGGTCTCGTCAGAAAATGCACTCTCTTTAAATAAACGCATCAGGGCGGGAGTGCCGCAAGGCTCACCTCTCTCTCCGATGTTGTATAACATATATACTCATGATATTCCGCGAGATAGATTTACGCAGCTCTATCTTTTCGCTGACGATACAGCAATTACTTCGACTGCCAAATCACCGCGCATTGTCGTCAGCCGGATGCAGCGTCACGTAATCGAGCTGGAAAAATGGCTTTCGGCTTGGAAGATTCGCCTGAATCCTGCCAAGACGAAGGTCATCTTTTTTTCAAAAAGCACCGTTCGCAGGCCTGAAACAAGGCTTCGGGTCAATGGAGTCCAAGTGAATTGGTGCCAGGAGGTGAAATACCTGGGACTTATATTTGACCAAAGACTGAACTGGAGGCTCAATTCAATTAATAGGGTAAAGCTTGCATTGCGTCAATTAGGCTCTATCTACCCCCTGCTTCACAGGCGAAGTAGACTTGGTAATAGGACAAAGGTCAACCTCTACAAGGTATTGGTCAGGCCGGTTCTCACTTATGGGGCACCTTCGTGGTGCAACATAAGCAAAACGGAGCTTAATAAGTTCCAGGTAATTCAAAACAGGGCGTTGAAAATTATTGCTGACGTCCCTAGATATATAATGAACCGCGTACTTCATCAGGACTTTCATATGCAAACGATAAATGAATTTTTCTTAAAAATTATAACAGACTATTACAGACGCACGGACGTATCGACAAACCCACTAATTACAGACTCACACACGAGATCTAGACAAATCGCTACATACAAACTACCGAAAGACTGGCTCCCTGTCGGTCCAAACCCATAGTTGTGAAGCACTAATAGTAGAGAGGCACTATCAATAACAAAATTAATGGAAAAGGCGCCAAAATTATGCAGAACAAAATTCTTAAATCCAATACACCCGAACCACAATAATCAAGGCAAGAACCGATTTCAAAATTCTAGAAGTGACAAGACCTAAAGAGTTTTCGACAAACCAATAGAAGTCAAAGGAGCGTTCCTGACTTAAAAACCCAGAGAAGATCCCAAAGAAGGATGCACATGCACATACCGCGGCCCGATGTCGATATTTATGTGGCCCGCCAACGAATTTTAAAAGCGATATTTATGCGGCCTGCCAACGAATATTAAACTATTGTATTCGCTGCGCTCCGGTCTAAGCATATTGTTACGAGACTAGAAATCTGTCGCATCAACTAGATTACTTTAAGATTCGCGAAACACGTTGGTAATATCCCCGAACAATGTGGAAGGTTCTCGATGTTTGGTAACACGTATAAATACGACGCATGTTTTGGTATTCGATTTTACTATAAATAGCCGACCAATTCGTATGCTATTGAGTCATTCACGGGGGTTCAAAAGTATAAGATCAAATTAGCTGCAGTCATCATATGACGTCATAACTCGAGATGATGAGTTATTTTCACAAGATTTAATAATTGTAAATACGTAGTTCAACGGAAAGTTCCTAAAGCATAATCTGGGACTTTCTTGGGAGTTGTCCAAATAATTATCGGACCAATAAAATAATTGTTAAAGTTCAGAAGTCGTTTAATTTTGTGTTTTTAAGTTGAATAAATACTTAGGCATAAAAAGTGTTATTAGTCAGATATTATAAAGGGTCAGAATAAGACCAATATAATATACAGAGTTAGGAAAAAGTTTTGAAACAAGTTTAATACGTTTTAACAAGACTGTTGTGATTTAGACACATGGCCTTAAATTACGCAGCAGTCTTCGACAGAATGCAAGACGTGTTGCTACCGTCTTCGCCGAGCGGCTTCCTGGAGGCCTGGATCATCGATGCCATGGGCTCAACGTCGCCCAATGGACAAGCAGAACTCCAGGAAGTTCGCTACGACTTTTCCGTCAACGATACGGAGGTGGCGAAGGGCCCAGACCGAGATGCCACATCTGCACCTGGTGTCCAGGACCTGTTAGGGTTCTCTAAACCTCCGCCCGACTGCCGGCCGAGTGGCAAAGAAGTGGCAAGCGACCCAAACCCCGTGGGTGACTCACCGCAGGCAATAACAGCTAAGCCTGAAGAAGAGGATCTCTGGTCGTGGTGTGAAGATATACAGCCGTGGGGAATGCTGGGTGAAGCGGAAGAAAAACCAGAATATATAGAATTAGCTGATCGTCAGCGTATGAAAAACTGTAGTGCGCATGCGTCAGAGCTACCTGGGAACGTAGACGTATCGTTGCATTACATGGCGCCCGAGCGAAAGACCGTTAAAGGCAAGGAAGACTTAAAGCCCTTCGATGCGCCTAGGTCAAAGACCCATGTCAATAAATTTAAAGAAGTTTTGAAGTTTGAAGAAGTTAGAGGAGTTGAAGAAGTTTTGAAATATGACGTGCCTGGAGTGGTGTCACATCAAACAGAAGTAGATGCGGAGACAGTCTTGTGGTTGCATAGCAAGTTGGAGAAGGAGGCCCCTGGAGATGGGCGGTGGATAACCGCACTCCTAGGGATTGTTGGGACGCAAGCAATGGACCCGGTTGCCAGGGACCTGCGTGTAAGCATCCAGAGAGATGTTAGGGTGCCGCTGGTAGACCGCTTTGGAGTTGTGGGGCGTCAGGAGGAAGACGGAGTGGCGGTGTGGTGTCCAAGGAACCACAGGCGAAATATACTCAACTTGGCTCATGGAATACGCCACAATACTCGACAAGGAATGAAGGAGATTATCAAGAAGTGGTTATGGTGGCCGACGATAGACAAGGATGTGGACACGCACTTTAGTCAGTGTTTGTGTTGTCAGCATTTCAAAGAGGATGACCTGTGCCACGGAATGTTAAAACCGTGGGGCACAGTTTTAATTACGATCATTGAAGATTTACCCAGGACTAGACACAGCAGATTTACAGCACTCTACTGTGCAGTTGATGTATTCAGTGGCTTTGTAGAAGCAAGACCACATAGAAGTATTCACCCAGCTTCGCTGATAGAATTTATACAAGCTGAAGTGATTAGCAGATGGGGAACACCCAGTTTGTTGATGCTAGCGCCGGATGTGGCGAAGTATAGAGAAAAGATAGCCCATGCAACCAACATAACAACGGTTGGCACGGCAGAGAAATCAATGATGTCCACAATGATACCATTTGAGAAAATGAAGACCAGAATTTTAGCGTTGACCAGAGACGAATGGCCTCTACAGTTGCAGTCCTTGCTGAACCAAGCCAGGAGCTGCAGAGATGCTTTTAATGGAGCCACAGCCAGAGAGATGGTGATGAACACCAAGACGATCCTCCAGACCCGAACGTTCTAAAGCGTAGCATAGAGTAGAAATGGAGCTACGGCCAGAGGGATGGCGATCAACACCAGGACAATCCTCGAAGAAACAGATGAAGACAAGTGTACATATTAGTTAGGTAAATTGTAACTGTAAATATTTTGTTGTTGTTGTTTATTCGACAACAGCTAAATTGATCTCTAAGGGGGGGGGGGGGTGTTTTGGTATTCGATTTTACTATAAATAGCCGACCAATTCGTATGCTATTGAGTCATTCACGGGGGTTCAAAAGTATAAGATCAAATTAGCTGCAGTCATCATATGACGTCATAACTCGAGATGATGAGTTATTTTCACAAGATTTAATAATTGTAAATACGTAGTTCAACGGAAAGTTCCTAAAGCATAATCTGGGACTTTCTTGGGAGTTGTCCAAATAATTATCGGACCAATAAAATAATTGTTAAAGTTCAGAAGTCGTTTAATTTTGTGTTTTTAAGTTGAATAAATACTTAGGCATAAAAAGTGTTATTAGTCAGATATTATAAAGGGTCAGAATAAGACCAATATAATATACAGAGTTAGGAAAAAGTTTTGAAACAAGTTTAATACGTTTTAACAAGACTGTTGTGATTTAGACACATGGCCTTAAATTACGCAGCAGTCTTCGACAGAATGCAAGACGTGTTGCTACCGTCTTCGCCGAGCGGCTTCCTGGAGGCCTGGATCATCGATGCCATGGGCTCAACGTCGCCCAATGGACAAGCAGAACTCCAGGAAGTTCGCTACGACTTTTCCGTCAACGATACGGAGGTGGCGAAGGGCCCAGACCGAGATGCCACATCTGCACCTGGTGTCCAGGACCTGTTAGGGTTCTCTAAACCTCCGCCCGACTGCCGGCCGAGTGGCAAAGAAGTGGCAAGCGACCCAAACCCCGTGGGTGACTCACCGCAGGCAATAACAGCTAAGCCTGAAGAAGAGGATCTCTGGTCGTGGTGTGAAGATATACAGCCGTGGGGAATGCTGGGTGAAGCGGAAGAAAAACCAGAATATATAGAATTAGCTGATCGTCAGCGTATGAAAAACTGTAGTGCGCATGCGTCAGAGCTACCTGGGAACGTAGACGTATCGTTGCATTACACGCATCGCCAGCTACCGCGGCAGTTAAGTTTTAACTACGGACAAGCCAACGTTATTCTGATTGAGAACTGTAATCTGTGATGAGTAAATATTTCGTCGTTCGAACTTGGCTTCTACCTACGTAACATTATAATATCAATTTTGATATGGTTAAACCAGGCCCCAGTAAGAAACGTAGTCGTAAGGTTGAAGATAAAAATCGACAGTTTCAAGATATTTGGACCGAAAAATACTTTTTTATTTCATCGCATAACAAAATTGCCTATTTAATATGCAAGAGTAGTGTTTCTATTCCGAAGGAATATAATGTGAAAAGGCACTATGAAACCCAGCATCCTACTATTACCAAATTAACTGGCGAAAATCGAACGCAAAGAATTTCCACTTTACAACGGGAACTAATAGGCCAACAAGCTATGTTTACAAAACCAATTCAAGATGCTGAAACAGCTACTGAAGTTAGCTTTGAAATATCTCGAATAATAGCGAAAACTTGTCGGCCTTTTAAAGATGGTGAGTTTGTTAAGCAATGTTTAGATATCGCCGCAAAAAAAATTTGTCCGGAAAATGTAAAGAAGTTTGAAAAAATTCAGTTAAATCGGATGACTGCGTAAAGAAGAATTACCGCATTAGCAGCTAATATAGAAGAGCAATTAGCTACGAAACCGAGAAGTTTTGAGTATTTTTCTTTAGCACTCGACGAATCTATAGATATAAGTTCCACTGCTTAACTCTTAATATTTTTACGAGGTGTAACGCAGAATTTTGAAGTGAGTGAAGAACTGATTGGTATGAGTTCTTTGACAAGTCAAACCAAGGGGAGTGACATACTCAAAGCTCTTCTAGAAAAATGTTCTACAATGGATTTGGATTAAACGAAAATATCTGGAATTACGACTGACGAAGCACCTTCAATGGTTGGAAGTACATCTGGGATAGTAACTATGATAAAAAAATATTTACAAACTAAAAACATAAATACCAAGGAATTAATGCAGTTTCGTTGCATTATACATCAAGAGGCCCTCTGTTCAAAATTATTGGAATTTGAAAATGTGATGAAAGTTGTAGTACCTACTGTAAACTTTATAAAATCACGAGGTCTCAATCACCGACAATTCGAACAATTTCTCGAGGATATTGAAAGCGAATATGGTGATCTCCTGTTTTACACTAAAGTAAGGTGGCTAAATCGTGGGTTGACACTACAGGGGTTTCTTAACTTGATTGAAGAAATCCAATTATTTCTGGCGAAAAGAAAAACGACGTCCCCGAACTCAACCCTGATTGGCTGTGTGACTAGCGTTTCTTATAGACATCACAAATCACTTGAATATCTTAAATACGCGACTCCAAGGTAAAGATCAATTGATTTCGCAGTTATACTCTCATGTTTCGTCCTTTCAATGCAAATCGAGTCTTTTCAGGACACAAATCAATTCAGCCAATTACAGCCATTTTCCGAACTACAAAAAAATTATGGAGAAAGTCAATAAAACTGACGTCAATTTCGCTCATGTTAAAAAAATTGATATTTTGATACAAGCTTTTCAAAATCGTTTTGTATACCTCTATTGGACATTTTCAGCAATCCTTTTAACAATTCACCCGAAAATGCGCCGGAATCAATGCAGCTGGAATTAATAGACATGCAAAATGATGATAGTTTACGAAACAAATTTAATGAAGGTAATTAACTCAACTTCTACCATTAGTACCGCTGCGTTGATAAAAAACGCTTCTAAAGAGTTGCGAATAAATGCATTAATATGCGCAAGCTTATTTGGATCGACGTCTATTTGTGAACAAACGTTTTCAGTGATGAAACTAAACAAAACGAAAAACCGAAACCGTCTGACAAATGAAAATTTGGAAGCAATTTTACGTGTGGCGAAAAGTAATGTGGAGCCAAATATAAAAACTTGTTAGTTCACTGCAATGTCATGCATCAAAATAATAAAACATGAAATATTACATTGTAATGATTAGATTACCTTTTACATAATTACAACAAACATTTTTGAAGGTTCTTTTATTTTTATGATTGTATTTCATACTATTTAAAAATAAAAATTTTTGTGTTAATAAGTATTGTTTGTAGTGGCCCGTCCTTGGCTAATATTTTTCCCGAGTGGCCCCTGTTCCCTATAAGTCTGTGCATCCCTGGTCTAAGCCCTCTTGAATGAAAATAATTTTTGCTCGCACGGTATAATTTGCAATTTTACCAGTATCTGTAAATGTAACTGGGTATGTGTAATCGATTACTCGACATACTTTTTTAGCGCCTTTCTTTTTGTTACAGTGTTCATGTCGAGAGTCTGGACGTTCCAGATGTTCAGTATCACACAAGGAAGTAGTATGTTTGTATTCATGGAAAAGAAATACAAGGCAACAAATGTCAAGACGGACAGATACATCCCTAAGTTACGCTGAAGTGCCAACTAATTTACCGAAAACTCAATCAGCAGAAAAATGACAAAACAAATGCTGCTCTTGCTCAGAGAGTGTGGCCACTGAATCTACCATGCTAAATTAGTGCGTGCAAAACGTGTTTTACAGAAATGAAGTGCCAAGAATGTGTATGAAATTAGTATATTGTTTCCTTGTTAGGAAGGCAGAAAAAGACTAAACTATTATTTGACTGGGTTCTTATATCATTTAGGCTGCGTACTAAGCAATTTAATAGCTGTGTCTGGGGTCAAGTCAAAGTCTATACATATTATAACTCATGAGAATTCTGCCACCAAGCAGACAATGAAATTCATGAAATATTTAAATATAGGTTTAAACTAACTTAAAATTTGTCTTACTGTATGTCTAGCTGTTGAATTATCTGTAAAGTTTGAAAATAAAGTTGTGTTCATTTGCAGCAATTGTATTTAATTGCAACAATCAACAATCAGAGCTGAGAAAGCTACTTGAAAAAAGTAGCTAGTTACAAGCTACTTAAAATTCAAATAGCTAAGCTACCTCGTAACTAAGCTACTATTATTTAAAAGTGGTTTAGCTGCAGGTAGAAGCTAGAAGCTACTATTTTTAAAAAGCTACTTCAATAAGTTACCCTGAATGTTACTTTAGTTTATATCAGTAAATAGAGTTTTGAAAACTGCGTTTTTTTTGCATGTGCTTTTCAAATTAGCTGTCCGATAATCTATTTCGTCTTGAAGTATTAACATAGATAGCGAACGAAAATCATCTCTCTACTGGAGTTGACGAGAGGTGTTCAATATGGAGAATATATGTTCATTGATTAGATAATCTCCTAACATAATGATGTGCTGCCTTTTGTCATTCAAAAACTTTAAAAATTCTAATTCAATTTCATTTTTTAAAGAAATGTCTCTTTGGTTAGCATCATAATCTAACAGCACCTTGTCGGTAAACTAGATATTGGCAATAGGTAGTAAAACTATTAATAGATAATTTAAGGTACAAGAAGTAGCTTAAGCTAAAGTCCGTTCACAAATTTAAGAGAATGACTTACCGACTCGTGTTGACGCCTATTTAAAACCAGACTGGGGTCTACACAGGCCAGCACTGAATTGTATTTCAAGCATGGATGATTTGACACAAATAATAAACAATTTTAGATAGAATATAATATTATAATTATACATATATTATAATTAATTAATGCAACTACAGTTTATTTTTTCATTTAATTCATTTTCACTGTCACTATCAACACCTATGTTAATAATAAATATTTCTGTAATATTCCCAATTTGAATGTATGAATTTTCAACAGTTTTAATATGCGAAACACAATTTTTCCAGCTACTCACAGGCACTTTGTCGACTTCAGTAATAATAATATCCAGTACACTAGCGTTTATAGTGGGTGATACATTATTACGTCTAGCGGCAGATTTTAATTGATGCCACATGTGTTCTATGGGTTTGAATATACAGTGATACGGCGGAAGCCTTAGCGCTGATGCCCCTTACTTTTAGCGTAGCTGTCGCAGTAGTAGGTACTCCTTTTCTAGGTTCAGAAATTTAAGTATATCAAGTAACTCTCTTTTAGTGTATCTTTCATGAAAATATATATCATTCTGATACATAAATTCCTGTATTGCCATTTTGGTATCTTTTGAACAAGGGTGCTTGTTTAACTGTCTACTGTAGTAACTTGCGTTGTCCATAACAATCACACTGTTTGGAGAAACATTAGGAATTAACTTATTTACAAACCAATCCTTAAATAACTCCGCTGTGGTATCGTTATGGTAATCCAAACAGGAGTCATTTATATTCTTGTCTACCAATGAAAGTGCATTTGGTACCCAGCCATCCTCGGACCCTGCATGTACTATGGTTATTATTTTTCCTCTGTTTGATGGTACCTTTGTTCTACACCTGTCACTAGAATCAACCCAAACTTTTAATGGGATATCATGGGTATCAAACCAGGTTTCATCTAAGTATATAGTAGGTCTGTTCTCACTTCTGTACTGAGCGATTTTTGTCAAATATTCAAATCGCCATGCCTTAAGTCGTTGCGATTCCATGATAACTTGCCGTTTATCGACTTTCTTAATTTAAAGCCGATTCGTTGAAGACACTTCCACAGCGTTGTTCCACCGCAATTGATATCCGTGTTATCTATCTCAAGTCTTTTCAGTAAATTATCCAGTGTTGGTACCGTATGCTCTTCATACATCTTATAAATTTTGCGTCGGACTAAATCTTCATCGCTGCGATCTAAATTTTTGCAAGTCCCAGAATCTTTCCTTCTTTTCCTTTTGGTGATGGGTTTATTCGCCATTTTCCATACTGTTTTTTCCGAAATTTTAGTCAATGTGGCTGTTTCTTCAATACCTTCCATTTTACTCAACTTTTCACGTTCTATGAGAGTTGTATATACATTTTTTATAATCTCTTTAGAATCTAAAGATAAGTGTCTTCTTCCATTTTCATTTCCGCACTGTGGTTGTACCTGTACCCCCTCCAGCTGTTCTATACTAGATTCACCAATCCACGGACGCCACATATTTGGATAATCAAAGCTGCGTTTTTATTTCACACGAACTAATAAAATTACTGGTTTTGCAACACTGATTTGTCTACCTATCTTTTTCCCATTATTTATTTTACGTTCACTGCCCATGACGTTACATAACGTCATATAGGAGGAACGCCCCTAGCCCATGACGTTACGGTACGTCATTTGCACTACTAACTTAAATCTGTATTTTAAAATTGGGCGTGGGGGTTATTCAATTCTGTGCGATGTGGGCCACTAGTAAGAACCTCAAATATTGTTAGTATGAGTTTGGTTTTTGCGCTGCATGTACTAAAATGGATAAGCCTAGTACCTCAAAACGACCTTGTTCTCCATTGGAAAATAGACCAAAAAGGTAATATTTAGTAATTATGTGGATATATTTTGTAATAATGTATTTTGTTTCATAATAATTCGTTTTTATTAATTTTTTTAAAAGTTTTTAAATTTATCCTTTTTGAGGTTATGTTTACGAAACAATACATAAATTGCTAGTTTAAGGTTTTTATGTATTCACGTTGCAATTTCTGATAAATAAATAAGTATTTAGTGTCCCAATCAGTGGCGGAACTACCATACAGCAAAAGGGAGCTGTGCGGGGTGGTCCGGAGACTTGAGGGGCCATTTATTTGAGAAACTGCACTATTTTTTCTCTAACAATAACGAAAGCATATGAAACTTTGCTAATGCTAAAAATCGCCGTTTGTTATTTGATATACCTAATAAAAACATATAAAAAAATGTATGGCGCTTAATTTTTTATTTTCAAGGGGCCCTTAAATTGAATAATTTTGCTGGGGGGGGGGGGGGGGCAAAAATCAAGGAGCCTTCAATTACATTTTTTCTGGGGCGCTCAAAATTGAAAGTTCCGCCACTACTGCCAACTGGCTACAAAACCAAAATATTGTAATATGTAATTAGGTTATATACGTTGTTGTCAGTATATTCTTTTACAGATATGTGAAGAAGAAAATGTATACGCCAGAAGAAGCAATGGAGCTTGCGTTTTCTGGAGAACTCTCAGATGGTGATTATCTACCTGAGAGTGACGATGATCTCTGCGATAACTCTGACATAGATTATGAGCCAGAGGCAGATGAGGAATACCCAGAGCCTAGTAACGTAGTAGCCGATGAATCTGAAGATCAATATCAGTGGGTGGATTTTGTATCCGACTTCAAAAATATTAATTTTACAGGATCTGCAATTTCTCCAAATGTTGCTGACATCAACGAGCCTTCGGAATATTTCAACCTTGTAGCTACAGATCAGTTCTATGACTTGGTAATTACAGAAAGCAATAAGTACGCAGAAGAAATCTTTCTATTGGGTGCTGAAGAACAATCTCGCATAACTCGCTGGAAGGCAGTTTCCACAGATGAATTTAAAGTTTTTCTAGGATTGTTATATCACACAGGCACAATAAGACTTTCAAGAATAGAAGATTATTGGAAAACACATTACCTTTTTAATATTCCGGTGTTTCGTCAGTTTATGTCCCGAAACAGATTTCAAATTCTTCTGCGATGTTTGCATTTTGCTCCAAATGACGCAGATACCTCGCAGACAGATCGCCTTTATAAAATACGTCCACTTTTAGATTATTTTAACAATCGTATGGAGGAAATATATTATCCCGAGAAAAATTTAAGTATTGATGAGTCAATGGTATTATGGAGAGGCCGTTTACTCTTCCGGCAGTACATAAAAAATAAACGCCATAAATATGGCGTGAAACTCTATATGCTTTGCGAGCCAAATGGAATGGTGCAAAAAATGTTAATTTATGCAGGAGCGCAAGATTCGGATATTGGTGGAATGGGGCATACTTCAAGTGTTGTGTATAAATTAATGGAAAATAAACTGGACAAGGGACACGCTATATATATGGATAATTTCTATACAAGTATCCAGTTAGCAAATGGGCTACTGCAAAAAAATACTTATGTAACCGGCACCTTGAGAAAGAATCGAAAAGGGATCCCTAAAGAATTATTAGATGCAAAACTTAAAAAAGGTGAACTTAAGTCTAAATGTGCAAACAACATAAGCATTCAAAAATGGAAAGATAAGAGAGACATTATTATGATTTCTACAGAACACAAGGGGGAACTTTTGGAGGCTACTAATAAAAGGGGCCAATTGATCACAAAACCGAAATCAATTTTGGAATATAACAAGTTTATGAGCGGCGTAGACATGATTGATCAGTTGTTATCATATTATCCTTGTGAAAGAAAAACGTTGAGATGGAACCAGAAAATAGGAATTCATATTTTTCAACTAATCCTATTGAACTCATACCTACTGCATTGTAAATTTGCTCAAAATAAACTTTCTTTATATGATTACAGACTGAAAATTATTGAGTACTTATTGTCCCACAAAAAAAATGTCAGAGAAGATCCACAGGACGGTAATGAAAATATTTCTTTACATTATCCACAACCTATGAAGGTGGATGGCCAAAGAAAATCAAAACAAAAGCGATGTATACAGGGTTGGGCAAATGTTCCGGAACGGCTTAATTACAAGCGAACGAAAAGTGATATCGAATCGGGGTTTTGGGCAATCTATAGGACAAAAATTTTACTATTTGACTGGTATACCATATGTCAGTAATGTCACCAACTGTCAAGTGTCGACGATATTTTTTTATTTTTTTAAATGGAACACCCTGTATATTATCAGATATTCTAGATCTTCAATAAATTACAAATATTTTTCATATAGCATACCATATGATTAAATTCAACTGTTTCGGAAATACGGGCAAATGAATCTAGAAAGCCCATATTACATTTTGTTTAAAAATCAAGCAACATATTTCTTTTATTATGACATTCCAAATAAAAGTCTTAGTTTCCATGACTCCCAAGTGTCACTCTGACACATTTCCTATTTAATTTTTATTTATTTGTATTAAGTGAGTTGTGCGAGTTTTTTATTTATCGACTAAACCTCTGATATAACTGATAAAACTATGGTTCAGCTAACTGAACAAGAACGGATTACTCTGCTTATGATAATAGGATATGGGGATAGACGGAGATCTTTTCAAGAAGCAACCGACCTTTTCAATCAAAGTTTTCCTGTTCGAGATCCCATTTCTAAATCAACTGCTAATAGAATATTCCATAACTTTGAGCATACGGGTACGGTAAAAAACTTGCCAAAAACAGGTCGTCCGAAAACTGCTACAAATGACGAGAAATCCCTGGATGTTTTGCTTGCCCTGCAAGAAGAACCACAGACGTCAGTTCCAAAGCTTGCTCTTGCACATGAAAACAGCGAAAAATCAATTAGAAGAATCCTCAAAAAAAATAAAATGTTTCCTTATAAAGTCAGCTTGCTTCAAGAACTATCAGAGGACGATCCTGATAGGCGTATGCAATTTTGTCAAGAAATAATGGACTACATAGACCTACAACCTAACTTTGTAAGTCGTATTTTATTTTCTGACGAGGCTACATTCTGTCTTAATGGTTTCGTCAATAGGCACAACTGTCGATACTGGTCAGACCATAATCCCCATTGGATGATTGAGCACCGTACGCAACACCACCAAAAATTAAATGTGTGGGCAGGTATAATTGGAAACCATATTATTGGGCCTTTCTTCCTTGATGGAAACTTGACATCTATTTACTACTTAGATCTGCTTCGAAATAGAATTATACCAAATTTGATTAATTTATATCATGATCAGGTTAACGATCAAATACTAGCGAATGACATTTGGTTTCAGCAAGATGGGGCGCCAGCTCATTTTGGTATACATGTCAGAAATTATTTAGATCAAACTTTTCCTGGAAGGTGGATAGGTAGGAGAGGGTCCATTGAATGGCCTCCTAGATCTCCAGATTTAACACCTCTAGATTTCTACCTCTGGGGTCATTTAAAGACTGTCGTATATCGTACACAACCTAAGACTTTGGAGGATCTTCAAAACAGAATTTTAGATGCTGTGCATGTTATTTCTCGTGAACATTTGCAAAACGTGCGTTCTGAATTTTCCGACAGGATTGGACACTGTCAGGTGGCTGAAGGACGACATTTTGAACATTTAATTAAATAACCATTATTTTATATTATTGTGTTTTAAAGTTATTACCTTGGTTTTGTTTAAATAAAATGTACTACATTCATTTGCCCGTATTTCCGAAACAGTTGAATTTAATCATATGGTATGCTATATGAAAAATATTTGTAATTTATTGAAGATCTAGAATATCTGATAATATACAGGGTGTTCCATTTAAAAAAATAAAAAAATATCGTCGACACTTGACAGTTGGTGACATTACTGACATATGGTATACCAGTCAAATAGTAAAATTTTTGTCCTATAGATTGCCCAAAACCCCGATTCGATATCACTTTTCGTTCGCTTGTAATTAAGCCGTTCCGGAACATTTGCCCAACCCAGTATATTGCTATATGAATGGAAAACGCAAAGACACTATCTACTTTTGTTCAACATGCATGGGGCAGCCTGCATTATGTCTAGAGTGCTTTCCGATTTTTCACAAAAATAAAACTCAATAAAGGCTATACATCTACACATGTAAATATTATTCTTACCCTGTAATACTATTTTATTAGTTATGTTATTTTTGTTCAGTAAAATTTGAATTAAAACTGCGTTTTATTGAATACACTGGCTTCATAACAGAGGGGCGTATCGTCAAGGCGTCATAACATAGGGGCGTATCTTTAATTTTTGGTAAAATGGATTTTTGGTGTTAGGTTAGGTAAGGTTAGGTAAGGTAGAGTTTTTGGTAGCCTTTCTGTAATAACAGAAAACATTTCAATTATTTTATTTAAGTTCTTGAATAATATCAATTTTGTTGATACGCCCCTTTGTTATGAAGCCCTTGACACAATGTAGATAGTCCTTTTATTCATTAAATACACATTTTTACTAAACTAAAAAAATGTAATTAATAATTATTAGCCACCGGAAGCCCATGACGTTAATTACCGTCAATGCCTCAATCACCTTTTCTACAGCTGGGCGTGCGCGGGAAACATCCCAATTGGCTTGGGCAGTGAACGTGTTAATAAGGCTTTGTAAACTAATTACGGCCAACTACGGTCCCTACCTGGTTAATAAAATCATTATCTCTATGATCCTTGAAACCCTTTCAACAAAGAATTTTACGATAGGTGATAACTAAAGGCAGGTAGTCATTCTTTTAAATCTGTGAACGGACTTTACCAAAAGTAACTTAAGAAGCTATATTGAGTAACTAAGTACTTTTTAAAATAGCTTTATTAATATACTAAATAATGTAAAAGCTACAGCTATACAAACTACTTCGTTTAGAAGTAGCTTGAATAAAGCTACTAGCTACTGAAAAAGTGGCTAGCTAGTAGCTTAACTACTTAGTCCGATTATCAACAAATTTCATTCACGAATGTACCGGGTGAGTCAACGATTACGCGGAGTAATTTTATGCATTGAAGACAAGATTTGTCGATATTAATCTTTCGTATTAAGGTATGGTTGAATATCTGGCACATTTTAAAAATATATTGAATTATAGAGGGTGTGCCCAAAAAGTAGGGTGTCATAAAGTTACATTTTTTTAAATGGGAGGCCCTATATTTGAATACATTAATTAATTCTATGTATTATTTCGTAAATTTTTATTAATGGTTTAATATATGAAAAATATTAAGTTTTTAAGATAATTCGACTTATAATGAAAATTTTAGATTTGCAAGCATCTCGTTGTTGTGAAAATGCTACTTAAATTTTGACTCTAAGCGATTCATAATTTTTATACTTACTAAATAAAGTCAAAAAAACATATTCACTATGAAATATTTGACATCTCAATTACAGGGTGTTTTCTTTCTAGAACCAAAATCAGAAAACTTCTAATTGAAAAATATCACTTTTATTGAATAGAATACCGTATATATTTTTTTGCCATCTTATAGCTCGTCATAAACTCTTCAACTTTCGTGAAGAACGTCCTTTCCCTATCTCTAATAGTTTTTGAAATATTTTGATATTTTGAGATTTAATGTCCTCGTTATAGCATCTTTTGTCAATGGATCACAGTAGCCATGGAAAATAAATGAAAATATAGAAATTTTGTTATAACTGTCCCTTCTCCAAATTAGTTTCTTCTTAATAAATGTTCGAATAAATGTCATTCTTGTTCAATACACTTGCCAATCCTTTTGATGATATTTCCCCGGGCATTAGATAACATGCCTGGTGGTGTTATTGTTTGAGAGATATCCCTAATCCTATTCTCCATGTCCTGCCTTGTCGTAGGTGGTGTGACATACACCTCATCTTTTATGTAGCCCCACAGGAAAAAATCTAACGGGGTAAGATCACAAGACCTTGGTGGCCATGCAACAAAACCTTCGCAGCCAATCCATCTTTGAGGATAGTGCTGATCCAAATATTTTCTTGTTTCACGATAAAAGTGGGGAGGGGCACCATCTTGTTGGAGCCACATTTTTTGACGTTCATAATAGTTGACTTCTGCCAATAATCTTGGCAACGTTTGTTGCAAGAAAAGTATATAATTACGTCCGATTAAATGTTCATTAAAGAAATATGGCCCTATAATTCTGTTGTTAAGTATGCCGCACCACACATCAGCGACCAATGGTTTTGGTGTTGAACGTCTCGGACCCAGTGTGAATCCTCCGTTGCATAATATTGCATGTTGTGTCTATTAACAGCACCATTACTTCTAAATATAGCCTCATCTGAATACTTTATAAATTTTAAAAAATTTCGGTTTAACTCAATTTGGATACGTAACCATTGGCAGTAAGTTACACGCCTTTGAAAATCTTCATCGTGAAGTTCCTGATGTAACTCATTATGGTACGGATAATATTTATACTTGCATGTTGTTCGGTTTGCCGTTGACTATGACGTATCACCGAGCGAAGCTAATTTACGGCTACTAACTAGGGAATTCTCCTGGACGTGTAACAATATTTCGAGTTCTTTCTCACCATTTGTAGCTATTCTATTAACAACTTCACGTTTTGAATGTTCCACACTGCCTGTTGAATCAAACTTTTCCATTAAATTTTGAAAACTTCAAGGAGTGGGTGTTCGCCGCTCGGGATATTTCATCCTGTATAGTCGTTCAGCAAAAAGACAATTTTTACCTGCCTCACCCAAAACATAAATCATATTATCGATTAATTCATTTTTTGAAGAATTCATTTTGAGTACCAACTTATAATATGACTGGACAATAAACTTTACAATAAAAAGGCTTGATTTTTACATTGATCTGATTCTTAATGTCATCCACTGCCATTATTTTCTTTTGTTTTCCATGGACTGTGATCCATTGACAAAACATGCTATAACGAGGACATTAAATCTCAAAATATCAAAATATTTCAAAAACTATTAGAGATAGGGAAAGGACGTTCTTCACGAAAGTTGAAGAGTTTATGACGAGCTATAAGATGACAGAAAAATATCCATTTAGTAAAATAAATATTTTTCAATTAGACGTTTTCTGATTTTGGTCTTAGAAAGAAAACACCCTGTAAATGAGATGTCAAATATTTCATAGTGAATATGTTTCTTTGACTTTATTTAGTAAGTATAAAAATTATGAATCGCTTAGAGTCAAAATTTAAGTAGCATTTTCACTACAACGAGATGCTTGCAAATGCAAAATTTTCATTATAGGTCGAATTATCTGTAGTAATATATTAAGGGATAGGGAAATTATCGAAAATCATTCCGAAGATTTTTTGCCGTGGAAATCGCTCGAGGGCTTGCCCGAGAGCGATTTCCCAATGGCAAAAAATCTGAGAATGATTTTCTGATTATTTCCCAATCCCGAAATGTATTTTGAAGATTATTTACCAAATAAAAAACTAACGATTTCTGACGGGTGAGATTTTCACTTTTGACAAGGGTGATTTTCACCGGAGAGCGGGAGATTATCGCTGGATTTCTGACGGGTGAGATTTTCACTTTTGACAAGGGTGATTTTCACCGGAGAACGGGAGATTATCGCTGAATAATCAGGTGACCCGCTTTTATAATGGATGAGGTAAATAATCTTAAAAACCATAACTTTTTCGTATATTAAACCATTAACAAAAATCTATGAAATAATACGTAGAATTAATAAAAGTATTAAAACATAGGGTGTCTCATTAAAAAAAAAATGTAACTATGACACCCTACTTTTTAGGCACACCCTGTATAATTCAAAATATTTTTAAAACGTGCCAGATATCCAACCATACCTTAATACGAAAGCTCATTATTGACAAATCTTATCTTCAAGGCATAAAATTACTCCGCGCAATCGTTGACATCCCCGGTACTGTCTTGAGCGATTTAGTTTTATAAATCAACAAGTAGCACAGCCATATTCTTTTGTTAATAATTTTATCAGTACTTAAGCATGTTCAATAAATTAAATTATTTGCAATATATTACTATTTTATAACAAAAATCGGCAAACAATTTTTTCTAAGGTACTTTATTAACATATCAACTTAACTGCATGGATCTCAAAGCTACATTTTAGAGTAGAGAAGCATAATGCTTAAAAACACTTACGATCCGCTCATCGTAACTAGACTGATTTTTAATTTCGACTGAAGAAAACGCCTCTGAAATGTTACCGGTTTCTGCCGATTCGGCAATATCAACAACTTCGTCTTTTTCTGACAATTCTATTTTCAAAATTAATGGAGCCATAACAACTCCAAACTTTCCATATTCTATCCAATGGCGTCTAATGTCTTCCAAGCTGATATCATAAGAATGTTCACCAAGTTCCTTAAGAAAACTTATAAGACTATGATGGTAAGTTTGTAGAAGTAAGTCGAAATATTTTAAAACGTTTTCGTCGGCAACGGCGTACAGGTAATACGACAAGTCGTATATTGGAGACCCAAGTGAGGATAACTGAAAGTCTAAGAACATCATATCGCTAGGTTGGCTTCTTGTAACATCCTGAAAACAGTAAAGTAACTTTTAACATCAGTATAAGACATAAGTAGATAAAGTTGTAAAAATGATTGACTGAGCGGAGCCTCTTGTAATACCCTAAGGCCCGATACTTTCACGTCCCAATATCTTTATTCTCAAAATAATTGCTATAGTTTCAATTGTGTCTACAATTGTTTCCATAGAAATTATGCGACGAATAATACTTTTACTTTTACTTTCGGGTAGATATTAGTTAGGTACTTTTTAGTATCTTTTCACGCGAGAATAGAATGAGTAATAGTAATATTGGTATTCGTACTTAATCTACCTTAATATTTATCAGAATTACATATCAAGCGAATATACCCGTTTAGATGGTAATAATGCTAATACATTTTGTTTCTCTCTTCATTTATTACTTAACACGATAAGAGGGTAAAAGTAACACATAACACAACAAACAAAATAAATAGTACTTAATAGTGATGAAAAATAAATATCTACCCGTTTACTAAGTAACGGGTATTTGCCCATTCCCTGATATTTAAAATACCCGTTACTTTTGTAAATATTTATATTCATAGAAATACTGCGGCGTATCGCGTTCGCGATATTGAGACGGTCGGCAATCGGCATCGGCTCGCAGTGCCGGTTGTCGGCATAGGTACAAATTTGTTTTGGTTGGTAGTTATTAATTATAAACATAATACTATAGACACATATTATACTTAGGTAGTTATTTATTTTGTTTGTTGTGTTATGTGTTACTTTTACCCTCTTATCGTGTAAAGTAATAAATGAGGAGAGACAGAATGTATGAGCATTATTACCATCTAATATTCATCAGAATTACATATCGAGTGAATATACCCGTAAGGTAGATTAGGTACGAATACCAATATTACTATTACTCATTCTATTCTCATGTGAAAAGATACTAAAAAGTATCTAACTAATAAATCTACCTGAAAGTAGAAGTAATAGTAACGGGTATAAAGTAACGGGTATTGATATTAAAAGTAACTACCCATAACAGATATTGAAAAGTAACGGAAGTTTACACCACTAATCTATAGTATTATGTTTATAATTATTAACTACCAACCAAAACAAATTTGTACCGATGCCGACGACCGATTCTGCGAACCGATGCCGATTGCCGACCGTCTCAATATCGCGAACGCGATACGCGGCAGTATTTCTATGAATATAAATATTTACAAAAGTAACGGGTATTTAAGATATCAGGGAATGGGTACTTTGGGTATTGGGCAAATACCCGTTACTTAGTAACGGGTAGTTATTTATTTTTCATCACTAATTAAGCATCTTATTTTGTACATTCTTATTTATTACTAAACAATAGTTTATATGTTTTTCTCGTAAATATGTCGTTTATATTGAATGATATGTTATTCAATTTTATATAATTTCAGCAATTTTACAACAACAAATTTTTTTGAAATATTTCTGAAAAGTATTTGCCTCTAATTTGAAATTTTTCAGAAATGCAATTATGTAATGTTCGACAAACATAAATTGAAATATTACTTTTATGGGATATTTTTGGGTTTCTGAATGATTTCATCGATACGTCATACCTAAATGTTTTGAAATATTTATGGAATATTTAAAATCTTGCGGAGAAACTAATATGAAATATTTATGAAACATGATTGTGCTGTGTGGATATTTATTGTTCGAGTTTTAATTTGGGTTTTAGTAATTTTCATTTTGAGACAATTTAATAATAAATCGATTCCTATGAACATATTATCCCAAAACGGTTTTGAAAAATGTTAGATTTGTTATTTTTGATATTTTCTATTTCAATAATAACTCTATTTTGTGCATTTAATTGAACCTCAAATTGATGTAAATAAAATATTATTATAGCATACTTACTTTATAAGAAAACATCATGTTATTATTCCAGCAGTCACCATGTAATATAACAGATACGCCATCAGCAGGATCTATTACTTTACACAATGTCTTTCCCATTAAACTTTCGTCTATATGAGCTAATTTCTTGAAGACAGTGCTCTCTTTGTCTTTTAATAACTCCAATCCAGCTTTAAAATTAGCGGTCATTACTGCTACCATATTGGCTTGAACTATAAATTTATACATAAGGTCTGCCATATTTTGCGTCAACTCTTTATATAGGCCAGGTTTTTGTTTTTTTAAGGCTAAAGACAGAGCGTGGAACTTGCCGTAATTTCTAAAAGCCAATAGAACATGATCCAGGTTCTGCGGCGTTTTCCTATCATGAACGTCATATTCTAAATACTTTAAATTTTGTAGTATAATAGCTTCTCTCTGATTTTCGTTAAACACGCTGTAGCATTTCGCAAATTTCATAAATGGATCTTCCATTGCTTTTTCTAGTTGAAATGCTCGGAATGCTGGAAACACTGTGCGGTACATAAACATTTCTCGTTCAAAAACTTCTTTTATAGGTGTCTGTTTCCTAAACTCATCTCCTTTTTTGGCAGACTTGATGACTAGATTGTAAATCTTTTCCTCTTCTCGGCCAATGCCAGTTAACACTTTTACGAATGTTACTTCGCCTAAGTATCCATCCCCTTTTGAAGTATTTCCTGCTATCTCCAATTCATACTTAGAAAATCTTCGTTTTTTTAAAAAGTCTTCAACCCACATGCTAAGGTCTTCTTTTACGTCACACATATTGATGTTCAGAAAAATTTAAGAAAACAATGTAGATAATCAAGTAAATTTCAAATTGTGCATGTATTTATGAAATTTTATAGTATTCGGCAATTATTTTTAAAAAACAAACTCTGGTACACGACATGCAATTTGATAATTAGTGGTTTGCTGAGAATAATATGATCGCAAGAGTATATGTAATTATTTTACAGGAAAATTCGCCATTGTTACTGCTATATGTAAAAAGAAAAGGGGTCACATAAATATTGATTATGGTTGAAATTATCTAGAATAGTGCAATTAATAACGAATTTGTAACAGAGCCCACCAATTGCAATAATTATTATTGTATGAAATAATATGATCCTCACGCAATATTAATTGGCTATTAACAAACAATCTGTCATAAGTTAACAGTTTAATTTTGGTTTATCACTGTATTAATGATCCTGATAGTGTTAATTTTTAATGAATGTTATATAGTGCGAGAAAAAACAATTTCCCTCTAGAGAGCTTGGACTGAAAAACGTAGGGCTTGGTTTAGATCAGAATTATAAGGGGATGATATATGTAACCAAATCTAAGGTAAAATTGTGTCCAATACATATTATGACTTAATATGACAAACTGATGAATATTAAAATAAGTAAGCAAAGGAAATGGGCAAAGGAATGACTTTTGCAGCGAAATGAATGTCCTCATAATAATATGCTTGAAGAGGTAAGATTAAGACCTGACGATTGGCGAAACTATCTTCGGATGTATATTATATTTGTATAGCTTTGTCAATGTTTTTGCTTTTTTCGTGCCCAGTACCAGTACAACTAAATTCTTTAAAACAAAAAAGTTTCTCGCTTTCTGGAAAGAGTGCTGCTATTAAAGTACATGTTACAGATTAACCTAGTTTTACAAAGAAACTACAATTTCCATAAGACAATAAAATTAACTCAATAACCTTGGCTTACGAAAATATCGCGAGGTAGGTATGTGTAAATATTTAAGGCACATCAATTTTGTCAATTATGATATTTTTCGTCATAAGAAAAGTTGAACCTTAAAAAAAATGTTTTTTTTTTTAATTTTAGGACCTAGTCAATCATTGTGTCATGGTCCCACGTAGTACCTAAACAAAATATTTTTTAAGAAGAAAGCGACTTTTTCTTTGTTTCAGAGTCGACAACACGTGCTTTTATTGGTTTCGTGTTTTGTGTTATAATTTGAAATCAAATATAAAAAAGAAAATTTTGCCACTCCAGATTATTAAGCCGACAGTCAACCTGCTAATACTACTTATGCACAACTGACAAAGACTGAGAACAAGCCAGTTTTTATCTCTATACCTTCATACATGTATGCATATTTATGTACGTGCGTACATTCCAAGCAGGATCAGTAGACGTGTACGTCGGTTTTTTATCAGAAAATTTGTCTATACCTTGGCGAGCATCGACGCGCGTTCATGTATTTATACTTGTACGCGTGTTTGTAGACCCCTTAAAGGTGCCCGCTCACTTGGACGAAGCGGCGCGTCGCGTCCCGAAGCGTAATATTTCCGCATGAGAAGTCCAGAGAGCAACCAGGCGAAGTTTTACGCGACGTGACGCTTCGGGCCGCGCTAATGAGCGGTGCGAAGAGAAGAGAAGATCCGATATATTTGTTATTCGTGGCCTACCGTTATCGATCGTAACCCAACTATACGGTGTGTTTGTTTACTATTGAGATGCAATGCGACTCTTCGCCACGCTTCCCTTCGCCTAGGCGTGCGGACAGTACCTAAGCGACGCTTCTCTTCGCGACGCGACGCTTCGCCTAAGTGGGCGCCTACTTAGACAAAGCGTCGCGTCGCGAAGCGTGGCGAGGAGAAGCGTCGCTTAGGTATTGTTCGCACACTTAAGGTGCCCGCTCACTGGGACGCAGCGGCGCGTCGCGTCGCAAAGCGTATTTTTTCCGCATGAGAAAGTTACATGTAAGTAAATGTATACTCGCCCACTTGCGAGGCTCGAAGAGTGGCGAATGGTGAGTCGACGCGCGAAAAGTTTTGAGAGCAACCAAGCATAGTTCTACGCGACGCGATGCTTCGCGCCGCGCTAATGGGCGGTGCGAAGAGAAGAGAAGATCCGACATATTTGTTATTCGTTGCCTATCGTTGTCGATCGTAACCCAACTGTACGGTGTGTTTGTTTACTATTGGGGTGCAATGCGACTCAATGAAGACTAAGGTTAAAGAAAGCAAATGACCATGTTATTGGACCGATGCACGCATGTCTAATTAAATGTCAAAATCAGCGGCCATATTGCAGTGTAGCTGCGATATGCGCATGCCCGAGACCGGCTATTTCAAAAAATGTTTTCTTACATTTTTATTAAAGCTTTTTAAATATTTTATGGTAGTTATACACAAAACTGGATGGTTTAAAAACATCTTTAATTTAATAATATGAAAATAAATATACTTAGTAATACAGTTGAATAAATAAATCTTTACTACATAAAATAGGGTAACATCGTTATAATAATAAACAGCCCCACATAAAAACAACATACAATATTTATATATTGAAATTATTTTTTAAAAACATAGATACCACATGAGAACACTGAAAATCTGTTTTTTATATACCTAAGTAAAAATAAATGTATACATACTTTCTAAAAAAATAGTAGTTTGGACTCGGCTCGGAGGACTGGAAACTGATTGGCTGGCTGGTTCGGTGTAACTATATAACCATAAAACAAAGGTATTACAGGGATATCGTGATTAAATTGATACTCGGAATAGTCGTCGAGAAGTAATATTTACAGTTTAAAAACATATATTGCAATCGGGGGGCACTAATTCAGTATTTTACAACTTCTTCGAGGGACTAGGGACACTTAAATTATATTTTATTTACATTGTCACTATCCTGTGGTACAAAGTAATATGGTAAAATGTACTATTTATTATTTAAAACAAGCTTCGAAATAAAAAATGGAATGGAAATTAAACAGGAACTATTGTTTAGAAATGTTGCATGGTTTTGGGAGGTCAATGACCTATTTCGAGCGATTTCTTTCAAATCTTCCGATATAATAGTGATGTTTTAGCATACTTAACCAATAAATGATTGAAATGACTTACCTGCGACAAAAGGGGACCCATTTTCTGAAGAAAATTGGAAAAAAATTAGCAATATCACAAAAAGAAAAGGCCAACCCCAGCAACCATTTATTAAAAAATTGGAAGATTAGACTTACGTATAGTCTGAACTTTTAAGAGTAAGATTGATAGAATAACTTTAAATAACACATTGTAAAAAAGGAAAACACGAGAAATGTCAAAGAGAATGGCGATTCTTTCTGCGGCGGATTTTGCAGTGTAGCTTTGTGACAGCTGTCATGCTTCTGCTTCGCTTTCTCCCATTTAGGTCTCACCGGGCTGATGCGACTCTTCGCTACGCTTCTCGTCGCCTAAGTGTGCGGACAATACCTAAGCGATTCTTTTCTTCGCGACGGACGCTTCGCCCAAGTTTAGGCGACGAGAAGCGTAACGAAGAGTCGCATTGCACCCCAATAGTAAACAAACACACCGTACAGTTGGGTTACGGTCGACAACGAAAGGCAACAAATATGTCGGATCATCTCTTTTCTTCTAATGAGTGGCGCGAAGCGTCGCGTCGCGTAGAACTTCGCCTAGTTGCTCTTAAGGAATCTCGTGCGTCGCGCAAATGGGCGGGTTTGTAACCAAAATATCCGAGTGAGGGAATTACACATTTTTTTTTCATCAAAATAAGATAAATATACAAAAATTTACATTTAGGTACAACTTTCTTTAAATAAGAACATTTCCTTTTAGGTGACTCAAATAATCTATTTCCCTTAAATGTTGTTGAAACTGCGCTTATAGTAGACATATTCAAATTTAGGGCAGCTGCTACACGCTAAAAATTGGTAAAGTGGATATAAAATAGATAGACCTTCACATACTCTTTAAATTTCCTTCTCTAACTGCTGTCAACGTTACCAATGGGCCAATGTTGTTAAGTTCTTCCTGAAAATATCTTATTAAAGAAGCTATAAGCTCTTTGCACGGGTTATTTAAATGCTTCGGCATTTTTCACAAATAGTAAACAACGTAATCGACAGAGATATGTATGTGCACTTTTGTTCTTAAAGAACAGTTTTTTAATGCTATTTATGAAAATAGTTGGAGTTTTTGTTAAAAATAGACAGCACAGCAACACAGAAGCACAAAACAATTAAGGTTAGTTTTCCATGAAACGTCAAACAAAGCCAACGAATGAGCTGGCGCCACCGCACCGTTTACAGTTGTGTTGCCAACTATCGGCCAATAAAATTCAAATTACATTAACTTTTACAAGCTTAAATACACAAAATATTTGGTATAAGTGGGTTCGCATTAAAGTAGAATACTAGGTAGTAAATTTAATATCGCATAAAGTTTTAATACTTTTTGCCCAAATTTAGTTTCCTCGTATTTTCTTACGGACTTACAATTATCAGCTGATTGATGACGTGCATCGGTTTTTGTTTTGCATCAACATGTTCTCATGCGGAAAAAATACGCTTCGTGACGCCACGCGCCGCTTCGTCCAAGCAACGAACATTAACAAGACAAGAAGGGTCACACTCTGTCGGAACCTTGATGTCCTGCTTACACAAGCGCGCCGACGATTTCGATAAATTCCTGAGGCAGTGTCCCTGTTCTTGCTTATACGAGGGTGATGCAAACGGCTAGCGATTAAAACGAATAAACGAGGGTGACTTAAAAACATCTAGTAATAATTTTATTGTTATTGTGTCCTATTCTGCTTTGTGTGAATTAAAAGAAAAATGGGGAAATTGTCAGGTTATTTAATTGGTAGATCTTAACGTAATTATAAAAAGTACTGGTAGTAAAAATTAAAGGAAAAAGGAAAGTTTCTTCCAAAAGTAACAATGTAGTAAGCTACAAACGAGATTAGTAGGTATAAAAATTAACAATCAAATATTTGCAAATGCTAACTGAAATAGGTACTTATTCTAATTACCTTATTATTACATAAAATATATACAGGTTGTTTCAAATTCGAGGCCATCAAAGAGTACCTACTTACTTAACAGTAAAATACGGGTAGGAATAGTTATACTCTGGGAAAACAAATTATCGCGATTTGTATGGAAAATTGTGAAAATCGATAAACGAACCATTCTAAGCCAAAGGCGTTTAACCAAATGAGTTAAAACCTCTGAATTGCTGTTCGATGCCTTTTACAAATCTAGTAGCCCGTTAACAACTCAATTAAATAATGTATTTAAATGTTCTGAAATAAAATTTACCGGCCGCTTTTTAAAGATGTTTTAAGATATTTAATTTTATGTTAGGTTTTATTGATTGTTTCAAAGAATATCTTTTTTTTATATCCCGGTTAGCAAATTTAATTGTAAAATAAATACGCACCCTAATATATAGGTTTAAAAAATATTTATGAGGAAACTCTTTACAAGGATGTGTAAATAGTACATTTTCATATAATATCTTAAGGGTTGCTCCAACGTTCTCGTGGCAACTAATTTTATTAAAATTTTCAACAAAAATTATTTCTAGCTGTTTGACATATTCTACAATATTACTAGGAGGTACATTTAGACCTCCATAGTTTTTAGAAGTCGAATATGCTTTATGCTCTAGAAATACAGCAGCTTCTTTTGGTAATGTCTTTTCATCATTATACTTTGTGCAAGCACTACAAGAGTGTTGCAGCAAGCATTTCCTTAATAGATACCCTGTAATGTAAACTATAGCATTTCCGTCCGTACTAGAAAGATTTCTATAGTCGCATGTAAAAACTTTTAAAGAACTATTATTTGTCAATATAGGTACATCGATATTTTTATATTCTTCTAGAATATCAGGAGTTACATTAAGCAAAACTGTATTAATATCTTTGATACAATTGGAACCTTCAACCTCATTAAAATATTTTAGAGAAAATAATTTCTTGAATGCCCTACAAAATTGAATTGGGGTTGGATTTCTCGAGTTTCCGCAACAATTTCTTACCAGACCAAAAAAATTTTCGATACAATCCTGATTAAGGTTCCTTGTTAAAAGAAATGAATAGTTCTTGCATTTTAAGGTTTCCCATAAAGACAGACTAGAGGTAATAGTAATTTTCCAGCCATTTATAAAATGCATAGTATTATTTATACATTTTTCCACGTATGTTACCTTTCCATCGTTCTGTTTTACCTGTACTAATTTAATTACCTGTAAGTCATCCAACAAACATTTTATTTTTCTAAAAAGTGCAATTGTTTTTCTGTGCCCATAAATGCGTTAAAGTTGTTAAGATGGGACGAGTTTAACAAATCAAATAAATCATTTGTTGTTTGTAGGAATTTTGCAGTAAGCGTTGCTTCTAAAGGCAAAACCTTAAAATGTATGTAGGTATATAGGGCAGCTGAAAGAGAGTGACTAAAGACTTGCGAAGCATATTTTACCTTCATTTTTTGAAATCTATTAGGAAACATATGCTCGTCAGTAAGTTTAGGACAAAGTCGACACATTTTTTTTTGTCGTGATCATAAAAAATGTCTAAGTAACTTTCGTTCGTTCGTGGCATTTTATTGCAGAACCAAAAACAAAACACTACGTAAATGTTCATTTTATTTTTAATGGAATTCACTCACGCCGACACATAAAGACAACTGGTACATATCTCTACGACGGACAACCTGTTTATGCATATCGCGCGTCGGGGGCTTACGGTGCTCTAGATACGGTAGCATCCGATATTCGAGCGAGATAGGCATAACGAGGGGAGGAGCTTGGAGTGATCCTTCTTGTCTCTTGTTAATATTCGTAGGTCCAAGTGAGCGGGTACCTTAAGGGAACGATATATCTAACCAAATCTAGGTTAAAATTGTGTCAAATTCATATTGTGACATGATATGCCAAACTGATGAATAATAAAATAAGTAAACAAATACAAATTTATTTCTGTTGTTTACAAAATAAACACAGTAAGAATATAGAGAAAGGAAAATAAAAATTATAGAAATTGCTGAACTTGGCCACCGCCATACTCCAAGAATAAATTCATAAATCTCTTCATATTTTCGAAAGCGTTGACCAGCATTTCTGGAGAAATGTTACCACATTTTTCGATAATCCTTTCTTGTAACTGTTCTAAATTTTCAACTGGTGTTTTAATAATATTATTCTTGAAATGAGGAAAAATGAAGTAATCCGTAACCGTCAAACAAGATGACCTGAGTGAAAATTCAGTATCTGTTCGGAAACTTATCAATCTGTGGTCAAAAAAATTGCGTAAGTAGTTAATAGTTTCGGCGGATTTATGGGCGGCACCGTCCTGTTGAAAATAACCAAAACGTAGTTCATCGTTGCTCTACACAACTACTGGGCTGTAACTGTGTTATGAGAAAAAATAGCACCTACAATTCCTCTTGGGAAAACAGCCAATCAATTTGTTAAGGGTGCAATGTGGACTCTACAAAAAATGGGATTTTCACTACTCCCATCCGTGTATTATGTAACCGGTGAGGAATATTAGGTCTAATAAATCATTTATTTCGAATAGATTTGGGGTAAACCACTGACAATAATTCCTACGTCTTTCAAAATCTGCAGCTTGTATTTATTGGAATACTTACACTTTATCAGGAAATAAATTTAAATGTTTTTTAATAACAGTCTTGTAAGATCTTTTCACTTTGTAAGACAGGCGCCTTACACATTTTGTTGTTTGTCTTTCAGCTCCTTTCTATGACGTATGAGTTAGGAAAATTTTCGCCAAAATCGCCCATGCACAAACGCTGATTGTATTGCCACTCATCATTTACTCTAACTCCGATTCGAAAATACGCTTCAGCCATCAATTTTTTTTGCTGTTCCGTGAAACCTATAGAGTGAATTATTCTAGAAATTGAATAAATTAGCGATGAATCAAATTACTTGTAATGACTATTAAAGATGACGGAATAACTGATTAATTGATAATGACACCCAACAGGTATTAAGCTGTACCGCTAAGCGGTACGGCCTTTGATGCAAAGCAAACTTTGATGATAATATGTTTTGCTCCCAATAGTTGTTCCCTTTTTCCTGAATAACCTCAACGGAGAAACTTTTCTACATTTATAACAAATTGATATTGAAGATTTTTATATGGGGTTATCTTTAGCACAGAGAGAGAATTTATACTTACAGTTAGATGATGCCGCATATAATTTCCTGAGAGTCAGAAATTTTTGAAATGAAAATTTCCCTATCAAGTGGATATTATGTATAAACAGTATTTTAGAACCGTGACCTCCTAGATCACCCGATATCGTTCCTTGTAACATTTTGCTAAAGAGGCATTTAAAAAATAAAGTGTATGGTATTCCGCCGCGTAACAGAGGAAAATTTTGCGTCAAGATTAGGCAAGCATGTCGAGCGATTAACTTTAACTAAAGTGCAGGAACCGCTTAAGAAGAATTGTTGATAAGTTTATCGTATTAGAAGGTGAACATGTTAAACAGATCATAATTTAAAAAAAAAATTTTGAATTATGTAGTTAAGTCATAAAAGAAAATTATAATTTCTTCATTCCTGCCTTAATCAGTACTTGAGATTTTAAAAATATGAATTGAGGAGTATTTCGGGATTTTGAATTGCAATATGGCAACAAAAATTATTTTATTTCTGACCGGTATATTATTAGCTTATAACGTCTTAGTTACACGCGAATTATAAGGGTCATAACTCCCTTGGGATATTAAGAAAAATTTGACATAAAATCAAAAGATTGACATCTAATGTCAATTTGATTGTCATCTATTGAAACATTTATTCTACTTTAAAAATGAACAAAATGTTACTAAAATCGGTCAGAAATAAAATTATCTATGTATCACTGGAATTATAAGGGTCTCAATTACCTCGGGCAATTGCTGTCCCTCGGGCCAAAGGCCCTCGGGACGTTAACTTTGCCCTCGGTAATTAAAACCATTATAATTCCCTAGATACATAAATAACTATAGAATGAGCCCTAATATACTTTTTTCCAAATATCGACACCTTTCTACCCCCTAAAACAGCACGTCAACGATAAATTTAAAGAAAATTGGATTATTAGTAACAAACAAATTAGGGTGGATATATGAAAAGCGGGACACACTATATACAGGGTGGTGATAAAGTTTGGAATAATAGGAATATTTCTGAACAGGTGAACTTAAAAAAAAACTTCCATTTTTATTTTTATTTCTGCATTTTTTAGCTAATACTAGAATATACGGGGTGTTACCTAAATGGACTATCACGTCAATGTCACTTTTTGAAAATGGAATACCCTGTATATTATTTCATTTTTTGATTCTACGCAAGAATCTAAGCAGATTTCGTTTATGATGTCTTATACCTACCTATCTTCAACTGTTTACGAATTATTGACAATTGAAAATTAGACATTATCAATGAAAATAAAAATTTAAATTGAATTGTTTGAGCGTTAACCTGTTCACAGATATTTCTATTATTCCCAACTTTATTTTCATTTGTATAGGTGTCTCAAAAAATCAGTATCTATTTCAAGTTTGTTTTTATTTTTTTTTATTTAATGGACATTATTTACAATAAAGGAATATGCCTGCCTATTTTAATAAATGTTGGAAGTGGTATCCATCCACAGCTCTACAATGACCCAATCTATCCACAATCTCTCTTTGGACGTTAGCATGGTTACCAATATCTGGCGTTCATAGTGATGTTATTTGATGTCATTCTAATTCACTTTTTTGACAAACGCCTTGGGGTTATTTGATTATTTTATATTATTTTATCAAAATGTTCTTAACAGAAACGCAATGAATCGAGATCCTCATTATTGCTGGTTGTGGAGATAAAACTCGAACGTAAGAAGAAGTGTGTGAGATGTTCAATAATAAATAGCCGGAGAGACAGCCAATCAGTCAGACCACTGTAAGTAAATTAATAAATAAATTTAATAATTTCGGACAAGTCAGAGACAAGCCGCGTTCAGGACGACCAGGCATACCTGAAGACACTAAAATTGATATATTAATGTCGCTGGAAGAAAATCCTCATTCAAGTACTAGATGTCTTTCAAACCAAGACAACATTGATGTGGATCATTCAGCTATTGTGAAGTTCCTAAGAAAAGAAAAGTGGCGTCCTTAAAAAATAAAAATAGTTTAAAAGCTATATGACGATAATCCGGACAGAAGGAATCAGTTTTGTGAGGTAATGATGGATATCTGCCAAAATAATAATAATTTTGTAAAAAACGTAATTTTTTCTGATGAAGCCACATTTTGCCTTAATGGGGAAGTAAATACACAAAATTTTCGTTATTGGTCAAATGAAAATCCACAATGGTATAGAGAGGGCCATACGCAATATAGGGAGAAAATTAATGTTTGGGCGGGAATTGTTGAGAATAGAATCATCGGGCCATATTTTTTGAGGGCACATTGAATGGCGAACGATACCTGTCATTTCTAGAGGAAGAACTTGTACCTGCCTTATTTACACTATTTCCAAATCAAGATGTTCCAGATACGTTTGATGATAGACTTTAGTTTTAGCAAGATGGAGCTCCTGCCCATTTTAGAGCAAATGTTCGAAGATATTTATACAATACGTTTCATCATCGTGTGATAGGCCGACGGGGCGAAATAGAGTGGCCACCAAGGTCACCCGATTTAACTCCGCTCGACTTATTTATATGGGGCTACGTTAAAGAGAGAGTATAAAAAAATAAACCACACAATTTAGAAGACTTGAAAATAGGAATAAGAGCCACGATACGGCAAATTACCCTAGATATTGTTACTAACGTCCAAAGAGAGTTTGTGGATAGATTGAGTGATTGTAGAGCTGTGAATGGATACCACTTCCAACATTTATTAAAATAGGCAAGCATATTCCTTTATTGTAAATAATGTTTATTAAATAAAATAATATGTTTAAAATTTAAAAAAGTGTAAGTAATTTCTTTTATAAAAACAAACTTGAAATTGATACTGATTTTTTGAGACACCCTATACGAATGAAAATAAAGTTGGGAATAAAAGAAATATCTGTGAATAGGTTAACTTAAAAAAAAAAGAACGCTCAAACAATTCAACTTATATTTTTATTTTCATTGAAGATGTCTAATTTTCAATTGTCAATAATTCGTAAACAGTTGAAGATAGGTATAGGACATCACAAACGAAATCTGCTTAGAATCTTGCGTAGAATCAAAAAATTAAATATGATACAGGGTATTCTATTTACAAAAAGTGACGCTGACGTGATAATTCATTTATGTAACACCCTGTATATTCTAGTATTAGCTAAAAAAATGCAGAAATAAAAATAAAAGTCGACGTGTCTGAACGTTTTTTTTTTTAAGTTTTTTTAAGAAACAATTTGTTGGACACAGACGTAACGAAGGAACTAACAACAGCAGAATTGCCACTTCTAGTGCCGCTAGAACATCGTCGTATATGCATTCATGAAGTGTTTTATATATTTTACAGCTCGAGAACGCGACAAATACTAAATTGAAAATGGTTTAACCTAACCTGACCTACTTTTCAGGATGGCATCGAATAACCTTAAACATTTATAAGCAATTACTTATTCAGCAGAAGCAATTCATTCATCGAATTTTAAGGGCATGCTAAATTTTTGTAAGGAGCCCCTTCACATTAAGCATTTTCTTGGGTGGGTAGCAATTGCCTCAAGGCCAAGCAATTTCTTCATACTTTATTCATTAGAAATTAAGTATTTGTTACCGAATTCTAGGAAACTGCAATTGCTTAATTCTTATTTATAATGCCCATAATCTTAGTAGGTAACTGCCTACCATTAATTCATATTTATTTTGTATGACAATGAGATAAAAACAGTGCAAATAAATAAAACGTTAATATGTCGCAAAAAAATGTGCATTTAATTATTACTTTATTGAATCAGTACCAATCTAATACTCGAATAACTAAATGATCCTAAAAGACTCTTTTTTTTTAATAAGAGAATTTACAGTAGAGACGCATAATGCTTAAAAACACTCTCAATTCTTTTATGATAAGCATCCTTATTTTTAATTGTCACAGTAGTAAATGCGCCTACAATGGTTCCATTTTTTGCCGATTCAGCCATATCAACAACTTCGTCTGTCTCCGACAATTGAACTTTCACATTAAAAGGGGCCAAAACCAAACCCAACTTTCCATATTCTATCCAATGTCGTATAATGTCTTCCAAACTGATATCATACGAGTGTTCACCAAGCTCCTTAAGGAAACCAATGAGGCTGTGATGGTAGGTTTGTAGAAGTAAATCAAAATTATTCAAGACATTGTCATCAGCAACGGCGTAGAGGTAGTAGGATAAGTCATATATTGGAGAGCCAACTGAGGATAACTGAAAGTCTAAGAACATCATATCGCTAGGTTGGCTTCTGGTTTCATCCTAAAATAATAATGTATCTTTTAAAGTCAACAGGTAAAAGAATCAGCTGATGAAAGGATGTATTTTCCCCTTCCCCCTTCCTTTATAATTTTGGGGAAAAGAACAGTATCACAGCCGCCAGGGAGGGCTAAAGCACGTACCTTTTATCTCTTTGGATTTAACATTAATATAAAAAAATGAACTGGAAGCCAAATTTCGGGTGAAGCAGGACATTTCGACTCCGGCCGTCTTTGCGCTTAAATATATTAAATTAATTTACGAAATTGGAAACAAAATGATGGATTGGAAGTCGGTTGGCATCAATTCATCAAATATTAGGCTATTAAGTACATACCTAAAAGTCCAGCGCTAAAATATCCTGACGCCGAATACAGGACCTATTTGCCCCTTATTGACAATAATTTTATTGTGACTTTTTTGCTCGCGATGCTTTTTACGTCAACATGACATTTAATGAAGCTATGAACGTACATATAACTATATTGTTCTTTTGGGCTCCGCCCCTTTCCCCCCTACCCCCCCTATTTTCGTATTCAACTTCTGATATTTTACAATTTAGCAGTCAAATGCTCTATTATTATGGTGGTTCTATTTCACTCAAGTCAAAACTTATTGTAAGTATATACAGGGTGGCCCATCGAAAACGTACCGCAAAGCGTTACAGGCTGGGAAAGGACTTTTCGACAAGAGCCAAAACCACGTCAAGTTTGTTTGTCAGGGGCACAACTTTTGACGCAATAATCATAGCAAAACCTTCAACCCCCTAAGTCGGAGTGTCATCCCTTAAATTTTTTCAAATAAGAATGTGGTCAAGTGACACCTTATTCAAAAGGGCTCTTAGTTCCCTATACATCGCTGCTTACTTTTTGAAAATCGATTGACTCGTTTAGAAAATATGGGCCATTAAAATACTAACAATACGTTTGACGCAAAATGCAAAAATCGATTTCCTTTTACTTAAAAACTTACCGTATTAGTCAAGTAAATGCTTAAACTGTTGTCCGCCAGCGTGCATACAGTGATAAAGGTTATCTTCAAACAATTGCCGGAAATTCTGGAGCACTTCTGGTGTCACTTCGCGACATACGTCAATGATTCGTCCTCGCAGATCTTCCAATGTGTCAGGTGGAGTGCTATAAACTTTGCTTTTTATGTGCCCCCACAAAAAAAATCTAAAGGACTTAAGTCGGGTGACCGAGGGGGCCACTCAATTGCACCCCCTCGGCCTATCCAGCGTCCTGGAAACGTGTCATTTAAATAATTGCGCACATGTAGCGAGTAATGCGGAGGAGCTCTGTCTTGTTGGAAAATCAGTTCCGGTTCATTGTGTGCAGGATCGTTCTCTATGCTATTTGTTAGAGCTGGGTCGATGGTATTTTCTAGTAAATCCAGGTACATACCGCCTGTTAAATTTCCAGGAAGGAAAAAAGGGGCCTACAATGGAATTTCCAAAAATACCAGCCAATACATTCAACTTCTGGGGGTGTTGTGTGTGTGTCTCGTGGAAAATCCTTGAATTGGTATTGGCCCAGTAACAACAATTGTGGCGATTCACTAAACCATTTAAGAAGAAGGTACACTCGTCCGAAACACACACATTAAATAGGAAATTACCATTATTAATCGCTCGTTCAGTCATAATTTCGCAAAATTGAGAGCGACGATCAAAGTCGTCTTCGTTTAGTTCTTGCACTAACCGAATCTTATAAGAATGAAACTTGTATTTTTTTAATACTCGTTGGACACTTGTACGGCTCACGCCCGTCGCAACGGCCAATTGTCTTGTACTAAGCGTACTATCCATTGCAATTTGACCCAATACTGCTATCTCCGTAGGTTCATTTAGTACCAGATTTTTAAGCTGCCTCTTTTGTTATGAACGGAACCTGTTTCGCGAAATTTGGCCACCAATTCCCGAACAATTTTTCCAGAAACATGTTTGTTATTATGCCGTTGGTTAAACAGCTCCGCGACCCGATTTCTGCATTCATTGTTTTTGAAAAAAACTCAATAATTTCCACTCTTTCTGCAATTGAGTACACCATAATTGATAAATTTAAAAGTTTCAATAATTTGGAAACACTTCAACCACAAGTCACGAGATAACTATCTAGCAACTACCTGGCCCAATGCGAAGCAAAAACCCGATAACTGTTATGTCCCTAACACGAGCCTAAAGAATCTGCAAATGAACAGGATTTTTGCATTTTTCGTCAAATATATTGTTGGTATTTCAAAGGTCCATATTTTCTAAACTAGTCAATCGATTTTCAAAATGTAACCAGTGATGTATAGGGAATTAAAAGCCCCTTTTGAATAATTTGTCACTTGACCCCCATTCTTATTTGAAAAAATTTGAGGGATGACACCCCTACTTAGAGGGTTGAAGGTTTTGCTATGATTTTTGCGTCAAAAGTTGTCCCCCTGACAAACTAACTTGACGTGGTTTTGGCTTTTATCGAAAACTCCTTTCCCAGCCTGTAATGCCTTGCGGTACGTTTTCGATGGGCCACCCTGTATCTTTTACTATTGAAATAAAATATAGTACGTAAATATTTGTAGAACTCTACCCGAACTCCAATGATTTAAATGCGACTAGCATTACTAAACATTTTTGGTGAAACCAAATTTGGAAACACAAAATCTAAAACTGTTCAAAAAAATAAGCATTTTCACTGAAACTTGTCACCGAAAAATGTTTTTAAGGGCTACAATAATATACCAACATATTATGGATTACAGTGCATTTAAAAGAATTTAATAATATACTTACTTTATAGGCAAACATGACGTTACTGTTCCAGAAGTCACCATGCAATACCACACATAGACCATCACCAGAGTCTTTTACCTTAAATAGTGTACTTTTTATAAAGCTTTCGTCTATATGTGCCAATTTCTTATAAGTCGCGTCATCTTTATCTTTCAACAGCTCCAATTCTGCTCTAAAATCGTTGGCCAAAAATGGTATCATATTGACCTCCACCATAAATTTATATAACAAGTCTGTCATATTATGTGTCAAATCTTTATACAAATCAGGTTTTTGTCTTTTAAGCGACAAAGAAAGAGCATGGAACTTTGCGCAATATTGGAAAACCAACAGCAAGTGTTCCAGGTTTTGTGGAGTTCGTCTGTCGTGAATCTCATATCCCAAACACATTAAATTTTGCAGCATAATGGCCTCTCTTTGATTTTCGTTAAACAAACCATAACATTTCGGAAACTGCATAAATGGAGTTTTCATCCTTTTCTCTAACTGAAACGTTCGAAACGCTGGAAACACCTTGCTGTACATAAATATTTCTCTTTCAAAAATTTCCTTTAGAGGAATTTTCTTCCTAAACTCAACGCCCTTTTTCGGAGATTTGATAACAAGGTTGTATATTTTCTCGTTTTCTCCTCCCATCTCAGTTAATACTTTTACAAATATTACGTCACCTAAATATCCATCGCCCTTTGAAGATTTCCCTGCTATCTCTAGTTCATATTTAGAAATACTACGTTTCTTTAGAAAATCCTCCACCCACGTTCTGATGTCTTCTTTAATATCACACATATTTTTCTATATATTAGCAAATGATGACACGATTTTTTAAACGTCTACGTGTCCATCAAAATTTACTGGCTTTAGCTATTATTGGTACACACTAATACAATTTTATAGGGATTTAAATAGAATATATTTTCAAAAGAATTATTGTCTATGGAAATTTGCGTCCGTGCTGAGTAAATAAAGATAACTGACCGACTAAACAAAATTATCTCAATGACTATTAACAATTTGTAACTTCAGTCCCCCAAAATTTGCTCAATTGCTACTATATGTGGTCATAAACCACAATAATTGTCATTTACTAATTTTAACATGGATTTAAATATCTGTTATAACATAGGCATCCCAATTTTATTTTATCCGTTTCTTATCAATATTCTCAAATAAATTTATTTCAAAATAAGAAATAATCTATATTTTGTCCGAACCTAAATGAAACAGCAAAAAAAATTGTCAAATTCTCTTTGCAATTCAATTCTTAAAATCATTATTTATTTAAGATGTATTATGCAGTGCGAAAAAGAATTATTTTCTGGACTGAAAAGCATATGGCTTGGTTTAGATCACATTTATAAAGGGGCCTACAGACACGCGCACAAGTATTAATACATGTACGAGCGGTGATGTACGCTCGTACATGTCTGTGGATTACTGTACACACGGATACTTACGCACGAGCTTGTGTGTCAGTCTTCTACCGGCGCGTTTGTATTTTGTCAACAAGTCATAAAAAAGTCGGACCTTCCAAAAACATTTTAATTGATCATTTCAGGTAACTAGAACCTAGTCACTCATCCTGTCATGGTCCCACGTAGTTGTACCCATATATGTATTAGTACTATATGGCGCCTTGCCACTGCCGTCTCGAAGAACAGGCTGTCATGTTAAGATCGTGACGTCACATTAGAAGATGGAATTTATTATAGAGGCTGTATGGCATGCAGATTATAATAACATAAACAAATCAATTCATCCATTGATCCAAGCTAAGCAAAGCCAAGCCAAGGTAAACTAAAATATTTCGTTGTTTGCAAACATGCTCAGTACTTAGCAGTGGTTGCTTTTCAGTTTAAAAATACAATTTTAGTAGAATATAAACAGGGAAGAAATAAATCAATACAAAATTATTTAATTATATTGGTACAACTGGTTATTAAGATGCTTGCAGCCTTTACTTGCATGATATGTAAACGGTTACGCAATGCAATTCTTTGCAGAAGCAATACTTTGCATGACATTTTTTGCACCTAATGTAAACAGGCTTTAAACGAAGTGAAGCCGAGGTTCCTTGTTCCGCCAGGGTCATTTCGCGCAGTGCGCATGCGCGAGAAAAAATAAATAGACGTTTGTTTTAACGAGAAGAAAATGAGGTTATTACTTTTGACTTTGACAACTGGACAGAAATTTGTAAACAAACATTAAAGTTCTTGATTTGTTTAAGATTTTGTATATTATTTCGATTGAGAAAAGAAAAAGGACGCAGGCAAATATATTAATAAAACTTTTTTTAGATATTTCACAATTATTTTTAGATTTCAACAGGTAAAATAATAGGTTTTTGTAGGATTCTTTGAAGTACATGCAATTTTCGGTAAAAATAGGTAGGTACCTAATTATATCAACAGCAGCAAAGGAAATTATAATCTCTAGGAAATGGACTACCTAGTTATTGTTCCCTCACGAAATTAACGTAAGCAAGTTAAAAGAAAGAAACATCCGGTCGGGGTACATATCTGTAGAACGATAGATCTTTGTTCAAGCTTTTACGTCTGTTTAAAATAATGTAAAATATTCCTTTTTGCCTCGGCATCGTCACAAAATGGTCACAGTTCACACACACAATCAACAATTGCAGAAAAGTAAAGATAAACAGTACAAAAAAGCCGTTAATAATAACAAATCAACTCGATGAAACGAGTTGTTAACCAAATTAACATTTTGCTAAAGATTTCGAGGTTATGTCGAGCAAAAATGAGACGTTGTCACGTTGTCACCCTCTAGTCTCTAGTCATATGAAATTGTTATTTAACGCGTTTTAGTTTAGAAATGGAAACAAATAATTTGAAAACACTTGGAAGTACGGACCTAATGCTTATTTTGCAATTTTTTAGCAATATTTTTGGTAATTTTATCATTGCTCTAATTTTCTAAGGCTCACTCTTCTGTTCTGTTCTAAAGAAATTAAAGGATATTTGGCAATACCCTTCCGGCGCATGCGCACAAATCGAAATGAACCTGGATTGGCTATCTCTGTTGTTGCTTCAAGATTTTCAGGGTAATAGCCATATAGTACTAATACATATTATATGGTTGTACCGTTGTACCTAAACAAAATATTTTTTAAGAAGGAATCGACTTTTTCCTTGTTTTTGAGCCGACTACACGTTCTTTTATTGGTTTCGTGTTTTGTTGTTCGGTGTCGTTATAATTTGAAACCAAATATAAAAAGAAAATTTGGCACCAATCACGACCCCAGATCATTAAGCCGGCGCCGTACGTGCGTACATAAATTCGAGCATGATCAGTAGACATGTATGTCGGTCTATTAATGGAAAATTTGTCTACACCCTGGCTGGCGAACATCGACGCGCGTTCATCACCGCGAATACATCACCGCGCGCAACCGACCATAGAGCAATGTAAATTAAATGGGGTTTCTTGCGCTGAGCTGTTAACGAATTTTGAGAAAACTGGTAAAATATTTAGCTTTGGTTAAACGGGTATTGAAAGGCAGCTCTATTTGCTAGATTTACCATGTTGCAGGTTTTTTATTAAGAATTTACATGTGGAGAAAATCAAGTGTAAAGTTGCAATTCTAACAGCGATAAATATATTACTGCATACATTTCAAAAACAAAAGCCAAGTAGAAAAATCTGCAACATGGTTAACTTAGCAAATAGAGTTGCCTTTCAATATCCTTCTAACCAAAGCTAACTAATTTACTAGCTTTCTCGAAATTCGTTGACAGCTGAGCGCAAGGGACCCCATTTAATTTACATTGCTGTATAGTCGGTTGCGTGCCGCTCAGAGGTTACCGTGATAAACTGTTAATTAATACTTGTACGAGTGCCTTAGTGCGTTCTGCAATACGATCTTTTTCCTCGATCAGCCCCCCTGGTATTCTTTTATATCTTCTTGCGACCGCGGAGTAAATCTTAGTTCGTTCCTTTTTACCTCTGCGAAGCCGTTGAGTAAAATCTTTTTACTCCGATTTCTTGAAGAGAACTCGCAGATCTACTTGAAATTTGTTGATGGGAATGATAGTTTAATAACCTCACTTTTTGATTTGTTTGCGCCGAAACAAGGTTTTTTCTCTTTAAATAATTATAATTTTATTATCAAGAACAGTTTTAAAATGGATAATAGTGATTACTATTACTGCTGTTTCTCAATTTGCAACATAGGGAATATAATGGTCCATGAATTCAGAATCCGATTAGGACGACGAGGTCATATTGAAAAAAAAATAGTTTTCGTTAAGTATATTTTTTTACTTTCTGGATTCAACCAAAGTAATGTGCCATCATCTGTTTGTAGCATTTGATTTTCCATAATAATTTATATAACAGGAACAATGAGAAAACACAAACCAAAAACAATGTAACCCTAAAAGTCTATTGGCGTTCAAAATGGAGCAAAAATTTTCAAATTTTGCTCCTGACGGTTCTTCTATTTTTCCGTGCTCGATGTTATCACTGACAGATCTCGAACCACGTGACTCTAAATCTACTCTTCTCCGATCTCATCTCCGAGGTAATTGCAGAACGCAGTATCTCTAGACCCCTTCAGGGAACGATATATCTAACCAAATCTAGGTTAAAATTGTGTCAAATTCATATTATGACATGATATATCAAACTGATGAATATTAAAATAAGTAAACAAATACAAATATAATTTTGTTTTTTACAAAATTAGCAAAGTAAGAATATATAAAAAAGAAAATAAAAATTATAGAAAATGCTAAAATTGGCCACCGCCATGCTTCCAGCATAAATTCACACGTCTCTTTATTCGATAGCGTTGACCAGCATCTCCGGAGAAACGTTCACACATTCTTGGATAATCCTTTCTTGTAACTGTTCTAAACTTTAAACAGGTTTCTTAAAACTATTGTTCTTCAAATGAAGAAAAATGAAATAGTCCATAACCGTCGAACAAGGTGATCTGGGTGGGAATGTCTGTTCGAAATCTGATCAATGTGTCGTTGAAAAAACTGCGTAAGTAGTTAATAGTCTCGGCGGATGAATAGGCGGTTGCACCGTACTGTTGAAAATAACCAAAACGTAGTTCATCGTCAAGTAATTGCTCCACATAAATGGATTCAAAATATTGTCCCTTAACTGCCGTAATATAACTGTGTCATGGAAAACAATTGGACAAACAGTTCTTCTTCAGAAAACCAGACACCAATTTTGTGAGGATGCAATGTGGACTCAAAAATTGGGATTTTCCCTACTCCATATGCGTGGATTCACATAACCGGTGAGGTGGAATCAAATTTCATCAGAAAAAAATGTCAGGTCTAATAAATCATTTATTTGCAATAAATTTTGGGTAAATCACTGATATTAATTCCTGCGTCTTTCGAAATCTGCAGCTCGTACCTATATCTTGGAATCCTTGCCCTTTATAAGGAAACCAATTTAACTGTTTTTTTCAGAATAGTCCTGCATGTTCCATAAGATCTTTCCACTTCTTGAGACAGACGTCTTACACATTTTGATGGCGTATTTTGCATTATTTCACGAACGTTTGCAACAAGTTCTTCTGTTCTTACAGTTGGCTTTCCAGCTTCTTTTTATGTTGTATATATTCTGTTTCCGCAAACAAAGCCACGGTTCTTCTCCGGCAATGATAAAAATTCCCAGCAGCAAAAGCGACGTTAGGAAAATTTTCGCGAAAATCGTCCATGCACAAATGCTGATTTTGTTACCACCCATATTTATTCTAACCCCGTTTCAAAAATATGCTTCAATTATGAATTTTGTGTGAGGTTCCATAAAACACATTGCGTGAATTATTCAAGAAATTGGATTAATTAGTGATGAATCAAATTACTTGTAACGACTGTAAAAGAAGACGGAATCACTGATTAATTGATAATGCTGGTATTTACTGACACCCAACAATTAAGTAGTACGGCATTACATGCAATGCACACTTTAATCCTTTTGCTCGCACGGTACTACTATTATGACAAAAAGTTACATTATAGATATTCATGGTACAAGTATAAAATGCACTATACATATGGTATATCATATAATATTTTTTTAAAGGCTGGTGCGCGTAACATTAATAATTTTAAAGTAAAAATATTTTTTCCATTTGGGAATCATAAAGTCTTCATTATGGATTTCAATTGGGTCGCATGAGCAATCATTTTAAACAAGCATTTTTTATTTTCTTCCTGTTGGTAACAACACAACATGACTGTTTTGAAATTTCATGGCACACCTACTTTTTGTTTTAAGAAATATTTCGGTAGTGGTAAACTTAAATTATCTGTTTTAAACCTATGGATGGGACTATCTTTAGAAGTGAGACATTAATTTACAAGAAATTAAATAAATTATTTAAATTGAAATGTTGCTTTACTGGTTGTATAATACAGAATATACATAGGTATCTCTTTACTAGAATCACGCTTACGCTGCTTTACATACATGCACAAACAACATAACCTAGAAAATACGCGACTGTGGTTTACGTATACTTATTTATTTCAAGCACAAAACTATATAATATCAGACTATTAAAATAATAGTGAGAAAAAGTTAAATATTGCTTATTTAGTTCATTTAATTACAATTATATATACTATGGTATTTTCCTTAATTTTATTTCTCTACAGAAACAGACTTGGGAAGAGATGAGTGATTATTGTAAATATTTACTGTTACTGTTGAATGTTCGGTGGCGTTAATGGTTATCCCTGGAATATTCTGGGTAGACACAATATTTTGTGTGAGACCTTGCTCATTTTTAATTAATCTAGTCATTCCACTTGACGTTACAGATGCTGTAGCTGTGGTATTTTGGGATGTACGTGATAAGCAAGGTGAATATACACCGTGTGAAGATTGTGTGAACAAGATATTTGCAACTTAAACCTTTAAGTAAAAAGCAATAACAAGAGGAGCTTTGCCAATTGTGTTAAGACCAATAGGAGTGTTAATGCAGTGTCCATTATTTCTATACGTCAACAAAAATCTGCGACTTGTCACGTGATTTGGTCTAAGACTAATATACTGTGTAACCATTTGTACCCAGTCACTATTTGTAATTATATACGGCCTGGTTATGTAATTTTGTGTACAATGATTATATCGTCTCTAAATTTAATATCATTTACTGACATATTTGTAATTTCTTCTCTGCGGTAAGCACCATTATAGCCCATTATCAAAATAACCTAAAATTTATATTCAAGGTCAACTACATTTATTAGGGGTAAGTTTTTTTTCTCGATACCTATTTTATTTTTGTTTCAGATAAACGTACATCGTTGCTAATGCAGAGAAAGTTATTGTAAAGCAAACATTTTAGGAAACATTCCAATCTTGTTAACTACATTCTTACTTAATGCAATACATACTTTGATTACTAATTATATTTTATCATCAGCTTGTCCAATAAAGCGAGTAATTTGCTTAATCCCTAAAATTTTTGATTTTTTTGGCGTGTAACCTTCCGAAAGCCTTTTAAAATATGCCTGTAATTTTTTATATTTAGATGTATCAACATTTCTATCTATATATATTTAAACAACTTCTTAACATTGAGTATTTGGACCACATCGATGAAGCCTTTTTAATTTTACTTTCTTTGTTAAAAAATGCTATCAGGACATTTTCTGAAATATCTTTTACATTATTTTGCTCACACCATAGCTCAAAATCTGCATATCCTTTTTGATAGACATTGCGAGATTTCTTCGGTAAGAGATTATTTAAATTGTTTTCCACGATTTTTCGTAGTTCTGGTGGGTTCTGTCTTGTCTCATTTTTATTCGTTTTTACTACTAAATTATTAAATAATATTTAATGATCCAATACAGCAAAAAATGAAAATTTATTAAAAATATGTATTACTTTTCAAATAATGGCGGCTAGGGTGCCCAATTGTTTTATCTATAACATATGTTGCCAACCTCAAAAAAAAATTAAAATTTTGACTGGAAGTTAGTTATTAACTACATTTTTTTTAAATTTCCTTAAAAATTACCCAAATAGAAAAAATATTATAAAAAATTCGTTTCATAAGACACCTGAACTAACCTAAACAGACCAGTACTCTAAAACTGTGTCTAATAAAACTTATGTTTTAATATACTATTATATTTAAATACTCGAATAATCGAACACATGAATAATTTTAAAGAAGAATATTTGGTATTTGAGTATTTGAATATTTATTCGAATAGTCGAATTATTCGAGATTGATTGCTAGCACTAGTACAAACCCAGAACACCAACCTATATAGTTTTCTATAGCACAAATATATTATGTATGAAAGGAAGTCACGAGACTATTTGACTGTGTGACTTATATGCACCACTTATGTGTCATAGAAAACTTTATCCAACACACAACAACAGGCCCGATATTGTGTGCTTGTAGTAAAATTCAATAATTACCGTCTTTTTGATACTAATAGTTAAGTTGCTTCTGTTGCATTAGCAAGTAAACTTTAAAACAACATCGCATACCATCCTACGCAAGACATCTGGATCCTGGTCACCCACAATGATAGTGTGATCAGCATACATAAAAATGCTGTCAGTAGTTACATGTTCTGGCAAGTCATTATTATACAATAGAAATAACAGGGCACCCAAAATACTTCCCTAAGGTGTCCCCAACGCAAGAACGAAACTTCTGTATAGTAAGAAGGATACAATCCACTTATTTAATGGTTCCCGAATGGCTAGGTTACACATCTTGTTAACAACAAGACTCGGATCAACAGTATTAAACGTTCTAGACAGATCAAAGAAACTTCGGCCGCGTATGGTCCACTATCCATATGGTTAAAAATTGTTTGTATAAACTGCCTACTGGCAGTGGCGATAAAATATTTCTGTCTAGATCCGTGCTGCGCGCTAGACGCATATTATATTTATTTATTAACAAAACACACAGGTCGACAGTCCCCATTTTTTGTTATCAAATTTTTTTAAAAATCAGTAAAACCAGAGTCACATTTAAACGCGAGATAAGAAAACATCGGTATATATAGATTTATTAATTAATAGGGATGAGGCAAGCGCAAACAAATCATAAATTTTTATTAGAAGCTCCGGTACTGTATCAATTCCTGAAGATTTTTTATTGTTTAAATTCTGTATGACTTGATTAACATCTTCCCTTGCAACCGAAGAGACCCATAGAATCGTTATGAATCTGGTAAGTGGTGCATTGAGCTAATCGTCTTTGAAAAATGAGAGCTGAAGTATTTAGTTAAATCTTCAGCTTTATTTTAATAATATAATAATGTAACAATAAAGCTACTCAATTTTAGCTTGTGCCTGTCGCTTAGACAATAACCTACATGCGCTCTTTTTTTATTTATTTTTACATTATCCAATTTTGTTTTTTTTATGCTAAAGTATATTTATTTTCTATTCATTGAGATTAAAAAAATTGAAGCTTATCCCACCACACGGAATATATTTCCCAACTGAAATAATTTTAAATTGAAATTACTGCAAAAACACAAAATATAACATTAAACATAAAATATGACGGACAGAAAATAGCAAAAACTAAGTTTATATAGCCAGATTGATTATCGCATTTATTGTACAGTTATATCATTTTAGTTTGTCCTACTTGTAAGAGCCTGTAACTTTTTTAATTTTTGGGTTCATTCAAAAAACAGGATGTAGAATTGTAAGCCAAGTTTTTATGGGGTTTGTCAAAAATGACAGTAGGTGTCACATGTCCCGTTTAAAAGCAAAAATTTAATTTTTTTAAATAGGACATTCTGTATATTAGAAATGCATTGGATGATCCCACATATGCATTATTTTCTAAATTCCATGAAATATTGACAAAAATATGTAAAAATTATATTGCTAAAAAGTATCAAGATAGCTATGCAATAGTTTTGTTTCCTAACTATGTTTATCAAATTATCTTATCAATGAAGCACGACACGTGAAACGAATAAACAGTTCATTCAACAAATAACACGGAGTATTATAAACAATATTTTTAATATGGCTCCAAAAGAAAAAATCACAGGGTGTTAAGTCTGAGCTCTTGGGGGTTGGGGGTCTGTTACTACCTGATTTTCCTATCTATTGGACGTATTTTGCATCTAAATATGCAGTTACTGGAGTGGCACTATGTAGCGGCGCTCCATCTTGATGCCATATTAAATTTCTTAGCCTTATAATGGGTAAATTATCAGTCTTTAAATTCCTACTGCATCATATTCAAATACCGTTGGCCAGTTAGGGAACCCTTGAAAATTATTGGGTCTCGTCTATGGGTCCAAAACCCGATCCCCAATTAATCCGCACCAAACGATAACACTTTGTCGCTGGATTTCCTGAATATTAAATGCATTTCCGTCTGAGCAATGACGCGTATTTCGGCGATGGCAGCCCCTACTAGTAGGTTTCTTCCTATTCCGTCCATTATACATATATCTACAAAAACGCAACCTATTTTCCTTTTGCCCAGACGTTAATTTTTGCACTCTTATAGGCTTGTAAGGACGGAGCTTAGGTTTTTTCAAAATCGTTTCTCCTGTACCATATAATAGAGGCTGCTCTCCTTGCATATCGGGTATAGATTTATATGGAAATGCCCGAAAATAAGCCCGTTTGACGAAAAATATCTAACATAAAACACTTTTCCTCCACTGAATGATAATATCTCATGTTAGCTGATTTTTACAAAAAAAACTTTGCTACAAAATTCAAAACGAGTAATAACAACCAGAATTACAGACTAAGACATAAATGAAGAGAAAATCCACAGCCACAAAACTGTTGCATAACTATCTTAATGCTTTTAACAATATTTACATATTTTGGTCATCGATGGAATTAGGAGCAGAATGCATGTGTGTTATATTTTTGAAATCTCATTCGCTATTAATATACAGAGTATCCCATTTAAAACACAAATTTTTTGTTTTTAAATGTGACAAGTGACACCTACTGTCATTTTGGACAAAACCCATAAAAACTGGGCTAACGATCCTACATCCGGGGTTTTGAATGAACAAGTTCAAAAAAAACAAAAAAGCTACAGATTTAAAAGTAGGATATACTAAAATGATAACACTGTACAATGTAAAAAATTCTGTTTATCTTATTTATTTATCTTATTTTTTTTATCTTTCTGTGATAATAATTAAAACTTATAAACGTCTTTATTTTTAATATGCTTCGTATAACAAATTAAGAATAGCAATATAGTGTTTCATTATTTCAGAATTTTTTACCTTGGGTACTTCATATCAGTGATAAAAACGATTATTTCGATTTGACCCTCGCTTCAATCTAATCTAAAAAAATTAATAAAACTAGTTTCAATGGTCGGCCAGTATATTATCTCCGTGTATAAATTCCAACAGTAAGCGACAACAAACAACTCACATAGGTCAATTATTTAGTTATTACGAAATAGACAATCATGGCGGTTGTTAAGCTGACGTATCAAGAGGAACAACTTATACACAACGCCGCGCGCAAAAGTGGTTTCGAAAATTTTGACGTGGATGCCGTTATTGGTACTTTTAAAGGGGACAATTATCTAGGAGTGATAACTACTATAACGGTGAAGGAAAAAAATGACGAAAAAATTCTTCATTTGATTCTAAAAAGTGCGCATACCAATGAAAACTTTAGAAAAGGAGCACCAATTGCGAAAGCCTTTGCTAGAGAAGCGTACATATACAACACAATACTACCGCAATTGTTCAAAATTCAAACTGAAAAAGGTGTTTCGAATCCCTTCACCGGAGCTGCAACATATTACGACTGCTGCTTGGAAGATGTCAATGAATCAATATTAATGAAAAATCTAAAGGAATTCAACTACAAATTATGGGATCGTAAGGTTCCTATGAACGATGAACATGTTACCCTGGTATTTTCTGAATACGCCCGATTCCATGCAGCTTCCTTGGCTTTCAGACACCATCACCCTGAAGAATTCAATCAATTAACTGAAGATCTTCAGATGAATATTTTCGAGACCGACGAACCAAATCCCGAAATGATCGAAGGCATAGTTGATATGTATTTTAAAAATGGATTTAGTGGAGTGGAAGGAAATATTAAAGCCACTGCAGCACTTGAGAAGCTACGCCAAAAAGTCACGACGTTATTTTTTGGAGGTAGGGGTATCAATGATGATAAAAGCGTTATTCTTCATGGGGATTGTTGGTGCAATAATTTCCTTTTTCATTATGAGGTATGCCATTGAATTGATTTAAAATACCATGTTAATTTTCCTACCCTCAAATGTTTGCTCCACTATTAATTTTACAACAAAATTGTATTAAGGCTGAGACACAATCAAAAACTTAAGGAATAAGAAATAAGATTTATGATATAAGAATTAAGATTTAAGAACGAACATATGTTGTCCTATGTAAACAACGCACAATGAAATTTTTAGAATTAAGGAATAAGATTTAAGCTTTAAAAAACCGATTTGTTGGTTTTAAGGAATAAGGAATAGGAAATCAGCCAATCAGAAGTCGGCATGTTTGTTAGGTTTGACTTTTGACAATATAATAACCTCAAAATTGTATTTTTATAATAAAACGCTGCTGACATTGCAAACATACTACTCAAAAGAGTTAAGGACTTTTTTGGCAAGCCTTCCATATTTTTTAAAAGTATAGGTGAGCTTGTCAAAGTTGTAAAAATGGTTTGCATTTGTAAACAAAAAAGTGGGGTTAAGACAATAGTTTAGAATTTAAAAATAGCGCCGTTTTTAAGTAACCGGATTGGTTAAATTTAGGTAATGAAATTTTAATTCTGTCCTGTACTCCTATTCCTTAATACCTAAATCTTAAATCCTATTCTTTATTCGTTAAGTTTTTGATTGTGTCTCAGCCTTTTGACTTTTTTGAAGGTGATACATACCTCAACGAAACCACCAATAATAATTATGATAATGTCAAATGTTACTAGACGTTTTATTTTTTGTTAGTTTCAACATGTTTTGGATTATTCAACAGAAATTATGACTAATTGAATGAACGTAAGTGCTCAAAACGAAATAAATAAATAACTTTTAATTGGCTCATTAGAAAATAATAAAATATGGTGTACGAGTCCATCATACAAGAACCTTCCAAAAAGTGTAATACTATTTTTATGTAAAATTAATAGGAGAGCCAATATTTGAAGGTAGCAGCCATAAGTAAATAAGGCCTTAGTTATTTAGAGAAAAAGTATTAAATAAAAATTAAACATTTTGTATTTGGTGAGGTTCAGTTCGCCCCGTTTGCAATTAATGCAAAGCAAGACGAGCGCATGTGTAATTATATCGTAGCTGGATCACCTCTCAGTCGACTGAATGTTTCCATTTTGTCACCAAAATGAGTTGATTGGACCCAATAATTTCCAAAAGGTCATAAGTTAATAAAATGGGTCGATGCTTAGTCAATGTTTCCCTATATTTCTATTGGAATATATTTCCGTTCTGTTTCCAAAATAAGTAATTGGACCTAATAATTTCCATATGGCTATATTTTAAACACATCATTTACAGTGTGTTGCAGTGACAAGCCCCCCCGAGGAAAAATAAATATTTTTAACAACTTTGGCAATGTAAGTATGGGCGGACAGTGGATAAATATCTAGTGGGTTTTTTTTATCAACTTCTCTACATCTTTACATTTTTTTGGCGGCCAAGGTAAAATCCCGTCATCTTTTCGGGCCGTTGCGCGTTGGTACAATTAATTGGTAATTGAGACTTATTGTTTCTTACGGTTTTTACAATTTTAAAAGCCATATTCTTCACTAAATTACAAAAACAGAACTTTCACAAAAAAACACCTAAAAACAATAACCCAGCTTCCGTCTTTCAAACTATAACTTAAGGTTAGTGAAAAGTAGGACTGTGTCCAAATCGAGGCCAAGTAGAAATATTTCGATACACCGGTTGTAAAAGTCTGTTTTCTTTAGAAAATTGCACGTGCAATGCAAATAAAAATGCCTGTACACATGTGCACTTTTGACTTTGACATCAGCAATTTTCTTTGCATTGCATGAAATTAGAACACGCGTTATTTTTATGTCACATGGCATGCAATTTTTATGTGAAATCACAGGTTCCAACATAAAAAAGCCAAGGTAAATTAAAATATTTTATTATTTGCAAAATACAAACGTGCTCAGTTAAAGTCGGATTCTTGAACCGTCTCGCAAGATGGTGGACGAGTCACGTGTCACTAATGGCACCCTGTCGACTTCTAGTCTATTTTGTTTTTGTAGGTTAGTAGGTTACTTGTATTTAATTTCAGATTTATCAGAATTGGAGTAAGCTAAATTTGTTAAGCACGTAAACCACATTAAATGTGCAATTTTTTTTGGAGGATTGGAATATATAGTTTGGTAAAATCAGCGTAGGAGCAAAGGGAAAGAAAAAAGGTGTATGTAGTACTTTTTTATTTCTAATTATAAAAAATCTACAATCTACAAGTAAAAAATACTAGTACTAGGTACCAAGGCTATTTTGTAATTTTATAAATTAATAATATAGGCTGCAATGGCATAGAAATTGTTATATTTTAAGAGCGGATATATATTTTCAGTGCAGTATATTACTATTCATTTATATAAGGAAGTAATATTAGTTCATTCTATATTGTTTTTCTTGGAACATAAAATCGATTTATACTTTTTGTCGGCATTTTTTGAAAAAGGCGGGAAAAGAACTTCAGTGAGTTTAAGCCCAATGCAAAAATGTTATGCAATGTTACTATACCACCGTTTTTTGTTATTCAAAATGAAAAGCAATTTTCAAGTTTTTTTTTCTAACCACAAATGGTTTAAAGTACTTAATGGTATGCGCAAATATATCATTTTTGCAAATAAATGGACTAAGAAATAAAATGTGGAAAAAAAAATTGAAAAAAATACTTACTTGAATGGGGCTTATTTGAGGATGTACGTCTTTAAAATAATTATAAACATTTTGCACAAATTTTTGGGCCAACTCATTGCCATGTAAAACTGAAAACGCCTTTTTCTAAAAATTATAATAATAATTATAGGTACATCATTTTACGACTAGGTATTTAAAACGTTTTGACTTTGCCATGGCCATAGGGTAAGCATATTGGGTTTATATAGTTATATATACATATATGGTGGAGTAGCATGCAACAAAATATATTCATTAATTGTTTATGGAAAACTCTCCTCCCTAATCCTATCAATATAATGATTTTTTTTATTTTTATTTATTAATAAATCATGGGGTAAAAGATAACGCCCTTGGAAGAGTCAAAAAGTTGCAGGGCATAAACGTTACCCTGTTTTCTTTAGGAATATTATCCATTGAGGTACTTGGAAGACAATAATTATGATCCATTATCATTTTACGCCTAAAAAAGATAAATACCGTATAAAAGTAGTTTGCGGTTAATGTATTTGACTTACCGTTCCGTAACAAATAAACACCAAAACACGTAGGTGGTAGGTACGTCCAAAATAGAAGTCTTTGATAAACTTATTTAAATACAAAACATATGAGAACAATTAAAAACACAGCAAAACACTTAACGAGAAAAAAAGCACGTAGCGATGTCACTGATGTCAGTGTCAGTGGGCTTTGGGCTAATTACGGCTCTATGATGGGTTGGGGATATTTCAAAGTTACTGGTCCAGCTAGTTACTGTCATTTGTCTATTGTCAAATGTCGAACGACGAGACGAGCCGTGAATTCAGGTATATTTTGCAGTGGTTGCTTTTCAGTTTAAAAATATAATTTCAGTAGAGTAAAAACACTGAAGAAATAAATAAATACAAAACTATTTAATTATTATTTTTTGCACCTAATGTAAACAGGCTTTAAATTAGGCAAATTTTGGGCACAATTTGGCCTCAGGGATCTTGTATGTTTCCAAAATGAAAGTGTATGACCGTATGGGCATATTTTAGTAAAATTTACCACCGCATTAATGAAAACATGTGTCTTAATTTTGTGTGTAGCTGAACCCCGACTTTTTTGTGCCTCTTTAGGCTTCTTTTGGTGAAATTTTGGACTCATTTTCATAGAATCTTTTGTCACCATGTTGGTATCATTTTTCCGCACATATTGCTTCAAAAGTCGACATAGTGTCGACACATTAGTCACAGTAAGTAAGTCCTTAATTGCTCCTTGGGTAAGTTTGATAAGCTTTTATCAAGGTTTTTCTATATTTTGATAAAATAAATAAATGACACTCGGGTTATAATTTCCACTATATATATTATTATCACTTTTAATTTGCCATAACAATTGTTTCGATACACACTGTCTTCTTCTAGATGGACTTTACTCCAATATTTTGATATTTATTTAAGATTCCACTCTGCCGCAATCTTTGAAAAATGGCACTTAAAAACGTAGTTGTTCTATAGGTTGACAGGTAATACCGTACATCGGATAATATCGTATACAAGATATCTTCTAGGAAGAGAACTAAATTTACTCGTTCTCTCACTTAATTGCATAGTCCCACTTTTTTAACTTTGACAAAAAGAGCTTGAGTTGTCAGTCGCATATCGATCTTCCAAGGACGTGGTGCTTGTTTTAGTACACTCTATTGGTAAAATTGTTGTTTACGAAACAAGCGGTAAGGAGATGTGCTTCAATTTAACTGTATTTTCAGGCCTCATTATATGACTTTTTATTAATGCAGGTCTCTTTTGTTAAATGTGTTTCTTTTTTTTTCTTCCTTAATTTTATGTTTTAAAAGTAAAATCGGGTAAAGATCGTACATTTGTTCAGCATTTCTAGAAGGTGTACGGTGTTAAACTAAGACATCATCTCATATCATAAGATGTTCTTATATTTTAGATACCTATATTATTTTTAGATGGTGCCACCGCATAAATGGAAAATTACATATTCTCCTGCCAAAATTAATGATGCAGTGCAATATTTTCTTTAAAAATAATGTACGGTATAACCCGATGCTTTGTCGGTATTATGCGAACGTTTCGTGCAAATTCCGTACAGGCAGCCCTTTAACAAATTATGCATTACCAACTTGTATAATTGTGTGTGGTTATGATATTGTGAGTTTTAGTTAACACATACTATACGCTAATCAATGGATAAACCTTGGATCTGTAATATTTACGGTTTAGAACTAATTAATTTTCAGCCATAAGTGTACGGTATCGATCCTTTAAACACTAGCTAGCTATAGAGATTCACAAAAGCAATAAAGGTTAAGGTATATAAGCTAAAAAATAATGTCTGCTTATTATATTAAAGTACAACTTCATAAAGCGCCTTCCGCTACGTCATGGACACGCGTGGCTTCATAAAACATGTACTTTATACTATTTTTTTTAATTTGCACTTTTTTCAATCGATGTTTAAAAAGAAAATATGCCATACAAATTTTGTTAATTTTATGCCTAAATTGTATGTTGGTTACATGCTTGTTAGGACAGCTTTAAATTTAGAATTAATTTCTTTTATTATGTTTGTTATCAAAATTTCGGAAAAGCGTGAGGTGTGTGCATGGTATCTGATGAATAGGGACGGAAGACAAATAATAGTTTAAACTTCTAATATGGTGGTTGAACTTGCCTTTTCACTAATACCTACTACACAGTAATGATTACATAGCCTGGCTTATAACCTGGTTATTACGGTGACAACCCCAAAAAATGTTATCGAATAATATTGAACAATAATTATCTCACAAATCGCATTAGGTTGGAGTAATCGCTAAAATATCACAGAAATGCAAAGTTAAAATACAACATATTACTATACAGTATCATCAGAGATCTAATAACCAATGCCTGCGAATAAAGCTAATTATACGGAAAAGTTTGCTCTGTAAAAGGTCTTTACAAAGACATACCGCATATTCTACAGACCAAAATTAGCCGATTTAAGTAAATTTACCTTAGTACAAAGTTGCTTAGTTTGGGCGCTAGACGGCGCCGAAGTGACAATTTTTAAATCGTTTTTCTGGATTAACTCAAAAACTGCTCTTACTATTTTGCCGAAATTTGGTACGTTGGCATAGTCTTATGGGGCAAAAAAATCCATGTCACAATTCTGATTAATATCAGTCCATGGGCGTAGAACCTGGGTTTTTTACTAATTGCTTGTTTCAGATTTCTATGCCAACGGATCAAGAGGGGTTTGGGCACAAAACTTAGATGAACCAACTCATTTGCTACAAAAAAGGTACTCTTGATAAGACTCGATTTCTCTGACGGTTTTCGAGAAATTTGCATTTTATTACTGAATATGTATTAGTTTTTACAAATAAACAGAAATATCATAAAAATTGCTCAAAATGTCCACCATCTTCATGAATACAAAGATTTATACGTCGAAGAAAATTAAAACACACTCTTTGCAGAACTTGTTCATCGCCCTTAAGAATATTTATTGCATCTTGAATACGTTGCCATAGTTGTTCTGCGTTATCTGGAGTTGTCCTGTAAATCACTGTCTTAGGATGCCCTCATAAGGAATAATCCAATGGATTTAATTTCGGAGATCGTGGTGGCAAATTTACAGGGGCATTACCTCTACCAATCCATTTACTTGAGTACTGTTGATTCAAAAAGTTTCTAATATTTAATGCAAAATGTGGTAGAGCTCTATCATGCATAAACCACATATCTCTCCGAAGTTGTAAAGGTAAATCTTGTAGCAAATCTGGCAGCGTATTTTGTAGATGTTGCAAATGAATTTCCCGGTTAATCTTTGTGAAATAACAACAGGACCAACAATGTGATTACCAATTATTCCAGCCCACACAATAATTCTAAACTCATTTTGAAAATGTTTTACCTTGATAGCATGTGGATTTTCATCCCCATAAACATATTCATTACCTATGAAAATTTGTAATCCCTCCTCTTGTGAAACATGCTTTATCGGTAAACAAAATATTGTTGGCAACGTTGGGATTCTCTTGTCTCTGCCTATGAACAAGCCGACTAAAAGCCAGGCGCATTTCAGGATCATTAGGTAAAAGATCTTAAACTGGCATCTTATAGTATGGATATAGCAACTGTTCTTGAAGTACTTCATTAACAATATCTTTGGACACTCCTATTTCCCTACCTAGCGTCCTGGTGCTTATTTCTGGATCTTCTGCAACACGTTCTAAAATGTCTTCCTCGACTTCAGAAACCCTTACAAAAGGCTGTCTTCCATTATCAATGACTTTAGGAGTAAATTGGCCGTTTTCCCGCAGGCGTCTTTCAACAGCAGCAAACGTCGGGTGGCTTGGTATACGACGATTTGGAAACCTTTAGGAGTAGACTCTGACACATTTTCGACCATTTCCTTGGCAATACCCAAATACCAATATCATATCGGTATATTCTGCATTAGTGTATTGAACCGCCATGATAATTCACGACAATTAAAGTTTTCTAATAATAAAGCAGATAAAGTGATTGAACGTTAGCAACAATATTAAATGTTACAAATTTGACAATAATCTTATGTTGTCAGATGAAACTAATAATAACCAACAATAACAATCATTTGTGTGGTGTAAGGTCGTGTTGTACAAACCTGAAAAATACCATGCGAACAAAAAGCAGATGATAAGAAAATTTTTCAAGAGGTTTTTCGTAGTAAATAAGTTGGTTTAATCTAAATTTTAAACTTAAACCTCTTATCTTCCATTGGCGTAGAAATCAAAAACAGAAAAATTCTATAAAACCCAAATACTACGTGGTAGAAACTAGAAACTACTACCCCTTAATTCAAGATGGCGGACAACCTGCAAAGGGTTGATGGTCGAAAACTTGGATTTAAGCTTCCTATATGGTACCCTAAAGAAGGCGAAAAAAATTTTTCTTATCCAATCAATTGCAATAATATCTATAGGAATCGGACTAAATATACTGGAGTATACAGGAATATTCACATACATGCCCTACTAGACGTACCTTGAGAAAGCCACTTTCTACTCTTTTAGTTTAGTATATGAGTATTGTGCGCTTAACCCTTTAACGGCTAGTGTTACAATATGGTAAAAACTGCACTCATTTCCAGTTTAGTCGAAAACCGACATCACTAATACAAAATCCACGTATAGGTTATGTTATTTATTCAACAATTTTTGATACAATAAGTACGAAGAAGATAATTTGCCACAAAATACAATATGTTTTTTTGTACTAGTACCCTAACGTTGTACATTTCTATTTGTTTCTATTTATGATTTAGCTATTTTTTTCTTTTTTTGTAAAAACTAATACGTATTTAGTAATAAAATGCAAATTTTTCGAAAACCGTCAGAGGAATCGAGTCTTAGCAAGAGTACCTTTTTTGTAGCAAATTAGTTGGTTCATCTGAATTTTGTGTCATGTTGTTCCATTAGCATAGAAATCTGAAACAAGCAATTAGTAAAAAACCCAGGTTCTACTCCCATGGACTGATATTAATCAAAATTGTGACATGGGTTTTTTTTGCCCCATAAGGCTATGCCAACGTACCAAACTTCGGCAAAATAGTATGAGCAGTTTTTGAATTAATCCAGAAAAACGATTTAAAAATTGTCACTTCAGCGCCGTCTAGTGCCCAAACTAAGCAACTTTGTACTAAGGTTAGTTTACTTAAATCGGCTAATTTTGGTCTGAAGAATATGTGGTAGGTTTTTGTAAAGACCTTTTACAGACACCCTGTATAATATAAAGGTAGGTACTATGATTAACAGAAAAATATAATTTGGTCCATACCGTTTTCCTTAATACAAGTTATGTTCATAGCAATTGCGCATATAATCTTAATATAAATAAAATTAAGCAACAAGGCCATGTCATAATAATAGTTAAGTGGAAGTATCCATGTGTTTAATTCGTCCTTCATCATAGTCGCAATTATAGAGTAGTATCATGATGATTCGGCAAGCTACAATAACAATCAAACAGTTTTCAATCCTATTTATTTCTATATACAGGGTGAGGCTCTAAAGTGGCAAGGCTATATAATATAATAAATAGTTCTGCATTGCGAGAATTTTGTATTTGTGTTAACGAAAATTTTAGTTTAATCTAATTATTAAGAAACCTTATTGCTGTATGGTCGGTTGCGTGCCGGTCAGGGGTTACCGTGATGGGCTTTTATGAAAGATCAAATTTGCAACAACTTTCACTGCAAAACAACCCGCCAATCTCCCATTTAATGCCAGAATATGGATCCCTGAATTTAAGTTTGGCATCAATTATACCCAAGAATTTTGTAACCCTTGCGTTCCTTACAAAATTATTGTCTAAAACTAATAATTATAAAACGAAAAATTCAGATATAAGAGTGCTGGTCGTTTTAATAGTAAAACACAACAGGTTAGAGGTATATCCTATGCTTAACAATGATTATATCACTCTGTAGAGCAAGCTTAAATTCATCAATATCCATACCATAAGATAGTAGTATCATCCGCAAACACGGTAATAGTACCGTGAATATCATTCTTCGCCAAATCACATAATATATACAGGGCTGCTCAGAAGTCCGGAATAAAATTAATATAGCCTTAACCTGTAACTTTTGGGGAAAATGCTCGGACACGTCAATTTAGTTTTATATATGCTCACATTTTGACGTTATTCGTTTGTTTTTTTATAGACATTTGTCAAAGATATGACCACATCGATCTTTTTTTTTTAATGGAATCATACAGCTTGTGATACATCATTTGAAAGCTGATATCTCGAACAGTATGCTCATAAATTTTGACGCGATTCTGTCCAGCTATTTCAAAATGGCGACTGTTAAAAGTTTTGAAAAAATCTCTATTTAAATAAGCGGAAATGATGAATCATTGATTTTTTTTTTACCTTTCAAGGTAAGAACTCTTCATTGTTTCACGTTCTGAAATTTTGTGACATTGTGAACTTGTAAGTTGTCGGAAAGGCAGCGTATCGAAGTCTTGATATTGTTAGGATGTGGAGATAAAATAAGAAGTCAAAGTGAAGTGTGCACTTTATTTAATGCTAAATATCCGGAAAATGAAATTTCACGGGCACTGTTAGTAAAATATTCCACAAATTTGACGGCACAGTAAAGAACTTGCCTAGGAATAGACGGCCACGTGTTTTGGGCGACGATGAAAAATTGGATATCGCAGTATCTCTGCAGGATAATCCTCATGTTTCAACAGTTTCATTGGCTCAAAATCATAATACATCTAGGGGTACTATTGGAAGATTTTTGAAAGCAGAAAAATACCACCCTTAAGTATAAAGTATGTCTTGTCCAAGAGCTTTTAGAGGATGACTTTGATAAGCGTTTGCAATTTTGCGAAGAAATGATGAGACGGTGTGACGAGAATGATAGGTTTCCACAGAACATATTATTTTCGGATGAGGCTACTTTTTATTTAAACGGGGTGGTTAACAGACATCGTTTCTAGAGTCAAGAAAATGCACGATGGATATTTGAAGCGCATACTTAGCGGCCCCAGAAAGTAAATGTATAGGCAGGTATCATTAATAACCGAATTTTAGGGTCATTGTTTTTGGAAGGAAACCTCACAGCTGAACGGTACCTGGATTTCTTAACCTTCGAATTGAGGCCTGCTCTAGCTGTAATTTTTCCCAACGAAGTAGATTCAGATAAACCTAATGAAACAATTTGGTTTCATCAAGATGGTGCTCCCTCCATTTTGTTGTCAATGTAAGAAGATATTTAGATCAGATATTTCCAGGTCGCTGGATTGGACGACGTGGTAAAATTGAATGGCCACCGAGGTCCCAAGACTTAACGCCTTTAAGACTATTTTCTTTGGAGATATTTAAAATAAAAAGTTTACCAAAATAGGCCAAATAATATTGAAGATTTGAAAAACAAAATTAGATTGGAGACACATAACATACCGGCTGAAGCCATTCGAAATTCCGTCGACGGATTTTACCATCGTCTGGGAGCATGCCAAGTAGAGGGTGGAGGACATCTCCAGCATTTGCCACGTTAAACCAACTTTTTGTTGTGTTTTGTTTTGCTTCGTTACATTTTTTTTTTTTTTTTTACAAAATAAATAACAATTAAACCATAACAATTGTTAAGTCGCAATGTCACAAATTGTCAGAACGTGGAGCAATGAAGATTTCTTACCTCGAAAGGTAAAAAAATATCAATGATTTATCATTCCCGCTTATTTAAATAGGTTTTTTTTTAACTTTTAACAGTCGCCATTTTGAAATAGCTTGACAGAATCGCGTCAAAATTTTTGAGCATACTGCACGAGATTTTAGCTTTCAAATGGTGTATCACAAGCTGTATGTTTCCATTTAAAAAAAAGATCGATGTCGTCTTATCTTTGACAAATGTCTATAAAAAAAACAAACGAATAAGGTCCAAATGTGAGCACATATAAAACTAAATTGACGTGTCCGAGCATTTTCCCCAAAAGTTACAGGTTAAGGCTATATTAATTTTATTCCGGACTTCTGGGCAGCCCTGTATAAAGTAAAAACACAGTTAACCTTAAATAAAAAAATTTTTTCTACTTTTTCCGATCATAAACCGCATTAGCTTTAAATGGTATAAACAATTAATAACTTTAACTTTATAACAATTTAATAAAATACGACTTCAATACGAACAGTGTATTCTCAACGAAATGTAAACAGTGAATAATCTCTAAAATAAAAGATTAAGATGCCTCTAACTGCCGATTGGTCACCTACTTTGCCTTTTGTTGTACGTTGTTCTTGAATACAACAAACATTTCTGGTTCAGAGAATCGACTTCGCCCTTGGTACTACGCAGGTTGAAAGCTATCATTTCAGGTTTTTCAGACCCCACATCTTGTTTCTTATCGTGATGAAGAGAAAAAATCCACAACTTTCTTTTCTTTCGGAACATAGGATGTAAGTGTTTTATCTTTGGTAAACCCATAGCATAGATCTCCCACAGGGCGGACTTTTGTTGGGAGAAATTGAACGGGGATTCTCTTTTGTTTTTACGAAGTGTGCCAATGAATGTAAGGCCGCGTTTCTTAAGCTCTTCAACTAACTTGTTAGGAGAAAACCAAGAATCCCCAGTAATTTTTCTATTTGACCTTTCCAGTGATTTTACAAAGCGAACCACTGATTGTGAAGGAATTGACAGCCTTTTTTCTTCTATAAACAAAGTAAAACCATCACTTCCTTTTCCAAAGTAAACATAAGCGTGATACAAATAAGCACTTCTGGCATCTGTAAGACATTGGACCTTGAGGCCACATTTATTGGGCTTGCTGGGAATATACATCTTAAACTTGCATGTCCCACGAAATTACATAAGCATTTCATCCACGCAAGCCACTTCCCCAATACAAAAGTTGTCTTGGTAATTTTTGAAAAATTTGTTGAAAATACTAGCTATGGCCGCCAAATTATCTTCCTGCTTTCTATCCTCCCGTGAAATTTTATTATCAAATCTCAGGAAAGTAATCAACAACAAGCAACGATTTAAGGACATACTGCTTCTAAAAATATCTCTACCTCTTTCATTTGTTGCAAACAAAGAAGCTAATCGTTCATTACCTGGCTTGTATATAGATGTAAATAATAATAAACGTATCTCGTCTACTATTTTATCCGTGAATAAAAGTTCCTATATTTGAGTTGGGGTTCCATTATCATTAGTTTATTTTAGCTTGGCCCTTCAAACCTGGCCAACGAATAATTATATTTTCAGCTCTAGTTCTTACTTGCCTGTTCGGTGGCTTTTGACACCATTTCATGCGACTTTTTCCATAATTGGAAGGTCCTTCATCCAAATTATCATTATTATCCGAAGGTTCAATTTAAAATTGGTCTGGAATCTCATTTTCATCTGCTGATTGTTTATCGGCAGATTCACTGTGAATCGCAAAATCTGCATCCAATTGTCTGCCATCAACATCACTAGTCTCTTTTTCATCTTGTTCATACCACTGAACAAGAATCTCCTTAAAATTAGGGTATTCGGCATGAATACGTTAACTTTTACTAGCACTCATTCTGATCATGGGTCAAAGTGACCCAGACATGTGATTTTGCTAATGTCGTAAAATAGTGGCAAAGACAACACACACACTCAACGGTCGAAAGCGTACTAATCTATAGCTACAGAAAGACGCGGGTAGAAACGGCTCTCGGAACGTTAGATATTCGCGCATGAATTTTAGCTCGGGTCAATTTGGCCCATGGTCAGCAGTTAGGGGTTAAACAACGAGAATATCATGCCTACAGGCCGTGCTAACTTTATATTTTTAATTTGCTATTTGACATTATTATCTTCGAGGTATGCAAGGCATTAAAAATCACAGTCATTATTATTTTAGGATGATAGCTCAACACCAACAAGGGTCTGCTTAATCGATTGGCAAATATCGAAATTGGGATCTCCTGTATTCGATCTGGCATATTTCTTTTGCACTTGCAGTGGAAAAGAAGTCATCCAACAGCTGCCGAAATTTCTAGGTATTTATCATGAAATATTATCAGATAACTTAAAAGAATTTGAATGTGATCCAGAAAAAGTATTTAGTTTCGAAACATTGATGGACCATTGGAAAAAGCATTCGTGGTTTGGCGTCTTCACTGCTATGCTGGTTCTGAAGCTAATGTTGTCGCACTCCGAAGAAGCACCTAATATGGTCGGTGCAATGGATGAAGGACAAAACATAATGGAAGCTTTATCATTTGATATTTCCAAATCTTCAGAATACCGGACAAGACTTTGTGATGTAATAGAGTTTATGGCAGATAATAATTATATTTAAGCCGTGAGGACATTTACAGGGGCGTTGACAGTCGAGACGGGCCCAGAGGCAGAAATGCTTTTTATTATTGGTTTCCCAGAAAATTGTATTTTTAATAATGAAATTTCTACATCATGCCTAACTTTTTTAAATAGCAACATATTTTGTTTATATTATATCTACATGGTGTTAGGAAAATAAGACAGCATATATGAAAAAAAAAACAGCAAAGATAAATAATATGGGACTTTCACAAAATAAAGTTATAAGTAGCTATAATAATTTACAGTTTTAAGATATTTTTATTATTTAATAAAGTTGCTAAATAAATCAATCAATTCAAGACCAAAGTGTTTTAGTAAACAATTAATTTAAAAAATTTTAATAACAGTATTAATAAGTATTTTCATTGATAGGTTTTTAGACGCACAGAAGTGTTTTTAGAAACGAGGTCGATGAATTGAAATAATCATTTATGACTTATCAAAAAAGCTTTGATACGAAACCAAAATAGAAAAAAATTGTTGTAACTGAAAATAAAGATGCTATTATCGTACAAACGCCCTTTTTTTCAATGATGATGCTTAAAATTCTAAATTCATGGGGGGGGGGGGGTAATTACCCTATTACCCCCCCCCCCCCCCCCCGTAAAACCGCCCTTGTGCTGAAACCTAATGCTTATCGAGTTTCTTCGCAAATTAATAACTGGGCAAGCAGTCCATCAAACCCAATGGTTTCTTGACCACTTTTTGACAATTGCAGACTACAAAAAAAGTTCGATGCCGTTCTGCTAAAACCATATGTTCATTGAGTTTCTTTGCAAATCAATAAGTGGGCCAGCAGTGCAGCAAATCTAATGGTTTCTTCATCACTTTTTGACAGTAGTAGCCTACTGTCCTCTATTTAATGCATAATTTTTGTTGGAGCAACCAATTTCTTGGTTGTGGCAACCAAATTTTTCCCTCAGTGTAGATGCTTTCCACAATAATTTAATAGTCTCTACACAATAAGTATTTTACAGATACATATAGAAGGAACACAACAAATTAATATTTTGAATTATAAATATCTGCAAACAGTTTATGCCGTAAAAAAACACTGTTACAATAAACCTGCTTGCTTTAAATCATGTACTGTGTAGTTATAGCTGTCTCATATCTTTTACTTGGTATGTGCAATAATGTGCATACATTTTTCCATGGGTACTTTGCCTTTTCAGTCAATCTGTGTTCCATTAGGTTTCCAAGAAACGTAGCCAATACACAATACGCAACACACATTATAATATTATGTACCTACTACACCAAAACACAGTAGTAGCCATATAAGCAGTCGCGTTTCTAAAAAATAATTACTAATAGCGAATTCCATTGGTAAAAGAAGTGCGGCACGAGTGCAAAATTTGAAAACAATTGGACATTTCAGTGTAAGAGTTTGTAAACAATTGGGTATCCGGTGCAACCAAGGTGCAACATTCGTTGCACCGAGTGCAATCAGTTCCGCATGTGCTCTTGAAGACCGTGCACCGAAACTGGATAAAAATGTTAAAAAATACAGTGTTTTGATTTTTTCGATATTCAAAAAATTTTGTCGCAAATTTTGTCCAGTGGTAAGTAAGTAAAATCAATCAAAAAACAACTTTGTTGTAAAAATGTACTCAAGGTATAATCTGCAAACCATTGGTACTTAAATAGTGCAACACTTGCACTGGGGCAGTTTCAGTGGCATACCGGTGCCGCACTTCCTTTACCAATGGAATTTACTATGAGTTCGTTTTAGGAATGACAAAAGCTAGTAGATGCAGTATGTAAAGTCACGCGACTCGCGACTTCTAAGGTAGCCGAGTGCATTGCATTTACCTGAACTAACCTGACTTCTTTCTTGAGTGGGTGTGCTTTGTTTGTACATAATTGTAGAAATTTTCTTGACACTTTGCAACGATGTATTACTCGATAGGTATAGTGCTATTTAACATTTCAAATGTTCAATTGGTCATCTCACCCGTTAAGTCCGGGACTGATGGCCGTAGAGGCACGGGTAAGATGATGTTTTTCTCGCTTATCTTCTTCCTTTCTACCACATGGATGACACATATAATCATATTCTGTTCAATTTCCATATGTCCAGTGCTTACAAATCTTGCACTGTATCCATTCTTCTATAAGTTGTGTCTTGTAATAATTCTCTCCACATCCAACGCATTATTTCGAACATCTTTTGGATCATCCCCTTCTGTATCTGAATTGCATCCCAAATTAAGTTCCCCGTCAACATCGCTATCTGAGGTAGACTCTTCAATTTCTATGGCTTTCACTTTTCGAACTATAAACTTTCCCTTTATTATATTCTTCTTTTCAGTCTTCTGTGTCGTGTTAAATTTATTATTTTCTTTGTTTGCTTTTTCCTTTTCTTTTATTTTACGCTTTTCTATGTGGTCCTTGGGCGTCAGAAGTGCACCTATTTGTTTGGCCCGTTTACGTGCTTCCATTTTCGTAATAGGTAGGTGATATTGCCTTTAACATTTTTGATGGTGTAGAATCATCATTTTTAGTATCTCTGGAAGTACTTGGAATAGCATGTGGTGTCGTAACATGAAGTTCTTGGAAACTAATTGGTGATCTTGCTGGAACAGGCGGTTGCAATTCTTCATGAGGATTAGATTCCTTTGAGAAAGCATATTCCGGTATGGCTCCCGGGTTAAATTTTACTTTGAAGGCAGAAATGGCATTTTCCGGAGTAGCTGCTTTCACCCAGGCCCGACTAAGTAATGTACCAAACTGTAACTGCGTAATTCGCCTGGTAGGATTTTGCTTCATCCATCCTCTGTCTAAAGGTTGTAGATTGTGAGAGGTTTGACTAGGCATTGATACCAGAAGAATATCATTTTGAACGGCAAATTCTAGCTTTTTAACCATAGGTGGAATGGTCATCAAGGAGCAATAAAACTTTTCCTACAGGTTTTCGTGGCAGAAAGTGTGTTTTAAGCCATTTTTAGAAGATATCACTCGTTATATAATCCGACTTTTAAGACATAAAGAGTAGATAACTTGGAAGCTATCCGTCCTCGAATTCTGGCTTTTTGTTCTTTCCTTTCATGATGCAGGCTGGAGGAAAGAATGTTCCCTCTGCACAACAACAAGCCATAACGGTAGCTGTCTCCTCTTTTTCAGTTAATGTGATCATAGATATGGCTTTGGATCTTTTTTTAGCTAAGACATGACCAGGACGGTTGTTTAGCTGAAGGCCTGTCTCATCCAAATTAAACACAGAGTTTGGTTTACCAAGTAGATCATTTTCATCTAGAACTTTCTCTAAGAGAATGAAGTAAGTATTTACCTCTTGTTTGTTCATGGCTTTAGCCCTAGCTTGAGAAACGCCTTCAGATTTTCATAGTGTTTTGTCAGGATTTCCGCTAAGAAACAACTGCAGTGAATCGTATCCAGCTTTTCTTTCATTTTATTAAACTTGTGATTAATTGTGACTTGTTCCGCGAATTGAAATGCAATGCACCTCACATCATCATCCATCCATCATTCATGGTTAATGCAAAATCATGTTTCTGCATAATTTTAATGTGGTTAACAAGTTTTATCTCATTTTGCTTTCCAAAAGCAGATGAGGATCCCATAGGACCTGTTTTGTAATAATTATTATTTTTAACATGCCGTTCAAGTGTCTTCCGTGGAATTCCAAAAGTTTTAGAGGCTTCATATACTAAAGTATTGCCATGTTTCACTGCATTTATGGCATCTCTTAATGACTCTTCTGTCTAGTTACCCCGAACTTGGATTGCCTTTCCTTTTAATTTATTTGGCATCTAAAAGATAAACAATATGTGAACATTCAGATTCAGCAAGCAAGTTCTAGCATTCTATAAACATCAACTATTATTTTATAGCAGCTATGACAGTCTATAGTTTTTAGGTTAGAAAATACCTAAGCAACCAAACGTTGAAAATAAGTGCACAACAACCAAAATATATGACTTGTTACATGCCACAAGCAAAGACAAGTGACTAGTTAAAAATTTTTTAAGATGCTTTAATTAAAAAGGGGAAATATCCTACCTTTCTGATATTGCCGCTACCTAAAATATCTATAGAATAACCTTTCATGGCAATAGAGAAGAGCAGCAAACACGCAGGGTTGCCGATATGTGTTTTTTTCCGTTAAAATTCCGCAGTGGCTATCTCTCCCGTACGGCCAACTCCCCCCCAATTACCCTAATTAAACATCTCCCTCGATATTAAAATTGTTGCGTGCTTTGTAAAATCTTATTTCAAATAAAGAGATATTTAAGCTGGTTTGTTTAGAAATGTTAGGCCGATGTTACTTTATTGAGAAAATAACCAAATAAGTACATAAACTTTTAAGACTAGTTTTAACTAATAGTAGGTACCCCTCAACCAGCATAAATACATACATAAAACGTTTTAGGTATTTTAAGTATGTACTAGTTAGACATAAAGTACGTCTTACGTATGTACGTTATTGTACATAGTAGGTACATACATTTGATAAAGTTAGTATGTACATTTTCCACCAAATAGTACGTCTTAAAGACGTATAACAAGACGTAGATCTTATGTACGTATGATAAACGTATATTTTACGTATGTAGAACTTGTACATTTACTGTACGCATTGAAGATGTAGACACACTTCGTGCTATAGACGTACTGCATGCGTAAGTAGTACGTAGTTTGTACCTACATTGAATAAATAAGTACTACAGATTGTTATTTTTTATGCAAATTTTTGTTTTAATGTTTTGTGTATTTGGCTGAAACCCCGATGGAAGTTAATAAAACATTTTTATAACATACTTACTTTATAAGCAAACATCATGTTATTATTTCAGCAATTACCATGTCTAACATAACAGATACACCATCAGTAGGATCTTTTACTTTAAACGATGTCATTTCCATGTAACTTTTGTCTATAATATGCTGTAACCTCTTAACGGTAATGCTCTTTTCATCTCTTTTATCTCTTAATCCAGCTTTAAAATTGCTGGCTATAGTAGTAGTAGTTTTCCATTCTGCTACAGCTGATTCAGAAATTTAACTACCTGGAATGTCCAATGGATACAATGTTACGAGTGGTCTCATGAGGATTGCACTGACTTTGAGAAAAACCATAGTGCTATTTTCATATATGATCCATGTAGAAAATAAAAAATGTAGGTCATTGGCTAACTTACCCCACTAAGCGGGACAAGCAAGTTTCAGTTGATATCAATAGTTTCGGTGAAATGCCTGCTGTTATAGCAGAATTCTTGAAGCTCCCAGATCAGTAGCTTTAAACTGGTCACTATTTATGTCGGTTTTCGGCCACTTTACTAACAGACTCTGGTGCGAGCCTGAGAGCTATCAAAAGACAAGGTGGTTGGAAGTCCTCAACAGTGGTAGAAGCATATTATATTGAAAACTTACTGGAAGATAAGAAGATAATTGCCAAAGCCCTTCTTAAAACGTCGTCGTCCAGTAATATTGCTTCCGTTCCCTCCACACGCACAAAATAACAACAAAACTCTAATCCATAAGTAAGAAGTAATTTATATTTTTGGTTGCTTAAATTGTACAATACATATTAATGTTAATAATAATAAAGTTAAAAGTAATCCACATTTAACACTAGAATCAAAAAATGAGATTTTAGACGTTCAGAGGTATACTTCTAATAGTGTTTGTAGATAAATGTGTATGTTATTTTACAGTTAAATTTTGGCCAAAGCATGGCAGAAATCGACTTGCAGAAATCACGATGTTAATGCTAATACTTGTCTCATAAAAGTTCAGAGTATAATGTAACAATATATGAGTGTACTAATTGAGCATTATTTATTTAGTTGCTACGTGGTTGCACCAAAACATTAAGAAACTTCACTTTTATCATTCAAACATTTAACTTAAACTTGTCTAACAAGCCACTTTTTATTGGGCTGCTCCCCCTCCCCCAGTCCATGCTTTTATGCTCAAACTTTTAAATAATATTATCAGATTTATTAACTTAATAGGTATTTTTCATGATATTCTAAAAATACAGAGACACGCCTACATAGATACAAACATTATCAACAGACAAATTTTTGTTAGACATAAAAACACAAATATTTTATTTATTATTTTATTACTAAAACAGCCAATTAACTAGGACTGCTAAAAAATACTTTTAAAATAAGATAATTTACACAAGAGATGCGTAATGTTTAAAAACACTTTCAACTCTTTCATCATAAGCACCCTTATTTTTAATTGTCGCAGTAGTAAATGCACCTGCAATGTCTGACGATTCAGCCATATCAACAACTTCTTCTGCGTCTGACAATTGAATTCTTATATTAAATGGGGCCAATACCAAACCCAACTTTCCATATTCTATCCAATGGCGTTTAATGTCTTCCAAGCTAATATCATACGAATGTTCACCAAGCTCCTTAAGGAAACCGATGAGGCTATGATGGTAGGTTTGTAGCAGTAAATCAAAATATTGCAAAACATTGTCATCGGCAACGGCGTATAGGTAGAAGGATAGGTCATACATTGGCGATCCAAGTGAGGAATACTGAAAGTCCAAGAACATCATATCGCTAGGTTGGCTTCTTGTTGAATCCTTAAAAAAGTAAGGCAACAAAGTCAACAGGTAAGAATATTAGCTGGAGGGAGGAAATTTGTACCCCTTAACCCACCCTTTTCCATTTTGGGCACAGAAAAAATACGTTTCAGTAGCACAGCCAGGAGTTATTAAGAAGTTATTGCAATTAAAAAGAACGTATTTCAACTTTTAAAACTAAGTAATAAAAAATTATTGGGAACTTAATTTTAAAGCCTAGTTCTCTGTTGACAATATTATTATCTTACATTTTTGCTCGCAGTACGTTTAATATGCAGCATTGCTTGTGGTAAATCTCAGAAGAATATTACTATGTTTTGGTTTTTATACAACTCCTGTTTTATTGTTTAATTTTTTACCCACATTTTAATGGCCTATTTACTTATTACCTCTTTCCTACATCCCCTTAATTCACAGCTGATTGTTTATTTTATTATGGAAATAAATATACCCAGTTATCGCTAATACAAGTTTCTCAACCTACTTCAACTGGTCATTTTTAATTCACCTGCCCCGGTCCTCTGAACGTCCCTCTGCCACTGCTCCAATCGTTTTAAAAAAACTTTGGGATATGCAAACAAAAAAAAATTAAAAAAAAAAATTCACACCTGCCCAAAAAAAAAGAACATTTTTACTGAATGCATGCGAAAACATGATATCACCAAAAAAGTATTCGTTAATTCGTTATCAACATATTGTACAGGGCGTTTAATTAGGAGTGGCCACCGCCCATATCTCGGAACCTACTGATGGGCATAGAAATCCGGGGAAAAAAATCATTACTAAAATTACCAGGAAAAAATCTTGGAAATTATTTTTACATTTTGCCGCAAGAGGGCACAATTAAAAAGTAAATATTAAAATTCTAAATTTCTCTGAAAATTCATATTAAAGGTATAGGGGAGGACGAGGGAATTTCGCGCACGTGGGAATTCTGGGCATCGTTATTTTTGCATCACAGTATAATTATTTCAATGTTTGAACACAGAGCGCCATCTCGTACTAGCTTGGCGAACATCCGCTCTTAATTTAACAGGATTTGTAGTGTTGGTTTAGACAAGGTGGCCGTGATAAGTTGGGTTAGGTGACTCACATCGGGGGAATAACGCTCATCTATAGCGGAGTAATTTCGCACTGCGCGGTATTATCTCGTTTGTATATTTTCGATGATATTTAGTGTTTGTGTATCTTTTTAGAATTGTATATGCCTCGCAGTTATGTTCGGAAAACCGAAAAGTCAAAATGGACCAAAAATAATCTAAAAGCTGCTATCACTGCTATACAATCTGTACGAAAAATACAAGAAGTAGATCAATCTTTCAATATTTCAGAATCCACTTTACGTGACAAACTAAAGGTCAATATCAATACGAAAGGCAAACTGGGAAGGAAACCAGTTTTTAACGATGAACAAGAAGTCCCCATAGCCGGCCATATTATAAAATTTGCAAATACAGTGTGGCCCAAATTGGGCCTCCATGTATGGGGATCTTGGAAACTATAGAAGATAGAGAAACGGTTAAATGGGGAAAGTTTTTGACAATTATATTTCTAACTGAAAACCGTTTAGTACGCGGCCCTATCTTTTTTGGTTTTTGAAATATGTTGAAAAAACCAAAAAGATGTATTTTCGAAAATATGCTGTAGATTTCTTATTATTCACTATTTTGGCAATCTGTAAAAACATTTTTAAAGCAACTTTTTAAGTAGATTTCAGTTCTGCAATTTAATTTTGAACACGACGTTTCAGTTATTTTACCATCATCAGGTTCATTTTTTCTTATGGGCGCCATATTGTATTTTATACCTAGAAGGTAGCTTATGACGTCCACTTTTCAACGATGTATTATTTGTTGGAAAATAAATGAAATTGACTTGAAAAATAAAGAAAATTAATTTTCGCAACACGTCAAATTTGACAACTGCACTATAACTCCCTAAATTGAATACCAACTAAAAGGTTTACATTTTGTAGTATTCACAAAACACTGCTTGCATTGTTTCAATCAACAATATATACAATAACCTATGAATCAAAAATAAAATCCAGTAGCCTATGACCAACCACTACCGTTTGAAAATGAAACAAAAATATTACTTGTCAGAACGAGTAAAAGTATAATAGTTTTTATTAATAACGATTTATTTGTGTATTCTGAATTTAAAAGAAAATGGCATTGCGTTTTTCTCACGAAGAAAAATTTGATTTGCTAGAATGTTACATTCATTGCAACAGAAATGCAAACCTTGCATTAGAAAGGTATTTTGAAAATTTTCCTGAAAGACCGCAGCCAAGTGTCAGACTTTTTCCAAAAATTGTTATGAACCTGAGAAACCATGGAAGTTTTGAAAAACCGCGGCCCAAGAGTTACGAAAAAGCAGGTAATAACGAGCGTGACGAAAATGTCAGAGCCTATTTTAATGCCGCTCCAACATCATCTACAAGAGCGTCAGCAAGAGACTTACCAACCCCGCGAAGTACCATACAAAGAGTCCTTAAGGAAAATAAATATCGACCATACAAGCCAACTATAGTTCAGGGTTTACGAGAAACGGATTATCCAAGAAGAATGCAGTTTTCAAATTGGTATGTGAATCAATGCGAACAAAATCATGATTTCAGTCGTCTTGTAATTTGGACCGATGAATCACATTTTACCAACTGCAGGGTATTTAATAGACATAACCATCATTTTTGGGCAACAGAAAACCCTCACCAATTGGCTCAACGAAGACTGCAAACCCGATTTGGTTTTAATGTATGGTGTGGTATGTATGGTAAGTAATGTCACCTAGCCTGCTAAATACATAGCAGGTATTAAGTAACCCAGCTTTACTTTTCTCCTTACATTTTAGACAACAGACTTATAGGACCATTCTTTTATAATCATACGTTGAATGGCCAAAGATACTTGGAGCTGTTAGAAGATCAAATATTACCGGTAATTAGAGCAAGAGTTCCTCAAGATCAATTGAATAATATTTGGTTTCAACAAGACGGTTGTCCCGCACATAATGTTCGGGAAGTTCAAACTCTCTTAAGACAGATATTTGATGACAAATTAATTTCAAACGGCGGACCAGTTAATTGGCCTGCTAGATCCCCTGATATAACTCCTCTCGATTTTTATTTATGGGGTTATGTAAAAAATGAAGTATATGAGTTTGAACCCCCGGAATCTGTACAAGAATTAGAAGAGAGAGTGAGGAATGTGTTTACGAGCATAAATGGCAACACGCTTCGCAGGGTCATCAATACTGTGTTAAAAAAGTGTCAAAAATGTATTAATAAAAACGGCCAACATTTCGAATAAGTATAGTAAGTTAGATATTTTTTCTTATTTTCTTTTCAAAACAATAATTATTATTCATTGCGTTTTTAGTTTTCTTTATTTAAAATGTTAATATGAGATTTTTAACCATAAGGAAAAAATAAAATAATGTATTATAATATTATGATATTTTAAACAAATTTAACCCTGCCTAATGTGTTCTTCTCAAATTTGACGTGTTGCGAAAATTAATTTTCTTTATTTTTCAAGTCAATTTCATTTATTTTCCAACAAATAATACATCGTTGAAAAGCGGACGTCATAAGCTACCTTTTAAGTATAAAATACAATATGGCGCCCATAAGAAAAAATGAACCTGATGATGGTATAAAATAACTGAAACGTCGTGTTCAAAATTAAATTGCAGAACTGAAATCTACTTAAAAAGTTGCTTTAAAAATGTTTTTGCAGATTGCCAAAATAGTGAATAATAAGAAATCTACAGCATATTTTCGAAAATACATCTTTTTGGTTTTTTCAACATATTTCAAAAACCAAAAAAGATAGGGCCGCGTACTAAACGGTTTTCAGTTAGAAATATAATTGTCAAAAACTTTCCCCATTTAACCGTTTCTCTATCTTCTATAGTTTCCAAGATCCCCATACATGTAGGCCCAATTTGGGCCACACTGTATGTTCTTTGGAATAACACAAGCAGAACTGCATCGTTTAGCATACCAGTTTCCAGAAGCCAATAAAATAAAACACCGTTTCAACAAGGAGAAACAAATCACTGGTCAAGATTGGCTAGAACTATTTTTACGGCGTCATCCAGAAATTAATTTCTTTAACAATCTGCTAAAAGTTTTGTAGAAGTTTAAGTTTTCTGAGAGTCGAATTTATAATGTGGATGAAACGGGCATCTCCACGGTCCAGAAACCAACAAAAATTTTGGCACCAAAAGGCCAGAAGCAATTGGGATCCATAATATCGTGGAAAAGATGAAAGAATGTAACCATAGTATGTGCTATAAGTGGTTTAGGACAGTTCGTCTCTCCTATGTTCATATTCCCGAGAGCACGTATGAATCCATAATTAATAAGATATGGCCCACTCGGAGCGATATATAAGTAGATGTTTCAAAGATGGTTGGATAAATAAAGAGTTACTTTTCGACTGGATAAAACATTTTTGTCAACATTTGAAGAAGGCCTCTGAAGAAGATCCAGTGCTTTTCATATTAGATAACCATGGTAGTTACATTTAATTCAATTCAAAATAGCTTTATTGTCATAAAAATAAAAAATTTAGTTGACAAAGCACATAAAATAACTAAAATATATAACACAGCATTAAACAATTAAACAAACAAAAGCATAAACAACACTAGTTGTCATTAAAAAACTCCTCAAGAGAATAACACGCCCTGGTAAGAAAGTAAAAGGCAGATCTCTCACTTGTTCCCAAATTCTCCCGACAAACAGAATTTCTAGTCAATCAAGCTGGCGGAAAAATGTTCATGTAAACTGTAATAGGCTCTAGTTAACAGGTGTTTCCTTGCTGTTCTACGAAATAGAGATATGGAATTTAAAGTTTTAATCTCGGTAGGGAGGTGATCAAATATGTTTCGACTTTGATATATCAAGGATATTTTAGTAAAGGTGGAGGTTGGTATGGGTAATGGTAAGTCGTGGGTCTGTCGCGTATGATGATTAGATTTCGTCTTTAAAAGCCTTTTTTTGTTTTTAGAGACAAGAGAGGTTAGGGTTAATATTTTTTGGGATATAAGCAATGGTCTTCAGGAGTCCCTGGGTCCAGTTTTACATAAATATCTCACTGCACGTTTTTTCAAAATAAATAAAATGTTTCGAACGGTCCCTGATTACGTAACCCCCAAAATGCGACCCCCATATCGAATTACCGAAACAACCAGTGCATAGTAAACACCTCTTGCAGTCGACATACCTAATTCTTCAACAACCGTTCGAACTGCAAAACACGCCGAAGCCAGTCTCCCACTCAGATACAGAACATGATTATCGAATTTTAAATTCATATCCAATCTTATTCCAAGAAACTTCGCGCTAATGACGGAAACAATAAGGAAGTCACTTTTAATCTGTACAGGATCTAGCCCACATCTAAATCCAACTGTGTGGGTCTTGTCAATGTGTAGTGTATGAAGGTTAGAGTCAAACTACTTTCTCACTTTCAACATATCATCCGAAATCTGTTCGCTCAGCGGATCAACTGCCTCCGCGTGCCATAAGATTGTCGTATCATCCGCAAAAAGAGTGAACGTCCCCCGAATATTAACATGAACTAGGTCATTTATATAAAGCAGAAAGAGAATAGGTCCCAATATAGAACCCTGTGGTACGCCACAATCAATCCCTCTACTCTGCGAAGCAGATGACTCCGGCCACCAAGAAATGACTCGAACCACCTCAATGCGACTCCTTTGGAGATTTATACATACTGCAGATCGCACGGAATTGTTATCGTTTCACTACCCCCTCCACCATTCACAAGCTCCAACCACTTGACTTAACTTTTTTTGGACCCCTTAAAAATGTTTCAAACCGAGCGCGACTTGTATCTCAGAAATCATGCTCATGAAAAGATCACACATTACGAACTTGCTTTCATTTTTAACAGAGCGCACAATATGCATTGTTGGTCACAAACAAATTCTCTTTGAATGCGTGAAGTTGGTCACCAACACAAGTGGAGTTTAAACTTGTGGTGCGGAGTTTCAGGACATAGAATTATGGGACCGTTTATTTTTATTGGCCGTCTAAATGGCGAATCTAACTTGCTGATCCTTTTAATGATGTTCACATTAACCTAAAAACATCCATATGCGATATCAATACGACTTTCGCAAAGGGTCCGTGATTTTTTAAACGTTAGATATCCAAATCGTTGGACCGGAAGCGGTAGTTTGTTCTCGTGGCCACGTAGATCCCCTGACTTAACTGCGTTAGATTTTACTTTTGGGGACGAATAATAAACCAACCACATGAGACAACATGATTGAGCAAATTGAAAATGTTATAAATTCGATTTCACAAGCTGAAATTTAAATAGCTATTTCTAGTTCTACAGCAAGAATTAATGGTTATATTTTGCAAAACGGAAGTCATTTTGTACATACAGTATTTTAACTTTTCCTTAAAAAGTTTTCCATGAGTATTATCTTTTGATTGTTTCTTTAAAAAAATACGCTTTAAATTTTGTCTTATTCATGATTTGGACTTGTCTTTATCCTAGATATAGTGTAAAAGGAGGCACAGAATATAAGAAATAAAAACTCAATGCAAGTTACAAACCTACGAACAGTACGAACCTATGAAAACAACATCTTCAATTAAAGTGCACGTGTTAAAAATTATTATTTTGGCAATATGTATCTCTAAAACGAACGAAGATATCGAACTGCGGTTTTTACGTTCTTTCCGACTATGATGTCATAATAATTATACTGGATGATTTAAGTTTTCGGGATAAAATAAAAAAAAAGCAGTTATTATTGCAAATTGCGCCCTCTAGCATCTTTATTGGAAAATATTGTGTAGCACTGGATACGCCAATTAAAAGCAATTACATACCTTTTCCAGGCAAGCTTAAATCTACTATGATCTGATAAGTCATTTAGAAGTTACAGCGATCTTTAATGATTACACTTTCAATATAACTTCCCTCACACGTATCAAAATCGATACGCCAATGAGCCTTTGACCTATATGATACCTTGAATGTGGAATTTTCGGAGAGATTTAGAATTTTAATATTTACTTTTTAATTGTGCCCTATTGCTGCAAAATGCGGAACTAAAAAATAATTTCCAAGATTGTGTCATGACCACTTAAGTTTAATTTTTTTCCCCTGAATTTCGATGCACAGGAGTTTCTGAGATATGACCTGTGGCCACCCTTAATGAAACACCCTGTATTATGTATTTAACTTACTTTATAGGCAAACATCACGTTACTGCTCCAGAAGTCACCATGTAATATAACAGATAGGCCATCATCATAGTCTTGAACCTTAAATAATGTGCTTTTTATAAAGCTTTCGTCTATATGTGCCAACTTCTTATAAGTCGCGTTATCTTTATCTTTCAGTAGTTCCAATCCTGCTCTAAAATCGTTGGCCAAAAATGGTATCATATTTACCTCTACCATAAATTTATATAACAGGTCGGTCATATTCTGTGTCATTTCTTTAAATAAGTCAGGTTTTTGCTTCTTAATTGCCAGAGAGAGAGCATGGAATCTTGCGCAATATTTAAAAACTAACAACAAGTGTTCCAGGTTTTGTGACGTTTGTCTGTCGTGAATCTCATATCCCAAAGAGTTTAAATTTTCAAGTATAATAGCCTCTCGTTGATTTTCATTAAAAAAGCCATAACATTTCGGAAACTTCATAAATAGATTTTTCGTCCCTTTCTCTAACTGAAACGATCGAAACGCTGGAAACACCTTACTGTACATTAATATTTCTCGTTCAAGAATTTCCTTTAGAGGTATCTTTTTCCTAAACTCATCCCCTTTTTTCGGAGACTTGATAACAAGGTTGTAGATTTTCTCGTTTTCTCCCCCAATCCCCGTTGATACTTTTACAAATATTATATCACCTAAATATCCATCGCCCTTTGCAGAATTCCCTGCTATCTCCAGTTCATATTCAGAAATACTTCGTTTTTTCAAAAAATCTTCCACCCACGTCCTAACGTCTTCTTTTATATCACACATATTTTTTAAGCAACAATTATTGTTATATTTCACTGCTAATACTATCTTACAGTAAAGGAATATCTTAGTCAGAATATATATAGGTATTAAAAGAAATTATTTTCTACGGCAATCAGCGCGTTTGCTGCGTATTGCCTATACAAAAACAACTTTACAACTGGTTCCTGTTCCTGGTCGACACGTCCGCGTCCCATCGACCGCGGACACAGCCGTCACTCGTGACGTGACAGTCGACTAAACAAAATTAAAAATTATCTCAAGGCGAGGTTGCCAACTTTTTAGAAGTAAACTATCAAATTATCGTATTTGTGTCGCCGAAACCTATATGAAATATCTATATTTTTTTGCAAACATAAAGAGTTAAACACCATTTAGCTATTTTAAATTTTAGTTTTGTATAAAATTCAGATAAGCGATAATCTGTTCTAGGTAAAATTCATCATCATCAGATTATGTTAATTAACTTATAATATAATATTATGAAATATTTTTGTCGTCGACATAAAAGGTATCTGGTTTGACTTAAAAATTTACCGATAAGCCTATTACACCTATCTATTTATAACTACGGGCTCCAAAATGAGCGGAATTTCTACTATAATGATGTTAGAAATATCTCTCGTTCATTAATTGTTTTATAATAATTAAATATAAGCATAAGCAATAATAAGCATGGTAGCAGGGGAAATATGGGTAATATGGGATACCTAATGTCCAAATATATAAAAAAGGGAAAAAGAAAAGTCGTTCAAATTTAAAATGTTTCCATAGTAAAGTATCGGGTTTGCTTTAGTTGTTTAACTTATAAATTAAGTAAATATTTACGCAGAAAATTGTTAACACTATTAATAACTTAATTTTATAATTTCCCATTTTACCCACATAGTGTGGGTAAGATTGCTAATAAACTTAATATATAAGTTTAACAACTAAAGCAAACCCCTAAAGGGGAGGTGGGGCACATAGGACCACTTAAGACGATACGTGTTAGTATCTGCTTGTGCTTATGGTAGCAGTTGATAAAAAAACTGTTTTTGTAGGATGTAAATGCCACACCTCTCTATCATCGACTTTTATACCTAGGTGGTTGAAAAGATGTTATGATGTTATCCAAGGGGTCAGTTAAAACCTTCCTAAGCATGCCCTTAATTTTTTTTTCTTATTAAATTATTGATTAATGATATCTTGTATCCGTTGTTATAAGCAATTTGAAAGATGATGTTCTTTTCCCTCTTAAATTCCAAAGGTAAGAGTGGGATTGTGAACAAACGATGGATTAAAGAGTTAAACGCTTCCATTTTATGAGCTAAATAATGATTGGAGCCAGCTGTCATAACATTGTCTATATGTGTGTTTTTCCGATAAATAGCATACTCAAAGGAGTTATACACCCTCTTTCAGAAATCGCCTATTGACAAGAAATCAGCTTTTGGCCTACATTTAAGAGAGAATTTACATAGTTTATTACTAAAGACAACTTAAAAATGCTACATAATGCGAATAAAGGGCATAAACTGAATCGACATACATGTTTCCACCAAATTTAACTTAGTGTGACCTCTACTTTAAAAAGTTTAAATATATAGGGGAGAGTGGGTAGAAAATGGACACAGGAAGACAATGGACATATCATATATTTCGTATCGAAATAATCCAAATCGATTAGCAGTGCGACGTAAACATTGAAAGATGAAGGTACTCATTGTGCCATCAAAGTGAATTGGTATACTTAGGGCAAAAAAGTTTAATAATATTTTTTTAATTTTTGGTAAGTATAGTGTAATATTTCCCAAGAATTCTGTAGACTCTAGATCGGCAAAATTTTGTTTCTGATTCTAGTTTCTTAGAAATTATGCTTTTTTATTCACATAGTGAGGTTATGTCTATAAATTTGCCGATAAATTAACGACTTTCAATTTGTGGCGCCAAATTTAAAAAATAATGTAATTTGGGGACAGAATGGACAACTGTCCATTATCTCCCCAAGTGTCCATTATCAAATGGGATCGTAATACTGACACTTCCTCCTCATACGTCCAACAAACTACAACCACTGGATCGCACAGTCTTTGGCCCCTTCAAGACGTTTTTTAACCAAGCAGCTGATGCCTGGATGCTTGCACATCCAGGTCAAACTTTGAGTATTTATGATCTTCCACTTCTATGCCTCCAATTATGGGATCGAGCTGCAAATCCAGTTAACATCAAATCTGGATTTAGATGCTCTGGAATTGTTCCCTTTGATAGAAACATATTTTCAGAGGAAGAGTTTTTATCATCTTCAGTAACATATCGTGAGCAACCAGAAGCAGAAAATGATTCTACCAATGAAGATGACGTTACTCATACTTTCAATGAGAAATATCAACGAACCGTCAACAAGTTTTTTGGCTGAAAAATGGTGCTGCTACTACTCCTACGTCTTACAAAAATAAAAATAATTCATTTGTTACCCCGGATGAAAACTAGTAAGAGAGGAAGAAAAAGGGGTCGTTGCATGATTGCAACAGATACTCCAGAAAAGCTTTTGTTGGAGGAAAATAAAGAAAACTCACAAAAAAATAAAACTTAAGCAAAGAAAAGGAAGAGGTGAAGAGACAATGTTTTCGAAAAGATTCGACAGACGAAGAAATTGAAGACGTTGTCTACGACGACGAGTCATCTGATGGAAGTTTATGCTTTGAAATGGAAGAAGAAAAGTCTACCACAAAGGGCGGATACATAGTTGTTAATGTTTACGGAAAGGGGACAGCTGGAAAATATGTGGCCATTGTTGAGGAAAGATTTCTAAATGGATACGATGTCCGTTTTTTAAAAAGAAACATTCCGTCTAACAGGTTTTCGTTTACTATTGAGGAGCCAGCATCAGTTTCTTACAAAGACGTTGTAACAGTTCTACCAAATCCCATTGAAGATTCAAGGACAAGATTTCGTAGTATGATATACTTTAATGTAGATTTAAGTGAACATAGTTTGCAATAATGCACTGAATTTTTTTAAGAAATTTTATATGAAAAAAAATTTGAGTTACCAAACTGTATCTATGTACTGATTTATAGAATATATGTTATGTTATTTTTTATTAGTTTTGTACCAACAGTACCAATAAACGTTTATAAATATTATTTGAACTGGATAATATTTATTTTTATTGGCAATAAGAAAATAAAGAATAAGTCCATAGTCTCCCCGATATGTGTCCACTATCTCCCAGACAAGGGGGGAGTGTGGACAAAATGCACACCTACATATTATCAAATGTCAACTACATCCTATGATAAACCTTGCCCAAATTGCGTCAAAATATAATAATACAATATGTTAGCTGTCACTTACACGGGGAATAAATTTTCCATTTAAAAAAATAAAAAGTCCGTTGCCATTTTTGTCAAAACTGTCCATTGTCTACCCACTCTCCCCTACAATCGGCACAGTGTGCCCCATACGTCGGGGCACATGGGACCGCTATGTTATTTATATGCGAAAAATTAAGGCAAGTTTGATAACAATATAAACATATTTATTGAACTAAAACTTGTAAATAACTAAAAATACTGCATACACTGAAAAAAAGGAACTTTTGCCCCAAGGAAATCTGCCATTCCCTCAAAGGAATGGGGACTTTGGATAGGTCCAAATGAATGAAGGGTTTGAAGCAAATACGTCCTTTCTTTGAGATCATTTAATTGTTTGTCTTTGTTACAAAGAAACATGAATTTAGAAGAAAACCTTCATTATATGTCCTCAAATGTCACGCTTTTACCAATAACCCAGTACTGACTTGGATCAAAGGCTTAAGTAATTTGAAATAAAGGAAAGCGGGTTTAAAGCAAAATCTTAGATTCCTGTCTCAACAACTTAGGAATTTAACCCGAAGAGTATGTTCTTTTATTCTAAATCTATTGGAATTTGTATGAAAGAATTTAGATGTTTGGAACAAAACCTGGATTTCTTATTTTAAATCTATTGACATTTCATTTAAATGATTTTATTTTTTGAAACAAAACCCGGGCTTCTTATTTTAAATCCATTAGTATTTGGTTGAAAGGATTTTGTTATTTATATTATATTATTTTTCCGATGAAGCTACTTTCTCAACTAATGGAGTGGTTAGTTCCCAAAATCTACGTTACTGGTCAACTGAGAATCCCCATATTCGAATTCATTGCAGAAGACAGTACTCCAAGAAAGTTAACGTTTGGTGTGCAGTTACGTACAACGGAATAATTGGACCGTACTTCTTTGAAGCAAATATGAATCAGTATAGTTATTTAGAAATGCAAAATACAATTTTTTAATTTTATTGACAGGCGAACTGCATATTTTCAACAAGATAGTAATCCTGCGCATTCCACTGTTATTGTGCGGGAATGGTTGAATCGACAGTTTCCGGAGCGCTGGATTGGGAGATATGGACCAATCCCTTGGTCGCCAAAAATTCCCGATCTTACAATAATGGATTTTTACTTGTGAGGCTACCTTACCCAGAAAGTGTATGCATCTCAATTGGAACCTGACCTTGATCATTTAAAAATTACTATTAGAGAAGCGATTCAAGCTATCCCATTGCAAGAGATACGAAACGCATATAAAGCATTTATTAAGAAAATCCAACGATGCGCGGAGCTTAGCGGAGAAACCTTTGAATAGTTTTTTTTTGCTAATAAACTGCCTTTTTTCAGTTACATTTGTTTAAGAAAATTTTTTACTCTTCATTCGTTCTCTAATAAATTTGTTTAATTATGAATAGTGCACGGTTTTATTTTAAAACGTATTGATTTTTCAATAATATAGGTAGTTACTTAGCCGTTTTCGACAATTTCTCGTAAAAGATAAAGATTTTACAGAATAATACCTTCTAAAAACTAACTAATTTGGAAAATGCGTTAATTTAAATCAAATCAAATTTTATGACTTGGAACTTTTTACCGGTCTCTGTACATTTAGCTAATAAGTCAAAACTTGGTAATGAGACGTAGGTTTTCAACCACAACAACTTTTACGAATTACTTTTTACCCTATCTTTACACATAAGAGTACTTTGTTCTTAGCTTTTTTCATATTTTTCTAAATTCTGAATACCCGGTATATAAATTTGAAAAAATAATATGCTTTTTGGTCGTTTGAAAACAAGCAGGAGTTTTTATGAAAAATAACTTTTTTTCATAAACCCACAAATAAAAAAGTTTTTCCTCTTGGATAGTCAATCCGTGGACACACTGTATATGTTGAAATAAAAGAATTTTCGAAAAATAAGTATGTATACTTTTTAGTATATATGTTTGTAGAAAAAGTAATGTTCCTAACTTATGCGTAAAGTGTCTTTCCCGCCCTTGACCGCTTGCCCGAACTCCGTGTCGTTCGGGTCAACTACAGTCGCGTGCGGGAAAGTATCACTTTCCGAACTTGTTAGGAAAATAACTATACTAGGCTTGACATAAATCAATCGAATTGTCATTTGAAGGCCAAAATAACCAAAACAACTTTGAGGCGATTTTAAAATTTTTGTTTCTTTTTGCGGTATTTGAACCAATTGACCTCAAAAAAGATTTTCTGAAAATTTGATATCATATTTTTTTTTTAAATCAAAGTTTCTGACACCATTTTTAAAGTAGCATCTTTATAGAATAGGTATCGTGACTCCACTCGAAACTTTACTATATAATATTCTTTAAAAAAGAAATATACTGCACTCCAAGCTTGTCAGAACAAGACTAGATTAAATGCATAGGCAAATAGGGCAGGTATATTCAGAGTGGCAAAAAAGTCGCGCATAATGCCTGTAACTTTTGAATTACCTCGCATACGAAAAGTTACTTTTATGAAAGTTGTTTAGTAAATTATTCCCCATTTTTACCTGCATGATTTTTTTCTGTCATTGCTGGTTTGGTTGCCATAGAGACTAACTTACCTTTATTAAATAAAACACCATGCATATGATTGCATATTTGGATTGTACTGGAAAAACTCTGAATGTTTTGTATTTCAAATTTTCACCTATCTGCAAGCATTTCCGAGATAATGACAGCTCAAAAATAAAAAACCTCCTAATTAAAATAATTTCTACCTAATACCCACGTTGAATCAAGGTATCTTCATGACAGCGACCTAAGAAGGGTCAATTTTGAGTTCCTGTTTAATTTTCTGTTGTCTGATTTCTAATTTGTTTAAAGTATAGTTCATCTGAATGAGAAACAACGAGTTGAAATTTTAATAATGAGCGGTAACGGAAATCTGAAGAGATCGCAAGATCAGGTTTGTCAACTTTTTAATGAATTATATCCAAATAAAACTATTTTAATGAAAAACTTAACCTCAAATATCTCCGTTCATGTTGAATTTATCAAAAATTTTTATGAGACATAATTTGATCAAAAATTAATTATCTTTAAGAACCACAACATTTAAAAGTCATCTGTCGTGATCGAAAAAATTCTTTGCACCATGGCACCACCTACTTCTTGTATTATTTAAACACATTTTTTACATAGTTGTGAAGCCAATCATAGAGGCTAAAAACTGGCGTTTACATAATTTACATGTCACTTGTAGTTTTCGAAATAATTGGCCTGGGAGTTTTTATTGAAACACCCTGTATATCCAAATAGGCCTCCAATAAATTACACATTACAATGGTGTGTCGAGTGGTAAAGAAATTTCGAGAAAGAGGCGGTGTTAGGGAAGCCGCTAGATCGGGTCGACCTAAAACAGCAACCGGGAGAGACAAAGCTTTGGATATCACGCTCTCAATACATGAAAATCCAACACAATCATCAAGGCCAATGACAATGGATCTTTATGTGTCTCACAGTTCAAGAAGCTATTTAGTAAAATATTACGCACATTTATTTAGATTACATTAGAAAATACCCTGTACATACTTTTTAAAATATAAAATTAAATAATTTCATAATTGACTGCGTGAAACAAAATATCAGTTGTCTTTTTCTTATAATAATCACTTTTCGTTACCAACGGGTTGAATTCTGGTAAATTTGCCTGAGCCTTACTGAAGGCAAGTTCTTTAACTTGTTCCTTGCTTGTCAGTTTAGTTTTCCAAAGCATTATCGCCATCATTATTCCAAATAAGCCATATTTCTTCCATTCTGCTTTCAAAACGCTCAGCGGCAAAAGTTTCTCAGCGTCACTTCCCAATTCTCTTGCAAAAGCGGAAAAACTTTTGTGGTACACTTCCAAATATTCATCAAGCTTTTCGAAGTCTTCTCTTGAGGCTCCGGAATAAAACAAATACGACAAATCGTGTATTGGAGTACTATCGAGACATAACTGAAAGTCGATGATTTTCATATCTAGGATTTTTCCATCTTCCTATAACAAAAAAATAATAAATGATTAAAAACTGAACTGCGCACAGAGCACCCACCTAATTATAGTCCGCCTTACGAGTCTGTGGCTACGACGGCTGAGGAGACAGGGGAGTAAAAGGCATAAAAAAGTTAGGTTTAACTGTAGCGGCACAAGCGTGCGGTGCCTCGTTTCGTAGAAATATTTTATAAGTTAATAAACTAAATTTACTTCCTCTTATTTTAATAATTAAACCACACCACTGTCTACTCTCAGTGTCAATAGGTAAAAGAAAAACCCAGTGGAACACACATTCTTTAGGCATTATTTTATTCATGTGTCCACAACAATTATTTCATCGACTAGAAGCGGCCGCCGGGAAATGCGTGGGCGGGAAAAAATTCATACGCGGTCTAATCATCCTAAAATTAGGTTATTTTTATTTCAAATTTATTGGTAAACTTAGCAGATCCGGTACATGAGTCTTTTTTTTATTCGCATTCCTTCTATAGCTACAGAACCATAAGGCGGACTATACTAGGGCTCGGATAAAAAAAAAACATGAATAAACAAGCTTAAAGAAACAAAACATTTTAAGTAAAAAGCAAACAACAAACCGTCATGGTACAGGTAACCCAGTGGGTTCTGTGCTAGGGCCATTACAGGTATAAACACACGAGTCTATTGGCTACGACATATCGGTAAGGGAGAGCATATTATAAAAACTGAATAACTTTTCCCCGTTATATCACTACTCCACTGACACACACAAATATCGATTAGTTGTTCTTGCAAGTAGCACATGACCCCTGTCAACTACTTTAATTATTTATAAATGATTAAAAACTGTTTTTATTGTTGTCCATGGACATGGAATAAAGTGATTTTTATTTATGATTTAGCAATTAAAATGAAACGAAATATTTGAACAAAAACAATTTTTTATTATGTTGTCCCAGGGACATGCAATAATAGCTATTTATGCCATCAGTTACGAAATGCCTAATTTTGTGTAACGCGTGAGATAACTCACAAGTTACACAAAATTTCATTTCGTAACGTATTGCATACAAGATTTTTTCTAATTTTGAAGAAAGTAATAAAAAAATAAAATTTAATATAATTGATAAAAATTTGGAAAACATAAATTTAGTTTTTCTAATTTTGACATATAACTGATGGCATAAATAGCTATTGTTGCTGTTACTTCATGTTAGTTGTCAGTTTGACATTTTGTAAAAAAGTCTAGACGGAAGGTTTTTATCGAGATTGATATATTTTTAGTTTTATTTTTAAAAAATGAGTCATTCAAGTTCTGAAGAGCTACCAAGCGATATTGAAGAGGCAGCAGGTAATGCTCTATTATCAGTAATTCCCAAAAAGTCAAAGGCAGTTTATGATTTGGCATACGAAAAATTTGTTACGTGGTGTGATGAGAAGAAAATTAAACATGTTAATGAGAAAGTTTTACTTGCATATTTTGAGGGTAAGAAAGATCTAAAAGTTTCCACATTATGGACACTTTACTCAATGTTAAGGTCTGAACTAAATCTGAAAAGGAATATTGATATTAAAAAATATACAAATTTGGTAGCATATATTAAAAGGCAAGCGGACGGGTACAGTGCTAAAAAGTCAAAAGTTTTTATTAAAAAAGATTTTGCCAAATTTTTATTGGAAGCTGATGACAAAGAATACTTAATGGCTAAGGTTGCAATGATAATTGGAATGGCAGGAGCATGCAGAAAAGCAGAATTAACATTTCTTCCAGTTGAAAATGTTATAGACGAAGGAAGCCATTTTCGTGTTGATATCCCACCTTCAAAAACAAAAGTTATACGGCAGTGTGCAATTACCACTGGAGACATTGAAAATACGAATCTTGTTGAAATATTAAGAAAATATATTAAGTTGCGTCCCCAGATTCTTAAACACAGCAGATTTTTTGTAAAATATGCGAATGGAAAATGTACCAGAAATCCTGTGGGAATTAACACATTTAGCAGTCTGCCAAAAGTTATTACACAATTTCTTGGTCTTTCAAATCCTGTTCTATATACTGGCCACTGCTTCAGAAGAAGCTCTGCCACTTTCCTAGCAGACAGTGGCGCTGATCTTTTAAAATTAAAGAGGCACGGAGGTTGGAAATCTAGCTCTGTTGCGGAGGGATATGTTGAAAATTCCATGAATAATAAAAAACTTATAGCGCAAGAAATATTTGGTGAAACATCTAATGCAATGTGCGTCGCTTCCCAAATAACAGCAAGTTCGAGCAATGAAAAAAATATGTCGTCGGGAATTAATTTGAATAATTGCAATAATTGTGTTATCAATATTTATAATAAGTAATTAATTTATAATTTATGTTTTTAACTTGTATTATAACAGTTTAATAAATAGAATAATAATTTTTTTTGTCACTAATTTTGAAATACATTTTTCGTCACCAATTGCATAAAATTTTACTTTATGCAACTAGTTACAAAAAGTAAGACATTTCATAATGTCAATCAGTTTTAAAAAGTGTCACTTTATATGTCAAAATTAGAAAAAAATATGTTTAAGTTTTTTCTCAAAAACGAAGCAAGATACGAAAAAAATGCATAAATTAAAAAAGTTCTAGTTTAAGTTGTCTAATGCCAGAAAAGTACAAAAATTACAAGAAAAACAGTGGCAGCATAGCTGCATTGATACGCTACTGCTACATCTGAAAAGCTAATGGATCTATCTTAACTAGAACTTACCCCATTTTTAAATACCATATTATTTGACCAGCAGTCTCCATGGGTAAGTCCAGAATAGCTTCCATTATATGTTGCAGCACTAACATATGACTCTGCAAAATTATCCTTAATTGATTTAACTTTGCTAGCAATCTCAGAATTGATCTCTTTAACTGCATTATAAGCAGCACTAAACGCCCTTTCAGCTGATCCTATCACAAAGGTTACATCGTTCCCAACAAAAAGATTTTTTAACGGCTTTGTTAGTTGGGAATAATCTTCAAAATTCTGCTCCCTAAATGCAAACGATAAAGCGTGGAATTTTCCGTAGGTCTCAAAAATCACCTTCAAATGCTCTGTACTTAGGTCTTGAGATTTGTCAGCCATAGCATAGTTATTAATCATAAGATTTTCCATGGCCAAATACTTTTCATCTTCCTTATCGTTCCCACAGTAAAATTCTGGAATATTTTTAAATGTATCTTTTACGCCTTGTTTCAATTGGAAGTTATGAAGCTGCGGAAAAATGGAAGTATAAAAATGATATTCGTTACAGTATGCCCAGGAAGTAAAGGTGCCAAGCAGTGGAAGTGATATTTTAATGAAAATTTGGATTTTGAATCCAGTATCCATATTTACTATGTATCCCGTATAGCATTGACTTAAGAATCCGTCTCCTCCCAAAGCTTCTGCATGAGGCACTAGCTGATAATTCTTTACACCTTTGGTGTCAGCAACTTGTTTTAATATTTTCTCCAATTTTTCCTTGTTCATTTTTAAATGATGTGATTTCTTTTTAATGTCTTATCTTGAGGGACCTGTATGAGAAGAAACAATACTTTACTGGCATAAATACTCAAAATACTATATTACATACAGAAAGTGATACTTTCATAGCAGTGGCAAAATGTTCCCATAATTGTATGAAAATCACACGAGTAATGTACGCTATTTTCCCTACGACCACGAAATAAAATTTACCAAAAAAACAATAATTCTTATCTTTATTTAATACTCTTACTGTCAACTCTAGAATTGAAAAAGTACTTTTTAACACTTAAGCTGAAAAGTAGTAGTAGTAGTAGTAGTTACAGATGAGGGGAGGCACACGGGCCAGGCAAGTAGACCAAAGGCAATCCTTCTTGTCCACCCCGGAGTCCTCGCCCGTCCACTCAACCACCTAGGCTCTCGCCAAACCTGCTCGACCTTCTCATGAAGGTCAGGACGTTATTCCTGACTTCCTCCGGTTAAATCACTACTTTCCCAAAGACTTGCCGTCTGAGTCTTTCCAGGGCTTCACAAGCGCACAGAAAGTGCCGTGGCGTCTCCTCGTCCTCCTAACATCCCGGACAAATCGGGTCATTCCCCACACTCATCGTATGTAGGTGCTTTCTCATCTTGCAGTACCCTGTTAAAAGTCCTACCCAAGGATTTCGGGCATGCTTACACCTATTAAGAATTCACTTTAGCTTAGCTTTATCAAGCAAAGCTATAAAATCTTTGGCCTGTCTGCAGCCCTAGGTCTACTGCCATCCCTTCTTGAACAGCCCATTCCCTCAGTCCCGCCCCTCCCGCTGTTTTGATATACTTATTGTTCGGGTCCTAGCCAGGGAAGTCCAGTTCCGAGCCTAGCGAGCTCGTCGGCCGTTTCGTTACCACGTATACGGCAATGTCTATGGACCCAGACCAAGAAAACCTGTTTCTGTTCTGCAAGCAACCCAAGTGCATCCGCACACTCCTGTACGAGGGTCGAACTAGTTGGCAGACTGCCTTGAGGGCAGCTTGGCTATCGGAAAATAATGGTGTCGTTTTCATATGCTTGAATCTGACTCGAATTTGTAATGGTGTCAGTGTTATGTCTTTTACTGTTTATTTTGGTACCACTCCAGTTTATCGGCTTATGCGAAAAATGGCGTACAATGAAAAACGTTTCTTGCAATATGTAGCACGTACTTTCTAAACGACAAATCCGCGAGCGGAAAACCATTTTTTTAATTGCAAATATAAAAAAAATGTGAAAATAGGGTACCCGATTGTGACAATAATGAAAAAGAAATGAAAAACTCTTGTTGATTTATGTAGCATATACCGAATTGGAACCAAAAAGGTGGATTAGATGCCGTGTTAGCGCCTGTTTAACCAATATAAGTCTATAATTATTACAATTTTTGTTGAGTGACTAACAGCTAGAGAAGCATAACCTCACTTGTCACTCTCACTGTGCTTTTCGGTCGACTATTTTCGCATTTCTTTTATATTTGCAATTAAAAAAATGGTTTTCCGCTCGCGGATTTGTTGTTTAGGAAGTACGTGCTACATATTGCAAGAAACGTTTTTCATTTTACGCCATTTTTCGCATAAGCCGATAAACTGGAGAATTACCTTTGTTTTTGTCATGTTAGTGTTTGTAGATCTTTTTGACTGACTCTCTAACCTTTTAATGATCTCTTACAGCTTACTGTTCTGCAACCTTATCTGCTCTAGTTCTGTATATTTCTCTGCCCTAATCTTCGCCATTGCCTCATCAAACCTCATAGCACATCGTTCGTTAGTCTCATGCAATATATTTCCCTATTTTCCTTTCAGTTTTTTTCCCTTATGTCCATATCTTCTTTGAATTTTGCCAGCAGCATCATCTCATCTCTTAGATCGTCTTCTTCTAAAGAAGTGTCACGTATTGGTAAATCCTCCGGGGGTATTGGGGGCTTACTGGCTTTTTTATAGGGGGTCCATCTCTCTAATTTTCATAAAAATCTGACATTAACAATTAATAAATACTTTTGACGTTTCGGGAGCAAATTTATTGTCACTGTCGCACAACCGTCCTCGACAAAGGTTCAAATGTGACCGTTAAAAACTCACGAGCAACCACACTAAAATGCGCTGGTACATCATGGTGCATAAACCACATTGCATTTCTTATTGCTAATGGTACATCCATCAGAAATTGAACTAGCGTTTGTTTCAAAAAGTTGCGATACACCTTGCCGGTAAGTCCTCCTGGTAGAAATACCTATCCAATTAGTCAGTCGCCCACAATTCCAACCCAGACGTTTAACGAGAACTGATGTTGATCTTCAAGTACCTTATGTGGATTTTCTTCAGTCCACACATTGTTGTCGTGAAAATTCCTTATTGCATTTCTTGCGAAATTCTATTTATCGGTAAACAAAATCAGCGTCAGTAGTTGAGGGATTTAAACCAATGTGTGGAAAAGCCATTGACAGAATGTAATCCGTGGAGAAAAATCAGCAGGAAGAAGTGCCTGAACGCATTGTATGTGGTATTGGTGCAGCAAACAGTCACTAAGGATTTTCCAAACAGTCTCATTACTTACATTCGATCAGATTATCTTCCACTTCTACCGTTCTTACTATCATTGGCCGGTTTCGTTACACTATCCATACACAAGAATCACTTACATTTTTGGATTGGTTTTTGTTTAATATTGTAATAATAATATTTTTAAATAAAATTAGATGCGGAAAACACATATTTATCCATTAAAATTATTTTTAAATTTAAAAAATATTTATACACGGTATAGTTGCCAGCGAATTTTAAACAAAAAGGTGGATTGGAAGCTGGTGAGCGTTAACGCTAAGTACTCACATTTTTGCGTTTGTTTTTGTTTAATATTAATATACACCTACATGCGGAAAACACATATTAATCCATAAAAATCGTCTTTAAGTGTAAAAAGTGATTCGGTTCGTAAAATTTACGTCTGGACATTTGTTTGCACAATGACAGATTTTAACAGTGTTTCCAGTTGTCACATAGAAAGGTGTACTGTAATAATACATTCTTAAGGTTGTTTTTATTCTCTTATGTTGATATAATATTTATATTTTTGAATTTGAGTTGTTATAATATCTGGGCTAAGTGATGACTACTTTTTAACCCGCGTCTGGACGTTGATTGGTCAAGAGTTCGGCTATGGATTTTTGGCATGTCCAATCTCGTTACAGAAACTACAAAGGCGCGTAGGCGTTTTGAAAATATGAAATACTTGCGGTGTTCACGTTAGTATTATTTTTCCTTACTTTTGTAGTATCTTTGAATGACTTTTTTCTAAATATACAGCGTGTAACAGAAGTATGGAATGCTTTAAATATTCAAAAATATTATAATACCTATATAAAGTGTTACATTTAAAAAAAAAATATTTTAAATTGCTAAAAAACTGTAAATTTGGCAACATTGCAAATGTCACTAGCAGCTCCGCGGCACCGTCCAAATATAAGAAGTCCGATCACTTCTTTGAAGTATTGAAAACGCCGGCGGTGACCTCGAATCGCACGGAGAACCGCCTACGAGGGAGATACGGGAGTCATTCAGTAGGAACGGTGGCTTCGCCGCTTGAATATTTTTATACGAGGGAGTTGTGGTAATAAATACTTAACACAAATCGTACCGAAAGTAGCTACTTTAGGAACGATTTTTTTCACTTTCGATACGATTTGTTTACTTTCGGGTCTACTATTGTTACTTTCGGGACGATTTTGGGTTTCTATGTAAACGGCTTTGACAATAACATGAACATTGCACTATATTATGACAGCACTTGTCACGTATTATATATTTTTTTTAACATACAAAACAACTACAGAAAAAATATTGTACGTAACACGATCCAAAAGTGAACTCGCAGGATTTCAGGACTCGCCTACGGCTCGCCCTGGAGTTCCTACTCATCCCGTAAAATATTACTTTCGGAACTTTGTTACGTAAATTACTATTATTTAAATATACCTGTTTGACAGCATAATCAATACATACATGAAAATTCATAGTTAAAATAAGTTAACGAAACGTCGGCATGGTGTGTAATATGTCCCACTAAATCTACTTTGCATCTTACTCAAAGGAAGTAAACAATCCTTTTTACTTACCTTATTGGATCTTTAGGGCACCGAAATAACGAAAAACAATTATCAGCACAACAATAAGAAAAACTCTCAAGGTGATTCGCCTCCATCATAAGTAAGCTAATATTATACTAATTATAACGTGGCAGCATACGAAAACTCTTCGCCGAGAGCGCTGTGGATTAAAGTATGCACTTGCAAAAACTAATGCCCGGCCGAACACCGCTTGAGCGTTGACTCGCTGGGCGCGGGGTAGGGCGTCGGCAGGAGAGAAATTTACAGCGGCAAGAGCAAGTGAGCGGACTTCTTATATTTGGACGGTGTCCGCGGTAACCTCTTATATACGAATACCGAATTTTAGCTAAATCGGACAAACGGTATTATAGTTATTTACCTAACAAGTGCGGAAAGTGGTCCTTTACCGCACGCGACGGCAGTTGCACGAACGACGCGAAGCGGAGTTCGGGCAAGCCGTTAAGGGCGGTAAAGACACTTTACGCACGTGGTAGGTACACAATTTTTCCTTCGAGCAATAATATTTGGAACAAAAATCAAATTTAAAAGAAAAAATTTATAAAAAGTAACAAATATTAATTGTTAAAAGCTATAAATATTTTTATATTATGCATTGCGCGAATGCAAGTACATCAATTGCATTTTTTGAATAAAATTAATACAGTGCGGTAAAGAATCTTTACAGCACTGAGTGCGGTAAAGAATCTTTACCGCACCGGTAAAAAAAAGAAGTATATTACAAAATTAATACAAAAAGAAACAATATTTTTTAAAAATATTTATTACATACAAACATTATAATATAAAAATATAGCTAACGATAAATATTAAAATTAAATGTACAATTTGTAGCGCAATGCAAATTAAGTGCTGAGCGAGCTTGATTTTGTTCATCAGATGTAGTTGAGCAGTTTTTGTAAATTACAGAAGCGTTATTTTCTTGCGCCATGCATGGTACAGTAGATTGTTGTGACCTGAAAATTGCTAAAGGTGTAGGCGTTGGGTTGTTTCGTGTTGATAGACCAGGAGCATCCTCTAAAGTCTCTGTCACTGCTACTGACGTTGATGTTAAAGTTGAACACTGCTCAGTGCTTCTATTTGGGGTACTAAAGCTTTGCAGAATGTTTTGAGCAATCCTTTTTTTATTTTGCAAGGAATCTTCTATGTACGACTCTGCTACAGAGGTGGATTTCCATCCACCGTGCCTCTTAATGTTTGTTATGTTGCTGCCAGATTCTGCAAGCATAGTTGCCGATGATCTTCTAAAGCAGTGCCCGGTATACATCTCTGGATTGGATAGATGTAAAAATCCAGCAATATTTGCTGGCATTTTTCCGATAGTGTTAATGCCCACGCATTGTTGTGAGCATTTTCCAGCTTTATATTGTATAAAAAAACGTCTATGCGGGGTGGCACCAGGGCGCAAAGCTACATATTTTCTGAATAAGCCTAGGTAACTTATTCTTATATTTCCAGGATCGCAGACGACAAATTTTCGTGAAATATTTGTCTTTGTCGCCTTTATTGATACAACCAGCAAATCTTCTTTATCTTCAACGTCATCAACCGTTAATTTCATTAATTCTTCACGGCGACAGGCGCCTGCAATACCGAAAATGGCAGCTACCTTAATCATAAGGTAAACTTCATTGGGTGCTTCGATTAGAAACTGCTCTGTCTGTTCTTTTTCCAAAACCTTGGATTTTTTAGGCTTATAACCTACATTTAGTCGCTTTATGTATGACGTTAACTTATAGAATCTTTGAATATCAATGTTTTCCTTTACTTGTAACGTTAGTTTTAACATAGAAAACTTTGACCATAAGCTTGAAGGTGAATATTTTTTCGATATTTTATAAAAATATGCCAAAAGTACCTCTTCGTTAATTCCTGACGCTTTTTTTTCTTTGCACCATGTTTGTAATTGTTCATATTCTTTATTGTACCGGTCCTGGGACTTTTGTGGAATTAAAGAGCCGATTGCTGCATTCGCTGCTTCAGATATTTCTTCATCGGAGCTCTCCATCTCTCAAGAATAAACGTTATACCACAGCTTTATATTAGAAAATGAAAAATTTGAACCACGAAACACGCGAAATTAACTGAACTGTTTAGATGGTATCTACAGACGCGAAATATAATAATGAGTTGTTGCTATGGGAATACAATGCAATGCAGTCGAGCAGATTTTGACTAATACCATCTAGATCAGACGTTTAATCAAATTCCTGTCATAAAAATTATGACATAAAATTATTTATAATATTTTAGGTACAGGGTGTTTCATTATATAAGTAGAGAAGAAACGTATAAAAGTATGAGACCAAAAATAGGTACCTAGTAAAAATATTCGTAATGATGTGATACTTATCGCCGTTAGTTGTGGTTAGCATCATAATGTAGTAAATTAAATAGAACATATTACGCATATAATAAAATTTATAAGAGTGCGGTAAAGAAATTTTACCGCACTGAGTGCGGTAAAGTACTACTTACGACACGAAAATGAGTGCTGTAAAGTGTACTTTACCGCACGCGAGTAGGAAAAAGATATTTAAAGCGTTCCATACTTCTGTTACACGCTCTATAGGCGAATTGTAGACAAAAAGGTGGATTGGAAGCTGGTTAGTGCTAATTCAGCCAATGTAAGGCTAATAATTAATAGGTATTTTAAAAGAATACCTTTTTCTTTAAATATAGGCGAATTGCATAGAAAAAGGTGGATTGGAAGCGGGTTAGCGCTAATTCAGCCAAAATAATATAGATAGTATTGTTACTACGTATTATTTTTTAGCATATTATATCGATCGTTACCAATTGTTAAATAATAATTTTAGTTGTTCTTGTTACTTCAGTTCATGTTACCTTTATCTTTTATTACAAACCCCAGCTGTTGTTTTACTTCTTTTCTGTTATAAGATCGAGAATCTGGCAACATCGCAAACATTTCTCCTGTCAACACCATAAAATCGCTACTTTATTAATTAATTTCTTAAAAACTACTGTGTATCCCGCACATTTTTTGGTTCAAAACGACTACTAAAAATGTGTGCTTTTAGAAAAAAATCTATCCCATTGGCCTTTCTGGTCTCCACTTCGTTTCAATGTGCCTGTTTCATGAAGACATTAATGAATAATTTGGAAGGTTTTTCTATTAGGAACATTAGGGTCAGCAAATCGTTAAATGTACAACCGCCTATCTTCTAATGAATTGCCATCAGCAAGTTCGTAAATGAAATGCATGTCAGTCATCTCGGCGTTCGTATAGCGATTCATAATAGAGGACTTCACTAACAAAAGTTTAACTATTAAAGACTAGAAAATACACGTCAAACAACGAAACGTCAATTCAACAAATTCGACACATACAAAATGATCAATTACAAGACGTATTCAAATGAAATACACGTTTAAACTAATTTACTTAAAAGATAACAACGCATTTTTAAAAAAAGTATACTCTGTAACCCCAGTGTAGTACGCCATACTTTTATTTTTACAAAAAAGAAACATTATTTCCATATAATGTGAAGCTTTATTTAAATAAATAATAAACACACTGACATAAGGGAATGTAATTTTTTAATCTTTATAACCAGAGTAAAGGATATCTTCGTCATTTTCTTTTTGATCATTTTCCTCTTGTGTATCCTTTGGCTTTCTTTCTTTCGTTTTCAAATCTATCTTTTTGCTTTCATGATGGACCATATTTCGATAGAAGAAAATTGTGAAGTATTGGAGGAACATAAGGCAAAAGTTAAATGAGATTGTTCCGTTTCGCATTTTGTATTTTCAAAGCGGCTGTATAAAGAGGCTTGTTTAAATTTTCTAGGGATAAAGTTGCTCTACCTGCTTTAAGGAATGAACACTTTTCAGAATAAGAAACAGGAATATTTGGATTCCTTGCTACATGGAACAAGAATAATTAAAAGTGTTCGTGTCTATACTCAAACCACACGATTTGTCGCCATTTTAAAGGGTTTTTGTACATGTATTTCTTTGGATGTATCATGATTATATTAAGGTAATGAAAGAAGAAGAAGTCACTTTGATCCATATTATGTACTCGAGACTTCTTAGAAGTTTTTTTTTTATTATGTCTGTCCAATCCTCGGGGATAAAAATGTTTAATTATTGTTTTTTTGCTTTTTCGATGCGACCAAAGAAATGATCACATTTCATGCAGGAATGTCCAAGCTCAAGAAACTTATGGTGTATTATTATCAGGGTTGTGGTTTTAACCAAGAACATAAATAATTTGGCAATATTATTATTTTTGTTTTGACCACCACATTGGTCGCTGTAGTAAATCAGTTCTTCGACAGTTGTTGGCAAACTCTTAATACACTAAAAAAAAATTCTCCTTCTTCGGACTCGGACTATTTCACCAAAATGAGAAAATAAACTCACGTAGTTTTTAGGCAATAAGTTGTTATGCAAAATTATCGAAAATGTTTCTCGCTTATCACAAATCATCAAAGAACAAAATGTTCTTAGAATAGTCCAGGAAATAACCCCTTCAATTTTTGCAGTATGGTTACTATAAATTTAATATATATATATAGTTGTATATTCCATGTTGAGAGCTACATTATACATTAAAATGATGTAAAAATCAATAAATTCCTCATGCGTGGTCTTTTGAAATGAAATCCTGATGGTTTTAGGAACAAGGAGTCCAAAAAAATTTCTGGCCGAAATATATTTTCTTGACGAATACCCCCGACACAAAATATTTAATAAGCAAGGTAATAATTATAAAAACAATAATTTATGCAAATACTTAATAGTAATTTTTGTAGGTAGCAATAGCTTTTTCAATCTCATGTGCTTCTTTGTCACTTATTTGGGATACACTTTATAACGTAGTAACCCAAACAATTGTCGAGTCTGAATATCATTTATGTTTCTATTATAAGTCTATTTGTCTAAAATAACAAAACTAAACTGAATAAGGACATGTAAACCGTTCTAATTCTAAAACAACCGTTTATTATCAGTTATGCCTACTTCAATCTTAAGTACCTTTAACTGCTGAAATTGATACTGGGTAGCAATTGACTAAACTATTTTTCTTTTCCACTTTTACGATGTAGCTAAGCTGTTTTTTTTTACATTGTGTAATATTTTGCAAAAATTTATAATCAGATATCAAAAGGTATTTCTGTACAATGCAGATAAGACCTACTAATTGTTCATTTTGTTTTTAATACTTTTAATCATTGCAGTATTACTACTATCAACTTATAATCATTTATCTGGTACTCATTTTTATTTGCTATGCGATTAACTTATATTAGCACCATTTATTTAATCTGAAGTCCTTTCAATCGTAGATAACATTATTAAAGTGTCGCTGAATCTAGCTAGGCTACACTGAGGGAAAAATTTGGTTGCCACAACCAATAAATTGATTGCTCCAACAATAAATATGCATTAAATAGATGACAGCCTAAGCTTTCAGTTGTGGCAACCAAATTAAATTTGTTGAACCGGCGCCATGACAGGTTTTGAAAATCATTTTTATTCAATACAATTACAAATTTACTTTTACAAATATACTAGTATTCCTCTAGTCAGTTGCCACTACTAAATTTTTTAGTTAGCGTAGCTAAGAACCAGTTACAAATTCTTTGGTTGCCCTTACTAAAACTATTTACTACAGAAGCATTTCATTTAGCTGTTATAACTAAATACAGTAGTTGTAAGAACTAAATTTTTATTACAAATAACTAAAATATTGGTTGTTCTGACAAATATAGACGACTGTGGTAGCTTATATTTTAGTTTAAAAATTGTTTACGTTCTGCGCCTTCGCCATTCAAAAGTACATTCTAAAGCGCTTTCACCTTTTATTCAAACTCTGGGTCCCCACAGTGAAAAAACTATTTAAAATAATAGCGGATAATAAAACACTTAATTAATATCAATTAAAATCTTTAATGATAATATTAAAAATCCTCTGATTTTGTTTTAATTATTTTAATTGCTATAATTTTTAATTAACGTAAATGAAAGCGTTTATTATCCAATATTGTTTTAAATAGATTTTTTACTACGGGAACCCAGGATTCGACATAATGCCTGCAAGAAAAAATACTTTTCTAATGAGCACAATAGATACTAAAATTTCGTATGTGTGTCAAGAGTCATACTATAGATAAACTTCTTGAACTATGTTCGGTAGCTTAGCCCTAGAACACTGTTGTTATTTTATGTCGCATAATACTGTTGACACGTAAAATTTACGTAGGTAGTAAAAATATGAAAATATTTTATGATTATTTACTTAAAGGAAAAGAAAACAACAAAGATAATAATAATGATTAAATATTAATTATAAATTGTAACGACAAACATTAAATGATATGATTTTTTTTTTAAAAACAGGGTTTAAGTGGAACACTTAGGACATATTTTAACTGTGTGCTCTCTACAAATTGGTTTTCTACACTTTGGGCAGTAAGTTGTGGTCATTCTTTTCTTTGCTATTGGACATATATGGCAATATTTTCTTGGACCTTTTTGGTTTTCCACTATTTTCGCTCCTTGATCTTCCTCCTCGATTTCTCTTTCCAATACTTCTAAAATAATTTTGCTTAGGTCTCGTTTCATATTAGGTGTGTTTTCCAAACGGTAAGTTTGCTGTTGCATTGATAGCTTTTTATGCAGTTCTATCATATACAAATCTCTTTTCATCGGCTTTCCACCATATGATAAAACATTATGACAATAAATTACATATGAATTAATAGAGGCCATGTTTATCATATTGTTTTACCATATTTTCTATTTGCGCACATATTTTGACACATCTAGTCAAAAGTATCCACGACACCCTTCGTGGAATTGTATGTGTGAATTATTTCTGGTTTATGGGTGTCATCATTGATTGTTCCAGATGTGTGCATGGTGGACAACAGCGTCACAATTTTGTTTTGTTTTGGTTTGTATGATACCAGAGTACTGTTTGTGCTGTAAGCAAACATTGAGGTTTTTATTGAACGGTCTTTTTTATTTTCTATTAACGCTGGTGGAATTTGGGGCTTCTTTTTTCGTATTGTTCCAACCATTGTCATTTTGTAAGGTCTCGACAGCAGTCTATCAGCCAACGGCACATTAGTGAACCAATTATCCATAGTTAAATTACGGTTCGTGCCATAAATTGGTCTTGTAAGAAGCTCTACAAAATAATCGGCTAAAGGTAATCCATTCGGCTGTGTGGATTTCCCTAAATATGGACTGGCATTTATTAGGTATTTAGTTGATACGTCACATAGTAATACTATTTTCAGTCCGTATTGGTTAGGTTTATAAGGGATATACATCCTAAAAGGGCATTTGCCTCGAAATCCAACTAGCTGTTCGTCTATTGTGACATATGAACTAGGTTTATATTTAGTCCGACAGACTTCAATAAATTTATCCCAAATTTCAGATACAGGGGCAAATACTGTGACTTCCCTTCGTTCCGCTCTAGTTGTCTTGTCATCAAACCTTAGAGAAGCGGTTAAAAAATCAAATCTGACTTTACTCATTGTTGCTCTGTAACGGGTGCCACAAAGGGATGTATCAAACATAATTTTTGATGACAAATGATTATCCTTTAGGGCCGCAGCAAGTATATAAATACCTATAGGTGCTTTTAATTCATCTATATTTGTTTCAGACACGTTCTTTGATGCTACTTTATAATTTTTATTGACTCTGTTTATTTTTTTATTGGTGTAACCAACTATTTTATTTAGCATTGTGTCGGGAAAAAATATTTGAAATATACGTAGAGGATTCAATATCTCCCTTATTTCGGGTGTGGGACCAGGCCTTATATGAACAATATTTATTGCAGGCGTTTTGCCAATTTTCTTAGCTGCAGTAGTCCGCCTATATCCATTTTTGCCTTCTAGAGTCTCATGCTCTGGACCAATAATATATTCGTAATTTTTTTCTGTTGTTTCAGGGGAACACTAAAAAAATTATAGGTAAAAAAAATATGATATTCGAAAATATATAGCTCACCACTTGCTGAAAATCCGAATAAGATTTCCTTGTTGGTTTGACAGTTGTTTCAAATGGGCTCTACAAAAATTCAAAGTATATACAAAATTATAATATTCAAAAATGCATGACTTACCACTGGCTGCGTATGCGAACAGGAGGGCATTTGTAAGTCAGGAAGTGCCACTCTTTGCTTTTTCGCAGGCGGAGGAAATGTACTGGCTTCTTCCTCTCTCCAAATTTTCGTCAAACCTTTATCTAAGGTCTCAACATCTTCTTCTACAGGGATGTAATCGGGATCGCATATGCTATCATCGTCATCAAATTCACTCTCTGTATCCGTATCTTCTATCTCAATTTTATCATCTACCTCACTATCACTGCTCTCGTATAAACATTGTTCAAGTTCTGCGTCGGTTAACCATTTTCTGCACATTTTTAGAATACACAATGACCACAAGGTTCTACCGGCACGTCGAACTAACTTACAAAAACTTATCACATAATACTGTTGACACGTAAATTTTACGTACCGATTTTTGTAAAAGACTTTGAGATGACCACTCACGGATGCCAAACCAAACTGATTCACGCTGGAGACGACTAGAACACTTGACATAAAGCACTGCTGGCTGCTGGAGTGGAGGGGTCAAATGGCTTCGTTATCGCAAGGGAGTTTTCGAAATTATACGTAATTTTTACGTACAACAGTATTCCAGGGTTTTAAAGTAAAAATGTCTTAGTACAATTTTAACATAGAAGACGATAGGTACAAAATATATTTGTGAAAAGGGTTTAAAAAGAAAAAAAATTGTGAAATATATAATGTTTATTTTCTAAAAAACTAATACCTAACAAAAACTCAATAAATATTATGACTTAGACTACACTTTTAAAATATATATAAAATATTAATAATAGTAGTCTCAGTCCGAATATAGGTAAGTCAATTTTTTAAGAAATGTAATAGTGGGTTTATAAAGCAAAATAAAAATAAGAATAACAAGATAAGAAATAAGGAACTTGCAGTGTTTATGGAGAAATCCCACAAAAATAAGAAATAAGCAGATGAAATTCCCTATTGCCTTTGAATATTATTTAATTAGTGCCAAAATATTTACAAACCTTATAAGATCGTTTATAGTGTCCAAATAAAGGGGCAACTCAACAGAAAATATACATTTTTGCCGAAAAATATAGGTTATAACAAGTTGCGCACATGCGCAAAACGATTTACACATAAAAATAAAATAAAAGTTTAAAGATAACTACAAAATGCAGCAAAATTGAAAAAGTTTCAGATTACTTACTTACTTTCAAAAGCATCGACATGATCTGCAAAATTCCACCTTAACAAAGTTAATTTAAACGCCATTTTGCCATTTGCACATTCACCTAATCATGCAATTAACACGACCACGAGCCTCCAACTTACGATAAACATCATAAAATGGCGCTGCCACGTCTGCCGCCGATGGCACGAAGATTGTCTCGCGTTAAGGTACAGACCCACATGCTCATAAAGAAGCATGCTTGTAAGCATGCTTAAAACTAGCATGCTCTTCAGCTGTTCACATTTGCTAGCAATAAGCATATTTGTTTGTAGCATGCTCCTAAATAAGCGTGCTGAGAGCAAACAATTAGATAGACGTGCTATTTAAACGCAGGCTCTCGTCCAAAATGGAAGGTTTGTAAGAAAATACAAATGTAATATATCAACGAACTGTTGATTTTTTTTACTTCTGAATGGTACACTGACCATTTTTAATATTAGTTGTAAGTAAACTTGGGTTGTTCACATCATTTAATAAAGCTTCATAAGCATTATTCCGTGCTATGTCACTTTTATAGAGGTGATCCTGTATTCCACGGACATTCCTGACTTCGATAGTGAATTACGAAAAGCAATGTCTTTTCATCTCCCCAACGAGCCATATTTCTTTTTGGACTCACACCTCTCGCGGACAGAGATCTATCGATACTGCAGTCTATAGCATGCTAATAAGCAAACCTGTTCAGATGCGCTCAGAGCACGCCCCCTTCCACCCGCGCCATAGGTAGCATGCTCGAAAATCAAACGACTGTTGATTTTTGAGCATACTCGAAATAAGCATGCCTATTCCTAGCAAAGTACGTACACACAAATGCTACTAAGTAGCAATTGCTCAATAGTGGCATGCTTTCGTGCTAATAATGAGCATGTCTGTCCGTACCTTTAACGATGAGTCGCGAATCTAACCACCACAATTTAGGAACATTCCCAACCAGCATAAATACATACATACGACATTTTAAGTACGTGGGTGAATATCAAAAAATTGCCATTTTTTTTACTTGAAATAAAAAAAAAAGTTAAATTAAAATAAAAAACCCAAAATTTGATAAAGTGCTGCTGGGATGTCAGTGATTCTAGAAAAAATACCAGCATGGCACTTTTTTTATAAACTAGGAGAGATATAGTTTTAGATTTAAAACCTCGAAATATAGATTTTCTTACATCGATTTCGTTTTTAAATTCAACTTTCTACAAAAAAATGCTAAGACGATGTGTTTTTATATTGCTAAACCATAAATCCCATAAAATCTTTGACAGGAGAGTGAGAACTTCGTTCATTTATCTATCTCTCCTGGAAACATCTCACTCTTCTGGCAATAAAATGAACCAGGAGAGATATAATTCCAGGAGAGGTAGTGGGCAGGAGAGAGAGAAAACAATACAATTAATTTTTTTTTCCTATGAAAAACTAAACGATTGTGAAATATGGCTACTGATATATTTAATACCTAACCTCAACTCTAAAATCATAGTTTTTTGTTAATCTAACATTTTCGAAAAATTGTATACACAATACAGGAGAGGTAGACACAATAAATATAACTTTTTAAAAAAATGCATTTCTTACCTTTTTGCAAAAAAACCACGGCACGTTTTCCAAAACAAAACTACCACGTGTGTACACGCCTAAAAGCCAACGCCTACTGATACTGCGATCTGCGATATTCTTATTCGGCTGAAGAGAGTGACCTTCACAGCTGTTTTTATATGGACCGGGAGAGATAGTAAAAAATTGGGTGACAAATATTAAAGCCCTTTAATGAGTTTATAATTAGCCTTTTAACTTTTGATATTTATGCAAAATAAAAACACTACTCTTATGACTAAAAAAACATTAAAAAAATAAATCTAAATTTAATAGTAATTTGGATATACATTTTTTAAAGAAAAAAATCTTATTGGTGACATGCCAGGAGAGAGAGGTTTTTGACATATTTAATTTTTTTGACAGGTGCTTAAGACAGATTTTCTTAAATTGTTAATGCACTTAATACTGAAACACATTTTCTATGCACTGCTAAAAAATAATGTCAACAAAATGGCGGCACCCAACTTTCACATGACTCGACCACTGTGCGTTGAGGTCGCGGACCACTGTGCCATCCAATGTCAAGGTTAATAGAACAAGACTCAGCACTTTCGGTGTATAAATACCCGAACATTGGATGGACAAGGCACCTTCGTCTTTCGACTTGGTCAACCTTCCCTATCCTGGAGCGGCAATAGCCAATACGGTCTACGCCAACTCTCCATCCCCCTTCCTGCCTACAACCCTATCCTGGAGCGGCAATAGCCAATACGGTCTACGCCAACTCTCCATCCTGCCAAACCCGTCGGGGCGCCAAGGCCACCCGACTGACCACGGTACCCGTCCTAGTTAACATCCCCTAGTAGGACTCCGCCACGTCCCCCAGATAAGGTCCCCCGGAACATGCTAAGCAGTCTCTGGGCTACTGGGTAAATCATTGTAGAATACTTGTCATTAATAAAAGGGTACTCTGTTTTTTAGACGAGCGTCTTATTTCCCACTCCACGCCCCCTCTAGGACCAAAACGGCACTAAGTCGTGACATGGTGGAGGTGCCTAACCGTTCCCGAGAGGCTTAATCACCAAATTAAGTCAACACTAGAGCCAAGGAGGACCCCCGAAGCGTGAAGGACCAAGCAACGAAAACCACCCCTCACCAAGAATTCTTGACGATTTGGCGGACAAGACGATAATATTATAGCAGTACATCACGAATTCCTGACAATTGGCGACGATAGGAAGAATCCAGCCAGTGCCCACGTCCCAAAACAAAAAGCCGATGCCAAACTACGACCTTAGAAGCCGGGAAAAGCAGCGTACCCAGTCAACTAGCGCCCTATCGGACTTCAGGCCTGACCATCAAAGCACAGCCGTCGCTCCCTCCCCGTTCCAACGAAGCCAAAGGTTAAACCGCAGCCCAACAGCCTCCTCTACGCTAGTAGAAGTGGTCCTCGTCGATACCCCCCGCAGCGCCACACAACAGACCATCCCGAAACCGAGAAGCCAGTCCTCTGAAAATACAGGAAATCTGATAAAAGCCACACCACCAAGAATTCAGGAAGCCACGACACCAGAGCGCCGAGCCGGCAGTCCAAACACAGGCAGCAGCGACAGGGAAGTACACAACCTCACCCCCACACCAATAATGGCGACGGTGAACCAACCAAGTATGAACATCACAATATCGGACGCAATGGCATCACCCAGACAAGCCGCTGTACCGCAGTTCGTGAGCCCAGCTACATTCAACCCGACGAAGGTATCAGCCACGAACTACATCAAAACCTACGAACGGACGGCGTTAGCAAACAGCTGGGATGAAAACCTAAAGATAGCATATTTCGGAACATTCATGGACGGAGCCGCAAACATATGGTTCAACGAGTTCAAAGCATCTAACGGCGACAAAACTTGGGGCGATCTATGCAGAGCATTCCTCCACGAATTTCAAGATACAAACACACAAGCAATACATAGAAAAAGAATCGAAGAAAGAAAACAACACAAAGACGAATCAGCAAGAGAATACTTCTACGAGTTGCGAGTCCTATACAATGAATATAAGCCCACAATAGACATAGAAGAATTCACGAATTTCTTCGAAAGGGGCCTACTGCCCGACACATTTTATCACTTTTACTGGCTCACAAACCCACCAAATTCACCACCTCAAACAGAGACAGAGCTCAAGAAAATCGCCACGACAATTGACAACGCACCCAAAATGCCAGAAGCAACAAGAACAATCAGGTTCAGCGACCCACCCCGCAGTCAACAGGACGAATATCGTCACAACGACAGTTATAGCAGCCACAGAGCGCCCTGGAGACCACCGCCAAGAAGCCCCACGAATTACAGAAGATATTCACCAACCCGACAATACACGCACGAAGAAGTACAGAGACCCGTCCAAAGTTCACGCACCTTCAGCAGAAGCACACCAACGCACCCACAACCTAGGACCTACGACAACAGGCCCACCTGTCACAATTGTCGCAAACCGGGGCACTATGCCATGTCATGCAGAAGCAACCTACACCCAAACGACAATGGACGGCGAAACCAATAAAAACCCGCGCCGTCCTGCTTCAAACGGGGCAAAACAAGAAAAATCATTCATCCGCCCTATGCATCGACTTATCTATCAACAACAAACGAACTAGGGCAATAATAGATACTGGCGCAGAAAACAGTGTCGTGAAGAAAAATCTACTACCCACAGAGACCCGAATGGACAACACTAACTCCGTACTTATCACGGCAGGAGGACATAAAATACAAGTATTGGGACAAGCCAAATTACCGCTCAAGATATACGCTAGGACAAAGCCACTATACAGCTGCTGCACCGCACGAGTCATTGAAGAATCACCAGCAGCAATCATTCTGGGCATGGACTTCCTACGGCAAAACGAGGCACAAATAAACTTACCAGAAAATACACTAACGTTACGAAGAAACTACATGATACCACTGATTCAAACCAGCGACATCCAACCCTCAATACTAATGGCACACCAAGAAGAATCAACGAAGGAACAATGGAGAGACCTATACAGAGAATATACACGATGTCCGAAATCAAAAAATGACCCATCAATCGCAGACAAAAAACCTACGTCAAACACATGCAGAATATACTACCTAACCGAGGATGGAATGGTAGACAAAAACATAAACACACGCACAAAAGACAATTACATAAAATGGAAAAATATTGGTTTTAAGCCACAGAGAGGCGAGGCCAGATTAATACAAGAAGACGGGTATAATACATATTACCTTACGACTAAGAAAAAGTCGTACTTTAAGCCAAGTTATGCATACTTCTTTAAATGCATACTAGAAGTCAAAAAATTACTGCAAGAGACAGGTGAAAGAGAAGCCGCACTACCAATTGCAGCGTATAGAATGAACACTGACCGAATAAAGCACATAATTAGTCACATCTTCAAAGAAACCAACATCAACATCACCATGTACAGACCAGACAGCACGACCACAATCGAAGCTACCGAAACGGAAGACGACGTGATAAAAACACTAAGCGATATTGAAGTGGACAAACAAGCAGTCACCCATAAAATTACTGCAACAGAAGACTACAACCTGGACAGCCGTGACGAACAACCAATTAAACTATCGAATCCTGAATTAGCTGAAGACAAAATTTACTACTTCCAACTAAACACAGCGGCCTTCGTAAAAAACCAATGGAACCCCACTTCAGGACTATACTTCCAGAACAAAAATTGGTACATGAACATAAAACCAAACGCATCCATGTCTCCACCTATCAGAAAATACATGGCAATAGGCTACCTATCGGAAGCTAACGAAGACGAGTCAAAGCACCCTCTTTGCCTAACCTTGCAAGAAAACAAAGAAGATATAGTCACCCTACAGGATCACGAGCTATCCACAATACACGACCAAAGGACTAAAAAGAAATTAGAAAACCTTCTGTCTCGATACAAGGACGTATTTGCCAAACATCCTAAATACATGGGAAGGACATCCTTGGCAACACACAAAATAGACGTCGAAAACGAAAAACCAGTGAAAAGTCGCCCATACAGGGTCTCCCAGAAAGAAAGAGAGATAATCAACGACCAGATAAACGAAATGCTAGATAGTAATGTCATAAGGCCCTGTCACTCACCATGGGCCAGCCCAGTAGTCCTAGTCAAAAAAAAAGACGGTACTACAAGATTCTGCGTCGACTACAGAAAAATCAATGCCGTCACAAAAAAATCCTCCTGGCCCTTACCACAGATTGATGACATTCTTACATACTTGGGAAAAGCAAAATACTTTAGCACGCTCAACATGATGTCAGGATATTGGCAAGTACCAGTCGAAGAAGAGTCAAAACAATACACGGCATTCGTGGCACAGGGACACGGCGCCTACGAGTTCAATGTCCTAAGTTTTGATTTGTGCAACGCGCCAGCAACGTTCCAGGAACTTTCAGATAAAATTTTTGGCGACATGAAATGGAAAGAAATTTTAATCTACTTAGACGACATCATCATCTTCTCAGAAACACAAGAAGAACACCTGGAAAAACTGGCCAAAGTCTTCCAAAGACTAAGAGAAGCGAACCTAACCCTCAAACCATCGAAATGTAAATATCTGCAAGAAGAAATAAGAATTCTAGGTTTCAAAGTAAGCAACACGGGCATCCGACCAGAGGAAGAAAAAATCGAGTGTATAAAAAAGTTCCCAACCCCAAAAAAATTGAAAGACTTACAAAGCTTTCTGGGACTATGTAACTTCTACAGAAAATTCATAAACCAATTCTCGGTTATAGCAAAACCACTTCATGAAGCTACAAAAAAAGGAAACTTCACATGGGGGCAACAACAAGAAGCCGCATTTCAGAAGCTTAAAGAAAAACTAATTACAGCTCCAACCTTGCAGCACTATAATCCTAACAAGAGCTGCATTTTTCACTCAGATGCTTGCACCGAGGGCATTGGAGGAGTCCTGCTGCAAGAGGACGACAAAGATATTGCTCATCCCATAGCATATATCAGCCGAAGCTTATCACACGCAGAAAAAAACTACGCCATAAGTGAGCTTGAACTTCTAGCAGTAGTATGGGGCCTAGGATACCTGCGACACCTTATATATGGCCAACCTGTCAAGATTGTAACAGACCATCATGCACTGTGTTGGATTGACTCTATAAAGGAACATAATAAACGACTAGCAAGATGGGCCCTAAAACTATCAGAATTCGACTACACAATCGAATACAAAAAAGGGGTGGCTCACAAGGACGCCGACTGCATGTCCAGGAACCCAGTACTGTGCCCAAACAAACATACAGAAGAAACAGAAGAAATTCAAACATTTACCACATTAACCAGCGATTTAAGAAAACTCCAGGAACAAGACAAAGATCTAAAGCAACTCATAAATATACTAGAAGAACCAGGAAAACTGGACGCACCAATAGGCACAAGAAAGAGGGCAAAAGGGTACAGATTAATAGACAACATTCTACACAAAGCAGTATCAACTGTAACAGGCCTACGTAATGTACCAGTAATCCCAAAAAGCATGATAGAAGAGATCTTATGGGAACTTCATGCAGCTCCCGCTAGTGGCCATTTGGGAATAACAAAAACTATGAACAAAATTAGGACCAGATACTATTGGGACAATATGACAAAAGACATCGAAAGATATATAAAAGGCTGTCCAGATTGCCAAGCGCGAAAGGGACAACCATATCGGAAAACACCGGGACTGTTGTAGCCAATACCAGTCGGTCAGATTTTAGACAAAATAGGGATAGACTTATTGGGACCCTTTAGAAGGAGCAATAAAGGAAAAACAATGATAGTAGTGGCGACAGATTATGCATCCAGGTACGCCATAACAGCACCACTACCAAATGGCAAGGCCGAACCAGTAGCGAAATTCCTAGTGGAAAAGATATTCCTAATTCACGGCGCACCAAGGACCTTGTTGAGTGACAGAGGCAAAACTTTTCAATCCGAGCTGGTACAAGAAATTACAAAACTTATGGGAGTCCAAAGCCAGTTCACCACAGCCTACCACCCAAGCTGCAATGGATTGACAGAAAGATTGAATAAAACAATAGCAGACATGCTCGCTATGTATTGTAACACTCAGCAAACAGATTGGTGCACCTACCTACCATACATAACATTTGCATACAATACAGCGGTGCAAGACACCACAAGATTCAGCCCTTTCATGCTGACATATGCACGGGAACCAACCCTACCCTCGGAGGCGATACTAACTAATACAGACTGCAAAACAGATGCTGTGGAAATCAGAAAACGGGCACTAGTCATGAGAAGCATAGCGATAGAAAATATAACCAAAAGGCAAGCCAAGGACAAAGTCGCCTACGACGCCAATCACAGAGAACTGACGTTTGCACCTGGAGATAAAGTAAAAATTTTTACACCAATCAGAAAAGTTGGTCGCAGCGAGAAGTTACTATTAAAGTGGTTCGGACCATACACTATAGCTGAGAAACAAGGGGAAGTCAATTATAAAATAGACAAAGGACGGGGAAAGTCAGATGTCGTACATGTAAGCCGAATCCTTCCTTATAATGATCCATGGACAGGGCAGGACACCATAGAAATAGAAGAAGATAACGAAAAAGCAGAAGAAGAGGATAACGAAGAAGAAGATGAAGTATACGAAGACGCGGAGGAAGCCTAGAAAAGGAATCCTAGAGGGGAAACCTGGAGGGAGACAAAAATAGACGTAGGTAAACAAAAAAAAAATATATACAATTATTATATTATTATACGTTTATACAATTATTATACATTAAATTATACATATACACAAATACGTAACACGTAAAGATAGTTACTAGGGATAACCGTATCAAAGTAGAAACCAAGTATAACTTTGACATAAAAAACCAATTTATACAAGGAAGTCAACGTTATACATACAGGGGACGGTACAAATATAGAAATAAACAAATTATTATATACACATTTTTATTTATTATAGATTATATGAAAATATTTATACTTAAGATATTAAGCTACCGATACTACATAAGATCTTTCTGTTGTTACATGTAACACCCACGACTCCACCAGTTGGCACAAGGACACCAGATCATCCGGCAACAAGTCAAGCATCAGGAACACCAGTAACCAAAAGGACATAGCCGGCTGGAAGTCAGACAAACTGGTGGATTGGGGATGAAAAATCAACAGACAGAAGAAGCAATATAAAATATATATGTATTATAAATTCAAAAATGTTGTAAAGCAAGCCTAGCATGTTCCTTAACATTGGGGTCCAATGTTTTTCAAAGGGGGGGCATGTCAACAAAATGGCGGCACCCAACTTTCACATGACTCGACCACTGTGCGTTGAGGTCGCGGACCACTGTGCCATCCAATGTCAAGGTTAATAGAACAAGACTCAGCACTTTCGGTGTATAAATACCCGAACATTGGATGGACAAGGCACCTTCGTCTTTCGACTTGGTCAACCTTCCCTATCCTGGAGCGGCAATAGCCAATACGGTCTACGCCAACTCTCCATCCCCCTTCCTGCCTACAACCCTATCCTGGAGCGGCAATAGCCAATACGGTCTACGCCAACTCTCCATCCTGCCAAACCCGTCGGGGCGCCAAGGCCACCCGACTGACCACGGTACCCGTCCTAGTTAACATCCCCTAGTAGGACTCCGCCACGTCCCCCAGATAAGGTCCCCCGGAACATGCTAAGCAGTCTCTGGGCTACTGGGTAAATCATTGTAGAATACTTGTCATTAATAAAAGGGTACTCTGTTTTTTAGACGAGCGTCTTATTTCCCACTCCACGCCCCCTCTAGGACCAAAACGGCACTAAGTCGTGACAATAATAACATACAGAAATAATTTGACTGAGAAAATAGGTGGTAACCTAAAAAGTGGCAATTTTTTGATATTCACCCACGTACTAGTTGGACATAAAGTATGTCTTACGTATGTACGCTATTGTACGTAGTACGTACATTTTACAAACTTGGTATGTAAATTTTCCACACAATTGTACGTCATAAAGACGTAAGACAAGTACATCTTATGTACGTACGATAACCGTATATTTTATGCACGTACATTTACTGTACTTGTTAAAGATGTACGCACACTTCGTGCTATGTACGTACTACATACGTAAGAAGTACGTTGTTTGTACCTACAATGGATAAATAATAACTACTGATAAAGTATCTACAATAATATATTACAATAAATTTATTGGTTAATATTTAGTAACATTCTATGTATATTGTGTATATATGAATGTATTAATATTTATCTGATACCCCGCGATTATTATTTGTTTCCCCATCGTTATCATTATTTTTCGCTTTTTGTTTATAATTTAGTAGATCGTAGGTCCTTCTTAGCAATCTGGCTATTTCCTGCTCTACCTCTTTTTTATTTCAGCTTTTTTCTGTTCTCAGAAGGGCATCTTAAATAAAAAAACTTTAATTACAACCCAGAAAAAATAATATTTTAAAGTATATACCAATACAAGTCAACAAAATAAAATAAGCCATATTTTAAAGAACCTTTAAGATGATGAAATACACTACACCTCTAGTTGAAAACGTCCAATTTCCGTTTCATCATTTAAATTAGTACTTACTTATTATAACTTTTGCAATTAAAAACTGCGAAAATTTTTTTTTCTGGTATCTTTTTAGTCTGGTGATTCTAAATAAATGCTCCCCTGCTTTGTTTAATAAAGCTTGCAAATTATTTCCTGCCAATATGCAGATTTTAGACTCCTAAAATGGTAAATTTACTTAAACATTATCAAAAATAAACATTCTTATTATAATAATACCTACCGTAAAGGGCTGTTGAGGTCTTATTCAATTATTAATTGAATTTTACCTTAAAATACATATTACAGGTATCTATATACCAAGTTTTACTATAATACTTTTTGGTGGTCAAATCTTACCAACTTTCTGAAATGTTCTGGTAGATTTAAGAAATCTTCAAGTGCCAGTAGATCTGCTTCACTATTACAAGTAACTTTTACTTGACTAAGCGCCCCGGACTAACAGTTTCAGTGGTATTGGTACCTTAAGGTTTTTTACTTGGAATGCCAAAAAAAACTTAACACATTTAGAGGAAAACGTCCTGGTAGAAATCGTCAATTCGATGAGAAAAATCGGCAATACAAAAAGAAGCCACACTTAGTCTTTCAAACTCAATAGTTTGGTTTGGTTAATTTAACTGCACAGAAAGACGTCCGAATAGTGTCGGATTTTTACGACGTAAGCAAGCGCGAAATTTATATCGGTAGCGGATAATAATAATTAACCTTACAACCACAGAACAAAAAAATGTCCAAGTTTGCAAAAGGTCTAATTTAATTATTTTTTATTAGTAATTTAGTTTTACATAAGGTAAAACATTGTTACATAATGTTAGAAAACATACCTACATAACAACGTATCATCCCAACCGTTTTTAAGACGTTGGTACATTTAAGGATGACACATTGTACGTACAATCAAGAATGGTCGTTGTACATACACAATATGTCAAAGAAAATACGTATTTAAAATGTACATTTCACTTACTGTACGTACGGGACATAAAACGAACACAATGAGTACGTATTTAGTACGTAGGATGTTTGTTGGGACGTATGTGTTGTTTCTTCTTGTCCTTCCTGTATAGTAACGAATGATTATGCAATTATTGTGCTAATTTCTTGAGCTTTAGGAATTTTTCCAAACTAAATAAAGAAATAATTCAATGGAACTAAAATTTATTTATCAAAAAGTTATCATATTATGATATCATTTAATATAGCGAGGTTAAGTTAAGTTAAATATAATATACTAATTAGGAAATTATTTCCTAGCCATCTGATTAAACCTTATACTATAAGGCCGTATTTGGCTAACACAGTTAGCGCTACAATACTAAATTGATTGCTTAAAACTACCAAGAAAGGAAGACCTTTCTGTTGGTAGGATGCTGCTACCTATGGACCGGTTTCGAACTTATTGGTTCTCGTCAGCATAGGGTAAGCGCAGACATACCTAACAACAGAAAGACCTCAAGTCTTTATAACCAGTTTTATCGTCCTGCTCAGGCAGTGAACGACAAGTGGCGCCATCTCTTAGAAGTTTTAAGCAATCAGGAGAGAGGCTTAAAACTTCTAAGAGATGGCGCCACTTGTCGTTCACTGCCTGAGCAGGACGATAAAACTGGTTATAAAGACTTGAGGTCTTTCTGTTGTTAGGTATGTCTGCGCTTACCCTATGCTGACGAGAACCAATAAGTTCGAAACCGGTCCATAGGTAGCAGCATCCTACCAACAGAAAGGTCTTCCTTTCTTGGTAGTTTTAAGCAATCAATTTAGTATTGTAGCGCTAACTGTGTTAGCCAAATACGGCCTTATAGTATAAGGTTTAATCAGATGGCTAGGAAATAATTTCCTAATTAGTATATTATATTTATTCTACTCCATCTGACAAGTAAGGATTTTTAAAGATTTTTAAGTTAAGTTAAGTTCTTAAATAAAATTGCACTACTTTAAACACGCGGGCTAGAGATATTTTTTTCTAATGGATGGACTAAGAAATGTCAATAGAAAAGTCTTATAGGATCAGGTTTTAAGGGTTAATAAAAGAAATTTAATTTATAAAAAATTATATGACGTTTCGACGAAATTTCATCATTTATTATTTTTTGAAATGCATACGCCACTGGAATTAATTCCCCTGACATCGCACAACCCGGATCGCTCCATATGCTGGTGCTGAGTCACTGACAGAAATTTTGGACATTGAGTACCTATGTAGTATTCATAGCTTTATGTTTTAACGTGTAGTCTGTTTTATAACCTCCAATGTTTCCCTTGAACTTTCCTTTCTTTCTTTAATATATCTCCAGTCTTCAAAATTTGTTTTTCCTCTTTGGCTCTTCTTTCCCTTTCCTTATGTTTTCTTTAAATTATTGCTCTTTTTCCTTTTATTAACTTAACTTTACAAATTCTTGGCCTTTCTCTACTACATAAATATTTTTTTTTCTTCTTCTTTTTGCTTAGCAAATATGGTTTTCCTAAATTGATTTTTGTCCAGCAGTTTATTTTTGAAAATTGAAATGATTTCTTGCTATGAGCTATTTTAGTGTTTTTCTTTTTATCTATTACGCATCATCTACAACTCGCACTACTATCTCTTCTTTTCTCATCATTTTGTGTTTTCCAAGTTTATCGAATAATTATTTATTATATTATATATTTTATCGCTAAGATGCAAAATCTGCCTAAATCTGTTTAGTTCCACAATGTAATGTCCAATCCAGGACGAACGAATATTGTTGTGGATCGGACATTCTGGACGAGACAATTTAAACATTTCTAAATTTCGCGCCGTAACTGTCATCATATTTAAAGGTTAGTTTTCAGGGAAAAACTCCACCAAATATTCCTTTTGTAGGATCGAGAATGTCCGAGATTGTTCTCCGGCAGCGCTATGTTAAGCGAATCTTGAAGAGTCTTGACACCAAGAAAGCCCAGAAGCCTGACGAAATTCCAGTAATCGTAATTAAGACATTCGCTGATGTATTGACACCGGTTTTTTAGGCTATTTAACATATCTTACAAAAAAGGAATATTTCCTTCTTGCTGGCAAACTGCGCGAGTGCAGCCGATACTAAAACAAGGCAAGAAGACCTTGCCAAACACTATCGTCCAGTTGCATTGCCTGCGGTTATATTATAAGCTATGGAGAAGGCTTCAACATTATTAGTGACCGGGAGTATGGATTCCTCGCTTATGTTACTCACTTTTGGAACAACCCAATAGAACATCATCGGGAGTCCCGGGCGATAGCACTGGATATTTCCAAGACCTTTGACCGAATATGGCATGAGGGGCTCCTAACTAAAGTGAGAGCATACGGAATGCTGGTTCAATTTTGTTAATTGCTGGCAAGCTTTCTTATAGATCGTTCTTTGCGTGGCTATGGACGGATTTCTTTCAAACATATTAAGCATCAACGCCGGAGTCCCTCAAGGTTCTATATTGTCGCCTCTTTTTAATATACATCAACGATGTTTTAAAAAAACCTAAAAGCCCTATATATAGCTTTGCTGATGACAGTACACTTGTTTCATCTTTTACTTTGGGTGTTCAAACATCGGCTACCACTGCACATCTCTCACATCTCAACAAAGACCTGGAAGAAATTCTGTCTTGGGGTGACAGTAACCAAGTAGAGTTTAACTCTAAAAAAAACCCTGGCGCCAGTTTTTTCTAAAGAAGGTAATGTTGATAAACCGGAAATAGTCATGGCGGGACACTCAATTCCCTTGGCTTCAATAATTTATTTATTGGGCGTCAATTAGGATAGTCATATGTCTTGGCATATGCGACCATTGCTAGGGCAGCCTCGCAGAATCTTGGGATACTTTTCCGAACTGTACACCCCAACAACTTTTGATGCTCTATAAAGCTATTTCGACTATCGCCGGAGTGCTGTTCGCATATTTACGGCTCTGCTTCTAAACATATCCTGAGATTACTAAATTCCATTTAATGAAGAGCCATTCGCTTGATCGGTGACGATGATCTGAAAAACAACCTGGAAAACCTTGAACATTAAAGGCAGATGGGCGACTTAAATCTATTATTACAAATATTTTTATGGCAAGTGCTCAAATGAGATTGCCCGCTTAATTCCAAAGCGGTAAATGGTAGAAATACATGACGAGCCACTGCAGCCCACCCGTATGTAGTTCAGCTTAGTGTCCCTCGAACGACACTGTTTAAAAATTCTTTTATCTGAAGAACACCATCACTCGCTGAGGCCGTGTTTCCCAACGATCCAAAAATTCAAAACCAACGTAAATCGTTTCATGCGCACACGCACCGCTCGCAGAGCGATATAAAGGAATAATCCTTCGGTGTTGTGCCTTATCATAAAAAAAATCATAAAACATTATAATTTTATTTAATATATAGTAAATAAATAAAGTATTTAAAACAGTATTTAAAAAATTCCATATTCAGCAGCGTGTAATAATATATCGCTTGTATTTTTCTTATACATTTCACTTTGATAAATCAATTGTATGTTTTCTCTCATAACATCACGGGCGTTTTCTCCAGCATTGATTTCATTAATTCGATCTTTGTGTATTAACTTTGCTTGCCAAAGCAATATTGCCATTAATATTCCCAGTAAACTATGTTTTCTCCACTCTGACTTTAAAACACTTAGAGGCAGAAGTTTGTCAGGATCGCTTCCCAGTTCACGAGAGAAAGCCGAAAAACTTTTATGATATATTTCCAAATATTCATCGAGTTTGTCGAAATCTTCTTTTGATGCTCCAGAATAAAAGAAATAAGACAAATCGTGTATTGGGGTACTGTCCCTGCACAATTGAAAGTCTATAAACTTGACATCTTTAACCATTCCATTTTCCTAAAAATAATTAAATATGTAAAATTATATCATAATTATTGCGCTTATTTATTAATCTCCTTATTGTAAAAATATTGTATGGCAGAAATTGTTGCCATATATTAAGTATTGAGACGGCCTTTTGACTTACTTTCTGCTGATATTTTTTATTACAGCAATTTTTAATTTGAACAATAAAAACTGCGAATCGATTACGATAGTAGAATTACTGACTGATTTCTTGTTGATGACGTATAAGCTGGCAACTTACTACCAGAGAGGTGCTTTACCTCATCAATTTCAAGTTAAATGTTAATTAAAAGAAATTATTTAGTCAAAATATTTCAGGTTAATAAATACTTTCCTGACTATAAAGTTTTTTACCTGTCTAAAACTATACTAATATAGTAAGCAATTATTAAAATATTCTCGTATATCATTGGCCTTGTGTTGATTGAAAATGAAATTGTACGTTACACATCCGGAAAGTATGTTAACAAGACTTGCATGCTTCCAAATTGCCTGCATCGTCCTGTAAAATAGTACTCTCAGGTATTGAATCAAAACATACTGCTTTTAAATAAGTGGAGTTAAAATTTTTCCTCCATAGGTACTTTTAAAATAACTTTAATAATTATTATTTATCAAATACTATAAATTATAATGCTGGCCATTTGGTTTTACCAGAGCCACAAACATACATAAGTACATACATACATAAATTATAAAAAATTAAAATTACAAAATGGGTAAAAAAAAACCTTTAGCACGTACAGGATGTCCAGTTTTCGTATGTTTTACGGGTTATCTGCGTTATTAGTAAAGATGAAGGTTGTGGTTTTCGCGGTACTGTGTTATTTTATTGAGAAACAAATGATGCCACAAACAGAATTTTCATAGCCCCCTTAGTTTTTTAGATACGGGGGTGTTTTTGAAAATTTTGCATTTTGGAACACCCCCTGTATCTCGATTACGCTGCAACTTATCAAAAAGGTAAACAATGAACTTGTTAGATTTTTTCACGTAGAATCCAGTGGCTGAGTTAGATTTTTTCTATGTTTAATTGTTTTCGAGAAAAAGAGCAAACTTGCATATTTTAAATGGGACACCCTATATATTTTTAGCTATTATGATTCAGTTTATCACAAGCTTTTTAAAAATATATAATACTTTATAGCTGTTTTGAATGTGAAGCTTAAAATTTACATTTTTCAACAAATTTACATTTTTTTAAACGGAACACTAAATAAATTTTAAGATTAAACAATTCAGATTGTCACAAGCTTCTCACAAATATAAAACACTAATTTTAAAAATATATACCTATAACAATAACTTTTATAAATATAAATAACAATTAACTCAGTTATGTTATACGTTCAAAAATTAAAAACTACAATTATTTGATGATTTAGAAAACTCTCATAAATATTGCTCAAACTGTTCTCCATTATGCCTAGGACATGTTTCACACATTGCTCTGATTCGCCTGCATTTAAAATAATAAAAGGCAGTGCCTGTAACTCCCTAAAGGCTCTTTCAGTGGCTTCTCTTAAATCTGTCATCGTTTGGTACTGGACGGTATACATTTTATTTTTTAGGTAGCCCCACAAAAAAAATCCAAAACCGTTAAATTGGGTGACCTGGGTGGCCATCTTACAGGTCAATGTGTTCCAATCCAGCGGTCAGGAAAATTATTGTTAAGATATGCTCTTACAATTTGAGCATTGTGAGCGGGAGCTCCGTCCTCTTGCAAATATAAGCTATTAAGATGAGCTAGGGGCACATTCTCTACTATTTCGGGCACAATGTTTTCCAAAATTTCTAAATATTTATTTGCAGCTAGACCGCCTTCAAATATATTATATAAAATTTTAAGTATGAATCATGAAACGATCTGCCTTGCCGTTCCCGTGGAAATATAACATGTTGATTTTCCTGGCACCAAAACATAGTATTTTGCCGATTAAATATACCGGAACTGGTAAAATGACTCTCATCAGACCATATAATCGCTCTTTCAAAATGATTTTCTCTATTTACATTTTGTAGATACCAATTACAAAACTCTACGCGGCGCTCTGCGTCACCGAGATGTAAGTTTTGTACGACATGAAATTTGTATGGCTTAAACTTGTGTTTTTTTAGAATATTTTGAACCCTTGATTTTGTAACAGGTTCCACTGTTCTACAAGAACTACTGTGATTTGTTTCAATTGAAGCCAAAACGTTTACTTCATCAATGTCCTGGTTTTCCTTATTGTAAATACTAGGTCGGGGTTTGGAAAATGACTTAAGTTTGATGTTATTTTTAAAAATATTCTTTTATCCGGCTGTCTTCTTTCTGGGAATCTGCGAATATTATTACGTTTTTATAAATTTTAAAATATGATTAAAAATATAAAAAGATGCCCATACCTGTTAAAATAAACTTCTAATGCTTCATCCGAATTTTTGTTACACTGAATATAACAAACAAACATATCGTACTTTTCATAATTCTCGAATTTTGCATTCGCGGCCATAATTAAGAAAAAAACTGCTATTTATTGAAACTGAATAGAAATAAAGAACAGAAAATGGATAACCTATCCTGACAGTAAATAAAGATTTTTTTAGATAACAAGCCTGTCATCTTTTGTTTTCCTAAATACCGTCAGGCCTACTAAAAAAAAATGTAAATTTGTTGAAAAATGTAAATTTTGAGCTTCACATTGAAAACAGCTATAAAGTCTTATATATTTTTAAAAAGCTTGTGATAAACTAAATCATGTGTCTCAAAATGCAAAATTTTCAAAAACACCCCGTATCTAAAAAACTAAGGGGGCTATGAAAATTCTGTTTGTGGCATCATTTGTTTCTCAAAAAAGTAACACAGGGCCGCGAAAACCGCAACCTTCTATCTTTACTAATAACGCAGATAACTCGTAAAACATACGAAAACTGGACACCCTGTAAAGTAGAAAATTTGCAGCAATTATTTAAAAAATAACTTCTGAAATAATTATCATCATTGATATAAATTTTAATAACAAAGAGAAATATTATGAAATAAATGTTGTTAGTCACGCCAGTTGCAATACTTCAATAATTGTAAAAAAAATATATAAAAAAGAATTACAATAGAAAGTACTGAATTTATTATTAGACTTCACACCCACATGTATATGGAACTATAAAATCGGTGCCATCCCGAATGTTGTAGCTTACATTCTTCCATACATTCCATTATGCAAAAACGCTTACCGCGTGTCATGTTTGTTTTGACATATCTACGGGGTGGCCAGGATAAGAATGGGACAGCATTGGAATCTTGGAAACGGTAGGAATTAGAATGTTGGTTAAATTAGGAAAAAGTTGCACAATTTAAATACCTTTTACATGGTGTTTGCAAAATTAAACTATCTTTAACCGATTTCGATATTTTTTAAAAAAATTATTTTGTGGTGTATTATTTTTTATTTATTTGTTGCATTATTTTAACAGATATAAAAGAATGAAAAATACTTCTTTATTGTCACTTTTTAAGCTGAATAAGATAGCGTGTACAGATTTTCAGTACGACGTTTCGTTTTCGAAAAAACATCCTCAACTTTCCTTTTTTAAATACAGTCCTGTGTTTTTTTTTAATCGAAGGCTATTTTGAACTCTAAAATAACTGATGTACCACTTACATTGGTTTAAACATATTTTCAGCTTTTTAGCTATCGTTTAAAAATATTCAAGAAAAATCTCCATAGTTCGGCACTGAATGCTCGAAAAACATTTATTAACATAATACCAAATTAGAACTTAATGACGAACAGTGTTCAAACAAATTGCCATTATTTTCTAAGCATAGGTAACATCGTCTAACTGTGGAATTCAAAACATTGTTAAGTACATCTGGAGTAATCGTTTGAAATGCTTCTAAAACCAGTTGACGCAATTCTTCCTCCGTTTAAAAATTACGTTGGTGCACATAGTTTTTGATGTACCCCCAGAGATAAAAGTCCAAAGGAGTTAGATCAGGCGATCGTGCAGGCCAAGAAACAGCTGAATGCGTACCTATCCATCTGTCAGGAAATCTATCTGTTAAATATTCTTGGGCAATTCTCGAATTATGAGCGAGGGCCCCATCTTGTTGAAACCAAAAGTTATTGATTTCTGCTAGTGGTAAGTTGTTATCGAACCATTCTTCCAAATTATGCTGCAGTTAATTTCGATACCGCTCCGAATTTAGTGTTTCGTGGTAAAAAATTGGCCCAATTATCTTTGTTCCGAAAATTCCTACCCACATGTTGAAACCAAAACGATGTTGGTGTCTAGCTATTTTGTACAACCGTGGATTTTCTGTAGACCAATAATGCGTATTTCTTCTGTTACAGATTCCGTTGTTGGTTATCATACTTTCATCAGAAAATAAAATTTTATTGACGAGATTTTCGTCGTTTTGACATTGCCTAGTGTACCATTCGCAAAATACCCTTCGCCTTATGTCGTCTCCCGGTTTTAGTCCTTGGCAGATTCGAAATTTGTACGGGTGATATTTGTTCTTACGCAAAATAAAATGTGCCGTAGATTTTGGTGTTCCACTTACTTTCTCAATGTTTCTAACTCCGTTACAGCTAATGCCACATTATTTTTAATTTCCTCATTACATGGTTTGTTTCTAGTAACAACTGCTTTATTAAATGACCCATACTGCAATAAATTGACAACAATTCTTCCAAACATCTTTTTATTTGGTTGTAATTTCTCTGGGTAATTACTTAAATATATTTGCTCAGCTTCTCGAGTATTTCTATGGCATAAAATGTAACACTCTAACACATCAAACTTTTCCTCAAAAAAGAAATGTACAACCATTTTTAAACGAAGCGAAAGACCTCGTACCTAATTAAATTTTGTATTTATGACAGAAGTAAGTTGTCAAGAAAGACGAACGTTTGTTTCAAAGCCCACTATGTTTATTGTACGGTCTTATGATATGAGGAGTTTATTCGTTACATAATAAAAATCATTGATAGAGAAAAAGCTGAAAATTTGTTCAAGTGATAGATCAGTTATTTTAGAGTTCAAAATAGCCTTCGATTAAAAAAAAAAAGAACACAGGACCGTATTTAAAAAAAGAAAGTTGAGGATGTTTTTTCGAAAACGTCGTACTGAAAATCTGTAAAAGCCATTTTGTTCAGCTTAAAAAGGGACAATGAAAAAGTATTTTTTAATTCTTTTATATCTGTTAAAATAATGCAACAAATAAATAAAAAATTTACAGTCCTTTACAAAGATGCAACCGGGGAAGACATTGAAAATGCCGAAGCAGAGTGCAACGCTTGTGACTATTGTGAGATTTGAGATCTGCGAAAACTCATAGATTTGAATGTAATATTTAGGTAGTTGATATAAGTTTTATTGATTCATAATATAAAAAATAGTAAAATAAAGGTTATAAACTCGAACGCGCCTCTAAGGTATGGTTTCGCTGGAGCAGTCAGCGGCCGCGGCTGGCGTTCGCGATTGGTAGCTCGTTACTGGTTTAATGCGATTTGTATGTACACGGTTTCACTGCCGCAGCTCAGCGACACAGCGTTCGCCGTCAATTGCAGCGGCTGCGTTCGGACTGCTAGAGAGACCAGTCCAGCGCCGATCGTTCAGCAGAATGCCACCGTTCTCGGCAATTGCTGACGAGTGTTTGATAGAGGAGGTGCAAAAGTAGTCCCCTTTATACAACTACGAGAACGAAAATTACAAAAATGTTGTAATGAAAAAAAATTCATGAAAAAAAGTGGCAGCAAGTGTAGGGAAGAATGGTAAAGTGTACAAAACCATTTTGTTTATTTTTCAGCATTACATTACAAAGTATATAATTAGGGTAGACTGGGGCAAGTGCGAAGCCCTTTTTAATAGTTCAAGTTTATTTCCTTCCTACTTTAAATATACAATATTTATAAAAATGTCTTTGTAAGAAAGTAATAGTTTAATATGTTTACTTTTCATACTGCATAGGGCACACATGAATTATTTTTGAGATCTTGAGAATTGAGTGATTATTTTTTTTTTGATTATTTATTCTGAAAAATAATAAGTAATCCAAAATAACACTCAAAAAAGTCCTAATAACAAGAATAATATTTTTATAAACGTATTTATCCGTTCAAAACCCAATGTTTGGCTTTAATCTCTAAAACAGTAGGAATTATTCCCAAGGAGAAACTAAAACAGAAAAGAAACTTAAAGTTTAAAAATTCGAGTAATTTTATGGAACTTGTTAAATATTGTATCCCGCAAATTTCACATTAAAATGAAAACCTCCTCGGCGTGTAACTACCGGTTCAGGTAAACGAGTCACTATATCGTCTAGCTGTACTACATTGACATCATTGGTGAGTGGCCATAAAAAATTATCTTTTAATTTTCTAGTAAACTTGATTTCAAAGCCGTTGTCAACAGTATTTACCTGGCCAATGAAATGTTTGTTTGCTTTTGGTAATGTGTATTTAACCAGTACCCAGTCTCCAATGGAAATATTGTCTTTGTTTATTTCAGGATCTTCGCAATGCGATTCTAAAGTGAAACTTTGATCCGATTCCATAAAAGGTACACTTTCATTATCTGATTCACTGGAGCTGGATTCAAATTGATACGGACTTGGCCGACTTTGTTTACTCTTTCGGTCAATTTTCATAGCTGGTTTAGATATAGTAGATGAACTTGGAGAGAGTTTTTACTGACTACTTGCGATAGTACCTGCAATGGTTTGGCCACCTTGAATTAAGCGCTTTCGTTTCCTTGGATTAGAAGAAGGACTCTGTCGGAGCGAATCAAGTAGTAGATCATCAAAACTTGTCTTTTTTTCTTGCCGATTTTCGGTTGTAGCTGATAATACAACTTCAGTTATAGGATCCTGATAATTATTGAGTATATTTTGTTCATTTTGATCAGAGCTGACAATTACTTTGAGATTGGTGGCACTATTGAGATGCTGATGAAGGAGCTGTAAGTAATTCTGCATTAGATGCTAGTTTCATTTTTAAGTGAGGCGCCAGATGTAGAAGGCTTTACTGTTTTTAACATTGACTGTTCGAAAGTAGCGGTTTTTTCTGTTACATTCGGTGCTACAGCATTCCTTTCAATATCAATGCGTCCTGGCCTCGGTTATAAATCTGTTACAGACCTTGATTTTTCAAGTGTTCCTCCCATCTTTTTAGGGCATCGATGTCATACTTCTCTTTAGGAATAACATGTCTATTAAATGGAACAATACCACTCTTTCTGAATCCTGTTTTTATGATTCCGGAATCTACTTCAGCCCAGGTTTTCACTAGCAATGTGGCGAATTCCCTTTTTGGTAGTCGTTGTCCCTGATGACGTCTTTGCCATGTTATTACTTCCCTCTCCCATATTGCCTTAAAGGATCTAAACACACTCAAATCGAGAGGTTGAAGTAAATGACTTGTATGGGCTGGCAGTTTAAGTATATGAATATTTTCTTCTCTTGCGGCTTGAATTAATAAGCAATCCACATGCGAGACATGCCCATCATATATAACAATAATTGGTGCCTGATCACGAACCAAAGGAATAAAGGTCTTTAGAAAGTAATTTCTAAATATTTCGGAGGTCATCCATCCATTGGCGCTGGCTGCATATACGGTGTCTTTGAAGAGGTCTTCATTTCTTTCTGAATTCCAGGAACTCCATACATTATTGCCTTTAAATATTATCAATGGTGGCAATTTTCTACCACTAGCACTTGCTCCTGCCAGGACGGTTATATATTCTCTGCCCGCTTCAGCAATAATTCTTGAAGAGGGTTTGCCTTTAGCGCCAACAATTTTAAGACGAGAAGGATCTCTACACAGTGAAGTCTCGTCTAAATTGTAAATCCATTCAGGACGATCCTGAAGACCCAACTCCAATATAGCTTTTTCCAATAAAACAAAATATTGGTCTATTATGAATGGGTCCGTAGATTTCTTTCTGCTGTACTCTAAGCTTTGTGGTTTTTTTCATACTCAAAAAGTGCCGTTGTTTAAACTTTATTAGCCAGTCTGTGCCTGGCATATTGTTCTTAAAAGGATTGGAAATATTATTTAAAGTTACAAAGTCATCTTGCCAAGAACGTATTGGAGGTCGGCCCTGTGTCTTGCTTTTTTCGTCACGGCGGCCAGTTACTCTAAAGTAGATTGTAATGTATGGGATTCTGAATTCGGTACTAGCCATCGACATGGTTAATTGACCTTGATTGACGGCATTTACTGCAGCATTTAACTGCTCCTCCCCATAGGCAGCCTTATCGGACTTTCTTCTATAATTTCGTACCATGACGCCAACTCTCTGTAAAGAATAAAAGCTTCAAGTGTCAGTGCCAACGAACTTTAGCATTCCCAGGAAAATGGGGCAAGTGTAAACTAACCTTTACACTTGCCCCATTACAATTTTCACACATGCCCCACATTATGTTTTTTATGGGGGAAGTGCAAGCCTGTTCGTGAGTAAACACCGCTTTTAGATTTGGTCGGTATACAGGGTGATTCACGGTGGATGGAACATTAGACGTTTCTGACGAACCAGTAAAGGAATCGTTGCGAAAATTTGGTTGCTTACATAAACGGATATGCTCTACCCATCTAAAATATTTTTAATAATACAGTGATGCCGCTTCCACACAAAAATAATAGTAACTTTGATTTTTCAAATGGAACACCCTATATTTTATTTTATTTTCGAAACACCCATTACTTTTCTTACAATTTTTGTTAACTCTATTCTACACTTATCTCTTACCATTTCTAAGATATAAATTAATTTCCGTTTTTTTTGGCCGAAAACTTCACTTTTAAAAATGCTGATAATTTTGAACTCTAAAATACTGAAACCCTAAATTTGGAAAATAGTTAACTAATACCATAGGGCTCTTTGCCCTACCCTCAAATCTTAGTTGCAATATACAGGGTGGTTAAAAAATACACTTATTCTGGTAACTTGAAAAAGTGACCATAAGTCCTTTTTTTGAAATGTAACACCCTGTATATTATTACGTATTTGAAAAGCTGCTGAAATTTCTCCTAATTCTTGTATATTTATACCTGTACCTAACTAACTCGTTTAACCATTTTTTTGACGTATTAAGCATGATTTGTAAAATTTTCTATACAATTCAATTTTCATTCGGTTATTAGTAAGTTAGCCATGACAAAAACAATGATGTTGACTTATGTTACTATGGTTATCGTTTTGACATTTCATTAAGTTTAGATACAAGATAGTTACAGTACAAGACAGTTTAAAATCATGGAAGAAACCTATACAAATGCAGTTCTTATGAATTTATTTATTTTATTTGGACAATGTGATAGAATTATCACCAGGACATGTATAAAGTTTAGCGAAATGTACCCTAATTTACAGCCAATGTATCTCAGAAAATTCATAAGGATCCAGAATAATTTTATTAAATGTTAACTAGTGAAATAATAAAAGACTACTAAAATTATAACTAATAAAATGCTATTTTAACAAATGTTCAAAACGCTGGCCGTTTACATCCAAACACTTTAATATGCGGGTGTTGACTGCATTTATCGTTGCAGATCTAATTTCGGTTGGGTTTAGATCTCTAAATACTTGAGTGACTCGAAGTAGCAGCTCTTCTTTAGAATTTACGGGTGATTTGTAAACTTTTTCTTTGAACATGCCCCACAAGTAAAAATCCAATGGATTGAGATCGGGTGACCTTGGAGGCCAATTCCAAGGTCCCAAACGTCTTATCCAACGATCGTCAAAAATCCTATCAAGTTCTGCACTAACTTCCCTAGTGCAATGTGCAGGAGCTCCATCAAGTTGATACCAACAGCTTCGATAATCTGCAAGTGGCAGATTATCTACAAAATTTTCGACATCTGTCCTCAAAATATTAACATAGTTTCTCGAATTTAATGACTCCTCGTATATTACATAATTTAATTGATTATCCATTAACATGCAAAAAACATTAAAACTAAATTTTTCTTGAAATCCGGCTTCTTTTGTTACATGCGGATTTTCTCTGGACCAGAAATGACTATTTCGTCTATTAAAAATCCCTTCCCTTGAAAATTTTGATTCATCGGTCCAAATTATCCTATTTAAAAAATTTGGATCTTCTTGAGTGCGCACCAATATCATTTCACAAAATTGTACTCTCTGTTGAGGATCTTGAGGCTTCATGGCTTGAACTTTTGTAAACTTGTAATCATGCATGTTATGTTTTACTAAAATTCTTTGAACTGATGAATATGTTATACCTAAATCGTATTGAGCACATCGTATTGAAGATTGGGGAAATACATGAAAATATGCCAAAACATTAATCTCGTTTTCTTCGTTAGAAGTCACGGGTCGAGGCAAGTTTCTTGGCGCTTTTAAAGCTGAACCCAAGGCAGTAAAATTGTTCTGGATCCTTATGAATTTTCTGAGATACATTGGCTGTAAATTAGGGTACATTTCGTTAAACTTTATACATGTCCTGGTGATAATTCTATCACATTGTCCAAATAAAATAAATAAATTCATAAGAACCGCATTTGTATAGGTTTCTTCCATGATTTTAAACTGTCTTGTACTGTAACTATCTTGTATCTAAACTTAATGAAATGTCAAAACGATAACCATAGTAACATAAGTCAACATCATTGTTTTTGTCATGGCTAACTTACTAATAACCGAATGAAAATTGAATTGTATAGAAAATTTTACAAATCATGCTTAGTACGTCAAAAAAATGGTTAAACGAGTTAGTTAGGTACAGGTATGATTATACAAGAATTAGGAGAAATTTCAGCAGCTTTTCAAATACGTAATAATATACAGGGTGTTAGATTTCAAAAAAAGGACTTATGGTCACTTTTTCAAGTTACCAGAATAAGTGTATTTTTTAACCACCCTGTATATTGCAACTAAGATTTGAGGGTAGGGCAAAGAGCCCTATGGTATTAGTTAACTATTTACCAAATTTCAGGGTTTCAGTATTTTAGAGTTCAAAATTATCAGCATTTTTAAAAGTGAAGTTTTCGGCCAAAAAAAACGGAAATTAATTTATATCTTAGAAACGGTAAGAGATAAGTGTAGAATAGAATTAACAAAAATTGTAAGAAAAGTAATGGGTGTTTCGAAAATAAAATAAAATATAGGGTGTTCCATTTGAAAAATCAAAGTTACTATTATTTTTGTGTGGAAGCGGCATCACTGTATTGTTAAAAATATTTTAGATGGGTAGAGCATGTCCGTTTATGTAAGCAACCAAATTTTCGCAACGATTCCTTTACTGGTTCGTCAGAAACGTCTAATGTTCCATCCACCGTGAATCACCCTATATAGGATTTTAAAGCTACAACAATTGACTAAACACAAGGAAATGCAATAAAACTAAAAGTATATTATAAGTTTTTACCTTTGACCAATTTTTTATGGAGATATCACACACTATTCAACGGACCGATTCGGAGATTATGTTACAAATGACTACTCAGGAAGACAAAAACACCTGGTAACTCGCCGGGAGTGGATAATTCAACAGTGCTAATGTATAGTTAGTTGCCTCGGACCACACAGACAAGTAAACTTTCAATATTGCCTGATTGGCGCTCTGATTTTCCACTTACACCAGTTTTACACTTGCCCCAGTCTACCCTATACCATATTCAAATCCAACATTATGCATACGAAGGACACATTGATCAGTACTTAATGACAACCGTAACTCTATTTCGATTGGTCAAGCGGCAATAAAACTTAAAGGCCCTGGGCGACAGAGTTGTAATTAGTTTACCGGTGATTTTCGCATTATTGCATTGTATCGTTTCGTGTTATTGTTTGTTGTCAATATTTTGATATAAATATTTGTGTCTTTGACCATGTATTTGAATGTATACAGGGTGTTTCAGAAGTACTAACCTAAACCAACCTGAACATGTGTCCGGAGTTGCCCGTGTTTTTGATGTACAGGGTGCGTAAGATTTTTAAAAAAATGTTTTTTTTTATTATTTTTGTAAATATCCTTTTCTCGATTTTATTGAAATTTGGTACCGTCATTCATAATGATAAGAGGCTTAATTAGCCCTAACTAGATCAAATTTATTAAGTCCAGTGGCGTCCCGGGAAACACTTCAACAGATATTATTGACAAAAAATGTACGCCACTGACTTTTTTCTAATTTTGATATTTTTTCCGGATATACCAACTAATGATACAATTTTAAAATGTTTTGATACTTTGACGTTTTATCCAAATTGATTTGTTTACTTGGTATGCTGCAGCTCTTATTTAAATATGGTATAGCATAAATTCAAGTGTTAATATGACGCTTGTCGAAATGGAGGAATTTGGGCTAACATCTCCTCTTCATCTTCTTCCTCCAACAACAGCATGCAACTAATGTTATCGGCGTTCATTATAAATCATACATACATACGCTTGCACTACGAAATATGAATATGATCTGAAGCGGGCTGCTCCAGCTACGCCAGCCAAACCACCCTGCGACGACGGCCAATTGCTACGCTCGATTCTCGATCGCGAACGCCAAACGCACCCGCTGCCGCTGACTGCTTCAGCGAAACCATACGATTACTCCCGACTTGGTCTGATCCCGATCATTTTAATGTGGTGTGACGTCAGGGACAAATGCAACACAAGAATTTCGAATTCGGTACCCATACTTACGTGCCCGTGCGATAATATAAACATTTTCAATGTTAAAATAATAAGTACAGCAAAAAATATTTTTTTTTTAAATATCGAAATCGGTTAAAGATAGTTTAATTTTGCAAACACCATGTAAAAGGTATTTAAATTGTGCAACTTTTTCCTAATTTAACCAACATTCTAATTCCTACCGTTTTCAAGATTCCAATGCTATCCCATTCTTATCTTGGACACACTGTATATTCAAATCTGAGCCACTCTCGTTTTGAGAATGAGCTTTCCACTGTGCGTAGTGACTTCGTTCATCTCTCCGAATTTAAGCCTAGTTACGAAAATGTACACAGGGTGGTCAAGCGAGGATCGGGTGGAAAACTAAACAAAATCTAAAGAACTTCGACAAAATGTTATACACATATGTGTAGCTACATAAAGAATGGAATAAATTCGTTATTTTACAATCCGATGAATTAGGAAAATTTTTCGGGCACATAAATACCAGTATACTAATTTTTAATAAGTAGTTGCACATATCTGGATATAAAAATTGCTAATATTTTATTCAGATTTGTAACCTTCAAACAGAGCAATGTTTAAGATCTAAAGTTGATGGATTCGTAGTTACAGGTGTAAAAGTGTAAAAAACTGTGTTTTTTTTTTTTAATTTAAGGTTAACTCGACCTAACCAACAGTTTCCTTTAAGATAGGCACCCCAGTAATATTGAAATCACTCTTTATTTGCTGTTTTATAAATATCGTATTTAGATAATAATATTTTACTGAGATGTAATAACATTGAACTTTTTTCAAAAAAAGCATCCCAATTGCCATTAATAATTGGAAAGAAATTAATAATATACGACATTTTCCATTTAAAATACCCATATGTGGAATTAAATGTAGGTCCATTCCTTAAACTTTTATTTAAAAGGTTTTTCTTAATCTTACGTAGCAAGCTGTCTAAGTATATCGAATAATGGTGGATTTCTACAGACAATTAACATAAAACAAAAGTGAAATAAAAGATTAGTTTACACATCCCTGGTAAGATATTTATATAGACAAATAACATAAAATCAAAATAAGAAATCAAGAATTTCAAGTTGGCTATCTTTCAACTTTTATTTTATTTTAGGTGAAATCTGATTTGATTTTCAGGTTTTTGGGTTTTTGTGGATAGAGTTGTGAAATATTATTATCTGCTTTTAATCTTTGTTTGCGTAGACACTATTGGATTTGAAAGCGTATATTTACTTGAATTTCTACTTCTAAAATTTGCAAAAATACCTACACGCGGATGTGCCGACAGTCCTTATTTTATTTTGCTTTATAAATGATAAGTGAACTCCATTATTTAATTCCTTATCCATTTAAGAAAGCGCTTTTTTGCCAAGAAGAAAAGTTATCAGTGTGCAAACAAAAAAAATACAAAGTTCCCACTGTAATAAGTTCCCTAACATAGCAAGACTTTAATAGACAGGAAAAAGAGAAAAAAGAAATACTGGAGAAAGACAAATAAGAAAAAAAACTAAAAAGAGAAGAGACAACTTGAAAAGGAAAAAAGAAATCAGATAAAAAAGCGGTGTTTGGAATCGTTGGAAACATCAGAAGAATCAGGAGAGGAAGTAAGAACTTTATGGAATCCGACAATTATCCTCGGTATGAGGAGAAATAACCAGAATATGAGCAGATAATGACATAAGTGTCATGACATTAAAGTGCCTAGACACGACTAAAAAACAAAAAACCTTTGTCACTGACGATAAGGACATCCTTTATCAATTCTGATCAAATTGTTGGACTGTTAAACTCTCCCAAAATTGTATCTGCAGGGGGAAGGGTAAGATATGTATTTAATAAACCTATACTGGAAATTAATGAAAAATGATGTTTTTATTATAATTCATAAGTTTGATTATACATATTATGTACTATTTTAAAAAAATATATCCAAACAACGGCAAAATAATAATTATTGTTTTTGTTTTTTCTTCATTTCTGAAAATGTTTCTTTCTAATTCAAAAATACTAGAAACAACTTGTTGAATCCTAAATACATGGCTGGCGGGTACAGGTTCACTTTGTGTCAGATAATGGTTCACTCCTCATATTGACGAGTCAGCTTTAGGTGCAGATGTAAGTTTTCTCAAAATAATATTTGCAAATTTTAGGAAGCTGTTCTTGAATATTCTAATAATAAAAATGTATTGGCCCGTGTATTATTGTTTTATTTAACAAATATGTTATGCATACTTTTGTAAATCATAGACATAATTTACGAAAAAGAGTGTCAACCTGTCAGCTACTGGTGCCTCTACCTTATGTCTGTCGTGGTTAATTAATCTCTTGTTGAATTTTTATAGTATAATACGTTACAAAACCGAAAAGTACTATTTTAGAGGACGAGGTAGGCAATTTCCAGGGCGAGCCGCCAAGCGAGTCCTGTTAACGCACTTTCCGGATGTGTAATCTTATGACATATCATTTTGATGTTACGTTATTTGTCTATAATAAATTCACCATAACCATGTACGAATAGAGGATCTTTCCTCAAGAATAAACAGCTTGTGCTGTTGAAGGTAGAAAAATTACGTTTCAACTTAAAGTTGCAGAAATAGACCTAGATCGCCAGAAACGCCTATAAAATATGGGCTGCATATTTTCATTCATTTCATAATATTAAAGTACAAGGGTTGCTTTTCCTTCCTGCCAGATCCATCAACAGACGCGTTGTACCGTATCACAACTAATCAGTATAACTAGGATCTGGCAAAAGGAAAAAGCACGAAACCTAGCAAAGATGATACATTCTTGGTTTTAATGGACGATCTTTCTACCCATTTCCACTGGGTTACTGATAATTTTTGGTTGAAGATCGGGATTAACGTGACATTTGTTTTTTCGGACCACCAAAAAATTAATGTGGTTGGTGTGTAAAATTCAAGCTACAAAATAAGATCTTGCAAGCCAATATTGCAGATCTATTTAAGGACCCCTATAACAGGGTAGCAACGCTGAGAAAAGGGGTGAGGGCTTTTTATGTGACTGGAATATTCTTGTTTAATCATTTTGTTCATAACGATGATGCATTCACTTGTATCTTAGCTGTGGATATTACATCTTCTATACGCCAGAACTTACATCTAGAGCTAAGGGGGCGTTAACAAATAATTCTCGTTCACGAGAAAATCGGAAGCAAATGCATTCTCCTGTCGGTAGACCATCTGGACTGTCCTTAGCAAAGTAGTTCAATCCGAAATATAGACCTAAACGGCTTTCTACGTCGACTCAGGTTATTGTCCCGGCTCAGATGTAGAGAAAGTATTGGAATGAACTGACTGACGGTTAAGATATGACTGTGCAACTCAAAAAAGGGAACACTAGTAGTGATGCGGACTTTATACCAATGCCCGTAGTGAAGAGTAGAGGTGAGACACGTAAAACCCAAGTCAACAGAACCAGTCAAAGAAAAACTAGAAAAGAAGAAGGAAGCGACGCCTATGATTTTAAAGTTTTATGAAATTAAAAATACCCTACTCTTTACTAGGTATACAGCAGTGAAATGCTACCTGCCTGAGTCGTTTATGGAAAGTTATAAATATAATCAATTTTTTTACAACAAGCAAAATTTTATATTGTATTTATTCCATTTCTATGCAACTAACCCTGAAATATCCGGATATGCCTCATATCTGAATCGGCCCTATCCTACAGACCCACATATAGGTAATTTTTCGAACATAAACTCACCATCTGTTTAAAAAGCAAATTATTTGACCAGCAGTCTCCATGCACTAATGCAGAGTTTTGTCCGTCATATACAGCAATACTTCTATAAAGCTCAGTAACGTTTTCTGTGTAAGGCTTAATTTTTTTGGAGGTCTCCATATTTATTTCCTTAAGTGCTTCATACGCAGCCTTAAAATTATTTTCTATTGATTCCGTAAATCCTTTAATTTTTCCAAACAAAACATATATATCTCTTATAGGTCGCACGAGTTCTTTATATTTTTCTATATTTTGTTCTTTAAATGCGAACGTAAGTGCATGGAACTGACCATACCTCTCAAAAATCGTTCTTAAAATGCCTTTATCTATTGTCTCTGATTTTTCTATTAAATCGTACTTTTTAATTTTAAGATTTTCCATACATACGTACTGTTCACCTGGTTCATTACTTCCACAGTAAAATTTGGCAATATTTGTAAACGGACTTTCCACACCTTTTTCTTGTTGAAATTTGTTTAGTTCCGGCCATATGCTCGAGTAAAATTCATTTTCATTAAAATATACATCGTTCCCAAGATCTCCGGAATTGCTGGGCATTTTCTTAATGAACGAGTGAACTACCTCGCCAGTATCTTTATCTTTAATATATCCCGCAAAAGACTCACTGAGAAATCCATCACCTCTTAAGGCTTCTTCATCAAGTTGCACTTCATAGTTTTTGATATTGTTGATATCGGCAGTTTTCTCCAAAATTAACTTTAATTTTTCAATCGAAGACATGTTATTAGCTTCACTATTCACTACTAGTCGATTGATGCCAATGCAAATAATTATTATATGAAGCCTACTTTTAAATTATCTAGTTAAGCGGTCTTTACATTATATATATTTAATATTGTTTAGTTATCACAGAAAAATCTACGGAAAGCTTACATTTTCAATGAGTTTGTGCATTTCTTTTTTTTAATAGATAACCGCTGGAGATGTTATTGTGAATTACGAGTCATGGATTAATTGTTTAATGCTAACAGCATACAGGGATCCTCCAAAAAGAAAATCTTGCTTTCTAAAATGGTACCAAATTTTTGCCATTATTGGCGATAAGGCTGCTGTTACTGTCAACGGGTTTAAAACAAGTTTTTTAATTCGTTTAATTATTCTTCTAATCTAATCATTTTGTGGTTGAAAATTTTTAAAATAGCAGACCCAGACTTCAACATATCGAAATACTTAAAATATTTTCTAAAGTTACGTCCTAATAATTATTTTTATTTTATATACCTTTTTCTTTTTTCCTTATCAGCATATTTTATGATATTCGAAAACTGTGTTGTAAGATAATTTAATTGCGCCTTGTAAAACGATTTCGTTGTCACCCGGTATGCCCTGCTCAGTGACGAAGCAAAATTTGCCGTATTTGTCTAAGGTAGTAAGATACGAAAATACTATTTCAGATTGCAGAGACCTTATTCTTCACCCGAAAATCAACGAAAAGTGATGCGTGCGACTCGGACGCGAGTAATATTTAATAATTTGATATTCGACACCTAAAGCCAACGCACGCAACAAAAACGTATCTCAACCACGTATAGCTTAACAAATCGGGGTTACGTCTAGAAACGTTGTTCCGTAAAAAAGTCTTAAAGCACCGGCATCGCCTCTTTTACAAACGTAAACGCAACCAATTTTGCAGTCGTTTCTAACCAAAGTTTTTCTCGTGGTTTTTATAAAATGGATGCAATAATTGATGATATAATTTTTAATAACGATGATGATATTAAAGATGACAATTTGGATGACCTGATTGTAAATCATATATTACATGATAAAGCACTCCTGGGCAACAGAGCAGCCCTATACGGGGTTTTTCACTTCAATGCCCTAAATAACACCCAGTGTTTATCTCTGTTTTAATTAAAAAAAAAAACATGTACAGCCGCTGAGAGTAACATGTGTTAAATTTCCTTGAATGATCCCCCATCTTGAGGGCTCCTCATAGGGGTTTTGTCCCGCAACCTGTCTTAATAAATATAAATCGTCATCATTAGTAAAATGTATTGGTTTTCTGATCGATACTTTTTGTTTCAGATTATGTCTCTCCATGTTTACATCTATTTTTAAAATGAGATACGCGTTGCGTTAACGAGATACGTGAACGCAGGATCCCGTAGCGATACGTTCGACGTATCACGTATACCTATCCGTATCGTCTGTGCGCAGTCGCAGATCGATACGTATAGGTATACGTGTTGATAACTGGCCGTTCTTTAAGTGTCTATTCTTCACTACTTCTATCGGTAAATTAACGTACGAAAATCGTTGAGATCAACAAGTCAGAATAAAATTTAGGTATGTGAGCGCTTGTCACCTGACTTCCTAACCTTATTTTATTGCTTAAAAAGGGAGTAATTTGAAAATAACAATTAAATTTTTCTCATCTATTTTATAAAGAATGGAGGGCCTATTAGGTACATATTAACCTGATTAATGATTAAGAGGATGCAGAATCGGAAAATGATGACTTTCATATAAGAATCCATGGTGCTGAGAAAAGTGCACTGGAGGAATTGTCGGGTCGTGAGTTCATCAGAATGTTTAGACTAAACAAATTTGTATTTAGGCAATTGGTGCAAATTTTAACACCATACTTGTCTCCTTTAAAAATTCTAAAAGCATTTGCTTCTGCTTGCCATTAACTTGGGGCATTTTTAAATAAAATAAAATTTAAATACAGTTTTATAGGTTAGAAGTTAGGACTTGTGCCACAGAATAAGAACAATAAGTACATATAGGGGGAAATATCAGAAATTTACAGTGTTGCTACATCTTTCACTCGCGCCGAATGATCTAAAAGCGAAGGAGACTTAAGAATGCCAGTCAAGCGTACCGTTCGTTTTTTGTGAACGCTTGTCGCACGAAACTTTTTCAGAACGTACGAAGTAAAGAATAAGCTCTCAGAAACTAGCGGAAAGAGAAATTTCCAATTGTAGGACGCTGCATTGCTGCTCCCTGTAGACCGGTTTCGAACTTCTCGTCTCGTTCTCGTCAGTACAGGACAAGCATGAGCAAGGATACCGACCCCTGGAAAACGCCAAGACACCTGTTTTTGAAAGGGTTGGTGTGCTTGCTAGTCATGCTTGTCCTGCACTGACGAGAACTAAAAAGTTCGTAACCAACCTACAGGTAGCATCAGTGCAGCGTACTACCATTTGAAGTAGAGATACCTTCTCTTTCCGGTAGTTTCTGCAACCTGAGTTAGTATTTTGCTATATCTAACTCTGTTAGACAAAATACTAATTTATCGCTGGTTGGGGCATTATAGCCTAGAGAATAGCTCTTTTAGCATAATTTATTAAATCCTTACTGCTTTCAACAAGTGGCTAGAGAACTGGTTCTCTAACATATACAGGGTGTCCGGAAACTTCGTTCGTATATTTTAAGGGGATAATATACATATGAAAATATAAAAAAAAGTTCATATGAATGTAGGTCCTTAAATGTTTTATAAGGAGCTATGGCCGTCCAAAGGTGATCTCTAAAGATTAGTTTCTCTTTTATATCTTTGCGACCGCTTGAGGTATCGATGTGCTTTTTGGCACACCAACTAATATGTATGGCAAGATTTAAATAATAAAAGTTCAAGGCGGGCATTTACGAATGGATTTTCGCAAGGACTAAGAAATCTCAGAAGAAAGGTCTTATAGGATCAGGTTTTAAGGGTTAATGAAAGAAGTTTAATTTATAAAAAATTATATGACGTTCCGACGAAATTTCATCATTTAATATTTTTTGAAATGCATACGTCACTGGAATTAATTCCCCTGACAGCGCACAACCCGGAGCTCTCCATATGCTGGTGCTGGGTCACTGACAGAAATTTTGGACATTGAGTACCTATGTAGTATTCAAAGTGTTATGTCTTAAACTGTGGTCTGTTTTATAACCAATGTTTCCTTTGAACTTTCCTTTCTTTCTTTAATATATCTCCAGTCTTTAAAATTTCTTTTTTCTCTTTGACTCTTCTTTCCCTTTCCCTATGTTTTGTTTAAATCATTGCTCTTTCTTCTTTTGTTAACTTAGCTTTCAAAATTCTTGACCTTTCTCTACTACATAATTTTTTTTCTTCTTCTTGCTTAGCAAATATGGTTTCCTTAAGTTGATTTCTATCCAGCAGTTTATTTTTGAAAATTTAAATGATTTGTTGCTATTTTCGCCTATTGCATTTACAATATCATAGTCCTCATGAGCTATTTTAGTATTTCTGTTTTTATCTATTACGCATCATCTACAACTCGCATTACTATCTCTTCTTTTCTCATCCTCTTCTCTTTTGTGTTTTCCAAGTTTATCGAATTTTGTATGTTACCAAAAATGAAACAAAAATGCACTCTTGTCTATTTAAAATCGAGTTAAGAATCGCTAAGATACAAAACCTGCTTAAATCTGTCTAGGTTCCACAACGTAATGTCCAGTCCAGGACTTACGAATATTGTTGCGGATCAGATATTCTAAACGAGACAATTTAAACATTTTTAAATTTCGCGCCGTAACTGTCATCAGATTACGGCGGAACTAGTCTCTTCACATTCAACGGTTAATTTTCAGGGAAAAACTCCACGAAACATATCTTCTGAAGAATCGAGAATGTCCGAGATTGTTCTCCGACAGCGCCATATTAAGCGAATCTTGGAGTGTCTTGACATCAAGAAGGCTTGTGAGCCTGACGAAATTCCAGTTATCGTAATTAAGACATTCGCTGATAAATTGACACCGGTATTTTGTAGGCTTACAAAAAAGGAATATTTTCTTCTTGCTGGAAAACTGCGCGAGTCCAGCCCATACCAATACAAGGCAAAAATACCTTTCCAAACAACTATCGTCCAGTCGCATTACTTGCGGTTATATTAAAAGTTATGGAGAAGGCTATCAACGAAAAATTATTAATGTACCTGAGAGGCTTCAACATTATTAGTAACCGCGAGTATAGATTCTGTAAGTCTAGATCAACAAGAGACCTTCCCGCCCATGTTACTCACGTTTGGAACACCGCAATAGAACATAATGGGTAGTCCCTGGCGGCCGGGGCTTCTAACTAAAGTAAGAGCATACGGAATGCCGAATTTTGCTCATGGCCGTAAAGCTTTCTTAAAGATCGTTCTTTGCGAGTGGCGATGGACGGATATCTTCTAGACACATTTAACATCAACGCCAGGGTACCTTAAGGTTCCAGATTGTCACCCACCCTCTTTTTACTTTACATCAACGATCTTTTGGAAAGAACTAAAAGCCCTATATATAGCTTCTCTGATGACTGCACACTCGTTTCATCTTTTACTTTGGATGCTCGAACATCGGCTGCCAATGCGCACTTGTATAGGCAGCAAGAACTCTCACATCTCAACAAAGACCTGGAAGAAATTTTGTCTTGACAGTGACAGTAACCAAGTAGAATTTAACGCTAATAAAACCTAGGTGGCAGTTTTTCTAATATATATATGGTCATCAATTTAGATAGTCATATGTCTTGGCATGGTTACGTTGCGGCCACTGGTAGGGCAGCCTCGCAAAAGCTTGGGATACTTTTCCGAACTAAGAACCTCTATACACCCCAACAACTTTTGATGCTCTATAAAGCTTAAATTCGACCATCGCTGGAGTACTCTTCGCATATTTGGGACTCTGCTCCTAACCATACCCTGAGATTACTGGTGACGATGGTCTGAAAAACGACCTGGAAAACTTTGAACGTCGAAGGCAGAAATCTATTTTACAAATATTTTTATGGCAAGTGCTCAAGTGAGGTTGCCCGCTTTACTCCACCCAGGGCGGTGTATGGCAGAAATACACGACGAGCCACTGCAGCCCACCCGTACGTGGTAAAGCTTAGTGTTCCTTGAGCGACACTGTTTAAAAATTCTTTCATCTAGGAAACATCATCACTATGGAACGACCTCCCTGAGGTCGTGTTCCTCAACGAATATAATCTCCAAAGATTCAGGACCAACGTAAATCGTTTTATGCGCACGCGCACCGCTCGCAGAGCGACATAAAGGATTAATCCTGCGGTGTTGTGCCGTATCACAAAAACAAAATTTAATAAAATAATAACCATCTGTTTGGATACTGTCGATGCAAATAATTGCGGACATTTAAACTGTTGGGGTGGGGTTTGCTGGATACCCTATCGGGCGCCTCCCCAGGTGGCGGATAGGGGAACGCTTCCCAGATATGGGTGGTACCGACGAAATCAAATAGTCGGGGCGGACCAAAATCCAGCACTGATGAAAGGCAGCAGTTTCATCAAAATCAGACTCTTGGCACGAGAGGAACCTCGAAGTGGCAGAATACTGAAAACTGGAGAGCGGAGCTATAGTAGCAGAATGGTCTCCATACTGCGGTGCAGAAAGGAAACGGAACTCTTACTGCACTATCATTTCCAAAAAATCTTAATGGCTGACGAAAACAGAGTAACGGCCCTCAGTCCGGGGCACCTCTTAAATGAGGAGAGGGTGCTAAGAATCCCCCCGTCGTCGTCCATTAATCAAAATAACAAGATCAGACTGTACAACAAGACAATACGCATTGCGACATGGAACATACGCAGTCTCTTCATGGCAGGGAAACTTGCGAATGTGGAGAAAGAAATGAACAGGATCAACATCGATATTTTGGGTCTCAGCGAAGTCAGATGGCCCGGAACGGGTAAACTGAAAACCAACAACGGATATATTTACTATTCTGGAGGAGCTGATAATGTTCATAGATACGGAACGGCTATACTTGTCAGGGACGAGATTGAGACGGCCGTTGTAGACTATATACCTCTCAATGATCGAGTCATACTGATGAAGCTCCAGACGACCCACCGTATTATGAACGTCATACAATTATACGCGCCAACCAATGATAAGTCAGATGCAGATATAGAGGAATTTTACAGCAAAGTGGACGAAGTGATGAAACTTACGAAAAAGGGTGAAATCACGATAGTCATGGGAGATCTAAATGCTAAAGTTGGATGTGGTGCAGATGGCGAGGCCGTCGGAGCTTTCGGTCTCGGGGAGAGAAACTCGAGAGGTGATCGGCTTGTGCAGTTTTGTAATGAGTACAATCTTTTCATCTCCAATACTTTCTTTAAACAACATCGCAGACGCTTATATACCTGGATGTCACCTGCAGACAACCAGGAAAGAATAATACGGAACCAAATAGATTACATAATGACTGGCCTTGAAATGAAAAAGTATGTTAAAGCAGTAAAAACCTATCCCGGAACAGATGTAAGTAGCGATCACAACCCGGTCGTTATGGACTTCAGAATGAAGCGCTTCACAAAGTTAAAACACAACACTTTAAAAAAACAAATAGATCTGAAGAAGCTTAAAGATATAGAATTCCAAACAAGAATGGGACTAAAACTTGAAAGGGACTTAGAAGAAGTTGCCACGCTAGAACAACTAGACATAGAAGATACTTGGAATGAAATAAAGAATATCATAGTGAAGGTTCAGGAACAGGACATTGGGTTCAAGGAAAACAAAAAGAGAAAGGAGTGGATGACAGAGGAAATTCTGGAACTCATGACGGAGAGAAGGAAGTGCAAGGAAATACCGCTGAAGTACAAGGAGTTGAACAGGACCGTGAGGAGGAAGTGTAGAGAAGCAAGGGAAATGTATCTGTCCGAGAAATGCCGAGAAATTGAATTACTACAGCAAAAGCATGATTCTTTCAATGTACATAAGAAGGTAAAAGAGCTCACAGGACTAGGGAGGAAAAATCAGGTAGGAATCCTCAGAGATGCCAATAACGAGATCATAACTGGAATCGAGGAAAAATTAAAAAGATGGAAGAACTACGTAGAGGAACTGTTCGATGATGACCGGCCGGAGTTCCCCACGGAGGTGGATGATGACAGAGAGAGGGGACCTACTATTACAAAAAGCGAAGTCATACACGCAATAAAAATTCAGAAAAACAGAAAAGCCACAGGATCAGATAGAGTACATGCAGAGGTTCTTAAAACTATCGCAAACCAAGAAGGCAATGGCCTAGAGCTTATACTTGAGCTATTCAACACCATCTACAGGGCAGGAAAAATCCCGTCCGACTGGCTCAAGTCTACCTTCGTGACGATTCCAAAGAAGCCAAACTCCTCTCAGTGTGATGACTACCGCATGATTAGTCTGATGTCCCATGTCCTCAAAGTATTCCTAAGAATAATCCATACGCGGATTTATAAGAAATGCGAAGAACAAATAAGTGCCACTCAATTCGGATTTCAGAGTGGACTCGGTACTCGAGAGGCTCTCTTCTCCCTGAACGTGTTAACACAGAGATGTAGGGACATGAACATAGATGTATACGCTTGCTTTATAGATTATCGTAAAGCATTCGATTGCGTTAGGCATCAGAAGTTGTTAGAGATATTGTCAGCAACCGGGATTGACAAAAGAGACATTACAATCATAGCACAGCTCTACTGGAACCAAACTGCGGAGGTGAGAGTAGACAGGGACACTTCGGACGCCGTGTCAATAAGGAGGGGAGTACGGCAGGGGTGCATTTTGTCTCCGCTCCTGTTTAACATTTACTCGGAAGCCATTTTCAGAGAGGCTCTATTGGAGGATATGGGAGGTGTTAAAGTGAATGGAGTCCGCATCACTAATATAAGATACGCAGATGACACCGTGGTTCTGGCCGATAACAAATCGGACTTACAAGAAATGATGGACCGGATTACACAACACAGTGAACGATTCGGACTACACCTGAACATTTCCAAGACCAAATTGATCGTTTTCTCCAAGGCACATATTATCGAATCGATTTTGATCAATGGCAGAAATATCGAACAAGTCTCATCCTTCAAATATCTTGGCACCATAATCAACTCGCTGTGCGACCCCAAGCGGGAGATACGTTCTAGAATTGAGCAGGCCAGGAAAATTTTCACCAGAATGAAACAGTTTTTCACCAGTCTTGATTTGAGCTTGGAGCTCAGAATGCGCATGGTCAGGTGCTATATTTTCAGTGTACTGCTCTATGGCTGTGAAGGCTGGACTCTCGATCCGATGACTGAGAGAAGGATTGAGGCCTTTGAGATGTATGTGTATCGCCGTATGCTTCGTATCTCATGGACTCACCGAGTTACAAATGAAGACGTTCTAAGACGAATGAAAAAGTCGAAAGAGTTATTAACCACCCTTAAAGAGAGGAAAACAAGATACATAGGCCACATCATGAGAGGTGAAAGATACGAATTGCTGAGGCTGATAATTGAGGGAAAGGTCCATGGGAGAAGATCTGTTGGAAGACGTCAGAACTCATGGTTGAAGGACCTGAGAAGATGGTTTGGGTGCACTTCGACTGAGATATTTCGAGCTGCTGTATCCAGGACAATGTTAGCCATATGGATCGCCAACCTTCGTGAGGAGAGGGCGTGATAAGAAGAAGAAATTTAAACTAAAATGTGGTGGAACATCGTTATTCATAAACCACATATCTCGTCGAAGTTGTAATTGCAAATCTTCTAATAAATCTAGCAGCGTATTTTGTAAATGTTCTAAATAATCCACACCATTTAGTCGTGGCGGTAAAATGACAGGACCAATAATGAAATTGCCAATGATTTCTGCCCACACATTAATTCTAAACTCATGTTGATAATGAGTTACTTTCGTGGCATGCGGGTTTTCATCAGCATAAACATGTTCGTTATTTAAGTTGGTTACACCACTTCTTGTAAAACATGTTTCGTCAGTAAATAAAATGTGCTTAGCAAAATTCACATCTTGTTGTCTTTGTTCGGTAATGAATTGACAGAAGTCCAATCGTTGATCGATCTCCGGAGCCAAAAGGTCTTGTACCTTTTGGATATGGTATGGATGAAGCTGCTGTTATTTTAATATTCTATGAACTACATCCTTGGATACTCTTACCTCTAAACCTAAGCATCTGGTGCTCAATTTTGGATCTTCAGCAATTCTTTCCAAAATTTGTTCCTCAACCTCAGGAGTCCTTATTGCACGTTGCCGTCCATAATTGGCAGTTAAAGGAGTGAAGCTACCAGTCTCGCGAAGGCGTCTCTTAATAGCAGCAAATGCTTGATGGTTGGCATGCGCCGATTTGGATATCTTTTCCTGTATACCCTAACACTTTCGCGACCATCTCCTTCACAATACCCAAAACCAATAGCATATCCGTAATTTCTGCAGAACTGTATCTTTCAGCCATCTTTACAGTCAATTTAAAATTTAACTAACACGTTTCAAACACCTTATTATTTATTCTCGCATTGGCAAATTCTTACTGAAACACTTACTGTAAACAACATAGGCTGGTAGCGAAAACTCTTAAAATACGAAAAATGTTTACATTTAAATAGTCTGTTGAAAAAAAAAATCTTAAAGGTGTTCATCAAACAGGTAAAAAATCCGAGGATTTTTGGATGTGACACTGCAAAAAAGTATCTAAAAAAAATACATTTCCCACTGCTAATTCCATAGACATCCTAACTATTAGACCGAACAATAACAAATAAACGTGCTGTCATCATTGTATTCCAGCGTAAAGTAAATCAACATTCAAGCTGCTCCCCTCCACTTGGTTTGCCAGACTTACGCCACAGAAAACGTAGTTTTCTGGGCTTACTCTGTTAAAAGTATTAAGTTCTATGATTTACTAGAATAACATGTGGGAAATATATAACATTGTCTAAAATCTTGTAAAAAACCTGTATTATGGCAACGCAGCAAAAAAGAATCCGACCGGATCCCATCATTTTCGTGGTCATCCGCATCGACTCGGCAAGACTCGGCAAGACTCGTCATAACGGATGTTCCATTTCATTTGTGACAGCGTTTTTCTGTGGATTTTCCTGGAGTTTTGTCAACATAACCTTTATTGTTCTGTGGTTTTGTCGCATGCATATGTAACGGCAGCGTAATCCCCACTCCCGACCCCACCTAGCTCCTCACAGCGTCTCACCCACAAACGATTTTGGCATCACAATTTTATAGCATTTATGAATGGCGTGTCGGATCTATAGTTACGATGCCTATGGCTAATTCACTGATCACATTTCATCCTCAAAGATAACATTTTTTATTCAGAATAATTTAAATATTCCGGTGCGGCTTCGAACACTAAAAACCGAAATATCTGAAAAACGGCTTACTTTAGCGGATTTTACAAGAGCACCTTTTTTGTTTCAAAATGTTAAAAAAATCAGTTCCTTAACAGAAAAAGAAAAAAAACTACACTGATAAAAAAGTTATGGCCATTCTAAACCATAGGAAGTGCATTGTGAAGCGCCCTCTAATAGCCACAGTGAAAAGGTGTCCGTATTCGGGTTTCGCATCCCAAAAAACCCCGGGTACCAAGTTTTAAAGTAATACGTTAAAAAATGTTCATTAATTTTAAAAAATTCGATTTTTATTTTTTAACTTTACTACCCTGTATCTCGGAAACGGAGCAATTTCGGACCAAGGCAAGTTGCTTTAAATCGCCTTATTTTGGTCTTAGGAATATGTTCTTAGATTATGTACAGACCTTTTAGAGACACCCTGTATAGACATGTAATATATACCAAAAATTTACCAGGTAGTGAAAACATTATTTATTTCATACTTTATTGTAAAACACACCCTTACATATTTGAATTTAGTCCAGAAAATAAGGTTTTACAGCAATAAGTCCGGTAAAAATTTTTTACCGGACTAGCGCTGTAAAATTTCTTTACCGGACTGAAATTTGTAAGTTTTAGTTTAATCAATGTCAAACACACAATGTTTCCACCAGTAAATATAAGCACTTTTCAAGTATACGACGCAGAATAAAACTTCATTATAATTTCAAAACATAATTATAATTTTCAACAGAACAGTATGAAATAAAATATTGTACGTCATTCGTCCGGCAAATCCTTTACAGTATTCGTTTCAAAATTCCAGACTCGGCTCCTTCGTCGCCTCGTCTCGAAACATTTCACTCGTACTGTAAAAGTTGATTAACTGGACTTAGAACGTAAATATCTATTATAAGTTACATAAAAAAGTGGCTAGTTTTTACGAAAGTAACCGCAGTCACTAAGTAAGTGATATGTTAACTGCGGAATATATTTGATTAAAGATATTAAGGACTTTTACAAGGCACACATTGAGTAATAAAAAAGAGGCGCAGGTAGCACAACTAACTTTATGCTAAGATTTTTAATAATGTATTCATTTAGTTGGGAAACAAGAGTAGGGTAGAGTAGTACGTTAGTATATTTACCTAACTTTATTTATACGGCCTAATAACCTGATGAACGATAAATTAATTATTATAGAAATTGATATTTTTGGTAACTTGGTATAGATAACGGATACAAATTTATTATACATAGGTACATACCAATATTTCTGATTTCTAATTACGCCTTTATAATAAAGCTAGTATACTCTTTGGTAGTTTATTTGTACACCATCCCAATGATTCACAAATATTTGATTTTACTTGGTAGGTTTTAAATATTTAAGCACCATTTCTAAATTATTATTGTAAAACGCAGTAACAAATAACCACCCGTCAGGATTTCACCAAAATTTCATTATTTCTGTTAAATTTCGCCTGATTGTTTTTTGTTCGTCTCAGTGCCGTAACTAGAGTGGTATCGTCGGTGCCCTCGCACCGGGCGCAGCTCTGTGGAGCCGCAAACTAACCACCTCAAAAACATGACTGGTAACTTCAAAGAAAAAATTTAAGAAGTTGCTAGCATAAAACATAGTCCATATAGATGCAAATCACGAATTACGAATTTCTCATCCGAAAAATTACCTATCTATCTAGATGCGAATTTCGTCGGTGTTTCAAGTATATTACCGCGCAGAACTCGAGAGGTCTCACCCTGTATAATCAATCATCAACATATGATTATCATATATTGCCGCCGGAAGAGCACACTCATTACCAAACAGGGTCGCTACCGGAAATCCTGGACATCTTTGTATTTAAAAACACTGGCAGAATATCTCAGCCAATAGTTTTGTCAGAACTAACATCACATCATAGACCAGTTATGGTAGAATACGGCAATGCTAAGTAGAAAGGGCAAGGCTTCGTCTCAGTGACCAGGACAAACTGGAGTTTATTTAGGCGAAAGCTGGAAAACGACGAATCATTGCCTCTAATTCAAACAAGGGAAGACATTGCAGTGGCAGTAAAAAAATTAACTTCGAAAATAAATTCTGCCATGACTGGATCTTCGGAAACAAACCTGTCCAGATTTTCAAAGCAGGGCGACTTAGGGCCCGAGCTTTCTCAGAAAATTAAGAATAAAAACAAAATATTAAGATTAGCATATAGAACTGGCGACTCGCATATCGAGGCACAAGCGAATCGAGAGTCTCTCGAAGTAAAAAGGCTGCTAAGCGAAAAAAAATCAAGCCTTCGGCAAAACAAAATTGAGAATTTAAACACGGAAGATTATTTCGTGTACAAGTTTACAAGGACACTGCTAAAAGGGGGGAGAAAACCTGTTTCATATCTGAAAGATACCAAAAACAACAATAAAATTCGCCTCTGATCCAAGCGAAAAAATTAAACTGTTTACAGAAAGCCTCCGCGAACAGTTTAATGAAAATGAGACAGGAGACCTAGAGAGAGGTCTGCGGGTCGCCAGAACGATTGAAATTTACAAAGCAATGCAACATCCGCCAGCGAATCTGCAAAGGGTTACATCTGAGGAAGTTCGGACCATAATGCAGATTATCAATGCAGAAAAGGCGCCTGGCTTTGACGGCATACGGAACAAGGCAGTCAAAAACTTGCCAGAAAACATAGTAACGGAAATTGTAAACATAGCCCAGGCAATTCTTGAAAAGGGCTGCTTTCCGGACACTTGGAAGAATGCCAAGGTGGTATTAATACCTAAGACCGGTAGAGATCTTACATTGGCTGTTAATTATTGGCCGATAAGCCTCTTATCGTGCCTAGGCAAGATTATTGAAAAATTAATACTGACTCGGGTAACCGATTTTGTATTTGACAATAATGTTTTACCACTAGAGCAGTTCGGTTTCAGGACTGCTCATTGCACAATAGACGCATGTCCACGGAAGCAGTATTTTTCGATGTCTTAAAGATATTCGATAAGGTCTGACACAATGGCTTGATACTCAAATTAATAAGATTAGGTATGCCAAACGTTTTAGTCTATATAATTATATGTTACCTTGAAGACAGAACATTCGTGGTATCATCAGAAAACACAATATTTGAGAAAACTCAGATCAGGGCTGGTGTCCCACAGGGTTCACCATTGGCTGCTATTTCGTACAATATGTACACAAGCGACATCCTTAAACTCCCACACACCCAACTTTATCTCTTCGCTGATGATACTGCGATAACTACAACCTCAAGGGCGCCCTGGTTAGTAGTTTCACGCCTGCAACGTCATATCATGCTCCTTCCGAGCTGGTTGGACAGCTGGAACCTTCGTTTGAACGCAGACAAAACCCAGGCCATCTTTGTTTCAAAAGCAAGAATCAATTAACCTGAAACCAGGGTAAGGGTTAACAATAAACTAATAGAATGGTCAAATAAGATAAAATATCTTGGATCGACTTTTGATAAAAATATAGCATGGGGAGACAATGCAGATGAGCGAGTGGCAAAAGCCGAAAAACAGTTTCACTGTATATATCCCCTAGTATCTAGTAAATAAGAATAGTAAATTAAACTTAAAAGTAAAAACAACGTTGTACAAACGACTAGTACGACCGATACTTACTTACGGTATACCTACGTGGTGTACCGTAAATAAGACCAAAATGTTAAAGTACAGAGAGTTCAAAATAAAATCCTAAGTAATGGTGGGGGCAGCAATGTTCATGATGAACAATTTATTGCATCTAGACCTAAAAATTGACACACTTAAACAATTTACAGACAAAATAGTAACAAAATACTACAGTAGAACAGACAATTCCCCAAATAAACTAATTACAGAATCTCACATACACTCACACGAAAACGCAAGATACAAATACCCAAGAGATTGGCTCCCTCCTTAATAGATTTGAACGCAACTCAACTTCTGAATTTATAAACAAAATATTTTCAAAATTCATAAAAATTACAAAAATCAAAAAATAAACAAACAAATAAAAGAATTCAAACAAAAACTTCCAATTAAGTAATCGAAAACTAACCTGAACTATAAAGAAGTAAAGGAAAAGGATTCCAACTTTAGAAACTACCATTACTATAGGACACTATAGGTATATAAGAATATTACAGTGTATTTAGTTTTCAACATTTTGAACGGTTGGCAAAACATTGGCCGAACGAAACTACATTAACCTCAAGCCTCGTTTGAGATAATGTCGTCCGTAATTAAACAAATGAGATTAGTTCGTACCATACACATCATAGACATCGTGGTTCGTACCATTGGAAATCGCTTTCGCATGATCTGTGAATAACTGATTTTCAGTTATAGTTTTAAAATAGTGGTGTATTTTTTTTCTTGTATTCAAAGCAATTTAAGAACAAAGCTTTTACCGTCCCCTCTTTATCGTTCTCAGTATTACCATGACTAAGGGTCAAATAAATTTTAAATTTTTAAAGATAGTTTGTATTATTTAGTAGGTGTCTCTAAATGCATAAAAATATATTGTACGTACCATGCCCGTACAGTGTCTTTACAGGACTCAGTTTTCAAAACTCGACTAATAAATTTGCTTGCTTGTCCTGGATAATGAGACTTTCCGGCAGTAAATATTAAGTAAGTAAGTAATATTAAGTTGTTACAATTTATCTTCCCACCTTATCATTAATAAGTCAATTAATGTAAGATAAAACAAAATTTGTATTTTTCAACAATGTGGTTTATATTGTTAGGTATCCGTTATAATAAAATTGTATAATGCTAACAACGCGAATCTATCTAAAGTAAGTACTGAGTAGGTAATAATAAACACAAATTTGCTTTATCATTCAAACTTGTTTTGTAATATTTGTGACGATCATTGTCAGTAAAATCAAGAATAAATAACTAATAGTCCCTAGAAATGTCTAGCTAGTTGCTTGGTATCTTAAGCTCTAGAAGCGGATGCCCCATCTGTCTGCCTCTGTGAGCCTTATGAATTAAATGTCATCACTTACTCTTTTTTTAAATTTCCTAGTAAAGGGTTATTTTATAATATGTAAAATGGCTGATAATTGCTTTATGTTTCATTATATCAGTAAAAAACATGGTCTGTTTTTTAAGGAATTAATTTTCTAAACCAATTTCGAATGTTCTGTCTATACTCGAAGTCCAAAATTTCTGTCAGTGACTCATCACAAGCATATAATAAGATCAGGGTTGTGCGACATAAGGAGAATGGTTTCCAGTGGCGCGTGCATTTGAAAAAATAGTGAATGAAGAAATTTTGTCGGAACGTAATGACGTCAGACAATGGTACGAAGATTGTACTTGTCTCGGTACACAACGGGGGTGTTAGATGTTTTATTCCTAACCTTTTCTACATAGCAGGTTGGTAGGGAATAAAAAGACTTGTGCTTCTATTCTATAATATATTTAGATAGCACTTAAGCAGATTCCCTACAACGGCTTGGAATCACATTGGTTTAAGCACTTAACACTAAGCCTAAATCGTACAATGCACTTTGACACAACAGTTGACAGGTTGACAAAACGCTTGAAACTTATTCTAGGGCTAGGGCTACCCAAGATGCAGAGTCTCTTTTTGTTTACTCGCCGGGACAAATCACGGGGTCTTGCCGAGATGCAAGTTATGCAATGACTTCACGGGGTCTTGCAGAGTGCAAGTACTAACTTACTGTCTGTTATCGAGCACTTTAAAATTCTATCGAGATTCTGCTGAGTGCTTTGGTACCGCCTCTACCCTTGCTGAAAATAGGGCAACCAATTAAAGTACGTGACGTCACTGACCCAATTTACACTATTGACCAAAAATCCGTCAGCCATGCCTGCTTTGGACAATGAGGAGGATGAATAAATTGTCTTAGGAAGGGTACGTGGGAATATCCTAGACCGTGTTAAGAATGAAGCCAATAAAATTATCTATTGTTGATATAAAGATTAAATGCAATGTACCGACATACCTAATTACTTTCTAAAAATATGAATTTAGGTAATGTAACGTACAGGAATGTCGGCAAGGAGGTCTTATTCAGCTAATCCGGTGGGAAACTTATAAAAACACAAATTATCTAAATTATCTTTCGCTGACCGATGGGTCAATGCAAAAAAGGGAAACCTATTGTGATTAAGAGCGTGCAATAAAGCTGGTATTTGTTTTTTGTCAGTCATCTATTATTGTCCCGATAATATAATTTTTATTTAACTCAAAAAGAAATATTATGTGTCAAAAAAAAGCGTCGTGGTAAAACGTTGATGTTTTAACAGTCGCATAATTTTGTATTAATTAATTTTATTTCAATAATCCTTAAAACCTATAAGACCACTTCCTCTTACACTAGGATTTCTTATTCCTTGCAAAAAATTATCCATTAATATAAAATAAAACAATGCGGTCTTCCTCCACAGTTTAATTGTTAACATAAAAAAGGTTTTTTAAGCTCCCGACATGTTTCGAGTACTTAAGTACTCATCTTCAGGGGATACCAACATCGAAATAAGTTGTCTCAAATAAATGAGTCAACAGAAAGGCTGGAGACTTGGTGTATTAGATGGTTAATTATATGGAATGAGAAGTAAAGTTAAGTTTGATTTTTGTAATTTAGATAAGTGAAACATATTTAAGTAGGATAATAAAAGATTATGACCTCTGAAGGAGAGAAGTTTTCTTTAATTTTATTAAGCAGTTGAAGTATAGATTGTGTTTATTGAAATATAGAAATAGTTTAAAGGAAGGTTTTTTTAAATTAAGAATCATGAACTTGTATGATTAAGTTTAGATGAGTAAAACATATATTAAGTTCAAATAAAGAAAGATTGTGACATCTGGAGGAGAGAAGTTTTCTTTTAACTTGTTTTTATATCATAGGTTTTATTTAATAAAAAATGTATGTAAAATGTTGAAAAGTTTTTTTAAAATTTAGAGTGGTTTATTATTATTATACTGCATTGTTTTATTTCACATTACATTGACTCCACTGAAAGTATTGACTATTTTTTTAACTTTATCCATTAATGCCTACCTTCAACTTTTAATATTTAGATCGGGCCATACCTTCTTAACTGTGCGTCCTTTATTAAGCCCTGGTTCCTCGGTGTAATACAATTGGTTCCGTTTTTTTCAATATGTTCTCCGCTATCCAATATTTTGATTTTTTAATCAGTAGGCATTTCAATTTAAAATTCATTTCTTTTACATTCATTTCTTTTACAGTTCGTTTGGAAACTTTTGATGCTATTTTAAGTACAGATGTAGCCTTCTTAATTTCAGCCATAATCATCATCCAAGATTATTTTTTTTACTTTCCTCTTGTCTGGACGTTTTTAAGTGACTTAGGGAACCGGGTGTCTTAAATTATATTAATCGGAAAATAAATGAAGAATTGTTTTTTTTTTACATATTTTATAATAAAAATTTATTGGTAGAGAAAGGCCAATGTTTTGAAATACGAAAATTCACATATTTATGATTTCTCAAAAAGTCGTTTTTTAACTTATGTGGCTCAAAAGCTACTTCTCAATTGTATTGATTTTTTTTTAACCAGGTAATTATAGATACAGAAGTCATGGAAGATTTTGTTCTAACATATTATTTCGTAACGTTTTCAGGAGACTTTATTGTACCGGGTGTCCCAAATTATATTGGAGCAAAATTCATCTTATATAAATCGGACCGTAAATAAAGAATTGTCTTGTTTTTACATATTATATTATTATAAAAATGAAAATTTATTGGTAAAGAAAGGCCATTTCGGTTGACATACGAAAATTTACATAATACAGGATCTCCCAAAAGGATGTTTTTATAGCTGAAGGTTTTCGGTTTTCGTTTATTATCCTTAGTCTTTTCGTCTCATTTTGGTGTGTTGATTTTATAGTGGGTTGAAAAAAGTCGCGTAAAAATTGAAAATTATGCCAATTTTTTATAATAATGAAACACTGTAGTGCTGACTCATTTATGTGTGTTGATTTTATTTATTTACCTTACAAACTCAACACATACATTTTAGATTTAATAATATAGAGGATAGCATACACATACACACACACAGAAGTTACAAGAGACTTAATTTCTAACTATAATACATCGCCTAAAATAGCTCTAATTTGCTTCTGAGTAATGTAAAAAATGTCAAATCTTAATTGATTGATATTAGCTAACTTACACATTACATTAATAGGTGCATTACTACAGTGATTTGTACGAGAATTCCTTAAATAAAATGGTAATGCATTTCTTGTTCTATATGAGGGAACATTCAAGTTTACTTAGTGGAGGAGGTTTACATCATCAATTTTATTATGCAATACCTTGTGCAAGTAGATAACAGAAGCAATATTCCTACGTTTTTCCAAAGTAAGTAACTTATACCTGGACATTAGTTCTGTCTTACACTTAAATCATAGGCACCAGTTTCTTTATAATACAGATATCTTAAAAATTTATTTTGTACCCTCTCAATCGCATAATTGTGAATTTCATAACATGGGCTCCATATTATACTAACATACTCTACAATACAACGTACGTATGATATAAAAAGAAGAAAGAAGCCTGATACAATCTAAATTTATAAACTGAAAACAATTCCTTACAATAAATCCGTACATTCTAGATCCTTTTTTCGTTATATTCAAAATATGAGTTTTAAATGATAGTCGAGAATCAAATGTTACCCCTAGATCCTGGATTTCTTCCACACGTGCTAGAACTACATCATCAATGTTATAATCATAATTTAAAGAATTCCATTTTCTACTGTAACTAACGATATAACATTTGGCAATATAAAATTTAAGATTATTTATTTCGGACCATTAAAGAATCTCATTTATATCTTTTTGAAGGTTTTGACAGTCAGCAACATTTTATATAACAGAGTACAGTTTTAAATCATCAGCAAACAACAAAATCTTACTTTCCTTAATTTTCTTTGGTAGATCGTTTACGAATAGGAGAAACAGCAATGGTCCAAGATTAGAACCCTGCGGAATTCCTTGTGTAGCTATATACGAATTAGACGTGTAACCTCCTATAACTACTCTTTGTTTTCGCCCCTGTAAGTAAGATGAGAAGAATTTAGCAAGCGTAGAGTGAAAGCCAAATTCATTATCTAACTTATGAAGCCAATACCTGATGTACGACTTTGTCAAAAGCTTTAGCAAAATCAGTATAGATGACGTCCATTTGGCATTTATTGTCTAGACTTTCTGAAATATATTGAGTTATGTTACTTAAATTACTAACTGTTTACCTGTTTTTCATAAACCCGTGTTAAAGACTAGATATTTTTTTAACTGAATTGTAAATAAATTTATAAAAAAAAAAATTTTAGCGACAGCAACTAGAGAGAATTGCGACGGGTCTATAATTTGTGATATCCGCTTTGTCGCCTTTCTTAAAAATCGGACATACTTTAACTTTTTTCCATTCGTCTGGAGATGTGCTTGTATTTAAAGAAAGGTTATATAAAAATGTGAGCGTTTGAAGCAAGCAATCAACCATGCCTTTATTGATATATATTATGGAGGAATATTATCTGGCCCTACAGACTTGTTTACTTTAAGACTTTTAACAGCGTCTCGTACATCATGGTTTGCAGCCAATAACATTAAGAGAAACGACCTGTGTTAAATAGTTCTTTTCCGCGCATTGCATAAACATTCATGTTATTTGAGCTATCGCATACAGAACTAAAATAAGTTGCAAACGCGTTCGAGATAGTTTTACCATCAGCATATTGTATCTGATTCAAATACATCTTACTTGGTATAGACATATTGCCCTTTCTATTCTTTGTGTACTGCCAGAATGCTCTCGAGTCGCTACTGATTTGCAATTGTATTCTATTGAGATATACATTAAACGCCCTTTTAATATAACGTTTAAATTTAGTTCTAAGTGTACTAAATTTTCTTTTTGTTTCAATAATGCCAGATTTTTTTGCTTTAAGCCTTAGTTTTTCTTTCTTTTTAATATTTTTTATAATTTCTTTAGAAAACCACACAGGATATTGCTTTTTTCTGGTACTTTTTGGAACACAAACTGTAAATATTTCATATATCTCGTCATAGAAAAATCGAACTGCATCATTAACATATCAGTAAGCGACTGATTTTATAAAGAATTGGAAAAAAGTTCCGCAAAAATTAAAAACCGTTAACCAAGCCAATTGTGTATAATAATATGTTGTCGTCTTACAGTAGAGCGATTTTACTTTAATATATCGTAACGTTTTTAACAGTTTTGAGGGTACCGGGTGTCTTAAATTGAGTTAAGCTTAATTCATGATATATGACGGAAATATTTTAAGAGGCTTTAAAAAATCGTCCAAATTAAAAAATTAAAAGGCGTTCCTTGATAACATATTAAAATTTTCTCAACTAAAATATTTCGTAACGTTTTTGAGGGACCGGGTGTCTTAAATTATATTTAGGTTTCGCAAGATTCATTATACAAATCAGAAACTAAATAAAGAGCTGTTTTTTTTAAAGGTATTTTATAATAAAAATGGAAATTCATTAGCATAGAAAAGCAAATTCTATTGAAATACAAAAAATCACATAAATATACCGGATGTCCCAAAAAGGCGCTTTTTTAGCTCAAGATTTCCAGATTTGAAAAATTTGGATTTGTTACATTTCTTGGGTCTTTTCGACTTATTTCTGTGTATTGATTTGATTCAGGGTTGAAAAAAGGGATATAAAAATTAAAAATTAAATACATTTTTCATAATAATGAAACGCTTTTTTGTTTGCTTAGTAATTTTATTTAATGTATCTATTTATGTATACAGGGCTGCCCAGAAGTCCGGAATAAAATTAATATAGCCTTAACCTGTAACTTTTGGGGAAAATGCTCGGATACGTCAATTTATTTTTTTTTTGTGCTCACATTTTGACGTTATTCGTTTGTTTTTTTATAGACATTTGTCAAAGATATGACGACATCGATTTTTTTTTAATAGAAACATACACCTTGTGATACATCATTTGAAAGCTAATATCTCGTACAGTATGCTCATAAATTTTGGCGCGATTCTATCAAGCTATTTCAAAATGGCGACTGTTATAAGTGTAAAATAAACTCCCTATTTAAATAAGCGGAAAAGATAAATCATTGATGTTTTTTTTTACCTTTCAAGGTAAGAAATCTTCATTGTTTCACGTTCTGACATTTTGTGACATTGTGACTTAACAATAGTTATGGTTTATTTGGTATTTATTTTGTCAAAATAAATAAAAATAAAACAAAGCAAAACAAAACACAACAAAAAGGTAGTTTAACGTGGCAATTGCTAGAAATGTCCTCCACCCTCTACTTGGCATGCTCCCAGACGATAGTAAAATCCCTCGACGGAATTTCGAACGGCTTCAGCCGGTATGTGATGTGTCTCCAATCTAATTTTGTTTTTCAAATATTCAATATTATTTCACCCATTTTGGTAAACTTTTTCTTTTAAATATCCCCAAAGAAAATAGTCTAGAGGCGTTAAGTCTGGGGACCTCGGTGGCCATTCAATTGTACCAAGTCGTCCAATCCAGCGACCTGGAAATATCTGATCTAAATATCTTCTCACATTGACACCAAAATGCGGGGGAGCACTATCTTGCTGAAACCAAGTTGTTTCATTGGGTATATCTGGATCTACTTCGTTGGAAAAAATTACAGCTAGAGCAGGCATCAACTCGAACGTTAAGAAATGCAGGTACCGTTCAGCTGTGAGGTTTCCTTCCAAAAAGAATGGCCCTAAAATTCGGTTATTAATGATACCTGTCCATACATTTACTTTCTGGGGCCGCTGAGTATGCGCTTCAAATATCCATCGTGGATTTTCTTGACTCCAGAAACGATAATTATGTCTATTAACCACCCCGTTTAAATAGAAAGTAGCTTCATCCAAAAATAATATGTTCTGTGGAAACCTATTATTCTCGTCACACCGTCTCATTACTTCTTCGCAAACGCCTATCATAGTCATCTTCTAAAAGCTCTTGGACAAGACATACTTTATAAGGGTGGTATTTTTTTGCTTTCAAAAATCCTCTAGATGTATCAAGATTTTGAGCCAATGAAACTGCTGAAACATGCGGATTATTCTGCAGAGATAATGCAATATCTAATTTTTCATCGTCACCTAAAACACGGGGCCATCCATTCCTAGGCAAGTCCTTTACTGTGCCATGTTCATCAAACAGTGCCCTGTGAAATTTTCCAGATATCTAGCATTAGATAAAGTGCACACTTCACTTTGACTTCTTATTTTATCTCTACATTTTAACAATATCAAGACTTCGATACGCTGCCTTTCCGACAAAACCATTTTTATTTAGAAAATTGTAAAATAATACTTCGGAAATACCTAAATTAATTTTAGAAGTTCACAATATCCCAAAATGTCAGAACGTAAAACAATGAAGATTTGTTACCTTGAAAAGTAAAAAAAAAACATCAATGATTTATCATTTCCGCTTATTTAAATAGGGATTTTTTTAAACTTTTAACAGTCTCACAAGCTGTATGTTTCCATTTAAAAAAAGATCGATGTCGTCATATCTTTAAAAAGTGTCTATTAAAAAACAAGCGAATAACGTCAAAATGTGAGCATATTAAAACTAAATTGACGTGTCCGAGCATTTTCCCCAAAAGTTACAGGTTAAGGCTATATTAATTTTATTCCGGACTTCTGGGCAGTCCTATATATACCTAGTATTAATGTTTTTCTGGTTGTTATTAGATAGTCATTAAAATTCAGGATTGTTTAAAATAAGATTTGCTATATCAGAAATTATGTCAAGATTTTTTCTTGTGTAAGGTTTTTCTAGATTTCTTTAATTACAATTCATTATGGTGTTGAGTTTATACAGGGTGGAAAAGAAAGTAATGTAAAAATTAAACACTACGTTTTGTCATTTTGCACTATAGAGCGATGTTAGTAATATTTCTTGATATTTTTGCCAGTTTCTAGTATACCGGCTGTCCCTAATTAGGGTTAAGTTGAGCTAAATTACTATTAAAAATGGAAAAACCAGAATCGCTGTTTTTTTGTTAACTTTTATAAACATTAAATTTAATATTACAGAGTGCATTTAATAATTTTAAGTGACATTCCTGGAAGTAACACTTTCTGCCTTGATAAAGATTTAGAAAATTGTCCTAAATTAAAAAAAAAATATGTTTTAGGTAAAATTAATGGAATATCTAAAATATTAATTTTCCTATAAAGAACGGTTCCGAGGCAAAGCCCATAGGCCACGCATTAAAACCGCAAGCATTACTTGACTAAAATCCTGAATGTTTTTACATCACAGGCAGCAGGAGTACGGCCAAAAAAAAATTACACTTATTTTAGTAATTTTTTATTAAATTCACAATATTTATTTTATTTTTTGTTAAATTATCAAATCTCTATTTTATTTAAATATTAAACTTTTGAATGCACCTTACGTATTTTAGTATCAATAAATAACGTGCCTACTATTTACAATAATTAAGAACGTTATGAATCCCTGCTATTTTTTTCAGTTATTCTGATTTTCCAACTGTAGAGATATACATAGTACAATTCATATCAATGGTCACTAACATAACCCATTACAAATAAAACATAACTTGGCTTGTCATATTATTATGATATCATTTAATAAAATAATAATTGTCTAAGATATATAATAAATAAATAAATTATTCAAAAGATTCCATACTCAGCCGCGTGTAATAAAATATCGCTTGTATTTTTCTTATATATTTTACTTTGCTTTATCAATTGTAGGTCTACTTTCATAACACTATCGTCGTTTTCTATGCGTTCTCTAGCATTGAATTCACCGATTCGATCTCTGTGTAATAACTTTAATTGCCACAGTATTATTGCCATGAATATTCCCAGTAAACTATGTCTCTTCCACTCTGACTTCAAGACACTTAGAGGTAAAAGCTTGTCAGGATCGCTTCCCAGTTCACGAGAGAAAGCCGAAAAACTTTTGTGATATATTTCCAAATATTCATCAAGTTTGTCGAACTCTTCTTTTGACGCTCCAGAATAAAAGAAATAAGACAAATCGTGTATTGGGGTACTGTCCCTGCATAATTGAAAGTCTATAAACTTGACATCTTTAACCATTCCATTTTCCTAAAAACAATTAAAAATATAAAATGATATCTTAATAATTGCGTTTATTTATTAATCTCCTTATTGTGAAAATATTTGTACGGCAGAAATTGTTGCCAGATACTAAATATTGAGACGGCTTTTTGACTTTCTTTCTGCTGATATTATTTATTGCGGCAGTTTTTAATTTGCACATTAAAAACCGGGAATTGATTTCCAGCATAAAATTACTGACCATTTTTCTTGCTAAAGGCGTATAAACTGGCATAAAGTAAAAGGAGATAATAATATGAATTATCGCCTTATTTTTAGTCCGTGCAAGGTTTGATATTTCAAGTGACTAAAGTTGATAGAATCGCATAATATAAAGAGTATGAAAGTAACAACAAAAACGAACCACAAGATAAACGTGATATAAATATAGGTTTAAATGTTGGAACCAAAAAATTTCCTATTTTTTTAGGTTGATAGTACTGAAAACACCGAAAAATTTTCCGGAAATGCACTTAAAATGACAATAAAATAAGAGCAACGGATTACTAAACTGGTTTTGTGCTTACTCGCAAATAAATTTACTGAATGCTGGCAATAAAGATCCCCAACTGTAAGGATGCTTGCAGCCTCCTTTGGTAAGTAATTATTTGTAATAACTATTTTATTAATAAATATTATGAAATATAGAAGAAAACAGTGTAAAATTATAAAATGCTTTAATTAAGATGGATTATAAAACAATTAACAAGTGCATTAGAAAATTTGAAGCTTTTATTAAAAAAATAACTAGTTAAACAAACGTTATTATCCATAAAAAAAAATAACAAAGAGAAGTCAAATAAATGTTATTAGTAACACAATTTGCAATACTTTAAAGAACATGAATAATAAAAATTAATATAAAAAATTCTGAAGATATTATTGGATTTTACATCAGCAAAAACGTATACAGAACTGACAAACCGGTGCCATCCCGAATGTTCTTACGATTTTCATATAAACTTAGTTTCGTCCATACATTCCATAATACAAAAATACTTGTATGTAGAAAGGGTGGCCAAGCGAGGATCGGGTAGAAAACTACACAAAATCTAATAAAAGAACTTTGACAAGTTCTTAAATTAATATCGTTTTCTCGAAATAATTTTTTAACGCCTTTATCGATTTTCGCTAATTTTAGGACTAAGAATAACTACTATTATTGGCGTGTTTTGACGCAAGCGCGATTTTTTCTAATGCCTAGAAATTAAAAAATGGCGCGTGATTCGTAAATAAAACTTTGCTATTCTTGTTCCCCCCCCCCCCCCCCGTACAAATAACTTGAATCGTTTCTCTGACACTAGCTGACTTTATTTTGAAAAATGTTTGCCTTTTGTAAAGGTTTCGCCAGATATGCAGTTTCTCTTCCAAAAAATCATTTACGATACCTCATCATTGCTGCTATTCAAAACAATGATACAAAAACTGTTTTTTCTACTGACGTTTTATAATAAGCCCTTTTTGATTATCGTTTTGATTTTTAAATAACCTCCTTTTGGGCACAGCGCGCTTAAAAGTAATTATTTACAATTAAAAACTAAAGACAGACTATAATTTTACCTATTTATTATAAAAATTAAAAGTATTGTTACTTATATTATTAAAATTAATGCTTGGGTAACCTAAAACAGTATGTTGAGATATTTCTCTTTGTAAAACAGATGACGAATTTGAACTAGAAATAGAAAATGAATCTGCAACAGCAATATCAATTATCAATTGTTGTTAGCGTCCAAAGATTTTTTACCAAGAATTTTTTCGGAAATTTTTCTTTTGTTTTCTAAAGAATCGCCTATATACCCCTCAGCCACGGCATTTGACCGCCAACCTCCATGTCGCTTTAGCATCAATATATCCGCTCCAGAGTCCGCTAAAAAGGTAGCTGAAGATCTTCGAAAGCAGTGGCCTGTATATTCATTTGCTTTTGGAAGCCCCAAGAACTCAGCAATTTATTTTTTTGGTATTGCTCCAATGGTATTAATGCTCACTGGAAGTCTGGAACATTTGGAGTTTCTGTACGTGATAAAAAATCTTTTATGGGTTATGTGTGCTGGACGTAATTGGGCGTACTTTCGGACAATATTTAAGAAGTTGATGCCGTCAATAGAGCCTTCGCTAATTACAGAGCTTCTTGCAACATTTTTTTTAGTGCTTGAAATGGTTATTTCAATTAAAAACTCCGAAATTTCGATATTATTCATCTTTAAATATGTGAGTTCTTCTCTGCGGCATGCTCCAGAAATTCCTACAATAAGAATGACTTTGTTCAATAAATAGTTCTTATCGTCTGCTTCTTTGACAAAGCTTTCTATTTATTTTGTTTCTTGGAAAAATCTTTCGACTTTTTGGGCTTATGTCCCGTAGATTTCCTTTTCAAAAATGCGATTAGGTTTGTAAATGTCTTTATATCAACATTTTTATTTAAATAAACCATCGTTTGAAGCATTGAGTAAGTACTCCACAAAGTTGATGGCTTATAGGCATCGCATAATCGTGAAAAATATGCCAAAACGACTTTTTCTGATAAGTTCTTTCCCTTTTTCTCTTCACACCAGCTTTGGAACTTTTCGTATGTGCCCTCATACAAACAGGTAATAAAATGTTTGGTAAAATAAATTGAGTTTTTTATTATTAAACGCCCGTAGAAAAAATATTGTATACTATTCGTTACGAGACAATGTCTTTTAGTCACTGTGACGTGTTGTCCAACTCGGCTTCGCCTCGTAGGACAATAATTTTCGCATCGCGTGCCTAAAAGACCCCTATTTCGTAACTTGTTGTATAAGTAGCTATTTTCTTTGTTTACTAGGCAACAGTAAAATAAATCTGACATACCGATAGTATTTACTTGTTGTTGATGTTAAGCAGAGTCGAGTTTATTGTAAATTGAATAATTATTGGCCCTTTAAAGTGGAACAATATTCTATCGCTGAGAAGGTTGACATGCTTCTAATATATGGATTATGTGAGAGAAATGGACGTGTGAGTGTCAGAGTATATCGTGACAAATATCCAGACCGCAGAATTCCAAACCATCAAGCTTTCGCGAGAATTGAGAGGCAAGTTGAGAAACGGGTGGTTTTAATGGAAATAATAATAATCGAGGACACCAACTCCGGAGCTCGAAGAGGTAGTTTTAAACAGAAGTAAAGATGATCCCAAATTAAGCTGTAGACGCTTGGGATTCGAATTGGCGGTTTCCAAAAATATCATTTTACGAAAGCAGTTACTCCAACCTTATCATGTGCAACAGGTGTAAAATCTTTTGACAATAGATCCTGACAGTCGGCTGACGTTTTGCCGTTTCACCGAAACAATGAAAATACCAAATGCAATCTTTTATATAAGAGAATTTTATTTACGGACGAAGCTACGTTCACGAGATCGGCAATTAGAAATGTACACAACGAACATCTGTATAGCGATGAATATTCTTATGTCATCAGGGAGAAACATTTCCAGCAATAATTTAGAATTAATGTTTGGGCAGGTTTGATTGACAATTTTATTATTGGACCAGTTGTAATGCCAAATCGGTTAAATGGACATAACTATGTACTCTTCTTGCAAAACACTTTACCGGATTTATTAAATGATCTTTCATTACAACTTCGTACCGAAATATGATTTATGCACGAACGGGCGCCACCCCAGTTTAGTATCAATGTTCGAAGATTTCTAAATGAAACATGTCCTAATAAATGGATCGGAAGAGGCAATAATGCGCCCGTTAATTGATCAGCAAGATCTCCCGATTTAACACCTCTAGACTTTTTCCTGTGGGACGCTCTTAAATCAAAAGTGTGTGCTTTCCTTGTCGCTACGGAAGCTGAGATATTGCAAAAAATTTCCAATGCTGCAGATTATTTTAAAAATAAGCCCGACACGATGCCCATAAGTAAAGTTTAATTTTTTGAAAAGGATTAATTTATGTATTCATGAACACGGTGAACATTTCGAACATTTGTTATAAGAATTAAACTAGTTAATGGTTATTAGAATTAAGACTTTATTCATGTTTTTTCTTTCCGAATAAACAACAGTGATGAATTACAAAATATCGTAAATAGGTTTTTAGAACAGAAACTGTATGTCTGGCGAAAATTTTACAAGAAACAGTTTCATAATAAAGTCAGCTAGTGTCAGAGAAACAAGAGAAACAATTGAAGTCGTTTATACGTTAAGCTATATTTACGAATCACGCGTTTACGTCAAAACACGCCAATAATAGTAGTAATTCTTAGTCCCAAAATTAGTGAAAATCGATGAAGGCGTTTAGAAGTTATTCCAAAAAAAATATATCAATTTGAGAAATTTAGCTCCCTGTAGCGACAGAATGAAGCAACATTATTAGCCTTATTTTAGGTTAAGGAATTCGTGGTTAAGCCTTGTACAGTCATTTCAAGGATACCCTGTATACTAATTTTTAATAAGTAATTACACTTTCCGCGATATAGAAATTTAGTATACTTACAGGTTGGCCCATGTAGTAGATATGACATAATCGACAATTTATTTTTAATGGAAACCCCTAAATTCAGATTTGTAACCTCCAAGAAGAGCTGCAGCAGCAGAGCAAAAACATTAAATATTTAAGATCAGGTGTAAAAAATAATTTTTTAAGTTGAAGGTTAACCTAAACTAACCAACAGTTTTTCTATAAGATAATCACCAGTAAAATTGAAATCGCTCTTTATTTGTTGTTATGACATTATACTATTGTTATAACATTGAATTTTTTCCAGGAGTAGAAAAAGCAGCATTCCAGGCTGTCATTAATAATTTGCAAGATACTAGTAACATACGAGATGTTCCATTAAAAATATATAGGAATTGGATTCAATAGGATGGATGGAAATGGATTCCTTTAATTTCTATTTACAAAGTTTTTTAAAATTCTTCATAACAAAGTTAGCAGAAGCTGTCTAAATATACGGAATAACCGTATACATAGATGCCCTTTCCACAAGATTAAACAGGTTGTGCTCACTCAACTGTTGGAGGTAGAAAGCTTAGGTTTTAAATAAAAGCTGTAGGAATATTCCTAGATCCCCACACCCTGTTTAAAATACAGGCATGCATATTTTCATCCATAGCATTGCAATGATGAGCCAGCCTTGGAATTGGTTGATCATCACTCCACCCATTCTAACATGGTTACTTATATTTTTTGCTGGACGAGCTTTTTATCAATTCCACCTCATACGTAGCACAGGATTCAGCGTTTTGACATTACTTGTTTATATGGGCCATTTAAAATCCAAGCAGCAAAAGAAGATCTTGTAAGTTGATATTGTAGAATTATTTAACGCTATTATTAAATATTATGCCGGATCTTACACCTGCTAATAAAGAGACACCAATAATAATAATAATTCTCATTCAAGAAAAAATCGGGAGCGAACGCATTCTCCTGTCTCTGGATCATCCGGACTATCCTCATTGACGATGAAGATGCGACTGTGCAACTAAAAAAAGGGAACACAAGTGATGCGGACGTTTTACCAGTACTGGCAGTCTGGTAGTGAAGAGTAGAGGTAATACAGATAAAACCCAAGTGAACAGAACCAGTTCAAGAAAAGCTAGAAAATAAGAAAGAATAAAAGAAAAAGAAGATGGTAAGACTGTGTGTCGGCTTAAAAGGAAACAGATTGCTAACTAATATGAAAAGAATCCTCCTATACAGGGTGCATCAGCCAATGGAATAAATTCGATAATAAATACATGGGGACGTGTATGAAAAAACGCTCGGACACGTCGATTGGTATTTATAGTTGCGCACTTTTTTCAATAAAAACTTCTTATACAGGGTGTGTCATGTAACAGTGGCCAATACTGACTTTCTTATTTTAAATGCAACACCCTAAATATCATTCAATTTTTAAATTCTTTACAAAATTTTAGACATATTTCATGTACAATATCCTATACCTATCTTCAACTGTTTCGGAAATATTAAGTGTTTTCAGATTTATTGCAAAAATTAACAACACACTAAAAAACTAATAGGTAATACTGGTTATTTCTTGACAATGTAAAAAACAAAAAAAAAACACATTAATGTAGGAGATGTTAAAAATTGATGTTAAAATGTTTTTACTGATATGAAATAAAAAAAAGGTATTAATAGTTTTGTTTACTTTTGTTTGAAACGCCTGACCTGAGCAAATTGTTGTCTGTCTGCATGACACTAGTTGTCAGTGTTATAGTCGTTTGAGTTTCGTTAACTGCATATCAGAAAAATGGTTTATTTAACAGAAATGCACAAAATAACAATTCTACAAATGATTGGTTATGGAGATAAAACACGGACACAAATAGAAGTTGCTCGCTTATTTCATGAACACTTTCCAAATTTGCCACCTATAACTCAAGGAACAATAAGTAAAATAGAAAAGCAGTTTCGCCAGCTTGGACATGTAAAGCAGATAAAAAAGTAGCTGCCACTGCAATAAGTGATGATACCAAATTAGATATTATGCTTGACTTTCAGGAAAGCCCACATACTTCTAGTCGAAAAACAGCCCCAATGTTCGATGTTTGCCATTAATCGATTATTCGAACATTAAAAGAAAATAAAATGTATCCCTATTAAATGATACCTACTCATGAGCTCATGGAAGACGATTTTGATAGGAGAACGTATTTTTGTGAACAAGTGATGGCAATGTTAGATAACAATGTGATCCAATTAGAACATGTTTTGTTTTCTGATGAGTGCACCTTTACACTTCACGGTCATGCTAATCGTCAGAATTGCCGCTATTAGTCTAGGGAAAATCCTCACTGGATGAAAGAAGAACATACGCAATATCCTGAAAAGGTTAATGTTTGGGCAGGAATTGTTGGAGATCATATTATCATAGGTCCCTTTTTCATTAATGGAAATTTAAATGGCGATAATTTTAGCACAAACTTATATCCTGATCCAGGAAACCCAAAACTTCCAGCGAATATGATATGGTTTCAGCAAGATGGAGCACCGCCCCAATACCAAATCAATGTCCGGTAGTACCTCAACCGAGTATTTCCAAATCGGTGGATAGGGAGGCGTGGATCGATGGAATGGCCAGCACGATCTCCTGATCTGATCCCATTAGACTTCTTCTTATGGGGTTATGTCAAAAATATTGTATACAAAACTAAACCCCTCAACTTAGCTGACTTAAGAAGATGAATGAATATCGCTTGCGATTAGATCGGTCACGCCTGAGATGTTTAGTAACTTTAGAAGACATTTTTATTTAAGATTAGGATGTTGCCAAGACGTTCACGGCGAGCATTTCCAACATCTCCTACATTAATGTTTTTTTTTGTTTTTTACATTATCAACAAATAAACAGTATTACTTATTAGTTTTTTAGTGTGTTGTAAATTAAATTTTTGCAATAAATCTGAAAACACTTAATATTTCCGAAACAGTATTGGATATTGTACATGAAATATGTCTAAAATTTCCTGAAGAATCCAAAAATTAAATAATATACAGGGTATTGTATTTAAAATACGAAAGGTAGTATTGGCCACTATTACATGACACACCCTGTATAAAAAGTTTTTATTGAAAAAAATGCGCAACTAGAAATACCAATCGACGTGTCCAAGCGTTTTTCCGGACACGTCCCCATGTATTTATTAACGAATTTAATCCATTTGGCTGATACTCACTGTATATTAAGATATTGTCGAAGAACTATACTAGTTTTAGCTTAAGCGGAAACTGTGGGGAGGGGGGAAGATTAGTTTAAGTTGCGTTTGTCATTCTTTATTTGCAAAACTTCCGGCGAGTTTGAGCCCACACCTCTGGGTATGCCTATGATTTTGAAGTTTTGTGAAAATAAAAATACCCTACTCTCTACTAGGTACACAGCAGTGAAATCTTATCTGCCTGAGTCATTTAATGCAAGGTTGCGAATATAATCAATTTTATTAGAACAAGCAAAACTTGATAACTTATTTAGAACTTTAACTGTGTCAAATTTCGCGCCGGTAAATCTGAAATGTCCGAATATGCCCCATGTCTGAACCGGCTTCACCCTATAGAAATATAATATAAAGGTAATTTTTAGAATATAAACTCACCATCTTTTTAAAAAGCAAATTATTTGACCAGCAGTCTCCGTGTACTAATGCAGAGTATTGTCCATCATATGCCGCAATATTTTTATAAACTTCAGTAAAGTTTTCAGTGTAAGACTTAATTTTCTTGGAATTTTCCATATCTACTTCTTTGAGCGCTTCATAAGCATCCTTAAAAGAATTTTCTAATGCTCCGGTAAACTCTTTAGTTTCTCCAAATGAAACAAACATATCTATTATAGGCCGAAAAAGTTCTTTATATTTTTCTATATTTTGGTCTTTAAATGCGAACGTAAGTGCATGGAACTGACCATACTTCTCAAAAATTGTTTTTAAAATGGCTTTATCTATTGTCTCTGATTTTTCTAATAAATCGTACTTTTGAATTTTAAGATTTTCCATACATATGTACTGTTCGCCTGGTTCAATGCTTCCACAGTAAAATTTGGCAATACTTGTAAACGGGCTTTCCACACCTTTTTCTTGTTGAAATTTATTTAGCTCCGGCCATATACTAGAGTAAAATTCATTTTCATTAAAATATACATCGGACCCTATAGATCTAGTATGGCTGGGCATTTTTTTAATGTACGAGTGAACTACCTCGCCAGTATCCTTATCTTTAATATATCCCGCGAAAGACTCACTGAGAAATCCATCACCTCTTAAAACTTCTTCATCAAGGTGCACTTCATAGTTTTTGATATTGTTGATATCGGCGGTTTTTTCCAAAATTAACTTTAATTTTTCGACCGAAGACATATTATTAACTTCACTATTCACTAATATTCGTTTAATGCCAATGCAAATTGTTACTACATGAACCCGACTTTTAAATCATCTAGTTGATCGTTCTTTAAATATATATATATATTTTATGTTGTTTAGTTATCACATAGAAATCTAACAAAAGCTTAATTTTTCAATGAGTTTGTGTATTTTTTTTTTAATAGATAACCGATGGTGATGTCATTGTAAATTACGACTCATAAAGTAATTATTTAATACTAACAGCATACAGGGATCTTTCAAAAAACCTTGCATAATTATTTAAAACTTATTTGATGCAAGTTTTAAATAAACTCAAATGTTTACACTAAATATAGCCGGAAATAAATTTTATTAGCGATATTATGGCACGATCATAAAGAGCAAATGCTCGAACTTGCTGTTCCCATATTTCATGCCTATTCTCTCTAAAACAGGACCAAATTTTTGTCATTATTGGCGATATTAAGGCCTCTGTTATTGTCAACAAGTTTTAAACAAATTTGATTTTTTAATTAATTTAATTATTCTTCTTATCTTATCATTTTGTGGTTGACAATTAAAAAGATAGCAGAACCAACCTTCACCATAGATATTTTCTAAAGTAACGTTATAATAATTTTATATATTATTATATTTATTATAATGTGCTTTATTCTATTTTCCTTATTAGAGTATTTTATGAAATTTGAAAACTGTATTGTATTAAGACACAAGTATCATAAAGCATCAATTTAGAGCACGCGCCTAATTTAGTCTTAATTACTTAATCTCCTTTCGAAAAAGGAATTCGAAACAATGAAACAACATTTTTTGTAATATATACAGTGTGTGTATAAAGTCTGGAAACGGCTTAATAACATCATAATTTATTGACCGATATAAACCAAATTCGGTATAGTTGCCTAAGAGGATCTGACGCACCGAATGACGATATTGGCGTTGTTGCCAGCTTTTTAGTTTGCCTGGAATTCGAACGAATTTTATATTTTTAAATGTAACACCCTGTATATTATTTGATTTATAGTTTTTGCTTTAAATTTGTTACACTTTTGGTATAACACACTTTGTTCCTAATATCAGTTGTTTTCGAAACAACGACGTGTTTTGAAAATATCAACAAATTGTGTTTTATCTATTAATAAATAAAACACAAGTTCAGTTTTGATGTAAAGTCATAAAAGCTGTAATTTTTATATGCAAAAATGTCTTTAACTGAAAGTGAAAGAATTGAAATTCTTATGATGAGAGGATATGGCGATAGGGTCATGTCTTACGAAGAGGTTAAAAATCTATTTAATGACGCATTTCCAAACCGAAATCCAATTTCAAAATCAACTGTTCTAAAAACTGTCCGACGGTTCGAAGAAACTGGAGATTGTATAGATAGGCGACGATCAGGATGACCAGCAGTAGTAGATGAAAAGAAAAGTTTTACGAAGGTTAGTTAGTCAAGCGAGGACCAAAAATATATTTCATAATTTTTCTTAATTCAACCTGAAAGTGTCACATAAAGTTTTTATTATAATATGTATATGACGGCAAGCGAAATCACGACGGATATAAGCAAGTACTTAATACTTAATAGTAATATGTCTTATATCCATAAAGTTTTGTGAAATTATTGTAGCCATACCAATTTTATAAAAACTCAAGTCTTGACATACTGTTGAAATATAAATTTATTTAAATCAATGCGAAAGATATAATGTGCTTAAATTATAATTATATTACTTAGTCCCAAATCTTCCCCAATTATTATTGAGTAATGTAAATAAATGGTATGGTTTTATATACAAATAAATGGTCAAGTTATAGAATTCCATAATCTAGTGCGTGTAATAAAATATCAGTTGTATTTCTTTTATATATTTCGCTTTGCTGTATTAATTTTATGATTTCTCGTCCGTCTCCTTTGTGGTCCTTAGAACTTAAATCATTAATTGTATCCTTGCTTAATAACTTAATCTGCCATAACATAATACCCATAATTATGCCCAAAAAGCTATGTTTCTTCCATTCTGATTTTAAAATACTTAAAGGTAACAGCTTGTTAGGATCGCTTCCTAGTTCTTGAGCAAAAGCCGAAAAACTTTTGTGATACAATTCCAAATATTCATCGAGTTTCTTGAAATCTTCTTTTGAAGCTCCAGAATAAAAGAAATATGACAAGTCATGTATTGGAGTGCTATCACGACACAATTGAAAATCAATAAATTTTATGTCCTCCAGTATTCCGTTTTCCTAAAAATTAATTGGAAACTCTTGATAATTTTATTTTTTTGGGGGATAAGGTCAATTTAAAATAATTGGACTATGTTGATGTTTTGGTTTATTTTAAAAATAGCCAATCATCAAAATTTTAGATTTTACAGTTTTACACTATTATTAGTTTTAGTTTTCTAAAAGCATTAAAAAAAATGTTCCTCTGTAAACCTTAAGATAGTTGTTATGTATAGAGTAGTTGTTTATATTTTAACCACTAGACTGAGCTAAGTTCAATACAACATCTTAGCTAAGTTGTTAAAGTGGACAAGATACAATTCTGTTAAAAACTATTGTCATTATTACAATGAGAAATGCCGTTTCTTGTACTTACAGTTAGTTTTTCCGCCATCATTTTTAACAATAATTCAAAAAGCAAGTTGACATAATAAGCCGTATGTGTGACAAGTATGCTGCTATTGATTTTAATTAAATTGTTTTCACGGCCTACTCATTAAAAAAGCAAAATACCTATTTTATACGCATTTTTTTAATGTAGGTTTTTGCCCTTGAGCGTACTGGGTGAAAATGACAAATAAATTATTAGTTATTTCCATTACAACGAGTAGAGTTGGATTCTATCATAAGTTTGTTTAGAACATAAGTTGACTAAAATGCAAAAGAGGTCACAAATACCTTAGTAACAGGACTGGCGACTAAAAAATAGTATTTGCCTAGTTCTCGCTACTTATAACCATCACTTTATAGTAAAAGCTACCATAAACTCTATATCAATAGTCGCCGTTACGAAAATGCCACTTTAAATTTGGAATTATAATACCCATTTAAAACGGTGGCAATTATACATTTATCATAGTGAATGGAACTACCCATTTACTAATAAATGTTACTTAAAAGTAACAGGAACTTAATGGTAATAAATTAATAGTGGCAGGTACCAATCAATTTTACCATGATGCCTTTATAAGGTAGCGGTTCCATAGCCAGTAACTTACTTGGTAACAATTACCTTATCGGGACCATTTCCCGGAACTATAAAGTTAAGTAGCTCTTAAAAGACATTGATAGTTGCCGGGGAGTTCCCGAAACCTTTAAAAGCCACTATTAAGTGACTGTTATTATTCGCACGCCACTAAAGAGTCGCAGTTACTTAAATATTATAACTTTATATTCCGACGTGTCATAATGACATTATTATGGATTTCATTTTCAGTGTCAAAATGACATACTTTATAGGACTGAGTACTATAATGATTTCGTTATAGGACTGAGTACTATAATGAAAAATAGAAATTAAAATAAAAATTTTCTGGGAACACCAAGTTTTGTAATTGGCATAAGTTTTTTCATATATGCCTTTAGACTTTTTGGGCAACAAACCAATAACTGCTTTATTGACCAATTCTTCGATTTCTGATGGCAAATTATCCATATTATATTATATAAACGTTAAAATTAAAAATTCAATTCTGACAATGACAATACAAACAAATATTTCTATAGTTACCTGGTTTTATTAAAATCAAGCTATTAGTTTACTGACGAAAACTTAAAATTCATCAAAAAAAAAACACAAAAATCGTCGGAATATAAAATATTGTATTAAATTCGGATCATAAACCATCACTATGGTACACGCCATGTTATTAGACTCGGCTGACGCCTCGTCCAATAATACTCACGGCTAGTACCATAATGATCGTTATTATGATCCTTATAACATAAATATCTATTATAGTTGCAGCAACTTTTAATAAGAAATATGCCAGTTTAAAGTAACTACCGTCTAGCCGGCCATTTTTGAATGCAATAAGTCGTCGCCATTGCATTTTAATTATATTTTTTTAATTTTTTCCATATAAATAAAACAAATCAATATTTTATTTCGTTTTTGTACTGTACTGTAAAAGCTTTAATAAAATAAATTGTATATTCCAGTAGCAGAAGTAATTCTTATTTTTTGTTATTTTTTTTTGTTTAAATTTTTTTTTAAACATAATTGTTTCGAGGGCCAAACAAAATTTTTCCATAAACTGGCCACCCTTTAGTCTAAAATTTTTTTTTCGTTTTGTAAAATTACCCTTTTGTGGTGGCTAAAAACGCGTTTAAAGTTTGTTCAAAGTTAAATCACTATAAAGTGGCAATCCATTCACATCAATTAAAACAAAGGACCTACTTTTAGCAAACAATGATGCATGCCTTCAGGCTGTGGTTGGAAAAGTATAAGTATTTTAGAGTGGTGGCTACTAGGCAGCTACGTGTCAAAGTAGTTTCCGCTACTGTTCTGCGACTGAAAAGTATTCCAAAATAGTAACTAAATAAGTTCCAGGACCGCCAGAACCTACCCGAAAACTACGAAGCTACCTCAAAATTTTTCCCCATTTTGGTGGCAATTACGTAGCTGCTACTTGGCTACAACGTGGCCGCCGAAAGTAGCAGCCACCTTTGGGGTTACTTTCATGGTGACTGTTACGTTCCTGCAACTATAAATGTTAGTTGGGTGTGTTCAAGTAGGCGTGCAACACGCTAATATCTAAACCAACTCGTATCATTGAAAGGTCTTAAAATGTTTGCTACTACTCAATACATTAAATATATTAAAATTGCGTAAACAAAAAATCGACCAGAGGCGTACCGTTTAGGGGAAAATAGAGATTAAGGAAAAAAAATTAAAAATTAAGACACCTAACTCAAATTTCGCATTTGGACTAAGTTTTTAATTTGCAAAAATGATTCCATATAAAAGTTTGCTGTGTTTCTAATAATTAAGGTACTTTACTTTTAAGCCAATTTCGAAAAAGTGACATTTGCTCCCTTACTATTAGCCGTAGGTGAAATATATGTTGCACACTTTTTTGAGCACACTGTATAATAAAGAGAATCACGATAGGGAGGAAATGAACGTTATAACTTTTGTAGAGGGACGAGGGACAAGAAGTTCGTTCAAAATCATAGAAAAAGGTCTCTGAGTAATAAAATCTTGTCCAAAAAATTATTAAATAAATATCATTTGAAACCCTATGAAGTAAAGATTGTGCAACCTTTCTGTACTGAGGATGTTGTGCAATGACTTATTTTCAGCAATAATGACATATTCTTTTGTTTGTCCTAATGGTTTCATTATCTACTACCCTAATTTTCTAAATTTTTCGATTTGTGCGTTTATTGTTAACAATAACTATCAAAATATATTTATGAAAAACTTAAAAGTAGCCCAATCAAATAAGATAAAAAATATACAGGGAGTCCCATTTTCTCCCCTTCTACTTTGCGATTATCATTAAAAATCTGAAAAATGAGAAATTATAGCAGGAACCGAGGGACCCGGGGTACGAAAACAAACTTTCAACTTAGTGAGCATAAGCACGACAGTGCCGTACTACGTGGTAAAGTGATATCTTCGGAATATATAATATTATAATAATATAAAGCACTCATCGGCTGACTACCGTAAAGATATGACCGCCAGTCTATTCGAAAGATGATTTATTGAACAATTGCTGAAAAATCGATCCCCCAACTCAGTCATTGATATGGGCAATGCATCCTATCATTCGCGTCTACTACAAGCTATAAAAAAAGAGAACTTTTGAACTTTAAAAAGGAATATATAATCGACAAAGTATGCGAAGCACATGGTCATACTATTTTATGCCTCGCCCCCCTATTACTGTATATTTAATTCAATCGAGATGATTTGGGCTGCAGTCAAGAACAAACTGAGAAAATGTAACCAATCGCCAACTAACAATGCTTTTGTACTTGGAAATATAAGCACAATTGTTGATGAAGTAAACGACAATGATATATGGATGAAATGTATCCAGCATGTCATACACAAGGAGGATGAATATTGTATTTTGCCGGCAATTGATCCCATTATTATATCCCCAAATACGGATTCAACTCTGGAAATTCAGATAGTGAATTTTGACTTTTTATCAAACTCACAGGAAATAAAATACAGGGCTTTCATTTTAAAACTAGCCACCCGGAATACCTTTTCAAATACTTGAAGAAGAATTTAACAAAAAAACACGTCAACTTAAATTTACTGGGGGACATGTTCTACATGTATTTGCGACTCTGTACTTTCAACCCCTAACGAGGGGCGAAAGGCACATAAAAAATTTGAAATATTAAGGGGTATTGAGTGATAGTTCACTTGAAAGCCCTTTTCATTAGCAGTCTTTTGGCGTTTCATTTTTTAAAAGCAGATTATTTGTTTCCAAGTTATGCCCTTTTAAAATTTAGAAAGTTAACTTTGATATTTTAGTAAAATTTTACTTACTTATTTTAACAGATGTTCAAAATGCCCACCATTATTGGCAAGGCAATCGTAAAGCCGCTGCTCGAACTCCTCACGCACGTTTTGAAATATCTCTTGGGTAATCTGTTCACAGGCCTCCCCTATTCTACGCCTAAGATCAGGAATATTTTCTGGTTGAGTTTTGTGTGTCTTTAGATGTCCCCATAAAAAAAAGTCAAGGGGCGTTCAGTCTGGTGGTCTCGCTGGCCATTCTATAGGGCCCCTTCTTCCAATCCATTTGCCTGGAAATCTGTCATTAAGCCAATTTCGCACAGGCATAGCATAGCATAATGTGGAGGGGCTCCGTCCTGTTGAAAAATTAAATTTTCTTCATCTAGTAATAAATTTCCATCTTCATCAATTTGATTTTCCAGCGAGTCAGTTATTAGAGGGTCTATCACATTTTCTAATACATTTAAATACAGTTCACCGGTTAAATTTTCTTCCATAAATGACGGACCAATAATTTTATTTCCAAAAATTCCGGCCCATACATTTTCTGAGGAAATTGTGTATGCTCTTCACGAAAAAACATGTGGATTTTCATTGTCCCAATATCTGCAATTGTGTTTATTAACAAACCCATTTAAAAAGATAGTTGACTCGTCACTAAAGCAAATGTTTTTAATAAAATTAGGATCTGCATTTGCCCTTTCACTCATTAATTCACAAAATTCCATTCTTCTGTCATAGTCATCCTCCCCTAACCGTTGTAAAAGTTGTATTTTTTGTAAGGGAAAAATTTATTGAATCCTAAGGCTTTATGCACAGAGCCGACTGAAACGTTTGCTAATCTTGAGACTTTCGGTATGGATGTTTGGGGATCTATGGCAAAATGACCTAAAATCTCTACTTGTGCGGCTTCATTTAAGACTCTAGGGTTCTTCTCAATTTTATTGCGTACACTTCCAGTTTCTTGAAATTTATTAATCAAATTTAATCATATTGGTGCCCAACATTTTTGTCTGGATAGCTTTGATTAAACACCCGGGCTGTTCTACGTGCACAGCGCTGTTCTTCCCCGTAAATTAAAATTAGTTCAATTCTCTCTTGTAACGAGTAAACCATTGTCGTCGAAATTCGATGGTCAATACACAACGAAATCAAGTTCAAAACTAAATCGTTTTAAAATGTGGCAAAACTAACATTTGCTATCAAACACCTTTAATTTTTTTACGTATTTATCTGAATGTTTACATTTAAGGAATTTGCTACTTTTTAACAAATTATAAAAGTTGAAAATTTAGCTTTTTTAGGTTCTAAGGGTAAAGGTATAATTTGGACAAAAAATTTCTGATTGAAAAACGGATAATCACTCAATACCTCTTTCTATTTGAAATTTTAATGCGATTCTCATCCCCCATTAGGGGTGGCTCAGAACTTCAGAAATGGTTTTAAGTGAGCATTTTGAACACGTGTTAAAGTAACTAGGTAAGCACGAGTTCATTCTAAAGCTAATATTAAATAGTTTTCACTAAAATGCTGAATTTTTATTTTTAAACTTTAAAGGGGCATAACTTGGAAACAAATAATCCGCTTTTAAAAAATGAAGAGCCAAAAGACTGCTAATGAAAAGGGCTTTCAAGTGAAGTATCACTCAATACCCCTTACCATTTGAACTTTTTATTTGCCTTTCGCCCCTCGTTAGGGGTTGAAACTACAGAGTCGCAAATACATGTAAAACATATCCCCCAGTAAATCTAAGTTGACGTGTTATTTTGTTAAATTCTTCTTCAAGTATTTTAAAAGTTATTTCGGTAAGCTTGTTTTGAAATGAAGGCCCTGTATAATGATAAACGGGTGTTAAGTGTTTTCTTATCATCACTATATATAATGCTAATTAAAAAAAAATAGATCCGCGTAGTTATATGAAAATTATTGGGAATAAGTTTTTATAATTTTAACGTAAATGGTACGCTACAATGCCGACCTCAATAGCTTTCATGCTCTTTCAATTAGTTTTGTATACACAAAATAAAATTAATTAATGCGGTAAAATATTTTCCATTCCTAGCATTTCACGCCGCCCATGCTTCAAAAAGAAGTTCGCCTATAACCCGAATTTCAGTTTTTTGCTGTTCGAATTGACTTCGTATATAATATACACAAATATTTTTTTAAGTGTCTTACAGCGATTTTTCTACTCACCATAATATAAAACAAATTACACATTTCTCAATGATATCCCGCAAGGAAGACAAATTTAATGTCAAAAACTACATACGTTCACAATTTTGAATTTTTTTTAAATGGCAATTCTCATTAATAACCACACGAGAGAATTGCATTTCGCGGTCCAATAACATCTAGTTGTTGATATTTATTTTTAACCGTTCCGGAAATACGAGGGTTCCCAAATTGCCTTCATCGATTTTGTCTTTTAAGTGTTCTTTTAAGCTGGAAACCCCAATTTTGACAGTAGCATAATTTTCCTTGATTTCAAAAAAGTGTGACATTTCAACATTACGATACGCCACTGCGTCGGTTTAAAAAAATATTGCCCGTCACCCGTCCTCCGGAAAGAACCTACAGGACTCACAGGCTTCCAAAAATCGTCTAAGAGCTCTCGAAAACTACTTTGTCCTATAAATCAGTACTTTCCGGCCTTGATAACTTAAAACATTGCTTCGGACAAATTCTACATTTTCTTTCTAGACATCTTTTTGAACAAACAAAGTACTTTTGGAGGACTATCGCGCTTTCAGATATGATTAAAGTTCACTAAAGTAAAATTTACTTGCTCGCTCTGCAAGAGAACTTTCCAGCCTTGACACGTAATTATCTATTCATAACTTACCCCATGTTTAAAAAGCAAATTATTCGACCAACAGTCTCCGTGTACTAATGACGAGAATTTTCCGCCGTACACTTTAATATTCTGATAATATTCAAAAATGTTTTCTGCGTAAGGCTTAATTTTTTCTGATTTCTCTAAATCTATTTCCTCCAATGCTTCATAGGCAGCCCTAAAAGAACTTTCTAATCCTTCAACAAAATCTTTATTTTTTTCAAATGAAACATACATGTCTCTTATAGGTCGAACGAGTTCTTTATATTTTTCTATATTTTGATCTTTAAATGCGAACGTGAGTGCATGAAACTGACCATACCTCTCAAAAATCATTTTTAAAATGCCTTCATCTATTGTCTCTGATTTTTCTATTAAATCGTATTTTTGAATTTTAAGATTTTCCATACATACGTACTGTTCACCTGGTTCTTTGCTTCCGCAGTAATATTTGGGAATATTTGTAAACAGACTTTCCACGCCTTTTTCTTGTTGAAATTTATTTAGCTCCGGCCATAAACTGGAATAAAACTCGTTCTCATTAAAGAATGCATCGGGAACTGGATCTCCGGATTTACTAGGAATTTTTTTAATATACGAGTGAACTATCTCACCAGTGCCTTTATCTTTAATATAACCCGTGAACGATTCACTGAGCAATCCATCTCCTCTTAAAACATTTTCATCCAGGTGCACTTCGTAGTATTTGATGCCGTTAACATCGGCAGTTTTTTCCAAAACTGACTGAAGTTTTTTGGACAACATATTATTATTAACCTTAGTAATACTGATTAGACACTGCAACAGTAGTATCTAAAGCATACCTTTAGTTTATTATGGAATGCATTAACTATAAATAAAATTATTGTTTACTTATCGCATGCATAATCTGACAAAAACTTAAATTTTACATATTTTGATGTATCCGTGAATGCAATCGCTGATGCGTTGGGTACTAATTAGATTAGTTTGCTGATAGCATTAAGAAAATTTTGTTTCTAATTTAAGATTGGATCTAGTACTGCTATTAAAATATTAAATAATGTAGTTTTGTAACATTATTTCTAGACTCACGTTTCTGCAGCTGCGAATTATAACTTAAGTATGTCTTATTTATCTAAAAGGTTGCACCAAGCTTATTTAATTTAAGTTTAAGACTAAACTCAGTTTAACTTCGAATATTGTCTTGCATTACTTTTTAAACTTAGTTTATTTTATTTTAATCCTAAACTAACTTAAACCCCCATAGTTTATGGTTTAACTTCAAATATTAAGGTACCAGTCGTTCTGCGTTTACCAGTCGAGATATTAGGATGGAGCTTAGGATGAGGATGCTGCGTTGTTACGTTTTCTCCGCGCTTTTGTATGGAGTGGAAACGTGGACGCTCAAGAAGAACCACATGAACAAACTACAAGCATTTGAAATGTGGTGCTACCGTAGAATGTGGCGTATCCCCTGGACCGATCACGTCACTAATGCCGAAGTCCTGGAACGGATGCAAAAAGAGTGTGAAATCATTAACACCATAAAAGGGAGAAAGCTTCAATACCTGGCGCATATAATGAGAGGACAGAAATACACACTTCTCCAATTGATAGTTCAGGGAAAGATCAGTGAAAGGAGAAGTGTTGGCAGACGACGTGTGTCCTGGCTTAAAAACCTAAGGGAATGGTTCAATTATTGTTAAATGTTGTTAGATCTAAAAACAAAATAAATAAGCTGGAGTTCAATGTTGTTATTATTTATGTAGCAGCGCCTGCCAGTGTGGATTAGCTCTCAATTCAATACCGGCAGCCCGGCAACATAGTTTGGAGTAGAGTTTGAGCGTCTGCGCGCGACGGTTGCTTAATAATAGACTCCGCGTTTTATTTCATATTTTTTTAAATGATCAACCCAAAATCAGGACACGGTTACACCTACTTACTTCAGCATAGAGGGTAACCACTTCTTCGGTTTTACCCGAAGTCTTTAGTTTTTGATATTTGACCTCCGGTCTCCGGTTTTTTCATTAAAATTTCCGGTTTTTAGCAATTTTCCTAAAAAAATAACCAAACCGTTTGATTTTTTTCAGTTTTTAATGCAGGTATACTTATACTTATTTCATTTTATTTACCGTGACGTGATAGAGTTTCTGGATTTTGGTAGCCCAAAAAAAGGGCGTGGAACCCAAAAAAATTTTGGCTGCGGCTCCTATAACAGATCTCCGGTTTTTAATCGGACAAAGGGTGATCACCATGTAAAGCCCTCCCAGCTCCCCTATTAAAAAGCCTTAAATATGTCCCTGGCCAGAACTGTTATATTCTAAAGTGATTTTTTCCCAGTATTTACATTTTCTTTGGCATTAACAGCATCTATTATTTTCAATTACATGTTTGTACTTTGCCACAATATTTGTCAGTTATATCAACTTACAGCTTATTGTTACTTGTAGAATTTGATTTTTCTTTTCTTTCCGAATCCATATTATCAAATGTCTTTATTTAGAAAGTAAAAAACGCGGAACTGGAGTACCAAGAACGAAACATAACCTAACCTCTAATTGGCCAAAAATTAGTTACAATACGAAAATCCGTAAATTTTGTGGTTTTGCCGAATTGCAAGCGGTACAACCACATGGTACAACACAGCCAAATTTAACTAACTTTTATGATTAAAACGACGGTTAGTTAAACTTCAGTCAAGAGAAAGTTGGTGCAACTACTCATAAAGCATCAGGCCACAAAATTTTCATAGCCCTCTCAGTTTCTGACATACAGGGCGATTTTGAAAGTTTGTCATTCTTACGCTCCCCTATATCTCGATTATTTGATCTTATCAATAAGGTAAAAATGAGTTATTATAGTTTTTTTATGTACAATTCAGGGGCGTAGTGAGTTCATTTGATTGCAAGGATTGCAAGGATTGCAAAAGAAAACAATTGTCGGGCAATCATTAAAAAAATATACTATATGTTAATGGAAAGGCTTATTTTTATGAGGAATTCAAAGATAGAAAGTCTGAAGAACAGTGTGAACCTGAAGAAAGGAAATGTATCACAGCTACAGGAAGGTCAAAAAGAGCAAAACAAATTAATTGCTGCAGTATCTAGGCGCTCATGTGGCTTTTCCTGAGAGGCCGTGAGCCCACCCAGTCCCCTTCCTAGTAACACGTACGTCCCCTATAAAATTGCCACGCGTCTTTCGCTGTTATTAAAATTACAATATTAAATAAAATTAATTTTTTTTTACTTTTTCAAATTTGAAAGTTATTTAAATTAAATTAAGAAAATAAAAGAAGTGACGCCAAGCTGAGGTGAGAGGCTGAGGGACCGCGTGCAAATGCCCTAGCTCAATTGCCAGAGAGATAGGGGGATAAAGAATGTTTTTATAATAAATTCGTTTTATTGATCCGAATTAATTGTTTATAAATTTTTTTTAGTTGAAAGTAATATGAATGCTTATGATTATCGTGTAATAAAATATGCTTATTGTTATTGGCTTAAAAATGAAAGGTAAATATATTATAATACCTATATCCATGTTTTGTAATCTTCAAAAAAAATATGGGCGCCACGATTTAACTGTTGGCTGGTTATTATTAAGTCTATTATTATCTAAGGCTTCAGAAAACCAAGCACATGAAAGTATCATCTGGATAAGTAGGATTTATGTTTGTCATCCAAAACTTTTTAAATATTACTTATTATTTGAATATCACTTATAGTTAAACCCCAGGAAACCACGCTTCATAGTTTTCTGTGCTTAGGCTTAGACCATGAAACAGCTGTACGAATTTCTTATTTCTATCTTTTATAAAGCAAAAAACGTCATACACGCAGATAAAAAAAGGCGAATCTTAATCTTAATTTTCAAGACATCCTGAAGCACACTGTATATTTTAAAAATAAGTAGACTCGTGGGAATTTTTAAATAGACAATATTTCTAATACAGTCATCTTTTGAAAGTCATCTGTATGACGAAATATTACTTAAAAACATATCAAATATTATTTCAATTTACACTAGGTTTATTCGAATGTTATCAACAATAGTCGTATCGAAATAGCTTGTAAAATATTGTGTACTGTTTGCAATAATTCCTACAATACAGGACTTGTTAAGTCTTGTCTGTCTTGTTGAGTATTTGATTTCTCGATACAGATCTTGACATAATGGCGAACATTCTAAAAATAATAGAACATGTAGGGGAAAGTGGATCAGATTGAAACGCGGGTCTGGTTGAAAATTTAGCAAACGGCCAATATCTAAACGTTAACGGATTATCGGGTATAATACCACTAGTCACTAGTGCATCAAAATTACCGATAATTCTGATTGAAAGCGTGTTGCATTGTAACTGAATGAGTTTATTTTCATTTTTGATTAAATCCGAAAGAGCCCGACTTCTGTTGATATTTCAAATACAAACGTACTGGGCACAAATCTGGAGCTGCTTGGTTTTTAATTAACCATTTTGAAGTTGCGCAGGGCTTTGAACCCCCTTGTGTGGTTTTACTAAATAACGGGTTGTATTCTATTCTCCCAGTTTTATCCCCTTCGTTATGCATTTCTTCCTTAAAATAGGTCATAAGGCATGTACTTCTCTCACCGCCTCTCCATGCTAACTCATAAGATAATATAAGAAAGAGTTTTTTTTGTAGTCCATGCGGAGTCTCCTCATTGCCGTTATTTACCATCATTTTAAATTCATTGTATTTTAAAGCAACTGAACTTTCTTTCCTTTTTTCGGGTTCTTTCTGAAGTTGTTTTCGTTTTGAATTTTTTGCTTCACGTGCGGTCTTAAACTTGATATCTAAAAATGGATTAAAAGTAATTCCAAATTCGTCATGAAATTTTTCCATTGTCATTTTGGCGGTAACATTCCAAATGGTTTTAATTGTATGTTCCTTGTATTCATCGCCGTTTTGTTTCCGCATGTTAAAGGCCCAGTCTGTTAAAATTTTCGCTATTTCATTTACCGTAGTGTTTCTTTCTAGCGTGAATGATCTCTTCTCACAAAAAGTCACAAACTGCCTCTATACAAAGTTTTTATCCTTGACTGTGTTCACAGGCGTGCTGTTGGTAATGCTTGTATAAATTTCTTTTATAGAGTGACTACCAAAACGTTCCATATCTTTAAAGAAATCTTGATTTGTAATCAATTCACTTTTTAAATGTCGCAGATTGACATAAGTAAGTTCAATAATAAAAGTTTTTGCGGTAACCGTGGTTACACTTAAATACCCATATACCAGGATATGCACAAGACTTGGTAAAGAAAATATAATATTATTATTATTATTTTTTAAATATATTTATAAATATAATGTAAAGTATTAAGTTAGTATTAAAATTAAAAAAAGTACATAATAAATAATATATTTATAAACAGTCAAAAATTATGGATTTGTATGATTGTTAGTACACAGCAGTAGTAAAAACTTGATTATGATTGATAGCTACCTACTGGGGGATTATCGCTTCTACTGTGGAATTATCGCTTCTACTGTGGAATTATCGCTGTAATTCTTGCGAAAGACCACACTTCTTATGAGATTTTTTATATATGAGGGAAATATTCCTTATAATTTGCTCCACCTCTACAAAGCATAAATTTCTTAAGAGAGAAAAAAAAGATAAACAAAAAGCTTGCAGGAATTTTCCTGAAAAGTTTTGAGCCTAAGGACGATGGTTAAATTATAAAAAGGTTAACTCATGAATTTTTATTTATTTTAATTGTTATTAACATATTTCAAAAGTCAACTTAATTTCCAAAATTAAAAATATACATAGTGATATTTTTAAAACTTGCAATGGCGACTGTTACTGTTTGAAAATTGCATTTTTATAGTTTGGTTATCTATGTTGAGTTTTCTGTTTTAATTTTCTAAAGTATCTAGGTAGAGTCTCACCTTAAACATTAATTACCTGTAATAGCCAATATTTCCACTATGTTCGGTTTGAATCTTTTGTTGATATAGTTTATATTCCAGCAATGTTTTGTACCTTGTAAGACATAGCCAAGTAGATTGATTTATTCTGTTCTTTGTTTCATTCTACTTGTGAACAGGCCTCATTTCAAATCCTTGTTTTAATTGATTAGTAATTGGTTGTCAATAGGAATAACTATTTAACCTTGTATTTAAGATGTAGGTTAAATGTTTTTAAGAAAATCGATAATTTGTTACGCAGGTCAGTGTCAGACGGACAGTTCTGTGGATTTTCACGACCACGTCTGGTTAATTTAAAGATCTGATTAATTTAGGCATATTTTAGTGGTTGACGCGGGTTGTCAAGGGTTTGTTATTAAAAGAGGTTATTTTTCATAGATGGGTATGACTAATTTGTCGACGTTTGTTTTGGTAACTAGGTACGTTGGAGACGAAATAACATCCGGCCCTTTCGACAATAGACGCTTGAAGGAAAGCACGTTTGTGGATGTAGCTCCCGAATTTTAGTTTGCCTGGGCAGGGAAGGCCATGTCATGCCAATAAAACATCCACAAATGGTTTAAAAAAATGATATGGCTTTGTAGTTTGCCTATTCTTTGGACGGAATGCCGATTATAAATGCTTTTCCGTCAACTTTAGCAAGGTCCTAGACGCCATTCTGTAGATTGGAACCCTCGTTAGTTATTTGGGGTAGGTTCAAACTTTAGTATCTAAATTACCCTCGATGGGTTTTATGAAAGTTTTCTCTTTTATGTTGTATATCTAAAATTCGATTATTATATTGCTCAATATACAGTGTTTTGATAAAGTTTTGCGCCCATGTTATGTACATAACTTGTGCATTGTAAACATTTAGCGTATGTCGACGTAGCGTTAAGACGTCACAAGAGTCTCTAGTAGTTCAGAACGTTAGGTAGTCTGTTACAGCTAATTTCGTTGTAAATATAGTTACAATATATTATTATAAAGTAAATATTATTGTTTCCCGGCTAAAGGCAATTTGTTTCTTCAAACTTTAACGCTTGTAACTTTAACATTTTAACTTATCTACGCCAAAGTCAAAACAAAATATATAATTTAAAAAATTGGCATTTGTGCAAACACACCAATAGGAGGATTGTGGATTGTGGTTCCAGCACAAACAAAAAAAAAAGTCTAAAATTACCCAAACCACCAACCCCTTCATTTCTGTATCCCCCTCCCCCCTTTCAATTTATTTGTAAGTGAAATTGTGTTCAATATTAAAAAAACATCTCATAGATTAGTTTTTAAACTAAGACATAAACTTACTTAAACACGTAAAGCAGAAATCGTACACTGACAAAAATGGTTTACCGATGTCGTAGGTTGCAGAATTCGAGCTACTTTAACGCGCGTTTCTATGTTATTCAAACTGAGCCTACGAATTATCAGAAATTATTTTAAAATGCTACAATAACTCAGCTTCTTTTGGTTCGCCTCAACACAGAAATATCAACATTTTTAACACATTTAGGATTACCACAATCCTTCATTTTGTGATCTTAAAGTGCCGTCTTGACTCAGACGTACGTGAATTATTTTAACTCATTACCATGTGTAAATCATTTTGAGTTGAAATAAGTCATAAAAAGTGCTTTAAAAACCCATGTCGAGGGTAAATCACCGATCGAAAGGTCACGGAAAGCTCCGAATTCGCGCACGTGCCGATTTGGCGGCGTAACTTCATCCCGTATCTCATTGTTATTAGTATCTCGTGCACGTCGCGTCGTCATGGACCACATAACTGGACTTACTATCCGCGCAATCGTTGATCGGAGGGATTTTTTTTAATTTTTGTTCAGAGTTTGTTCTCATACAGGTGCGTGAAAATGAGAATACTCCAACTTTAGAACAGACTAAATCTCTAGTCGTTAAGTAAGCTAGAACAACTGAAAAGTCCAGTTTTAATAGCTCGAATCATAAATTAATCTAGCCCGAGTAGTAGCGCATCACAATTTCCATATTGGTCTCTGGCAGCTTAAACAATGAATTGCTGCAACTCACGTCGCATGTGTTTGTCAAACCCACTTACGATTAGCTAAGCTAGCTAACTAAAACAACCCATCTGCAGGGCTATTATAACTCATGAACAACGATTTAATGCAATTTCCTCGATTTAGTTGCCGTAATTCAGAGGTCTGAGCTATCCCCTATATTAGCAACACGCGTCGGTCTAGGATAACTCATATTTGAGTTATGTCAACTCGACATTTCGCTCAGTGTATGGGCATTCCCAGGCACTCCATGCAAGCATTTAAAAATTCCTTCTCGTATCAGTTTAGCACTCATTACAATAATTTGCCTAATCACTTTTATAACTGCAATATAATAAATTTCAAAAAAAAAATTAAAAGCGCTATTGTTGCTACAGGCCGGAAATTCTTAACAGGTATCAATGCTGACTGTACAACTGCTATCGCCTTGGATGTGCGTCGATATATGTAATGTTCATTTCATATTCATCTTATTGTTTTACATTGTCATAATAATATTATAATATATGTCGGAAATGGAGAAGTGAAGAGTCTCTTCTTTAGCCATTACTGTTGTTAAACACGAAATACAAACACTTAAACGCTGCAGTTAATTAACTATCTTATTATATGTAAATTATTCAAGTTCAAAAAACAAACGCCACGCTTGACAAAATGATATCAATTCATAATAAAATAATCCAACTATTTGGCACAAGGTAAAATAATTGAAAAAATTAAATAAAGAAACAAAGAACTAGCGATCTGGAGTCGGTCGTACTTTGTTCAATACTTTACAATCACTCCCCTCCCCTTTTTCTCATTCTTAATAATATCAAGTGCGTTCCTTGTCCCTTATCTTATACTAAACAATTTATAAAACTATTAACTCTAAATTTATTGGTACCATAAATATAACTTAAAGTTCTAAAACAATAACTACTTCATCTAGACCCGCCGACATCTATTCTATGAATTTTGCGTTACCTATATAGAAAAAATGTATTGATTTTGAGTCTGGAATTAATATATTGTTAGAGCCAGGTTCGAAAATCGACGCCACTGCCGGACATCGTCTCGGAGCAATCCAGCGGATTAATTTCTTCATTAACATGGATAATTCCCAAATTCCTTTTTCATTGAAGAAAGCTTATTAATTTAGTTCATTTATTAATTTTGCCTTGTTTTTGCCAATAAACAAGTTATTATAAGTGTGTTGTTATTGTTTTGACCAATGAAGAAATAAACAATTATTGGGGGGTTTTACAATATTATTATATTCATATACCGGGTGTTGCATCGTCGAGCGGGACATAGGAAATCCCATGTAATTTTAAATGGGGTCAATTATTGGCTTCCCTAATTATTTTAGAGAAAAATTCTATTTAGGTTTATTAAAGAGCACTAAAACCCACATTCAAAAGAATAACTTTAGATATTTTTGATGAGCCCGTTTACGGGTTATCGCCGATTTCTTTTTAACTATTTCTCCTTTTTATGGCCCCGTATTTGCGGGCACCAGTCAAGGTAAAAGATGACTGTCAAATAAAGTTGTCATTTTGAAATGTGTGCTTTATTGTTATAAAAACTCGTACATCGAAAATATTAGCCATGAATTACACTTCTGAAGAAAAAATATTGATGATTAAATGGTATTATCAAGGAAATAGTTATCAAAATGTGTCAGACATGTTTGCTGCTCTGTATCCGAATAGACCGATACCTGCAAAATCTAAAGTCGAAAGGACTATCAAGAAATTTGAGACAAAAGGCACTGTAATAAATAACTGCAGATGTGAAGAAAGGCAGGAACAAAGAAGAGATGCAAGAAATGATAGGGACTTGCAAGTTTTATTGTGCGTGGAAGAAAATGATGGGAAGATCAGCACAATGAAACTTGAGGATGACATAGGATTAGATCACACCACAGCGTTACGAGCTTTGAAACTACATAAATATAAAGCACCAAGAGCTAAGAGATACGAAATACGACGACAGGAGTTTTGTTTTGGTATGATGGAAAGAGTAAACATGGATAGGGAATTTTTAAAAAACATTTGTTTTACTGACGAATGCACATTTACCTTAAACAATGAACCCAATGTTCAAAATTATCGATATTGGAGCAAAGAAAACCAACACAGGTTTGTGGAAACAAGGACGCAATATCCACAAAAAGTTAATGTATGGGCTGGGATTTTCGGAGAAAATATTATCGGGCCATTATTTCTTACACGAAATTTAAATGCAGAATATTTTTTGGAACTACTTGAAGGTCATATTTTACCTACTTTACATGATGCCGCCAGGGAAAATCAGGAAGTTTGGTACCAAATGGATGGCTGCCCGGCACATAGTACCCTGGCTGTCCGGGAATATTTAAACCGTTCCTTTAATGGAAATGTTATTGGCTTAAATCATACAGTAAATTGGCCAGCCAGGTCTCCTGATTTATCGCCAAATGATTTCTTTCTCTGGGGCCATTTAAAAAACAGGATATACAAAGATAAAAAAAATACCCAAATCTAGACGAGTTAAAAAATGCTATTCTGCCGAATGCACTAGAATTTCAGTTTACCAACTAGCGAATGTAAGAAGAGAATTTTATGATCGCCTCGGTTATTGTCTAGCAGTCAATGGAGGAATATTTGAACATCTTCTTAAATCCTAAAGTTCTAACAATTTAATAGTACCTACCTATTAATTGGTAAAATATTGAAACATGTAAAATGTCATAATTAACCTTGTAATTGGATACTTTATTTTAGTTTTATTCAGATTAATTTCTACTCATAAATACACCTTTAATATTTTCGATGTACGAGTTTTTATAACAATAAAGCAGACATTTCAAAATGACAACTTTATTTGACCGTCATCTTTTACCTTGACTGGTGCCCGCAAATACGGGGCCATAAAAAGGAGAAATAGTTAAAAAGGAATCGGCGATAACCCGTAAACGGGCTCATCAAAAATATCTAAATTTATTCTTTTGAATGTGGGTTTTAGTGCTCTTTAATAAACCTAAATAGAATTTTTCTCTAAAATAATTAGGGAAGCCAATAATTGACCCCATTTAAAATGACATGGGATTTCCTATGTCCCGCTCGACGATGCAACACCCGGTATACATTTCTAGTGTTACTCTAAGGTTAAGTAGAAAAACGCTCATTATAGACGACACTTTTCAGCTATAACATGTATACATTTTTTTGTAATTTAATTTTGTTACTACACTAGCCTAACATAGCTGAATAAAGACGATTTATTATTATTATTATTATTATATAACTATTAATCTTTGCACGTTTTATTGATACTTTTAATGCGTGATCACTCGATCACGTTTTGAGACACCTACACACATCTTTTTTTGGAACACAATGGCTGAAAGCAAATAAGCTACTGTAATCTCTGACTTTCGGTAGCTAATCCGGCCAAAATACATCAAGTTAATTTAGGTGAATGATTCAAGAAAGACGCAGGATTTGGTCTCAAGTGGAGATAATAGTAAACATATAAAAAGTCGACAAAAACGGCTGATTAAATGCAGTATGAAAATCCAACCAAATATGAAGTCGCTAAGTATCTGCGGTATTCTAGCAATTTTAACCACATGCGCTAATACCAGAAGTACTCTGCCAGTTAAATCTACAGATGAATTGCTGTTGGTGCACGCAGTAAGTTAAATTGTAAAAGCACCTTTGTGTAACTATTACCAATAAATATCTATCTACTTATCTATCTAAGCAGCAGCTTAGTACAGTACAAATAGGAATTAGAAAAAGGAATAATTGATTATATTATTATGTAATGTAATTTTTAGGTTTTTAGACATGGAGACCGAACCCCTGATGATGGCATCTACACAGGAAATCCGTATGGAGACGAAAGTTTTTATAAACCTTATGGATTTGCGCAGCTAACAAATGTAAGTTATAGTCCTAGTGAGCTATAGCCATGATACTGTTTCCTTTTTTTTTGTTATTCTTTAAAAAGTCGAATTCTTAAGGAACAATACAACACAACTTCTAAGCAACCGCGGCTAGTTGTCACACGTATGCAGCGCCATGTAAATCAATTGGAAAAATGGCTTTCTAATCTTAATATTCGTTTGAATGAAGTCATTTTCTCCAAAAGTCGCGTTAGAAGGCCCGAAATGAGGCTCAGATTCGGTAGAGTCAAAGTAAATTACACCAGGAAGTGGGACTTATATTCGATGAAAGACTGAATTGGAGGTTAAATTCGATTATTAGAGTCAAGGCAGCATTGCGTCAATTAAGCTCAATCTCCCCCTGCTTCACAGGCGGAGTAGACTTAGTAATCGAACCAAAATTAACCTCTATAAGGTCTTGGTCAGGCCGGTACTTACTTATGGAGCACGATCTTGGTGCAATATAAGTAAGTCCGAGCTGAATAAGTTCCAGATGATTCAAAACAAGGCGCTGAAATTCATCGCAAATGCTCCAAGATATACAATGAACCGTGTTTTGCATCAGGACTTTCGAATACCGACAATCAACGAATTCTTTTTAAAAATAATCGCATACTATTACAGACGTACGAACGTATCGACCAATATACTAATAGCACCGTCCAAATATAAGAAGTCCGATCACTTCTTTGAAGTATTGAAAACGCCGGCGGTGACCTCGAATCGCACCAAGAACCGCCTACGAGGGAGATACGGGAGTCATTCAGTAGGAACGGTGGCTTGGCCGCTTGAATATTTTTATACGAGCGAGTTGTGGTAATAAATACTTAACACAAATCGTACCGAAAGTAGCTACTTTAGGAACGATTTTTTTCACTTTCGATACGATTTGTTTACTTTCGGGTCTACTATTGTTACTTTCGGGACGATTTTGGGTTTCTATGTAAACGGCTTTGACAATAACATGAACATTACACTATATTATGACAGCGCTTGTCACGTATTATATATTTTTTTTAACATACAAAACAACTACAGAAAAAATATTGTACGTAACACGATCCAAAAGTGAACTCGCAGGATTTCAGGACTCGCCTACGGCTCGCCCTGGAGTTCCTACTTATCCCGTAAAATATTACTTTCGGAACTTTGTTACGTAAATTACTATTATTTAAATATACCTGTTTGACAGCATAATCAATACATACATGAAAATTCATAGTTAAAATAAATTAGCGAAACGTCGGCATGGTGTGTAATATGTCCCACTAAATCTACTTTGCATCTTACTCAAAGGAAGTAAACAATCCTTTTTACTTACCTTATTGGATCTTTAGGGCACCGAAATAACGAAAAACAATTATCAGCACAACAATAAGAAAAACTCTCAAGGTGATTCGCCTCCATCATAAGTAAGCTAATATTATACTAATTATAACGTGGCAGCATACGAAAACTCTTCGCCGAGAGCGCTGTGGATTAAAGTATGCACTTGCAAAAACTAATCCCCAGCCGAACACCGCTTGAGCGTTGACTCGAAGGGCGCGGGGTAGGGCGTCGGCAGGGGAGAAATTTACAGCGGCAAGAGCAAGTGAGCGGACTTCTTATATTTGGACGGTGCTAATAGTGGGCTCGCATACGACGGCCAGACCAAACTCTACATACAAACTGCCGAAAGATTGGCTCCCCGTTGGCATAAATCTCTAAGAAATCTCTAGAGAATCACTATGAGCATACAGTAGAGAAGCACTACCACCATCGTCTAATAGACAGGTAACAGGCGCCAAGAACTATGCAGCTTTCCAGTCCTCATAAACGACACAGGACACTAATAAATAAAGTAATAGCCGAACCAAAATTCCAAACTAAGACTCAAAGAGTCTTCCATGAAACAACAGATGTCAAAGGATATTCCTGACGTAAAACCCCAATTATGACCCTGTAATATTAATAAACATTATCCCCACAATATTAGTAATATTTCAAAACATTTGGGTACACTTTAAACAAAATGAAGCTAGAAAAATACTGATAATTATAAATATCGACGAGAAGAAGTGCGACAAAAGTAAAGCAACAAATTGTGTAAACAGTATTTTATTTTGCATATTACCGCAAAAAAACATTTGAGAATTTCAGCAGCTAGAAGTATTATGTTGACAGTTAATAGAATATCCATTATTCTATATGTATTACTTACCAACAACGTCGAAGCATTGAGGCAGTCAACTTTTAAACAAAATTTTCGGGAAGATTTGTCCAAACTATTGATTTTATTTGCCAACGATTGTTTATTTGAAAATACAAGTTTAAAATAAAATTCAATAAGTTGGAAATTTTTTCATTTTACCACAACATTTTAAACCTTCCAAAAAAAACTTGACAATAGTAGAATTTATTTGTATTGTATAATTTGAGAAATTTAAAAAAATATAGCTTCCAATAAAGTGTATTTCCTCCTTTGGACTCAATTGAAGCTTAAAAAGGACGCCGCATGCTGTACGTAAGGTTAGCAATCCGTTCTTGTAGAATAGGCTGCCATTCCTCGGTAGCAGCGACAACAAGCTCCTGGGGCGTTCTAGGGAGATTTCTTCTAACGCGAACTGCCCTAGAGAGCATGTCCCAAGCATGTTATATCGGGTTCATGTCAGGGGACAAGGCAGGCCACTTCAAGCAATTAATTCCCTCACTTTCTAGGTATTTATCCACAGCTCTAGCACGATGTGGCCGGGCATTGTCGTCCATAAACACAAAACTGTTACCAATAGCCCCTCTCCACGTTCCAACATAAGAATGTAGAATATCCCTAATGTACCTGTCGCCAGTCATTGTGCCTTGAACGTGGACTAACTCAGTACGCCCGTCCGACATAATACCTGCCCAAAACATGGCGCTTCCTCCCGCGAATGGGGGCAAGGGGCGAGCATGGGCAAGTTCAGCGGCTCTTGTTGGTTCTCTCCAAACACAACTATTGTTTACCAGACAAATCCTGGTCTCGTCGGAAAATAGGACAGAATTCCAAAATTCTTCGGGTAAGCGAGCGTGCGTTTTAGCCCACTGCAGTCGACGAACTCGGTGGTCATATTATAGTTGGGGAACTCTTACTGGTCGCCGACATCTTAAACCGGATTTAAGAATTCGTCTTCTTAGTGTAGAGACGGATACGCGAACTCCAATTGCATTCGTAACATCTCTCTGAAGTTGTGGGACTGGCGTCTTTGTTCGTATATGGTGGACTGGCATAGTAGGATTTCTCCGAATTGCTAACATAATATAGCGGTTTTGCTGTTCGTTAGTAACACGCCTTCTACCACTTCGTGGTCTGTCTCGCACAGAATTGGTCTCTAGATGGCGATTCCATATGCAAGAGACATCACTCTAAAAAACCCCTATTCTCTCAGCAACAAATCTCTGGGAATGTCCTTCTTCAACTAAAGCTATGCACGATCAATTTCAGATATTACTCGGCGATTCATTTTTACACACTGAACCGAAAAACCTAACTGGTCAGCGCCAACAAAACACAACACTGAAAATGTTATCTTAAACAAATGTCTTGATAACATTTTATTGGCTACAAAAAATGGTACCATTTTAACTGATAAACATAAATAAACATTTAGAAAAAAAAAATTAATTCCTGAAATTATCTTAACATGCCAAAACCAATAGATGCAAAACTTTTAAATCTATGTGTATTTGTATACGAATACCACGTTCACTTCTTCTCATAGATTTTTAGTGAGGTTGAGGTCTGGGGTTATGCCGGCCACTGCGAAACCCGAACGTCTCGTCAAGAGTGTTGTGGATCGTTATCCAGTTGAAAAATAAAACGCAACGGCATTTCCCACTGTGCATAAGGCAGCATTATATATTGTATTATATCTCTATAGACAAATTGATCCATGGTGTCATTAATCAAGTTTAAAGGGCACCACATTCATAAAAAACAACCCCACAGAAAAACAAAATGCCTTTACCATGTTTAACTGTGGGTGTAAGGTATTTGGGATTAAACCTTCTATTGATTGGCCGTCTTACACGCTTCGTTCCAATATTAATAGTATATTACGTATTAGGTGTTGTATAATAGTTATTTACGATATAAGTGTTGTAAAGATTCATATTACAACACGAGATGTTAAAGTTGTTAAACGAGGCGTCAGCCGAGTTTAATAAAACATCGAGTGTAGTTTGAATTTACAACAAGAATATTGTACAAAATTTTATCTACTTTCATCTATGAATAAAAATATTTGGCAAAAGGCATTTTTAAAAATAAAAATGCACCTGCTATTAAAAATCGTTTTGTAAGGGCATCTATTACAGCACTAGTGCTGTAATGGCATCTATTACAGCACTAGTGCTGTAATAGATGCCCTTACAAAACGATTTACAGAACTGTAAAATTCATATTACTAAATGAAAGTAGATAAAGCATATTACGCACGAATGGAAAACTTGCACACGAGCCGCGTAGCGAGTGCGGTAATTACATGAGTGCATAACTGCTATACAACATGCAATACGTACTATACTTTTTCTACGACTCTTACATACCGGGTGGTGCGTTTGTTTAAGCCTTAAGTAATGAAAAACGAAGGTAACTAACGTACTTTATGGTTATATTTTTAACAACACCAAACCAAATCCAAGAAAATATAAATTTATACTATATACAAATGATGAACTTTGTATGTAACTAAATAATTAGAAATTATTAATTATTATTATTATTATTGGTATTAAAGTTAAATAGTAAAAGTTTTACAGTTTTTTATTACAATGTGAGCATTTTTTGATAAGCCTTTTCATATCTATACTTTGATTTTTGCCGCAGAATATTCTCTACAGCAGAAGCAGCCTGAAGAACATTTTTCGGTGGCGTTGTACTCATTTCAATATCGGAGTTGCTCATATTGTTAGATATACAAGTAGTAGTAGTAGTAGCGGACGGGGAGGCTTTGACGCCAAGCAAGTAGGCCAGTTTTGACCCTTTTTGCCAACCCCGTTTTAACTTCTGAGTAATGTCAACCAGACGGGACCTACAGTTTAACGTGGGTTCCGAACCACATTATAACCGACAGAAGTTATTCTCGGCACCGTATTTTACGGTCTGGTTATTATTAACGTCTATTTGCTCACCACAAACCTCGACGAGCCGGCCCTTAAACGTTCTTGTGTGCAGCTAAGAGAGTTTTATGTATGTCGCGGGTACCCTCGAACCATCCGGAACAGCATCAGACCCGTGCACTCGAGACTACGCCGCCAATTCTCTGGTTAAGGTTTTTACCTCAACCATTCGAATATCAGGCAGTGTCCGAGATACACCATCCGCACCACTGTCATCCTTCATTTGGCTCAAGGGTCCCTCCCTCGACAACATGCCGTTTCTAGATTACCTACTAGAAAGTGCTGTTGAGAATTTTGTCCTGGCACAATTCGCCTTTGCTTCCTTCTTCAAGGGGCTTATCCCTGGAAGTTGCGCGGCTAGCGTCAGTCGTCGTCTCAGGGGCGGCGATCTGTGCAGGGCAGTTTGAGACCGCCCCAGGTACTTTTCTGGGGTCGGCCTCGGTGGTGGAGAGCATGTTGTGTTCGTCGTCGTCCTCGGCCGTCCGGGCTGGAGGGGTTTCGTGGTATAATGCCATATTCTCGGCCATTACACTTTTTGCCACGTGTTTTTCACGTTCTGCCGACCTGGTGCAGGTTATGCCCAGGTGGTAGCTTCTTGTATGCGCCTTCCTGGCGATGGCGTCGACTGCTGCAGGTGTGGCACTGTGTGTCCAATGCTGGCAGCGCCGGCTGTGTCGATTTTCGTATTATTTTTATTTCAAATTCGGTTTGCCGTTGGGTTTTACTTCTTCGCCGACCTGGTGCAGGTTATGCCCAGGTGGGAAACTGTTATAAACGCCTCCTCGGCGATGGCGTCAGCTACTACAGTGGTGGCACAGTCCGTCTAGGGCTGGCAACTTCAGCTGGAGCTAATTCACGTACTATTCTTCCTCAAAGTATTTTTTCCTCGCAATTTTCACGTCTTGCCGACCTGGTGCAGGTTATGCCCAGGTGGTGGTTTATTGTATACGCTTCCCTGGCGATGGCGTCGGCTGCTACGGTTATGGCATGGGTCATCCAATGTCGGCAACGTCGGCGATGACCGGTGATCGTAGTTAGTCTTCTCAAAATTCGTTTGCCGCTAAGTTTTCTTCTTCTGCCGACCTGGTGCAGGTTATGCCCAGGTGGTAGATTGTTGTATACGCTTCCCTGGCGATGGCGTCGGCTGCTACGGTTATGGCATGGGTCATCCAATGTTGGCAACGTCGGCGATGGCTGGTGATCGTATTTGGCCTTCTTAAAATTAAGTTTCGGTCTGGCTTGTACCTTGGTACAAACGCCGCGGATCAGCTAGGAACCACTGTTTCCTCACAGTATCGGGCTCGACTACGGCGTCCTTCCACCGGTGCTTCTTCAGCTACGCTCTGCTTTAATCTTCAGGTTCACGTATGCCGCCTTGACATACCCAGGTGCTCGGCAGTTCCGAGTTCGACTGGCAATTTTACTTGGCGATGGTCGTCCAAAGAAAAAGACTTATACAGATTTTAAAGCCGGAACAAATGCTCAACTATGGGAATAGGTGCTTGTCGCTCTATGGTTCTGTACGGACTGACTATTCCCGGCGAAATCGCGCTCTTTATAGCCGATTTCCACGTGGCGAATACCACAACACCCCCCCTCTTAAGAGCAGTTGTTACGGTATGTTTATTTTAATCGTACCCATCTAGTACGATTATACTGTTATTAATAATATCAAAATCTTAAAACTATTTAAATCCAAAACCAACAATAAAACTAATACTAAGTCCAAAAACAACAATAGAAACTAAGAACTAAGTCCAAAAACAACAATAAACATATTTAAAATCACTTCCTCGTGGAGGACGATTTCTCTTTTTCTCTATTTCGAGGCGATTTCTCAACCTCCATGGCTCTAGCTTCAGGTGGTGGCTCTCCTCCAGGTGACCTGGTATAGGCCTCCTGTGGGTAGCACTCTGGCGACCTGGGGGACTCCTCGGAGGCTTCAGGTGGCTTCTCTCTTGGCTGCCTCAAGACTGGGACGGCGACCTCGGATTGAGGGGCCGTAGTTTCTTCCACGTCTGGTGGTTTCTTCTTGGGCTGCCTCAATGGTACCTCGGCGACCTCGGGCTGAGGGGCCGGAATTTCAGGGACTTCACGGGGTTGGCTATGCAGCTGGATTTGTGCGGGGACTCTAGTAGGCACATATCTCCAGGGAACTCCTTGCTGGTCATACTGGGTCTCCAAGCTTGGAGGACACAAGTACAAGTCCGTCACAGGTGGCTCCACAAACGCCGCAACCGGGTTGGATGCTGGTAGTGGCGTACGTTTCACCGCGACTACCGTCCACCCTATATAATCTTCTCTTGACCTTCGGTCTTCTTGCCCATCTCTTAATTGTAGGTCCGTCAACGCCGGTTCCCTTGCTTCTGTTAACTCTGCAACTGGTTGATCACACCCTGCAGTTGTAGCGGCCGTTGAATCGAACAATTCTTCTTCTTTAATTTCAACTTTGTCTTCAAAATCCGGAGGTGGCGAGATTACATCGAACTCGACCTCTTGGCCCACGTCTGGTGGTTCCAATACTTCATCCTTAATCACTACGTCTTTTTGGATCACGTCCGGTGGCTCCAAAGCTCTGCATTTAGCTTGCTCTATTTGTCGTAACAGCTGATTTGCTGCAAATTTTTTGTTTTCTGCTTGCAACAATGCTGTACACATCCTTTTATTATACCTCACGTCCTCTTCCGAGTCCGAAGTTGGGGGTGAGGTTGGACGCTGTTTAAGCCGTCTCTTTCGTCGGAGTTGTTTCCGGTCTCTACGGATCTCCGTCATCGGCGATTCCTCATTTGTCACCGTATCATCGTCAGTCGTAGTAGAATCACTGACTATTTCCTCGCTATCTTCACTGGCGATTAGTACTTCTATTGGTAAACTGCCAATAGTCCCGCTTGTCGATTGAACCGGGTGTCGGTTTTCTGGATCTGCCAAGTCATCTACGCAAGAAATATAGTCATTGCTTCGGAAGTTAAATAGCATCTTTTCTGGGTCCTCTATTTCTTCTTCTTCTTCTGACGTATCTTCTCCTCTATTTCCTTCTTGTATTCCACACTCTTTACGCAGGAGTTCCTGGTCGTAATCTTCATCATCCGCATGCAACGCGTACCACATTCCATCTTTTAGCGCTTGACGCTTATAGTTTGATCCTTGCGAAGGATGATCAATTTGATATTGCATGGCACGCATAATCATTGCTCCATGCTTGTTAGTACCAGGCATTTCTACTGGTGACCCATCTGGGAACACAAACTTTAGCTTCTTTGGTTTAACCACGCTCGCCTGTTGTCTGTTTGGATTCGGATTCTCACGTCTCTCCCACGTCCTACTGTATTGCGGCCTATTTGGTGCTTGCGCCTGACCTTGTTGTTGAGGCCTTCTACCTTCTTCTGGACCGTCTCTATTGTACTGTGGCCTACTTGGTGCTTGCGCCTGACCTCCTTGTTGTTGAGGTCCTCTACTGTACTGCGGCCTATAGTAGTCTTGACCGCCTTGATAATTCCGGTACTGGAACTGTCTAGTTTCCCCATTATCCCTGCTATTTTGAGTATTAATATTCACTCTGGGTGCGGTGTACACCTCGGAACTTTTCCAATCCCGTAACACCATTTCTTTAATTCTCTCTTCATATCCTTGCCTATGCCGGACTCCCCTTTGAGTTGGCGGGATTTGCCGACTTAACGGTGGCAGCGCCGGACCTCTAGGCTTGTCCTCATAGCTTGGCCTACTTAGTTCTTCATCCAGGGTAGGTGGCAACCGTCGTTCTTCAGGTGGCATTTCACTTTTTGACAGTTTTCTCTGAATTTTCCTTAACATAACCGAAGCTTCCTGGTTACATGGTATTTGTTCGTCGCTTGACGCATCTTCGGACTCATCATCCGAGTCTTCTTCAGACTCGCTACGAATCTCCACGTCTACACTGTACTTCTCCTCCCATAGTCGGCGCTTCGCTCTAGTATTGAAAGCTGGGCACTCCATGGGTAGGTATTCAAATGATTTACGATCGTTTAAGCCAAAGGGCCTAACGTCGTCACAGGGTTCTTTGTTACTCTTGTGTTTCGAGTAAGTCAACGAGTTGGGCGCCATGTCCTGGCACAATTCGCCTTTGCTTCCTTCTTCAAGGGGCTTATCCCTGGAAGTTGCGCGGCTAGCGTCAGTCGTCGTCTCAGGGGCGGCGATCTGTGCAGGGCAGTTTGAGACCGCCCCAGGTACTTTTCTGGGGTCGGCCTCGGTGGTGGAGAGCATGTTGTGTTCAGGCAGTCACCGTTAGATGTACAAAGAATACTAATAAATTAAAGATCGGTTTATAATTTATAAAGTATCGCATAATCTCAAATAATGACAATGTCGCTGTCAAATATTCAAAACGCAAGATGGATAAATGTCACGATTTAAGTGGTTTAAGGCTAACTTGATTGTTATACTACATTGACAAAACTGTGTCTTGTGGAAATTTATGAGTGAGAGTGAAATATTTTTTGTTAGTAGCACATAAGTTAGTGGTTCCATCAAAAATTAAAACGAAGATATGGGAAATAAACGTAATATGAATAATTATTTCGAAGATTGGGGTATATTGAGGGGTATATCCCATCTGTTAGATACTTTTCAAGGTGGGAAACTATATTTGAATATTTTAGTTCCGCATGAAACGAGTTAAAAAAGTAAGATAAGAGGCAAAGAAAAGATACTGTTAATACCTAATTTGAAATTTCGAACACAAAATCTTTTTAGAAAAATGTAGCCAGGTATTTATAAATCATGGCTAGGTACCTAGGTTACAAATAAGACAGTTTTTCTCAATTTTCACCATAAATCAATAGGTACCTATCAAACCTCCTAACGTAAAAAATATAATATAATTAATATAATATTAATAATTATTGTACCTAATATTTGTAAATTTGCCTTTATTTAATTTTTTATCAAAGTTATTAACTTCTCTATAATGTTTTATTGACATATATTTTAAGGGGAACAACAACTAATGGTGGGTTTATACAGCAAGATAACATAACATAAAAATAAAATAAGAGTTGAATCTACAGATCTGCCATAAGACGTTTATAGAAACACGTAACATAACATAAAAATAAGAAATAAAATAAGAGATGGTTATCTTTTAAATTTTATGTTATTTTTATGTAAAATTCGTTATGAGCGTGCGCGTAATTTGTCATAACCTTAATTTTTAGCAAAAATGTGTTTTTTCTGTTGATTTGCCTTAATATTTGAACACTATAAACAATTTGATAAGGTTTGTGATTATTATGATATAGGTAGGTACTTACTGATTAAATCATATTCAATAGCAACATTTCAATATTTCTTATTTTTATGAGACGTCTGTATAAACACGTACTTGCATAAAATAAGAACTGATTTGAATGAACATTCTGATCTATTGAAAATTAAAAAAAGGTATTTAAACCAAATAAATTTGTACTGGGTCTAAATAAATATAAAAGACAAGTTAAACTATTATGTACTTGAATAAAAAAACAATCACTTTGATGGAAATTACCGGTTTATTTAAATCAAATCACTTAAATTGTTTAATTAAATAACGTTGTTGTTACGGCAAATACATGTGAAACAAAAGTAAAATAAATATATACTTGATTTAATATATATAAATATCAATCAAATAAACATTTTGTTAACTTAACTTTTAACCTATTTACCTTAAGTCATTGAAACGGCTTATTTAAGTTAGGTTAGTGTTAAGGATATAAATATTTGCTTAAATTTTGTATTTAGTGATTAATTCCAAAGAAAAAGTAATTTGTATCAAATCAGATGATACTAATTGAGGCAAATAATTCCTTGGTATTTTTAAAATACATATTTGTTTGGCTAATAGGAAACAAATATTTATTTGAGTTAATGGAAAATTTTTTTAACTCAAATAATTAACTTTATCAATGTAGGAATCATAACGCACAGTTGTGCGTTTTTATTTTTTACGCACAGTTGACTCGTCTACTGTCCAATTTAAATGTCCATGTGCAAATTCAAGCCTACGGTCTGTATTTTTTGCCGAGATAAGCGGCTTTTTAGCCACGCGTCTACTTGACATTTTGCGCCTACCAACCTTTTTTCAACTGTCCATGGACTAACCATAATTTCTGGAATTTCAGCAATAATTCTAGGTGCAGACAGCCAAGGGTCGTTTTAAAAAATTCTTTTAATGCGTCTGTCGATCCAAATTGTTGTTCTTCCCGGCCTTCCCGATTTTGGTAGATTCTCTAAATGTCCCCCTTTAATTATAATAATTATTATTATAACATGAAATTATTTTGGATACGCTGTATCTGGGTAAAATAAACCCTCTTGAAATTACGGCTTGTTTTGTACCTTACAAAGTATACATTCACTACTCTCTGCTTTAATTTGGAATACCTCTTGGCATGATTCCAGCACAGAAATTTCATTTGTTTTGATGGTTGGAAAAAGCTGTTGCGTCGACAAGAGCAGCCTACTTTGATATTTGAAAACACAATGTATTTGAATACATGCATTTAATATTTATATTATAGAAATAATTTGATATTGGAAACAAATATGGATATAAGTTGGGAAATTGGGAAATTGCAAACAGGTTAAAACATCAAATATTATATAATCAGGGTTTGGTATTAGCTAAAACATTAATTTTTATAAGGACTACAAATGATGTCCATGTTTGTTCACCAAGTAAGAGTAGTACAGATGATGTTGTGACCGATGAGAATCAGAGTAACGCTAATTCAAACACTAATTCAGATTCTGAAGTTTTTTTAGAAGAAACTCAGGTAATGGGAACATCTCTTTAATGCTTCTTAACATTCAATCTATTAGGAATAAGACACATGAACTTAATTTATTTGTGGATAAAATTGAGTATCCTGATCTAATTCTGATTACTGGGCATTGGTTAAGGGATGATGAACCTTTATTTTTGCCTCAGTATTTGATGTTATCTAAATACTGCCGATCGGAGTCAATACATGGTGGTACCTTAATACTAATAAATGAAAACTTCCTTAAGTCATACTGTTTTACAAACGTAGATAAATTTAGTCATCTAGTAAGCGAGAAAGAATTTGAATTTTGTATCGCTCATAGTTCTGACATGTCCATTTATGTTGTGTGTGTTTATAGACCACCATGTGGTGACACAGAAGCTTTTTTTGAGAGATTAGAACTTCTATTGAGCCAGCTGCCTGTTAATGCAACGATAATATTGGCTGGAGACTTAAGTAGTAATGCTATGTATGTTTCAACCCAAAATCCCATAAGAAATAACATGGTGGCTGAAATCTGCATTTTTCGGGCCATTGTAGGGCGTGGCACTTTTCCTGGAAGCCACCATCCTCTCTTAACCTAAGTGGAACCCAGCTACTATCGCCACCTAGTGAGTGACGTCATAACTGCTCGATGCCGGTAATATAGGGCCCTATTGGCCTGTGTGGAACCCTCCACTGCTGCCACCTAGCCCCCCACCCATTATTCTAACCTAACTTTTGCCTCAACGGAACCCAGATCACGTGTTACTCCGATTATATAGTAATATCATTGTAGGGGTGCCACCTAACGGGGAGAGATGTACGTACCTGTAATCTTGAGACCTGTAGCGCCACCTGCTTTTCATATAAGACATCTTGTTTACCGCGATGGTAGGTATGACGTTGTAAATCAGTTAAAATATTTTTCCGTCGACCGTGTATTTACGAACTTCTTTAATGTATAAAAAATCGTACATTAATGGCCCCCATTAATGCATGATTTTTCTATTAATAAACGATTGTATTATAGGCAACCAAACATACATGAAATTAAATTAATACTCAATTGTTATTCAAATCAAGGTGGCGCGAAGCGGCTGTGACGCGTGCATGATGGCGTTTCGCGTAAGTAAAAAAAAACTGTCGCTGTCAACTAGTTTGGATTTCAAAATTTTGATCGTACAACGTTGAAATGAATGTCTTCGAAAATTTAACCCCACCAGAAATAGCAGAAACTGCTAATGTAGTATCGTTAAGTTTACTTCCCGCGATAAGCAAAAGATTGTATGAGAAAACGTACGCTGAGTTTATGTCATGGTGTGATGAAAAACGAGTGACGCGCTTTTCAGAATCGGTGCTATTGGCATATTTTTCGAATATTGCAGAAAGAGGCCTCATTGCAAGTTTATGGCCGAAATATTCAATGCTCAAATCGACTTTAAATTTGAAAGATGGCATCGATATAAGCAAATTCAGTAAATTAATTATGTTTATCAAGAGGCAAAAAGTAGGATATGTACCTAAGAAATCGAAAGTCCTGGAAAAAGAACACGTACACAAGTTTATTTCTGATGCTCCTAACAACCTTTTCTTGATGACAAAGGTAATAAAAAAGAAAGGTAAAACTATAATATCTAACAATAATAATAAATAAATTAAAATTCGTAGGTTGCATTGATTTTTGGAGTGGCTGGCGCACTAAGAAAAGATGAACTGTTGAAATTAGAAACGAATGATGTTCAAGATCTGGGTTCAAAATTCCTAGTCACCGTAAAGGCATCTAAAACACACACAAACAGAATATTTACTATTGTGGGTAATGAAGAAAATAACCTTCTCAATTTGGTTAAACGGTATATGTCCCTGAGACCAAGACACACTCCACACAAACGGTTTTTTATTTTTTATAAATTTAATAAATGTTCTATACAGCCAGTTGGCATAAATACATTTTCCAAAATGCCCTCCATTATAGCAACCTTTTTAAAATTAGAGCAGCCACATCTCTACACTGGGCATTGTTTTCGGCGTTCATCTGCCTCGATACTCTGTGACAGTGGTGCAGATTTTTCAGCCATTAAACGGCTTGGTGGTTGGAAATCCACTGCTGTTGCAGAGGGATATATTGAAAACTCATTACAAAATAAAATTGATACAGCTGAAAAAATCCTCGGTACAACTATAACAAAAGCCCCTCATGCTAGTTCTATCAGCGCCACGACCAGCGCCGAACCACATTCCCTTACAAACATCCAAGATAATGACATAAACCTAAATTTAAATTCAGAATGTCATACAACTACTGATAATGTATCTGTACCTTGCTTTAATTTCAGTAATTGCACTATTTCTAATGTAAATATAAGTATTAATAAACAATAATAGTCAGTTCCATACATAATCATATTTTTATCGACTTTTGTAGGTTTGGTTGTTAAATAAAAATTTTTTTTTCATTATTAACAACACAATCGACGGAAAAATGTTGTAACTAACGCGTATATTAAAAAGCGATTAATAATTTCGACAAATTAACGCGCTCGCTGCGCTCACGCGTTAAAAATGTCTCGATTATTAATCGCCCTTATTAATACACTTGTTCGTTAAATTACTATTAAAATATAATAATACCATAAAAAAGTTTTTGTCCTCGGCGGGATTTGAACCAGGAACCTCTCGATTCCGATCTAAAACCTTATAAAATACACTACGAGAGCGTATACATTAAAAGAGTTGATCAATGTTGACAAGCTAAAAATATGGGGACCCGTCAATTATAACGTATAGGTGGAACAAAAGACCCAAGTGTGGAGACGATGGCAAAATGATGGTAGCCATAGTTGTTTTTGTCTACATAATATTGGAGACCATCATCTGTTGCAGTATGCATGCGCCATAACATGTCATCAATGAACATTGTTAGAGGCCGCGTGGCATGTAATTAGACAACCGGGGATCTAGTATGTCCTTTTGGCAAACAGTATTTTCAGACGCTATCTATAATTACGTTCGCGCATACTCCCGCTATCTGGGTACTACCTGAACTTATGCAACCAGAAGCCCCTATCAGCAAATATTGCCTTCACCAATTTATTAACAAACCTTAAGTGTGGCGATGATGACAAAATGGCGGTAAACCTAGCTTTTATAATGCATTCACCATTTTATCGACAAACCAGTAATAATGGCGTTGCCAAACCAATATTTCCCCTTATTCAACATAAAAATTGTCGAAACGGCAACACCGCCGTTCCAATACTGAAAATTTAAGAAAATACGCTTAGGCCATATTGTAATAGCCGTTCGCAACAGTACCATTCATGATTGTATAATTAAATAAAAATCAATCAATTTTAAAACTTTTTTATTCACAACATAACAATATCACTTACTATCACCCTGGTATATTACATTAAAGCAACCAACGCTTTAAAGATATATTATTACCGTAGCCAAACTATTGGCAATTATTACCTTCACCAAATTATCAAGAAATCTTACTTGCACTATCTGCCGAAAATGGCAACAGTGAAATCCTGTTACAACTACCCTTGTTGTAAGAACATACTTCGTTTACCACAACACACGTTGCGAGTAGGCCTCCGTTCAAAACAGATCAGTTATAAACTGCCCCCAACTCAAAACTACACGGTTATCAACACCCATAAGAATCACATGACAATCAGACTGTTCTACCCCTGTTAAGTTAGATTTAAAATAAAATCAAAAAACAGTTATATATCGAAAACATTTAGTTACAAAAACACGTATAAAAGATATGCGACAATGATAAGAAACAAAAATAATATCCCAGACGTTATAGCTCCATAAGCCACACTAATATTGTATCAAGAATATTATTCGATATACAAGATAATAATAAACCAAAACAGCTATATTAGAATAATTTAAGATCAAGGACAAACTTATTACCAACCTCGTATGTATTATAATATTAAGTTTATATCTATGATAAATAGTACGGAATTTAAAACGCCAATGGACTTAAAAACTAAGAAAAAAGATATATACAATAAAAGCAATACCCTTGTATATTAAATACTTCTGATCGATTATTATTAAGAACATATCAACGGGGTGATTAGATAAATGTAAAATTTAGTCTAATAATGCCAAAACGCAGCTAATATACTTCCCGAGAGCCAGAAGTAAATTTCGTCAAACCAGACTGCAAGCCAAAAATCTAAACCTCAGCTGGATCAGACTGCGATATTTGATATTAGAGGACATCACGCAACTCTTTTTACCATTACACAAGATATCCAAGACAGTGCGTTTTTGGTTTTCAAGAGACGTACTGACAAAAATAATCTACATCGTAACACTAAAATTTACCACATGATTACAAAAACATGCTTATTTACAAAATATGAATAGAAGATAAATACAAAATCATATACAAGGTATTAGTTGACATAATAGCCATTTTAACGACAATATAATTAACATCAATCAAAGATAGTTAAATAATATGGTATATTTTATTTTAGAATACATCAAGGAATGCTAAAAATTTTTTTAATTAATACAACATTTGGTATACACATACAATAAATTCAAATTAGGTTTTCAAAAGTTAACAACCACGTATAATATATGATAAAGTTTATAGAAAATATTATAGAAAAAAAAGCTCAACCAACACAAAAATACCCGAAAATAAAAAATAAACAAGGCCATCAATTTTACCCAAAGGTACTTATATTTACTCTGTATACAGCATTTATAACAGGCTCGTGTAGGCACTCGGCATACTAATTAATTACTAGAGATGCACAAATGATATCACACATGGTACTTGTATCTTATATATCTATAACATTAGTAGAAATATCAGTTTGTTGACTTCGATGCAGTTAACCTTGATATTAAATGCAACTAAATAGTATTGCCGTAATTATTATTATAGGTCAGTCGTTGAAATCAATATTTAAATTATTCACAATTGTACAAAAAACAAAGCAGCTTGCTTCTATAAATAATAATATGTATACAAGGTTAACCGAAAAGTTGGGTATGAATATAGATAAATTATTAATAAAGTTTATAGGTACATTGTTTCCTAATTATACCGGTTACCCGACTAAGTTTAATTTTTCCTATAATGACGTATATTGCAAACAAGTAAGATCTGGGAACTTCATAAAAATAAATTAATATACATTAGATGGCCTTTCTAAATTCTGAGAATTTTTGCGACATTGAAATATCTTATATTATACGGTTCACTGCACATTTTATTCCTCGAATAATATTTAAAAAATACCAAGAGTAGTTGGATAACTAAGTAATTGTACTTGGAGAGTACAAAAGTTTTCAGTGAGCATAAAAAATAGAAATAAAAAATACATTACAAATAAAGAAGGCTATATTTTATAGTCAGCATATGAGGGAAAAATAAAAGTACACATAAAAAAGACACATATCACTAATCTCGTATATACTACACAGATATAAAAAACCAATACAAAAAATAAAATGGTATATCGTCAAGTTCAAAAGACCCTGTATATAATAATATTTGGAGTACAGTGTACTACTTAAATATATAAAACAAATTTCAGATTAAAAATGATAAAATAAGCCATTCTCCTGCAATTATAATATTGATATCCTTGTGAATCCTAAATAAAGCAAAACAGCATACACTAGTCAAAGGTCAAAGCAACACCATTTTACTTATTCATCAACAGATCCGATGCACATACTTACAAAGCCAATTAGCATAAATAAAGCATTATCTAAACAAGACTCATTGGTAACTAACGATCTACATAGTGATGTTGCATTTTTAATTATTATAAACAATTTTAAATTATGTCTTCTTCTTATACAAGGCGAGAGAAAAGCACTTGTCTAACTAAGAAATAAAATAAATTAAAAATATGTTGGAAACACTACATTAGGAATATACCATGAAAAATATTTCAACTGACTGAATGTGCTTGGTATGTACCTAAATTGTTTGATGTAAATTAGGATTTGAACAACAGAAACCCGATAAGGAATGATCGTCTATAGATGTACTAGGTCATAGCCCTTGCATAAGACACACTCGGCATGTTCTTGCTCGATGAACCAAGAGGTTTGACTACATAAATTATTATGCAGTCGGTACTCTCTTACGGAGTCACTACCTAATGCATTATAAAAAAGTCGACGTTTTTAAAAAATTCAGACTCTTCAAGATAAAAATAAAAATGTTTAATAATTATAGCAAAATTACCATGATGTATAGAGATTCGTACTTTACACTAAGACTTACGAATGCCCAAGAATATGTAAAAAGTAATTCAAATTAAATTATTTATTGTCAAGAAAAATATTGCAATGTGATAGAATGTGGGGTAAAAGCTTAAAAATATAGTACTTTGCAAAAATTATACAGTAAACAATGAAAGTATCAGTCAAAATTTTCAGTAAACATTCAAGGATATCCAAGTCTGTATATTATTATTTATTAACACAGCTGTATATAATAATATTCAAAAACTAAGGTTTACTAGAGCACACTGTATACAGCATGGTAGAAATACTTTACATATTTCATATTCTAATTTGATAGAAGAATAAAGCATAATTATAGTTTAAAGTCAAGCCTATAAATATTATTCTCAAAAGAAAGGTACCTTGCTCTGTACGAAAAGTAAAGTGCTAATATTCAACCAAGAAAATACTATGGTGTGCTATATAGGTTCATAAAAATATATAATAAAAAAAGACAACAGGCTGTTATTTTAAGTTATATAAAGATGTAGAATATTTCCTTAAAGAGAAAGCTCTTATCAATTTTTCATAAGAAGCAATAAACAATTTAATAAAATGTAAGCACCTGTATAAATTGAGAAAAAATTGTATCGATAATAAAAGCAATTAAAAAATATGTGTGTAATAAGATAAGATACCTATATATAGCGAACAAATATTGAACGTTTCGAACCCCAGAACTAACCCTGTATATACATTTACAAACATCGAAAATTAAGCAAGTTAAATAAACTAAAAAAATACCTTGTAGGAATTCACAGTACTATAGAGAAACAAAATAAAAGTAAAAATACAATTCACAGAAGTAAATCAATCTTACATACAAATATAATAAAATTTACAGGATTATTGTTCAGTCAGTACTCTCATGGCAAAATTGTCATGATTTATAGTGATTCATACTTTACACTAAGACTTACGAATGCTCAAGAATACATAAAAAAGTAATTCAAATTAAATTATTTATTGTCAAGAAAAATATTGCAATGTGACAGAATGTGGGGGGTAAAAGCTTAAAAATATAGTACTTTGCAAAAATTATACAGTAAACAATAAAAGTATCAGTCAAAATTTTCAGTAAACATTCAAGGATATCCAAGTCTGTATATTATTTATTAACACAGTAATTTATTAAGCACCTGTATAAATTAGGAAAAAAATTGAACTAAAAATATGCACCAATAATAAAAGCATTTTAAAAATGTGCGTGTAATAAGATAAGATACCTATATATAGGGAACAAATATTGAACGTTTCGAACCCCATAATTAGCCCTGTATATACATTTACAAACATCGAAAATTAAGCAAGTTAAATAAACTAAAAATATACCTTGTGGGAATTAAAAGTACTGTAGAGAAACAGTAAAAATCCAATTCAACACATGGAAAGTGGTCATTTTAAAATATATTCTGCACTTGGCATATAATTAAGTCGATTATGACATTTGTAAAAATACCCGATACACCTAAACTTTTGCATAAAATAGATGTAATTTTAGATAGCCTTGATATTAAAATGCATATAGTTTGAATACCGAAACAGTAGAAATTTTAGAGTAACGAGAAATATTATAAACATATTTAAATTATGTGTAGATCAGAGAGAAATGTATGTATCTACCAAAGACGAAATTGTATTAATTTATTCTATAAAAGACAACGTGCATACGGGGGAAGCTAATAAAAAAGTCATTTTTATTTTATCACATTTTTCCAAAAACTATTTAGCTAAATTATTAAAATTTTATACACAATGATGTCTAATTATGTTGATACATTGTTAACAAAACTGGTGTTTTTCTAGTCACCCGTTTCTGATATAGGTACATTTTGATATTTGATTATTAGTAATTATATAAAACGATAGGTAAAGTCGATACAAGCACGGCTTTTTAAAACGAAGAGGGTTAAACATTTAATATTTATCAAATGTAAGATACAAAAAAAATCAAAGTTCTACTTACAACCTAGAATATAAAGCTAAAAAGCCAAATTTTTATCAGATAAACGCTACGTTAAGGTACCGTTCAAATGAAGGAAATGAAAAGTTCGCCAATTTTTGCAGAAATTTTATATCTACGAAAACATGGTTCGGGGAAGCTTGTGAAAAAAACTTTGGAACAGAGCTGTTCCGGGGGAACAGGTCTGTTCAGGGAACAGGTCTGTTCCGGGGGAACAGGTCTGTTCAACAGGTCTGTTCCGGGGGAACAGGTCTGTTCAGGGAACAGACCTGTTGAACAGACCTGTTCCCTGAACAGACCTGTTCCCCCGGAACAGACCTGTTGAACAGACCTGTTCAGGGAACAGACCTGTTGAACAGACCTGTTCCCTGAACAGACCTGTTCCCCCGGAACAGACCTGTTGAACAGACCTGTTCCCTGAACAGACCTGTTCCCCCGGAACAGACCTGTTGAACAGACCTGTTCCCTGAACAGACCTGTTCCCCGGAACAGACCTGTTTCCCCGGAACAGACCTGTTGAACAGGCCTGTTCCCTGAACAGACCTGTTCCCTGAACAGACCTGTTCCCCCGGAACAGACCTGTTCCCCCGGAACAGACCTGTTGAACAGACCTGTTCCCTGAACAGACCTGTTCCCCGGAACAGACCTGTTCCCCCGGAACAGACCTGTTGAACAGGCCTGTTCCCTGAACAGACCTGTTCCCTGAACAGACCTGTTCCCCCGGAACAGGCCTGTTGAACAGACCTGTTCCCTGAACAGACCTGTTCCCCCGGAACAGACCTGTTGAACAGGCCTGTTCCCTGAACAGACCTGTTCCCTGAACAGACCTGTTCCCTGAACAGACCTGTTCCCTGAACAGACCTGTTGAACAGACCTGTTCCCTGAACAGACCTGTTCCCTGAACAGACCTGTTCCCCCGGAACAGACCTGTTGAACAGACCTGTTCCCTGAACAGACCTGTTGAACAGACCTGTTCCCCCGGAACAGACCTGTTCCCTGAACAGACCTGTTCCCTGAACAGACCTGTTCCCTGAACAGACCTGTTCCCTGAACAGACCTGTTCCCTGAACAGACCTGTTCCCCCGGAACAGCTCTGTTTCAAAGTTTTTTTCACAAGCTTCCCCGAACCATGTTTTCGTAGATCTACGAAAACATGGACCTGTTGAACAGACCTGTTCCCTGAACAGACCTGTTCCCCCGGAACAGACCTGTTGAACAGACCTGTTCCCTGAACAGACCTGTTCCCCCGGAACAGACCTGTTCCCTGAACAGACCTGTTCCCTGAACAGACCTGTTCCCCCGGAACAGCTCTGTTCCAAAGTTTTTTTCACAAGCTTCCCCGAACCATGTTTTCGTAGATCTACGAAAACATGGACCTGTTGAACAGGCCTGTTCCCTGAACAGACCTGTTCCCTGAACAGACCTGTTCCCTGAACAGACCTGTTGAACAGACCTGTTCCCTGAACAGACCTGTTCCCTGAACAGACCTGTTCCCCCGGAACAGACCTGTTCCCCCGGAACAGACCTGTTGAACAGACCTGTTCCCTGAACAGACCTGTTCCCCCGGAACAGACCTGTTGAACAGACCTGTTCCCCCGGAACAGACCTGTTCCCTGAACAGACCTGTTCCCTGAACAGACCTGTTCCCTGAACAGACCTGTTCCCTGAACAGACCTGTTCCCTGAACAGACCTGTTCCCTGAACAGACCTGTTCCCTGAACAGACCTGTTCCCCCGGAACAGCTCTGTTCCAAAGTTTTTTTCACAAGCTTCCCCGAACCATGTTTTCGTAGATATAAAATTTCTGCAAAAATTGGCGAACTTTTCATTTCCTTCATTTGAACGGTACCTTAACGTAGCGTTTATCTGATAAAAATTTGGCTTTTTAGCTTTATATTCTAGGTTGTAAGTAGAACTTTGATTTTTTTTGTATCTTACATTTGATAAATATTAAATGTTTAACCCTCTTCGTTTTAAAAAGCCGTGCTTGTATCGACTTTACCTATCGTTTTATATAATTACTAATAATCAAATATCAAAATGTACCTATATCAGAAACGGGTGACTAGAAAAACACCAGTTTTGTTAACAATGTATCAACATAATTAGACATCATTGTGTATAAAATTTTAATAATTTAGCTAAATAGTTTTTGGAAAAATGTGATAAAATAAAAATGACTTTTTTATTAGCTTCCCCCGTATGCACGTTGTCTTTTATAGAATAAATTAATAAAATTTCGTCTTTGGTAGATACATACATTTCTCTCTGATCTACACATAATTTAAATATGTTTATAATATTTCTCGTTACTCTAAAATTTCTACTGTTTCGGTATTCAAACTATATGCATTTTAATATCAAGGCTATCTAAAATTACATCTATTTTATGCAAAAGTTTAGGTGTATCGGGTATTTTTACAAATGTCATAATCGACTTAATTATATGCCAAGTGCAGAATATATTTTAAAATGACCACTTTCCATGTGTTGAAGTGGATTTTTACTGTTTCTCTACAGTACTTTTAATTCCCACAAGGTATATTTTTAGTTTATTTAACTTGCTTAATTTTCGATGTTTGTAAATGTATATACAGGGCTAGTTATGGGGTTCGAAACGTTCAATATTTGTTCCCTATATATAGGTATCTTATCTTATTACACGCACATTTTTAAAATGCTTTTATTATTGGTGCATATTTTTAGTTCAATTTTTTTCCTAATTTATACAGGTGCTTAATAAATTACTGTGTTAATAAATAATATACAGACTTGGATATCCTTGAATGTTTACTGAAAATTTTGACTGATACTTTTATTGTTTACTGTATAATTTTTGCAAAGTACTATATTTTTAAGCTTTTACCCCCCACATTCTGTCACATTGCAATATTTTTCTTGACAATAAATAATTTAATTTGAATTACTTTTTTATGTATTCTTGAGCATTCGTAAGTCTTAGTGTAAAGTATGAATCACTATAAATCATGACAATTTTGCCATGAGAGTACTGACTGAACAATAATCCTGTAAATTTTATTATATTTGTATGTAAGATTGATTTACTTCTGTGAATTGTATTTTTACTTTTATTTTGTTTCTCTATAGTACTGTGAATTCCTACAAGGTATTTTTTTAGTTTATTTAACTTGCTTAATTTTCGATGTTTGTAAATGTATATACAGGGTTAGTTCTGGGGTTCGAAACGTTCAATATTTGTTCGCTATATATAGGTATCTTATCTTATTACACACATATTTTTTAATTGCTCTTATTATCGATACATATTTTTAGTTCAATTTTTTCTCAATTTATACAGGTGCTTACATTTTATTAAATTGTTTATTGCTTCTTATGAAAAATTGATAAGAGCTTTCTCTTTAAGGAAATATTCCACATCTTTATATAACTTAAAATAACAGCCTGTTGTCTTTTTTTATTATATATTTTTATGAACCTATATAGCACACCATAGTATTTTCTTGTTGAATATTAGCACTTTACTTTTCGTACAGAGCAAGGTACCTTTCTTTTGAGAATAATATTTATAGGCTTGACTTTAAACTATAATTATGCTTTATTCTTCTATCAAATTAGAATATGAAATATGTAAAGTATTTCTACCATGCTGTATACAGTGTGCTCTAGTAAACCTTAGTTTTTGAATATTATTATATACAGCTGTGTTAATAAATAATAATATACAGACTTGGATATCCTTGAATGTTTACTGAAAATTTTGACTGATACTTTCATTGTTTACTGTATAATTTTTGCAAAGTACTATATTTTTAAGCTTTTACCCCACATTCTATCACATTGCAATATTTTTCTTGACAATAAATAATTTAATTTGAATTACTTTTTACGTATTCTTGGGCATTCGTAAGTCTTAGTGTAAAGTACGAATCTCTATACATCATGGTAATTTTGCTATAATTATTAAACATTTTTATTTTTATCTTGAAGAGTCTGAATTTTTTAAAAACGTCGACTTTTTTATAATGCATTAGGTAGTGACTCCGTAAGAGAGTACCGACTGCATAATAATTTATGTAGTCAAACCTCTTGGTTCATCGAGCAAGAACATGCCGAGTGTGTCTTATGCAAGGGCTATGACCTAGTACATCTATAGACGATCATTCCTTATCGGGTTTCTGTTGTTCAAATCCTAATTTACATCAAACAATTTAGGTACATACCAAGCACATTCAGTCAGTTGAAATATTTTTCATGGTATATTCCTAATGTAGTGTTTCCAACATATTTTTAATTTATTTTATTTCTTAGTTAGACAAGTGCTTTTCTCTCGCCTTGTATAAGAAGAAGACATAATTTAAAATTGTTTATAATAATTAAAAATGCAACGTCACTATGTAGATCGTTAGTTACCAACGAGTCTTGTTTAGATAATGCTTTATTTATGCTAATTGGCTTTGTAAGTATGTGCATCGGATCTGTTGATGAATAAGTAAAATGGTGTTGCTTTGACCTTTGACTAGTGTATGCTGTTTTGCTTTATTTAGGATTCACAAGGATATCAATATTATAATTGCAGGAGAATGGCTTATTTTATCATTTTTAATCTGAAATTTGTTTTATATATTTAAGTAGTACACTGTACTCCAAATATTATTATATACAGGGTCTTTTGAACTTGACGATATACCATTTTATTTTTTGTATTGGTTTTTTATATCTGTGTAGTATATACGAGATTAGTGATATGTGTCTTTTTTATGTGTACTTTTATTTTTCCCTCATATGCTCACTGAAAACTTTTGTACTCTCCAAGTACAATTACTTAGTTATCCAACTACTCTTGGTATTTTTTAAATATTATTCGAGGAATAAAATGTGCAGTGAACCGTATAATATAAGATATTTCAATGTCGCAACAATTCTCAGAATTTAGAAAGGTCATCTAATGTATATTAATTTATTTTTATGAAGTTCCCAGATCTTACTTGTTTGCAATATACGTCATTATAGGAAAAATTAAACTTAGTCGGGTAACCGGTATAATTAGGAAACAATGTACCTATAAACTTTATTAATAATTTATCTATATTCATACCCAACTTTTCGGTTAACCTTGTATACATATTATTATTTATAGAAGCAAGCTGCTTTGTTTTTTGTACAATTGTGAATAATTTAAATATTGATTTCAACGACTGACCTATAATAATAATTACGGCAATACTATTTAGTTGCATTTAATATCAAGGTTAACTACATCGAAGTCAACAAACTGATATTTCTACTAATGTTATAGATATATAAGATACAAGTACCATGTGTGATATCATTTGTGCATCTCTAGTAATTAATTAGTATGCCGAGTGTCTACACGAGCCTGTTATAAATGCTGTATACAGAGTAAATATAAGTACCTTTGGGTAAAATTGATGGCCTTGTTTATTTTTTATTTTCCGGTATTTTTGTGTTGGTTGAGCTTTTTTTTCTATAATATTTTCTATAAACTTTATCATATATTATACGTGGTTGTTAACTTTTGAAAACCTAATTTGAATTTATTGTATGTGTATACCAAATGTTGTTGTATTAATTAAAAAAATTTTTAGCATTCCTTGATGTATTCTAAAATAAAATATACCATATTATTTAACTATCTTTGATTGATGTTAATTATATTGTCGTTAAAATGGCTATTATGTCAACTAATACCTTGTATATGATTTTGTATTTATCTTCTATTCATATTTTGTAAATAAGCATGTTTTTGTAATCATGTGGTAAATTTTAGTGTTACGATGTAGATTATTTTTGTCAGTACGTCTCTTGAAAACCAAAAACGCACTGTCTTGGATATCTTGTGTAATGGTAAAAAGAGTTGCGTGATGTCCTCTAATATCAAATATCGCAGTCTGATCCAGCTGAGGTTTAGATTTTTGGCTTGCAGTCTGGTTTGACGAAATTTACTTCTGGCTCTCGGGAAGTATATTAGCTGCGTTTTGGCATTATTAGACTAAATTTTACATTTATCTAATCACCCCGTTGATATGTTCTTAATAATAATCGATCAGAAGTATTTAATATACAAGGGTATTGCTTTTATTGTATATATCTTTTTTCTTAGTTTTTAAGTCCATTGGCGTTTTAAATTCCGTACTATTTATCATAGATATAAACTTAATATTATAATACATACGAGGTTGGTAATAAGTTTGTCCTTGATCTTAAATTATTCTAATATAGCTGTTTTGGTTTATTATTATCTTGTATATCGAATAATATTCTTGATACAATATTAGTGTGGCTTATGGAGCTATAACGTCTGGGATATTATTTTTGTTTCTTATCATTGTCGCATATCTTTTATACGTGTTTTTGTAACTAAATGTTTTCGATATATAACTGTTTTTTGATTTTATTTTGAATCTAACTTAACAGGGGTAGAACAGTCTGATTGTCATGTGATTCTTATGGGTGTTGATAACCGTGTAGTTTTGAGTTGGGGGCAGTTTATAACTGATCTGTTTTGAACGGAGGCCTACTCGCAACGTGTGTTGTGGTAAACGAAGTATGTTTTTACAACAAGGGTAGTTGTAACAGGATTTCACTGTTGCCATTTTCGGCAGATAGTGCAAGTAAGATTTCTTGATAATTTGGTGAAGGTAATAATTGCCAATAGTTTGGCTACGGTAATAATATATCTTTAAAGCGTTGGTTGCCTAACTTAACAGGGTATCAGTTAGGTACATGCTCTTGGAATAGATAGCGCCCCGTATGATTTGGCGAATATCTCTGGTTGTCTAGCTTCAGAAGGTATGATAATGTGTCACTGATACACCAATAAAATTTCTATATCATGCCATTTAGGCATAAGCTATTTGAAAACTGCATATATTTCTGGCATAAAACGTTGTTAAATAATTACAGATATGTTTTTTTTATTATACGCCGATTTTTTTATTCCTTTAATGTAATATACCAGGGTGATAGTAAGTGATATTGTTATGTTGTGAATAAAAAAGTTTTAAAATTGATTGATTTTTATTTAATTATACAATCATGAATGGTACTGTTGCGAACGGCTATTACAATATGGCCTAAGCGTATTTTCTTAAATTTTCAGTATTGGAACGGCGGTGTTGCCGTTTCGACAATTTTTATGTTGAATAAGGGGAAATATTGGTTTGGCAACGCCATTAGTACTGGTTTGTCGATAAAATGGTGAATGCATTATAAAAGCTAGGTTTACCGCCATTTTGTCATCATCGCCACACTTAAGGCTTGTTAATAAATTGGTGAAGGCAATATTTGCTGATAGGGGCTTCTGGTTGCATAAGTTCAGGTAGTACCCAGATAGCGGGAGTATGCGCGAACGTAATTATAGATGGCGTCTGAAAATACTGTTTGCCAAAAGGACATACTAGATCCCCGGTTGTCTAATTACATGCCACGCGGCCTCTAACAATGTTCATTGATGACATGTTATGGCGCATGCATACTGCAACAGATGATGGTCTCCAATATTATGTAGACAAAAACAACTATGGCTACCACCATTTTGCCATCGTCTCCACACTTGGGTCCTTTGTTCCACCTATACGTTATAATTGACGGGTCCCCATATTTTTAGCTTGTCAACATTGATCAACTCTTTTAATGTATACGCTCTCGTAGTGTATTTTATAAGGTTTTAGATCGGAATCGAGAGGTTCCTGGTTCAAATCCCGCCGAGGACAAAAACTTTTTTATGGTATTATATTTTAAAATATTTTAACTGATTTACAACGTCATACCTACCATCGCGGTAAACAAGATGTCTTATATGAAAAGCAGGTGGCGCTACAGGTCTCAAGATTACAGGTACGTACATCTCTCCCCGTTAGGTGGCACCCCTACAATGATATTACTATATAATCGGAGTAACACGTGATCTGGGTTCCGTTGGGGCAAAAGTTAGGTTAGAATAATGGGTGGGGGGTTAGGTGGCAGCAGTGGAGGGTTCCACACAGGCCAATTGGGCCCTATATTACCGGCATCGAGCAGTTATGACGTCACTCACTAGGTGGCGATAGTAGCTGGGTTCCACTTAGGTTAAGAGAGGATGGTGGCTTCCAGGAAAAGTGCCACGCCCTAAAATAGCCCGAAAAATGCAGATTTCAGCCACCATGTTATTTCTTATGGGATTTTGGGTTGAAACATACATAGCATTACTACTGACTTAAATATTAACTTCTTAAATTTTTCATCTGTAAATACACAGGCATTATTGAGCTTGTTGACTTCTTTAGGCCTTAATATGCATGTACGGGCGCCAACGCGTATCACGTCCTATTCTTCAACATTGATAGACTACTTTTGTACAAATGCGGACGTACATTGTGTTGACTGTAGTGTTGTGGGTAGCGGTATTTCTGACCTGAATTTGTAGCATGCCCTTAAAATTGAACATTCAAAAGACTAAAAAAAAACGTGGTAGACTCTTTACAAAAAATAATTTTAATACATTTTCTAGGCTTTCTCTTGGAGCAACCTGGTTTGGAGTACCGGATTCCAGTCCATCATTGAATGAGTTTCATTCTGTCTTGATATCAGTTTTTAATAAAGCTTTCCCAATAGTAAATATGAAACACAAAAAAAACAAACCATGGTTTAGCAAGGGACTTAAGATTTCTATGAAGAATATGCGCTCACTGCATTACATTAGAAAGTACTTTCTTAATAATATTTGTTTTGTTCCTTTTTTTAATAGGTATCGGGCTATTTATAGAAAAACTATTAAAGCAGCAAGGCAGTCTTACTTTAGGGAAAGAATTGCTGGATCCCATAATAAGTCGAAGGAATCATGGCAAATTGTAAATGATCTGAGGGGAAAAACCAGTGCTATTACCATGAATTCTAAATTGACCTCAAGGGAACTAAATGATTTTTACTGTAATCTTGCTTACAATTTGAAAACTAATAATATTAATTCACAGAGTGATCCGTTGTCATATTTAAGTCATGTATCTATGCCCGAATCTTTCTTTATTGATCCTACAGATATGGATGAACTCAGAGATGTGTTCAATGGTTTAAAAAATAAGAGTGCTTCAGGGTGGGACAGTATTTCTCTAAAAGTACTTTTGCATTTACCAGACAATACTCTGCAAATTTTGGTAGATGCTATAAATCATTCATTTCAGACTGGTAATTTTCCTTCTAGTCTGAAAATAGCAACTGTGTTTCCATTGCATAAAGGGGGGGATTGTGACACTGCTGCAAATTTTAGACCCATCTCCTTGTTGCCAACCTTGGCAAAGGTGATTGAGAAACTAATGAGCGAACGAGTGTTGGCATTTTTTAACAAACACCAGTTGCTGTGTTCGAAGCAGTTTGGTTTTCAACGATCGAAGAACACGACTGACGCTCTTTTCATTCTTGGAGGATTTGTATATCGGGCTTAACGACGGAGAGTCTGCTGCGGCAGTGTTCTGTGATTTATCAAAGGCTTTTGACTGCGTGGATCACGGGATACTGCTGAGGAAGCTCGAAGTTTATGGGTTTAGGGGTGTGGCTTTGCACTGGTTTCAGTCATATCTCGGGGGGCGTACTCAGAGGGTGGTGTTTGGGGGATCGTCTTCTGAATGTCTGGGAATTCAGTCTGGTGTCCCGCAGGGCTCTGTGCTTGGCCCTTTATTGTTCTTAATATATGTTAACGACCTGGCAGCTGTTAAAATAAATGGTAAATTTACTCTTTTCGCCGATGATACTACAATCCTCTGGCGAAATAAAGATTCAGGTATTTTGCAGAGCAATGTGAACTATGACTTAAGGAAAATTAAGCAATGGTGCGAGGCTAATTGTTTGTCACTAAACATCTCCAAACCTAAAATTGTGTTATTTAAATGTAACTTTTCTGACACTCTTTTGGATAGTCAGATATTACGAAGCCAAACAGAGAATAAATTTTTAGGCTTGGTTATTGATAATAAATTAAAATTTGAAAATCACATATCATGTTTAAATGGAAAAATTTCTTCAAACTGTTATGCAATTAAAATAATAGCTAACGAACTGGATGTCGCTACGACTAGAAGTGTGTATTTTTCACTTATCGAATCTCATTTACGCTATGGCATTTGCTTTTGGGGTGCTTGCTCGCAGTACCTCTTCAACATGTTGTTTGTATCGCAGAAAAGAGCTGTTCGGTATATGTTTGGAGTAAATCACCGTACCTCGTGTAGGCCAATTTTTTTGTCCCAGAAAATTCTGCCCCTTGCATGCATATTTATTTTGGAGACTGTCTGCCTTATGCATAAAAAGTATGGGCCTGAACTCTCAGTCGCGGCGGCGCCATCCTACAATACTAGAAGCTCGTACTTGATTTATTTACCTATACCAAAATCAAATCAAACCAAGAATTCTCTCTTATTTAATAGCAAAAAAATGTTTAACCACCTTCCGCTGAGATTACGTCAGTTGCTTAATGGGGGAAAGTTTAGAAGGGAAGTGAAAAAGCTACTGTTAACTAAAGCATTCTATACACTTGACGAATACTTTAAGGATTCTCTTAACTGACGTTATGGTGTTGATGTATGATAGGGGAGTATGATGGTGTGTGAGTGTGTGTCTATGTGTATGCATGCATATATATGAAGTGCAAGTGTCTTTTATTATTTTGCTTTTGTTACTTGATTGATTGTGTTGATCTGTGATATGTTTATATTGAGTGTTATTCTTTTAACTTGAATTTTTAGATTTCAGTTTATACCCTGTTCTGTATTTCCACTTTAATTATGCAATATTCTTATACAATTATTGATTCTCTGAAAAGTTGAATAGACATTTTATAGCGTAAATACCTATTTTATTGTAAGGTCAAATTTTATCTCTGATATGGTTTTGTACGGGTTTTATTATATTTTGACTTTAGATTTGGGTAAAGTTATGTATTAATGTATCTATATGTTGTATTTATAGTTTTACCATGCTTTGTTAACAAGAAAAACTGTATTCTTTAAACAATAAAGCTTTTTTCTATTCTATTCTATTCTATTCTATTGTAAAATCGAGATTATCTCATTTCTCGAAAGTGTTGCTTTACTTTTGTCCGATAGTATATATTCAGTTTGCCCTTAACTGTGCCTTTTTAACAAAATGTCGGGTATGATTGTGTTATATAAGGAGAGACACCACTCTACTATCATCAGTACATTTTATTGAAATCGTTACAAAAGTTAAGTTAATGAAGATTGAATTTGACCAACATTTTCTTTGCCCGTTTGTTTGTTTATTCTTATTTGTGCAGGAATACCTACTATATTTTATTTTATATTGCAGGCAGGAAAACGAACAGAATATAAGCTTGGGCAGTCCCTTAGAAGTCGCTTTGATTCCTTTTTAGGAAATGAATACAACATAAACCTTATAGATGGTAGATGTGATACTGCCAATAGGACAAAAATGTCGCTTATGCTCGTAACTGCCAGCCTTTTTCCACCAAGTGAAGATTTACTATGGAATAGTACTCTAAACTGGCAACCTATTCCATACAATTATTATGATATAGACAAAGTAATACGGCAAATATGTGTAACTGCAAAAAAACATAATATTCATTAATTTTTAGGAAATACGTGGACACAAAGTTTGTAAAAATTATGATGATGAGTACAAGATAGTTTTAAAAAAGGACAAAGTCAAGGAAGCGCTGACAGTATATGATGACATGTTCGATTATCTTACTAATCACACCCTTGCGAAGATCTCAAAGCCGGAGAAAGCCGCAGATCTTTATATGGCGTTGTTTCAACAAGTAAGCATTCGTAGTAAAAAGTAATTAATTCAGTTACGGTGTCCAAGATCAGTTAGGTATAGTAGTTACGAATTACTACTTATTTTAGTAATATAAAATTTTAGAAAGCATTTGGTTATCCTCTAGAAGATTGGACGTCAACATACATGGATCAAATGAAACAAATTACCATCGATAATTATGGTTTTATGACTTATAATAAAAAGTTAAAGAAACTTATATCAGGTATCTTATACTACATTGCATGAGCTAACTAATTGGTACCCAGTCAAACCACAGATTGCTTGCTTTTGCTTTAGTCCGAAAGTTCATAATTACCGTGATCTGTCAACGTTCAAAGCATTTTTTCGATTTTTTAAAAATCATAAAATTTAAGATTTCGGGATTTCTAAGGAAACATTTTAATTTCCTTCAAATTTTTAAGTATACGCTTTCTGTCTATGTTTACCTTTACCACGGCCTTTACCGGACGCTTGTTTGCGCGTTTTGAATGAAAACATTACTCTTTTTCATCTCTATTACATAAAATAAAAGTACTTTGTGGATGTTGATTTTAAAACCCGTTTTTTGTTTGTTTTGTATTGTAACATTTTATGTTTTGTAATGTAAATATTTTTACTCAATTTTTACTCAATTGGAATATCACTAGAGCTTCAATTATTATACACGAATATTTTTGTATAAGTATTCCTCGTCATCGACGGAAAATTTTCAAAATATTCGTGTGCTCGAAAAAATTTCCTGTTTTTAATTGAAGCTCGAATGGTATTCGGCAAGAAAACTTGACGCCAAGGTACTAAAAAAATAATAGGAATGACGTTTGGTGGTTTTGAGATTTTAAACAGTAGGCTTTGCATGTCAATTGGATGAAAAGAGTAATAATTTGTCATTGTAAATTGAAAAGTATAGTTTATTTATGAAATAGCTATTTACCTAACAAGTGCGAAAAATGAACGATGCGTAGCGGAGTTCGGTGAAGCAGCCGAGTGCAGGGAAAACATTTTCCGCAAGTGTCAGGTACAATAGTTTTTCTACAGACGTGGGGAAATAAGTAACACATATTTCAAAGAAATTTAATAATTTTTAATTAACAATAATAATCACATACATGTGTAACAGTAACTAATTCTGAGGAAAAAAGTAATAACTACATTAAGTTATAGGAAACTGTTAAAGAAACTTATTTTTTGTTAAAATTAACATGGTAGGTAACCGAAAAGTGACAATTATAGGCATTATTAACTAAATTTGGAGCATTTTGTTGGTTGGCTTCCTTGGTGTTGGCAACAATGTTGACACTTTCTTTTCTTAATTTGTCATACTGGTGCGGGTTCGCTGGTCCACTGCTGTCAGGAATATTATTAATTTCATACGCAAAACTTGTAGAAGACAAGGGTGAAGGTGGAGGCGAATTTTTTTATTTGGAGTGTAGAATGTGGTTGGCTATACGTTTCTTGTTCCCCATGGACTCGTCCACATATGATTCTGCAACTTTTGTCGATTGCCATCCCCCGAGACGTTTCAAATTAGTAATATCCAGTGTCCAGTATAGGTCTCTGAATTTGGAAGTCTTAAAAAAGCAGCCACATTTGATGGCATCTTACCAAACTTATTAATGCCAACAGTTTGATTAGTACATTTTCCCTTTTGGAAATTGACAAGAAACCTTTGATGCAGTGTATTTTGGGACGCAGTGAGATGTACTTCTTAATTAAATTGAGATTTTTTTCTCCAGTTACAACAAAGATTCTACTCTGGTGAATCTTGCTATCTGGTATTTTCAACAAAACAACTCCTTTTGTTCGACCACGTTTTCACACAACAGATAAGTTAAGCCTACAGGCTCCAGCAACTCCAAATATAGTTGCAACTTTAATAATCAAATAAATATCGTCAGGCGCAGTGCTTAAAAACGTTTTAACATCTTCATGGCTTAAGGCTTTAGACTTTTTTGGTCTGAAACCCACCATTTTCTTTTTTAAAAAAGCAATTAATTTAAAATGCCTGCTAATATCAAAGTTTTTTTTTCAATTTCAGCATAGATTTTACCATTGAGTACTTGGACCACATTGTAGAAGGTTGAAAATTCTTTGAAATTTCTTGGAAATAAAACAAAAGCACCTCTTCTTTACTAATGTTGCTTATTTTCTTGTCGGTGCACCATTTCGTAAACTTTTCATATTCTTGAATGTACCTTACTTTGAATATTTCTGGAAATCTAGGTTTTTGCTGCACTCATAATGTAGGTACTCTGTAACCCCATCTTTCATTTCCAGATTATCAAAATCAGTTAAACTCATTCTGAGATTGCAAAATTACAAAAAATACGCACAAATTACTACGAAATTTACTCACAAATAACTAATATTAATAATAATGTCAAAATGTCAGTATCTTGATTTCTAATTGTTACTATAAGTTTCCTTAGTAACCTGGTAGCTAAGAAAAACTACAGTGACTTTATACAAGACAGTGGCGACAATAGTGGCCCAAGCCGCCATGTTGCGGGAAATTATTTTGTTACCTTTGTTTTATGTGGAGTAAAACGTTAGACAAATGGCGAAGGTTCCAAAGTTTATATATTATTGATTTTGACATAAACGCGTCGAAAAATTTTTCCGCACTAGTGTGGAAAAATCAATTTTCCGCACTGATATCGGTGCGGAAAATTGGGTTTTCCACACGTCTGTATAAAAATATAATTACCGACTTCAGTTACGTAAAATAATAAAAAGCCAACTGATGGTTGTCCAAATCATTATTGATGAGGTAAGGGCTGTGTACACTTTTTTGAATTAAGACTCGGTTTGTGTATTAAGTGTATAATCTTCAAAAATTATTTTATAAATAGCAGAGCGCTTTCGGCCTTAGGCCATCTTCAGTGCTTCTTTATCAGGAAAGAGGAAACTTCATTGACCAATAAGCTTTTTTTATTAAGTGGGCCATCAACACCACAATGTAAGAACTGATTACATAAAACAATTAACACGTTTTCTTTAATTAACACGTAAATTTGTAAATGACGAACAACTGGGACGATTGAAATAATCATCAAATTTCGACTCAAAAGCCACGTTCTCACGTGTAGCGGAAAATGGAAAAGAAAAAAGAATGATGGTTGTTAATTGAAATTTAGAAAGTGGTTCGTCCCGGTTGTTCTGGCCAATTGGTTTCAACCATTGACTTACCTAATACACACACACACACACACACACATACTTGTTCTCATATTTAAAGTGGCATCTAGGCTATAACCCCAATTGTGGTCACATGCGAATAGCGAATATCGGCAACACCCGGTCTGCAAAAAAAATTGGCAACACTGTGCACCGACGTGCATTACGATACACTCCATTTTAGCCAAGATAGGAACCATTAATTATCCTAAATAGTGGCATCGATGCCACAAGAAATCGGAAGTGTATAGGTGATGTTACAATAAATACAACGAGTGTGTGTGTATGCGTTGCTACAGCAAATACGCTGCATGACGATGTGTATACCAAATACCTATACTTTTATTTATTGCTTAAAAACTTCGAGCTCTATAGCATTTTCCAAATAAATAATTTTTGAGAATAGAGTCTTTTTGGTTTTTTCCCTTTTAAATCCATCTTGAAATTTATGCAATTTTGGCCATTGTATGAATAGTCAACCGCTATATTTAGATTCCCTTTCTCAAATTTTATATTTTTAATTTAACTGATTTTTATAAGTTTCCCGTTATTTCATTTGAATTTACTCGCTTTTAGTACATCATCAGCTATCTTTTTTCATTCTCAGAAGTCGCTAAAGTCCATTTTTATTGTTTCAAATGGTTTCGGTATGGTGCGAGAGTTCGCTATCAATGTACACCATTCTGATAGAGCCCATACTATCCGTTTCTTGATAAACCGCTCTATTGTTGCGTGAACGGAGTCGACAGGCATATAAGTATGACCTGGTAGTAAGTATCGCACACTGATTGACGTTAAATGAACCAAGAACATTGCTTTGTTTTTATTCTGACCATAACAACTATCACAATTTAGTGATAGGTGTTTGACGGTTTGTCGTCCATCAATTTCTTGCAAATATTTATACATTATGGTGCATATTTCGTTACTGCCACGTCCTCCGTCACATTCTCCCCATAAATAACAAAAGCCATTTTGAGTTCCACTTTCGTAAACAGTAAGGTTGTAATAAGCATACTTCCTGGCATAATACAAGAGCAAATTGTCCCCATGGGGTGTGTTTAACACCTTCTGCAGGTCGAAACTGGCACATAAAAATTCTGAATCTAAAACAGCTTTCTTCTGGCCACCTAGAAATAAATCCTAACAAATATTTTTGCTTTCCAGATGTTTTTCATATAATTGCTTTGTTTCTACTGGTTCCTCAAAGTCTTTGTCCTTTCTCACTTCACAAACTTTGCACTTATCTTTCTTCGGCAAGTCAAATTCGATATTAAATTCCGTCTAAAAAATCTTCCGGAAAACTTGTAGTTAAACGATATTGTTTTTAGTTGTTATGCCATTTTCTAACTGATTTTTCTTAAAATGTCCGTATAAGGATGATAAGTTGCGAAATTCTGTGGGTAAGTATTTTCTCGATGTTTTATTCCTGCAATAATGAGTTGGGACTGCGGGGAGTGTTATACCCCGCAGCTTGATGGTAAAACAGGCAATGAAAGGGAGCGGTTTGCAAGCGTGGTATACGGTAAAGTAGTTTGAGGCCTACGGAGGCGCGGTGCTTAAGGTTATTCCGGTTCGTTAGTGACAAGAAAAACTCTACAAAAGGGTGTTCAAAAATATTATATTTCCAATCTAAGTTAAACGCAATTATGGTAACAGCAAATCATAATGTTAAATATGGCAGATTTCAGCAATTATTCACTGACAAAATACATTTAGTAAATATGGTTCAATACGAAATATGCATAAAATAAATGGGTTAATTCAACTTTTACTTACAACAGTAAATCACAATTATGTAACCTAGCATTTCTCTCTCACACTCGATGGTTCTAGGTTTATTCGCTCTGTACAGCTCGGTTATTAACCCACACCTGAACGTTTGGGCTGAAATATAGGTCGTTGACTCTACTTTCACGTAAGGAATCCCTTTTTCTGAGAATTGGCTAGAGATTTAGATAAGTTTCGCTTGCGAATATTTTAAGTCTATTTTTCACTGTAAAGTTTGTAGGTTTATGAGAAAAGCTTCACTGTAAATATTAATCTCGAACTGAGTAGGTTTTCGGTAATTAAACTGATTTTTAAAATACTGTAATTCTAATTTTAATTTATTTGGTTAAACCGGGTTCTTAAAAGAATATTTATAATGGTTCTCTCAGAGACTTGGTTACCAAACTTTTGCGAGAAGCGGTGTATGTTTTGACTAATTTTTGACTTAGGTCGCGGCACTATATTTGGATATACGTTAATGAAAGTGTCTCTTACTTTTTAATACTTTGACTGTACTGGATGGCGTAGATAGGTTTTCTTTGTTTTCAATTATTTTATATGAAACTGAACTGCACTGTACTGAACTTTTTACTTTGAACTGCACTGACTTCTTCTGGACTGTTGTGAACTGTAGTAAACTGACTGAACTGTTTTGAACTTTTGTGAGCTCTGGGGAACTGACTTTTTCTAGGCGAGTTAGCGTTTTTATAGCCTCTCTAAATTTGCGTAGGTGCAAAATGGGAATCTGGACTATCCCATCCGAGTAAGTAAGGGAAATTTTTAAGTCAAACTCCACCTTCAAGAGGTGGATTGAAAAGTCCCTTCTACTTGACTTAGGTGGTATGCGGTCATCAGTTACGGATTCTTTTCTAAGAATTTAATGTGAAATGTAATAAAATTTTATGTAAAACGATTAATTTTTATGACCGTCTTCCGTTTTAAGCTTCTGTTTCGGAGTTGAATAACCTTGGTTCGAGATAATCTCATTTTTTGTGGGAAGGCATTAGAATACTTGAAATTTTCGGTGGTTTGATGTATCCAATGAGAATATAATATATTTTGCAATAGTAGGACGCTGGGCTGTCTTTAGCTGTTAGAAATATTTTTTGGGCGTGGAGAGATATGCGCACTGATATGGTAATTGTCATTTTTTCTGGACGCTTGTGGCAGGCGAATAAAGTGATGCTAATAACCTTTTGAAAAGATGAAATTGTATTAATTTACTTTGATAATATGGATTCTTTTTCATTGATTTAGGTATCTTATGTGAAACATTTTTATTTAGAAATACACCAGGACTTCGCAGTCCGTCACAGGAGCATCGTGATAAAATCTAGAACATTCTGCTTCTGCTCGTTCCCAGTCTTGTTATGGGGGACATGCTTACCTCTCTGATCTCTTTTGGAACATGCGCCTGACATAGAATTTTTTTTCGTATATCTCAAAGTCATTTGTGATATATCCAAAGTTTTCAATAAGAATTGTTGGCATACGTCGTGTTCCAGATCATTCCACCTAATGATATATTTGAAGGAAGATTGTCTTCTGCTTTGTTCAGCCTCTTGTTTTCGACGTTTTATTTCAACATCTTTTGCGCACGAAAGCAGCCAGTCTCGTTGCCTTTGCGGGTTTCCTAAGCCCCAATAAAAATCGAAAACATGTTCCCTTACTGTCTCTGGAAATTTAAAAATACACTGGTTTGGGCAATTATTACTACAAGGATTTTCCCCAACAGACTTATTGGCACCGAACTTGTTATAACTTTTTCTTTGAGCCTCTTTGCATGTTTTTTTCTGTTTTCTTAAACTATTTTTCCCATTGTGTCTTCTTCCGCGTCAGTCGAGCTGCTGTAGTCACTACTACCACGTGACTTGCACCTTACGATGTTTTGGAGATCATGCGATGTTTTCGCAAATACAAATGAGATTTGTTTACATTTTTGTGTGACTTACGTTACACTTAATTCGGCTTTTTCTCTAAAGACTATGCTTCTCTACCTTACGATAATTTGCTGGAAGGTGTCTGACGGTTTGGTTGTTACGATAGTTCAATAATCCCTTTTTCCTAAATTTGTCACTTACGATGTTATGGCAAAAAGGTATCGATATAGAAACTCATACTAAAGTTTATCCAGTCAAAGCGTGTAAAAAATTACCTAGTAAGAATTAGTGCCTTGAAAATCTCGCCTGCGGCGCATGTAGTTGTGGAATGGTTGAAATTTATTTAAGAAAAAAATATGTAAAAAACTTTTAATACGGGGTAGTTTTCATCCTTTTGCATTACCTGCTGAAACATAGAAAAAAAATTACATTTGGCCTTGAACGAAAATTCGTAAACTTGCCTCATATACGAATATAACCCCTTCCAATGTTAAAATGTTTTAAAATCGTACATTTTACAAATTTTTTTGAAACTAATATTTCCCTAAATTTTACTTTAAATTGTTTGGCTGAATATTGAGATAACTTATACGAAGGCGGGAAATAGGTATATCCAAATTTAAATTCAAACTACCGTACGTCGGTATATTCCATATTTTGTTCTCGTATCCGAGTGTATGGTGCCACAAGTAGAGCGGGCGACATAGTGCAGGCCTATTCACACACAAGATGCCACAGTAAATGTAAAATAAACACTTTCCTAACATGGCATGTCGTCAAAAGATGTCGGTGTAAGATACCAAAAGGACACACAAGATTATTAATTATGAACTATGCAGGAAAAACGGCAAACGAGTCACTTTTGTGTTTAGAATGTTAGAAACGTTCGTTAGTAATTTTAAGGTTTTCTTCTGATACTACAAATTTTAATCAAAAAATCTTTAGGCTATTCTTCTTAAAAAGTGCAGCTTTACACTAAAAACAGCGCTAACAGTGGTCGCCGCATGGCATTGCAAATCGTACATTTTTACAAATTTTTTGAAACTAATATTTCTAAATTTTACCTTAAAGTGTTTGACCAAATATTGAGATAACTTACATGAAGGCGGGAAATAGGTATATCCAAATTTAAATTCCAAGTACCGTACGTTGGTATAATCTATGTTTTGTTGTCGTATCCGAATGTATAGTGCCACAAGTAGAGCGGGCGACATAGTGCAGGCCTATTCACACACAACATTATTTCAATTATTCAACTCTTATTTGCGCGCTATATCGAGTAAATACATGGTTGAAGTGTGTATTGTAGAGGGCGCCACCGTATAGCGGTTACTACAATTTAGGTTAAAGTAAGATGTGAATTATCATCAACAGTGGCATATCATACACAATTGGCGGGAAACGTTATAGAATTACCAGCGCTAATTGGTCAGTACCGAATGTTGAGATAGGTTACATGAAGGCGGGAAATATATCCAAATTTAAATTCAAACTACCATACGTCGGTATATTCCATATTTTGTTGTCGTATCCGAGTGTATGGTGCCACAAGTAGAACGGGCGACATAGTACAGGTCTATTCACACACAAGATGCCACAATAAATGTAAAACAAACACACCATTACACACCTTTAGAACAGGCATTACAAGAACATTTCGAGATTTAGGAGTTGTTGAATTTACACCTCAAATAATCAATATTGGAGATCTTTCCCATAATGCCCAATTTTATAGAACAAATAATGTTGGAGTGTATTTGTTCTAATTTTAGGAAATTTGTGTAAAGTGATTATTTCATAATTATTTCTAGTCACAATTTCTAAAACCTATTGATAAACGAACCTACAAAATTGCCTTCAAAAATCTTTTCTTTTATACGAGAATCACCTTCATAAAAATAACTATACTTATGTGCAAAAATGGCCTTGTTCCACTTGTTATGTAGGTAGTACTGGAGGAATACTAAGTTATAATTTTTAGGATTTCTTATACAGAAAATTATAACCGATACCGAAAATCTAATAAGTAATGGCTCCCCAACAAAAATGTATCTTTATTCGACGCATGAGAAGAATATAGCAGCCCTATTGCTGACTCTTGGAATTTTTGATAATGACATTCCATCGTTTGGAAGTTACGTGCTTATAGAAGCTCATAGAATTGATGGAATATATGGATTTAAGGTAAATAATTATGGCTGTTATAGCATTATATATTTGATTTATATCCGATAGACCAAAAAAGTGTGTGTAAACAGATTCGGAATTTGAAGAAGTAGTCCATATACTTGCAGTGGAGTGTAGGTAATATAAATTAAAACAACCAAATCAAAGACATTAGTTCTAATTACTTTGAAAACAACACTTCTGTCTTCCTCCACAAATGATATATTTTAAATAACATATTTAGCGATTGTCCCTACATGTCTCGACTACATATATAGTCATCCTCAGGGGAACTAAATCGAGTGTAGTTTAAGTTAAAGTAGTTGCCTAAAATTAATGAGTACAACTTTTAAGATAATATCAAGTGAAATTTTTTAGTTGAAGACTAACTTGAGTTTACTCAACGTTGTCGATTTGTAGAAAAGCACATTTTTAAATTATTTTAATTGTTATATTTATTAGTTTAAGCAGGAAAATTTAGTTGTAAGTGTTAAACATGATGATACCCATATGAATAGTTTTTAAAAATATAGTATTGTTGATGTGGAGAAATCAAAAAAGAAAAATTTTTGTTTTTTATTATTTTATTTAGTTACCAACTACATGAATAGTTTTCAAAAACATAAAATGGTTGATATGGAGGAATCGAAAAAGGAAATTTTGTTTTTTAAGTTATTTTATTTAATTTTAATTTAGTTAACTTAACCAACCTTGGTTGGATGGGGGCTCAGCCACTGTTAGGCTTAAATAGATAAACATTTTAAAGATAAAAATCTTTGTAGGAATTAAGACAATTTAGTTTAGTGCTATCCACTACCACATGTAACGTGAAAAGAATTAAAAAGCTTTCGGAGATTCGGACTTGAAAAAGTATTTCAATTCTTTATAAATTCCTTTATCCAACGTCTGCTAGTTATAGAATTATTATTTATGTCATTTTAGACAAGTAAAGTAACAAATAACACACTAGTGAGTTATAAATCATAACACACCAGTGGTTTTTGAATTTCGGCTGAAGTTTCTTCCATATTTTAAAAAGCTACCCTCGAGAATCGCAAAAATAGTAATTTTATTTACTGCCTTCAAATTTGTATTGTTAATCCATTCCATAAGAGCCGAAGTATTCAACCTACATCCAGATTGCTTGTCAAAAACACTAGGATAAACTGGTGTCAAAATATAAAATACCTGGGACTGCTCTTCGATAAACAGCTAAACTGGAACGACAACACAGCCTCTCGTTTAAAGAAAGCGAATGGTCAACTAAATGCCATTTATGCTCTGATAAACAGCAAAAGTACTTTAAATCTGCGTACAAAAACTTTAATTTACAAGACTATGGTTCGGCCTGTACTTCTATATGGTATTACCACCTGGAGTACCATAAAGAAGACAAACTTTCTCAAAATTCAAAGGTTTCAGAATAAATGTTTAAGAATAATGACGGGGGCGCCCCGCTATACGATGACTCATACTTTACATAATGACTTACAGATACCGACAATAACTGAGTACATGGACAAAATTATAGTGGACTACTACAAACGGACTGACACTTCCCTGAACCCTTTAATAACACACTCACATATACATTCAAACCCTTTAAAACCATACCGATTACCGAGAGACTGGCTCATTCCTCGTCTCCTCCCCCCGCCTGCACCTTAACTTGTTCCGAATAAAAAGAATCAAATGACTCAAAAGTTAATACTTTCCTACTGCATTGTACCTGCTCAGCTCAATAAGAACCAAATGTTCAATAACAAACCCCCCATGGAAGACCCGCTGATGAAGCAATAATATAAACAAAAAGAAGTTAAAGTCATTGACTATACTTAAGAAAACCCTAATGATAAACGAACAACAAAAATCACCTTAGCCTACTTTTACGTGTCAATTTTGTCATTCAGAAATATGTCAATTATAATGTAATGAATTTCCAGCTTACATTGAAACAATATTATTTTCTATTTTTTAATAATATCTATCAAGTGTTGGATAAAATTTTCTATGGCACTCGTGTGTTAAGTCAAATAAGTCACTTGGGAATTTCCCAGCGTGACTTATATATAACCAAAGAAACTTATAGCTTGCGTATATAACATAACACACTTGTTATAACATAACACACTTGTACCATAAATAACTATATTAATTTGTAGAAAATAAATAGTCCATCCTCAAAGTGGAGTTGAAGGATAACAGATGCTTTCTTTCTTTCTCTCTTTCTTTTAATACAAAATCATAATATGAATAAGAACTTCGAAAGTCTTCTTTATGTATCCTTACTTGAACCTGAATAAGAAGAACATATATTTCTTTATGACCTTCTAAATTTCACAATTATCTTTGAATTTATTACCTCTATTAACAAAATTTCTTGTCAGTATGTTGATTGTATTCACTACGTGACACATTTTCAAAAAAAATTTTTAAAGCTCCATCAACGTCACCTTCCACCTACAATTTTCTCTATACTGCTAATATTAACTGCAGCACTTTTTTTTGTCTCCTGAAGATAAAGGTTACTACCTTCGAAACATGTAGACGCGCTTTCATAAAACTGATCCTCTGATTGCTCTTATTAAATTAGTGGAGAAAGACTTTTTGACTTTCTTTCCTTTCCCTATGGGACACGAATCAGAGTCACTCATTTAAATATTCTTTTTTACTACAACTGAACGTGTGGCACAAAATTGGACGCCAATAATGAAGTTGCCAAAATCAAAATTGCAACAATCAACGATGACTTCAACTATTATGGGCACCTGATAAACAATTTTAAATTTTATTTTATGAAAACGTTCTTGGCATTTTAGAATAAGTCGAATCTATGCAAGCTAAATATATTTGGACCGTCGTAGATTAACTTTTAAATGATGCACGTTCGATATGAACTTTGATAATTAAACTTGTGTAACTAAATCACTCAGCTCGGTACATAGTGTTTAAGCATCATTAATAAGTATAATGCATCTATTGCTTAGTTACTTACTTCCGTTGGATAAGGTGCAAAATCAAATTACCAAAGTCCAGTTTTTAAATTAATAATAAATATTAAATTCCATGATAATTGATCACCGCTTTTAAATGGAGGATTTGGTTGATTAATTAGCCAAGTGACAAAAAAATCCGGCATTGAATTTATTTAATAAATTAATTTTTTATTTAGCCCAATTTTTTTTTAGTTTTACTATCAAAATTACAAAGAAGAAAATCCTATCCTCTCGACAATACCAGGATGCGATGAGTTTTGCACCATAGATGACTTTAAAAATATTATCAGCGACTATATTCCTGATGATACTGATTGTGAGCTATAAGTTGTTGTTAATTAAAACAAAAGTATTTCATCATACATAATATAACGTGTTTTATTTATACATATTTTGATTATGCTTGTAACGTGAATGTAGTAGAGAATGCGGGCTCAAAGGTCAAAATGCCCTATCTGAATAGAATATATTTTACTTTTTCACTCTAACCAAAGCGTCTCTTGAACTGAATCTTCACCCGGTTCGCTTTAAAAACATATATGTGATCGATCTGTTACGCCCCAAAATCGAAAATGCTCAGTGAGCGAAAAGAATGACCACAACGCGTTGTGGGCGAAGCTAATAGACCAAACACCGAAATCAAATTCTTTTTCGCTTTATGGTCATCAGTAATCAACCACAACGCGTCATGTGCTTTTAAAAAACGACCAGAATGCATTTTGGATGATTTAAGTCGCCCATACGCCGGATTCTTCCAGTTCTGACCTGTCTGTTCCATTGCTTCGATGTATTGCTTGATATTGAGTTTAATTTAGTTTGAGCATTGTTATAGCAGGTAACACGTTGCTTTTACGCTTAAGTGTAGGAGTATTTTATTTATTATGCATACTAGCGTTATTGAGAATAATACAAATAAAGTCATAAAAGACATGTTTAATGAAAAATTGGCATCTATTATTGGAAACAGCAATGGTAGGAGTGATTACTTTACTACTGAACGTTACAACCAAATTTTGCGGGAAATGCAAGGAGCAAAGCATTTAAGAGACAATAAACTGCCTTTGTCGTCAAAGCATTATAGGAGATTGAAAAGGTTTGACATTATAACGATTAGTGGGCAGGAAAAGTTAATTCAACAAGCAGAAGGGAAACATTGTGACAACTTTTGCTACTACTGTAAAACTAAAGACCTATTTGATATCATTGAAATTGCTCATACAGCAACTGGACACAAAAGAACTAGAGGTAAGCGTTTTTTTTATTTATTTATTGCCAGTAGCCATTGGTTTCCAAAATGTGCTCCGTAAGCCCTAAAGGTATACAAGGTGTCCCAAAAATAGAAAAAAATATCAAAAGATTCACATGCCTATTGGTTTGTTGGTTTGTTTAGGTCAAATCTTGCAACCATATATCATATGTATTACGAAGTGGCTATATGTCCGCCGGCGGTATCTGATATATGAAGCAATAATTCCGACGGCCGGCGGATTAGTAGTTACTGTTCTAATAAATTGTCCGCCGATAAACATACTATATTTAAGAAGCGCGGCGGAAGAGTGATATTTTCTAAGGACTTCCGCCGCTTGACGGATTGTTTCTGTATTACACTGAAATTCCGCCGAAACATAACCTATAATTTTTATTATACATTGTAAACACTACGTGTTCTGTCTTATAATCTAATAATAATGGGCCGGTGAACTTGAAAAAGGCGAATTGGAACCAAAAAGGTGGATTAGATGCCGTGTTAGCGCCTGTTTAACCAATAAAATCTATAGTGACATAGCCGGAATATCATTTTGGAGGGATCGAATTGAATAATATTTAAATTGCTTTTTCTATTTAAAATGGATGTATGAATTTACCTAATAAACGTTAACACATTTATAAACTACACATGCGAAGACAAAATTGAATTGCTGATATTTTTATAGAGAAGCGCGTATTTATGAGGGTAATAATTGCTAATGGTGGTAGTATAGGGGAGAGTCCGGCAGTACCGTCACCCTAAGGTTTGTTCAGAATAAAATAAAAATCTCTTAAGTTACATGTGTAACAACCTGCTAATATGTGCATAGGAACTCTTATGTTATGAATAAAATAATAAAATCTTAATATATTTAGAAATAATAATTAATTTATTAACAAAATTTCAAAACAAAGAAAAATCAACATAAAAAAATTGACCTCCAGTATCGGCCAGCAAAGATATTGGCATCTATATAATGCAGTAATCACAAATGTATTGGTTTGACATCTCTGATAGATTTGCACAAGCCTCGTGGACCCAGGTCTTGCAGCTTCCACATTGAATCCAATCCTCTTCATGAGATTCAAGGCACAAAGGGCAAGTTGTCTTCTCCTCAATCGGGTTGCGAGGAAGACTATGATTTTTTTGTTTTTTCTTAATGTTCTTGCTGGTATCTTTTCCTGAAAGCAACCTCTTGTTGTTCTTCTTACCATCACTTTCATTGCCTGGCATCTTTGCAGACCTATAACAAAAACATATTAAAACAACTATTGAAACAGTGACCGGTAATGGAGGACAGTATTGTGGCCGATACTGTAGGAAACGGAATTAAACAGGATCTTAAACCACAGACAAGATTGTACAGGGTTATCCAACCAAGACTGGACAAGGCGATTTTTTGACTTTTCCTGTACTTTTATAAAAAAACTGAAATAGCCATCTTAAGTCATTTTCTCCCGCGAATTCGAATATCTTCAGCAAAAAACAATTGAACATCAAACAAAAGTACTAGGGGTCACTTTGATATTTTTTTTTAATGGGATGCCGTATTTTTAATGAGCTTATCCGATTTCTCATATAAATTTTGATCTAAAATGTTGGATTTTTAATTCAAAAACGCCTTTTTTCTTCAGTTTTAAATTCGAAAAATGTTCGTCTACCGTAAGATTTTTTTTTTTTTTTTTTTACATTTTAGATCAAAATTTATATGAGAAATCGGATAAGCTCATTTAAAATACGGCATTCCATTTAAAAAAATATCAAAGTGACCCCTAGTACTTTTGTTTGATGTTCAATTGTTTTTTGCTGAAGATATTCGAATTCGCGGGAGAAAATGACTTAAGATGGCTATTTCAGTTTTTTTCTAAAAGTACAGGAAAAGTCAAACAATCGCCTTGTCTAGTCTTGGTTGGATAACCCTGTACACATAGAGATTCAAATAAAATGTATTTTATAACAGCCATATAGATAGTCGTTACATACCAGGTTTTATTTATTTTGATCACGTCCTCAGAATTCCAGAAATCACTTACAAACTTTATTCGTGTATCGTACGTCCACTACGCACAACGAAACTTTCTCAACTGAAAGTTAGACGATCGTGCCACGTCCTCACCACTCGGGGCATATCGTTGCGAGAGCCTAACATTGGAAGGGGAATAACCGTCGCAGCGGAATTATGTTCCGAAATTCAGGGAAATGCAATTGCCCGGTACTGGATGCCGGCCGGCCGGTACTGGAGGACTTTCCCCTACTGGCAGTTACTTCCCTTGATATTAGAAAACCTTCTAAATTATCGAAAATATTTTCGGCGGATCTTAGCTACCATGTACTAAAATCCGCATACAGGCGGAAAATGAGTTCTCAACCATTGCGATCCGCCGTACCTAACCGATGCTTTAATATTTTCGGCGGACAATCTATTAGAACAGTAACTTATCCGCCGGCCGGCGGAATTATTGATTCATATATCAGGTACCGCCGGCGAACATATAGCCACGGCCTATATATTAACATAGATGTAGACAGTTACATGCTAAAAACAAATCTGACATTAGATTTAATTTCTTAGTAGTCTCAAGCCTCGAAATTTAATGTTCCAAACTTCTGGTTTTCGGTAAAACCTAATAAAGAGCATAACAACTTACTTCAGGCTCGTTTCTCTTGTACAATGAAACACTGATATCTGACTATATTTTCCGATTAAACCGGAAGTAGCTTATAACTCAATTATAATCATAAAACGATAAAAATTAACTTTGGGTTCGATTTTTTAGTAGTCTAAAACCTCGAGATCTATTAGCACATTAATAAAACCTTGTTTTCAATTCTTTTTTCTTTGTTTCAGTTATAGAGAACGAAATAAATGAAAAATATTGTTGTCAGTCGGGTCGTAATTCAGATTTATTTATCACTCTGCAAACGGTGCCAAGGAAAGAGGAAATTAAAAAAGAAGGGATAAGTTGTTGCCCCGATCCTGTCAAACTATATGAACTTCCGATGTCAGGTAGATTTAATAGACATGCAAACCGAACCTAATGAAGAGTACCGCTTTATATTTAATTATCAAGATCACTTGACAATATTTACAATCCTGCGACCACTTAAAACTAAAACTTAACTTAATTGACATCTTCCGTATTTTTGGGGCCCCATTTATTCTGCAAGGTGACAACGGCAGGGAATTTACCAATCAAATTATTGAGAATTTAAGAGAGATGTAGCTAGGTTTGAAACTCGTACATGGAAAACCGAGGCACTCACAAAGTCAAGTTTCAGTGGAACGGTCAAACCAGATTTGTTCAGAGCAAAAGAATCGCTCCTTACATGAAGGAATTAGGAAAAGTCCCTATAAGGGAAAGTAATATATCTTTGTCAGTTCTTAAGTTTTACATTTCTTTTCGTAACTACAAAAAATATAAAATGTTTTGTGATATTTCAAATTTTCCAAACGTGTTGCCATTTTGTAATAAGTAAACATAACGCATTATGGCCGTCTTTCAAATTACAAAACGCATTCTGGTCGTTTCTTAAAAGCACATGACGCGTTGTGGTGATTATTGATGACCATAAAGCGAAAAATAAATTGATTTCGGTGTTTGGTCATTTAGCTTCGCCCACAACGCGTTGTGGTAATTTTTCTCGCTCACTAAGCGTTTTCGATTTTGAGGCGTAATAGATCTACAACGTTCTCCGATGTCTTGCGATGCCCAATCTGTATTAATCTCTATATTTAAAAGGTCATCTTTGAGGCCACATTACCCTAGTTTCTTTGCCTATTCCTTCGCATCATTTTCTTCAGGGTCTTTCTTGTTTACGTCGCTTATGGTTCCAGTGTAATAATTGTTTCGGTAGTCTCTCGTCCGTCATCCGCTGTACGCATATGTCTATGCCATACCAACTGTTTGGTTCTAATATTAGCTGTGATAGTATTCTCTACTCCCATGATCTTCCTAGAGGTGTGCTCAGAGATGCCGTAAGGTGAGACGTAAGATGTAAGTCGTAACGACATACCCGTTCGTAGTTCCAAATAGTTAAAGAACCTTGTTACGGATTTGTAGGTTGTGTGATATTTGGTAAAACAATTTGTTGATTGATTCAACTAGATATGGATTCTGTTGGAAACATAATTAAAGTTGGAGCAACATTGTGTTGTTATTTATTAACAAAAATGCAATTAAATAACGGAACATTCCAAATTTCTGGATGTAGGTAAATATAACGGATTGGTACGAGTACGACCGAAGCCGTAAGACCATAGGCGTAATTTGGCGGTGGCAAGGGCTGGTAGTTGCCACCCCAGAACTGTCGAGCCCAGTTTTTTGCCACCCCAGAATTTTGAAGTAAAAGTCTCTATAATTTACAAATACCTAAGTCTATAACAGCTAATTTTTTTAACTTTGTTGATTCTTTATTAATCATGCTTAAGTTAGCACAGAAAGATAGCATGTATTTTGAAATCTGTAAAAAATAGCACAATTAAAGTACTGCAATCCTTCAGAACAGATGAGTTCTTTACAAAGTTGTTCAATCACTGCACAGAAATCGCTGAAAAATTGGGGAAGTAAGGAAAGATCCAGTTGAATCTGTAGAGCAGTTTCAATCCTCTGGCCAGTTATTGACATCCTAAACGAAGAGATAGAGACAAAGCTTCAAGAACAACTTAGATGTGCTTAACCACTTAAGCAAAGTATTAGGTGGAACTGACGTAGACACAGCCAGTGCATACAGTATGTGTGTAAATATTACAATTTAGGCAATGAACTCCTTCTGTCTGAACTGAGATGTTTTTACAAAATGGAAGAATCAAGAAACAAAACTATTCAAGAACGAGTTGACGTTTATATATACCTATAAATGTTTAAAAAATGTGTTACCTATTGAGACAGAACACGCTGCAGGGTGGGGGTTGGTTAGGCAAAGATGCGGCAAATTATGGTGAAACGCTAAGATTTTGTTGAACTAACGGGCTAAAACAAAAAGTAACACAATTTTGGTACCGTACTTTCTTTAAAGAATACAAGTATATATATAGAACAGGCATTAAATATGCATAACTTACCTAAAACAAAACAAAAAGTAACATCAGGGCGTTAAAAGGTAATCTGGATATAGAACCAAGTTCCTTATAGCAACCCCAAGGGTTGTCACCAAATGGCTAGCACCGCGTTCATTCACGGAATGAAATTCACGTTTCCAATAGTTCAAGCAAGCCATTTTTGTAAGGATTAGCAAAAAAAGAAACAGTCCAAATAAACGAACGTCGGGATGGTACTCAGGCAAATAAATGTTTTTTACCTTCCTGCATAAAAGAGTACTACCACAGAACCAGAAAACTAATATTCCTCTTCACTATATGCTTTTTGGACTTTTCGTTTGTTTTTTACGATTCCAATGAACTCGGCATCCTATGAGAGGTCTTTTTCGTGCTTACGGCGGCGGTTAAAAACATACACCAAAAACACGATTGGACAGGAGAGGTTGTCTTCGTTAGCTCTTTTGGCTATTGAAAGGAGTGTTGAAGTAAACATTTTCAATATTATTGATGACTTTAATTCAAGCCAGAAGAGAAGACCTCATTTTGTGCAAAAATAACTTGTGTATGATGTCATTGAGTAAAAGTAAAAGTTTTTTTTTATTATGTTCACTTCATTTTCCTTTAATCGTAAACAAATGGGTTGAGCACACATAAATTAAAATTAGGCATACTTTTGAGTTGTGGGTGAACGACAATTACTTTACATGTGGTTTAGTCAATAACTTATGTCATTAAAAATAGTGTGAAAGAGCTTCAAAAACTAAGAAATATAAAGCCCCTTTTTAAACATTTTCCGGAGAAAGACCCTCAGACCCCCCCCCCCTCCGACCCCTCGATAGGTTTTGCCACCCCAGTTAAAAAGCCGAAATAGCGCCTATGCGTCAGACGTGTAACGTAAGAAATGAAATTAAGCCATTTCTTGCTGTTTACGACATACGGCTTACTGCTAACTGCTACGGCTTGTACTATGAATGGATCCGTTCCTAATTACATGTCAATTTTCCATACGTCTTACCTCTTACGTTACCGCAACTATGAATCCAGCTTTACTCGTCTGTTACGGATATTTTCTCTTGTTGGCCTTTCTGCTACTCTAGAAGTCCGTTTTTGTGACTGTTACTGACTGACTAGTCAGTCACAGTTCTGAACTGTATGTTGCTATACTTTTATTATTTTGTTATTTTTGTTATACATTATGACGGTTCTTATAAAACATGCTGGTATTCTTTTCCGTGTTACATAGCCTTGCTGATAACTTATTTTTTAAGAAACAAGATTCTTAATCAGGAGCGGATCCAGAACCTCGTTTTTTTTTTGGGGGGGGGGGGTCACTCACAAAAAAGTAATATATTTTACTTTTGTGTATTAATGCTATCATATAATAAATCTCCAAAATAATAAAAGAAGTTTTCATAAATCATTTTACGGATCAATATAATTAAATTTTATCATGCATTGGAAAATAATATGAGTTGCTATTTTGCAACCAATTGTTACCAATAACCAATAATTACCAATATTAGAAAACTGTTAATACTATTATCCGCATAAAAAAAGTGTGATGTTGTACTTTCAGTTTAGAAAAGAAGGACATTTTTAATGTCCTATACTCACACACTTAATAAATTATTCTTAACTTAAAAGTAAAATTGAAGGGGCATGTATTTTAGTCACGCCGAAAAATGTCTGATTTAAAAAGTCGGGACTCTACTGGAAGAATATTTAAGATAAGATTTGGATTTTCTTACATGCAGGAAAGGGTACAATATAACTCCGTTGTGATCTTGGTTACCAGAAAAAAAAACGAAATATTGGAATAAGAAGTAAATACAATTTATTATCATATAAAATAAAACGTAATATATAAGACGTGCATACAGTAATAACTAATTCAGTATTTTATTCGAGGAGTGTATTGTATAAACCCATCGGCACCCATATAAAATCAACCATTTGCGCAAAACCCAAGACATATTGGCTTGCCACTTTTTTCTTAAAAGAGGAAGTAATTATACTGCATTTATTCTAAAGTTTGTAATAAAAAAAGGCGATTGTGTGACAAATAAGGAGGAGATCGGATTCCGACGAAGCCCACATATTAATACTCTGTCGTCCCAGTAACGTACGGCGGTAGACCTGCCGTTAGTGTCCAGTTGTGAAGCCGCTTAGCAGCATCTTAAAGAAGCAGGAGTTGAACCGCTTAGTGATAATAGTGGTAAAGGATGGCTTGCGGGCCGTTAAGTGCGGCCCTGTTGATCCTGCTAGGATCGGCCTTGCTAGTGGACGCCGTTTCTCTGGATTTGGGTGAGTTAGGAGATGTGTATTACGGTGTGGTAACACTAACAGCATTAAATATAAATTGTGATTAGCGTGAGACAGTTATGGGTTTCGGGAATGGTATTACTTTTTTGTATCCGAGACGGGTTCATTTGAAACTTAAAAGCTTTGTATTTTTAGATTTAATTGAAGTAAAGATAATTGTATGCTGCACTCTATTATGCTAATTTTCTTACAAATATATTCATTATTTATATTGCAAGATATGAATATTTTTTGAATTATGTTTTGATGCTCCCCCGGAAATGTATAGAGCAGATTTTATAAAGAAATCTTCTTAAAAACGGCTTACATTTTTGGGTACATAGAATTAATTTTTTTAAGCGTTTGGTAATTATTTACGAAAACCACATAGGCATTTTAGTCAGAAAATGTATTCTATTGCTTTAGAAGTGACTTCCTTGCATACATGTCTTGTGATATTTTTTACCTAGAAGTGTGCCACTGACATTTTATTATGTGGATATTTTTTCTGATTAGGCTGGTCAATTCTACATGAAAACGATATTTTGCATTTTTCTGGATTAAGATAATTAAATTAAAATTGCTTCATTTAGCAGTATTGACGAGTAATTTTTAAACACATAGGTACCTCAATCCTGGAATAAAAACGTTCCTACAAAAATAATTTTTATAACAAGATTTAAGAAGTAGTCCATATTCTGTGGCGAGATTGTAAATAGAAATAAAGGTCTGTCTTTACCACCAAATAACTTTATTTGCCCCTCTAGGGTAGAAAACAAGGGTTATAAAAATACATAAAATGACGATGAATTAAATTAAATTTCTTAATGCATGTGTTGTACTAGTTTCGACTTTAGAGAAAGTCATCCTCAGCAACTAACCATTTAAGAGATTTTTATATGAAAAGAAGTTAAAATAGTTGGGGGAGCAGAGAGGTGATTCAATAATACAATACAATACTATAAATATATATATTTTAACGACGCCATTTCCTTCGAATAGCATGCTGAGGCTAAGATTAAAATTAATTTCTTCACCTGGCAACAAAATGAAAGACAAAAAGTCAACAATCTAATAATTTTAATTTAATTTAATTTAATTTTATTTTATTTATAACAAGTGAATAGTGACCACTTGATGCATTCCCATTTTATTTGAAGTGACATAGTCTTATTTTGACAACCCTCCTTTTTTAGAATAATAAGTTCATTTAATTTCATTAACAAATATTCAATCCACCATAACATTAAGCATGTCCCCTTGCTAATTTAGTTTCACTGAAAAGAGAATGAATTGATATGTTACAATTCTTCTTTTTCAACACGTTTTGACTTCAACATTGCTTAAATCACTCGACTATGATTAAGGTCCTTAATTCTACTTGCGTATAAATCAACCCCTACCTTCACATGGAGATACATCGTTCTTATACTAAACTCCTGTCGATTCCAAAGGTTGCATAATCTTCATTATATTGTATTGTATTATTGAATCACCTCTCTGCTCCCCCAACTATTTTAACTTCTTTTCATATAAAAATCTCTTAAATGGTTAGTTGCTGAGGATGACTTTCTCTAAAGTCGAAACTAGTACAACACATGCATTAAGAAATTTAATTTAATTCATCGTCATTTTATGTTTTTATAACCCTTGTTTTCTACCCTAGAGGGGCAAATAAAGTTATTTGGTGGTAAAGACAGACCTTTATTTCTATTTTTATAACAGTTCTTGTTGCCATAAAGTAAGCTGTGGAGGGTTCAAATCCATCGCAACGTATTATTTCTTCGATCTTAGGGGTTTCATTAAATTAATTTTAATCTGAAGGTTTTTATTTCAATATCTCAGTAAATATGGTGAATTATACAAATGCGGAAATGGCGGTAATGCAGTACGTGTAATCTCGCAAACAGTAATGCAACAGAAGCCAGAAGTACTCATTAGGAAAGATATCCTAATCGTGCCTTGCTAGATAGTCAAATATTGGTGAAACTGATAGTTTCCATATAGGTAATTCAGGAGGTAGATCTCCAACTGTTAAAACACCAGATATTGAGGAAGCGGTGCTACAGAAATCGGCAAACATCCTGAGACGAGTACGAGAAAGATCGCTAAAGCTCTGAATATTGGTCAACAAATTATTCTTTGACTAATTTTGGTTGAGTATTTGTTATGTCCGTACCATATTCCAAAAGTACAGGTATTACATCCCAAAGATTTCTTCTCGCTGTCAGTGGGACCTTTAGACTGTTATACTAAATTCGCAGTTTCAGTCACAAATTGTGACAAACGAAACAAAATTTTCCATGAATGCTATTCAAAGTTTTCACAATACCAATAGTGTGGGCCGACAAAATGCTCATGCCATAACCGAAACCCATGTCCAAGAGCAATTTTCGGTTAATGTATAGACAGCAATTATTAGTAATAATCTTATAGGCCCTATTTTTTTCTGCCAGGGTGCCTTCAATCAAATGTGGTACATGCATGATGGAGCTCATGCTCATTTCGGTTTGATTAATCGCAACATGTAGTTTATTCTAATTGTTGGATAGGGCGCGCAGGACCTCAGCAATTGCCGAGAAGATCCCCCGATCTCAATAGGTTTCTTTTTATGGGGGTCATCTTAAAGCTCTCGTTATCTCATTAACACTTTGGAAAATTTAAGAGAGCCTGCTGCGTGGTCCTTCCTCGCGTCTTCGTCTCGTTTAATTGGTTTCTCTGCGGTCGTGACGTCAATCAGTGCTACCTTGACCGTGACGCGTTTCAAAGTGTTTGCAATATAAGGCGCTAAATTGATCGCCTGTATTTGCGGATTTCCCATTTTAAGCGAGTATTATTGGAGCAAAGCTATGGCGATGCAGGCAAAATGATTGAACATAAATATACATCAATAATATTGTTACTGAAATATGAACTTGTGTTAATTTATTGGGAAATATTACAAGTGAGGTGCCTGGGGATAGGCGGCGCCTACCTTGCCTGCCCTGAGTTTTATGTCCGCTCTATGCTTCAAGTTTGAGTATATCTCTCGATACAGGAATGCTATTACACAAACTTTTGAAAAAAATTACATTGTCGACGGTTTAAAAAAAGTCTATTTTACACGGCAATGACAGAGATACTTTTAATCTGGGCAATCAGGCTTCACAATAAGACAGTGTCTCATTTCTCTTCTACAAAACATTAATGCAAATACTTGTCCCCAAGAAAGCGTTGAAAGGCTTAACTTAAATTTGCTTTCCACTAATTATTATTGATACCCACCTTGCCCATCTATTTAACACTGAATACATTTCGTTTGCTACTAAAATTTTAAATCATAACAACGTTTGTATTGATTTTTAAATTGGATTTTTAACAGTCAAAGAGAAATAGACTTGGCATATACCCAAATTAAAAGGTAACATATTAAGTAGCTACGTGCTGAAAAAGTTTGTGGCTGGTCAATAAAGTAAAGATGTTTTTACACTATTTACACTAACAATAATGAGATTCGGAAAATATCTGTTCAATTAGCATTAAGGTAGTTTACTAAGAACATAACTGCAAAACCATTTATTTTTCATCTACTAATTATTCACTTATATTACCTTAGAAACGGTTGCTATAAACATCATCATAATATCATAGGAAATATTAGCGGGCGATAAAGTTCATAATGCCCGGTGATTCTCGTAACGCCCAGTAATTATTATTAAGGAAAATGTTAAACAAGATTTGTGTTTATTTTTAACAATTTTTTTACATAATATTATTCTGTTTTGCTGTTAAATGTACAATTTTTGAATTTTCCTGAGAAAGAAGCTAGACCAACTATGAAATTTTGCAACTCAATTGCTGAGTTTCTCGATGTACATGCGGATTCCTGCTCCATTTCAACATTAATTAACATATTTTCTTTTTCGGTAACAGAGCTAGCTATCATTTTTGCTATTCGGTTTTTCGACGTGATGCTTTCCTCTATATAACCCTCCACTACGCTAGTACTCTTCCACTTTCCGTGTAGCTTAAGGGTTGGAAGGGAAGCACCGCCCTCGATAAGAGGTGTGGACGAGGTCCGACGTAGGCAATGTCCTGTAAATTCCTTGGCGTTTTTTAAATTAAGAAATTTTGCTATGATTGAAGGAACACGTCCTAGTGTATTTTTACCCACAGGCATAGCTATGCATTTACCATTTCGGTATATAAGGAAAAATCTGCGTTCCTTATTTCCTTTTGACCTTAATGCAAGGTGCTGGCTTACCAATTTTAAGGCATCTGTTTGGTCTCCTTCGATTATAGTAAAACTTTTTGGCGTAGCAGTTTTAGTCTCTGGTACGTTGACAAGCATAACAGGCCCCTTATCCTCAATATCATCAATGGTCATTTTTACCAAAAAACTTTCATTACGAGTACCACTTTATGCAGCAGGAAGGTATCATTCGGCGCATTTTTGATAAAAGTTAAAACTTGTTCACCTTCCAAAAACGTAAAAGATGCTTAAAATAAACAACCCTTAGCAACCGTCAAACTTATTCTATGACAACCGACTAAAGCTCACTAAATACTAAAAATTGGCGAAAATAGAAAAAAAAACGCAAGAGTTTAACTATTTATATTTTAAAATTAATGAAAAGTAAAGTATTGTATACACCACAAGCCTTACTAGACTATAATGCCCATCAGGCGAAAAGTATCCCTCGGGCCAATGGTTCTCAGGCTAGTTGCTTTCGCCTTCCGGGCATTATAGTCTACTTAACGTCCTTGGTACATAAATAACTATTTTATCATAAGCGGACAATTAACTGAAAATAATATGTACTGGCTTTGTACATAGATATTAGAAAATGTAGGAACTTCCGTTACTTTTTGTTCCATTGCTAATAATGGTAAAATCAGTATTTTTAAAAGCTGTTAAAATACACATTTCAGTTGGCTTAAAGGAGAAAAATACTATCCTTATAATTTATTTTGTAAAACGAAAACTGGGTTTGATTTGTAGGCGACAGTATAAAACAATTGACAACATAAGAGCTAATATATTATTTTGGAATCAATCTTCTCTAAGTTTTACTTTTTCAAGATTACCTACTTTGCCAAGTAAACAAACCTAAACATACCGTATTATTGTGGAAATTACCTTATAGAAAATGAGAAAACGTTTAAAATACTAAAATAAATCACTTAAATGTAGGTTACTGAAACAATAACACAAGACAGGCTCTCTTTGCCGTTTTTATAATACATATACCTTGTCTTACTATAGTTGGAGCGTCCAAGAATAATGCGTAATATGTTGTTGACAGCTTCTGTATAATATGTTGACCTCAGAGTGCCCATTTTGATGCATGGAAAATAATAAAATTAATGTTCCACTTATTTAGATTTTGCTACATGCTATGTTATGTTATACCAATAGCACAACCAGAAAAAACAGATACAATAAATTAATAAAATATTAAATTATCACAACATATATTTACGGTTTGAAAGTTTAATAACAGTACCGCATGACAGTGTTATTATACTGGGGAAACTGAGGAGTTGGCTACTTTTTAAAAGAATCTGTAACCAAGGAGAGGAGTTGAAAACTGTCTCCTCTATCATGTTTTAGTTGCTTATGACGACTTCTACCCCTAAGTTTAATTATTTTGTTTCAACTGTATGCTCTGCCAGGAAAATCATTTTTTTAGAAAGTTTAGATTTATCGCAGATTTCGCGGAATACCCATCATTTTATTAATGCAGTTAGGTTCGTATTGTCAAAGAATTCTGATAAGATCTGTTATTTATTTAATGTGAGGTTGGTCTGTCAATGGATATTATCTAGATCGACTATTATATGGACCTGAGAAAGGCTTTCGATGTCGGCAGCATCGATAGATTCTTGAAAAATCTCTTTGATATGGGATTTATAAGAAATATATATAACATAATTTAAATGGTGGCAAGCTGTAGGTTAGACTTGGCTACTTGGGATCTCCGTTTTTTTTTTAAGTTAGGAATGCTCCTGCTACTTTAATTGGATCTTCCCAAACTGTTTAGGTTTTATCACTTGTAGAAATTTTGAAATTGACTTTCGGGCTCGGTCTTAGAGCCCATGCTATATTCACATCTTAAACTTGAGATATATGAATCTTTGAACGCACTATTTTACATTTGCCGACGACACAGTATTGATGTACGCTGGCGGAAAGGAGGAGGTATTGAAAATATTGTAAGTAATGTTAAGGAAAAATCCAATTGGCTGTACTACAATAAATTATAAATAAATGTTGACAAAACAAAATGTATATTGTTTAGCAAGAAAATAAAAAAATCGAGAAACTGGAAATTGAAATAAATACATTAGAGTTAGAAGAAGTTGAGGAAATGAAATACCTTGAAATATAATTGATATGAGGTTATCATCATCCGATGATCTCAAAGATGTACAAATGTAGAAATTATCTCACAAGAAAAACAATACAGCGTATCCAATGCCTTCTTGTTGACGTATTTCAGATATTTAGTTCCGGTATGTGGCAGGACTAAATTTGAATCTGTACAAATTCTTCAAAATAGAATATTGGAAGTATTGTTTTGTTGTGATGGACTTACTAACACCAACATATTGTATACAGAACTAAACGTTTCACAGTTAAATAATATTTTAGATTTTAAGAAGAATAAATCGATGTAATCTAAATACAATAATGTCTAACGATATGCATGGGCGTGATATTAGAGCACAAGATAATGTTTATCAAATCACTAGTAAGACTGATATGGGAATAAATGACCTAATTGTACAAGCGTCCAAAACATACTACAAAGTACCTGAAGATGTTAGAAGTATAAAGAGTAATATAATCCTATATTTGTTAAGCGAATAATATCACATCTGAATGTTGGTTTAAATTTATCGTATCTCCAGCAATGTTGATTTAATAAAGATTAGATTGTTTCACTTAAAAAAACTACTATTCATTTCTTTAAAGTCATCTACATGTTCATTATATAAAATTTTTAGTCGACCAATCTGCCCTTTAAGTAAAGTACCACTATTTTCACACACCCTGTATAGGTATGAAATAGTCTCCTAACAAAGTAGACCTTTGTTTTAGTTTAAAATATTTGCTGCAGCCAATTAGGCACTCCACAGTCCAATAGATTTTTTTTTTTAAGTTTCGTGAGTGGTTACGTTTATAGTTATTTTGATAAGTAAGAAATTAGGAAGAATTTTTTATTTTGTACAATATTTAGAATAATCCTGTGTAGCCCATGCAACAGCAATTTTGAATAAAATTTAGTTTTATCGGAATTTTCTCGATTTAGTGACATTATTATAGCCTATTAATTTTTTGTATGATTCATAATATTTTGTCCATGACAGTGTTACCTTACAAAATGCTTCAACAATAACCTGAACATCTTGAAGTAGGTACCTAGTAGGTATTTAAAATTTATTTTTAGATTAATCGCTTACCGAAAAAAAATATCGCTTTACTTTAAAGAAATACCGGTGTTCAAAAGTGTGAATCAAAACCTGGCACTGTTTCAAAAGTATTTTCTAACCTACATAGTTCCGACGTCGAACGTTTGCTAATAAATTTAATGTTATAGGTATTTCCTGTTTATTATGCCGATTGAAATTCTCAATTTTTAGTAAAAATAATATGTAAGTTGACTTATTAAATATTAATTTACCAAATACCTACTAATATAATAACCCTTCTGGTCAAGGCATCTTTTAGTGATTTTTTACTACGTATCCATGTGTTCGCAATACAATGCTCGAACTATAAAGCTATCCCTGATGGATACTTTGAGGTTCGATTTACCGAGCACGTTAGGAATCTTATGTTATCTATTTTAAATAATTTACCGGTCTGCAGACTTGTTTGGGAATAACTTAAAGCCGGCAGTACTATTTTAAAGCATGACAAAAGTGTTGCAAATGGTATGCTTAAGACATTGAGAATTGATGAACATTGAACAAATGATGCTTACAGCTCTGATAGCCGATATAACTCTTGTTTTTCAAACTTTACAGAAGCTGTTTCAGAAATGAAATTTAATTTTGCACCTTAGATGAGGCATCGACTTCAGCAGCTACTGACAAATACACGCGTAATATATGTAAGGCATACGTTACATCGGGTAAACGATACTAGTCAGTAGTAAGGCAGGAAGTTCTATTGACCTTTAAAAATTTTCTTGATGAGACTTAAAGAAGACGAGTTAATTTAGCATATTATGGTTAACCTCATATGTGCAAAATCGGAAGCTCAAATGATATCTGCAGGCCGACCACTTGTTGCAAATTATTTTGGTTCGAAGGAAGTAATTAATTTTGCGACTGCTGACCTTCTATTCAGGACATTCAGACCATTGCTACTCCCGATGAAGGCACTAGGCATACTAATAAATTAGAAAAACGTATTTTTTGTACCACAAGTATTTTGTAAAAGTTATTAGTCCCTTTGTTCCTAGTAAGTCCCCATTCATTGACTACTGAGAGGATTATATCTTATTTTAACAAATTAGAAACTTTTCACTAAATTGAGACACAATTAGTGTCACTGAATGATGCTAATTATTTCGATCCTGGGCCAGCAGTTTCAAGAATGAAGAACGTCGTTTTATGGAACCAACCTTCAAAAGTTATTTAACTAGAGATTTTATCACAATCCTTTTCAAATACGATCCTAACCTATAATATAATTAGTTTATGTTGTGCTACATACTAACATTTAAACTTTTCTCTTGTCCTAATTGTCAGAAAGTAGGTAGTGTTTTGTTTGTTGTATTAGGAAGATAGGAAGAGCTTTTACGAGTATAATAATATGTATGTTGTTTCATTTTTCTGTTAAATGTTTATGATTTTAGTTTAATTTATTTTATTCCTTTTATGTATACTTGTGAATAAAATAATTTCTTTTGTATTCAGCTATTTAGGTATCAAGGGTATCAGTTTCCATTTATTACTAAGAATTTATTACAAAAGGTTGAAAGCTCAAATTTCTATATCCATTTTATGTTTAGTGTGTATCCCACTGGAAGGCCTGCCTGTGTATTGTATACACAAAAGTACGTTAAAAGATGCATTGCTACTGGTGCTCCAGATGCTCAAAAAAAAAGTCAATTTGATTTATTTAAATAATTCTTCTGGTTCATTTATTATCAGCGCCACATTAAAAGAACTTGGATGGTTATCATACTACTTCTACCAGAAAGTAGTAGCCACTTGATATTTTAAACTCTGTAATAATTCCCTAACAACCCTTCTTATTATCTTCCTATACCTATCTAGTACCGTTTTAACATGACTTGCATGAGATCAAGTCACTAAAACTTTATTGGTAATTAGGCAGTACCCGGAAGCTTGTCCAGATCTTAGTTGCAATAGACAGAGAGTTCTAAAAATACAGGTTTTTTCGTGGTTGCAAATTTCGTCATATCTACGCCACTGACTGCATAATTTGAAGAAACAGTTGAAAATTGTTTCGCATTTGTAATTCTGCACATTGTGTTCACTATCTTTCATATTTCATGCATTGTAAAATAATGTGTTGTTCACAAATATGTATGAAATTTGTTTTATACTTAGGCATTCAAAAGTGTTTATTTTGGTGTATGTTGCCATACATAAATAAATAAGTAAATCAATAAATAAATATATGCAGAGTGTGCCGGATAAAAATGCACTCTTAAGGGATCTCCTAAATCATAGAACATACAAAAATGATGATTAGAAAAAAATGGCGCATTACTAAAACCTGCAACGTCATATTTTTGAATTTTATAAGAATCCGAAGATATTTAGCAAAATAGAATTTTCCAACTACGTTCTTATTGTGTATATTTGAAGAGATAAATGTCAAACTAAATTTTACGTTCTCATTGCCATTTTGTTCTTACAAATTATTAAAACTGTTACTTTTTATTCTGAATTCAACGACCGACATAACTCCTAAAAACTCATCACCAATGCAAAAAAACACCTTAGTTAAAAAAATTTTGTTTTTATTATTGTACTTAAACTGTCGTGAACTTTGAAATTTTTTTTTATTTGACATAAATAAGAAACTAACAACAAACCATCATGAACATATAGACAATTTGGAAATTATAGTAATCTTTTTTAAATATCCCAGAAGTACTAATGAATTTGGTTTATTAGAATTTTTACAATACATATTATTTTTTATTTTCAAAAATTGCACCCTCATTCTCCAAACATAGGTAACATCATTAAACAATTTTTTCCATAACGTTATTTAATACTTCTGGAGCTATTTTCCTTGTTGCGACTCAAACTTCACCCTTAAGCTTTATTTTTTTATTTAAAAAAGTCTTCCAACAAACTTCAATTTGAAGAAATCCCATCGAAGGAGACTGCGGAGACCAGTTTATGAGACCACGAGTGACAATTAAATTATTCGCTAAATCATGTTGATATCTGGATGTATGACTTATTTTTGTGTTAACCAATAAGTTTTTTTTTTGTTAAAGATGTCATTATTACAAAAATACCTTTCGTTGATCCAGATAACGCTTTTAGAAAAATTACATTTTTCATTGCTTTGTCCAGGTAACCAGTCGCTAAAAATAATTTTGTGCTCGTAATTGCCAAGAAGAAAAGTGAGACAGGCGGAATTTATAAGGACGGTATTTTTCTTTTTAAAGAATTCTTTGCGATACTGATTCAGGACCAGCATTTTCTCTTTCAATAGTATGAAGCCCTAGAGTATCTATACAGCAAGCAAAATGGTCATAACCTGTTCAAAGTCATATTTGGACTCCGTTATGTAACAGAGAACCAACAAGCAATTTTAGTATTTCATGATAATCAAGAAAAAAGTTTAAGATTTTTATTTCAAATATTTATTATAAAATCATATTTAGAGTGAACAAACAAGACATGATTTTACTATTTATGAGTCAAACAAGTATTTTAATTGAAAAATTGCATTGTTAGAAGTGTCCACAGTAGTAAAAAAATACCCTGTTCCCCAATATTGAATTAGAACTGCAATATTAGTCGTCTAGAAGCTCAAAGTCAAAGTCACCATTATATTCATCTAACTATTCTTGTTGAATCACCGGGTAAGATTGTATAAAAAGCATAATCTGCTGTAGAAATTAGGTATAAATAGCTTTGGATATCCTTTAATTTTGGATCAGCCAAAGGCTTCTCGTTTGGGTTAGGTTAGTGGTTCCAAAAACTATTAATCCCTTTACATTCTTTGTCGTTAATATACATAGACTGTCTAATTAAAAATGCTGTATTTTTTTGAGTAGCTTAATTTCCTCAAAATGTACTTAGTTCACTTTTTCAGCATCACAAATTTTCTTCCTGTTAACAATTTTTTCTAATTTCTTAGTGCTTACAAAATCCTCTTTTTCCAGTTTATTTATAATAATGGGTCGTTCCCTTCTACATGTTCTCATAATGTTAGTGTACTCTTGTGGGGAAAAAATCTTAGTTTGTTTTTTAGTCGCATATTCAACGTCTCCGAAATCACTATCATTAGGCCAGAAACTATGAATAAAGACCAAGAAGCGCAACCTAAAACTTCAGATGTTGCGACTCCTGTGAAATACATTTCAGCACGAGCAGCATTTCAATAGTGCGGTTCTGGTCCCCATAGGAATAATTTCAAAGGGTTTTTAGACTTTCCGAGATGTTATAAGTTAAATATAATTATTAAACAAAATACACGTGATGATAATATATTTCTGTAAAAAGATCCAAGTAGCTTTGATTCTTTATAGTGCAACTTTATTAACAGGTTTTTAGTTTCTGATGGCGCTAGTAATTCAAATCTTTAGATCTTTGTTGCAAGTCGATGAGTAGACCTTTTTAGGTTCTCATAATGGTAAATCTCATTCCTTATTGCATAACGGGATCCAATTGACACATAGGTTAGAATATGGCAATTTTAGGTTTTTCCCCTAAGATATAGAGTAGCTAAGAATATGACCTTGTTCAGTTCTTGTTGGAAAACCCCTACGGAGGAAACTCGTGTTGATATTAACCCATGATCATCTGAAATTTAGATCGTTGTGAAAGCAAATGTTCCTTAATAGTGCTAGATTGTGTCAATCGCCAATAAACATTAACCTAATATAATAAATAACCATAGACCTAACGAGGTCTATGTAAATAACCATAAAAGCTTTAGAGAGGTCCAAATTTAAGTAAAGATAAAAAGCAATATAAAAATAAAAAACATATTGTTTTTTTTTAAATTACCAGCAGACTATACATATAATTAAACATTATTCTGTTCCTACGTAATTTAAAAATGCCATAAAAACTTTTATGTAAATTAATTAAAACCCACAATAGCTAAATTAAATCTCAGCAAATTTGGCGTTGTTACACATTTATTATCGTGTTGTCCCGCATGCCTTGCGTTGAGAAGCCTATTTTAGGTATTATTGCAGTTTGTATCTGATTCAAATTATGAATACCTATTTAGTTTTAGGATTATTTAAAAACCATTGTCTACTTGTTTTTCAGATAGAATATTTCAAATACAAAGGGGTCGTAAACTAGGAAGGAAGTTGGGCTTATTTTACCCCTTTGTACTAACTATTTATAATTAGTTTATTTGGGTCTTAAAGGTATAATATCAAAAATACTACCACATTAAAGCTGCACCTCCGAAAACTTGCGAGTGAAGTTACGGGTGCCCTCATTTATTACACCTCGGCCATCAAGATAACGCTTTAGATTACTGGTAACGTTCAAAACTTCTAGCTTGTGCTGAAGATTAATCGATGACGTGACTAACCGTCTGATGTAGTTGTTTATCCCCTCGGGACTAAAAAAGTAACTAAATAAATTGATAAAGCCGAGAGAACATAAATACAAATGAATTTAGGCTTAACTTAATTTATTTTACTTCATTCAACGACACTTAACTCACTGTTAAGTCGGGATTACCTCTATAGTAATCGCCAACGCCTGTTAAAATAAACCTGGCTAATCTTCTCAATGACCTGTTTACTATTTTTATTCTAATTTATTTTTACGAAGAAATTTGTTTGTAAATATATAATTTTAAAATAGAACGGAGTTCTCGACTGGATTAACTTTATTTGCTTTTTTGGAAACCACTCCACCCACAATTTGTAGGGTAGACAGATTAATTAAATGCACATGTTTAGACATTAGAGAGCTGTCGCCAAGTAGGTAGTTTTTAATAAGGTCCTTTGAAAGCCTAATAATGTAAGCCTGGGTACTTGTTACGGATATATATGACGATTATATTAACTTATATACAGTGTGTGTATAAAGTCTGGAAGCGGCTTAATAACATCACAATTTATTGGCCGATTTAAACCAAATTTGGTACAGTTGTGTAAGAGGATCTGACGCATCGAATGACGATATTGGGGTTGTTGCCAGCTTTTCAGTTTGTCTGGAATTCGAACGAATTTTATATTTTTAAGTAGTGTAACACCCTATTTTTTTTTATATATATTTTTTACTTTAGATTTGTTATACACTTTTGATATAACATACTTTATTCCTAATATCAGTAGTTTTCGAAATAACGACAAAATCAACAAATTATGTTTTATTTATTAATAAGTTCAAATTTGATGTAAAGTCATAAAAGCTGTCATTTTTACATGCAAAAATGGCTTTAACTGAAAGTGAAAGAATTACAATTCTTATGATGAGAGGATATGGCGTTAGGGTCAGGTCTTACGAACGGTTCGAAGAAACTGGAAATTGTAGATATAGGCGACAATCGGCAGTAGTAGATGATGAGAAAAGTTTAGAAATTTTGCAACATGTTGTTGAAATTCTGTTTTCACCCCTGTTTCTTCATTAAGAAAAATTTCTTAAGTAAGTGACGTCTGCTTCAAATCCGTCCATAATGTTTTAATAAAACATAAATATCACCCTTTCAAAATACATGTAGTTCAAGAGTTATCAGAAGATGATTATGAGCGATGAATCGAATTTTGTGATATTATGATGTCAAGGTTTGACCAAAATAACCAGTTTTTTAAATTTATAGTATTTTTGGATGAAGCAACATTTATGTTAAATGGTAAAGTCAATAGACACAACTGTAGCTTTTGGGCAAAGGAAAATCCCCACTGTATGAGAGAAGGTCATACACAACGCTCTGGAAAACTGAATGTGTGGGCTGGGCTTCTGGGTAACCACAAGATCGGTCCATTTTTTTTTATGGAAATTTGACATCACAACTTTACCTTGAGCTCTTGGAAACGCAAATAGTGCCTACTATACGAAATGCGATGGGTCCAAATTATGCAAGTACATTCCTCCAACAGGACGGAGGTCCTCCCCATTTTGGTCGATACGTGCGCGAATTTTTGAACAACACTTTTCCGAATAGGTGGATCGGTAGAGGGGGTGGGGTACAATTAAGTGGCCACCTAGGTCTCCTGATTTGTCACCTAACGACTACTTTTTATCGGGACACTTGAAGAACAGAGTTTATACCACAAAACCTCAAGATTTGGCCGATTTGCAGCGTCGAATTTTGGACGAATTTGAATTGATAACGCCAGAAATGATTAACAATTCAATTAAAAAATTTTATTTTGTACAGGGAAAACAGTTTGAACATTTAATATAAAAAATATATTTTTTCTAAATTGTACTCGTTATTTCGAAAACTACTGATATTAGGAACAAACTAAGTTATACCAAAAGTGTAACAAACCTAAAATAAAAACTATAAATTAAAAAATATACAGGGTGTTACATTTAAAAATATAAAGTTCGTTCAAATTCTAGACAAACTAAAAAGTTGGCAACAATGCCAATATCGTCATTCGGTGCGTCAGATCCTCTCACATAACTGTACCAGATTTGGTTAAAATCGGCCAATAAATTGTGATGGTATTAAGCCGTTTCCAGACTTTATACACACACTGTATAAACATTAGCATATTTTATTAATATCCGAAAAAACATATTACTGATATTTCTCTTTGAATTTTCGGTTAGTCAGGTTAGACAGGATGTTAGTATTTTTAAACATAGGAAAACGACCATCCATATTGACTGCCAAATGGAACCAGAGACACATTAGTTATCTCAAAGTTTAAAAATATTACCATGTCATGTTTTTCGGGAAGAAAATGGAAAATAATTAAAACCTCAAAATCGGCAAGAGATAGGTATAAGGAAATGTGCATAAGCAACTACTAGCGATTGTAAGAATAAGTTAATATACAGTGTGTTTCATTTAAAATATCAAAATTGCTACTACTTTCCAGTAGAAGCGACAACACCGCATAATCTAAAATATTTTAACGGTGTAGAGCATATCCTTTTATGCAACACACAAAATTTTTGGATCATTCCATTGACTGATTCGCCAGAAACGTCTAATACGCCATCGTCGTGAATCACCCTGTATAAACGTGAAGCTACTATTTATACTACCTAGGGGTTAGCAGAGCATGACAAAGATGGGTTCAGTTATGTGTTACTGTACGGTCTTGATCTAAACTTACATTTACTTCCAAGGGTTTCCAAATAATTCTAGATTAATAAAAAAATGTCTAAAAAGGGTTTACTGAAGCAGTCAAGACTCTGGGATTATAACAGCCTTTCCTGTGAAATTCCTCTTTCGCCAATATTCTTCCTTGGCTACGAGTTCCACGAGGAGGTATTCGTTGCTAACCCAGTCAGTCAATTTTGGAAATACTACCAATTTTGTTAGGTATATTAAAAATGATAAAAGTAGGCTTATACGAGTATATGTATAAGAGCTATCATCTTACCAACATCGTATTTAAGAAAAGGTGCAGGGAAAAAGATATTTTTTATAAGTAATCAAAAGCAATTGACAGCGTTTTTCAACATAAAAAAATCCATCATAAATAGGTACCCTACTAGCAAAATACTAGCAACTGTGATTAGTTTAAAATGACAAGTATAAAATTCAAACGGGGTTTCAGATGTAAAAACTTCTTGAGCATTCATTAATCTCTCAGGATATTTTTATGCAATTTTCTAATCAAATGTTGACAATTTTTTATATCGTTTGGGACCCACGTAATGATTTACAAAAGGCTGGTTAAATCCAAGGTACTTGTAGACTTTAAAGCGTTTTGTTTTTAATTATTTTTATATTAAATAACATTTTTTATTGCTTGTAAATATTATATTTTTTTTTATTTACACACCTTTTTATGCTTAAAAACACGATGACGAACATATCATCGTGAGTTAGCTTATTGATTGATCCATTGTTCTAATTATTGAAATAACCTTTTACCTACGAATTATAGGCTCTCTATAAAAACATCTAGTTTGCGAAATGCCGCCTTATGGTTACGACAAGGTCTTATATGAGTGGGTTAATCGTACCTGTATGAATGAACAATATTATATTTAATAGGATAGGTACAAGAAGTAAAAAAGTACATATAATTATACTATAATAATTATGGTAATATATAGATACATACTTAATATTAAACCAACAGCTTCGCCGATGACAGCATATTTATTGTTTTATCTTGTTTTTTGTGTGTTCAAAACATCGACTGTCTTACGTTCACCTAGCCATATGGGATCATTTTCCTTTTAGGGTTTTTGGGGTCACCCTGTATACATACATATATTATGCCGTAGTCAGATAAATAAAATAAAATGACTTGTCTGTAGGAGTCTAATGAATATGAATCAGTCTATCACGAGCATTGCTATTTTTAAAGAAAGAAATAATTTTTTTAACAGATGTATCCCAAAATGTCGTCTATCTAATCAGCCATTACACAGAAGTAATCGTTTCTAGCACACCCATTTTGACATGTTTATAACCATGGCAAATTAACTAGTTATCGTAAATTATAAATAATTGACCTTAAAGAAAATCGAGAGTTTCTATAATGGTAAATATTTAAATGTTTTTAATTTGATTAAGTGAGTTATAATAGTCGTAGGCAGATACCAGGAAAATAAAGACAATAAAGTCATGAAACAATGTAGAGTTAGTATTTTATCGTAAATGGTAGGTTTTTGATACATATGTGGTAATAAAGTTATTATTTGTCGAAATTCGCAGGTCAATGATATAAGGACTGGACCGCTGCAAAGGGACGTAAGGTTAATTCAGGTTAGTTCTTACGAGTCTGTGGCTACGACGGCTAAGGAGACAGGGGGTAAAAGGCGTAAAAAAGTCAGTTTTAACTATAGCAACATAGGCGTGCATTTCTTCGTTTCATATTAATAATTTATAAGTTTTTAAATTCGTAAAAACATGTTTCTCAAAAGACGCTCACCCCTATAACTTTTTTGTATTTATAGATATTAAAATGAAATTTTGTAATTGTGCATAAGAGATGAGTCTGCATTTATTGGCATAATCTTTGATTTGTTAGCACTTCCGGTTTAACCGGAAGTGACCTTGACTTTGACATTTTAAATGGGGCACCCTGTATATTTTTACTTATTTGGATTCAGCATGATATTCTGAGTAAAATGACATCCCACTTGTCATTTTTTGACATGTTATAACATCTTTATTCTCATTTTTTGTATTAAATCAAGAGGGTAATGAATCCATTAAATAGGTTAATGTATAGTCAAGTAGTTTACGAAAAATAAAGTTATGTCATATTAATTGACTTTCTAAGTTTCACAAGCGTTTAAAAAATGAAATGACGTTTACTCCATTTTTCCAAATGGAACGATAGTGGTTCACTAGGATATTTGAAGCGAGCATTTTTTTCCCAACAATTTGATACCATACACTCCTATACTATTTTAAAATTACCACAACAAAATTTGCCTTAAATCCCATATTTAAAAGCGTTATGTATTATTACTACCGCCCTGTCCTTTCTAAAGAAAATAAATATAAAGGCGGCTTTGAAAAACAATTGAATTGAATATAAAAAACCAATATGGCTCTAATTAAAAGTTGTTCAAATGTCATTCGTTTATAAAACTTAGATTGTAAATCAGATAAAATGGTTAGTTTTACTAGAAATGAACAAATTGATATGCTCTTAATTTTTGGAGAGACCAGAAAAAATTCTTCTGAGGCCGCAAGATTGTATGCAGCGAGATTTCCAGGTCATCGACTTCCAATCCGGCATTATTTTTCAAAACTGGAACAAACAATGCGTACAGAACCCAATGCGGTCAATAACTATGTTGTAAGTGAAGAGAAAGAAATTGACGTACTATCATTAGTTAACATAAATATTACTGCCTTAGTCAGAGAAATTGCTGTTGAATGTGATATTAGTAGCTCGTCAGTATGGAGGATCTTACATAAATACAAATATCATGCATACAAATACCAGATTCATCAACATCTCTATCAAAATGACCATGCCAGAAGGCTTGAATACTGCAACTGGTTTTTACAAAGACATCAACAAGATCCAACATTTCCGTCGAAAATTCTTTATTCGGATGAGAGTCGATTCACAAATTTGGGCATGTTTAATAGAATTAACAAGCGTTATTGGTCACAAGATAACCTGCATTTAATGGAAGAAGGCAATTTTCAAGAGCGATTTGGATTCAATTGCCGGTTAGGTATCATTGGAGATAGAATTGTGGGACCAATTATTTTTGATGGTCACCTTACCGGCGAAAGATATTTAGGTTTCTTGCAAGTAGAAATAGAACAATTTCTTGAAAATTTGCCTGTAGTTGAACAAATGGCTATTATTTTTCAACAAGACGGGGCTCCACCACATAATTTTTGTGCTGTTAGGGAATTCCTTCATAACACGTATGGGGAAAATTGGATTGGCACTAACGGACCGATAAGATGTCCAGCAAGGTATTAAGCTTTTTGGTAGGTATTGTCTTTTCATCTTTTAACATTTTTGTTTTCTAAATTAGATCCCCCGACCTAACTCCGTTGGACTTTTTTGCATGGGGAACCCTCAAAAACAAAGTCTACAACGTTCCACCAGTCGCCCGTGCAGAACTTGAAAATTAAGTGAGAGCAGCAATTCAAGAAATGAATGTAAACCAGTTGAGAAATGTAATGAGGTCAACTGTCGAAAAAGTGGAAAATTGTTTTCATCAACAGGGAGGACATTTCGAACATTTAGAGTTTTAGAGCGATGATAATTGGTATTATAATTAAAGTCCTAGATTGATTTATTAATAATGACAAACAATTACTATCTACTATTAGTTGTTTGTTGAGAATGAATTAGTTAACTGTTTAGTTCTTTTAGTTTAGTTTTAATTAAGCCTAGTTGCCTAGATCAATTTCTTAACACCTGCGTAAGTTTTAAAATAGCATAGGAGTGTATGGTATCAAATTGTTGGGAAAAAATGCTCGTTTCAAATATCCTAGTGAACCACTATCGTTTCATTTGGAAAAATGGAGTAAACGTCATTTCATTTTTTAAACGCTTGTGAAACTTAGAAAGTCAATTAATATGACATAATTTATTTTTCGTAAACTACTTACTTGACTATAAATTAACCTATTTAATTGATTCATGGCCCTCTAGATCCAATCCAAAAAATGAGAATAAAAATGCTATAACACGTCAAAAAATGACAAGTGAAATGCCATTTTACTCAGAAAATCATGCTGAATCCAAATAAGTAAAAATATACAGGGTGTCCCATTTAAAATATCAAAGTCAAAGTCACCTCCGGTTAAACCGGAATTCAAAAATTATGCCAATAAATGCAGACTCATCTCTTATGCACAATTCCAAAATTTCATTTTAATATCTATAAATACAAAAAAGTTATAGGGGTGAGCATCTTTTGAGAAACACCCGGTATAATACGTTTCAAGTAGTGCGATGTTGTTTTGACAAGCGCAGCTGCGTACGTTGAAATATAATTATTATAAATTATGCCTGTAAAATTTCTGAGATGTCATGATAACAAGAACCTTCCTACAAATTTATATAATATTATACACGATAGAAAGAGGCAAACCCAATATCAAGGCACAGGTGATATATTCTGACCCATTCACATGTGCTCTATTAGACGTGGATTGACAAATTTACCAAAATAAATGATTAATTAATTTTTCTTAAATATTATCTTCAGCGCGTTAACGATTATGTTACAGAGTGTATATTCTATACAGGTATATGCAGACCACTAATTTTTTTATGTAATATATTTAATTTCCATACTAATTAAGATTTTATTAAAACTTAGCGTAACTATTAAAACTTAAATTTAAACAGAGTATTACGGCAGCAATGTTGTGTTTTGGACCACATTCCATAAATTCCTTTCGTAGCTGAAGACTCATGCGTCGGACTATAGGTCCTTATTATGTCTTTTAAGGAAGCTATGGCCGTCCAAAGGTGGCCTCCAAAGACTAGTTTCTATTTTATTTTTTTGCAACGGCTTGAATGTGCGTTCTAGCACACGACCTAATATTAATGAATGCTAATTTTTGATATTGAGTCAAATTAAGTCACTGGCGTTCCTAGGGGTCACGACCATTAGCTTTACCAAATATAAAATGCACATATGAGCTTAGTCGGCAAAGGAATAAGCCGCTTAAGATTTACACCTTACAAGAAAAAGCAACCAAAAAAAAAACGTTTTACTTGATCGAGGCAAAAATACCATTGTCAATTATTTTAATGTTAACCATAGGTTTCTTGATACTTCTTTAACTTCAAATTTATATTCGACATAAGACTACTGTGATGTATAAACAAAATTTGATAAGTGTTTAATTTAAAACCTCTGTTTGCGACTGCCTCTATAAAGTGAAGTAAAGTACTCATCATCGGATTTTTTAGTAAACATTAATGCTAAAAATATCCTCTATTAGGGGCAGTAAGACCCGACCCGACAATTCTTAAGAAATATAAGTAGGGGAGACTGAGGATGATTCAACCGCTTAGTGTTTTAAAACTTGTATTTTGGCGAGAAAAGTTTTTTTTGCGTTTTTATCATTTGGCTGTATTTTTAAATCTTTCGTACATCATATTTGTATAAAACAATAAACATAGTTTAAACTTTATTTTTGGCAGAATTAAAAAACAAAAGTGGAACTTGGTTGTATCTTTCCCATACATGGGGTAGATTCACCCATGGAATGGGGTGGAATCAATCGTAGTAAAAAAATCAACATGTTAGGGCATAATATAACATTTTAATAGCAAGAAAACCACAGAACTCAAAGAAAACACTTAAAAGTAAATTTTACATTGCAATAAAATAGGTATAAGAATAAATAGGAACATTTATTTTATCGAACATTCCACCCTTTAGAATTAAATTTAACCTTATACAGAAAGGAAGTTCGGGCTGTGCCAGAATTTGTTGGCGTGGGAAAAACCATCATTATTTCATCTCGTTCTACAGTTAAAATATCATCAATATCTGGAAAGGCAAAAGTATTTGAGTTATTCTTACGCTTTTTTTCATACTCATTAAGATTTCTAGACAAAACCTGCCCTATGTAATATATTGTTGATGTTCTTGTACAAAACTTTGTTAAAACAAACTTGTGTACATTTACAATAAAGTCGTGTTACCTAAATATTGGAAATTCATCCAGAGAGGGTTCTATGTACGAGTCAATGAGTTCCAAAGAACCGTCGCTACTGTCGGTTTCATCATTAATTACTTCTTGCAAGATTTTTCGTTTGGTTGATATTGATGTTTTTAACGAAGCTTTTCTCTGTCTCTCTTTTTGATCCTTTTCTTTCTTCCATAACTGGTGTAGGAGTGTATATTTTTGATTTAGACTGCTTTTTTCCTTTCTTATTTTTCTTCGTTCCTTTTGGAAATGGTTTAATCTCGTCTAGTAGAATAAATTCTTCTTGCTTTTATATTTTCTACTTTATCATTTCTAATATTTCCGGCTGTTGAAGCGATTTCAAAACTGGGTAAACTGTTCATTTCGGCATCAATAGAGGTGTTCTCAGGTTCTGTAAAGTTACGACACTCTAAACCATTTTCATTATTATCATTTTCTTGAATTGTATCAGTGACAGTGCTTGCAGCGAAATCTTCCTTGTCAAAAGCCGATTAACAGGCCAAAGACCGGGCTTTTTAAATGCATTTGTTATGTTAGACATAGAAAAGGCTCGGATAAAAGCAATATTTGATTATTCATCTAGATTTCGGATTGTTATAGCTTTTCCAGGATTTGATAGCAACCAATCATTAAACGCTACCACTAATGATCCCTTAAGGGCCCAAGCACACCAACATCCAAAGGTTGTAAGCGATGTGTGGTGTGTGGCGGAAATGACAGGAGAGAAATTCCATTTTCTTTGCAACATTTGATCGCTTCAAAGGAAACATGGGACTCGTGGTTGTCCAGAAAAAGTATTATAGGTTGGTCTTTAAAGCAGTGAGTGTGGATTTTAATGTAATCTCATACTTTCGGAAACAATTCTTTGGTCATCCATCCAGATTTATTGTTTAAAATTAGCGAGGAAGCAGGAGCTCCTGTGATTTAATCTTCAGGGTTTCTCATGGAACTAAATAAATAGGCGAGAGAGCATTTCCCAAAGCATTTATAATTCCAACAAACGTAACCAATTCTTCTCTTTTTCCTAAAGAAATTTGACCCACCTGCTTCTTACTTTTTTCAGTAACAACTTGTGGAGGTCTCATGACAGTTGTAATTCCACTCTCATCCAAATTGTAAATTTGTGCTGCTTTATATTTATACTTTTCCAATAAAAAGCAATAATTTTCGAAAAATTCATTTACCCTGTCTTGATTAAACCCAATGAAGCTTAATAGGCTGGTACTTTCAGGCTTCCTTGCAGACAAATTAGGGTATCTTGCCATAAAACCAATAACCAGTCTTTACCTGAAACAAATTTAATTTTAGAAAAAGCACTTGCCAATATCCGGGCCCATAATTTAAGCAAGAGCCCTCGAATCTGCTCAATATCTCTGACCCAATAACACACGTGATAAATAATCAAAAAGAGCGTAACGTAATATTACACTCTGAATTTACGGACCGAGCGTAGGAAACAACTATGCATGTCGTAAACTAGAAAAAGACTAAACTACTACTAGGTAGGTACTATCTAAAAAACTTAGAAGTACTTTATATATACAGGGTGTTTCCTAACCTCTCTGAAAAATTGAAGGAGGTGAACCCTCACCTTATTTTAAGACGAAAATGTGGTATAAATGTTTTTCGAATGTCGCTTCATTTTTAAAATACAGGGTGTTAAAAAAAAATTGTATTTTTTTGTTTCATTTTATTAATTAATGCCAAACGATATTCTAATGATATTTGTTATACCTAAGGGATTAAAGCACTTTACTTTGGGTCAATTTTAAATTTTACACTTAGTTCATTGGCGGGGATCTGGGTAAAAGAGTACCTTAATTTTTTACTTATTTTTCGTATTTTTATCATTATGTTTCATCAAATGATACAAGTAGGCTTTGCATCGTTCCATAGAAATCACATTTGTTTTCTCTATAACATTTGTCTCCTGTTTAACATCTTTCAAATAACATCCTTCTGAATTGTTTTTCAATTTATTTGCACTACATTAGGTACATAATTTTTATAATGGCTAAGTTTACCAATCAAGAAATAGCTCAAATTCATTTTTTTACGGCTTGGCAAATGGAAATGCGAGAGGCGAGACGTTTATATGCAGAACGTTTTCCTAATAGACGAGTACCGTGTTCGAAAACATTTACAAGATTACACCTTAGGTTAGAGGAAACAGGTAGCTTTGCAAAAAGCAAAATAGGCGGCCGACCACTTACTGTTAGAACCGTATAACTTGAGGAAGAGGTCTTAAACACGGTGGTAGAATCTCCAGGCACTAGTACGAGGAAAATCGGGAACGAGTTAAATGTGAGTTACAAAACAGTATGGAGTATCTTAAAGGACTATTTACTTTATCCTCGTCACGTACAAAGAGTGCAAGCTTTGTTGCCTGGAGACTTTCCAGCTCAAGTTAATTTTTATAACTGGTTTCAAGAAAATTCTTTAAGGGTCCCACATTTTTCGGCAAAAATACTATTTACAGATGAAGCAAATTTTTCCAGACAAGGCATCATAAATTTTCACAACAACCATATTTGGGCGGAAGATAATCCTCATGCTATCATCGAAGGATATCACCAGTATACATTTTCTTTTAATATTTGAACAGAGCTTAGTTGGACCGTATTTTTTTCCAAATCGACTTACTGGTGATGTCTATTACAACTTCCTTAGAGATGAATTGCCAAAATTGATGGAAGCAGTGCCACCAAGAACGAGAACTTTAATGTGGTTCATGCATGACGGCGCTCCCCCTCACTTTGCAGTACATATTAGAAACTATTTAGATCAACAATATCCTGCTCGTTGGATAGATAGAGGAGGACCTCACCCATGGCCACTCCGTTCGCCGGATCTGAATCCATTGGATTTTTATTTCTGGGGTCACCTTAAACAACTCGTTTATACTACTCCTATTGAAACTGAAGAAGACTGCGTATTATTGATGGTTTTAGTACGATTCGCGCCAGTCCCGAAATTTTCCAACACGTAAGAGACAATTTAGCACGTCGTGTATATGGGTGTTTACTAGCTCATGAAGGACATTTTCAGCAATTTCTTTTTGACTTTTGTTCATGTGAGTTCATTATTAAAAGTTTTTAAATTAATTATTAAAATTATTATTATTACTTTACTAATTTTATCTTAAGACCCTGTATTTCGAAAAAGAAGCGACATGCGAGAAACTTTTATACCACATTTTCGTCTTAAAATAAGGTGAGGATTTACCTACTTCATTTTTTAAGAGAGGTTAGGAAACACCCTGTATATGAAGAAGCCAATGAAGCACCTTATTGTATTTTAAGGTCCCTAGCAAAGAAATTTGCCGATCATAGTGGAAAAAATACTAGCTTAAAAGCAGCTACCAAAATATTGTTTAGCAAACACGACCATTTTTATACACTTTTTTCTGAACAATCCTTTCGAAAGTAACTGTCTGTAGGTCCCATAAATCAGCAGGATTCGTTTTTGCTAAATTGTAATGTCATTGGCCTGATAACCCTTGGGGAATTAATTGTGGATTTGCGAAACTGTCGTTTAGCAAAAACCGACGATGCGTTTTAGAGAGCCTAAGGAAGTCAACAATATACAAATTTTATTTATGGATTATTTAATTTGCTTGAATAATTATTACGAAGCAGATCAATTTCTAAGATTTTGTTCACTCAAAGTGCATTAGTTTAAATTCCATAATCTTTACAAAATAATAAAAAATTAAAAATGGAGTTGGTAAAAGCACATTGTGTAAGGTGATGATTTTTATGTACTATGATAACATCACTTTATTTTACAGATATCACTAAAGAATTAGAGGAAGTAGTTAAAAAAGACAATTTCGTCTTATCCATCAAGCACATCAAACCAAAGAAAAGATCGAGAGGGGCTATTGAAACCCTATTTTCGGTGGATTTCCCTGGAGCCGAAAACAAATTTTCTCTATTGCTTGATAGAAAAACAAAACGAGGTAACTATAAACAAATCGTACACTGACTGAAATAACCTTTCCCAAGTTTTTTTTATTTTTAGAATGAGAATTTACAATCCAATATTAAAGTCATTATAACACGGTTCTAATCAATTATTTCGTATTTACAGTCATCGTAGAAACCCTAGAAGATAGCAGAAATCGGGAACAACATTTCACCGTAGACGTTCTTCAAGATGACAGTGTTATACGGTCGCTGATTTTGGCTGTAAATCAAACCCAACCAGGAGCCCATGCTAATTTATACATTGACTGCGTTTCATACGGTATGGTGGCTACCCCAAAATCTATAAGAGAAATGTACTCTAGTATGAGATGGCCCAAAATTGAAGTAGTAAGTTAAAAATTATCAAAGGAAATTATTGCATGTTTCTGCCATTACTTGATGATACACACTGTTTACTACTTGTACTTTATTAAAAACTTTTCTTGACAATTCAATAAATGATGGGCGTTTTCAAGTTTATTACTTTCAAGAGATTCTGGCAAGTATAATTTGGCTCCTTTCTTTTCTGTATGTAATATTTTAAAGTATTACTCAAAATTATGATTAGCATAATTGGAATTTCTTTTTGACTTGATGTAGCTTGAATAATATTCTTTCATTCTCTTACTAAAACTTCTTTCAGATGTTTAGGACTGTCTGACAAATTAATTTGATCAACTCCTGGCTTCATCATTTTCCAACCTAGTTTTACAATTTTCGATACAATTACCTATCGTACCTTATTGTTGGTTTTTAATGAAAAATTTATATTACATTCTTAAAGGAATTTAGTGTTGCTTTCCCATGCTTGTGTCATTACGGGTGATGCATGACTTAGTTGAACATAGGAAATCCCATGTACATTTTGAGGTGGCTAAATATTGGCTCTTCTGTACATTTAGAGAAAAACCGTACTACAATTTTTTGAAGAGGCCGATATAATAAACCCATGTGCCAAATTTGAATAAATTTTAATAAGCCAATCGTAACTTATTCAATTAAATGTGATGGCAAAATTACGAAATTTTCATAGTTAAGGTCAGGGATGCACATACCGCGGCCCGCTGTCGATATTTATGCGGCCCGCCAACGAATTTTAAAAGCGATATTTATGCTGCCTGCCAACGAATTTTAAAAGTATTCTATTCGCCGCGGTCTAAGCATATTGTTACGAGACTAGAAATCTGTCGCATCAACTAGATTACTTTAAGATTCGCAAAACATTCGGTAGTATCCCCGAACAAAGTGAAAGGTTCTCGATGTTTGGTAACTCTTATAAATACGACGCATCGCCAGCTACCGGGGCAGTTAAGTTTTAACTACGGACAAGCGAACATTATAATGATTGAGAACTGTAATCTGTGACGAGTAAATATTTCGTCGTTCGAACTTGGCTTCTACCTACGTAACAATATAATATCAATTTTGATATGGATAAACCAGGCCCCAGTAAGAAACGTAGTCGTAAGGTTGAAGATGAAAATCGACAGTTTCAAGATATTTGGACCGAAAAATACTTTTTTATTTCATCGCATAACAAAATTGTCTGTTTAATATGCAAGAGTAGTGTTTCTATTCCAAAGGAATATAATGTGAAAAGGCACTATGAAACCCAGCATCCTACTTTTACCAAATTAACTGGCGAAAATCGAACGCAAAGAATTTCCACTTTACAACGGGAACTAATAGGCCAGCAAGCTATGTCTACAAAACCAATTCAAGATGCTGAAACAGCTACTGAAGTTAGCTTTGAAATATCTCGAATAATAGCGAAAACTTGTCGGCCTTTTAAAGATGGTGAGTTTGTTAAGCAATGTTTAGATATCGCCGCAAAAAAAATTTGTCCGGAAAATGTAAAGAAGTTTGAAAAAATTCAGTTAAATCGGATGACTGCTCAAAGAAGAATTACCGCATTAGCAGCTAATATAGAAGAGCAATTAGCTACGAAATCAAGAAGTTTTTAGTATTTTTCTATAGCACTCGACGAATCTACAGATATAAGTTCCACTGCTCAACTCTTAATATTTTTACGAGGTGTAACGCAAAACTTTGAAGTGAGTGAAGAAGTGATTGGTATGAGTTCTTTGACAAGTCAAACCAAGGGGAGTGACATGCTCAAAGCTCTTCAGGAAAAATATTCTATAATGGATTTGGATTTAACGAAAATATCTGGAATTACGACTGACGGAGCACCTTCAATGGTTGGAAGTACATCTGGGATAGTAACTATGTTAAAAAAATATTTACAAAGTAAAAACATAAATACCAAGGAATTATTGCAGTTTCATTGCATTATACATCAAGAGGCTCTCTGTTCAAAATTATTGGGATTTGAAAATGTGATGAAAGTTGTAGTATCTACTGAGGATATTGAAAGCGAATATGGTGATCTCCTGTTTTACACTGAAGTAAGGTTGCTAAGTCGTGGGTTGACACTACAGCGGTTGCTTAACTTGATTAAAGAAATCCAATAATTATTTCTGGCAGAAAAGAAAAACGACGTCCCCGAACTCAACAACCCTGATTGGCTGTGTGACTTAGCGTTTCTTGTAGGCATCACAAATCACTTGAATGTCTTAAATACGCGACTCCAAGGCAAAGATCAATTGATTTCGCAGTTATACTCTCATGTTTTGTCCTTTCAATGCAAATTGAGTCTTTTCAGGACACAAATCAATTCAGCCAATTACAGCCATTTTCTGAACTACAAAAAAATTATGGAGATAAAACTGACGTCAATTTCGCTCATGTTGAAAAAATTGATATTTTGATACAAGCTTTTCAAAATTGGTTTGGACACTTCCAAGAAGTTAAACCTCTATTGGACATTTTCAGCAATCCTTTCAACATTTCACACGAAAATGAGCCGGAATCAATGCAGCTGGAATTAATAGACATGCAAAATGATGATAGCTTACGAAACAAATTTAATGAAGGTAATTTACTCAACTTCTACAGTTGCGTTGATAAAAACGCTTATAAGGAGTTGCGAATAAATGCATTGAAATGCGCAAGCTTATTTGGATCGACGTATATTTGTGAACAAACGTCTTCAGTGATGAAACTAAAGAAAACGAAAAACCGAAACCGTCTGGCAAATGAAAATTTGGAAGCAATTTTACGTGTGGCGACAAGTGATGTGGAGCCAATAATAAAAAAAAACTTGTTAGTTCAATGCAATGTTAGGCATCAAAATAATAAAACATGAAGTATTACATTGTAATGATTAGATCACCTTACGATTACATTATTACAACAAACATTTTTAAAGGTTCTTTTATTTTTATCATTGTATTTCATACTATTTAAAAATAAAAAAATTTCTGTAAATAAGTATTGCTTGTAGTGGCCCGTCCTTGGCTTATATTAAATATAAATATAAAATCTGTTTTCATTATTTGTACCTTACGATGTTTATTTTTACCAGAAGTTTGAAGTTTTTGTTTAACCCCAAAACTAGAATAAAACCTTTTTTTCTATTAAATGCTTTTATTTATTCTAAAACTACTAAAATTAAATGAGGCGTAAGTCATTTCATATAGACCAAATCGTTTTATTTTCAATTTTACAAACTGGCGTATCTCACTTTTTTGCTCAAAATTGTGATTTATTTCAAATAAATCGAATCGCATTATACATGTTTCGATAGTCAATACACAACTCTATATATACTCAAAAAACCAATACGCTAACTTAAATAGCTTCTTATAACTCCGAGATCAAAAATGTAAAAAATCTTTAAAACACTCCCCTGAAAAATTACAAATACTGAGTTACGTCACTTCGTAATATGAACGACGATTTTTCCCGAGTGGCCCCTGTTCCCTATAAGTCTGTGCATCCCTGGTTTAGGTAATACAGCAAACACCAGCAAATTATTATTTTGAATTGACAAAACGAAAAGTAGCGTCAGTGACAACATCTTCATTGAAGGCGCTCTAATTATAGCTCAATATGAGCTATTCCATTAAGGAAAAAGTAACTATAATTAAGTGGTATTATACAGGAAACAGTTTAAGGCAGTGGCGGCTCGTGGGTGTATAAGGGGGGTAGGATATAAAATAGCGCCGCAGGCGAAAATTTTTCGCGATTTCAAGGTCATTGGCTTAAAATGAATAGTTAGGAATTCAACCAGCAATTTAATTACTTTGAAATACTAGGTTTCACGAGAAAAATATTCAATTTGCAAGGTCAGGGTCAACTTCTCTCAGTGCATCCGCTATTGTGTCTCTATTTTGCTCTACTCTCGTAAGCGCCACAGAATTCTTAATATTATGTTCTTTGGAACTTTCGTGTGATTTTACCGCCCGTGAAAATTTTTTTAAATCAGAATACCCACCCCCTGAACTCCAATTGTTTTTTACGCTGCCTAATAAAATACAAGGCCAACAATATAAGCTTTCCTTATAAATACTTCCACACACCCACTTATAGGTTTCGTACCAAGTTACCTGAAAAGCTCTTGAATATTGCTTACCCTGTCTCTTATCGTTTAATATTGCCGAAATTTTTGGTGTCGGACGACTACATAATATCTGTCTTTTTTCCGTTTCGTTTCTCCTTAAAAATAGGTATGAGAGAATAATATCATGAACCGGATTTATATTTTTTTAAAACAATAAAATTTAGCGTTTAATAATTAATAACATAATAAAGAAATCTTAAAACTTACCGGATCTTGAAAATATAACCTTAATTTCACTTTAAGTCTTTTATAAACAATTTATCGTCGTAAGACAGTCGACTAAATCTATATTTTATCAAGTATTCGACGATATCTTTGCAATTTCGAACATTTATTTTATCATTATTAGCATTAGAGCTTCTACTATATTCGCCAATTTCAGTTACCTCCATTTTTATAATAATATAGAGATAAAATTAATAAATAAACAATAAAATAATAATAACTTACATTAAAGTATGATTTGTGCAGAAAAAAAATCGCTAAAATCAAACACCACACACAAATTGTCACAAATAAACAAAATAGTTCGGTATACTGTGCCGGCACACACTACCGGGCTTCCGCCGCGCGCCGACTTCCCGCGAAATATTATTTGTGGGCGTTTCTGCCTCCTCGCTATCAGTTTTTCACGTGACAAAAACAACTCGCGTCGTCATGACGCTCGATTCTTGCATTGTTATCCGTGCTAAAAAATTAAACCGTCGGAAGCTTGCCTCCGTTGATAATAGTCTAGGCGCATATTCGCTGATGCGGGCAGACACCACCTAACAGTACTAAAGCTGAGCGGCAATACCAAAAATAGTATATAAAGAAAGTGTTTTTCTAGAAGTAGCTAATTCAGAATTTTTGATACACTGAGAATATAAGAAATGAATAAAGTTATCTTTAAAAAAATAAAATGTTATTTCGTAAGCACTGCCTCCCCTGCCTCCCCTGCCTCCCCTGACGAGCCGCCACTGGTTTAAGGGCACTGTCTGAAATGTTTTCAGTTCAATTCTCTGATAAGCCTATCCCTTCCATTTCATTAATTAAACTTATCATTAATTATTTTGAGTTCAAAGGCACTGTATTAAATAACTGTAAATGCTCAACTTAGAATGTCAGTAGAGCTGAAGAAAGGGATAATAGACATCTTGATATTTCACTGCACATAGAGGAAAATAAAATGATTAGCACGAGAATTCTTGGGCAAGCCGTATGAAAACGTCAAACCACAGTATTGCGCAATTTAAAAAAAAACATAAATATTTTCCTTGCGAGTATGAAAAACATCAAGAGCTACGGCAAGATGATGAAGAACGGAGAATGGTATTCTGTTTTGAGGTACTAATGGAAGGAGCAAATAGTTATAGGAAGTTTTTGAGAAATATTTGTTTTACCGAAGAATGTACATTCACCCTCAACAATGAACCAAATGTTCAAAATTGCCGGTATTGGAGCCAAGAAAATGAGCATCGAGTATGAACAACTCGGATGCAAAATAAATGTTTGGGCGGGAATTGTAAGACATCACATTATTGAACCATTTTTTTATGGAATGCAACCTTACAGCTGTAACCTATTTGGACTTACTACAAAATCGAACTGAACCCGCACTAGAAGAAGTTGTACACGAAAATCAGGAGATCTAGTATCAAATGGATGGTTGTCCTGCCCATAATTCTCTCATGGTTAGGGAATACTTGCAAAATAATGTTGACCCATGGCATCTAATCCTTTGGCCAGCCAGGTTTCCTGGCGTTTCGCCAAACAACTCCTTTCTGTTTTTTTATTTTTGTTATTTTTTTTTATTTATAAAGATTGATATGAAAGTTGAAAATCTAGGCCAGCTAAAGAACTGTATTTCGTTAAATTCTGACAGAAATTCTAAATATCAACTAAATAATGAAATGAATTTTATGATCGGTTAGGATATGGGTTAGCTGTTAATGGAGGGTTTCTTGAACATTTAATTAACTAATGTTTTTGTGAAAATCTGTAGTCTTAGGTATGTTATGTTAAATTAAAGGTTTAGTAAGGAAAACATGATGGTGTCTATTATTTTGAATGTGTGATTGCCAGATTGGTGAAACGAAAATGTGTTTTTAATGTGAAATAATATTTATTCGTTATGTCCAGCTTTACGTCAATTTTTGGCAATAGCGTCATAGAAATTATTTGCTGGTGTTTGCTATATTACCTAAACTATAAAAATTTCGTAATTTTGCCATCACATTTAATTGAATAAGTTAATAATTTGTAATAAAATTTTTCTGCCAAATGTACAGGGGAGCCAATATTTAGTAAACTTAAAATTTACATTGGATCTCCTATGTTCAACCAATTCATGCCCGGTATAAGTGAGTCAAATTAGGCTGAACTAATTTAATTTTCTTCTCTTTATAATTTTAGTTTCACGAAAGAAAATATATGTTAGAAGTTGATGGCCATAGAGACTTAAGGGCAGTTCTTAGCAGAAACGCATGCCCATTATCTATAGAAAAAAATTTGGATGACAGTTTCAGTAGGGACCTTATCAGTAACTCACTACGGGATGATCCCAACATCCAGTCTCAAGAACCATATGCTCCACCCAGTATCAACTATAGAGGAGATATTCCTTTGGTATCTACCCTTGAAGACGGTAAGCAAATTTTATTTTTTATGAAATTCCAGGTTAAAGTCTTAGTTATAGTATATAGCTGACAAAAATAATACATCAAAGCAGTTGTTGTAGTAATAATTGTATTAGATTGAAGAAGTAGTCCATGCTTGCAGTGGAGTCGATATAATTGCCTACATTCACATAATATATTTTTAAAGATAGCACTTTATCATTCCCAACATGCTTCGAACATATACAGGGTCGTTGGTATGTATGGAAACGGTCGATTATTTCTTAAAGTAAAACAGTCAGCAAAAAATATTTGAGATAAAAGTTTTAGGGTTTTTTAATGTGTATTAGAATTAAAAAAAAAGAGTATACAGGTTGAGTCAGAAAACCGTAGAGAAACAAAGTTACTTTTTTTTAAATGGAACACACTATATCTTCGAACATTTTTGGATTTTATATAAAATAACAATTATTTTTTAATACGTGCATTATAAGTCTAAACTTAATAGTTTCCGAGATATCGACTTTTGAAAATTGACATTTTTGAACTTTGACAGCTTCTATCTTTCTAACGGTACCTTTTAGAATAAAACGGCTTACATGTCCCTATCTTACTTTTTTATTGTCTTCCCAAAAACATCAACTTCCGGTTAAATCGGATGTAACTCAAAAGCCGGAAATACAGTACTTCCGGTTTAACCGGAAGTTGATGTTTTTGGATAGATTATAAAAAAATAAGATAGGGACATGTAAGCCGTTTTACTCTAAAACGTACCGTTAGAAAGCTAGAAGCTGTCAAAGTTCAAAAATGTAATTTTTCAAAAGTCGATATCTCGGAAACTATTAGGTTTAGACTTATAATGCACTTATTAAAAAATATTTATTATTTTATGTTAAATCCAAAAATATTCGAAGATATAGGGCGTTCCATTTAAAAAACGGTAACTTTGCTTCCCTACGGTTTTCTGACTCATACTGTATACTTATTTTTTTAAAATTCTAATACAACCGAAAAAACCCTAAAACTTTTATCTAAAATATTTTTTGCTAACTGTTATACTTTAAGAAATAATCGACCGTTTCCATACATACCAACGACCCGGTATATGTTCATCCTCCGGGGGGGGAGTACCTATGCTGAATTGGTTCGAAGTGGTTTTTGTATTATATTGATGCGAAATAAAGGTACCTACACAAAATTGTAGTTTACAATTTTGTGGTACCTATATGATAAAGAGAAGTTTAAATTTTAAAATTTCGTTACAGCATAATGAAATCAAAAGAATTGGGGTTGAGTTAATGTTGTGAAATGAAACTATAGGGTAGTAGAGGTTGACATAGTTAATATATTGTTTACTAGTAAGATTATTGATGTGAAATGAAAAATTTGATTTTTGAGAAGTTAGGGAAAAATTGTTTGAAAGTTGGTATTACTTAATTATGTAGAGGAGATGAAGGTCCAAAGCCAACTTAGAGAAATGAAGGTAGAATAGGGTCAAAGTGAAAGTAGATGCAAATTTCTAGAACATTTAACAAAAAGAACAGATCTGCTTAGTCACGCTTAATGGTGTAAAAGAGGACGAAAGTGGGACACTTACATGACAGAGGGTCGTGATGGGGGGGCCTCACGCACGTATGAGGTTATGGAGTACTCTGTAACCTGACACAGACGTGACTGAAGAAAAATTTTTAATACTCTCACATTATCATACTTAAGTGACCAAAGTCTAGCTTTTGGGGCCCACCTCAACCTCTACTACTCTCTACTTTCATGTCACAACATTAACTACATTCTTCCCAATTCTTTTGATTCTACAATGCTATAACAAAATTTGACTTTATCATATACCTTTATTTCGCATCAGGATATTACAAAACTTTCAATAATGTTTACCTCTTATTAAAACTGGTCTTTGTTAAACATGGCTTTACATTACTGACTACTTAAGAGTTTGAACCAAGCATCGCAATTCAGAATAAATTTCTCTATATCAACTTTAACTAACCTGAACTAATCTAAACTACTCTGGTTGATCACTGTAAAACATGTTGGGAATGATATAGTGATACCTATAAAAATATATTTTGTGGAGGTTGATCGCTTGTGTTTTATTTAATTGTATTAGAGCCTGGCTAGTGGACAAGAGGCGTTCTTTTTATGTTCCCCAAATAGTTTCCTGAACCCTTCCGACCTATTAAAAAGGTTAGCTTAGGTGAGATTTAAAAGATCTCTTAAATCCATTTATTTCCTACCAAACACCTCTATATCAAAGAGACGATGTCTGGGTGTTTCCAGGGCTTTGCATGGCAATGTAGGTATCTCGTCCTTCTCCTCCTTCACACCAATTTCTGTCGGTGAACTTTAGAGCAACGTTTGGTATATAAGGGATTTTTAAATTAAAATATCTTTTACAGTTGGCATGATCAACGCAATTAATCAACTCATAAAGGTGGTCAACTTAGAAGTCCAAAAATGCCAAAAACAAGCTGAAGCGTTCGATAAATTGCGGCGACTCATCGAAGAATGTGAGTTATGTAAAGCTAGACCGAATCCCATTCTAACACCAACCTGCGCCACGCACCCACCTGGATGTGCACCTGGTGTTCGTTGTCATGACACTCCTGAAGGTCCCAGATGTGGGCCGTGTCCAACTGGTTTTATTGGAAATGGTAAGTTACATTATTATGTAAAATTTACTTGAAGTGTCGTTATCACCTCATGTTTTAAATAATTTTCCTCTTTCCTTTAGGATATGAATGTCGTCCTGGAAGAACCTGTGCCAACCGTCCTTGCTTCCCAGGCGTCGAATGTAGAGATACAGGTGACGGATACCGATGTGGTCCATGCCCTGGAGGGTATGAAGGGGATGGCGAGCAATGTCGTCGTCGAAACCCATGCGAGTTCAATCCTTGTGCGCCAGGTACGAGTGATCCTTATGATCCAGATCCTTACGATAATCATTATTAATACAAAGTTGGAAGGCAATTATTAATAATTGCTTTTTTCCATAAAAAGAAATTAACGATGGTGTGTTTTCTAGTCGATAAAAACGAGTATGGCAAACGAGTCGCAACACATTTTGTGGAAACTATAAATTGCTTAAAACAATATGTTTTTGTAACGTCATACTACAATTCATACCTTTTTATTTTGTTTCTTATATAACCAATAATTTCTGGAAAACTTTAATAATAATTTAAATTTGCTGCTTGCGGCACTATATGCTAGCTACTGCTATCACTGTCCTTATCAAATGGGCTTAAATCCGCACGGTCGGTAATTTAGGATTAATTTAAACTAAAAATTTAGTTAAATTACGTTTTTTTTTTTTCTGGCTTTGTGTCGATATTTAACTAAGCAAGAAATAGAAAAAACAGAAGAACGCAGTGTGACTATTTTAGTTTAAACCAAACCTATTACACCTGCCATCAATATTTTAATTTCAAGTCGAACACTTGAATCGTAGATGGTAATACCATAAGGAGATTTCCTCTTTTAAAACTATTCCTAACACAGACTGCATTTTAAAGTCTATGATTCCTAAACAAGCTGCTGTTCTTCATGTTCTCGCAACTACGCACGTGATGCTGCTCTTGTTTTGTCAAACTAATTTACAGGTTCCATGGTTTAATAATTTTTTTTTAATAGTTGATGACCTCGTTAGCGTCTTGCTACTTACACCTTATTTTTAATCCTAGGTTTTTTCATTTAAACAACTAAGAAAACAATGAATGTTACCCAACAAAGTTCATTAAGATGCACGCGTAAGCTTATATGCATTAAATAATATACAAGGTGTTCCTTAATAACATGCTATAAGGGTATGAATCTACATAAAGATAGTTTGTTTTATGAACTATGGTCCATAAATGTTCCGTTACGAAAATACGAGGTGAACTTGTGTAGTTTGAGATATTTCAGTGCTATTTAGTAGTTAACGACAGTTAATACAGGCGCATATTTTTCAATACAAAAACGGTTTTCAGCTTTAACAGTGGCGTGCCCACGGGCACTGACATCGATATTTTGAGGAAAAACATGGTACGCTAATGGTTTTTTTCCAAACAAAAGGTATTTTTGAATTTACCGTTCAATTTTAAAGGTAAGAGCCGCATTGAATTGAGTTATTTTCCTGCGATGCGCCGTTATTGAGTGAAAAAACTTATTATTAATTTAATAGGAAACATTAAACACATTACGGTTTGGCATTTTTTGTGTGTAATGACCCAAGAGCGGAATATATGCACATATTCCGGTTTTCTGGGATGCGAAACCCGAGTACGGACACCTTTTCACTGTGGCCATTAGAGGGCGCTTCACAATGCACTTCTTATGGTTTAGAATGGCCATAACTTTCTTACCAGTGTAGTTTTTTCCTTTTTTTTGTTAAGGAACTAATTTTTTGAACATTTTGAAACAAAAAAGGTACTCTTGTGAAAATCCGCTAAAGTAAACCGTTTTTAAGGTATATCGGTTTTTAATTTCTTAAAATACGAAAAATGTTTACATTTAAATAGTCTTTAGCAAAAAAATATTTAAAGGTGTTCATCAAACAGGTAAAAAATCCGAGGATTTTAAGATGTGATACTCTTAAAAGGTATCTAAAAAAAATACATTTTCCACTGCTAATTCACTGACTACATTTCATCCTCAAAGATAACAGCAAACATTTTTTATTCAGAATAATTTAAATATTCCGGTGCGGCATCGAACACTAAAAACCGAAATATCTCAAAAACGGCTTACTTTAGCGGATTCTCACAAGAGTACCTTTGTTGTTTCAAAATGTTTAACAAAAAAAGGAATAAACTACACTGATTAAAAAAGTTATGGCCATTCTAAACTATAAGAAGTGCATTGTGAAGCGCCCTCTAATGGCCACAGTGAAAAGGTGTCCGTATTCGGGTTTCGCATCCCAAAAAACCCCCGGGCACCAAGTTTTAAAGTAATGCGTTATAGAATGTTCATTAATTTTAAAAAATTCGATTTTTATTTTTTAACTTTATTACCCTGTATCTCGGAAACGGAGCAATTTCGGACAAAGGTAAGTTGCTTTAAATCGCCTTATTTTGGCCTCAGGAATATGTGCACAAATTTTGTACAGACCTTTAAGAGAGACCCTGTATATGCATTTCTTGCATATTTTGTCAATTTTATAATAAAATGCTTATTTTTCCCAAATTATTATTTTTTGAGCATATTATTATGTTTTCGGCGTTATCAAAAAATTAAAAACGCCCGGTCATGAAAACTCGTAGACTCATAGGTTTAATGTGCAGTCCGGCACTTGTCTCAGGAATATTCCAATCTGAAGATAATTATATAATAATTAATATTTACATTTTGGTTATACACAAGGTATTTATTGGGGGTTTCCGGGGTTTGCAGGTAAATTCTTAGGAGTTATTTATTGTCATTTAATAATCCCTTATTATTACCTGCTTAACAAACTGTCTCTATAGCGGGTTGTAATACGTACTTCTGTTTTAGTTTGTCGAAAGATTTCAGTATTTTCAGTGTGAATCTAGTGATTTGAAATTTGTGTTCAAAATGTCTAAAGTGGCGAAAACGTCTTCGTGGATTAAAAATTTCCCAGCGTTAGAATTTAGTGAAGAAAAGTGTTCTGTAAAGCCTGAGCAAAAATTATTGTTTGTGAAAAGAAGTTCCAAATCGGTCAACATTTTAAAACACCGCTGCATAAATCAAAGTTACAAAAGATGAAATCTGAGCCAGTTCAGCTGAGTGTAAAAAACACATTCCAAAATGTTGGAGAGAAATCGAAATCTGAAAAGGAAATTTTTCAAGAAGACTTATGCAAAGCCTTCGTCGCATTATTAATTTAATAGGAAAAATTAAACACATTACGGGTTAGCATCTGTGTGTAATCAGCAACTGCCAACATACAACAATGACCCCCTTTTCTTGATATGCATCCTTCCGCCTCCCTTCTCATGGAATTGCGCAGTCGATGAAACATATTTATTGTTCTATTACATGATGCAACTATTATTTATAATAATTTCTCTCTAGTGTTAAAGGGACTTGTGTACCCTAGCGTCTTAAGATGGCCCCACGAAAACAAATCTAAGCTGTTGAGGTCGGGGCATAGAAATTTTCTTTCGCCCACAAATGGTTGTTGTGGAAATTCTAAATATTATGAAGATACCACTGACAGAAGGTCACAAGCCTTGGAAAATCTCTGAGAAGTAATGCCTATACTCTTAAAATATGGTACGGATATAATAAAACACCCACTAAAATTCTCCAAACAATTTAATGGCAAATTTTCAAGTTTCTAGCAATCTTCCTACCACTGGTTTCAGGATATTCTTCGACTTTGTGCAGCACCGCTTCCTTAATTTCAGACATTCTCACACTTAGGTCTACCTTTAGATGTACCTCTTGCGATACTACCAGTTTCAACAAGACGACTCTGAATATTATTATTAGAAAAGGTTCAACTATTTGGCAAAGCACGATTGGGATATCTCAGGTGATAAATACGTCTGGCTTGCTCTCCATTACCTTCGTCGAGGCCAAACACGTAGTAATGCATTTCCACCATTTCTGCATTTGAAAAATTCACGCGATTTAATCTTCTTAAAAATAAAACGAAATAAATAATTCACAACGCACATACTTGAACGACAAAGACTTACTAGAAAACATCATATTATGTAAAAAGCAAGTGAGATATTCCATGGCAACTAGATTTAGTGCAAAATTGTATTCTTCAATAATTAGATTAATTTTCTCGGATAATACAACGGTTGGGAGCTCTTATGTATCAAATTGGGCGGTGAATTCAAAAATATTTTTTATTTGGGAAAAACCCATTGGCGTACCATTTTTTCCTCAAGTGTGCCCGTAAGCACGCCACTGTTAAAGCTGCAAATTATTTTTTTATCGATAAATATGCACCTTCAATAACTGTCACTGCGTACTAAATATCACTGAAATATCTTAAGTAGTTTCGAAAATACTAATTAATTTCCATTTTTTCCCTAAAACTTTAACACCCCGTGTTTTCGTAACGAAACATTTTTAGAGCATAGCTTATATAAAGCAAACTATCAATAATTTTTCATGTACATTCATAACCTTAAATATTCGCATATAATTAAGGAACACCCTGTATATCTAGTGTTATGCAAACATTAATCTAAAAACTGTTTATAGGGAATCAAAAATAGCATAAGCATCTTAATGGTACTTTCCTATAATTCCTATATATTCCTAATACTTTTGAACTTGCATGCATGTGAATTTAATTCTATTTCTGCTTAGCGTCTCTAATGTAAAATGGCTAATTTAATATTTTTGCTGTATTCTATGGTATTGTTTCTCAGGATATTATACAAAAAATCAAATGTATACCTACCTACATTTATATATTTTAGGTATAGGTTCTTAATAATTCTAGATAGTACTTTGTAGATTTAATTTCTTTTGAATATAACAAATAGAAACTAAATAATTTGTTTTATTTTAAAACAGGTTGTGTACCTGTATGGAGACCCCGGAATACCCGGACTTGAGGATCCTATTCCGCAGTATTTCAATATCCAGAAAATGGATACCTTAGGATGCAGATTTTTGTTTTAATTGCACCTTGTGGAGCAGTTATTAAAATGCGTGCTAAACGTTCCATTTTAATAACTGTCCCTTTTGTCGCACCTTTTAATCTAGTACAAAATTGAATTCTACAACATAAAACTAATTCTAAACGTTTGTAAATACTAATCATATACATTTCTAACACTGAACATACATAATATACATTTATTCATTGCACTTTTAGGTCATCTGGTATTTATTATTAAACTAATTGCTTGAAAAGTAATTTTTAATATTTCGTAATACCATAGAACAGTAATACATGCCAGATTTTAGCATTTAAAATGGCACTTTGTTTGACATTACTAAGCAAATAATATAAAAAATGTTTTTTATTTAATAAAAATATCTATTTTTTTATGAAGTGTCTTTCAATTTCAACGATTAACTCATTTAAGTCCCATGATCCATAATAAAATATTTCTCAAAGAATTGTATTCTTCAATAATTTATAATATCCTAAAAATAAAACGTGACTTTCTAAGCTCTTTGTACACCTTTCAAGTCTATTAACTTTTTTAAAATGCCGATCACATTAAATTACCATAGAGCATTTGGGAATAGATACCTACTCATATTGTGCAACAAGTGTTGAATATTGCACTCTTCTTATCACACTCAAGTGAAACCGGATTTTAGTGTAAGGTATTACATTATAAAGCTTGGTATGGTAAGTACATCCTGTTGCCTCTCTATACTTAAAGTAAAAAATGGGCTCTTTCTCTTGTGAACGCATATACATCCTTTAAGTCTAAGGCCTAACACCCTACTCATATATATTAATTTTGTATATATTCAGCAATAAAGTTCATTTCAATTCACAACTTAAAAATTCGGACTGTAATATATGAACTAAAATCTTAATTGCTAATTAATTTATTTTTACTCAGGGACAACCTGTACTCCAACAAGCGAGGCCCCCTATTATCACTGCTCCGGATGCCCACCTGGATTTACAGGAAACGGTGAACACTGTTACGATTTAGACGAGGTATAAAATACTAGTAAAGTTAGGTGGCATTTCTTAATCATTATCAGATAACACTCTATTAACAAGAGAAAAAAATTTTAGTGTGACCTAGTGCAACCTTGTGACCCCAACGTCGAATGCACGAACCTATCACCAGGCTACAGATGCGGCCCGTGTCCTTCAGGTTTTACGGGAAGTCCTGGGGTACAGGGAGTTGGTGTAGACGAGGCATCAAGAAACAGACAAAGATGCACAGACATTGATGAGTGTGCGCAAGGAAGAGTATGCGTGGATCATTCGCAGTGCATAAATACACAAGTGAGTTAAAAAAAATGATTTTAACAGATCCCTCTTAAAAGTTTTTTTTTATTTTAGGGGTCTTATAGATGTGGTCCCTGCGAAACTGGATTCTTTGGTAATCAGAGCGCAGGATGTCATCGAGGAGAAGGTTTTTGCCCCAATGGTATGCAATGCGACAGAAACGCTAGATGCGTAAGCTTAGGTAACTTTTAAACCCTATTATTTATGGGTAATTCTGTATATGAATTCTTTATTTGTAACACGTATGTTATAATGGCGTTATAGGATGGGACCATTATGCTTGCCAGTGTATAACCGGGTGGGCTGGTAATGGAGAGATATGTGGTCCTGACAGGGACTTGGATAGTTGGCCTGATAATCAGCTACCATGCAGAGATGAACACTGTAGAAAGGTGTGTATTTAAGGAGCGATTTTCTTAACAAAAAAATCCTATTTTGTTCCTAAAGCAGAACAGTATTCAAAACAAAAATGTTTTAGGATAATTGTCCCGATGTACCTAACTCTGGACAAGAAGATGCTGATAACGATGGAATCGGTAATGTTTGTGATCCAGATCCAGATGGCGATGGAATAACATTTGATGTAGGAATGCTAGTTTATGATTAAGCCACTGAAGTCGTTATTTAATTTCGATATTGGTAAAGCTTTCGCACAATCGGGGTAGTAAATAATGGTTGTCTAATTTTAGGATAACTGTCCCCTTCATAGTAATCCAGACCAAAGAGACTCGGAACGAGATCCTGATAAAGTTGGTGACATTTGCGATAATTGCCCTTACATACATAATACCGACCAATCAGACATTGATCGAGATGGCTTGGGGGACGCCTGCGATCCAGATATGGACGAGGATGGTTAGTAGTAATTCCAAAATATTAAAATCCAACCTAAAAAGTATTATTTATTAATAAATTACTACGTTATAGGAATTATTAATGAGTACGATAATTGTCCAAAACATCCGAACAAAGATCAAAGAGACTCTGACGGTGATGGAAAAGGAGATGTCTGCGATAATTGTCCAAAAATTTACAATCCTGGTCAGGAGGATTCCGACGATGATTTGGTCGGTGACGTTTGTGATAGTCCTGAAGACATTGATCAGTAAGTGAGCTGCTCTAAATAGATATAGATTATTAAATTTTAATTTTGACTCTTCTAACGGTTCTACGAAAAAGCATGACTTTTTTTAGTCTCAAGCAAAGTGTGAGCATTTTGGTTTGGTTTTAGATACGCAGTAACAATTTGGATAGTTTAACAAAGAAAATTTTAAAACTTTAAGTCCTTAGTTTGATTAATCCTGACTCATATTACCATACTTCTGTCTTTACCAACTCAGTGTTCTTATAGCAAAAGACGTTAAATACCAAGAATGTCAGCAGAAAAATGATAACTCTGTCTATAAAAATAATCTGTCACCCACAGAGTAAAACAGTATCTCTAACAGGTCGGCTAGCAATAATATGATGATCTAGCTCAACTTACCTTAGTCCGAAAATTGATAGTTTAGTTATTATTTTTTAAAACTTATTTTCAAATATTTTAGTCTCACTAATATAGCAAAATTTGCACAAAATTTGGAAATAATTCAGTTTTGTTGTATATTGCATATGGCACTACAAGGAGCACTTCGCCGACATCTAAAACTACAAAACTTTTATGTGCCTTGACGTATCAAATTCCTAAAAGTAAATTCTAAATCCAAGGCATCTTTCGTTCAAGAAAGGTATACCTGGAGAGATTATTCTTCACCTCGTACGTTCTTAGAAAGTTTCGTGTGACAAGCGTTCACAAAAAAACGATCAGTATGCTTGTCTGGCATTCTTTAGTCTCTCTCGCTTTTAGATCATTTGGTGCGAGTGAAAAGACGTAGCAACACTGTAAATTTCGAGTATTTCCCCCTGTTATGTTCCTATTCTGAGGCACATATCGACAAGTCCTAACTTCTAACCTAAAAAACGTATTTAAATTCTATTTTGTATTTAGACAGTGGCGTAACTAGGGGGGGGGGGGGCGAAGGGGGCGGTTGCCCCGGGCGCAACGGCTTGGGGATGGCAAAACAATAGCTGTTTGTTGGGATTAAGAAATAATACTCGAAAATTTTTTGTCGTACAAAATGTTTTTATTAAAAGAAGATCAAGGATTTGGGGGCGGAGGGGGGGACGATAAATCATTCTTTGCCACGGGCCGTCAATCTTCTAGGTACGCCACTGAGAATGCCTCAAGCTATTGGCAAACAAAAGCAAATGATTTTGGAATTTTTAACCGGAGCTTTCACGAATACTTTCACCAGAAAGGAATGTTAAAGGATTCTTTTAGGAGACAAATTTGCACCAATTGCCTAAATACAAATTTGTTTAGTCTAAAGATTCTGGTGATGGTGAACTCAGGATCTGATAATTCCTCCAGTGCACTTTTCTTAGCACCATGGATTATCATATAAAAGCTATCATTTTTCGCCTCTGCATCATCTACATCATTAATCAGGTTAATATGTAATACACCCTCCTTTCTTTATGAAATACATGGGAAAAGTTCAATTGCTATTTTCAAATTACTGGCTTTTTAAACAGCAAGATAAGGTTAGGAAGTCAGGTGACAAGCGCTCACATACCGAAATTCTGACTTGCCAATCTCATTGATTTTCGTATGTTTGTCGAGTGAAGAATAAGGTCTCTGGTATTAAGTTACGCTCCGTCCAACGGTTCCTGCGAAAATTGAATTAAAATATTTAATTGCATACTGAAACTCGTCTTTCCTTTTCTTCAATCCAGGCTTAGGATTATTCCAAGCTCTCTTATTTTTGTTTTATGAATTCGGAAAAAAGCCCTTCGATGTAGTATCTGGATTGAGGGAAAGAGTTTTTGTTGTTGGAAAGGCTTTATACATGGTGTATCGAAAGACAGTTAAAAGAAAATCGTGTCTTCTCGGAAACTATAAGCTTTTGGACTAGTAGTGAGTAAATTAGGCTAGACACCTTGTATATTGTTTTGTGCGTTACACGAAATATTTGCGTTTTAATAACTTTTTTGTACTTCCGAGTCGAAAGTAGGTACTTTAGTCCCGCCAAACGGGGACTTAGTACTTAGAGTCATTTAGTCCCAAGGGAGTAAAGTGCACTATAGTAACAAATAATTAAACATGAGTTTCAAATTTTATTTACTTATTTATATTCAGATGGATGGATGGACGTTTGTACAATTTTAAATAATATAGTCAATTTGATTCATCGCTAGTATGGCGCTGCTTGATATAGAGATACGTGCGTAAACTCCAAAATCTTGCTCAAAAGCTTATCTGGAAGTTTTTCTTAAAGCAATTTGGAATGCTTCCACGTCACTACGTGTCCAAAAAAAAAATTTTGTCGAAGGCTTCTTTAGTTTTTTATCCGAAATAGAGTCTACCAGATGAATATTGCATGTAGACCCCAGGATGCCAGTTTGAAACTATCAGGGACTGATGATTGAAACAGACCTATTACTTATGGAATTTTTAACGTAGGTAATAGGTATCCCTTAGCGACGGCTGCTGATTTTGATCCTCCAAAGCAATGTCCAGTGTATAATGATGAAATGGATAGATTACGGGATTCTGCTACTTTTTGGGGCAGTTTTCCAGATACATTTTTACCGACGACTGGCTGCATATTCGATTTGATTGATTTGATAACGAACAAAAAATGTCATATGAGGGGTCTCAGCCTTTCGTAAAGCCACATACTTCTGACAGATTTCAGTAAAATTGACAGTATTCTTAACTGAACAAAATTCCTATCGATCTTGTTTTTGTTAAAGTCTGTTCAGAGATATAAGAAAGTGACTAACTGATCCCTATTAGGAAAGACCCGGGCCAGCTGTAAAATTGAAATATGGCCGAACAGGTCCGCATTTTGCTTAAGAATTTAATCATGATTTGTAATAAAAATAAGTCAGACATTAAATAATATTTTATTTATGTTTAAATGTGAAATTACAAGTTATTTTATTATTAAAAATTATGTTTATGATTACAAAAATATACAAATTATTCGGTACTTATAATAATTATTCACTTAATATATCAATATCACTATCGCTATCATCATCAGTTCTAATTACTGTTTGTGCTATATTGTTTTTGTTGGATATAGGATTTTTCCACTTTTTCAACATGTGTAACAGAATTTGGCCAACTTTGTGAAGGGATGTTAAAAACTTCAGTTTCTATAAGCTCAAGTACACTGGAGTTAATAATAGGGCAAATATTGTTACGACGAATGGCAGATTTCAGTTGGTGCCAAACATGTTCGATGGGATTAAATATACAATGGTATGGTGGAAGCCTTACAACTGTATGACCTAGATGTATGGCATAATTATCACATAACTATTCCTTTTGTAGTTTTAAACTTTGTAAATCCTTAATTAATGGCCTTTTGGTGTAATCTTCCTGACAATGAATGTCATTATCATACATGTAGTTTTGGATTGTTGCTTTTGGGTCATTTAAGGAGGGAGTCTTGGTCAACTGGCTACTATGGTAGCTTGCATTGTCCATTAAAATTACGCTATTCGAAGGTATATTTGGAATTAGCTTGTTTTTGAACCAATCTTTAAATAAATCAGCAGTGTTGCCCTCATGTTAATTCAGAGAAGAATCTTTAATGTTTTCTGCAGACAGAGAAAGTCCATTTGTAATTCATCCGTCTTTAAATCCAACATGCAAAATCGTAATTCGTTTACCTCTTTTTGATGGCGCGCTTGTTTTACACTTGCCGCTTGAGTCAAGCCAACCCTTTTCCGGGGTATCATATGTGTCGAACCAGGTTTCATCTAAGTAAATAATCGGCCTTTGCTGATCTCTGTAAATCCTAATTTTTTGTAGATATTCGGATCGCCAGTCCCGAATTCTACTGGATTTCATTAAAGCTTGCCTTTTGTTAGTTTTTAAATCTAAAACCCATAACGTTGTTCTGCCACATTTAACGCCGGTTTCAATTATTAAATTATCTAATGTAGGCACGCTTTGTTCCTCGTATAACTTGTAAATTTTACGATTTATTATATCTTGATCACTTACATCTACCTTCGAGAAAATGCCAGTATCGGTTCTTTTTTCCTCGCTCAGATGGGATTATTCACAATTTTCCATACAGTTGATGTTGGAATTTTTGTTAATGTGGCCGTTTCTTCTAACGCTGGTTGCTTGCTGACCGCACGTTCAATGAAAGTTGAACAAACATTGTTTACAACGTCCTTAGTTTCCACAGAAAAGTGTTTTCTGCTTTTCGACGGGGTTATCTCCTGAGATTAAGTCTGTGCGTTTTAAGAAGTCCGCTAAGCCATAAAACCTCTTGAGCATTATGTCGGTGGCTCTCAAACAATAAATTATATTGAAGGTAATTTTGGATGTTGATGAATTAAATTTTCTAAATAAAATAATTTAAAGTAAATAAAAAATTAGTTTAGGTAAAGAAAAATAATAATTTTTTAGCTTTTGTAGTATTCAGACAAATTAGTTTTACGAATTCTTTTTTATAAAGTTTTGGTTCTAAAAAGAACCGATTTTGTAGTCTTGCGACAGAACGTACCTACTTGTAGATAGGTACTACTAAAAGTAGTCTTCCTCTGCATTTGAAATGTCACCCATGCTTTCAGACTCATCAGAATGAACATCATCGTCATCATCATCATCATTCGTAATAATTTAAATAAAATTTCAGCATCCATATTGCCGTGATAATCATCAGTTTTTTTTGTTGATGAAAATATCAAACTGGCATTTAAAACAAAACCTTCTTCATTACCAGCATGTAATATAATATACCTTTTTCCATTACTTGCACGGGTACTTGAATAACAATGCTTTGAGCCATCCTGCCAAGACGTTTTTGTTGAAGTTCCGTTTGCAAATACCCATGTTTCGTCAAGAAAAACAACTTGTCTTGACAATTCCGATTTTTTGTTGTTTAAATAATCCCTTAAAAATTGCCATCTTTTCGAAACAACATTGGACAGCTCGCAAAGCAGTTTTCTGTTGTTCGTTTTTTTATATTTGAAACCCATATGTTTTAAGATGATGGACAAACTGTTTGTTCCAATATCGCAAAGTTTTTTCTGCTTTATCTTTTCAAGAATAGCTTTGAGGGTAACATATTCCTTGGCTTTATACATATCATAAACAATATTCCTAATAGAGAGTTTTATCCCTTGGGATAAATCCAAAGTTTTTGAATGAAGTCGAACCCTTTTATATGGTCTGTCCAAATCCTCTTCACTCTTTTTTCGAAGTCTTCCTAAGGTCTTCTCTGAAATGCCGCAAGCATCAGACGTTCGTTTTTGCACTGCCAAAACAGACTCTAACGGGCCCGAGTTATCTTTTTCTAAAGTAAAATAACGTTCCACTTGTAATACCAAACGGCGTTCACCTGGAGATAAATGCCTTCTAGGCGATGTGCCACCTTGCTGAACATTTTCCATAACTTTGCTTAATAACTGATTTTAATTCACACACAATGAGAAACAAACTAAAAGTGAAAAGCACAACTACTTATTTAAAATAAAGTAGAACATACCATCCCGCACTTCAGCAAATTTTAATTATTTCTTGGAAAATAGTAATTATTATGAAGATTTAATTATAATAATCCCAAAATAATGTCATTATCGGAAAAGTATATACCTGACAAAATCTTTAACATATTTAACCATCCCGCACTTGAGCAAATTTTAATTGGTTCTTGCAAAATAGCGATTATTATATAGATTTAACTATAATAATAGCAAAATAATTAAATTATCTATTTAGATATTATTTATGCTCAACGCGTAATTCTAAGATAATTTTGTTTTGAAACCTCTGATTTCGCCCAGTAATAGAATACAGTACACCAGTGGGATGTTCGGTGTGATCAAGTATAGCGAAGGTGCGAAGATATTGTAACTTAACCGACTTACTGTTTTAAAAGCGATAACATCCCTTGGTGATTTAATCCGATATCGGACTTCTTAAAACGCACAGACTTTACATTGGCCTCGCAAATATTTTCCATGACTCACACACGATTAAACAAACGCTGTATTACACACGAAGTAAGAATAATTACTAAGCTTAAAACTAACTAGAGTGGCTATATTGACAGTTTTTAGAACATAATCTGTTTTATGGGATTAACCCTCTCATTTTGAATCAGGTAAAAATCGGTTTAAAATCACCAAACTATTACTTTAATAATGAAAAACACGAATAGAGGCGTTCACAGCACCATCTATTAAATGCCTTAAATATTGCGCTTCATATGTTTTCCTTGATTTTGTCGGCATTTAGTTGCTTGTTTCAAGTCACAAGGTTCCATTTCAAATGTGATCGCAAATTGATGAGACTGACAACTTGTTTATTTATACTGTAATCAAACTTTTGTCTTTCAATGTAGCCTAATAAAATATTTAACTGGCATACTTGCATTAAATTGTGACATTGTGTATTATTACCTAATTTTATTAATACTGTTACAGAAAGTACAAAAGATGGTCTATAGACCAAGAAACTAAAATGCCTTAATAATTAAATGAGTCACTTTAGTTTCTTGGTTTATAATATACAATACCATAACCAGAGAAAATTCCCAACTCAATATTATTTATAAGCTCTAAAATATAATTAATTAATATAAAATAAAAATAGTGCGTTCGTTGTGAAATTACCCAGGACGTTTAATTGTTATGGACCCCTCTTAATAAGACTAGTTATTGTTGCAAATATGGGTTGAAAATAGTGGTAAGTACATTGAGCTTTCTCTATAAGGGTCAAAAATCTATAAAGAAAATACGAATCAAAAAAATCCCGGATGTCCCGGTTACGATATTTTGACACATTTAATTTGATGTCAAGACTCCTTAAGATTCGTTTAACAGCGCGCTACCGGAAAACAATCTCAGGCATTTTAGATTCTACAGCGGGAATGTTCGGTGGACTTTTTCCCTGAAAATGAACTGTTGAATGTGGAGAGAATAGTTTCGCTAGTAAGTTTCCTTTTTCCTGTGCTTTGGTCGCAATGGTGCCAGCAGAACGTGTTAGAGGTGGAATGGTTGACTTGGTAAAATTCTGACTGACAGCCTTAGCTGCCCACCAAGATGATCTTGATCCATTAGAACATTCCAGAAGTTTATCCTTGATCCTCTGGTCGTGTGCTTCTTTGCTTCGGTTTATTATTTTCTTGCATTGATTTCGAGCGTTGACAAAGATGGCATGATTTTCAGCGGTAGGACTTTGACGCCATTGTCGATACAAATTTATTAAGAAAGGGATGAAGGCTTCCATGCCAGTAAGGATGACTTCCGATACAGATTGATCCTTAGCGGCAAAGGAAACGTTCCACCAAGGAGAGATTCGAAAATGATCCTTTAGGTTCAACCACTTAGCTGATGTATAATGTCAGATGGTCAGTGTCGAAATAAGGTTGTGGTCAGATGATCCTAACGGAGGCTTCACGGTGACAGTGTACCTCGTGGTTTGAAGTTAAGAAAAGTTCCAACAAACTAGCCAAATCACCATCTCGGTCTGGAATCCGAGTTCGTTCGCCTACGAGTTGAGTGAGGCCAGCCAGAGCTGATAGCCTTCGCTACCTTGCTCGTCCGTTGTATTTGAGTATTTCAGTTAACTTCTGAATTGGGATGGCAGCGGGCTTGCAAAAAGTCGATAGTATTAGCAAGTGAGTAGAACAAGTCTCAATAAGGGGTATCGCTTGGCAGTCGGTAAAGGCAACAGATAAATTTAGTAATTCTCTGCATTGATATTTTAAACCGCATTACATCAAAGTCTCTAGAGAGTAAAGTAGATATGGACGTGTTTCATATAGTCATTTGTGTCGGTTGTGCCTGATTCAACTTAGGAGATATTTGGTTGCGGCTTGATTGACTTCGTGTTTTGCTTTAAGCTTCTTCATTTCAGTTAATTTCAAAACGCTTATTAGGAAACGAAGGACACAAAATCATATAGGCGCAGGATTAGGTATGCATTAATTTCCCGTCAAACTAATTAAGATCATTCAGGGTGTTCCATTTAAAATAACAAAGTTGACCTATCTCTAAAAAATATTATTTGTATTTTTGATATTTTCCTGTATGATGGCGAATAATCAATTTACAAAAAAAAACCTCAGAGTCACGTGAACTCCTCAAAGAAGCTGCACACTCAATAGCTTTATTCGTGTTTAACTTATAAGCATTTACAATGTGTCAAAATACCGTGGGGCACCCGATATAAGGATTATTTAAAAATATAGAAAATATTCTTCTTTGAAAAATCAAAATTTAAAAACGCATTTCTGCCTAAAATTAACGACCCCCTAATAAGAAAAAATTAATTGTTTGCACTAATCCATAGTCCATTTAAATAACAATGAAACTAATCCATAAAGAAAAGCAACGCATTGTACTAGAAAACAGCATGGACATACTTGCTACAGCATTTTATTAACAAAGGTATTATTTTTCTAGTTACCTAAGTATATAATTTACTATTATTATTTAGACAGCATATATACATTTAAACACAGTCGACAAGGATTAATCAATAGTACCTAACGCTTCTTATTTCTAGTGATGGTATCCCTGATGATAGGGATAACTGTAAACACAAGCCAAATCCTGATCAAAGAGATACCGACAGAGATGGAAAAGGTGACGCTTGTGATACAGATATTGATGGAGATGATATATACAACGAAGTAGATAATTGTTTATACATATTTAACCCCGACCAAGCAGACAGTAACCGTAAGTTATAGCTAAAAATGATAAATAAAGTATTGATTTATTAAGCCAGTCCAACGAAACACACTGTCACTCTACAATAAATTTTAGGAGACGGAGTAGGAGATGCATGTTCCGATAACTACGATGGAGATCCATATGACGACCTCTACGATAACTGTCCCAATAATTCGCTTATCTACAGGACGGACTTTAGTAAATATCAAACTGTTGTACTGGATCCGGAAGGCGAATCTCAAATTGATCCCAATTGGGAAATTTACAATAATGGGGCAGAAATAGTTCAGACTATGAATAGTGATCCGGGTCTAGCTGTTGGCCACGACAAACTAGACGGAGTTGATTTTGAAGGAACATTCTTTGTCGATACTGACATCGATGATGATTATGTTGGCTTTATTTTTAGGTAATTATATTAGATACTTAACACAGTATATTATTAAAACATAATATCCATTAATATTTCTATGAGGTTTAAATACATATATTTGTTGTCAGTTATCAAGACAATAGAAATTTCTACACTGTCATGTGGAAGAAGAACCAGCAAACTTATTGGCAAGCAACGCCATTTAGGGCAGTGGCCGAACCAGGAATACAACTAAAGTTAGTCCAATCAGAAACAGGACCAGGTCAACTTCTTCGAAACTCACTTTGGCATACAGGTGATACTAAGAACCAAGTAAGACTTTTATGGAAGGATCCTAGAAACGTGGGCTGGAAAGAGAAAACTTCCTATCGTTGGTTCCTCATTCACAGACCAAGAATTGGTCTTATCAGACTCAAGATCTTCGAAGGAGAGCACATGGTAGCTGACTCTGGCAATATATTTGACAGCACGCTCAGAGGCGGACGACTTGGAGTATTATGTTTCTCACAAGAACAGATTATTTGGTCCGATTTGGCATACAGATGTAATGGTATGTATTGTTTGCTAATTATTTTGGTCACATTGATTTTCTCTATACCCAGGTGCACTGTACTTGGCTGGAAACAAAATCACATAAAGCTAGGAAACCTCCCAAAATCCCCCCCCCCCCCAATGTACATTTTTTGTTTATTTTTAAATAATCTTCGTTATGGTTAATTTTGCGAGGAAAACGTGAAGAGGGAAAAAAAGCCTCATAAAATTTAACGCAAGTTACTATGCTATATTAAATAATAGTATTTTGACACAGTAGCGTACTACAGAGGCTTAAAATGTCAAATTATACTTTTAAAAATATTACTAATAATAACTTCATGTTCTGGACATTATTAATTTATTTTCCAATTCCTAATATTAAAGTAACATTTCAAATATTTTCTAAGTATAGTTATTTAATACATTGGCGTACCATTATTGTTCAAAATGGGCTTTAAAGTGTATTAATTAAAATAAAAAAATGTATAGAATAAATAACAATATATATTGAACTTTCATAAAAAATGACTTAAAAATTACGAATATTAACCAGAGTTAGAGGAAAATACTAAACGTTATCTTCCAATAAAGCATCCTTGTACTCCTGAAAATAATTACTGGGTGCATTGCCTTGGCATTGGCCACATAGATTAGAGCAGTATAGGTTTGCCTTTCTGCAGCTGCACAACTTTCTGCAGTCGGCCTTGCAATTACAAAAAAATTGTTTAAGGATAAATTCTAAAGCTATTGGCTTATCGGTCTGTATAGGCTGTATAGCTTTTCCCTGTTCTTTCCAACCCCAAGTAGTTAAATTATCCATTCATTCCTGAATTTGATGTTAAATTCGTAAACTGTGATAACATGCTGCATCTGATGTTGAAGGCAGACATGCTAACACAATATTTTCAATTAAACTTTGTCGTGCCGTGTTATAGTAAATTTTAAAAAACAAATATTTTTTTGACTTATTTGCGCTGTAAATGGTCATTAAAAATTCTTCACCGGTCTTTATAACAGCATCTTCTTCTACATTTAGCTAGCATTTGTAGGGCTTTATTTTCTTCTAATAATCTGAACGAAAATAATTTTCCCTTTTTATAAAGGCCTGAGGTGGTGTCACATCCAGATATTACGGGTCAAAATAATATTGCAGATCTCATTGGACTAAGTTTTTCTTGAAGATGTTTATGTCGGTTAATTTGGGTGATTTTGATAAGTTACCTGGTCAAAGCATACCTATTATTTCATACTTTAATATTATTGGTCGATACTTGGTGGAAATCCATAATAATTTTGTTATATTAATTAAAGTAAAACACTTTTTACTTCAATTTCCACTTTATTTGACAATACGACATGTTTCACTGCAGTGCAGCTTCGTCAGGTAATGTACAATTAATCTTTAGGTTACGCTCTTTAAGTGCATGGCTAGTTAGGTATTGTAAAAGATGGGGGGTTTTCCGATAATTAGTATATTCTGCAATCTAATTTAAATATCAAATGAAATTGGTCTTAAATATGGAAAAGGTTGGTATTTTCCTAACTTAATTAATATTATAAAAGGGGGTGGGTTATTTACAAATTTAATATGTCTTGAAGTTTTATTGTCCTATTGTGAGAAGAATATTAAAATAAGTTTGTTTAGTAAAGGTGAGTTGTTTAGGTCCAGTTGATTATTTAATAACATATTTGTATTTTTAAGCTTTTTTATTTCTAATGATTCGAGGTGATTTAGTTTTGATCCTTTGTTTTCTAGATCTATTCTATTCTAGATTCTAGATAGTATTTTAAAGTCTTCATTAAATGAGTGTTTTGTTTCTATAAGATGATTCGCGTAGTTTGAATCACATTCAAAAACCTATGTCATTTTTCTCTAAAACCGTTAGAGGTAAGGATAGAGTATGCTACATGAATTATGTGCAGAATTTGACGTAGAATTTAAAATTCGACTGAAAAAAATAGGGTTCTATTTAAAATACAAAAAATTTTTGCTACATCTACTTTTTGACACACCCTGTATAATTTCTTCTTGAGGCAAAAAATTCGGAAGAAAAAATTATAATCGACGTGTCCGAGCGTTTTTTGAAAAAATTAATACCTGATTTTTGAATGAATTTGTTCCATATTTTAGCCCATCACTGTATTTGTAACCATAAATTAATAAAAATTGCCAGATAATTTTTTAGTTTTTTGTAGCAATTCATTTTCAAACAGGGCTAGTGGGTAAAATACCAATTCATACTGAAACCATTTCTTTAGATCTTCTTGGACCTTTTATGTACAGGGTGGCCAACTAAGCGAGGTAAGCGGCTGTATCTCAGGAACCGTTAATCGTACAGCTTTCGGAAAAAAATATTGCTAGGAAATACGGCCAAGAGAAATTGCTGGAAATAATTATCGAGTTCGCTAAATGGCCGCTAGGGGGCGTAACACTAAAGGCAAATTTTTCTTTATAATTTGCCTAGATAAAGTATACTAAAAATATGTGCAAATAAAGTTCTCGTCTTTTATCTATAATTTTTTTTTTCACACTTTTTTCTCTAACTCTTTAGATAAAGTGGTAGGGGTAAGGCAAACATTTATTTGAAAATTATTCAATATCTCGGGAATGCCTTATCGGAAAATACTATGCTTAGCGGCATTTGAAAGAGTTTTTTATGCCCTATCAGCTAGATTACAAGACATGTTTTTATTTCGTTCACAATAGTCGCCAGATGGCGCTTTCTAAATTTTTTTTAATTTTATGATTTTTTTCAACAAACCCAAATGCAATATAGATAGATATATTATGATATGATATATTACGATTTGAAGAGGACTAAAGTACAAAGCAAATGGTAAAAACCGGAAGTTTCTATCTTTTTTCTAACCGTAGATATTAATAAAAAAGTGATGATATAATCTGAAACAACAAATTTATATAAAATAAAATAAAACAAGTAAGTGGGCATTTAAATAACGTGCTTCCTCAAATGCTCAAAGTGCCTGCCATCATGTTCTACACATTCCTCCAGCCTTCGTCGGGTAGAGAAAGCAGCAGTTTCCACTTCCGCTGTTGGCAGGTGATGAACTGCATTTTGGATTCTATTCCCCATATCTTCCCGAGTAATAGGCCTAGTTTGAAAAACAAGATATTTTAAGCGGCCCCACAAATAAAAATCCAAACAGGTCAAGTCTCGTGACCTGGCTGGCCAGGGAAAAAGGCTTTCTATTCCTATCCATCGGCCTGCATATTCTTGATTTAAGTGTTCTCGCACATTTAATGAGAAATGTGCTGGACAACCGTCGAGCTGTAAAAACATATTTTGCCTAGTTTCAAGAGGAACCTCTTTTAATAAAACCGGTAAATCGTTCCTCAGAAACTCCAAAAAACGGTTACCAGTTAATGCCTGGTCAAAGAAATAGGGTCCAATAATTCTACCTCCAATGATCCCACACCACACATTAATACTCCAGCGTCCTTGATGTTGAACTTCTCGCATCCAGTGGGGGTTTTGAGCGGACCAAAAATGCATATTGTACAAATTTACCGTGCCCACGCTACTAAAAGTAGCTGGAGATAAATTGAGGGTTTTCATTAATCATGCCTAAAAGCCAATGGCAATGATCTATCCTTCGATTAAAATCCTCTTCATTTAAGGCTTGATGCAAAACTATATGGTGAGGGTGCAGTCTAAAAATATATAAAATAATTTATATGAGTAATAATATAAAAAAGTAAATTTTAGAGAATATTCTAGCAAGGAAAACGTTTTTTATTTTATTTTTTTTTAAGAATATATCAACTTACCTGTGCTCTTGTAAAATATTCTGAACGGTAGTGCGTGATATTCCCAAGTCGAAGGACAATATTCTAGTATTATACTAACATGGGGATTGAACTCTATATATGCTAGAACATTAATAACAATCTGTTCGGTTCTCCCATAACGATGTCTTCAAAACATAGGTTGGCGAAAGCTTCCAGTATCACGTAAGCGTTGTACCAACCGCGGAAAAACTCTTCTGCAATAATGACGTCGGTTTGGGTACCGCAACGCATACTGTCTTTCAGCGATTGCTGAATTTTGAAAGCATTCAAAGTAAACAGCGATCAAATCAGCAGCTTCTTCATTTGTAAAAGGCATTTTTAAAACCCAAATTGAACACAAAACACACTTTAATGAAATAATTTGACATTTACCTTTAATGTGATGTTTTAAGCCGTTTTTTTTTCCAAAGCCTATGTGATTTAGGGCATAATTTTATTGTCAGGGCGAGCAAAAAGCCTATATTATCTGGTTTATCACTTTTTCATTGATCTCTACGGTTAGAAAAAAGATAGAGACTTCCGGTCTTTACCGTTTGCTTTGGAGTTTAGTCCTCTTCAAATCGGCGTGATAATATATCTATCATTGCATTTGGGTTTGTTGAAAAAAATCATAAAATTAAAAAAAAATTAGAACGGGCCATCTGGCGACTATAGTGAATGAAATGAAAACATGTCTTGCAATGTGGCTGACAGGGCATAAAAAACTCTTTCAAATGCCGCTAAGCATAGTATTTTCCGATAAGGCATTCCCGAGATATTGAATATTTTTCAAATAAATGTTTGCCTTACCCCCACCACTTTATCTGAAGAGTTAGAGAAAAAAGTGTGAAAAAAAAAATTGTAGATAAAAGACGAGAACTTTATTTCCACATATTTTTAGTAGGTATCCTTTATCTAGGCAAATTATAAACAAATCCCCTTTTTTTTAATTTGCCTTTAGTGTTACGCCCCCTAGCGGCCATTTAGCGAACTCGATAATTATTTCCAGCAATTTCTCTTGGCCGTATTTACTAGCAATATTTTTTTCCGAAAGCTGTACGATTAACGGTTCCTGAGATACAGCCGCATACCTCGCTTAGTTGGCCACCCTGTACATATAATTCGGATATAAAGTTGACTAGGATTTACGGAAGATGAATGGTGGTATTGCTTTATTGTTTTATTACGAAATGAAAATTTTGAAAGCTGAAGGTTAGAACCATTTTAGTGAACTAGGATGATAAAATATAAGCCTAAATTAGTTTGAACATCTAGAAACTGTGGAAGTGTAAATGTTTATAGAAAAAATAACTTTAAAATGTTGTTTTTCTTTACTTTTTGAATATTATAAACCATTTGAAATCTCTGTGGTTCACCACTGCACATTTTTTTAAACAATATTTTTGTGTAGAATTTTATTAGCTATTAGCTTTTCACTTTTTCTCCCAAAAGTAACCATAACCGAGATAACCTTAAAAACCAAAAAAAAATACATTGGACGGGGGAAAACATAAGGGTTCCTAACCCCGAAGGGGTGAGGACTGTTAGTATGATGAGTAGGACAGCAAAAACTAAACATCCCCGAACAATAAACAGCCTTATATGATTTTGTTCCCAGCATACCATATTTTAATTGCACTGGCCTATTAGTAATTGTAGTACTAGATTATGTGGTTCTGTCTATTTTAGATAACCTTAGACAAGAAGTTTGGAACGAGCTACCTGAAAGACTAAAGAACCGGGTTCACGTAGATAATACGGTGTATTTAAATGTACAAGACCCCAACCCACATGTCTAACATTATAAGATAATTTTACTAGGTTGTAATAGTATAAAAATTGTGTTCTCTATATCAGGTTAAAAAACTAATGTGTACTTATGTTTACGTTGTTTTATTTTAATATTGTTAATAGTTTAGAAATTATTCGTATATTCTAATTAAATAAAAACATTTTAAGAAACTATTGCGTGACTCTGATGATATTTTTTAAAAACGAATGCCTATCAGACAAAAGTAAGTACATGTGTGTACATAATAAAAGTATGTGAACTGATATTAATTGGGAGACAAAGTCAAATCAAATTTAAACTATACTTCTACATATTATATAAACCTACCTACAAAAATTCAAATAAAAAACTTTTCAGTGATGGAATAGGTGATGATAGAGACAACTGTAAACACACACCAAATCCAGATCAAAGTGATATCGACAGAGATGGAAAAGGTGATGCTTGTGACCCCGATCTAGATGGAGACGACATACCAAATAAAATAGACAATTGTGTTTACCAGTTTAACCCAGATCAAGCAGATTCCGTAGGTAAGTCTAAGCTGTGACAATATTTTAAAAGCCGACTGGATTAATTACCATGAATTTCGATAAAACCAAGTACGTGCCATTCACATCTCTACCTACAAATCTATCAACTTTTATTGATATTCAAATACAAACCCCCTGTGACTGTGGAAATATAAGAATCGAAGAGGTGAGTACCTAACATTAAATATTTAGGAATAATTAAAGACTCACACCTTCAATGGGATGCACATATCACATATCTTATCAAAAAAAATTAGATCCCTCCTTTAAAAATTAAAGTATTTTAAGCAAATATTTCAAACAAAGCAACTGCTCAGTGCTCATGCTGTATCATGCGTTAGTTGAAACACATCTAAGTTATGAAATTGTTACGTGGGGAGGAGCCCTTAAAAATTATATAACTCCCTTAGAAAAAATACAGAAGAGGGTAATCAAAATTATGTATAATAAAAGTGTTCTATACAAAACGGACACCTTATTTAAAGAAACATTAGCTTACACCAAATATCAAAGGACGATTATACTATTGCTAAATTATTATCCTTCTCTGTATTGCTGCCTACGGATACGCTCAGCCTCGCCTTTTCTTCTGCATGAGCAAAATACAATATTTCTCTGAATGTGAATCAACTGAAAAATTTCTTATTTTCTCGTTTTGGTTATCTTCCTACAAACATCATCAGTATCTTCCTTTGTTACAACATGATATAACTTACAATGTATTTTATAGTTGTTTATGTTTATGCTTATTTCTATTTAATTGAAATACTGCGTATGCATGTATGGATTTATTAATAATTATCTTCTTATAATACGCCAAAATGTATGCCAAGAGAAAAATTTTCCTTTCCTTCTAAGCATTTTATTTATTTTTTCTTTGTTTAATTGTTACAGCTGTAAATAACATCCCCTTAGTAAATTTCCTCACATCCTTTTTTGATGCACAAGAAGGACAACATCGCTCAAGAAATTCTACTTACTCACTTGTTATTATGTTAAAACAACTTATAGGTATTACGCGACTAAAATCAGCGGGGTAGCTAATCCGTCTTCTGCATCTAAACCCAAGTAATCCTTTAATTTTGTGTTATTTTGCTGCAAAAGTGCACATATATTTTTATTACATATCGCATACCTACTACTTGCTTATAAATAGATTGTATTCCTTTACGTACGACCTAACGACTAGGATTATTTATTTATTTATCTATACTTAGAGATTATTTTTTCTTTTTTGTAAGTAACTCTTGAATGTAAAACATGTAAATAAATAAATATTTATTATTATTATTATTATTATTATTAATATTATTATCAATCGTTTTGGTTAATTTCACAGGAAACGGAATAGGAGACGTGTGCCGAAATGACACTGAAGGCGACGGTGTCCCTGATCTATACGATAATTGCCCCAATAACTCTCTTATCTACAGGACTGACTTCAGTAAATATCAAACCGTTGTCTTGGATCCGGAAGGCGACTCACAAATCGATCCGAATTGGGAAATTTACAATCATGGTGCAGAAATCGTCCAGACCATGAACAGCGATCCAGGACTGGCTGTCGGTCATCATAAATTAGACGGTGTTGATTTTGAAGGAACAATTTTTGTTGATACAGACATTGATGACGACTACATTGGATTTGTATTTAGGTAAGCTAAGCCAACCATAAAGAAGTTGTTTTATAATATTGTTATTGTTATTATAGTTATCAAGATAATAGAAATTTCTACACCGTGATGTGGAAAAAGAATCCACAAACGTACTGGCAACCAACTCCATTTAGAGCAGTAGCTGAGCCAGGAATACAATTAAAACTAGTCCGGTCAGAAACGGGTCCGGGTCAGCTCCTTAGAAATGCACTTTGGCATACAGGCGACACCAAGAACCAAGTAAAACTTTTATGGAAGGACCCGAGAAATATAGGCTGGAAAGAAAAGACTTCCTATCGTTGGTTCTTGATTCATAGACCCCAAATAGGTCTTATCAGACTTAAGATTTTTGAAGGGGAACGCATGGTAGCTGACTCTGGAAATATATTTGACAGCACTCTTAGAGGTGGACGACTTGGAGTACTATGTTTCTCACAGGAACAAATTATATGGTCTGATTTGGCGTACAGATGCAACGGTATGTCAGAGTAATCAATTACATTATTATTATTATTTATTATAATATATTATTATTATTACCACAATATTTAACATTTAAACTATATTTACCTTAATTTTTATTTATTTCAGATAACATTCGAGAAGAAATTTGGAATGAACTACCACCAAGACTTAAGAACAGAATCCACGTGGATAATACTGTATTTATAAAAGTACAAGATCCTAATCCATACGCCTAATTTAAATTAAATTACAGTTATTTTAGTAGGCAGAGAATCGTCATACATAAAATAAAATTAATTCATTCTATTTCATTTACAAAAAAAAATTGTAGGTACTTAAGCGTTTCTTATTCTATATTAATATCACTATTTTAAACCGTTGCCTAAATTCGAATATACGTCTATAATTAAGCCTCCTTTACAATCATAACTAAATAGTCGCTTAGTGCTTCCGTAAATACTAACATTCCAACAGTTGTATCAACTAATGACGACAATTGCTTTGTCGTTATTGGTACCAACTACTACTACTCCACCTAATCTGACATCCGATTCCAAGAGCTATTTAATAATCCAACCAAACATAAGGGATGGGTTGACCCATATGAGATTTCTTACAATTTTTTAGATAGTAATGATAATAATATGTAAAAATTAATCACATAGGTATAAATATGTTCAACTGTTGACTTCAATAAAACTTTTCTCCCAATAATTTCGTGAAAGTGATGTATGTATCTACTAATTTGTTCGCCAAATATTACCTATATTTTTATAAAATAAATACCTAGTTCTATTTTAGACGTACTTTTATTTTTCTAAATATGCTTTAGTCGCTTCTAAAGAATCATATATTTGATAACCCAAATTGCATGAACTTCTGTCGGTCTGTACATACTACCAACAAGTGCATGCATGTTCTTTAAGTGCTCCAATTTTTTGAAAAATCCTTAATAACTTAAAATTAATTAATTAATTAATAATTAATTTCGAGCATTGATCAAAAAATCCTACAATGCCATAATATATTGGGCGTTTTTGCTAATTTAGTTTAATCCAGAGTTTCTTTTAGTAAAGGCTTTATTATTAAAATAAAATATTAATTCCTTCAAACATTAGATGCAAGAATAATATAACTAAACTTTTATTCCTCGTGCAATTCCTTTCTTCACAGTTACCAAAATTATAATTTAACTGCCATATTAAAAATGTGGTTTCCCGAAAAAAAGTTTTATGATGCAGTGGTCACGTGCCTCTTCCTCCTCGTTTGCATTGCATTCAGTGAGTCGGAGAGATGTGGCGCGGATGCGCCTAATATGTGTTAGACAAGTTTGGTTCCTGGCAATGTAGGACGCATATACCTAGTGTATAATGTATTTGTTTTATATTCTGCATTGTATGTTCAAGTGATTTTTTAGAGGAATTGGGATAGATGTTTAGGTACGATATGATTATAGCTGTTTAGGTACGATGTGATTAGAGCAACATTAGGAGAATTCAGCGCTCTCAGAATAAAGTATATATATAAGAGTAACGAGAAATGACTCTTCTACTAGATATGTTAATGTCGAGGCTATCGTGCTCATCAATAACAAGGGTTTAAAAGAATACTTTATGAGGGTAAGACACTTTAAACAGCGAACAAAATATTTTGTTACTCGTTCTCAATTAAATATTTTTGCCAGTGTAGTCTAATATATAGTAGGTATCTAGTAGGTTCTTAAAATAACTACTCACCTATTTTGTTAAACCGACTTATCTACTAGCTTGTTCGACAAATACCCACACAGCACACTTCCTTTCAGAAATATTTCCAATATATTTGAAATGTCTCAGAAACATAACCTTTCATGTTAATATTTCTGAAATATTTTCGATTTATTAGACCCAAAATGATAGTTGACATACCCTGCCTTTGACACTTGACGGACCAGATGCAGAAAAACCAGCGTGTTCCACTTATTTTATGTTTTGTTGGTGTTTAACGTTTAATTAACAATAATTATTATTCGACATTGATATTTGTGAGTGAACTAACTGTGCTACTGCCGAATAATTATATTATGGATAATAACACTGAGGTAAAACTCTACATTAATAATAGGTATAATAATAATTTTAAGTTAGGTTCATTTTATGATTTTCCCCGCTTTAGTTTATTTATTAAACTTGAGTTGTTACTGTTGTGAATTAGAATATTGAACAGTAAAGGGACAGAAGAAGAATGAAAACTCATTAAATTATAAAAACAATAATAGAATAATAAAATATACAGTAATGCATCACCTACCTCCAGGACAGAATTAGAGGTACAGAAAATTGTTACACTGTGGCACTGCAAACTTCGTTTGTTCTGTGAATGGTAGGGACTTTAAATACCTACATAAGTTGATAAAAAATGTTGGCTAAACTTTCCTGTCTTTATAATGGGATATTATGTAGTTTTAATAGTGTTTATGTATCAAACATTGACATAGGCAGCGTCTTTGATATATTAGAGATTGGTATTTTTTATCAGGGACCTAAGTATATAATATAAAGGTCGATTTGTAAAACTTTTCGCCACCGCTCCTGCTCGTTGTCACCGTTCCCGCTCGTCGCCACCGTTCCTAGGGTATTTATGTACTTAAGGCCCCCCATTCATTGGCGAGCGCGGTCGTCCAACATTGTTAGGCTCGCCATATGTTCACCGGTGTGTGTATGGCGCCAACAAGAGCGCGACCGCGCTCGCTGGTTTTCAGTTCAGTTCATAGAAAAAAGAAACAAAGTTTTCTTTTTTTTATGGTTCAGTTTCAAAACTTGGTTGGGCGTGCTGTTGTGCTCGTCGCTTGCTCGCCAGTGTGTAGTAGGCGGACAAGAAATATTAAAGTAAAACGCATTATTTTTTAATTATTAAGGGTTAAAAATGGGAAAAAAGCAAAACGAACAAAAGTTTATGAAGGATTTTATTAGTGTATATAGAGAACATACTGCGTTATGGAAAATTAAGTTCCCTGAATATTCTAATAAGTTTGTGAAAGAAAAAAAATATGATGCACTTCTAGAAATTTATAAAAAGTATACAATTTTGAAAATGTTACGAAAGACACAGTAAAAAAAAAATTCTTCAATGCGGACTTCGTTCAGAAGAGAACACAAAAAATTTAAGACTCTTAAATCTGGTATTGGAGGAGGAGAAGTTAAGGAACCTAGTTTATGGTACTATAACCTACTTCTTTTTACTGCTGATGATGAAGAGCCTAGAGACACAATCAGCAATGAAGGTAGTGATGAGAACGGAGAAGCAGATGTATATACCTAATTACTTAAAATAAATATATGTTTTGTCTTCATAACGGCATAACTTATTAGTGATAAACTGAATGACTCTAGACCCCAGTGCTACGGCACACTGCATATAGGTACTAAAATACGTTGTTGGGTTGGGATACAATGTTCGTGCGTGTGTGGCGAGAGGGGCGAACAGCCCCAAAAAAAATGACAACAATGTTGGCCAACCGCGCTCGCCAATGAATGGGGGCCTTTAGCACGAGCTGGTACCGCACCGCTGTAAATTCGCAAGAGCAGTAACGTATTTTAAGGTTAGAATATTAATTTTCTTTGAAAAGTGGATAATGTGACCAATATTTAATATTATTAAACTAGGAGACATGGAAAAAAATTGTTTTTTATCAAATGTGTCAAATTTCTTTCTTCCCATTTGCTAGAGCAGGAACGACGGACAATACAAGATCAGCGAGTTAAAAGTTGATCATGTTGGAACTGCGAACGGGAGCGGTGGCGGCTTTTCTAAATGCATACATTATTCCCATTTAGGTTAAGTTGCGACGGGAACCGCGGCGACGAGCGGGAGCGGTGACAAAAAGTTTTATAAATTGACCTTTATACTCACATAATATATATTATGATATATAGGTGCTTAAAACTATTAGTTTTTAAATTTCTACTTTCAGGGCTCCACATAAAGAGGAATTTCAGAGATAAATAAGCATCCTATTTTGTATATTCATATTTTTTACTTAATAATAGAAATATTACATAAAATGACATATGGGATATTTTTGGGTTTCTGAAACATTTTACCAATATATCATAAATACTTTTGAATATTTAAAATCTTTCGGAGAAGCTAATACGAAATATTTCTGAAACATGATTGTGCTGTGTGGGAATACTTTAGATATTGTTTTAAGTTTTAGTAAAAACACGTTGTTTTTAATAAATAGATTTAGTTTACTACTACTAGTGGCGTCCGCGCTAACATAGATTTGAATATTTTAAACGAGAAATACTCCACTGTTTATTTCCCAATAATATATTTTCATAATTACGTCTTATCACGGAGCAAAAATCGATCCTAACCTTTTTTTGATCGTATAACGAACGGTAGTCGATTAAGAAGATTAATTGTATTTATTTACAAATCGCTATGCGCCTACAGGGTTTGATAAAATTGCATTTACCTCCTAAAAAAGCCGAACCTACTTTGCTTTAGATATTGACATAGCTACGTAAAAATCTTACTGTGCGGCTCACGCTTGTAACAATGAGGTACACAAAACTTTAACCTGTATGTCCACAAGTCAACTGGTTCAAACTTGTTCAAAAATTGGAAAATAAAATCCTTTTTGTAACTTTACTGCATTATTTCTTTATTAAAAGACTAATAATACTCCTCCTCTCTTCACCCTAGCATGGGCTAAAACATTACTAACAAGACATAATAGTTAAAATACTTTTGAAAACAATTAACAACTTTTTAACGTGATGGCTTTCTTCCCTCACGGAGCGACGACTTATCTCTTTAGATTTCTACCTGACACTGATTTGTTTACACTTCAGAATATCATAATAACCATATCCAAACACTTTGACCAATCAAATATTAACACGTCGAACCCAAGAGGCAACGTCTCTACGTCAGTAAACTATCGATCGGCCAATCAACCGCTTATTCTTGTTACTACGCACGTAGGTTTTTGTCGTAGTTACAATTGCGTTGCATTTACAACTGCGTCGCGGGACGCTATCAAATTAAACTAAAGGCAAATGTGTAATGTGCCGATGCCGACTCTTTTTTGTGCTTGCTTCGCCAACTGCGGCTTGTTCTCCGAATTACAACGTGGAAGCTAATATTATTTGATAGTTTTAGAGAACATTATTTAGATTTAAAATAGCAGACAGTCTTTTTTTACATTATAGGATTTAATTTGAACGTATATTTTATAGATTTGTACACTTTGATATGCGGTGTTGCCATTTATTTGCATTTGACATTAATGTACTTTTCAATTTATTAGCAGTTAGTTGTTGAAGAAAAACATAGTACTTTAGCACGAATGCGACGTTATTGCCGCTTGGCTTAGTATTACATTACATTATATTTTATCCCATAAGATTGACTTCAACATTTTTACTTTATTTTCCTACTGGGGCACGACAGAAATATGAAGTGTTTCCCAAACACTTACCGAAATCCCTATTATTTTATTTTTATAAAAACACAACGCCTTGTGGTTGGTTAGGTCCCACTGGTGAAAATGGAAAAAGGGGTGGTCTTTCAAATAAGGGGTAGTTTAATTTTGCCTACATCGAGTACGCAATTTTCTATTTTTTTGTGCTTTTGCATAGAGTATGTATTATAAAATGTAATAACTAATTACTACTACTCTAAAGTATAGGTACCCATTAAAAAACGTTTATGTTCCATATAAATTTATTTTCGAATGTATTATCAAAAACTTAAATAAAAACAAAGCAGGTATTTAGCTTTAAACCACGAATTAGTTAATTTGAAAAAAATACTTCGTAATAAATAGGCTAATCATAATCTCGTGCTTGGCACAAAACTGAGAATAATATTAGAACACTCGCGGTAAAAGTCTAAATTAAAATTAATTTTTCTCTAAAAATACGTAACATTAAAAATAAACTTAAGCTTGGTCCCAAAAAGATAATAATGTTAATAAATTAAAAGAAGAATAGCTAATCTAGTGTCCGATGTATTAATGAACTTTATTTTAAATTATAATCAGGTTGATGTTCTTGCTAAATTTTAGTAAAGAAAAAATGTGTATTTGTATATTTATATTGGCAACATACACATGTGAACATCCGTTCGACATTTAACATCCATACATTGATTGACTATCTGAATAGGGAAAAATACACAAAGGCTGTTTTATAGGAAAAAAAATTGACTCTAATTTCAGAGTAAAATGGGATGTAAGTATTAATAAAACTTATGGGGAGTTTTAAGTAGCAGACTCTGTATAAATTATTTACAGACATACTGCTACCTCAAAATTTACATTATGATATTTTTTTTTGTAATATTTTTCCCAATCGTACTAAATGTAGAGTATTATTTTTGTACTAAATATATTGTATAGTTTAATACAAATGTTGTATAGGCTACAAAAATACATAGTAGATACCTTGTAAAATATCGTTTATGACAGTACGCTGAATAAATCTATATAACATTATAAATATTTCAAAACGATTATAGTACTACCTCATGAAAGAAATATAAAAATCAAAACACAATTTATAAACAAGAAATAAAAAAAGGTAGTTTAATTACAATTTATTTTATCAACGATCCACAGTTTAAGTTGGACAATGAACTCATTACATCTGTTAGTAGTAGTATAATCATATAAACTGCTCGTCTAAAAGATCAGGACGTCGTTTTATCTGCAAATTTTTAAAATAATGTCGTTTGAATGAATTTGAAAATATATTTTTTTAATCTTTTAAGATTGCCTGTTCTTTAAGCAGCGATGTTTTAATCGTTCACGTAAAGAAAGTAGGTAATGTACAAAAATTGCAAGATTTCGTTAATAATTCTTTTTAATATCAACTGATAACGGTATTTTAAAGTCCTAATTATTAATATTATTGTCTCGAGCCAGTTTGGGCAGTTTGTTGATTATCGTCCTACGACAGAAATTACAGGTTTCCTAAAAAATTACAAATTAAACCTCAAATACTTTTAACAGTATTTCTTTGAGATGAGGGGATACTGGGTGTCTCAAATATCAAAAAATAAATTAAGAATAAGCGCGCTTTTAACGACATTTGAGGCTCTAAGGAATATATAGTGAAAGCTCCCTTAACGGGCAGCTCTATTAAGCGATTATCTCCCTAAAACGGGCAAATTTCTTGAAACCGATTTTAGTTTTATACTTTAACGCATAAAGCGGGCGCTCCTATAAACGTCCGCGGGCAACTTTTTCTTTACACAAGACTAGAAAATATCTCCCATAAGCGACCACGAAGCTCCAATAGCCAGGCGGATTAGATGTTAACGTACATTTCAGTTCGGCACTAGGCGATTCCCCTTAAATTTTAGGATATTTACCGGTTTATTTTTATGAAAACTGAAGGCTTGAACATCGACAAAGCATGTTTTGAGTGGTTTATAAGTGCTAAAAATCGAAGGATACCTATATTAGGAGGGCTTATTAAAGAAAAGGCAAAAGAAATTGCAGAAAAGTTCGGCTACAAAAGTTTTAATGCATCTGATGGATGGCTTCAAAAGTGGCGTAAAAGACACAACGTCAGTTTTAAATGCATATCCGGCAAAGCAGCTGATGTAAATCAAGAAACAGTTGATGCATTTACGGAGAAACTTCCTTCTTTGTTGCTCGGGTACCAATGCGAAGATATTTACAATGCCGAGGTAAGCGGCTTTTTTTCCGTGCGCTTCCCGATAAGATACTCGCCTTAAAATCTGAGAAGGTTTCAGGAGGAAAATTGACAAAAGAAAGACTAACGGTGTTGTTTCGTTCAAGCATGACTGGGCATAAAGAAAAGCTATTGGTGATTGGAAAATCGGCGCGTCCCAGACCATTGAAAAACATAAATATTAGAGATTTACCTGTCATGTGGAAGTTAAACAAAAAAGCCCGGATGAGTCGCGAAATAATGGCTGAATGGTTGGACGAGTTGGATCGAAAAATGAGTATTGAAAATAGGAAAATTCTGTTATTTTTAGACAACGCCGCATCACATCCTCGAGAATTACACCTAAGAAATGTAAAAATTATTTTCTTGCCTCCTTGTACAACGTGTGTTTGCCAGCCACTAGATCAAGGGATCTAGTGGCTGGTCTATAAGACGTAACGCCTAGGATTATTTATTTATTTATCTATTCTTACAGATTATTTTTTTTTGTATGTAACTCTTGAATGTAAAAAATGTAAATAAATAAATATTTATTATATTATTATTATTATTATTATTATTCAGAATTTCAAGTTTTATTACCGTAATCAGGTTTTAAAACATACTTTATCAAACATGGATTGTGCTAAATCATCATCTGAACTAAAAAACAAAACAAAAAAATTAATGTTTTGGAGGCATTGTACTTTATAAAAACAGCATGGCAAAAGGTCGATCCAGCAACAATTCAAAATTGTTTCAGAAAAGCTGGGTTTAGAAAAGCGGATACGAAGCTTCTGCATTTTGACCTCCAAAAAGACTTACCATTGTCTGTCCTTGCGACAATAATAAGGGCTGTTGAAAATTTAAATGTTGTCAATGACCAAAATCCTGACGAATTTATAAACATTAATCAAAACATACCAACAGAAGATGATTATTTCGGAAAACAGGTTACTGCATTTAGTCAACATGATGGAAGCAACGAGACGGATGACGAAATAGAGGACGTTCAAGAAGAGGAAAATAAAATAGATAAGGCTTTAAATTACATTAAAGAGCTAAAAAAGTTTTCTAAAGACGCTATGTGGCTTTTGAACAAATCAAGAATCTGTAATGTCATTTCCAGAAGTGCCCTATGAAAGAACAGCAAAGGAAGCTTTAAACAGTGAAGCATTTTAGGATTTTTTCCAAATGCTCCTAAATAACTTTCAATATTTATGTTTGATGTTTTTTACAATGTTTTACAATTACATGTACATATTTGAATAATAAATTTTATTTTTATAATACCATAAGCGGGCAAAAAAGCGGGAACCGTGACTGTCCGCTTATGGGAGCTTTTACTATATCTTAAAATTCTAAAAAAGTAAAATAATAATAATGGCGATCTTTGGTAGAATACAGGGTAAATCCAAAAACATACAAAATACACATTATTGTGCTTTTAACATTAAATTATGATTCGCGTCTAAATATAATGATTAAAATAAACTTTAAGGAGTGGTCAAATCATTAATAAAAATATGTCAGCTTTTTTTTTCATTGTTTCCATAGATATTTTGTAATAGGTACTTTATATTGACTAAGCCAAAAATACAGGAATAATACCTAGATGATTTGCTCGAGATTATGTTGATATGCCATTTAAAAATATCGTATTCTTTAATATCAATATATGTCGTAAATATTACTGTGTTGCATATACATTCTTGTACCAAAAAGATTTTGAAAAAATTGTAAAGTTACAAGAAGTAAACTAAGCGCAACACACAAAAATAATGATCCTTGAAGATGACTCGTGTTATCGAAGACGAAAGCATAATTAAGACCAAAGCCGTAAAAGCTTCCGGTAATTAAGAATTGGATAGCAATAGAAGTTATATTTTAAGACTTGGTTTATAGCTTACCAAAGGTGACAAAGAAGAAAAACAAATTTAAGATATATTTATTAGAACCTGAAATGTCATTAAAAACGAGCTCATTTTTAATTTATTTATTATTATATACACTTAGTATAATAATTGTAAACCTCAATTAGGACTTTAAAATACCTTAATCGGTTATTACTCTTAAAAAAACTATTAACGCCACGTTTCTTATGTCAAAGATATAAAAACAGCGGCTGCTTAAAGAAAAAACAATCAACCCGAAAAATTAATTCAAATTGAATAAACCATCTCTGAACGCGATCTTTTTGACGAGTAGTTTATCACACAATATCAAAAATCTATCCTTAAGTAGTCACATATTAAAAATTCATGTGTCAAAATAGAAATTTAAAATGTGGATATTGTCGTTTAGTGGAAATCACAAGTGGTATTATGTTCTATTGAAGCAATCGTAGATAAAATACATATTTTAGTGTAATATGGAAAATGCAAATAACTAATAAATGCAAGAGATAACATTGGCAAAACAAAAATGATATTTACAGTGACACATCTACTACCATACAATATTTTATTGTGTTTTACATATAGATAATATTCAACAAGTAATAACGCTAGATATTGTTTAACATTGTTCTGTTTATTAACGATAATATATTTTCTAAATATCTTAACAAAAGTGCAAACTAAATATTGCATTTTTTAATAGTATGTTTGGATACTTAAATTTTGATAAATGTAACTTGGTAACAAAATTACGGTGACATTAAAATAGAATATAAAAAACATTTTACAAAAATGAATATTTGTAAAGTTCTATTGGCGACTAAAATCAAAGCAATCAATTAAAAATGTTCATGGTGATTCTATTTCAAAACTGACTAACTTAGTTATCGAATTTGCCGTAGAGTTTCAGTCGCCAAGTGCTATAAAATAGTTTTCTTTATTGTTTGGTTAGATTTGTAAAACTTGATCATAACCTTTTTCAAAAAAAAAGGGAAATTCTATGGCACTTTTTGAGTGAGGGAAAATTAACATTATTGGTAAAAGGCAACATTTCATAATAATTTATCTTTATATCTCATATTTGTATCCTCAATTTGAAGCAATAAATTTAATTTGAAGTATCTAATTACAATCCATAAAATCATATCATTGTTTTTAAAAAACTTTATTGTTTTAGGCGTTTAAAAAATGATTCAGCGTAAATCAACATTGACACAAAATCATTTTCATAAATAAATAATAAATCTTTACATGTGCTGATGATCAGCTTTCGTCATTTCGAGCAACTCGTGGGGTTCGGCGTTTACTCTATCCTGTGTAGCGGCCCCCGCTCCACTCAGCTCACCAACACTCAAAATATCAACCAGGCGAGCCCCCAAGCAATCGCACATTACGTTAATGGTTGTGCGGAATCGGTCCCTGAAAGCACAAAAATGATACTAACAAACCAAGCGGAATTAACTAACCTAATCTTAACCTGAACTAACTTAAACTAAAGGTAGATAACTGAATAATAACAATTAAGTATGTGTATTTCGTCGACTATATAGGAACCTGTACCCGAGCCTGTACCTATATATTTTTAATTAAAGAACTTTTAAGCATTTTTAGACAGCACTTAGTGCATTAATATCTACAGCCTACGTTTTGACACTATGTCTATGCCATGTTGACAACTGTCATAATATTATGTGCGCGGAATATTATCTTTATGAGTCTATAACCTAAATTAAATATTAATCATAAAACTCCTACCTACATCTACTGCCTGTCCCCACGTTAATATATGATAAGATGAAGCTGAGTACACCGTGCCATAGTAAAAAAAACTATTTTTTAAATTAAGAATTGTATAAAAACTTTTATTAAGCTTTGTATAAGCACACCTCATTTATTTGAATTGACCAATTAAAGTTATTATTAAGATGTAATCCAAAGAGCTTACCTTTAAAATCAAAATTTATGGCATTACCATCATATACTATTTTACTCAGGCCCGATATTCTGTGCTTAGAGTAAAATTCAATAATTACCGTATTTTTGATATTAATAATTAAGCGTTTCTGTTGCACCAGCAACTAAACTCTGAAACAACATCCTATAACCTCTCCTACGCAAAACATCTGGGTCATGGTCACCCACAATGACACTGATGTCATCAGCATACATAACAATACTGTCAGTAGTTACATATTCAGGCAAGTCATTATTATACAACAAAAATAACAGGGGACCCAGAATACTTCCCTGAGGTGTCGTGTCCCCAACGCCAGAACGAAACTTCTGTATTGTAAGAAGGATACAATCCACTTACTTAATGGTTCCCTAATGCCTAGGTTATACATCTTGTTAGCAACAAAACTCGGATCTACAGTATCAAACGCCCTAGACAGATCAACGAACACTCCGGCCGTGTATCGACCACTATCCATATGGTTGAAAATTGTTTGTATAAACTAACCTACTGGCAGGTAGAAATATTTCTCTCTAAATCTGTGCTGCGCGCTAGACAACAAGTATATTTATTAAAAAACAAAACTAATTGATCACATACTTTAGCATATTTTGGAAAAAGAGTTAAGCAGTGACACAGGTCGATAGTTCTCAATTTTTTTATTATCTAGTTTTTTAAAAATCGGTAAAACCAAAGAAACTTTTAAACTCGAGATAAAAACAACGGTATATATTGATTTATTAATTATTATGGAAAGCACAAACAAATTACAAAACATCATCAATGCCTATAGATTCTTTATTGTTTATACTCTGTACACTTGTTTTACATCTTTCCTGGTAGCAGGAGAGAAACACATAGAATTGTTGTGAATCTGGGAAGTGGTGCATTGAACTAATCTACCGTTCGAAAAATGAGAGTTAAATAAACACAGAACACTCCAAAGTTACAAAACACAAATAAGTCGCAGAAAATTAACTTGCAATGAAGTAGGTGCCTACATTATAATAGTATTAAATATATACAAGTACCTATACAAAGTGGCAAAAAAGTCGCGAATAATGCCTGTAACTTTTGAATTACCTCGAATGCGAAAAAGTGACTTTTATAAAAGTTGTTCAGTAAATTATTCCCCACACTTCTACCTGCATGAATTTTTTCCGTCATTTCTGGTTTTATTGCTATAGAGACCAACTTACTATTTTTAAATAGAACACCCTGAATACGATTGCATATTTGGATTCTACTGGAAAAACTCTGAATTTATTGTATTTCAAATTTTTATTTATTTAAAATCGTAACAAATTTTATAATAACAAAATAAATAGCCTAGAACATTAAACAACTTAACATCGGAATAATAAACAAGTGAAACCTTTTCAGTAGATCAGGTGTTCAAAATGACCACCATTTTCGGCTAAGCAGAGCGCCAGTCGATCCCTGAACCCGTCTACAACGTTTAAAAGGAAGTCCTATGGAATGGCACGAATTTCAGCACTAATTCTGACTTTTAAATATTCTAAGTCATTTGGACGGTTAACGTAGACTTTGTTCTTTAAGTGTCCCAACAAAAAGAAGTCGAGCGGGATTAAGTCCGGGAATCGCGCTGGCCAGTCAATAGCACCTCTTCTGCCTTCCAACGTCCTGGAAATTGTTCGCTTATGTATTGTCTAACATTTGCCGCATAATGCGCAGGTGCTCCATCTTGCTGGAACCATACCTGTTCGTGTATGCCATTATTTACACCTGGTAAAACCATTCTGCAAGAAGGAATTTAAGATTCCTGAGGAGGTCCAGATATTTTTCGCCATTCAAATTACCATCTATGAAAAAAGGTCCCACAGTATGTCTACCAACTATTCCCGCCCAAACATTAACTTTTTCGGGCCTCTGAGTATGACCTTCCTGGAACCAGTGAGTATTCTCAGCAGACCAATAACGATAATTGCGTCTATTAACAATGCCATTTAAATGGAAAGTGGCTTTATCCGAGAAAATGATATTTATTGCGAAGTTATTATCGTTTTTGCATCTTTCCATCATCAGCCCACAAAATTCAGCTCTTCTATCAAAATCGTCCTCGTTTAACTCGTGCACCAACTTTATCTTGTAGGGATGCAACTTCTCCTGCTTTAACAAACTTTTCACTGACTGATGAGACACATTAAAATCCATTGCCATTGGCCTAGATTCCTAGATGATTGTGTTGAATTTTCATGTATTGAGAGCGTGGTATCCAAAGCTTTGTCTCCCCCGGTTGCTGTTTTAAGCGACCTGATCTAGCGACTTCCCTAACACTGCCTGTTTCTCGAAATTTCTTTACCAGTCGACACATCGTTGACTGATTTATTGGAGGCCTAACCGCTCATTATTAAAATTTGAACTCATTGTTTCTCATTCAGATGAACCATAGTGTAAACGAATTAGAAATTAGAAAACAGAAAACTAAACAGGAACTCAAAATTGACACCTTTTAGATCGCTGTCATAAAAACACCTTGACTTCACTGTTGGGTATTAGGTAGGAATAATTATAGTTAGGAAGTTTTTCATTTTTGAGCTGTCATTATCTCGAAAACGCTTGCAGATAGGTAAAAATTTGAAATAGAAAAAATTCAGAGTTTCCCAGTAGAATCCAAATTAGCAATCATATGCAGGGTGTTCCATTTAAAGAAGTAAGTTAGTCTCTATGGCAACCAAACCAGATATGACAGAAAAAAATCATGCAGGCAGAAATGTGGGGAATAATTTACTGAACAACTTTCATAAAGGTTAATTTTTCGTATACGAGCTAATTCAAAAGTTACAGGCATTATGCGCGACCTTTTTGCCACTCTGTATATATTTTTTTCCTTTTACCTACTATCAATCGGTTCTGTATTTATTTAATTTGTGTGCTTTTCCTTTTGTCTGTTTCACTGTTAAAATAATTTTTAAACCTAAATTGTAAAGTATAACTTTTTCTTTAAGATGAAACATGTCCGTTACATTCCTGAAGATTACATAGACTAACTGTCAAAACGCCGGCTGTTAATAATATTACCATAATGTAATAAATGCTGTTAAAAAAACTGAAATTTGCTCGGTCATTCGCAATTAAAATGTTTAGCTAAAATAAACTATATCTGGGTTAATGACAGATGAGGTGGGTACTTATTTAAAAAATATTTTGCAAAATAAACCCTTTTTACACTTACAAAAGCCAATCGACGGCTACGATATTAATGACAGCATCAGCGGGTAGGCCGACTGTATCCAGCACCATTACCATGGTAACAAGGCCGGCTTGTGGGATACCGGCTGCTCCTATACTCGCAGCGGTGGCCGTCAAGCTGTAATTTAATAGTATATTATTAACCAAGGTCTAGACAGCCACCATCATTGACCGAGCGGCAAGTTTAAATCACGAGGAGCGGAGCGACGAGAGATTTAAGACGCGAGGGCTATAAGCTGTCTAAACCGTGGTCAATATAATATTTTTTCCACTACTACAAACTTTTATAAGAGATTTATCTTTATAGTATTAATAATTATAAAAAATTATAGGTAGGTGTAAGTATATTTTTTAATCAAGTTACCTGCGCTTTGGAATTGGCAAAAATTTTGTTGTTTTGTCAGGTGGCTTAATTTGTTAATGTCAATTTTTGTTCATTTATGTCATCAGATTTCACGAGTTTTCCGTTTTTTTAAAAAATGAGCGAAGAAAACGTTAGTGATATTATTATGTGTACACCTCCAGAATTAAGGATGGAAGCAGAAAAAATGTTGATTGTATCGATATTTTACAATATCAAGCATCTCTAATAACCTAATATGTATTAATAATTATCTGGTTGCCTAACCACAAGAAATCACCTTTCAGGTTATTCATGTTTATAAATTCATGTTGTAGAATCAAGAAATCAAGTTACCTGCGTTCAAATAGATTCTTGAAAATCGGTCAATAATGGATTTCAATGCCTTATTATTGACCATGGTCAATAATAACTTATAAGGTAGAGAAAAACGATTTCTATCGTTAATAATGGGTCAATAATGGCGATGTTATAGGTTAGTAGTGAAAAATAGTATATTATATACCTAGGGTGAGAAGTGAGCCATTATTGGCCGAGCACTTTTATAACCTAAGGCGCGTAGCGCCGAGTGATATAATGTGCGAGGTTAATAATGGCCTTCTTAGCCGAGGTATATATAGAATCTTTTCTACTACTAACAGCCGAACTAACACCAAAAGATCTCATTTTTATTTTAAAATTAGTAATTTCCCCTATTATTCAAACATATCGAAATGTCAAGTAGCCTGGGGCTCAGTTGTAAAGGCAATGAATAAAACAATTGAAACTGATGGGTTTCAATAAACGTCATTATTCTAAAATAATTATGGCCACCTTTTGAAAGTTTTAAGTAAAAGTTTAACAATAAAATAATAAAATATGGCTAAAAATCTTAGCGACCAAAGCGACAGTGATTTAGAAATGGAAAATTGTACCCCGCATGAGCTCCGAGAGGCAGCGGCTAGTGCAAGCGATGATTTGTTGCCTGAAAAATCAAAGCGGCTTTATGTGAAGGCACAAATGGTGTGAAGAAAAAAAAGTTGTTAAAATTACTGAAAATGTCATGCCTATTTTAAGAAAAAATCGGAACACAATAAGGTATCAACGTTGTGGGCAAGCTACTGAATGTTGAAAATGTTGAAATCAACTCTTTGACTGAAAAAAAATATCGATAGTTCAAAGTATTTTAAAGTAGTAGCATTTTTGAGAAAGAATAATATCGCCTATAAACCTAAGAAATCACGTGTATTCTCGAAAGAAGAAATTGATGCATTTTTAAATGAAGCCCCCTGATGATGAACTTTTATTAAAAAAGGTAGGGATTTTATTATACTCATTTTTGTCCTGCTTTAATAAGCTCTAAATTCTAGGCTATTGTGATAATTGGCGTAGCCGGTGCTTGCAGAACAGACGAACTTTGCAATATGGTTCTTGATGATGTGAACATCTGAGATGGGATTATTGTGATAAGTATTCCTAACTCAAAAAATGGATCATCCAGGAGATTTGTCATTATCGAACCGCAATGGATTAACGTCGTAAAAAAATTCTTGGCTAACCGGCCGACTGACATTAGAAAACTATTTAGTTTATACCGCAAAGGTAAACATCATAGACAAAATATTGGGCCCAATACTATTAGTAAAGTACAATATCTGATGGCTTTATTTCTGAAATTAAAACATCCTGAGTGTTACACTGGTCATTTCCTCGGCGCAGCTCGGCAACACTTCTAGCAGAAAATGGAAAAGACCTACTAAGCCTGGATGGAAGTCGGCGACAGTAGCTGAAGGATATATTGAGGAATCGATAGCGGACAAGAAGACAATAGCCAAACTAGTACAAAAACTCATCTTATCCAATGAAAACTTAAGTATACCCTCCACGTCTTTCGCTCGTCAAGATAGTCTGGCAGAAAACTTACACACTGATGACTTGATGATTGACTGTTAATGAACGTTCACAAATTATCGAAAATATTCATATAACTGAAGTAAATTTACCTAAAATAAATAATGGTAATTCTATTAATAGTGGAAATGCAGCAGTGCACATGAGTTGTAATAACTGTACAATCAACTATTATTTTAATGATTCTTATAGTTTTTGATAATTTTCATTATCTTAGGACATTTTCTAGAGTGTATTTTTCATGTTCACTTCGTTAAATCAATAAAGTTTCAGTCAATTTCTTTAAGAAAATAAAAAATCTTCATTATTAACCTAGGTAAATAATCAATCATCATTATTTACCTAGGTTATGGTTTTCTCATGTTAGTAGTAGAAACACCTTTTTATTGACCGACTTTTTGTTACGTGTGAGAACTATTTCTAAATTTTTTATGTTTGCCTTTCTGAAATCCCAACATTTTTTTAGATGTTTCGAATATTAATGGGTTTTTAAAAATGTTGTGCTGTGACAATTTTTCTGCCATAAGGTAGCGATTTACCTTAAGCTTCTTTTTACTTGCATTCGCGTTTTTGTTCCAGAAGAGTGAAACTATTTCTTAATCCTGAAGAAACCTTCCAAAATTTTGTAAGATTATTCAAATTAAAAATATTTGTTTAAATTTTAGTTTTGGACTAAAAAAGCTTTATATTAATTAAAAAAAAAACCTTCTTTATTTAAATAAAAATACTTATTAAGGTTTAAGATAAACTTAAAACTTTTTAAAAAATGCAACTCACCAAACAGCTACAGTTTTTCCAAATCCTAAATTGATGTTGTTAAGTTGCGCTATAAAAATAGCAGCTACTGCTTCGTACAACGCTGTACCGTCCATATTGATTGTAGCTCCAACTGGAATAACAAATCTGGTTACCCGAGGATCTAAGCCCATCCGATCCAACGTCTGAATAGTAATTGGCATTGTGGCTGAACTGCAATAGAAAAAATATTAGGTACATAATATTGGTAATACAATTATTGTATTTAAGAACGATTCACTTACCTGGAGGCAGTACCAAATGCTGTGACTAAAACTTGACTGAGCTGTCCGATAACTTTAAAGGGCAACCTTCTAAGCGTTACGAAGTAGATAACGGACAAAGTAATAAAGCCATGAATAAAGAGTCCAAGAAGAACAGTCATGAAATATAGTCCTAGTCTTCCTACTAAGTCCGCAAAACTTGCTATTTCTAAAACTTTGGCTACTACAAGAAAAAATACACCCAATGGTGAAAGCCTACAATATAAAAAAAAATTAAATTTAACAAATAATGTTCCATTAATTGAAAACTAAGGACAATATGAAAATAAGGGTGAAGCGAGAGTCTCAATATTTTTTTTTTCCTTTTAAATTTCTAATAGTTATTAAAATTTGCTTGGTTGTGTTCCCTTTAAAAAAAGATTTTGCAATTTAACTTAAAAAAAAGTCTTAAGTATCTGCCAAATTTTAGGGAAAAAATGCCATTTCCTTTTAGCCGTAATAAAATTTATTTGAATAATTTTTTTCTAGCACTATTTTAGAAACAACATATTCTTGACTAAAAAAGTTTTATAGAATGGCTTTATTCTAACAGTCTAGTACAAAATGGAATCATTCTTTATCACCTAGTCAAAGCCAACTAGATTTTCAATTCAGCCATCTAAATTGCATGGGGAAACCAAATTATTTTAATAATCATGATAGCCTTGGATTACTTATTTTACGCTGTCAGGTAAGTCAGGTTATAAATTCGATTTTGACAGCACTTGATTATTGAAGGTAGGTTAGTTTTATTACAAAATATTGATTTTATAACATAATAAATTATTTTTCCTTCAATAGTGTTAGAGAAAGTATAGTCTATAACTCGTATGGAATGGCATTTTCGCCCTCGCGAAACCGTAGACCTCGCCTACTGCTCGGCCTACAAAAGTTTCGCTCGTGCGAAATTTATCCATTCCATACTTGTTATAGAATATACTATTTTTCTACGGGTGTTTTATAATAAAAAACTTAATTTATTTTACCAAACATTTTATTACCTGTGTTTCATTTACACCTTTCATGTCAAAAAAATTGACAATTGTCAAAAAAAAATTCGAAAGAATTTTTTTGTCAAAAACTGCGGCAAATATTAAGTAAAAAATGAGTGATTTAGAAGACTCAGACATTGAAAATGCCGCAAATGAGGCAATGGTGCACCTTGTTTCCCGATAATCAAGGAGTTTGTATAAGGGCACATACGAAAATTTCAAAAACTGGTGTGAAGAAAAAAAGGTAAAAAACTTATCAGAAAAAGTCGTTTTGGCATATTTTTCACGATTATCCGATGCCTATAAGCCATTAACTTTGTGGAGTACTTACTCGATGCTTCGAGCGATGGTTTATTTAAATAAAAATGTTGATATAAAGACATTAACAAACCTAATCGCATTTTTGAAAAGGAAATCTAGGGGTATAAGCCCAAAAAGTCGAAAGTTTTTCCCAAGGAACAAATAGAAAGATCAAAGAAGCAGAGGATAAGAACTATTTATTGGACAAAGTCATTCTTATTGTGGGAATCTCTGAACCATGTCGCAGAGAAGAACTCACATGTTTAAAGATGAATAATATCAAAATTTCGGAGTCTTTAATTAAAATAACCATTCCAAACACTAAAACAAATGTTGCAAGAAGCTTTGTAATTAGCAAAGGCTCTATTAACGGCATCAACTTCTTAAATATTGTCCGAAAGTACGCCCAATTACGTCCAGCACACATAACCCATAAAAGATTTTTTATCACGTACAGAAACTCCAAATGTTCCAGACTTCCAGTGGGCATTAATACCATTGGAGCAACACCAAAAAATAATTGCTGAGTTCTTGGGGCTTTCAAAGGCAAATGAATATACAGGCCACTGCTTTCGAAGATCTTTAGCAACTTTTTTAGCGGACTCTGGAGCGGATATATTGATGCTAAAGCGACATGGCGGTTGGCGGTCAAATGCTGTGGCTGAGGGGTATACAGACGATTCTTTAGAAAACAAAAGAAAAATTTCCGAAAAAATTCTTGGTGAAAAATTGGACGCTAACAACAAACATGTCAAATTTAATAAATCAGAATATTCTACCAGCTCTACTAGTGGCATGGGTTTAATTATTGATATTGCTGTTGCAGATTAATTTTGTATTTCTAGTTCAAATTTCTCATCTATTTTACAAAGAGAAATATCTGAACGTACTGTTTTAGGTTACCTAAGCATTAATTTTAATATTATTAGTAACTGTGCTTCTAATATTTCTAATAAATAGGTAAAACTATAGTCTGTGTTTAGTTTTTAATTGTAAATAATTACTTTTACGTGGTGCCTAAAAGGAGGTTATTTAAAAATCAAAACGAGAATCAAAAAGGGGTTATTATAAAACGTCAGTAGAAAAAATACTTTAATTTGTTTTTGTTTACTGCTAATTCTCTATACCGGGTGTTGCATCGTCGAGCGGGACATAGGAAATCCCATGTAATTTTAAATGGGGTCAATTATTGGCTTCCCTAATTATTTTAGAGAAAAATTCTATTTAGGTTTATTAAAGAGCACTAAAACCCACATTCAAAAGAATAACTTTAGATATTTTTGATGAGCCCGTTTACGGGTTATCGCCGATTTCTTTTTAACTATTTCTCCTTTTTATGGCCCCGTATTTGCGGACACCAGTCAAGGTAAAAGATGACTGTCAAATAAAGCTATCATTTTGAAATGTGTGCTTTATTTTTATTAAAACTCGTACATCCAAAATATTAAAGGTTTATTTATGAGTACAAATTAGTCTGAATAAAACTAAAATAAAGTATCCAATTACAAGGTTAATTATGACATTTTACATGTTTCAATATTTTACTAATTAATAGGTAGGTACTATTAAATTGTTAGAAATTTAGGATTTAAGAAGATGTTCAAATATTCCTCAAAATGACAACTTTATTTGACAGTCATCTTTTACCTTGACTGGTGCCCGCAAATACGGGGCCATAAAAAGGAGAAATAGTTAAAAAGAAATCGGCGATAACCCGTAAACGGGCTCATCAAAAATATCTAAAGTTATTCTTTTGAATGTGGGTTTTAGTGCTCTTTAATAAACCTAAATAGAATTTTTCTCCAAAATAATTAGGGAAGCCAATAATTGACCCCATTTAAAATTACATGGGATTTCCTATGTCCCGCTCGACGATGCAACACCCGGTATAAGGTATGCATACACTAGAAAACACCATACAGTTTTTTAATAAAGGTTTTATATTTTACTCGTAAGTTTTTTATAGGTACCTACGTATTACCAGATTACACCCAATGATGCTGTTATTTTTGTCAATTTGGAAATCGATCAGGTCAATTAAAATTTAAATTTTATTATGGTCATTGGTTTCAATCGTTTAAAGTCATTAAAATTTTTCGAGATGTCTGGTCTCATCTTGTCTCGAACGATTTTATCTCGCCTCGTCTCGTCTCGAAATTCGGGACAAAATGCTCTCGAGACGAGACAAAACGGCTTCGAGACAAGACGAGACGTCTCGTGTCTCGCGGCAACCCTATTAGGGTATAAACACATATCTAAACATAGCAGATTACAGTCTCAAAGAAATATTAATGTCTAGGGTGTCTGCCAGAAAATCAGTATTTTCCAGGTCTTAACCATACGAAGCAGTTCCTCGCTTACTTTGTTTAAATTAATTAATTGAAAAAAATAACAAGTTTTTGTCTATGTACGTGGAGTGACTACTTATCGAGCTCCTCCACATCCCACCCCTACCTCCCAACCTATGCTAGGACCTATGACTTTTTCACGACCCTAAAAAATAATTATTTCGTCTTGAAATTTGTATTCCATTTTGATGGTTTCAATAGTGTGTGGTAAGGTAATTTAGGGGTCTCAAAGACTTTGACCTGAATCACGATTCAAGATCTGTGTCTTCAATATTACGAAAAGCCGATGGTTCTGCAATCCTTATGCTTTGCCAATAAATTATCTCCCTATACTCATTTGCATCAAAGTTAATAGTTGGTATTTTGAAAGTTCCAACACTTAATTTAGTTGTGGTGCTATCTTTCTTGCTTTTACCAGTCTTCGCAATCCCGGTTCCCTAATTTCTTCTCTCATCATAATCAAAAGAATATTTTCTGCGTGCGCAAAATAAGATTTTGTGCATTATGCATCTGAGCATAAATGCTTTTTTTTTATTATAGTGAACCAAACTGTTGCGTAAACCTTTATAACGTTACAATAACTAAATTCGGTAAATCTATTGATTTGTATTTAGAAACCAATAGGAATAGAAGTAGTAGTATACTTACCTTCTTTAGATTTTAGAGGTATAAGTAAACACTGATCAGGGATACATGTTAGAAATTTGTCATGCAGTCAACGACTTATGCCCAACTGACTTAGCCAATAGATCTCCAGGAAGGCTAAATCAAGCTCACTGGTTACCAAATTCAGTTATTCTAACGTTAATATTTAGGGGAAAGGTTTCATTTCTGTCATAAAACGACAATTGGTCCAGTAAAACTATTTGGGCCTTTAGTTTGTTTATCTGAATTCTGAAACAAGTGTACCTAATAATCTATGATACTTTCCGCACATTTTATTGCATTGTTTGAATCGGGAACGACCTGTCCTATGTATTTGGAAAGAGGACTAAAACAAATATTCTTCGACAATAGTTCTTTTATGAATCCTACCGTCAATTTTTTCCATTTTAAAAGTCCAGTCCTTCTTCCCATCACAATAAACTGATTTCAAAGCCGCCGATTTTCCTTCTTTTTGTAGCAAAACGCGACCTTTATCAAGCGGTAAATTAATCGGTAGGTACTAATAATAATCAAAATAATTCCTTTTTTACGACAGGCACGGACTAAGTGCTGGTCTCGATTGAAAGCAATTAAACAAGATAATAATACGTTAAAGTTAGTTAGAATGCGTTTTATAGAAATTTAAAAACATAGCAATTTTCAACCTCTCTTCTTAGATCAGTGGGTCTGGCGGACCCACTAAAAGTAAAGCGATTGAGACAAAAATTGGTATGAGTAATATATGACTCTAAAACTTTTTGTAACTATTACATCAAAAGAATAAAAAATTTTGCTCCACCCTAATGAAGATCAAGTCATGATGGTTTATTAATATGAATTAATCAATAAACATAGTTTAAAAGTCAAGCCCAAAAATCATTTTGCATATAATACAAAATCCCTAATTTATTAATAAAAGTAGATTATAGTATTAATTCAAATAAAATAAAGAACAATTATTAGAAGCATTACTTACCAAATAACCCAACTAGTAATAATCATCATAGCTTCACTTAAGGCATGGAAAAAACGTAACAGAATTTTTCCTTGTTCTCCCAGTTGGCCCATAGCAATTCCAAATATTATAGAAAATGTGACGAGACCTAGTACGTTTGTCGTATTCTCGTATCTTTCTTCAAACTTCCACTTCTCAGCTGGCAATATCTCTTCTAATTCTAGTCCTCCAACTAAAAAGTGTAATTATGATAATGTAAGATAAAAAAACAAACATCTTTAAAATATGCCGTGGAGTCAATCAGTCTCATAATATCATGAATTATTACTATTTAAAGGTAATCTAGGTAAAAGGCAAAGATAAATGAAAAACACAACTGTCAAGTTCTGAAGTTTTTATTTTTAGGAAAATTTTTTGGAATAACAATAATCGAATTGATTTCGTCTATGTGTGCAAAAGCAACCAATGATAACAGCCAATGAATAGCTATTACTTATGTCATCATACGTTACCATGGAACAAACATTTTTGAAACTTCTGTAATTTTTAGAATTTTAAATATCATCATTAAATTTTCTCACCGAATATTTCTCGAGCATTAGTAAATAAGTCAAAATTTTATAACAACTTCCTCAAGCACGTTACTTATTGACAACAGTTACAGTACCGTGCTTTCGAAATCTGTAATAAAACTATTTTAAAGTTATCAATGCTGTTGGGATATTATGGATTAAAATTACAATTGTCATTGTCATGAAAAAGATACAGGGCTTTCATTTCAAAACGAACCACCCTAAATATCTCTTGATTTTGAGCGAAATAAGATTTTACAAACAACAGGTAAATTTTAATTTCGAGGGGAAAATTTAATTACGCCTTTAATAGCATTTTATTATTTCTTCCACACCTCCAGCCAACCTCACTTTGAAGTGTCAAATGACATCGAGTGATACATTGTGCAAAGAAAAATGAAATCGGGTAACCAAATCGGGTACCAAGTTAGATAAAAAAAAGTAATAGTAATGCAACTAATTTATTAAGTTTGAACAAATTATTTCACAATCATAAAAAAGTTTCGAAATGTCATTTCTATGGCTGTGGTTGAGGTTCCCAATGTCTGTGCGCCATTGAATGCATCTGCAATAACTTTATTTTAAAATATTTGAGCTTCCTAAGATTGGTCTTTTTGCAATGCACCATGTCTGTAGTCTGTGGGTTAGTAGGTAGTCTAATTATAGTCTTATGTAAATAAATAGATGGTATTCATTCTTTAGGCGTTGACACAGAAAATTTTTTCTGTGGCGCTGTCCTTCCAAGTTACCTTCTTATCATAGCAGAGATCTAGACATTTAATATTACCACTTCAATTAACCCTAACGTTTTCAACAAGCTTGGGTTATATAGTCGTTTAAACGAATTTTCAGTCTAACCAATCTTCGAATATTTTTCGACCCTTCTATCATTTCTAAGTAATTCTCGATAATAAAATATTCTTAGATTTATCGTGATTAACATCAATACCACGTTTAATTTAAGACAGTTTGTGCTTGATAGTTATATTTTTTATTCACTTTTACCGATACCTAGGTAACCCTCTTAAGAGTAATGATTCAAGGCATGCGTGACTTATTCCACGACATACTTTGAGGACTTTTTTTTTAACTTATGATATAAACACAAAAATTCGAGACACCATATTTCTGAATGTATTAATCTATTTTTACTCTTTACATTTTGTCAATAGTAGCATTACTATTATTTCAAAGCACAATACACCAAAACCATCACTGGTTTAGATAGTTAAATCGTGTTTATTTTTGATAATAAATTATATGGTTTAAATAAAGAGTAATAATTATATAGTGATACTTTAATGAGGAGATGCTGGTTAATTGGGTTAACCAGTGCTATAAGGAAATGGGTTTCTATTATTAATTCTGTCCAAAATTTTAAATGAGTTATAAATAGAAATGGCCCGTCTTGACATCTGGCAACCCTAAACATATCCCATATTGCTAACAAGAAAATGTATGATGACGTATGACATAAGGGAAGGACGTAAGGGAAAATATTATATGAATATTCTCAAACTTGCGTGTGGATTGTCGAATCTAGACAAAAACCAGAAAAATTTAAAAGAATTTCTGTAAACCACCCAACAGATACGCCTTCAGGGCTAAAATAAATTATTACAACATCTGGGCGTCGAAACGTTGGTTAATACAGACATTATTTTAATTTTTTTTTATTGTTGCCTTGATTCGACATTTGACACTAACTGATTGTCAAAATATAAAAAAAAAACAACCCTTGTTTCTGTACTTCTACCAAAAATGATTCGTTTTGAACATAATTTATAAAATATGGTCTGTCGAAGCTCTTGTGCTTAACTGTATTAAAATATGTATATCGTCAGTGAAACCAGACAATGGTTTAACTTTAAAAATGAAAATTTGTACTGTACGATAAAGGCACACCAATGATATTTTTGGACAGCCTAAACCTTAAAAAAACGTACTCTTGATCGACATCGATAAAATGAACTGTTTACGAGAAAAAAATATTTTGACTTTTATTGAATAATTTTGTGGCAGTTCAACATGAGCTCCTTCTACTCTTATGCATTCCCAAGCTCTTAGAATTGAGGATTGTGGGACCCTACACAATGCCTTAACATTAGTCCTTATTTCGCTACAATGAAAATTAATGATTTTCAATAAGTTTTCTCGATTGTCTATGACATCGGCATATAGTAAAGTTTTTAAATAGCTTCACAAAAAAAATGTAAAGGATTTAGGTCAGGTGATCGAGAAGGCCAAATCATTAGTCCTCCTCTTCCTATCCATCGATTTTTGAAGTTCGTATTTAGGTATTCTAGAATTACTACATTAAAATGTGGCGAGGCCCCATTATGCATGAACCACATATTACATCGTATTGGCAGAGGTAAAGGGTTTTCCAATGAGAACGATATGATTTCAAAATGAAATAAAATTAAAATTATTTCAGATACAATAAAACTTTTTATATTATCTTAAAGTATAGTTGATAACATTTATGTTTTGAATAACACATCGTTTAAATGTCTTCCGCGACTTCGTGTACACGAGCGAATTCGACGAACCCAATTTTCAATGACTTTATGCAATAAATCGGGCGTGATCTGACAAATGCAGGGTTCAATGTTCAACCTTAATGCATCAAGTGTTTGTGGTCTGTTTGCATAAACCTTAGATTTTAAATAGCCCCAAAAGAAGTAATCTAAAGGAGTTAAATCACAGCTTCTTGGAGGCCACTGAACAGTAGCATTCCTTGAAATTATCCTTTCGTCAAACTTTTCTTGCAGTATATCGATAGTTTCATGAGCGGTGTGACATGTGGCACCGTCTTGCTGGAACCACATATCCTCCAAATCAAGTGCATCTATATTTGGCTACAAAAAAATTCTTAACATCTGTCGATATCGTTCACCATTCACTGTAACTGCATCTCCTGCCTCATTTTGGAAAAAAAATGGTCCGATGATGCCACCATACCATAAACCACACCATACAGTTACCTTTAGCGGATATAAAGGCTTCTCATGAATCTGTTGTGGATTGTTTTCACACCAAAAACGGCAATTTTGCTTGTTAACGTAGCAAATTCTCTGCGCCGACGATGGTCCAGTGGCTTAAGTTCTTGGGTCAGAACAATCTTATACGGGTGTAAATTCAAGTCTTCTTTCAAAATACGCCAAGTTGTCGTTTTTTTAATCCTTAACTCTTGAGCACGACGACGAATTGATAAATTTGGATACACTGCAACACTAGCTCTTACAGCAGCAATATTCTCAACAGTTCTTGCGTTTCGATATCTTCTTGGTGTTTTTGCATCGTGAAGAGTGAAATTATTTTCAAATTTCTCAACGATGCGACGAATGGCAAGCAAAGAAGGACGATTATTTACACCAAAGTTTTCGCGAAGTGCGCGATAAGTGTTCACAAAGATCGTCTATTTTCATAAAATTTTTGGATAATTACCAAACGTTCTTGAAGCGCGTATTTAGCCATAATAAATTGTTATAGTTTACTGACAATAACTGACAACTGGTGACAGGTATAACTTTATTACCATGATTACCATAACGTTTCAAAATCATATCGTTCTTATTGGAAAACCCTTTAGATCTTCTAAAAGTTCTGGCAAATTGTTTTGAGGAAATTCCAAATAAAGTTCTCTAGTTAACCTTCTTGGTAACACAAATAGTAAACAACAGGAAACTTTAAGATTATTCTCAATTAACATATTCCTAGTCAATAGTCACCAACAAATCCTAATAGATGGCACAAAAAATTAATTTTAAGCTTTTGAGTGGAGTTAAATCGTTTTTTGGTTTCACCGGCGATACTGTCATATTAACTGTTTAACTTAATTATATGGTAATTTTTTTGGCGCTTTCTAATACTTACAGTGCGTCGCGTTGTATTTAATTGTTAGAAGTGCGTTGAGCAATGTGTCGTTTATTTGTCGTTTATGGTCTGGCGTTAGAGAATCATAGATTGCCGATTTTATGTCTGAATCTAATGACGATTTTACTACAATGCTTCTCAAGAGATCTTCGTTACCTTTTTTGTATAACTGATATACGCTTGGTTCGTTTAAGTATGTTTGTGACTGCAAGAAATATATAATATTAAAATGTTTGTGCTTAGGGCAAAATTGTATTTTCACAATTTCTTAACATATAATATGCATTTCTTTATGCTATAAAATAATAGTCTTTAATAAAACGACCAAAATAGGAATTGGTAATTTACTCAATTATATTCTTGGGGGGAGGATCGCCTATTGAACCACCCCCTAAATTGAACATTTGTTCCGTGTCACATATTTGCATATTTTAGCACCTTCTTTGAATAACGCCGTAAAGGAAATATCGCTTTATCTCTTCTATGTTCTAGGCATTACTATGCTGGGTTAAAGAAATTATCACTTGTAGGATTTTTTAAGTTAAAAGTTTCTAATATTGAACTCAAGAAATAGTTAAGCAAACAAAAAAACTCGGAAAAACTATTGGATGAGTTTCAGATAAAGATAAGTCGCTACTATGTTTGTATTATAATAGCGCATATATCAATTATGTAGATAAAGATAGGCGCGATGTCTATTGCACTATAAGTGACCTTATCACGTATGCTCATTTAAAAGGAGAAAATGAACTAATATGTGAATAAGACCGTTTTAACAAAAAAAAAACGACGATCAATTCAGAGGACCAACGCAATATGTTTGGTTTCATAAGTTAGTTCAATGTAAACTGGTATTTATTTATAATGTATACGTAAATTATTACAGTATAAAATAATTTCATTTTAGAAAAATAACATTGATAATTTAAAAGTATCTCAATTTTTGTGATTGAATATAGACGACTCTCCCCTATCCTTTCTAAATTCTCTTTCTGTCTTTCTTACTGTTCACCCAATTACCACTGTAGGCTTTTTAGAATAAAAATCGTTGAGCATTATCTCCTTATTACTTCAGGTTTCCATGACAACGCTCTAATCCCTTTCGAGCGGTTTCAACTTCTACGGTTCAATATAGCCCTCATCGTTCATAGATACTTTTTTTTAAAAGCAATAAATCGTAAAATAGTGTTAAAATGTAAATTTTCTATAATATAAAATTGCTACATGGACAGATAAATCGATTTTATACCGGGTGTAATTGAAATCATTGTACAGAACACCACAACGTTTTATTAAAAGATATTATACTGTAATTTGGGTTACTGCTATGTTTCGGCGGGATCCTAATTATTTCCCTAAAAAGGTCAATTTCAATTTCGCAAAGCAGCCACTATTTTTTATAGCACAATCGAGTTCTTCCCAAAACTACCTTGTTCTAAAATCGATCAAAAAAATCAACTTTTTTTACACAATTGCAGGTCCCAAAACACCTTATTCTATTGTGTTAGTTCATCGCTAAGCAAAAATTAAAAAACGGCACAAGAAAGTTACATTGCCGGCATCCCGTACAGAATTTCCTGTTTTTATAAATTTAATTTATTATATATTCTATTTTCATTTTCGGTTTCAGAAAAAATAGTATGTGCACCCAATAGGAAAATCATATTATCGACCTCGGAGGCTTACTGAACTCGACTGCGCCTTGCAACAACAACACCGAGAATATGAGGACTAAGGTGGTCGGCAGTCCATGCTGATCGCATACTTTATTAGGAGTCGCTGTTTTAGCTTTAAAAAATGGGTATTTTTAAAACTTTTAAATGGATTTTTATTGAAAGAGGGTTCTAGTCGTCAACAAAGAATATGGGTTAAAGAATGGATTCCCAGAAGGCCTACTTCTGGTGCTTATGCGATGTTGTAATACGAATTAAGAAATGGAGATCCAAGTTATTTAAAAAGCTTGCTGCGTGTTTTTTTTATGATAACGCACAGCACTGTAAGATTACTCCTTTAGGGCGCTCTGTGAACGGTGCGTGTGCCCAGGGACCGATTCCGTTGGTCTTGAATCTTTGGAGATTATACTCGTTGGGGAACACGGCCTCGTCGTGTACTTCTACCATACACTGCTCTGGGTGGAATCAAGCGGGCAACCTCAGTTGAGCACTTGTCCTTAAAATATTTGTAAAATAGACTTAAGTCGCCAACCTGCCTTCGATGTTTAAGGCTTTCCAGGTTGTTTGTCAGATCGTCGTCACCGGTCAAGCAAATAGCTCTTCTTTAAATGGAATCCAGTAATGTCAGGGTATGTTTAGGAGCAGGGCGCAAATATGCAAACAGTACTCCAGTGATGGTCGAATTTGGGCTTTATAGAGCATTGAAAGTTATTGGGGTGTATAGAGGTTCTTAGCTCGGAAAAGTATCCCAAGCTTCTGCGAGGCTGCCCTAACAATGGCCGCAACGTGACTATGCCAAGACACATGACTATCCAAATTGACACCCAATAAATGAATTGAGAAGCCAAGGGAATCGAGTGCCCCGCCATGACTATATCCGATTCTTCAACAGCAACTTTTTTAAAAAAAGCTGCCGCCTGGGTTTTTTAGCGTTAAATTCTACTTGGTTACTGTCACCCCAAGACAGAATTTCTTCCAGGTCTTTGTTAAGGAGCTGCCTATAGAGATGTGCCATTGGCTGTCGATGTTCGAGCATCCAAAGTAAAAGATGAAACAAGTGTGCTGTCATCAGCGAAGCTATACATACAGAGGGTTTTTAGTTTTTTTCCAAAAGATTGTTAATATACCGGGTGTCCCACTAAGAATGGCTGTCGGCCGTATCTCAGAAAGTGTTAATCGGATGGCTTGCGGAAAAAAAATATATTAGGTAAAGTGGTCATGAGAAAATGCTGGAAATTATTTTCAAGTTTCTCAGACTGGCGCTAGAGGGCGCAACAGTAACGGTAAATATGAATCACGAAGTTTCCTTATAAGTCGCCTAGTTAAGGTATCCCGAAAATAACATTTTTGCATATTTCGAAGATTTATTAATAAAATTTACCTATAGAACGTGTTCGTCACTTTTCAAATAAAGTGGTGGGGGAAGGTTGAACATTATTTGTAATAAATGCTGATAACTCCTATCTGGCTTAACATAATTTAGTAAACTTAGTTTTGTTAAAAAGGGCTTTTCTGACTCTATAATATCATCTTATGAACTACGGCAATATATGTTTTACACTAGGCGCTAGGGGGCGCTGTCTTACAACTTCACAAACATTGCGCGTTTTTTCCATAATTGTAAATATAATAGTATATTCAATTTTACCTGATTACAAGGATCATTAAACGTCTAAGAAGTCAGCGAAAACCGCAAGTTAATATCTATTTTCAATCCGGAAATATCAACAACAATAATCATAATTACGGAACATTATGATTTTATTTTCAAGTTGCCACTGTAAAGGTTTTTCTAAGAGTCAAATAGGCCTTGAAAAAACAAAATATGAATTGAAACTGTGCACGCGTGTCACCTTTCATTATTAGGTCAAAATGATTGCCGGAAACCAATTTTAACTTCCAATTTATGGAATGGAATTTATCTGCTATGACCATAAACGCTTTTGGTTTTCTTTGCCCTATCTCTATAAATTTCTGACTTTATTTGCCCTTGTTTATAAGTTAAGTATTTTCCTTTCACCAAACACGTTTTCCCTCTATACTTGCTCTTTTCACTTGCAGATAACTTTCAACAAATCCGAAATAAATATTTACTTCCTAGAGCGCTCTCCCAACTTGTTTACAGCTGAAAGTGATTCCCGCTGCAATTACTTGCCGCAAACTGTATAACTTGTGATGAGAGCACTCTCGGACCCTATTTACATGATTCAAATTATTTGAAAGTATTCTCAGACATATACTTGTGATATTTTTCCTTGCCCTTTTAAATTAAGCTTAAGTTTAATGAAGTCGGATACAATATACAGTACTTTTAAAGATAAGGTATTCGCCAGCTCCCACCACCTTTATTAAGCAGAATACGAAAAAAAAATATTACCAGACTGAGGCACAATTGGGTAAGCTTTCCATTCTCATAATATATTAAGACCTTTTAATTGTGCAATTTTTAAAACAATTTGAATATTTAATTTTGTCTCAACAGTTACGCCCCCTAGCGGCAAATATAAAAATAATTTCCAGCGTTTGTTCTTTATCTGTTCATTTTTATGTTCCTAAAAGTTTGACCAATATTTTTGATATATACTATAGCCGCTCGCTACCCTTAGTGGATCAACCTGTATAATATTCGGCATTTTAGATATCAATCAATCGTGAAGGTGCAGAAAAAACTTACCTGACCGACACAGGCTTGAACCAAATTGGGTGGAAAAACATTTCTAAAAAAATAAACAACAATTTTTATACAGTGACAACGTAAAGGTTGGAACAAATTCATTTAAAATTCATGCGTTTTTTTTTCGAAAACACGCTCGGAACCGTCAATTTTTTATTTCTAGTGTGCGTTTTTTGAAGCTTATTTTATCAATACAGGTTGCCCCAAAAACAAGTTATGATGGTTTACTTTATGTTTTTAATTGGATACCCCATTTAATTTTTTTTTTTTTTGATTGGTCATAAAATTCTAAACATATTTCATGAATGTCATATACTTAACATTACTTAAACGAAACGAAAATTGATGATTTGAATCGAAAGAAACTAAAAGTCACTTTCTCAAATGTTGGAAATGACCTCCAACAGTCTGGCAGTACCCGAGACGATCTTCAAATTATTGAAGAACGGTATTAACGACGTGTAAGGTTGTATCAATCTTATTTTGCCTCTTATTCTGTCCTTTAAATATTTAATATTGTTTGGTCGGTTAACATACATCTTAGACTTAAGATTACCCCACAAAAAAATCTAAAGGATTTAAATCTGGAAAACTGACCGGCCATTAAATTGGACCTCGTCAGCCAATCCATCGTTCGGGAAAAACTGTATTAAGGTACTCACGCACACGGCGGGTCTTGCTGATACCACAAAAAATTGGTGGTTGCCACGAGATGTAGTCACGTGCTGCAACTCTCATTTGAATAGTATTACTCGCCTTATGGTGATCTTCTTGAGCCGACAATAACACATTTAACTGTGTATCTTCTGATACCGCAGGTCGACCTATCGTATAATTTTACTGTCCCTAACGTGACCAAAATCTCTATATTTTTTTCCTATTTTTCTGACAGTAGATCGAGATATCGGTTCTCTACGAGGTTACTTGTCATTGAAGAGTTCGCAAGCTTCCATTTGTGTGCGCATTCTATCTCCATTAACAATCATTATTAATATTTCTATTCACTGATGTTTTTCACTTAAGCGTACCATTTTTTGAAATTACAAGATTATCAAAATAACTTTTGTCAGCAGACACTTTGACTTGAGGCAAAACTACTCAAATCAGGGGGCAACCGTCACTGTCAGTGTGACAACCTAACAACGAAAGGCTTTATTTACAACAGTGTTCATGATTTAGGTAATAATAGAAAAACCATCTGTTAAAATCCGAATATTGATTTTCTCGCAAATGGCTGAATTTAGGTATATGATATATTTTATTTCATACTGTATTGTAAAACACACCTTTACATATTTGACTTTAGTCCAGAAAATAAGGTTTTACAGCAATAAGTCCGGTAAAATTTTTTTACCGGACTAGTCCTGTAAAATTTCTTTACCGGACTGAAATTTGTAAGTTTTAGTTTAATCAATGTCAAACACACAATGTTTCAACCAGTAAATATAAGCACTTTTCAAATATACGACGCAGAATAAAACTTCATTATAATTTCAAAACATAATTATAATTTTCAACAGAACAGTATGAAATAAAATATTTTACGTCATTCGTCCGGCAAATCCTTTACAGGATTCGTTTCAAAATTCCAGACTTGGCTCCTTCGTCGCCTCGTCTCGAAACATTTCACTCATACTGTAAAAGTTGATTTACCGGACTTATAACGTAAATATCTATTATGAAATATGTTTAGAATTTTATGCAGAATCCAAAAAAATATTATAAAATAGGGGTATTATCCATTTAAAAAAATAAAGTAAACCATAATAACTTGTTTTTGGGACAACCTGTATACATGGAATAAGCTTCAAAAAATGCACAACAAAAATAAAAAATTAATGGGTCCGAGCGTTTTTTCAAAAAAAAAAACAGACGAATTTTAAATAAATTTGTTCCAACCTTGACGTTCTCACTGTATAATAATAATGGGCAATAAACAAATTTTGCCCGCCAATCAGTTCTAAAATACAATAATTTATAGTCTAGCTTTTCACCAGCGTAAACTGAATTTTCCACGCTTAATTTTGGAAAATTAAGCATGAATAAATGCTAATTTCAGCTGGTAGGCAGATACAATTAAACTCTGCAGCATTGTGTTTCTCAATAAAACGTGTCATTCGCTAATATTTCCGGACTTCGTCACCTTAATTAACTTCGATTTATTTTACCGATATATGGAACGTTTTTTATTTTTTGAGAAAAATGCTGGTTTTATAAATGTTTTATGAATGTTCCAAATATTTATAATAATTGTTATCAGACCAAACTTGAGCTTAATCAGTTTATTAGTTTGACGATGTCTTGCAGACAGAGTGACGGACATACAAAGGTTAATTTGACCTGAAATAATCTACCTTGCATTTGACAGAGTTTTTGAAATCACCCTGTAGAGTTTGATTGCGCCGGAAACTTAGTGACATGACACTATTAGCATCTATATCAAAATTTCCTGCATCAACAAGGCATGTCCTGCAGTTTGCATTAGCTTTGACTATAACACGTTAATTTAAAATTAACCCACTTTTAAAAATTAGGCAAATAAAAAATTATCGGCTTATAGGTGCATATAATTATTGTGTGTAATTTAATTTACTATTTCTTTACTGTATACAATTATTATTTAGTGATTAAGCTAACAATCAAATCGAAATTTCTATAGAATTTTTTTTATACAGTGCGTTTATTTTAACGCGGGACATAGGGATTTACATGGTATGTTAGGCACATTTGTATTAAACAAATATTACCAAAACTTGAGAATAGACAAAATTTGAAATGGGGGGAATAAGTTATAGTACAATCTGTGCAAAAAAGCTCTAAAAGATACCCAAAAAGACCTTTTCATTTTGGTAAAATTACACTTTTTCACCCCCTTGTAATTTATGTAATTAACTACCTTAGATAAAGAAAAATATTATGACACCGCTGTCAGTATTTCCGTGACTTTCATGAAATTGGTTTTATAATTTATCATGTCTATCTACACCGTAAAAGAACGAATTGAAATGGTTTCAAACTGTATAAGAGGAATGTCATATCGGAAAGTTACTGATAATTTTGCCGCTGTCTATCAAAACCGTCCCATTCACAGCAAGTCGACCGTACAACGATTGCATGTAAAGTTCATGACTAGTGGATGTCTTGATGATTCTCATAAAAAACGGAAAAGAAATTCCTTTGTGTTAACTGAAGAATGGCTCTGTGCATGGCGATAGAAGAACAACAATCATCTAATTTGACACACCTTGCTAATCGCTTCGACAAATCCAGAAGCAGTTGTTACAACAAATTAAAGAAAGAACGATACAAATCTTTTAAAATTCGAAACGTACACGAACTTTTACCGCATGATTATTTTGAACAGATGCAGTTTTGTGAAGAATGGATGGATCGAATTAATAATAACCCAGGTATTGCTGATAATATACTGTTTACAGATGAAAGCTCCTTTAATATTAATGGAACAGTGAACCAGCAAAATGTTAGAATCTGGTCGCGAGAAAATCCCTACGTGGTGCACCAAACGCATACCCAATGGCGACAAAATGTAAATGTAAGGGCAGGTATTCTAGGAGATATGATTATTGGTCCATTTGTTATAGACGGTACACTTACCAAAGAAAAATACATCGATCTTTTACACATGGAAGTAGGTCCTGCGCTAACCCACAGAAGGGAGGAAATTATATTTCAACATGATGGAGCTCCAACTCATAGCGCAATAATTGTAACGGATTATTTAAATAATGTGCTTCCGGGCAGCTGGATAGGACGATTTGGACCTTTTAAATGGCCCGCTCGAAGCCCGGATATCACGCCTTTGGACTTCTTCCATTGGGGATACCTCACATCAAACGTTTTTGATAACGTAAGAGGAAGACCAAATGATGCAGATGAATTAAAAAACAGAATAATCGAGGCTTCACGCAGCATCACACCGCGACAATTGCCGAATGTTAGAAAGCATTTTTATAATTTTATGGAAGTAGTCCATCTCACAGTGGAGTAATATTTTAAGTGAGGAATGAAACACAAAGTCACATAAAATCTATATATTAACTTCTAAACAAAATAATAATTTTTATCACAATTCTTATACACATAACTTAAATCATACAAATAACCTTTTTAATTCCACCAATATCAACAATAGCTTTTATAACGAAATCTTTTGTGAGGACTTGGACATTACCAACATCACAAATGGGCAATTTTCTGATTTTAAATTCCATGATCGTGTTTTAAATTTATCTTCCACTTCCTTGACCAGTGATGAGGTAAAGCTCTTAAGCCTGGGCTTAAATTACAACTTCAACTTTACCCCAACACCTCTTAACTTACAGCTTTTGGCAGCGGCATCTGAGAGAATCTTGGAGAGTGTTGGCTCGTCTTCTCAAACACATACTGTTAGATCCCAACTGACAGTTGTTCTCAACAAATTTAATGACTCACAACATCCGGCTAACCTTTCTAACATTAAACGTAATAATACTTTGGCTTCCTTTCGCCGAAAGATTTCTGAGTGCAATCTCGTCTTATCTAGAGCCGATAAAAGCAGTACTGTAGTCATTTTAGATCGACAACAATACATTTCTAAAGTCGAAGAATTTTTGAGCCCGGACAACTTCTCCACTATTCCTTCTGATCCAACCCCTAATTTTTTCACTCATCTAAAGAAAATCCTCTCAATCACTAATGATACTCTAAATACATTTGAAACAGATAAGAGCAAGTTATATCCAATGAATCCACAAACCCCTCTTTTGTATGGTTTGCCTAAAATCCATAAATTAGACATTCCAATACGCCCAGTTGTATGCTACTCTGGTTCTCCTACTCATAAACTGGCTTCTTGGCTGAACTCCATTTTAACAGACTTAACTGATTTTTCTAGTAGGTTTGCTGTAAAAAACTCATATGAATTAACTAACAAATTAAAGAATATTAACATTCCTGAACATTCTATTTTGGTTTCGTTTGATGTAAAAAATTTATTCCCCAGTATACCTCCTGAAGAGTGCATTATGCTTGTCAGAGACCTCTTATTCTCTAATCACTCCATTTTCACACATCATGTACTTAATATTTGCCTCTTATTAGATACTGTTCTCAAGCAAAACTTTTTCCAATTCAATAATAGATATTTCTCCCAACAAGCGGGTTTAGGTATGGGTTCACCTCTTAGTCCTCTCTTAGCTGAGATTTTTTTGGCAAGTTTAGAATCACAAATTGAAGCACATCCTCTTTTCATGAAGGTCATCCACTTTTCCAGATATGTTGACGATACTTTGGTTATATTTACAGGGTCTCTTCTTGAATTACAATCGTTTTTTAACTTTCTCAACACATTACATCCTTCCATAGAATTTACCATGGAAATTGAGTCAAATAATTCCATTCCCTTCCTAGACCTACTCATTCAAAAAGAAAATAATAAATTACAATTTGGTATTTACCATAAACCTACGAGTACCGACCTGGTTATTCCATTTCATTCTAACCATCCACATAGCCATAAAACAGCTGCATTCAACAGTTTCTTGCATAGATTATTTAACATCCCTCTTTCTCATGAAAACTTCAAATCCGAACTTAATTGGATCAAACAAATAGCTTGCAATAACGATTTTCCACCATATTTCATAAATAAACTTTATTATAAACATCTGTCTAGGTCTCTCAACAAGAAACTATGTTTACCTATCCAAAAAGAACAATTGAGATACTTTTCACTACCATTCTTCAACAATATTTCTTACAAAATCCAAGACATCTTTAGATCGTACAACATTAACATTAGTTTCAAAACTCAAACCAACTTACGTAGTTTTGTAGTGCAATCCAAAGACAAAATATCTACTTTGGATAGGTCAGGTATATATTCCATTTCCTGTTCTCATCCAGGTTGTAATACTTGTTACATAGGTCAAAGTGGTAGGAAGATCATAACCAGAGTCAATGAACATCTCAAAATTATTGAAAAAAACAAAAACCATACTGATATAAACTCTAAATCGACCTTTGCCAATCATGTTATAAATGCTAAACATTCGTTTGATCTCCATACTAGTACTAAGGTGCTTCATGTTTGTGATAAAGGGACTACGATGAATCTGTTGGAGATCCTTGAAATCCAGAAAGCTCTTAACAATCCCTCTTTACACTGCATTAACGATCAGATTAACTTTACTTGTCTAACATTTTTCAATGCTCTAAAATTCTTAAATAATTAATACATAACCTTAAATTTAACTATCATTTTATCTCATGGCACCACGGTTTTCATAAATACCCTGTTATATTGCTCCATCTTTGTTCCGTTAATGGCACCTCGTATTCCATACATCCTAGTTCCCGGTCACGATTTACCTTCATAAACATTTTTAGGTTACTATTATTTTAACATTTTACGCTCTCTTGTGACTGGCGTCCTAACTTTGCCTTACTCATCCATTATGATATTATAATGCTTTAAGAGATGTCGATGTTTTTAAGATTTTTTAGTTTTTATATTTTTATATTAGTTCATATCATACCTTTTCTAACATACAGTGTACATCTTCCTTCTTTATTTAGTTGTTACCCCATTTGTCTAAACAGATAACCTTTGACATTGTCGCAGTGCGTCGAATTTTAACCGTTTTTTTTTTTTGAATTATATAAAAAATAAATAGAATTATCCATTCATACTTTAACTAAATCAAAATTTTTACCTACCATTTGGTACGACTCCACCATGATGGTCGTACCCTATTACATTTCCCCAGCAAAATTTGGGTTTTTTAATAAGTTTAAAATAAAGACAAATTCATTTTAAATTCACTTTATTTTATATAAAAAAAAAAAAAATTTACTTTAATTTAAATATGTATTAGTTATCTAATTAAAGTTATAAATGTCTTCTTAAAAAGAATTTTTCTGCAACATTAGGTAAGTCTCTAACTTGACTTTATTTTACTGGTGTCGCGATTTTATATTTTACAAAATGTCTTTTCCTAATCACACTAACCTTTTTTGATGAAGCCTTGGCTGTTTTTACATTGTCTAATTTTGTGTTTTTTCCCTTCCTTTTTCAGTTTAAATAAATTTAACAATGTCATTGGTCTCTTCATAAATAACATCTTAATAATTACCCACTGAAGATGAAGGTTTATACCTTCGAAACATGTTTGGGATGTTGATCTGAACTTTTTATTAAATTAGTGGAGCAGACTTTGTGTTTCATTCCTCATTTTTATAATTGTTTGGGGCACTGTTTGACTGTAAATGGAGGGCACTTCGAACAGTTTATATGAGTTTTAAGTTTATTGTTGTAGATTATATTTAGGAAAATTATTAAACTTAATTGAAATAAAAATCCTAAATAATCATCAAAATTGTATAATTTACAAGTTGTCTAATATTATAATAATGTCACATACCAGCTTATGTCAAAAATATCTAAGTAAACTTAGTATACAGGGCTAGGCAAAACAGCGTGATATTATATCTTAAAATGATATTTTAAAATGTTTTGCGTTAGTAAAGTAATACAAACATGATCATATCTTGAGTATGATACCACAAGAAATATTTGTGTAAAATTTTAACCTGTAGTTCTCAATAGAAATGTGCCTAACATAGGCTTTAAGATTTAGCATGTAAAACCCTATGTCCCGCCTTAAAATAAACGCACTGTATACGTATTCAAATAAATTTTAATTCGAAAATATTTGTTTTAGCTTTGTCTTTAAAATATTCTCCCACCAATAATATTTTTTCTATTGAAATTAATACTTTGCCTAATTTACAAATTTAATTAGGTATTAAAATCACGCTAACATTTAAACAATTTTAAAAACCTTCTCGCGTCACAAAGGTTATTTCTGTAAATCAAACATAACTGGGTAATAAGTAAATAATTATTTGCATTTTTACTAATATCTTTAATAACAGATAATATGCCAGAACAAATTCTGGTTTTCCGCTATAAAAATTTAATTTCTTAAAACGGAGATAAATATCTTAAATATTGTATAATAGGCAATAACAATAACACGTTGATAAAAACGTTAAATATTTTAAGAAGTTTTATAAATATTATAAAACAAATTATTTATGATAAGAAATGCAGGTTAAATATTAACCAAGAATATCCACATTAATCCAGAAATTTCCTGCAATTATTTTCAAATCTTATTTTGCGGTTCAAATCGTAAAAATAAAACTTGATAACTCTTATAATTTGGAGATTAACTTTTTTAAAACAACTTTATTGAAAATTAACGTAACAAATAAGCAATATATAAAGGTTCATCTATTACTTAAAAAAGGATTTGTTTTACAACTCTTGTATTTAGGAAGATCTTACCGTATTAGATCCAAAAGAGTATCTTGAGTGAGCACATGTCTAGCAAGTACTCTACCAGAATCATCTTCGTCGACAGGTTTCCACGCAGCGGTGCCCTCTCCCGGTCGTATCACAACTACGAGGATGATACCCAAAATGACGGCGCATAATGTTGTTGTTGCATAAAAAACTATTGATCTGTAATAACAAAATTAATAAGTGATAAATAATTCGTACCAGGTTAGTTTAGTGAAACGAATTTTCCAGACAAGTCTCATAGGAAAAATATTTAAAACAAATTGAAATATAGGTTAGGATTTTCTTAACCCTCCGGTCGCAGCCGGCCTCACAGGCCAGCGCTTACGCTGTTATCATTAATTTTTTCTATTACAGACCGCACAAGCGCTTACCCTTCTCAGTATGCCTTTATCAATATAAGATCTTTCAAAACTTGATGTCAAGTTTTCAAAATTTAAAATGGCGGATCCAATATGGCGACTATTGGAACGCAAAATCTCAGAATTGACCATTACACTTTTAACTTGTCTGAAACTTGACGTACGGGGTATTTTCGAAGTCGTTGAAACTTGAAGTACGGGGGTCTATAGGGTCGCTGATTACGAATTTGATATCAGTTTTTAGAAAAACAAAATGGCGGATTCAAAATGGCGTACTAATTTTAAAAAAACTGCTCCAATCAGAGAGTAGGTACGTGAAATGATTTCGCACGTCCGCAGTCCTTTGAGGTAAGCCAGTCCCGTGTTGACATTCCTCACCAATCGTTTCTCTAAAATTAGTCCGCTATTTTAAATCCGCCATTTTGTTTTTTTAAGAATAAATTCGTAATCAGGGACCCCGAAAACCCCCTTACACTGATTTTTGTGGATAACGGAGTAGCTCTTTTTTTAAATTAGTCCGCCATTTTGAATCCGCGCCATTTTTGTTTTTCAAAAACTGATATTAATTTCATAATTAGCGATCCTAAGAACCCCTTCGAATTTCAATGACCTCGAAAACCCCCGTACGTCAAGTTTCAGACAAGTTACAAATATAATGGTCTATTCTGAGATTTTGCCTTCGATTAGTCGCCTTATTGGATCCACCATTTTGAATCTTGAAAAATTGACATCAGAATCGTAATCAGCGACCCCAAAAACTTTAAGCGAAGTTTAACAAGAAAAATTTCTTATCTACTTCTTGAGTAAATACAGGTGGCCTGTCAGGCACATTGCGACCGAACTCGCTAGTTTTAGGGTTGCGACCGACGCGACGGAGGGTTAAAATATAAAGAAATTGATCTCTTCAAAAACTAAATAAAATAATTTGGATATCAGTGCTAAAAGACTTATAGAAGGGCCCAATTTAACAGATGTTATCACTACTTTTTCCATGTGACATTGTTTTATAGCCGCCATTATGTTTTTTGTAAAATGGTTCTTACGCCACCCTTTTGAAAGTAAATTGAGAAAAATTTGAATAAAATATATTTTATCCAACACACATCATATAAGGTGAACATTATTAGTTCGATTTTAGGCTAATAAAGTAGCTTATAACTCACACGTGGGTCATAACCATAACTCACTAGTGGGTTATGATTATAACTCACTGGTGGGATGTGGTAAAATATGCATATGCATTCATATAAGGCTTTGTCATAACTGTCTCTTGACTTGTGGGGAATAATAAATGAACACGCAAGGTTTGCTTCTTGTTGAATTTCGGCTAAAGTTTCTTCCATATTTTGAAAAACTACCCTCGAAAATCTTAAAAATAATAATTTTATTAACTGCCTTTAAATTTTTATTGTTAATCAATTCCATAACAACAAAAATCACCTTAGCCTACTTTTACGTGTCAAATTTGTCATTCAAAAATATGTCAATTAAAATATAATACAGGGTTTTCCAGTTTACATTGAGACAATATAATTTTTATTAATATCATCAAGTGTTAAATCAAATTTTGTATGGCACTCGTGTGTTAGGTCATATAAGTCACTCGGGAATCAGCCCTCTCGGCCTACGGCCTTGAGGGCTAAACATTTCCCACCGTGACCTATATATAACATAACACACTTGTACCATAAATAACTATTACCATACCAACATGCCGCTGGGGTGATCTGTACAATGATTTCGTTAACTCCCGGTAACTATCACTATCTGACATATTATCATACTCAGTTACCCCACGACAAATGGTGGTAATTTTTATACCTTATAACCTTCAATTTTTAATGTAATTAATCAATCAAATCAAATAAATATTGGTTTATCGTTCCCTAGAACATAAACTAGCTGTATAACTGTATGGGGACCCCAAAATTGTATGCAGACCATTGGACTAAATCTTCAACTTTAGTAGGTACCTACCAACATTTTTTTTGTTATTTTCCTTATTGCATCAAATACCTTTTCATTCTTTAACTTTGCCTTTTAATTTTACATTAATTAGTAAAAGGTTGCTTTCGTAAACTGCCAGCGAATAACCGCTCCACATTTTAGATTGCCCTGTAACCCAGGGACGGCTGGCCATCACTGCCGTAAGAATTTCAGAATTTAAGGGAACCAAATATACAACATTCAGTATTATGCATCCAATATAAGACTACAAGGTCGACAAATTCATGTTTGTCGTTAAATTTAAAGTTAGGTTAAGGTTAACTCTTGTTTTTGAGGTTTTTGGTGATTATTCTTGAAAAAAAGGACTGAAGAATAAGTCAGAGAAAGTGTTGTCTGCTGTAAAGCAAAACTGTTGGTTTGGTTTGTTTAAGATTAGGACCTCAAGTTAGTGTTTTTGAAAATTAAATAAAATATCTTGTTTGGATGAAAAAATTTAGGGTGACATGCAAAACTAAGGTAAGGTTTCTCGAAGGTAGATGGAAGTGATCAAGATATAATACGGCGTAAAATTTACAAGTTATACGAGGAACAAAGCGTGCCTACATTAGATAATTCAATTAAGAGGCTTGAAAAAGATGAAACAGACGTTAAGTGTGGCAAAACAACATTATGGAGGTGTATCCAACACATGGGGTTTAGATTTAAAAAAATTAACAAAAGACAAGTTTTAATGGAATCCAGCAGAATTCGGGAATGGCGATCCGAATATCTACAAAAAATTAGGATTTACAGAGATCAGCAAAGGCCGATTATTTACTTGGATGAAACCTTGTTCGACACATTGATACCCCGGAAAAGGGTTGGGTTGACTCAAGCGGCAAGTGTAAAATCAGCGCGCCATCAAAAAGAGGTAAACGAGTTACGATTTTGCATGCTGGATCTAAAGACGGATGGGTTCCAAGTGGACTTTCTCTGTCTGCAAAAAACATTAAAGATTCTTCTCTGGATTACCATGAGGACACCGCTGCTGATTTATTTGAAGATTGGTTTAAAAACAAGGTAATTCCAAATATACCTCCGAATAGCGTAATTGTAATGGACAATGCAAACTACCATAGTAGGCAGTTGACCAAGACTCTCTCCACAAATGACATAAAAGCAACAATCCAAAACTACATGTATGATAATGACATTTATCTTCAGGAAGATTACACCAAAAGGCAATTAATTAAGGTTTTACAAAGTTTAAAACTACAAAAGGAATACTTTTGTGATAATTTTGCAAAAATCTAGGGCATACAGTTTTACGGCTTCCACCATACCATTATATATTTAATCCCATCGGACATGTTTGGCACCATCGTAACAATATTTGCCCTACTATTAACTCCAGTGTACTTAAGCTTATAGAAACTGAAGTTTTTGACATTCCTTCACAAAGTTGGGCAAATTCTGTTACACATATTGAAAAAGTGGAAAAATCCTATATCCATATAAACAATATAGCACAAATAATAATTAGAACAAATGATGATAGCAATAGTGATATTGATATATTAAGCGAATAATATTATAAGTACCGAATAATTTGTATATTTTTGTAATAATAAATATAATTTTTAATAATAAAATAACTTGTAATTTCACATTTAAACATAAATGAAATATTATTTAATGTTTCACTTATTTTTATTACAATTCATGATTTAATTCTAAGCAAAATACGGACCTGTTCAGCCATATTTCAATCTTACAGCTGGCCCGGGTCTTTCCTAATAGGGATCAGTTAGTCACTTTCTAATATTTCTGAACAGACTTTACCCGTATGTTAAATTTTACACTGTAGGCAAGGGGAGTAATATGCCATATTCAGAAAATTTATATCAAAAATATGTATTGCTTACAGGGGGTGTAACCGAAATTACACTGTTTTGTTAGATATATTGCATATTATTTCCAAATCAAAAGGGGAAAATTTAAAATCCGTGGTGCGTCCGTACGACGATTTAAAAAAAGTGTTTCGGGCTCTCCAAAGGCATGATATTTCGAAAAGGCATACCTAGACTCAACTTAAACTTAATTTATATGGCACACAAAACATTTATATGACTTAACAGTGCAGCCCGATTATAAAATATGAAACACAACCAAGTTACCTAAAACAATCACTCTGTTTTGTGTCCATATCGTAATATTTAAGATTTTTATCAAAGAATATAATAATAAATTATTGACACAAGTACGATGCAAATTAAACACTCATAGTGCGAGATTTTTTGCTTGATGGACTGATTCGCTAATTTTTGGAAATTGGGAAAAACTTGTGAAAATGAATGATTTTATTTAGATATAATAATTTATTGCAAAGCATCGTTTCGGAAATTTATTAATTATTGCCATTTTCATCCATAAATTATGTCAAATAAGTGAGATTTTACGTGTCTGAAGCGCCAATCTGTGAACCGCCACTGCGTAAATGGGTTGACTAATTTATTGCTGAGTGCTTTATGTTAAAAAGTTCTGGACGAATCATCTTACTTGGTGTGCAAATTAATAGATGTTTGCGCTCCGACTATTAAGTAATCTAGATTTCTCATTCGTCCCCAGTAAAGAATCTCTTTTTTCTTCGCTAAGCTAATTTGCCTTTCTCGTCCCGTGTTTTTAGGTTTAGCGCAATTTTAACTAAATGGGATTTTTTTATTTTTTATTTTCTCGAAAAAGCAATCAAACCGGTTGGTTAATTGTTAAAATCATTTGTCGTTGGTACTGAATATTTGAAAATTATATTCGGTGGGAACATGACCTCAACATCAGAACAGACCTTAACTAAAAATATGAAAATAAGGTTATACAGTGTATTCAATTAAGTGGGCAACAAATGGGAAACTGCTTTATTACTGGTTTCTCAGAAAATTTTATTCTTGATAAATTCACTCCTCCAATAAAATGTCCATTTGACATTTTTATCACTTTGACATCGATAAAAAAAGGTGCACCCTTTTTTATCGCGATAAAACCCTCTCCAGCTAAAAATTAAATGGTAAAAACCTCTCCAGCTCAAAATCGAGTAGATTTTCTTTTTTATTTCTCGGCTACCTGACATATTGTTACAAATTAATTTGATGCTGTAAAACATTTTTTTAGTGAAGAATTATTTTTTTTTAGTATCTCTTCATGCCAAAATTCGTGAATTTCTCTAGCTAAATATCACTCTATCTTTTTTTTAAGATCGGATAAACTTTTATTTTTTACGAAAACTAGATTGTTTAGAAATTTAACGAGTACAAACGGTAATAGATAAAAACGCTCCAGCCACACTTTCTCGTTATTTCTGGGTTTTAGAAGAACTGCTGGGTCAATTGTAAAAAACAACTTTCGGGGTTTTTGAATAAACGTCATAGATTTACAGTAATTAGGGTTTAATTGAAAAACGACACTTTCATATTTCATTACCCTGTACCTGTCTTGCAATAATTGGAAACAAGTGTTTTCAACTTATTCTTAGTTCCAAATTCTTGGCTTTTTTAAAAATATTTTATACGGGGTAAGAAAAAACTATGCTCTCAATACTTTAATAATAATTATGTTTTCTTTGTACTTCCGGGACTAAAGTATGTATTTTAGTCCCGCCAAACGGGCAGTAAAGTGGGTCATTTAATCCCAAGGGACTAAAGTGCATTCTAGCAACATGTATTTAAATAAAAGTTTCTTCATATATTTTCCTTCATTTTGTCGGCATAATACCTTTTAACGCCTTTTCAGCTGCATTTGTCAAATCAAATTTTTCCTGTAGTCGCAAAATTGATGACAACTTTATAACAATTATGTGAATAAAACGTGTGTGCCTAATATTGGAAACTTTGATGAAAAGGTTATTAAACATTTCGTTTCCGTAAAATATAGAAGACTGGACTTTATATATAGGGTTTTCCAATAAGAACGATATGATTTTGAAACGATATGGTAACCATGGTAATAAAGTTATACCTGTTACCAGTTGTCAGTTATTGTCAGTAAATTATAACAATTTATTATGGCTAAATACGCGCTTCAAGAACATTTGGTTATTATCCAAAAATTTTATGAAAATAGACGATCTTTTGTGAACACTTATCGCGCACTTCGCGAAAACTTTGGTGTAAATAATCGTCCTTCTTTGCTTGCCATTCGTCGCATTGTTGAGAAATTTGAAAATAATTTTACTCTTCACGATGCATAAACACCAAGAAGACATCGAAACGCAAGAACTGTTGAGAATATTGCTGCTGTAAGAGCTAGTGTTGCAGTGTATCCAAATTTATCAATTCCTCGTCGTGCTCAAGAGTTAAGGATTAAAAAAACGACAACTTGGCGTATTTTGAAAGAAGACTTGAATTTACACCCGTATAAGATTGTTTTGACCCAAGAACTTAAGCCACTGGACCATCGTCGGCGCAGAGAATTTGCTGCTTGGAGTTTAGAACAACTTGAAAGGGATCCTAATTTTACCAAAAAAATTATCTTTTCAGATGAAGCTCATTTTTGGTTAAGTGGATACGTTAACAAGCAAAATTGGTGGCATCATCGCACCATTTTTTTTCCAAAATGAGGCAGGAGATGCAGTTACAGTGAATGGTGAACGATATCGACAGATGTTAAGAAATTTTTTGTGGCCAAATATAGATGCACTTCATTTGGAGGATATGTGGTTCCAGCAAGACGGTGCCACATGTCACACTGCTCATGAAACTATCGATATACTGCAAGAAAAGTTTGACGAAAGGATAATTTCAAGGAATGCTACTGTTCAATGGCCTCCAAGAAGCTGTGATTTAACTCCTTTAGATTACTTCTTTTGGGGCTACTTGAAATCTAAGGTTTATGCAAACAGACCACAAACACTTGATGCATTAAGGTTGAACATTGAACCCTGCATTCGTCAGATCACGCCCGATTTATTGCATAAAGTCATCGAAAATTGGGTTCGTCGAATTCGCTCGTGTACACGAAGTCGCGGAGGACATTTAAACGATGTGTTATTCAAAACATAAATGTTATCAACTATACTTTAAGATAATATAAAAAGTTTTATTGTATCTGAAATAATTCTTATTTTATTTCATTTTGAAATCATATCGTTCTTATTGGAAAACCCTTTATAAAAAATAAGTAAGTACCCCTAAGTTACGTATTTGGATACCTACTTACTAAAATAAGAATTTGTAAGAAATACTAATTTAAAAAAAAACTGTGCTAATTGAAACCATTTAAAAATAAGAATGTCATTACACAATACGTTAGGTACTATAAAAAGAAACAACCGAAATTAATACAATGCGCAAATATGACATTTTTATTATCAAGTTAAAATATAAGTACCTAATTATTTCAAAACTGCTTCGCAAAAATGCTTGGATAAGTTTTAAAAAATTTAGTGTGCCTATTTTATCGACATCCCAAAAATAGCCTCCGTTGTCCCTTCTATAGAATAAGCCAGGAGTCGCCACTGACCTACATATTATCTAATTTTAGTAATACTGTTCCCGAAAGTACAAAAAATAGTGTACAATCCAAGGGACTAAGGTGCCTTAATCCCTTCGTGGGTTTAAGGAGTCACTTTACTCGCTTGATTTATAATATACTATATTTTCCCAGTACCAGCTTTCTTTTGGTTTAATTTGGTGACACAAGTGATATTTCAAACTAATGGAATTCTGATGGAATGATTTTAGTGTTGCGAGAACCGAACTAGCGCTACGAAGAAGATAATATGGCTCCACAGTATAAGTAACACTTTTTTGAATAATTGCGAGAGAGATACAGGGTGATGAAATGCGAGAGTGTCATTTTTTAATTAAACCCTAATTACTGTAAAATAACGACGTTTATTCAAAAATCCCGAAAGTCGTTTTTTCACAATTGAACCAGTGATTGTAAAGGGTGCCCCAAAATGAACGCACATTTTTATTTGTTAACAAAACACATTTATTTCTTAAAATATGTTAAAACTTTACTGGGATTAGAAAGAATACATATCACGATCAAGTGTGAAACACAATATCCGACAAGTGTCCACCACGGCTTTGCTGGGCAGGCCCTTGCCCTTTTGACGAAATTACTGATAACATTTTCACATATTTGTGGACGAATTTCATCAATGACGCGTCGAATTTCGTTCTTCAAGTCAGGAATTGCGGCTGGTTTATTGGCATAAACACAAGATTTAAGAAAACCCCAGAGAAAGAAGTCGCACGGTGTTATATCGCAGGATGGTGGTGGCCAATTCTGATCACCATGGCGAGATATGACACGACCAGAAAATTTCAGTCGTAATGAGTCCATTGTTTCAAGCGCAGTGTGACAGGTCGCCTCGTCCTGTTGAAACCATAGGTTTTCCATATTAATTCGGTCTAATTTAGCCCACAGAAACTCTTCTAACATTGCACGATAACGTTCGCCATTCACTGTTAGTGCAGTTCCAGCCTCGTCTTCAAAGAAGTATGGCTCAATTATTCCGCCGAACCAAGAACCGCACCAAACGGTGACTCGTAGATGATGCATTGGTTTTTCGTTAATAACACGAGGATTCTCTTTCCCCCAGATTCGACAATTCTGCTTATTGACGTATCCATTTAATTGAAAATGTGCCTTATCACTACACATAATTTTCTTCGAAAAATCTCCGTCACTTGCCTCGTTTTCCAGAATCCAATTAACAAATTCACGGCACCGATAGTCTGCTGATTTCAATTCTGGGGTCAATTGGATTTTATAGGCATGCAAATGCAAATCTGTTGTAAGAATTCGCTGCATACTGCTTTTGGTAATGTTCACTTGCTGTGACCGACGACGAATCGACTTGCCTGGATTCTCACCAACACTTTTCGACACTGCAGCAATATTTTTAATAGATCGAGCAGTAGGCGGCCGCCCTGTTGATTTTATGTTTCCAACTGAACCACTTTGCTCAAATTTCTTGATCAATCTTTGCACTGTCGTATGTTTTGGTACATTAATTCTTCCAAAAACGACTCGCACTCTACGAACTGTTTGTTTCCGCATAACATTCTTCACATTTATAATAAGTTTTCACGATAACAACGCGCTGTTCTACCGTTTAGCGTTCCATGGCTATTATTGCAATAAATTACATGATAGCTATCAAATTTTCAGAAGCCTACTATGACAAAAACGAAAATGCCACGATATTTAAAATGTGCGTACATTTTGGGAGACCCTTTATTAAGCCCCAGAAATAAAGAAAAACTATTTTTGGAAAGAAATGGCGTCTCCGTGAAGTTTTGTTAAGTTTGCATTGTTTTCTTTACCACCCTGTATTGTGAAATTAAAATTCATGCAAACCAAAACTAATCAATCAACCCTAAGACCAAGCAATAAACCCACACATGCTTCAAACCGGGTTCAAATATCTTTAATATTTCCTGAGATATTCATTTCAAATTTAGACCAAGAATTTTCGTTATGCGTTTCAAACTTCCGGCAGTTTATTTTAAGCCTATAAGAATTGTTTACAGAAAGTCATAGTAATTTTATAATATTTTATTAACCTAACCGGTACTTTAGGTTTTATCTTGCTGTTTTGTATTGTCTGTTCCTTTAATTTATAACTGTTGGCAGTAACCAAAATCCATAAAAGTAATGACAGCTTAAAATAAAATTAAGCAGTATAATTTGTATTTACAGAAATAATAAAAATGTGAAAATTCTGAGCAAAATTTTCCTTAGTGAATGAAAAGTCGTAAAGGTTTTGGATGGAAACTAAAATGTATATCTCTTTATTTGTATTTGTATTTGTTAAAGATCTAAGAAAAATAAATATTTACCAAATGCAATTAAATATATTTCAATTCTTTAACATTCTTATAAAAGTAAATTTTTGTAATAAAGAACTTCCAAATTGTTTACATTCTTTTGAAAAGTAGCAAGAGAAAATTATATAAATACTAATAACAAGCATTTTATGCCAAACAACTTATTATATGATGTGGTATGGACAGACATGAAATTCTCTACAAAATATTAGTTTGTTTCTTAAATATTATGTCGGAATGGATAATTTTACTAATTTAGAAATAAAATCCACAACAAATATTTAAACAAATTACTCATATTTAACAACTTGAGTTGCCATATTTCTTTAAAACACATGATCAAAGTCCAAAAATAAAACGGCAAGATTTGTTTCGTTTTGTATTTTCGGCGCTTATCTTCCTGAGTAAGAAAATGGATAATAATACTGGATATTATTTAAGTACATGCCCAAACTTCAAGAGGTGATTCTTTGAGTGATCCTAAGACGAAAAGGTAATATAATCATAGGTCCGGTAATGCTTCGTTTTCAAGATACAGAGTGTCAAAGTTTTGAGAAAAAAATCGTTTTTTCGTAAATGTTTTAATAATCCTTTGGCAAATTTTGTTGAATTTTGGCAATGATATTTAGGGTAGTAAGGGGCTAATTTGCCCTAACTAGATTAAAATTTTTAAGTCCAGTGGCGTCCCGGAAAGCATCTTAACTAAGATTTTTGACAAAAAAAATGTGCGTCTCCAATTTCTTAGCAATTTTTGTATTTTTCTCGCATTAGGCAACTTAAAATACAACTTTTTTATTTTTAGCATTTTTTTCGTATCTTGCTTCGTTTTTAAGAAAAAACATAAAAATCACTTTATTGCATATCCCTGGGACAACATAATAAAAAATTGTTTTTTACAGGGTGCAAACTAATATGACGCTGTAACTTGGGGCCAGTTTTTAATGAACACGAATGAATCTTTTAAGCTCAAAATTGTTTGTCTCATTTTGTGTTGCTCAGTGGGGTGCACAGTGGTAACGCCGAAAATTAAAAGAAACAAAGTAGAAAAGCGCTTTACCAAAAATCTTACCTTGCCGACTACAACATAAGCATTGGAATTTACTTCCTCCATAAAATTTGAATGCTTGCAAACCTTTGTACGCTTTCAGCTGCTGGCCAGTATAAAAACTATGTGTTAATTTAAGGTAGTTTACCAAGTCTATCCTTGCTACTTCTGGCAGACATTAAATTTCCAAAATCAGTCTCTCCGAGCAGATAAGGATCAATATCATCAATAATTTTAAGTTGTGCATCGTATCTACACAAATATCGCCACTGAGAGTCTTTAAATATTCACTTATTTCCATGTTTTGAAATTTTTAATTGGACACTACAGAATGTAAACAAAGGATCGAAGCACACACTAGGAAGTTTAAATAAGTATTACGATACACTGTAAAAAATTGAGTGTTAAATTTAACACTTAATGGTGGCACATATAGGACCACACTCAATAGGGTATATTAACCAATCAGTATATCTGGTAAAAAAGATATTTTTGAATGGTTTTTTACTTTTTGATGAGTATTAATTCTTCTAATTTATGGGTAGATACATTTACACTATCGTGTGTAAATTAAACTCACAGATTCATCAAACTAACCGGGCGTTTATAATTAAAATGTAAAAAATGTATGCATTCAAGATGTTTTACATTATTAAACTCTGCTTATTTTTATATTTGATTGAATGGCTTAATCAAAGCCGAAAGTAGTAGCTCCTAATATATATAAATCTTCAGATCGCTTGGAGCACTCTCATTTGCCACTTTACAGAACTTTGCTTCATTTCTATATTTTAATTTAAATATAACATTATTCTATATCACGTTCAAACAGCACAAGCAGACTGACTTGAAAGTTGAATTTGCATGTACCGTCGGCGTCATGTGTCAATTCCTAGAATTTCACACCACTTGTTGCCGCCTGTCTTTTCGGTAACACGGGTTTAGGTATTTTTAACCGGGGCCGTGTAATAAAACGATTAAAGAACAAGTTTTACACTCAATGTGTTAAAATAATCTTCTAGCGTGTTATTAATTGTCACTGTATTTAATTTTCCTAATGGAGTGTGAAATGGAATAAATAACACTCATTCAACAAAATTAACTTTTTAGAGAGTTAAATTCATAGGCAAATTTAATACAACAACTTTGGTCCCATATGAGTGTAAAAATGTGGTAAATTATGTTGATCCGGGTGTTAACATTAACACTCCTTTTTTTTACCACTCCTGAAATGATTTTTACCAGGTGGATCTTTTTTACTGTGTAGGAATACAGTTGGGATACAAAAAATTATTTAAGTCCAAGTAGCACAGGTATAGATACATCGTAGAAATGATCACAAAGTAACCCTAAAATTACTTTGAAGCTTATTTAATTAAACCGAAAGACTCTAATAAGCCAATAGGATAAACGGTCATGAACCTTTCTTTGCCCTCCAGGCAAAATGGCCGACCTGGTAAATATAGATACCTAAAAGATTAGGTTAGGTTTGGTATACTATTTAAATTTATTATACACGTGAGTTAAAATTACCTGATCGGATATTTTAGTGTCATTTTTGCAATTATTATATTAATTATGTTTTTTTGGGTCTATGGGGAAGAATTGATATTTATTATCTACCATAGTGCCTTTATTTACCAATTCGTTCTGTGATTTACGTTATGCATATTCATGTGCTGATTTAATTGTGGTAAATAAAAATCTTTCATTATTATTATTATTTTTAAGCGCAAAGAAAGTTTAAATTATAGTCTTTGCTGTGCTAGGTATATGTAATTTCTTTTTGTAAGATTAAGTTTACATCCTCAATATTATTGTGTGTAATGGATCAAATTTATAGGTCTAAAAGTTGAGTATCATTTCATTATAGGATCCGAGTTTTTTCTAGGCATTTTTTTTAGAAATATTAAATTTTGAAATACAGTAGTACTTACCTAAGTGCGATCTTCTTTGAAAGAGTTAAATCCAAAGAACCGATGGCGGAAATAACGGACGACATCAGCAGTGGAATAATGAGAGCTTTGAGCATCCTTAAGAACAGTTCGCCGGGGAAGGCCAGGTACATGATCTCTCGACTCGACCATTTGTCTGATACGGCTCGAAGAAGAAGACCCACTGCGGTACCACCAAACACACCGATAATGGTCAATATGGTAAGTAAATTTCTTGATAAAAATCCGACAACTTTGTTTCGTTCGTTCGCCATGATTTCCTGAAACAACATTAAATATACACGTATGGCAAATATATATTTAGGGTGGGCATTGGCAAGCAAAGAAATGAATTAGTTGAAGGTGGAAGTAAAATAGACTTAATTATGCAGTTGCCGTTCTCATGTCCTTGTTGGTTACTACATATACACATAAATGCACTCCTAAGGTTGGATTAGAACCCTTGGACTATCCAAGATCTTCCCCCAACTACTGTAATCTCTTAGCGCAGTCAGCAGTGAACCATTTAAACCTCATCTCACCATAGAGGTAAGAATGCTTCGATATCTCTCCGAATTCCTGACCTTCCTCGATGCTTCCTTAGTTTACAGTGGCCTGTCCGGACTAGAGACCTATTGGAGGGTTCAGGACATGTCGGCCGTTCCAGCTTTTCTTTGTGTGGTCTGTATCTTTAAGTTTACCGTCACTGTATATGGCAGTGGGTTCGGTTGGCCAGTCTTGTAGCGCTATAACTCTGTCTGTTGCTTCGATACAATGACGAAAAACTTTGCTTTATCGTCATTGCTTCGATATACCTATTAACGGTTGTAGTTCTTAATAAGGAAGACTGTGCTCTACTACTAGCTAGCTCGTCTGCTATACACGGTATTTCAAAATTTAATGTTCATATAGATATGACATAGCATATAATTTTTTTCACTCAAAATTATCAATTACTTACAACTGGTTAAATCTAGTTAAAACTGAAAATTCACATCCACACTCATCAAGTTTTTTTTATAAAAATATGTATTGTAGTTTCGAGTTAATAAAGAAAGAGGTTCTCAAAAAAAATTCTTTATAACCATTATAAAAATAAAGCGAAAACCGATATATACGAGGTGTTTCTTAATGATATACGAATATCTAAGGGTGTGAGTCTATATGCGAAATAAATGATAATTTTCTTTTTTAACTATGGTCCTTAAATGTTCCGTTACGAAAATACGGGGTGTTCAAATTTTGAGAAAAAAATGGAAATTAATTAATTTCATCGAAACTACTTCAGATATTTCAGTGATATTTAGTACGCAGCGACAGTTAATAATGGTGCATATTTTTCAATACAAACATGATGTGCTTTAACAATGGCGTGCCTACGGGCCTTCGATATTTTTGAAGAAAAAAATGGTACGTTAATGGATTTTCACAAATAAAAAATATTTTTTAATTCACCGTTCAATTTAAAACAAAAGAGCTCTCCTGAGTTGTTTTCCTGTGATGCGCCATTTTTGAGAAAGAAAAATAAAAACCATTCTATAGTCCAAGAAAATTAAATTAATTATTGAAGAATACAAGTTTGCAATAAATCTAATTGCCATGGCATATGTTTCTTGCTTTTTACATCTAACATTTTCTAGTAAGTCTCTGTCGTTTAAGTCCATATGCATCGTAGTCTTTGTTCAAGTCTGTGCGTGTTGAATTATTTATTTAGATTTTTTTACCATCTTGTTAAAAATAGTGAATTGTTCAAATGCAGAAATGGCGGTAATGCATTACGGCATAACATATGGCATCGCCGACGATAATGGAGAGCAAGCCAGACGTATTTATCACCTAAGATATCCCAATCATTGTTTGCCAGATAGTCGAACCTTTTCTAATATTTATCGTCGTCTTGTTGAAACTGGTACTCTAAGTGTAAGAACACCTGAAATTGAGGAAGCGGTGCTGCACGGAGTCGAAAAACATCCTGATGAAGATTGCTAGAAACTTGAATATTTGCCATCAAATTGTTTGGAGAATTTAATCAAATAAAAAATCCAGTTTCGTATTTAAAAAAAAATTGATGATAGTCAAATTAGGATTTTTTCGAATATCTTCGTAGTCGGAATACACGAATCCTCTTGACGGCATGTTGATGGGCAATAAATTGTGCAACTTTACCCTAATTTAAACGTCCTTGTATCTCTTACCGTTTCCAGGATCCCAATGGTGCGCCTTGAATTCGTAACACCCTGTATATATATATTTAAGTCCGGTCTATTTGGTGGTCAAAAATCGGGTTGTACAAAATTTGTACAACATTCCTGTAGCATCATGTTGAAAGGTATAATTATCTGATAACTGCTCAATTACCAAAAGCATGTTGCTTAGAATGTCTCGTTGATAAACTTCTAAGTTTACTTTAACTCCAGATTCAACAAAAATCAATCTTGTTTTTCCTGTTTGCGACACGGCCAATGATACCATTACAAATTTCGAAAAGTGCTCTCTAGGAATCGAGTTTAAATGAACTTGTGATTGTTTTTGAGCTGTGGATAAATTTGGTTGTTTTGTGAGTTTTTAGGAGGTCACAGAAAAAATATTTTTCCATCCAAAAACCATATTTTTGAAATGTCTTCTGTACATCTGAATCTTCTTAGAAGCATTTCTACCCGTTTCACTCTATTAACTGCACTCAGTTTTTAGCAATACGTTTTTTTAAAGCAGCCCATTTTAAGATTTTCTTAATTCTTCTTCTAACGGATGTTCGTTTTATATTTGTAATTTTCATTATTTTTCTGCTTACTTACTATTTCATCATAGTTTGCGGTTTCAAAAATCTCTCTAACACGAGCAATGTTTCATTCTGTTCTTGTGCTTTTCTTTCTTTCACGTCCTGGTTTGATATTTAGTGAGCCACCCGTTTAATAATAATTTATTGATCGCAAACGCCAATTGCGTGCAGGAAACATTTTTATTTTTTTTTGCAACAAAATTCTTCTCTCTTAAAGATTCAATAAGAACTTTATCTTCGTATGTCAACCCCATTTTTTTACATAATGAAAACTCTTAAATCTGACAACTTATAACAACCCCATAACAACAAACATTCAATTGTTTTATCATGGGTGACTTCAAAAGTAACATGCTATTGTTTGGCTGTTCCATTTAGAGGTTTCTGATGAGAGGTTGCATATTTAACAAAAATAATTATTGGAAGCTCGAAAATGTTTACTCAAGTTTCTATTGACAATGTTATTTAGCAATGGCGAAGAATATTCAATACTAAAAGGACGCAAGTTGATTTGAAAAAAATTACATAAAAAAATTTTTCAAATATGCTCGATTTTTGCAACGAGTTTAAAGGCCGCGCTTTTCGTGAAATTTGATAATTTCTAATATTTTTAAAAGTTATTAATGCATCAACTACTTTATAGCCTCTAAACAAATCCAAAAATTATCAAGATCGGTTCATACATACAAAAGTTATGAACTATCAAAAAAGGGTTCAAGTTAATTTGGCCCCCAGTGTAGAGTTAAAGTAAAGTTAAAGTCATCAATAGTCTGTATTACACAAGTATCAGTAGGATAATTTATCCAGTAGAAGACGTGGCTGTTAACGGTTTGCCAGTGGATTAAAAGTTGAAACAAAAATGCTATAACCTCAAATTTAGTAATTTTTGGCAATTTGCAAAAAAATGAATGTGTTTCTTGATGTCAACATTTTTTCGGATGAATCGAATTCAGATGATGATTTGGAAGATTATGTTCATATAGTATTGAGAAGACCAAGAACTCTTCACCACCGCCCAAATCACATAAATTACTGGGATGATACGGATTTTGTCAAACGTTTTAGATTGTCCGTATGTCCGTGCACCTTTTTTACATCGAATAGAAAATATGATTCGCTATCCTACAAAATGGTAAGTATCCTAGGCTTTTAGTTGCAATTATTATTTATTATGCTCGAGTATTCTGCTGGATGCAGGCATAAAAGTTTTAATGTTACAATAGATACTTTGATTTTGACCGGTTTTTCTTTATTTTATAGGAACTGTGCTCTAAGCCCTTTGCAACAATTCCTGCTTTGTCTCCGCTTTGATGCTGCTGGAAAGTTCATGATTTCGTCCGGGGATAATGCTGGTATGCATAAATCTACAGTATCGAATATAGTAAGAAGGGTCCCAAATGCAATCTGCTCTGTAAAAAATGAATACTTATGTAAGTTTCCTACAGCTCCTGAAGAAATAACCATAATTAAGCAAGGATTTTTTGACATTGGGGCTGAGTTTTTTAAAACGTGTTTTATGTGCCATGAAAAACAACCTTTTTCTTCAGTGAAGGAAATTAAAAGAGAAACGATAAGAAGCTGTCGTTATGTATACTAGGTGACATATAAGACAAGTAATAACATTGGTATAGTGAAAATAGCAACAAACCAATACTTCTAATGGAAGAAAAAAGAATAATTTTATTTCCCAACCAAATACAGTACCAGAGGGTTATGTAATAATAAATATTTTATATACAAAACTTTATATTTAAAATAGAAAAGAGTATAACCATCAAATTTGTTTCAAGAGATCAACCTTTACTAAATCGACATGAACTTAAAAATAACCAGATCATAAATAAGAACAACTATATAATTATAATATCTATTATAACAGTAAATGTTCATTTTACGGAATTCCATAACCATTGCTACCTAACAATTTTTTTAAAGCCTCTTCCTTAATCTTTTTTTCTATTTCTAGTATAATATTTTGAAATTCTTTTTCCTCCTTTTAAATTTGTTGTATATGTTGTTCACTCTGGACTTCTATTTCTTTTTTTAAGTAATGTGTTTGTAAAATTTTTAATTCTTTTTTTGCTTCGGACAACATTGATATTTTCTTTCTCAATTCTATTTTATGCACTCATATTTTCCTTTTAAGCTGATTAACGTTATTTCTATAATTAAACTCCGAAGTGAACTTCTCCCAAGCTTCAACCTTTTTTTTCCAAGAAAATGAGTCTGTTTTCTTGGACTCAATGGTGCTGACATATTTGCAGCCAAGATCGGCTTCAGCGTTTGAAAAATTTGCAGACCTTTTTTTTAATTTTTCGTTTTTTTTTCTTCATATTCCTGAAGTAACTTAAATTACCAATATACTTGGATTCATCAAAATAAACCAAAACTTAAAAAAATGATCTATGGTAAAACTTGTAGCATAACCCTATTGCTACTATAATATCTTCTTTAGTTTAGTGAATTTTGCAACCTCATGTTGGCAAATTGTAGAGCTCTGGTTATCTATCATTATAGGTTAAAATTTTATTGATACACTAATCAGAAGTTGTCTAGAGGTTAACCAGAGAGATAAAATGTATGCTCCTGATAACAGTCAGAGACTTTGCCAGCACATTATTAAACCGGGCCTTAATAAGTTAACTTCTGTAGAGCATTTTAAAATTCTAAATAATGCCTTAGTCCAAAAGTTGGCAATGTGAGATAGTATTGGGAGGAAGAAAAATAAGTTTGACATTACTCAGTGTAGTTTTGGGATGAGACGTTGCATTATCCAGAAGCAATACCACTCTTTTATTCTGCTTCTTCATCTCGATATCAAATCTGTGAAGCCATGATGTCATGATGTCTGCTGTCATCCACGCTTTTTTGTTCGAGACCCACTGGAGAGGTAACTTATCGATATGTGCAGCGCCCTTAAAATATAGAGGATCTTTGGGTTTGCCTATTATACGTGATTCTTCCTTCTCACTTTCTCACCTTTTATATTTGAATAGAACAGAATTGAAAATCATTGTTTTTCTGTTTTTTTTTTCCAGTACACTTGTATATGTACATATTTCAATGTATATGTTTTTGTTGGCAATGCACGATAGTAGAGACCCATCTCATCTGCATTAAATACGTCCCTTGGGGCATAATTCTTTAAAATGATCAATAGCCTTTCTTTCCAAGCAGTAACGTCTTCAGTATTGATATCTGCTGATTCGCCACATATTTTCTTGAAGGTAATATCTTGCCGACAACGGAATTTTTCTAACCATCTATTTGACGCCTTGAAGTTATCTAGTTCTAGACATCGAGCAGATTCGAGGGCTTTTGTTTGAATTATGGGCCCGGATATTCGCGCCTCACAAAACCAGTTAAAAATAACTTGGTCCACCGCCTATATTATTGTTATCTATGATGATGTGATTTTGTTCTGGGTGTTCAATGACAAAAACCTGTCATCAGCCTCTATCGCTTTTTAAAATATGCCATAAATTGTTAGGCACGTAGAAATGATTAATAAAATTGTTAAAATCACGCTTCGTTCACATACTAACATAATATGCAAATGCATTTATAAGTAATATAAACACGAGAAAATTGTATTGTCACTGTGAGTAAATATGCTTTAAAAACTAAAAAAAGAATTACCTGCAGCCTGGGAGTCATCGATGCCCTTAGGAAGTTTTATTTGCATACTGAGTTAAGTTAAAATGTAATTAATGTTATTAAAACAATAAATGAATATACATATGACGCAATAGCTGTTTTAGTTAGTATACAATGGTAAAGGTCGCAGAGTAAATAATGTAAATCTCAAATGGAGTGTGGTACCTAGATACATACTTCAACAACAAAATTATAAATATTCAAGGTTTTACGAAGGTTTCTTAGTACGTAAACTTAAATTAATACCAAAATCTTACCAGGTCTCGAGACAGTGGAAAAATTTAGTTTTGAAAATTTAATTAAACGGAGTTTGGGCCAAAAGCATCAGCTAACAAGTTTTTTACCAACGTACATAATTACGAGCATAAATACCTATTGCATCATATATCTTAGATAATCAAAAGGAAGAAATCCTGGCTTTAACATAAAATATAGTTAGGTACTTTTTTTTATTTTTAATACGATTAATAGTGCAAAGTTAAGATATTATTATCTTTAATAATAAATTATTCATTCAAGATTTATCTTTTCCAGTTGTGTAACGAATTAAATTAAGCATATTTACGAGCTCATCTGAATGTGACAGGTCTATTTAGTAATTTCTTACCTAATTATAAAACATACACATAAAGGATTTATTTTGTTTTATTTTATCAAAGTTTATTTATTTTTATATTAATTTTAACTAGGTAGGTACTTACAAGAAAACTAAACTTTCACATTTAAAAGATGACTTCGAAAAATGGCTGGAAAAATATTTGAAAATTTATTAGTAAACAATAATATTAATTTAAATTAAATACTTACCTAGTTATGTCAACACTCTATCACTATTAAAGTATTGCCCTTACTTTTCACCTATGATTGGAGACAATAATATTGTAATGAAAATTTTGCTTAAAGTGCCCTTCCATAGAACATATCCTGAACTTAACAGATTACGGATAAAAAACCTGCAAATAAGAAAAGCATTGTTAATTGTTTGAGAAAATTGATCAGAGATTAGGCTGAATTTAAACAATCATTGTATCATTGTATTTAAAAATAATTATTACATAGGCAGGTACCGAACATTTTGAGGAAAATTAAAACACATAAATATGCCAAGCATATTTATTTTATGAACGTAAAGTCATTATTATCTCGGTCTGGTTCTATCCGCAAATATATGCTTGGGATCTCAAACTAAAAATAGATATAAAACTTAAAATTAGGTTATTTTTCACCCAACTATTACACAATGAAAAAGAACATAAAGTACTTGACCTCCCTTGACCATGTATTTTGAAGCAACAGTGGCCTTGTCTTCCTTGACAAAACAAAATATTTTTAATATTTTATATCTCTGAAAAGTAACAAGCCTAGTTTCTGGTATTTTAAGTCTAATTTATTTTGTTGTTTAACATTTTAGAACGTAAATAAATTTACAGGGAAATCTTAATTATCTCAAAGTATGGTTTTTAATTCTATTTGCTTGTGCTTTTTTTCATAGAAATGATAATACTATTATTTGTTAACAAATAAACAACAATACCATCAAAATCATATTTTGCAACACAAAAATAATTTTCAGCTTTAACAGTGGTGTGCCTACGGGCATTGATTTCGATATTCTTCAGGAACCAAATGGTTTTTCCCAAACAAAAATTGATTTTGAATTCACCGTTTAATTTGAAACATTAGAGCTTTTCTGAGTTGTTTTCCTGGGATGCGCTGTTTTTGAGTAAAAAAATAAAAACCGTTAATGCAGTGTCCGAGAAAATTAATCTAGTTATTGAAGAATATAATTTTGCACGAAATTTAGTTGCCATGGAATATGTCACTTGCTTTTTACATTTGACATTTTCTAGTCTAAGTCTCTATCGTTCAAGTATATGCGTTGTGAACTATTTACTTAATTTCATTTTTATCATCTTGTTAAAAATGGTGAATTATTCAAATGCAGAAATAGTGGTAATGCATTAGGTGTATAGCCTCGTCGACGATAATGGATAGCAAGCCAGACGTATTTATCACCTGAGATATCCCAATCGTGCTTTTTTTTTATGATAAGACACAGCAATGCAGGATAAATCCTTTATGGCGCTCTGGGAGCGGTGGGTGTGCACAGGCAACGATTCACGTTGGTCTTAAATATTTGGAGATTATACTCGTTGGGAAACACGATCTCAGGGAGGTCGTTCCAGAGTGATGACGTTCTCCAGATGAAAGAATTTTGAAACAGTGTCGTTCGAGGGACACTAAGCTGAACCACGTAGTGGTGGGCTGCAGTGGTCGTCGTGTATTTCTACCATGCACCGCTCTGTGTGGTATCAAGCGGGCAACCTCAGTTAAACACTTGCCATGAAAATATTTTTAAAATAGACTCAAGTCGCCTTCGATGTTCAAGGCTTTCCAGGCTGTTTGTCAGACTGTGGTCACCGATCAAACGAATGGTTCTTCTTTGAATGTAATCTAGCTTGGGCTTTATAGAGCATCAAAAATTGTTGGGGTGTATAGAGGTTCTTTGTTCGGAAAAGTACTCCAAGCTTCTGCGAGGCTGCCTTAGCAATGGCCGCAACGTGACTAGGCCAAGACATGTGACTATCCAAATTAACGCCCAATAAATGAATTGATGAAGCCAAGGAAATCGAGTGTCCCGCCATAAGTATATCCGGTTCTTCAACATTAACTTTTTTAGAAAAAATCTGCCGCCTGGGTATTTTTAGCGTTACTTGGTTACTGTCACCCCAAGACAGAATTGTTTCCAGGTCTTTGTTGAGATGTGAGACCTCTTGCTGTCTATAGAGATGTGTATTAGCAGCCGATGTCCGAGCATCCACAGTAAAAGATGAAACAAGTGTGCTGTCATCAGCGAAGCTATATATATAGAATTTTTAATTTTTTCCAAAAGATCGCAAATGTATAGTAAGAAAAGGGTGGGCGGCAATATAGAACCTTGAGGGACTCCGGCGTTGATGTTATGTGCTTTGCCAAATAGTCGAACTTTTTCTAATATTCATCGTCGTCTTGTTGAAACTGGTAGTGCCCGAAGAGGTACATCTGAAGGTATACCTCTACGTGTGAGAACGCCTGAAATTGAGGAAGCGGTGCTGCACGAAGTCAAAGAACATCTTGAAACGAGTACAATAAGGATTGCTAGAAACTTAATTATTTGCCATCAAATTGTTTGGAGAATTCTAGTGGATTTTTAATTATATCCGCACCATATTTTAAGAGTACAGGCATTACTTTCCAGAGATATTCCAAGGCGTGTGACCCTCTGTCAGTAGTATCTTCATAAAGTTGCACAAAATCTGCAATTTCAAACGCACATTCTGATCACGGACGTAGGTAATTTTTCAAGAAATTTCACTTAAAATTTCCACATAAATCATTTGTGGGCGGAAGAAAATGCCCATGCCGTAACCGAAACCCATTTCTAACATCGACTTTCCGTTAATGTATGGGCGAAAATGATTGACTTTAACTTAACTTAACTTGACGGACAATTTTGCCTCAATTTCCTTCAAGAACAACTGCCTTTGCTGCTTGAAGATGTTCCGAGAGTAATAAGAAACCCTATATGGCACACTGGTACATGCACGATTGTGCACCAGCACATTTCAGTGTAGTGATTCGCAATTATTTACGAACTGTTAATCCAAATCGTCGGCCACCAAGATCCCCCGACCTTAACAGTATAGATTTTTTTTGTGGGGTCATCTTAAGACGCTAGTGTACACACATTCCAATAATTCTGTAGAAGAATAAATAAAAAGAATAGTTGGTACTATCTTAGATTATGACAAACTAATGAACAAGAAAGAATTTGCTTGAAAGGTTAGATTGTAGAATATTCTATTTTGCTTTCGTAAAGATTTAAAGTATTCAGAATATTGCAAGATTATTGCTGAAATCTTCAGGGTATCCCATTTTCGACACTTTTAGGGGTATGATCAAATTATTGACACGTAAGGGGTGATATCTTTCAAAAGTAGTGGTGTCGTCAGCGAACAGGATTCTTGTTTTGATAATTAACTAGGTGATTTACATACATCAGAAAAGGAGCTGATTCAAAAACAAAACCTCGGGGCACTCCATACGGCATTTCTAGGTTTTGGGGGTTATTCCGATTATAATAAACAAACTGTGTACAGTTTGAGAGAAGATAGGAATCCGTTAGCTTTGAATTTTTCAATTAGTTTCCTACTTTTTAACGAAACGTGCCGCCCCTATCGGTATTTCCTAATATGGAAATTTTACTTGTAAAAAGATAAATTTATTATTATAATATGTATATGCTGTCACATTAAGTACTTTAAACGTACAATGACTTTTAACGGCTATGCCATAATAGATCCATATGATGTATTAAGATGTTTTTCTTTATGTGGCAACCCTAACAACGGGAATAAGTAAGTATTATCGCGTTATCCATTACGAAGTTGTCATGAACGCTATATTAGTAATATATTAAATGGCAATTTTGTTAATCTTCAACAAGAAGATAAATTAAAAATTGAAGTATTGAGCAAGATTTGAACCTGACACAAGTTAGTAAAAGAACAAAATAGAACTTTTACCCGTAAACATATAAAAATATTTCTGTGAAAATTGCTGACTAAATGCTCTAGCTATGATGTCCATAAACAAAAATTTAGTATATGAAATAAATGATTTAAAGAAAGAGTCTTGAAGTAATTTATTTCCATGAATTCCATAGAGCGGATTTTTACTTTGTTTGGGGCCAGACCCCCGTTTCCAAGGAAGCATAAGAGAAGCGAATTCAAACGAAATTTGGGCGTGGTCCCAAAAATTTTACCGCTTTATCTCCGCGGTCTACTCCCCCATAGTTCGCCTCCCACCCCCCGCCCCGAAATGCTAGCTACGGCACTGTGTCCTAGCTTTTAATATACAGGGTGATTTTGAAAATCTTCGCTATTTAGGCGCACCTGATATTTCTGTTATGAGAAAGATAAAAACTGATATTGATAAAATTTTGTGGGTGGAATTCAGTGACGTCATCAGTTTTTTTCCTAAAAAATCAGTTTTTCAGATGTTAACCAAAACCAAACCTATGAATTTTTAATTGGGACACAGCCGATATATTATTTTTTATATTGATTAAGCAATATTGAACTTTCCAAGAATATACAGGGTGTTACTTAATGATAGGCCGTAACGAACAACACTGCAAAATTTCACCAAAATCGGCAAAAAGATCTTTGAGATACCTATTAATAAAAAAACAATTTTTTTTTAAACTTTGACACCCTGTATCTTAAAAACCAGACTTTTTAGGGCACATGTTTATATTATTTTTTCTACCTGAGTTTGGTTCTGGAATGCGCCGAAGTAACACCCTGTATATTGGTTTATAATTGTTTCGAAAACAAGCTCAAAATTTGAAATTTTTAATTTTTTTTTTATTTTCTAACAGTAATAGGTCATGGTCAATTTATTTGATACAAATGCAATTGATAATAATAATTACTTGAAAGATTAAATACTTAACAAATTAATTGTATTTTTTTTTCTATATTTTTAATTGTGTATCAACACTTTATTATTACTATTATTTTTTTTATTTTTTTTACTTTAAGGCCGCTAATTAAGAATTTCGTGAGGCAAATGGTTGTACCTTTCAAGCTTTCCATATATTGCATTCACAAAAACGGAAGTCAATTTTAAAACCATCTTTAAAAAACTTTTGGCTTAAGTATCAGTGTTTTTTGTATTTCTTACTTTAGTGTTATACTTGTTTATATATTATAAAGTTGTTCTCGTTTTTTTGTAATAAAATTTCAACATTTGGGTTTTATAATAGTAATAAAGTAAAAAGTATAATAATAATTAAGTGTTACTACATCATTAAAAGCATAAAAACATATTAAAATAAACTTTTTAAGTATTTAATCTTTAGAGTACCTACTATTTTGCATTTGGCCATGGCCTACTGTTCCAAATATAGTAAATAATTAAAAATCGAATTTTGAGCTTATTTTTGAAAACATACCAACTCAAGATTCTATAAAACCTGAACTACTTAACTATTAAATACTTTATAAAACCAAAGTTATATGGGGAGAAATTAGGTCTAAAATTTAAATTTATTTAAAATTATATAGGGTGTCCCACATAGTTTTGATTTATTAAACATAGGCACTTTTCGAAAAATAATTACTTCGTATATTATGACATTTTTGGATTTCTTGATTAATTGTAAGAAAATTTTGTATAACATATCTATATGTCTAAATATTACATGGTGTTTCTTAATAACATGCTAATATTTAAGAAGATTATTCTTGGATTAATTTTGAGAAAAAACTTTATAATATGAACATAATATGTCCTAAAAGTCTTAACTGTTGAACTACAGGGTGCTAAAGTTTTAAGAGAAAAGCCTTTTTTTATGATAACTTTGGTATAACCTCCCACAGATTTGCTCAGAAAGGAACAAGGATTCCAAAAATAATTTTTCTTAAAAAAAAAAACAGTGGCGTATCACTTTTCCCTCTAAAATGATTCACTGCAAATCCCGCACAAACGCCACTGGCAAGAATAAAAAATCATGTTGTACAGCAGAAAATGCCTTTTGATGCATAGAAGATACGTACCACGTTTTATAAAGATATATAGGGTCACACCAAAGTTATCATAAAAAAAATACTTTTTTTCTTAAAACTTTAGCACCCTGTAATTCAGCAGTAAAGATTTTTATGACGTATATTCATATGAAGTTTTTTCTCAAAATGGACCCAAGGATAACCTCCTTAAATATTAGCATGTTATTTAGAAACACCTTGTATAGTTTTTGAATGGTTAACGATCTTTTGAAATTTGGTGTTTTGTTAACGGAGGAAACGGCTACTTTAAGGAAATGCCTTTTGATTGGGCATGAGAAATAATAGGGTTTATGATTAAAATAAAAGACTTTTAAAGTTTTTTACGTTTTTAAAATTGTTAAATACACAAAAGTATTCCTATTTTTCAAAATATGCTTTAGTCGCTACTTAACAATCATATTGGCATTCTGGCCCAATTTCATGTACTTATTACAGTCGGTCCAAACTACTGACAGGTGCATGATATTTAAGGGCTGCAAAACACCAAATTTGTGGAAAATCGTTAATAACTCAAAACCTAATTAATTTAGACATGTGATATAAACATTTTCTTAGAATCGATCAAGAAATCCTAGAATGCAATTATACAGTGTGTCCACGGATTGACTATCAAAGAGGAAAAACTTTTTTCGGCAGCCGTCCGGGAAGTACCCACTTCCCGGACGCTTTTTCTTTGAGAAAGTAGCATTTCTACGGCCTACTCCGGGAAGTACGTACTTCCCGGACTAGTCCGGGAAGAATCACATCGTTGTTGTCATTGTGAATATGAAAATCTTGGTAGGTATGATTTTGATAAATGCAGTTGAACATTACCATAGCAACGAAATAACGACTGACAGCTATCTGAAATGAAATTAGTTGGCATTTTAATTTTCGAAAGTTTGCATGGTTTTTGGTCGCAATTATCGCAATAAACTATGGAAAGCAACACTGATAGTGAGTTTGAAAATGTGCCTTACGAAATTTCCAATGCAGCTGCTGCTGTACAGCACAATTATTACCTGAAAAATCAAAGTCCAGGTACGAAAACGTTTAGGATTTGTTCACGAGATGGATGGATATGAAGAAATGCAAAACTATTACAGAGGATGTAATTTTAGTTTACTTGGCGCAACAATCTGAAACTGTCAAATCCTCTACCCTGTGGAGCATGTACTCTATGTTGAAAAGTACCATTTTGTGAAGAAAAATGTAAACATAGCCACTTTCCCAAAGGTAATCGAATTTCTTAAAAGGAAGAATGATGGTTATAAAGCAAAGAAATCAGAAGTCTTCAGCAGCGAGCAAATCAACAAATTCATTAGAGAAGCAGATAATAAAACATATCTAATGCTAAAGGTAATTTTAACAAAATATTACGATTGTAGGATATAAAAGTATCAACTTAATTTGCTTCATTTTCAGGTAGCAACAATTATTGGGTTAGCCGGTGCGTGTAGACGGGAAGAACTAACAAAAATGTCAATTGATCTAATAAACGACAAAGAAGACATGTTGCTTGTGAAAATACCAGATTCTAAAACACATATTGAAAGAAATTTTGTTGTAATTGGGCAAGAAAACCTGCTGTTGTATAGGCAATATTTATCTTTACGGCCATCCCATACTCCACATAACAGATTATTCGTGAATTACAAAAAAGGGAAATGTTCGATTCAGCCCGTTGGTATCCACAGTTTTGGGAATCTCGGATTAAAAATTGCAGAATTTTTAAATTTACCCAATCCTAAAAATTACACAGGCCATAGCATGCGTCGAACTTCAGCGACGATATTTGCTGATAATGGTGGAAACATCACTGTTCGAATTTCAATATTTAATACAAATAAGAATTAAAATGTTCGAAATTTTGTTCTACAAAGAAATATAATGGTTGCCGAAAAAATAGTGTACGCAACACGTCCGAAAACAGTTTTTTTGAACTCGCAGACTTCCAGGACTCGCCTACGGCTCGTCCTAGAATTTTGTCAACTCGTCCAAATAATCAGTATTTTCCGGACTTGTTACGTAAATTACTATTTTATTTGTGGGTTTAGGAAAAAAGTTATTTTTCATAAAAACTCCTCCTTGTTCTCAAACTACCAAAAAGCATATTATTTTTTCAAATTTATAAACCGGATGTTCAGAATTTAGAAAAATATGAAAAAAGCTAAGAACAAAGTACCCTTATGTGTAAAGATAGGATAAAAAGTAATTAGTAAAAGTTGTTGTGGTTGAAAACCTACGTCTCATTGCCAAGTTTTGACTTATTAGCTAAACGTACAGAGACCGGCAAAAAGTTCGAACTCGTAAAATATGATTTGATTTAAATTAACGCATTTTGCGAATTAGTTAGTCTTCAGAAGATATTATTCCGTAAAATCTTTATCTTTATACGAGAAATTGTCGAAAACGGCTAAGTAACTACCCACATTATTAAAAAATCAATACGTTTTAAAATAAAATCGTGCACTATTCATAATTAAAGGAATTTATTAGAGAACGAATGAAGAGTAAAAAATTTTCTTAAACAAATGTAAGTAAAAAAAGGCAGGTTATCAGCAAAAAAAAACTATTCAAAGGTTTTTCCACCAACCTCCTCGCATCGTTGGACTTTCTTAATAAATGCTTTATATGCGTTTCAATGGGATAGCTTGAATCGCTTCTCTAATTCTAATTTTTAAATTATCAAGATTAGGTTCTAATTGAGATGCATACACTTTCTGGGTAAGGTAGCCCCACAAGTAAAAATCCATTATTGTAAGGCCGGGACTTCTTGGCGGCCAAGGGATTGGTCCATATCTCCCAATCCAGCGCTCCGGAAACTGTCGATTCAACCATTCCGGCACAATAACAGTGGAATGCGCAGGATGACCATCTTGTTGAAAATATGCAGTTCGCCTGTTAATAAGTGGCATATTATTTAAATAAAATAAATTTATTTAGCATTTCTAAATAACTATGCTGATTCATATTTGCTTCAAAGAAGTACGGTCCAATTATTCCGTTGTACGTAACTGCACACCAAACGTTAACTTTCTTGGAGTACTGTCTTCTGCAATAAATTCGAAAATGGGGACTCTCAGTTGACAAGTAACGTAGATTTTGGGAACTAACCACTCCATTAGTTGAGAAAGTAGCTTCATCGGAAAAAATAATATTATGAAAAAAGTTTCTATTTTGTAAGTATTTCTGACCAACCCATAAACAAAAATCAAGTCTTTTTGCATCATCATTTGCTTCTAGAGTATGAACAAATTTAGGTTTATACGGCCAGACTTATTACCTTTAAAAATTATTTGCAAATATGATTTACTTACTAATGTTTCCAATTTGGGATGCTCTGATCCTTAGCGATGTTTTGGGAAAATGCCGAACAGAATCCAGCAGAATAGTTGCCCCAACATTTTCTTCTTCATTGATAGCAGTTTTCTTCTTTATAATATTTAAAACGCTTCCTGTTCTTCTAAATTTTGAAACAATAGATTTAACTGATATTCGGTTAATGGTAAGATTTAGCCATTTCTCATTAAACATTCTTGTTACATACGATTATGAGATATTTTCTCCTAAACCATAATACTGGACAATAAATACTTTTTGTTCTAACGTTAGCATTTTTTTTCACTGTCATAAATTGAGCAATATGACCTTGACAACATTGTTAATTTGTTAAATACGTCGCTCCGCGATGACAATCGTCCATTGTCATCGAAACGTATACTATAAAAATTTTACAGAATAATACCTTCGAAAGACTAACTAATTTGCAAAATGCGTTAATTTAAATCAAATCATATTTTATGAGTTGGAACTTTTTGCCGGTCTCTGTACATTTAGCTAATAAGTCAAAACTTAGTAATAAGACGTGGGTTTTCAACCACAACAACTTTTACTAATTACTTTTTATCCTATCTTTACACATAAGGGTACTTTGTTCTTAGCTTTTTTTATATTTTTCTAAATTCTGAACATCCGGTATATAAATTTGAAAAAATAATACGCTTTTTGGTCGTTTGAGAATAAGCAGAAGTTTTTATGAAAAATAACTTTTTTTCATAAACCCACAAATAAAAAAGTTTTTCCTCTTCGATAGTCAATCCGTGCACACACTGTATATAGAGTGTTTCATTTTTAAAAAAGTATGTTTAATAAGCCTTAACTATTTGGGACATAGTGCAGAATTCTAAATAATTTTAAATTGTAGACCTAATATCGCTATAACTCTGTTTTTGAAAAACATTAAAAAAATCAGAAGTCTAAATGTTAAATTACCATTACGCTAACAAGAGAAATAATCTTACACACCCAATACTTTAGAATATTCCAGATATTGGAGTTTTGGTCTACAATATAATATAATATACTTGGATCCAAATTGAACATCTAAAGGATTATCTAAGTACCAGAATACTTTCAATAATGCTGGAATATTCTTGGTATATCTACCTACGGTCAGTAAAATATTATATGGTGCTTTGTCAGATACTCATTAAATTATTCTATGAATATTCCTTAACTCATGTGTAATGCATATTGTAAGTTAAAGTATAGGCCTGTTCCAACCAGCAGTCAGGAACCAGTCTTTAATCAGAAATGGAGTCTACCAGACGAATATTGCATGTAGACCCCAGGATGCCTTGTTAAGTGCTACAACTGGTTGATTGTATTTGACAGTTTGAAACTGTCAGGGACTGATGGTTGGAACAGACCTTATATTCCAGGAGTTTTACAAGAATCTTTGGTTATTCCAAATCGGTTATTCCCTGAATATTTAGTGCTCCCGGGTATATAATAAAGAGTGTCCAAAAATGAACGCACATTTTTATTTGTTAACAAAATACAATTATTTCTTGAAGTATGTCAAAACTTCACTGGGATTAGAAAGAATACATATCACGATTAAGTGTGAAACACAATATCCGACAAATGTCCACCGCTGGTCTGCTGGCAGGCCCTTGCCCTTTTGACGAAATTATTGATAACATTTTCACATATTTGTGGACGAATTTCATTAATGACGCGTCGAATTTCGTTCTTCAAGTCAGGAATTGCGGCTGGTTTATTGGCATAAACACGAGATTTAAGAAAACCCCAGAAGAGAAAAAAGTGTGTTATATCGCAGGATCGTGGTGGCCAATTCTGATCACCATTGCGAGATATGACACGACCAGGAAATTTCAGTCGTAACGAGTCCATTGTTTCACGCGCAGTGTGACATGTCGCTCCGTCCTGTTGAAACCATAAGTTTTCCACATTAATTCGGTCTAATTCAGCCCACAGAAACTTTTCTAACATTGCACGATAACGTTTGCCATTCACTGTCAGTGCAGTTCCAGTCTCCTCTTCAAAGAAGTATGGCCCAGTTATTCCGCCGAACCAAAAACTGCACCAAACGGTGACTCGTAGTAGATGCATTGGTTCATCGTGAATAACATCAGGATTTTCTTCCCCCCAAATTCGACAATTCTGCTTATTGACGTATCCATTTAATTGAAAATGTGCCTCAGCACTAAACAGGATTTTCTTCAAAAAGTCTCCGTCATTTGCCTCGTTTTCCGCTCGCCATGATCTACTGGCTTCAATTCTTGGGTCAATTGGATTGTATAGGCATGCAAATGCAAATTAGGAATTCGCTGCATACTGCTTTTGGTAATGTTCACTTGCTGTGACCGACGGCGAATCGACGTGTCTGGATTCTCACCAACACTTGCCGACACAGCAGCAATATTTTCAATAGATCGAGCAGTACTACGCGGCCGCCCTGTTGATTTTATGTTTTCAACCGAACTACTTTGCTCAAATTTCTTGATCAATCTTTGGACTGTCGTATGTTTTGGTGCATTATTTCTTCCAAAAACGGCTCGCGCTCTACGAACTGTTTCCGCATAACATTCTCCACATTTATAATACGTTTTGACGATAACAATGCGCTGTTTTACCGTGTAGCGTTCCATGGCTATTAATTGCAATGAATTACATGACATTTATCAAATATTCAGAAGCCTATTATGACAAAAACGAAAATGCCACGATATTTAATATGTGCGTACATTTTGGGACACTCTTTATATATAATTATAAAAAATAAAATTTCTGTATTGTTTTTCAGTAGGTAGCTAAAAGTACATTTTTTTCCACAAATCATTATAATACATAGATTTATAATACTATTTTTAAAATTTTTTATTAAGGTCATTCTACAACTAAATTTCAAAACAAAAATAACACATGTACACAGGCGTGTAAGGGAATGCGAGAACGGCAAAGGAAGTGTTTAATAAAAATAATTTATCAATAAAACGTGAAGTATACCAAACGATCATCTAATACGGGGAAGGATAGTATTTCTCTAATGCAATTTATTTAGAAGTTTAATAGTTTTAATACACAAACACCGAACAGATTATCCATTATGCGGTTGCCAAAAAATCGTTAAAATTAGACTACAATGTAGGATAACTGCAAACAATAATTAAAGAAACAAAATCTGAAGTGTTTTAAATTTATTTAGTGCTAGGTAATTTAAATAATAAATTTATTCACAGGCATATCAAGTGCGTATTGTTTATTTAACAATTAACTTCAGCAGCATACTTTGTTGGTATAAACATGGAAAATATCATTAACGTAGGTACACAATTACTCCTTTAAGAGCTAAGAAAGCTACTAAAAAAATTAGCTATTTAGGCGGGTTAATGACTAAGCTATAGTAAGAATCAACTAAGAAAAAACAACTTTGACTTTTAAATATTCCCTTCTAATGTCACTCGAAATCGATATTCAGTGGCGTAAGCAGATGACGCGGTGGCCTTTTCTTAGTTGATTCTTACTCTACGTCTATTTAAAAGTGTTGCTCTGCTATAAACATAAACAACCTAATGTATAACCAACTTTTGATTTATCTTATATCGAAAAACACCTCCAAAGGAAACTACATCCCTAAAGACGGATTTGTTTAATTATCGACGAAACTGTTCAAGGTAGAAACTTTAAATTCTAAAAATATGGAAAAACCACAAATTTTGTGGTAACTTTATAATTCTCTGCTATAAGTAGATGTTTTACTCTTGTCCTTAACCAACCTTCGAGATCCTGTCAGGTTCCTCGAGGCTTTACACCCATTACTACTTTACTTATTTGTGATACAAAATTACCTAAACATTTTATAACATTAGACAAAGAAATAAAACTTTCCAGAAAAAAATCAGAAATATAAAAAAAATATTCAAATTAATCAATAGATGTAGTATACCTTTGCTACAAGATTGCGTCATGAACTTACTTTGGTTAAAAAGTGGAAAATGTGAGTTTTGCATCTATACCAGTTATTTGTAGTTTAGACAGACTTTTATTTCTACCACTTAGATTCTAGTATTATAGCGTTTCTACGTTCTTTTTCTTAATTCTAAAGTCAAAATTTTTAAAATATTGGGCTTAACATTCGGGTGCATAGAGAGAATAAATTAATCATAACTTTTTTGTGTATAGATTGTTAACGTTTTCTTAGTCATATACTCGCATAAGGCCACAAAACGAGATTTCTTTTTGTAATAATTGTCAGTGTCAATGAGAAAGCATAATGATATACGCTGAAATTCCCTTAATTTGCGACTTTGCAATCTGCTGAAGCTCTTTAATTTTGGCACCGTAAAGATTCATTTCTTTACTTGAAGTTCAAGTATTTTAATAACTTTCATAATATGTTCCGTAATTGCTCAAAACATTACGTGACATAGGTACGTTTACTCCGTTGCTGGGTAACGGAGTTGACGTCGACAGAAAAGAAGAAAATATTTAATACGTTCAAATCGTTATATTGTATGTTAATCCTCAAATAACCTAAACAAACTTTCCCTAATACTGATTTGAACACAATACATTCTTAACTAAAAATCTCCTAGTCAAAAGCAATTAGATTTTATATTTGAACTAAACCTAAACTGCACGGGGAAACCAAATTGTTTTGAAAATCAAGACAGCTTTGTATTAATTATTTTACACTGTCAGGTTATATTATTCGACTTTGCCAGCGCTTGTTTCAGTATTGTTTAGGGTAAGTTTTGTTACAAAAAATGTATTCTTTTCTTGTATTGTGTATTGTGTTCAAATCAGTATTAGGGAAAGTTTTTTTTTGTGATACAAAATTACCTAAACATTTTATAACATTAGACAAACAAATAAAACTTTCCAGAAAAAAATCAGAAATATAAAAAAAATATTCAAATTAATCAATAGATGTAGTATACCTTTGCTACAAGATTGCGTCATGAACTTACTTTGGTTAAAAAGTGGAAAATGTGAGTTTTGCATCTAGACCAGTTATTTGTCGTTTAGACAGACTTTTATTTCTACCACTTAGATTCTAGTATTATAGCGTTTCTACGTTCTTTTTCTTAATTCTAAAGTCAAAATTTTTAAAATATTGGGTGGGGCTTAACATTCGGGTGCATAGAGAGAATAAATTAATCATAACTTTTTTGTGTATAGATTGTTAACGTTTTCTTAGTCATATACTCGCATAAGGTCACAAAACGAGATTTCTTTTTGTAATAATAATTGTCAGTGTCAATGAGAAAGCATAATGATATACGCTGAAATTCCCTTAATTTGCGACTTTGCAATCTGCTGAAGCTCTTTAATTTTGGCACCGTAAAGATTCATTTCTTTACTTGAAGTTCAAGTATTTTAATAACTTTCATAATATGTTCCGTAATTGCTCAAAACATTACGTGGCATAGGTACGTTTACTCCGTTGCTGGGTAACGGAGTTGACGTCGACAGAAAAGAAGAAAATATTTAATACGTTCAAATCGTTATATTGTATGTTAATACTCAAATAACCTAAAAAAAACTTTCCCTAATACTGATTTGAACACAATACATTCTTAACTTCTTAACTAAAAATCTCCTAGTCAAAAGCAATTAGATTTTATATTTTAACTAAACCTAAACTGCACGGGGAAACCAAATTGTTTTGAAAATCAAGACAGCTTTGTATTAATTATTTTACACTGTCAGGTTATATTATTCGACTTTGCCAGCGCTTGTTTCAGTATTGTTTAGGGTAAGTTTTGTTACAAAAAATGTATTCTTTTCTTTATCTTTTTTCTAAAATAGTGTTATAGTCTAGAACTAGTATGAAACGGCATTACCTACTTGTTATAAAGTATATTATTAAAAGTAATAATAATAGTAAGCTTCTGCTTTAACTGAACAAAGAAACAGTAAGCGCATCTCCCTTGTATATGCACAGAAAGACTGTTGCACAAGTTTAAAGCGGACGAACTCTGGGACTTAATGACGTCACCCCCTCGCAAGCGTTATATTTGATTGTAATCTCGTATATTTCGAAAATTACTTATCGAATTGTGATCAAGTTTTTAGGGCTGATCATACTTTGCTTCATAAAAATTAAGTAAAGAGTGTAATTTGAGGTTTGACTAAATGAGCCCATTGGTTGGGGATTGAAAGCTACAAACTCATCAAATAACAAGGAAGTGATTGTGTTGTGTTTTTTGCTAACCCAACAATTTTAAGTTTTATCATTTGCCACCTTTTGTTAAAAACGGCTTTACCGCAGAAAAAACGTATGAATATTGTAACGAATAACGAATATTAGAAATGATAAATAAATTTAAGTTATGTCGATCCAGCATAACATCATTCTAAAAATGTCGCAGGATTCATAAAAAACACAACAATTGAATTGAACAGGTAAGAATTTAAAACGTTCTTCTCTTAGGTATCTGAAATGCGATTAACCTGATGTTGCCTGACTAAATATGCGAAACTGGGTCTGAGTCAATAAAATGAACGCTTAGGTAATCTTTATAGTTCTTTTTGTTGCATTTATGCATATCTACATTGTTCTAGTATGACTTCATTGCTCATATAAAATTCCGCGAAGGAAACCAGGCATGAAAATGTTCGTTTAATTTAAATAATATAGGAAGAGCAATTAATATGCAGCATACATTATAATGTATGATATAATTAACATAACCGAACAGAACCGATGGATTCTGGTTTAAACCTGGTTTGTTTGGGTATCAGACAAAGAACTGAATATGGAGCCAAGGTTGGCAATAATTATTGTTTTTTTTAAGCATTGGGACACAGATGATGGCAAGGGCGCGGTATAAAAAACAAATCAAAAATTAATTAGATACAAAAACAAGCAGTACCTGTGTACAAAAAGGTTAACTCGTAACTCTACGGTGCCTAATGCTATCAATGCCATCACTTAACATAATAAGATCGAAAAATACAGAGGTATTTAAAGAAAACGCTGCACTATACAGGGTGTCCGGTAAGTATATGCCATACTCTGGGGAGCATATAGGGAAGGTCAAAATAACCCTAATTTGTCATAGCAAAAGAATTCCCAAAGTGCCCCTTAAAAGGGATACAGAGCTTCAAAGGGGCAACCCAGCGACTTACCTTTTCGGCTCTAACTTTTGATTATTCCTATAGTGAACATGCTGACATGCATCTAATTTATGGACAAGCACTCGGCAACTGTGTGGAGGCGAGAAGAATTTGTTCTGATACATTTCCAAATCGACTTTTACCTCACCGAAGAAAGGGTTGATCATAGCTTAAGAGAAATAGGTACAAAGTCTAGTAACATAAAAAAAATGTTAAAAGTAAGTTAATCTTTTGCTAATCCATTTTAGGAAGTTCTTTGCCGCGTCGTGGCGGAAAAAGGCCTCCAAGAAGAGCAAGCAACTCTCAGTCAGAGGAGGAAATTTTTAATGAGATTGCTGAAAATCCCTCTATTAGCGTAAGAAAACTGTCGATCCAAGTTTATGCGACAAAGGAGCATGTTCACGCGACCCTTGGAGAACAACTGCTACATCCCTATCACGTCAAAAATGTCTTCCGCTGATTATCCTGACGGAGTCAACTACGCAAATTAGTTTTTGCAACAATTCAGGCAATATCATAATTTTCCTAGTATTGTTTGCAAAAAGGGTGTCCATATTTCTCTGAATATAATATTTAATCATAATGTATGGTTTTTTTTTTCTTAAATAGTATTGTTCTGTTTACGGACGAAGCCGGTTGCACCTCTAGTTTCACCTTTCAGCCACCTAATTTGCATATCTGGTATAAAGAAAATCCCCAAGCAACAGTAGCTACAGACAACGCATCAACATAGGTTCATAGTTACCAGGTGGTCGAGGATTATTGGAATCATCTCATTGGACAAGTTCTTTATTGAATGCAGATTAAATAATGCAATTCTTGCAACAAAACTTAAACGGTTTATTAGAAAATGAGCTCTTAGAAATTAGAAATCGGATGGGGTATATGCACGACGGTGCACCGCCTAATTTTAGCAATTTAGTTGGTCAGCACTTATCAAATACTTTTGATAATCGATGGATCGGTTGAAGTGGGCCTATTTTACGGCCATCGAGGTCACCCGACATGACTCTATTGGATTTCCTTTTATGGGGAAATTTAAAGAGGCTTGCATATTCGGCGCCAGTTCATACCAGGGAAGATCGGATAGAAAGAATAACACACCATTTCAACGAAATTCGAGAGAATCCTGAAATGTTGTTTCAAGTACAACGAAAAAACATTCGTCGGCTTAGGAAATATATAGAAGTACAGGGCAGGGCGCCCATTTCGAAAATCTGCTGAAGTAAACAAGAAGAAGCAAATCTTTCACATTTTTAACATTCTTACCTTTAAGTGATTTCCTAAATGTCAATCCTTTTAATGGTTCCTTTATGCGGCACACTTCGATTTGGAAATGTATCAGTATAATTTTTTCGTGCATCCACACAATTTCCAAGTGTTTGTCCATAAGTAGTTAGATGCATGTGGGCATTAATAAGATGTGATAACGACAAATTTTATTATTAAGGCGAATTATTAGTTAAATTATATTGTTATTCGATAAATAGGGGAGACCGGGGCTAGTTGGCACACATTTTAAAATTTATTTTTTATTTAGTACTACAGTCAATTGAACTGAATTACAAAATATACAGAACAGACTTGTATAATTTTTCTGCACTTTGGGGTATTTACAGTGTCTATATAAAAAAAAGTTAAATAGTTAAAAAATTTTAAAAACATCAGTGTAAGTGTGCCAACATACCCCAACTTGGGGGCAGGTTGGCACACTATTTGGGGTTAGTTGGCATATGAAAGCTATATAGAGAGAAACAAGTATTTTTTATAGTTTTTAACGTTTATTACCTACTGAAAGAATATAGAATAAAATAGAATAAAAAAACATCGAAACGCTTAAACAGAAATTAGAATAAAATTTACAGTTATTTAAACACCAAAAGTTAATTGTTAGTCAGAATCATCCGACTTTTTGAACATATGTATCGCAGCTCTCTGTTTGTGCATGCCTCATGAGTCCACATATGGATGGCATGCCACTCATTGCACCCATTTATTCCCTGGTTCACTGTTGGTAAAACTGTCCATGCAGACCAAGCAAAAAGTTTTCTCCTCTTAATCAGAACCAGAATCATCTGCACAAACATGTGTAACGGTCCTGGTTTTCTTTTTTAGCTTTATTTCTTCTTTTTCTTTATTTTCAAATCCTTTTTTTTGCCTTTTCGACTGCAGCTTCTTTTTTCTTTCAGCATTCTGCTCCTCTTCCAACGCATCTTTGATTGGGGTATCCGTAAGAATAGCTAATATTATTTATTATATTCCAGTCTTTTTTTTTTTGTAGTTTCTCGTGTCTAAAATTTTTTAAAATTGGTTTTAATTTTGTTAGTTTTATTTTTAAATTCGGGGTTAGTTGGCACACTGCGTCAACGTGCCCCTAGACCAATATACCAACCTGCCCCGACACGGGTCTTACAACAAAACATATTTTTTCCAAAAAACAAACAATAATTTGATAACTTTGCCTAGCATAGTATGTCAACTAGCTATCTAGCAGCAAATTGTGGTGAAAAAATCAAATTAAATACGATTAATTAAACAGTTTTTTCATAAATTTCTAAGAGGACAAAAATTTACTAACCGGTATTGAAAACGAACAACACAACTAACAGCTGGTCAACGCCTGACTTTGGGCGCGCGACGTTTTACATGGTTGCCAAGATTTGTCGATCTTATATGTCAATGGTATTTGCGTTTATATATGCATACCAATCGCAGATATAAGCACCGTGTCAACTTGCCCCTGTAGCCAACTAGCCCCGGTCTCCCCTACTGTGTCTAAATACCTTATATTAATAAACTTTCCTGGCGATGTGAAACATATGGTCTTATGAGTCTTTAAGGTCTACATAAAATATTGAAATTTTATCAAATTACACATGTCGATTAAAAAATGAGAGCAGAAAAGGTAAGTCGCTGGGTACCCCTTTGGGCTCTGTATCTCCATTAAGGGACACTTAAGGAATTTTTTTTTCTATGAGAAACAGGTAGGGTTATTTTGACTTCCCCTAAATGCTCCAGAGAATATCTGCCATACGCTTACCGGGCACCCTGTATTGTAGCTGCTACTGTACCCACAGTTGTTTTAATATAATGCTCCTGATAGAAAAGTGACATAAGTCAAAATTTTTCATACTCCGAGTAATTCCTTAAAATTGACCTAAAACCGTAAAATATTTATATGGAAAGCGACACGATATACAGGGTCGTTGGTATGTATGGAAACGGTCGATTATTTCTTAAAGTATAACAGTTGGCAAAACATATTTTAGATAAAAGTTTTAGGGTTTTTTAAGGTGTATTAGAACTTTAAAAAAATAAGTATCCAGGATGAGTCAGAAAACCGTAGGGAAGCAAAGTTACCTTTTTTTAAATGGAACACCCTATATCTTCGAATATTTTTGGATCTAACATGAAATAGCAATTATTTTTTAATAAGTGCATTATAAGTCTAAACCTAATAGTTTCCGAGATATCGACTTTTGAAAAATTACATTTTTCAACTTTGACAGCCTCTAGCTTTCTAACGGTACGCTTTAGAGTAGAACGGCTTACATGTCCCTATCTTACTTTTTTATGATCTTTTCAAAAACATCAACTTCCGGTTAAACAGGAAGTACTGTATTTCCGGCTTTTGAGTTACATCCGGTTTAACCGGAAGTTGATGTTTTTGGGAAGATAATAAAAAAGTAAGATAGGGACATGTAAGCCGTTTTATTCTAAAAGATACCGTTAGAAAGCTAGAAGCTGTCAAAGTTCAAAAATGTCATATTTCAAAAGTCGATATCTCGGAAACTATTAAGTTTAAAAATAAAAAAAAGTAATTGCTATTTTATGTAAAATTCAAAAATATTCGAAGATATAGGGTGTTCCATTTAAAAAAAAAGTAACTTTGTTTCTCTACAGCTTTCTGACTCAACCTGTATACTTATCTTTTTTTAATTCTAATACACCTTAAAAAACCCTAAAACTTTTATCTAAAATATTTTCTGCTGACTGTTTTAGTTTAAGAAATAATCGACCGTTTCCATACATACCAACGACCCTGTATATAGAAGGTGTCTCTAAAAGGTGCGGAAAAAATACTACCACAAATTTCTGAGGCTTAAATATAACGATCTAACCCAAACTTACAGAATGTCAAAAGTTCAACTTGGTTATAGTTTTCATAAATAATTTTTTTAATAAATGGTGTATGATCACAATATTCCGCTAGGGGGGGGGGGGGGGGTTTGTGGGGTGAAAAATTAAAATCTGCTCTCTTGCTTATTGTAAAATTTAGAGGGCGCCACCTGCGGTACCTTGCACCCATTTAAAACGAAATAACTTTTTTGAACCAACCTGTATTTAACTTTTAAACAAATATTCTTATTCTTCAACGTCTTCTAAATAAAAAATGTATACGTGGTAAGAATCGATTTGAGCAACCGTTTTTGAGATATCTGGATTTAAAAATTCACTTCGTGTATGACCAGGTCTAAATTATTATAATAATTGAACACAATTTGAAGGGAAAGCGTTAAATTACAACAACTGTCACTAAAAACTGACTGGTGTCAAATCGAATCTAAAAAATAATTCAAGCATACATTTCAATTGTCAAACAATTTTCAAATTTCTTTTCGTCATGGCCGTATACTACCAACGAAAAAATTACCGATATGGTATTGGTGTTTGGATATTGCCAAGAAAGTGGTTTAGAATTTTGCAGAGTATACAGTGAAAGATTTCCGAATCGTCGCTTACAAAGCCATAAAACCTTCGCGGCAGTTGAAAGACGTCTTCGTGAAACGGGTAGGTTCGCGCCTGTTTCTATCAATTATGCTCGTGCACGTACGGTAAGAACTTCACAGGCTGAGAAGATTGCAAAATTGCAACGCGTCTTTCGCTGTTATTAAAAATACAATATTAAATAAAATTAAATTTTACTTTTTCAAATTTGAAAGTTATTTAAATTAAATTAAGAAAATAAAAGAAGTGAAGCCAAAACCACGAAGCCAAGCTGAGGTGAGAGGCTGAGGGACCGCGTGCAAATGCCCTAGCTCAATTGCCAGAGAGTAAGGGGGGGGGGGGGGGGGGTTTAAAATAGGGCGCCACCGTTTTGCAGCCAGGTCAAAACGGAAACCTCCAAGATGATGCTGGGGCCTCACTCTCAGCTGGACTTCGCAACTTAGGTCGAATAAAATAAAAAAAAAGAGAAAGGAAACCACAGGGAGAGCTGTATAAATAAAACAAAAAGAAGCTGATCGTGGGTTTCTTCCAAAGGGGAAGGAAGCTGGTTGAGATGACGATGACAAAAGAACGTCCCAAAAAAAAAAGAAAGACGTTAAAAGAGCAGATCAATCAAGATCAGAAGATCAGGAGATCAAAAGAAGAGATCTGAAGAGAAGAAGATCTCTAAATCGGATTAAAGAAAATCTTAACTTAGCAGCAGACGATTGGGCTTAGAGCTAGGGGTATGCATAGATATTGTTAATAGGGTGATCAGAGAACAACTAGGTACTGCACCAATTTCATATTCAACGGGTACAAGATATTTTACGCCATGATTTTGAAGCCCGCCTAGTTTTCTGCCGGTTTATCCAAGAACACAGAAATCAAGGAACTTTACATGAAGAATTTTATTCACAGCTGAAGGCTGTTTCACGCATAACTAACTTGCACAATGAACATGTCTATGCTAAAGAAAATCCTCATTCGACTAAAGTAACCCATTATCAGCATGAGTTTAAGATCAATGTATGGGCAGGACTCATAGACACTTTCATAGTTGGTCCTGTCATTTTATCACCTCGACTAAATGGCGAAAATTATTTGGAACATCTGTGAAACGAATTTCCAAACTTATTAGATCCCCTGCCCTTGGAACTTTGAAGAGGAATGTGGTTCATGCATGACGGTGCTCCTCTACATTTTTTGTAAAACGTACGTAATTATTTCAACGAACAGTATCCAAATAGAATGATAAGTAGAGGAAATGATGCACCCGCAAATTGGACAGCTCGATCCCCTGATATGACACCGATGGAATACTTTCTATGGGGACTTGTGTATTCTAGGCCAGTACATACAGAAGATGAATTAAGGAGACGTATTAAAACTGGAATTGACGCTTTGAGAAATGATGACGAAATCATCCAAAGAGTTGAATTTAATTTTTTAGAACGTATTAATCTGTGTACGCACGAAAATAGAGGTCATTTTAAATATTTTGTTAAAAGCATTTGTTTTAAATTAAATTAAATTAAATTTTTGTTGTTTATAAATCTCTTATTGACTGTTTTTAATAGAGAATAAGATTAGCAACACATTTATGTACCTAATTGTTCTTTTTAGTTCTTAGTGACAGTTATTTTTTAAATCCAGATATCTCAACAACGGCTTCTTAAATCAACTCTTACCACGTATACCTTTTTTAGGTAAAATACGTTGGAGAAAAAGAATACTTGTTTAATAGTTAAATACGGGATGGCACAAAAAAGTTATTTCGTTTTAAATTTGTGCAAGGTATCGCAGGTAACGCTCTTTAAATTTTACAATAAAAATGAGAGCAGATTTTAATTTGTCACCCCACAAAACACCCCCTAGCCGAATATTGTGACAATACACCAATTATTTATTAAAAAAATTATTTATGAATAACTAAAACCAAATTGAACTTTTAATACTCAGTATCTTCGAAATCATCCATTTTTGGATTGAGTAAGTTGGGTTAGATAGTCATATTTAAGTCTCTGGAATTTGTAATAGCATATTTTCCGCACATTCTAGAGACACCCTATTTTCTGATAAAAAAAAACGGTCAATTGGAACTACTGAAAAAAAACATATACGCCGAATTTTATAACATCTTATGAAATAAAAAATTATTAAAAACTAGGCTTAGGTACGTCGAAAAGCTGTTTTTTAATGAATTTTTTAATTTTGTATTTAGGCCAAGTTTTTCGTAAAAAATATTATCTAAAAGGCATCAATTTCGTATTATTTAAAACCGATATTACAAAGTAAAGTAACGGTGAGTTTTTATAAGAAAGTCTCACAACTCCATCCAGGGCTAGAATTTCCCTTTCATTTAGGGTATGGTTTTTAAATATTTGAATAAAACATCAAATTATTTTAAATAATATTCGAATTATAACATGAGAAAAAAGTTACTTCAAATGTTTTTCATACCTAACTTGATGTCGTCTTTGTTTTTGAATTTTAAAAACGTCCTACCGAGAATTTAGTAACTTTTAAAGAAGTCACTTTTCTATCAAGGGAGCGATATATACCGGGTATTGCATCGTTGAGCGGGACATAGGAAATCCCATGTAATTTTAAATGGGGTCAATTATTGGCTTCCCTAATTATTTTAGAGAAAAATTCTATTTAGGTTTATTAAAGAGCACTAAAACCCACATTCAAAAAAATAACTTTAGATATTTTTAATGAGCCCGTTTACGGGTTATCGCCGATTTCTTTTTAACTATTTCTCCTTTTTATGGCCCCGTATTTGCGGGCACCAGTCAAGGTAAAAGATGACTGTCAAATAAAGTTGTCATTTTGAAATGTGTGCTTTATTGTTATAAAAACTCGTACATCGAAAATATTAAAGGTGTATTTATGAGTACAAATTAATCTGAATAAAACTAAAATGAAGTATCCAATTACAAGGTTAATTATGACATTTTACATGTTTCAATATTTTACTAATTAATAGGTACGTACTATTAAATTGTTAGAACTTTAGGATTTAAGAAGATGTTCAAATATTCCTCAAAATGACAACTTTATTTGACAGTCATTTTTCTTTTAAATAATTAGGGAAGCCAATAATTGACCCCATTTAAAATTACATGGGATTTCCTATGTCCCGCTCGACGATGCAACACCCGGTATATACATACAAACTGTCCGCTAATTAATGATAGACAACGAAACCACAGATTACTTCCGTAAGTATATAATAAGTATTTAACAAAACTTGCCTTAGTTCAGAAGTGGGGGTTTAAAGTTATTTTTTCATTTAAAAAAAAAACATAGTGATGACGTTCTCCAGATAAAGAAAGTTTTGAACAGTTACATTTAAGAAGTCTACAACTTTGTTATGCGTCTTGCCGGGACGGAGTCATGAGGTCGACCTGAGGCTGTTAATAGGTGTAAAAGCTAAGGGAATGTAATAACAACATGTAAAAAGTACAAAAGTTTATTCATGTTTTTCAAGAGAAACAAACGACAACGTCAAAATAAAATTGGTAAAAATATAACTTATTGTAAGGACAAAGTTTCTTCATTTCTGGGACAAAGTATAACCCTCTGTTTAAGCAGCTGAGGTTTATCGATAATGTTTAAGATTTCCATGATCATCGTAATCCAAAACATCGGGTTTTTACACGATCGAGAAACAAATAGCCCAGTTTTCTTTATGTGATTTATTTGAATCTGCATTCCTTCAAGTAACAATACTGTACCGGGATAATACTGACCGTCGCAATTTACAAATGGCCCCCTCAATATCCATTTTATCTTCAGAATAATCAGAACTACTGCTTATGTCATACTTTAAAGCACTTTATGTTTTACTTTTTATTGTTTTTTTCGCTTTCCCTGTTTATGTCTTTCTCCCACTGGTTTCGTGGTTTCATCTTCTGATGACCCATCATTATCCACTTCTTTAAGGCTCATGCTTTGCTTTAATTCTTTATGTCACCATTATTCTTTTTCTGTTTTCTGCATTTCCTTTAACTCCTTTTCCTTTACATCAAGATGTTAACTTGTGTATTTGACACCATCTGCATCCTCTTCCGTCTTCCGCGGGTCCGGGTAACCCATTTCGTAGAACCACGAAACATCATCAGCAATGGTGGTTAAAATATGCCCGAAGACAGGTGTCGCCGGATCTAAATAATTCTTAGAACATCTTAACCTCCAAATAAGACAATTTACGTGACCTATAAGTATATCAAAATGCTACTGATGCTAGTATGAGTATTGATTTCAACATTGCAATAGAAACTCACTTACCTTGAATTATCAAAGTCACCACGGCACTGTATTGTTTTAGAGCATACAAAACATTGAAGCATAAGCATTTTCGAGGGAAGCAACAGACGCGATTAGTAATTTCCGACAACTGCCGATGGAAGTTCGGGTGTCTAGCAACCAACTTTATAAACATAAATATCACTAGAACTATCATCAAACTAGGGAATGAGTGCCCAGTTACCCCAGTGACCCAGTTACCCACATATTTACCATTGCAATAAACAGAGATGTTTTTTTATTAACTTTTTCCGTTATTTCTATGACTAAAAAGAAATTAGTGCAGAATATTTTTGTTAATATAAAGCTCTTTTCTTAGAAAGCGAGTGTTAACTTTTGTTTAACAAAGGTGAGAATAATGAAATTTTGCTACGTTCAATAATCTCTAAAATACTACTTTTTAATTGTTAATTCTTTACTCAGTTTTCAAAGATAGCGAAATGGCGTCATTTTGAATAAAACTTTTAAATAGCAGGTGAAGTCAATTAATACCTCGTTGTAAAGTTATTTTCAATTTACATACGATCCCCAAGATTTTATAGAACTTAATCTCTATAAAAAGAAAGCCATTTGTTCGGTTCAGGTTAGTTCAGGTTCAAGATTTATTTCAATAAAAAAGCTGTATGTTTTTATAGTCCCATTAAATTACGTCATGTGATAAAAGTGCTAGATAATTTTGCAATATTATTTAATTTATTAATCTTGAAGTAGGTAATGCAAAAGTAAATAAATCATTAATTTTAAGGTATTAGGAACAATAAGAAATTTAATTTCAGAAATCAAATAAATAGGGAATATCCATATCTTATCTGTAACTCTATTAACTATTCCAGAACATATGCCTTTGACACCTAATCGTGTCAACCATGCCCCTCAGTGACGTCATTTGAGAATGTTTAATACTCAAAAAAGCTGGATTTATAAACTCGAAAAGTTGGCGAGGTTGAGGTTCAGTTGGTGTTGGAAATAGGAATTCGATTTAAACTAAAGGGAACACTCAGTTCCATTTATACACTCGTTTATGTTGTTCATGTAAGGTTCGAAAACTTCCCGGGTAGTTCGAGATAACCAATTTTTATGCTCGGAGTTCGAAATATCTAACCTCACAAACTTGATCATAACTTTAACCTCACCAACTTTTCGAGTTTATTGTTTTTTAAGTGCTCCAAAACAACTCAAATTTCTTATAGCATTGAACAACAAATTCATAAATATCGTAATGAGACCTATGTGGACCTAATGCCTTCACCTAACTCTGTTTCTGAATAACTATAATTAAAGAGTTCAGTAGGTAGTTTAGATGTTATGGAATCCTGATGCATTGATAGTGGGCCACCCTGTATGCGTAGGTAGTATGAACTTATGACTTGATATAGGCATCTCCCATTAAAAAGAAATAAGTGCATACTGTTTTAAAAACAACAAACTTAAAATAAATTGGTGTACAGAGTTGTTCCTTATCCTTTGATCAGACCCAATCCATGGACGCGTTTCGCCGTCTACGGCTCATCGGCAAGGCTCTAGGTCTGACGGAAAGGTAAGGGGCCTCAATGTGCTTTTGACATAGAAATGCAATTAAACAGACGAAAGTTGCAGCACGTGGCTACATCTCGTGGCAACCACACGCATTAACCCAACCAGGACAGCAAGAATCCATATAGGTTCAAACACTTGCAAAGCGGCCCATCGCGGACAAACTACGTTAGGTGGCGCCGAAAGCCAATATTTAGCTTTCAGTTGCTAAGCCGACACATTGACTTCCAGCGCCGTCCAACGTAATTTGCCCGCGATGGGCCGACTTGTCAGTGTTTGAGCCTATAGTTGATGCACGTCATCAATCAGCTGATAATTCTAAATCCATAAGAAAATAGCAGGAAATTAAATTTGGACAAAAAGTATTAAAGCTTTATGCGATATTGAATTTACTACAAACTTAAAGTACTTATTCTTCTTTGATATGAACCCACTTATAACAAATATTTTGTTTATTAATTTAAGCTTGTAAAATTAATATAATTTGAATTTTATTGGCCTATAGTTGGCAACACAACTGTAAACGATGCGGTTGCGCCAGCTTATTCGTTGACTTGGTTTGACGTTTCCTGCAAAACTAACTTTAATTGTTCGTGGTTCCGTGTTTCTGTGGGTCTATTTTTTAATAAAAACTCCAGATCTGTTCATAAAACTGTTCTATTAAGAGAAACAAAAGTGCACATACATATCTCTGTCGACTACGTCGTTTACTATTTGTGAAAAATGCCGAAGCATTTAAATAGTCGGTGCAAAGAGCTAATACCTTCTCTAAGAAGCTATTTTCAGGAAGAACTTAACAACACGGGCTTATTGTTACCCTTGACAGTAGTACAGAAAAGTAAATTTAAAGAGTATGTTAAGGTCTAGATATTTTATTTCTACTTTACTAATTTTTAGCGTGTAGCATGCTACAGCTGCAGCTGCCCTAAATTTGAATATCTTTACTGTAAGCGCAAATTCAACAATAGTTAAGGAAAATAAATTATTAGAATCACCTTAAAACAAACGTTCCAATTCAAAGAGAGTTGCAAATGTGTGAAGATTGTATATGAGTTCTATCCGTATAGTGTAATGGATGGAATGTACAAAGAGTAAGTTGTATTATTTAAAAATTATAATATTTTATCTACTTTCATTTAGTAATATGAATTTTACAGTTCTGTAAATCGTTTTGTAATGGCATCTATTACAGCACTAGTGCTGTAATAGATGCCATTACAGCACTAGTGCTGTAATAGATGCCCTTACAAAACGATTTTTAATAGCAGGTGCATTTTTACAGGTGCATTTTTATTTTTAAAAAGGCCTTTTGCCAAATATTTTTATTCATAGATGAAAGTAGATAAAATTTTGTACAATATTCTTGTTGTAAATTCATATTACTACACTCGATGTTTTATTAAACTCGGCTGACGCCTCGTTTAACAACTTTAACATCTCGTGTTGTAATATGAATCTTTACAACACTTATATCGTAAATAACTATTACATCGGTTATTCATAAGCTGTAATTTTTTTTTAACATCATGTAACTTTGACAACTTCAAGTTAGAAATTAAAAGACGGAGAACTGTTTGACGGTTGTCTTAACTCTTTAATAAACCTCTTGAAGAAAATAGGCTTCGGATGGTAAAAAGATGAACTGAGGCGAAGGCTTATGGAACTTTTCCATGTAGCTTTCAAACGACTGGTATTTTTGAAAGAATATATTAAAGAAAACGAAGCATTCTTGTACCAATTGGTTCTCTTGGATGAAACATGGATTTTTCAGAATGGTACCATTGGTCGATCTTGGCAAGATGAAAATAAGAGAAGTGTTAGATCTACTGTTGATGGTAAAAGATATTATGCAGTAAACAAATATATAAACTATGGGAAATTTTTGTATATTTATTTTGTTTTTATGGAAAAAAACTGTGTAATTCCCTCACTCCGATATTTTGCTTACACGATAGCAACACTGTCGATAACTGACGTCACTCGAAGGGTATGACGTGTATCGGATTTTGTTTTGCATTAAGTATACAGGGTGAGGATTTTAAAGTGTTACAACGCAATATCTGAAAAACGGCTATAAATATTTTAGTCAAATTTTGGGACGTGGATAGGGAGGTTGGGGGACAAATTTTAAAATATTTTTGATATTTACCCCCCCTCCAGATTTGATGTGGCTAGTGACAAATTTGAAATGTCAAATGGAAAGGTATTTTTTTTTTTTGATAATTCGATTCCTCGTCAATAACTACGTAAGTGAGCAGAAAATTGTTACATTTGCTCTACTAGTTGCTTAGTTACGAATTTTTCAATAAATAAAATAGGAATACTTAAAAATGATAATTCCTTAAAAAATCTAACGACGATCATGCTTCAAAAGGTGTTCGAAATGACCCCCATCCATTTCTAAACATTTTGCAATTCTTTTTTGACATGAGTTGCGCACGCGAGTTAACATTTGAGGCGTTACTAAATTACATGCTTGTTGAATACGATCTTTCATGTTTTCTGGTGTGGTCGGTGGTGTAGCCATAACTTTCTCTTTTATAAATCCCCACAAGAAAAAATCTAATGGGGTTAAATCTGGTGACCTTGCAGGCCAATTTACAGGACCACCACGACCAATCCATCTGTTTCCAAACATTTCATTTAGTGTATCTCGAGCTTGTCGGGCAAAATGTGGCGGAGCACCATCTTGCTGAAACCATAGTTCTTGTTGATTTCCATTATTATTCAGAAGTTGTGGCAAATCGGTTTGTAAAAAATTATTATACATTTCTCCATTTAGGTGACGGTCAAAAAAATGTGGTCCAATGACTCTATCTCCGACTATGCCACACCAGGTATTAACCGACCAAGGATGTTGGTTTGGCAGAAATCTCATCCAGTGAGGATTTTGAGGTGCCCAATAGTGTAAATTGTGCCGGTTGACCTTAAATTAAGAAAAGCAAAATTGATTGAATCAGTATAAAATTAAAAATAAATCTAAATGTATGTGAATATTCTCTAAACACCCGTTAACGGGTGTTTAGATATGTATTTATTTATGTACACCCATCAAGTAGTGGATTACATATTTTTGATTATTAAAAGTTACATTAATCCATATTGATTTAAATAATTACCTGACCACAATTGGTAAATGTAGCTTCGTCAGAAAATACTATCTTTCTTAAAAATGCATTGTTTTCGTGAATTAAAGTTTGTAACCACGTACAAAATGTAATCCTATTTTGAAAGTCTTGGCCATACAATTCCTGATGAATAGTTATGTGGTAAGGGTGAAAATTGTGCTTGTGTAAAATAGCCAGTACCGATTTTTGGCACATTCCTGAATCACGAGCAAGTTCCCTTGAACCAACATGAGGATTTACAGCTATTACACCCAACACTCCAACGGCCATATCGTCATTAGTTTTTGTTTGTCTTCTAACTCTGTTCTTATTTTTTAGGATTCCCGTGCTGCGGCCTCGATCTTCTAATCGCTTAAATGCCATATGAGATTTTTGAATGGCGGGAAACCTAACAGTCCACAATTGCGCCGCTTCCCGGTAGTTTTTTCTACATTCTCCCAGAATTAACAACATGTCTATTTCAATGTCATAAGATTGTTCCATAATTGCACTGAATAATGAACTTTATCAGATTATCACTACTTGTCAAAGTCAAAAGTGGTTTCCTAGGATACAACATAATTAAAGGTTTGGATAAACAATAATCATAGGTGTCATGATTTAAAATGTGTAGTTTTAAGTATTCCTATTTTATTTATTGAAAAATTCGTAACTAAGCAACTAGTAGAGCAAATGTAACAATTTTCTGCTCACTTACGTAGTTATTGACGAGGAATCGAATTATCAAAAAAAAAAATACCTTTCCATTTGACATTTCAAATTTGTCACTAGCCACATCAAATCTGGAGGGGGGGTAAATATCAAAAATATTTTAAAATTTGTCCCCCAACCTCCCTATCCACGTCCCAAAATTTGACTAAAATATTTATAGCCGTTTTTCAGATATTGCGTTGTAACACTTTAAAATCCTCACCCTGTATATGGATTCTCGCTGTCCTGGTTGGGTTGATGCGTGTGGTTGCCACGAGATGTACTCACGTGTTGCAACTCTCATTTGTTTAATACCACTGTTTAATAATAATGTATTACCAACCTCCAACCATCACATTAAGTTTTTTTTAACGTAACAACAATACATGTTCATTATGATAATCGCCTGTTATGAGTGTTATAATTATGTATTATTTAAAAACACATAAATGTTAGGTACAATGTTTTATGACTTTAAACGGATTTCCATGAACACTTAGATTACTAAGTACGTCAGTCAATATTAAGAGTGCTAAAATTCACAAAGAAAAGCTTTAAATCAGTTATAATTTTATATTTAAGTTTAATAAAAATTTGGCTTGCAAATCTACCTACTACGAGATTCCTATTCTTATAGTCAGCCAGGATTACTTAAGTAGATTTCCTAAAATAAATTAATTGACCAAATTGTTTCGCAAACATTTAAAGTGTATAATATTGGCCAGACCATGCCAGACTAAAGAGGAAATGTAACCAAGTCGAGTCCGAGTCCAAAAATATACATGTTGGTTCATTAAAATCCTAAAGTCGCTAAGAAAAAATAATCCAATTAAATTTATTAAAAAAATTGAGAGTCGTAAAATTGACTCTTTGGACACATAAATTTTATTACGCACTTTACAGCCGATTTTTAGGGCACACTTGTATTTTCTGACCTTCTGCGGCAGCTCTTATGTTTGTGCGCCAAAATCACATGAATTTGTTTGACGGTCATAATTTACTATTTTATTGAGCTAGCTATTACATGACTCATTTGAGTTTCCATCTTTAAACTAACGTAAATAATAATTTATCCATGTGCTTTTTGTTTCCGTACCAACAGACACAATTATTTGTTAATGGTGAAACAGTTGTAGCCTTCTTTTTGATAAAAACGATTACCTTTTTAGTTTTAAATTACGATACGCCTGTTAACGGTTAGACGTTTAGAACTTTCCGACCTTGTAACTATTTTTGAGCATTCATCCAGAAAACTACCCCTTTTTGATCATTTCTTATACGGTAAAATTAATTTTTACTTAAATAGGCCGAAAAGACAGCTGAAGGGAACGGTAATGATTACTTTTACGTTATAGGGCCGGAAAGTAATGCTTTACAGGACGAACTAGGCAGCTTCCAGGACGAGCCCATAGGGAAGTTCTGGACGCATGCGGATTCTGTAGGTGTAGGTGCTTTGCGGATATATGACTTACAAAATTTTATTTTTAAAATCTGCGCAGTAGTGATAATTTATACAGGGCTGCCCAGAAGTCCGGAATAAAATTAATATAGCCTTAACCTGTAACTTTTGGGGAAAATGCTCGGACACGTCAATTTAGTTTTATAAACATTTGTCAAAGATAAGACCACATCGATCTTCTTTTTAAATGGAAACATACAGCTTGTGATACATCATTTGAAAGCTAATATCTCGTACAATATGCACATAAATTTTGGCGCGATAAAAGACAGTTAAAAGTTTTAAAAAAATCCCTATTTAAAGAAGCGAAAATGATAAATCATTGATGTTTTTTTTTAACTTTCAAGGTAAGAAATCTTCATGGTTTTACGTTCTGACATTTTGTAACATTGTGACCTTGTAAAATTAATTTAGGTATTTCCGAAGTACCTACCTATTATTTTACAATTTTCTAAACAAAAATGGTATTGTCGGAAAGCCAGCGTATCGAAGTCTTGATATTGTTAGGATGTGGAGATAAAATAAGAAGTCAAAGTGAAGTGCGCACTTTATTTAATGCTAAATATCCGGAAAATCAAATTTCACAGGGCACTGTTACTAAAATATTCCACAAATTTGATGAACATGGCACAGTAAAGGACTTGCCTAGGAATGGACGGCCACGTGTTTTAGGCGACGATGAAAAATTGGATATTGCATTATCTCTGCAGAATAATCCGCATGTTTCAACAGTTTCATTGGCTCAAAATCATGATACATCTAGAGGTACTATTGGAAGATTTTTGAAAGCAGAAAAATACCAACCTTATAAAGTATGTCTTGTCCAAGAGCTTTTAAAAGATGACTATGATAGGCGTTTGCAATTTTGCGAAGAAATGATGAGACGGTGTGACGAGAATAATAGGTTTCCACAAACATCAAGAAAATCCCCGATGGATATTTGAAGCGCATACTCAGCGGCCCCAGAAAGTAAATGTATGAGCAGGTATCATTAATAACCGAATCTTAGGGCCATTCTTTTTGGAAGGAAACCTCACAGCTGAAGGGCACCTGGATTTTTTAACCTTCGAGTTGAGGCCTGCTCTAGCTGTAATTTTTCCCAACGAAGTAGATCCAGATATACCTAATAAAACAATTTGGTTTCAGCAAGATGGTGCTCCCCCGCATTATGGTGTCAATGTGAGAAGATATTTAGATCAGATATTTCCAGGTCGCTGGATTGGACGACGTGGTACAATTGAATGGCCACCGAGGTCCCCAGACTTAATGCCTTTAGGCTATTTTCTTTGGGCGTATTTAAAAGTAAAAGTTTACCAAAATAGGCCAAATAATATTGAAGATTTGAAAAACAAAATCAAATCGGAGACATATAACATACCGGCTGAAGCCATTAGAAATTCCGTCGACGGATTTTACCATCGTCTGGGAGCATGCCAAGTAAAGGGTGGAGACCATTTCCAGCACTTGCCACGTTAAACCACCTTTTTGTTGTGATTTGTTTTGCTTCATTACATTTTTATTTTTTTTGACAAAATAAATAACAAATTAACCTATTGTTAAGTCACAATGTCACAAAATGTCAGAATGTGAAACAATGAAGATTTCTTACCTTGAAAGGTAAAAAAAAACATCAATGATTTATCATTTCCGCTTATCCAAATAGGGATTTTTTTAAAACTTTTAACAGTCGCCACTTTGAAATAGCTTGACAGAATCGCGCCAAAATTTATGAGCATACTGTACGAGATATGAGCTTTCAAATGATGTATCACAAGCTGTATGTTTCCATTTAAAATAAAGATCGATGTGGTCATATCTTTGACTAATGTCTATAAAGAAAAAACGAATAACGTCAAAATGTGAGCATATAAAACTAAATTGACGTGTCCGAGCATTTTCCCTAAAAGTTACAGGCTAAGGCTATATTAATTTTATTCCGGTAAAAGCTTTTTTCTCTAATTTGGTTTCATAAAAAAGCTGTTTTGATATCGTTTTCGGTTTTTTATGAAACAGTTTTCTCTATTTTTCTAAGGTTGGTAATGATGTTCACAAATGGTTTATTTTGCTGTCGTGTATGTTTGGTTGCATTAATTCTATGAAATGGAGATGAGTTAAAAAAATATCAAATAATCTTACAAATTTACTACCTACATTATACAACATAGAACTATAAAATTTACCGCAATTTTCCTTAACTTTGGGGGAGTTAAACTAACCTCATCTTGCTCCATATTTTAAAATAATGTAGGTATATGTTAGAAAAATTAGAAAACTTTGTGACAAATGGCTGACCCGGAAATAAAATTATTTGTTGATTTCAAGGCTACTATGATAAATAATTTTATTGTATTACCAACATAAAATTTAGGCCTAAAAATTTTGAAAATTTGTATGTTTTATCAAAGAGTAACATAACCGATAAGAGGCGAAAGAAAGCCAGTCCGGCGAAACCAAATGTGTATGCGCATGCGCGAAATTAATAGTATATCAGTCAAATTTGATGTGTCATATTTTGTTATCAATCACTGTCAATGGTGTTTTGACGTAAACAAAGTGATAATTTTTGTGGTTTTTTTGTTTTATTTTTTTCCATCCGTGTTTTTAGTGTGTTAGGACGTACCTATTGTTTAATAATTCCAAAACGTATTATTGTTTTGTCACTTGTCGGTGGTTAAAATATATTTGTTTAAATGTCAGAAACGAAGCTTAACGGTGGTACATCGGGTGCTAACCGTCGGTGTTCTAACAGAACCGACAAAGGAATTTTATTTTTCAGATTTCCAACGAATATAGGGAGGTAAGTTAAGAAAGAGTTAATATATTTATATTAAATATAAGTAGTTAAGCATTTACACAAATTGATCATTAAAAAAAATCCTTTTAAGTAGACAGTGAATAAAATCAAGATTTCCAACCCAACCAACAATTTTGTATTAAAGCAAAGTTGGGTTTATGCAACATTAGTTTATCGTATTTAACTTTGTAGTAGTTTGTTTTCTTTAATGATCTTAAAGTGAACCGGAAGTCAGCATGTTTCTTTACGTACATAAGGACTAGGCATTTAGCTATATGAATAAGATGAAATAAGGTTACACGAAACAGGCCTAAGTTTGAATACTATTTGCATTAAAAGATATTGAATATTCAATTAATTTAATCACATTTTTAGATGTAAAGCCTGGCTTGTTGCCTGTATCAGGACCGATTTTTTTTCAGTGTAGACCATATTCGGATACATATTTTTATCCTATAAATGCATCCTATTTTTTACTGTGTAGCTGGTGGTATCAAGATCACAGAATTTGGGTACATCAACATCAAAGAAGCCGACAAAGCTTTCGCCTCTTATTAGTTGTGTTACTCTTTGGTTTTATTTTCTTTTAAATATGGATTTATTTATTGAAAATAATGCCAAAATAGAAAAAATAGTATAAAACACACGTTTTATAAAGCTCGCTTTAGCGCACGCGTCCATGTTAGAAAACAAGCCGCTTGCGGCGAGTTTTATAACATGGGCATTATAGCTAGTACAATAAAGTAGAAGTAGCTGTAATTTATTATAATCTATGATATTAAAGTTAGAATAATTAAAGCATTTTTTTATTTAAAAAAGTCCTTGGCAAGTGAGGCTATATTTTGATCTTCTTCCATTTTCATGAACACTCTTTTTTGACAACCTTATTTGATACATTAAAAAGAAAGAGCAAATAATTTGTAACCCTTAAACATGGTACACACCTATAAACATTTTGTTTAAAAACAATTTTTAAGCACGTTTCTGAAATATTAACGACTTGTTTTAGTATAGTCAATCAAGATATTGCGAAACAGTTTCGAAACAAGGTTTCAACGTTTTTGAGTTCCCGTCGAAAATGAAAAACAAAACAAAGTTTACAGGTCTGGACACGCTTTCGAAACAGATGGGAGAGTATTGCTTCTTTCGATGTTATTTTAGTATGTTGGTAGCATGCGAACACAAAACAGATAAGAGTTCATACGAAGTTTGAACATCTGGAATAAGTACGGAACTTACGTTAAAACTTGTAGAAAATTTTCATGCTTTGCCGTGTTTTTGAGATATACAAACGAAAGAGATAAAAACAGAAATAAGGAGACTGATTCTTATACGATTGTTACCAAAAAATTTATTGTTACTGCTACTGAACCAACGCCTCGTTTTCTTTTTAACCTCACAATTTAAATAAATGTAAACCGCACAAATTCCTGCCGCGGCCAGTGCAACGTTACCGTTCGACATTCTTTCATACTGATGTGTAGACAGGAACTATTATTTCCAAGTAGTTTAAAAAAAGTATCCTATATGTTTATAAACAGTTTAGAAACAGTTTTCATATTTTATTTCTATGTCTATACTATAGGCATCATAAGAACCAGAGCAAACTTTGCTTTTTTGTGTGACTGCTGTGACGGTCTTGACAAAGTCAAAAGTTTGTTATACATAGTTTTAGAAATTAAATAATTGAAAAGTCAAATTCTTATTCGTTGCCATTTGGGACCAATCGAACATAAAATTTTGTATGATATAGGTACGTACATAGATGGAGCTTTATGTACTTATAACTTAAATAGCTATTGCAGGACTCTTTTGCTTGCTTTCTGTCCTAGTCCTGTAAAATGCAATTTTCCAAAAATCGGCTGGAGAATGTGATTTTCTAGCCAGTTTTATGAAAAATAAGCTTTTGCCGTTCCCCATTTACCAATTTCTAGCATGGGACGAAATTAGAAAATCCAATAAAAAATTGCCGATTAGTTAAAACCAAAGTAAACCGTGCAGTGTTACCATGACAATGTGTATCCCCTATTTTACCTAACCTTGCTTGTCAGTGTATTTTATAAATGCTTATAGAAAACCCCATACAAGCCATAGCAATATTAAATAGACATATATTTCTGATATTATAAAATATATAGTCAAACGGTAGAGGAGAGCGGGGTATAGTCGCCATAGGGATACAGTGATTCCATCAGGATAAAATCGTTATTTTGTTGGTTGAAATTACATTGCTTTCACGAATGATAATGCAATTAGAACATTTAAACAGTTGCGCCAGCAAAAAATGATAATCGGTAAAACAGTTTCCGAAACCATTGTCATTTTGTCATAATAACTTTTACCATGTATGCGTTGTAAATATTTTCGCTGTAAGAAGTTGTTGTTTTATGGTTTAAAACTAAAAAGTAAGTCAAAATATTACTGCTTAAAAAATTAAGCCAACTTAATTTTTTTTAAGGTAGTTACCTATATAAAATTAGGTTATGGTAGGGGCATAGTGAGCATATAATAATTATATGGGGTAGAATGGTCATTACTTGTCTTCGAGGAGGAAAAGGATCCACTTTGCTTCTTACAAAAAAAAAACACTCTTTACGAACTGTTTGTTTCAGAATCAGTCTGTCATTCAGCCCTATGATCAAACACACAAATTAACTCTAGACACTAACTTCAAAAGTATCTGTTTTTTAACCACAGTAGGTTCTTTTCGGTAGTTGTCATGGAAACGGTACGTTAAAAGTTAACTTGTGTGTTTGATCATAGGGCTGATTGTCAGGTTAATTATGTGTATTATATCTTTAAATAATATTTAAAACAAGCCCATATTCTCTTTTATTATTAAAATCCCTAAGCCCTGACCTCAACTCACTGTGCCCCTGCTAATTGGTTCAATTATTTATTTACCCTATTGATTTTGCGATACAATTAAATAATTCCAATTTTTAACAATATTGAACAAATCACTTTTGTACAATTTTAAAAATAATTTTATCTAATGTGCAGACAATACCTACTGTTTTGGCATTTCAATATTATATTTATCTGATATTATAACTTAATTCACGAATTATGGGTGTCAAATAAAAATTCCAGGATTTCCCAAACCCACAGTATAAATATGATTACATACATTACCATAGAATGCATTTACATAAATTAGTAATAAGTACCTAAGTTAGTATATTATAATACCTATGTGTATAATATTCAGTGGCTCAAGCGTCATGTACTACAATATTTGTCATCGACAAGACACTACATTTATTATAAGTACCTACTTCCGAATTAAATAAATTTAAAATAAATACAATAATATCTAAAATATAGTAAATAACATAAAAGTATGTCAAGTGCACGTGTAATACTAATGATGTGTCTGTCTTTTCGTTGCGTAATTTAACCTGTATCAGAGGTTATTTTAAGATTTATTTTATTGCTATTATTAATCAAAAATTTTTTTTAATAATATATACAGGGTGTTTCAAAATAAGATGCTGATCCTTAACGGTGTGTTAAGAAGAAAAGTTTAAATTAACATATATCCTTAACCTATCAACTTTCGAACTACAGGGCCTTAAAGTTGTAAGAAAAAAATAGTTTTTCTATCATAACTTTAACAACTTTCTAGCTATTTTTATGATTTTTCACACATGCCCTCTAAGCCTCAATAGCCATTTTTTGGTGTAGAAAAATTTTAAAATTTTTTAACCAGTGGCGTCCTGAAAGGGTTTGGACTAGACATTTTGGAAAAATATTATGTACGCCACTGCTTTTTCTCAAGATAAAAATTATTTTTAAAATACTCATTCATTTTAGGCCAAATTTAATGTCTTGCCTTTTTATCGTCCGACAAACAGTTTCCGACAAAAAAAATAAAAAGCATTAAATGCGCATTCGCTATGTGCCTATGGTTTATTTTTTAACATTAAATTAAAACAACTAACATTAAATAACGTGTGAACAAAAACGAAAATAATTTAGATTAGCTGTTGAAAGTGGCCACCACCTGCAAGAATGCATGCTTCAGCTCTTCTCTTCATTGAGTCTCCTACCCTTTGAAAAATTCCCGGAGTATTGCTGATAGTGTCGAAACAAACTATTATGCGGTTTCTCAACTCCTCTTCAGTATTTATTGGGATGCTGTAAACCAACGTTTTCAGATGTCCCCACAGGAAAAAATCGAGACTGTTTAGATCAGGGGATCTAGGTGGCCACGATTGTGTTCCTCTGCGCCCTATCCATCGATTACTATAATGTTGATTTAAAAACTCTCGTGCTAAAAGACTGAAATGGGCACGTGCACCATCGTGCATAAACCACATACGATGTCGGGTTAAAATAGGGACGTCGTCTAGCAAATTTGGTAAAGTGTGTTCAAGAAATTGGCGATAATTGATTCTGTTCAATCTGGCTGGTAAAAAATAAGGCCCAATTAAATAATCACCAATAATTCCAGCCCAAACATTTACAGAAAATTGCTCTTGGTGGTGGGACTCCGTAATGGCATGTGGGTTTTCTTCTGCCCAGAAGTGATTGTTATGAAAATTTTGTATGGCGTTCCTGGAAAAATTAGCTTCGTCCGTGAACAAAATTCTGGCATCAAATTGGGGATTTTCGGTAACCATTTGAATAAACCATTGGAAGAAAATGATGCGTAATGGAAAATCCCTAGGAAGTAGGGCCTGGACCCGTTGAATATGGTACGGATATAACAAATAACTTTGAAGAATTCTCCAGACTAGGACATGAGTAATATTTAAAATATTCCCAATTTTTCTGGTACTTATAGGGTTTTGTTCCACTAAATTTAAAACAGCTTCTTCGGTTTCCGGTGTTCGTGTAGTTTGGTGTGCCCCTTTCAAGTAGTTTTTTGTTTCAAAAGATCCCGTTTCACATACCTTTCTGTGAGTTCCTGAAATCGTTCGTGCATCCGGAACTATTCTATTTGGATAACGCTCTTGGTATAATCGTCTGGCTTCGAATGCATTGCCGTCAGCAAGCCCGTACAGGTAACGCATATCCGCAAACTCGACATTTGTAAAATTTACCATGATACTTATACGTTTAAAAAGTATTACGTTTTTAAAATGTAAGTTAAGTGGAAAGCCGTGGACATAAATAAATAGCTGTCAAAACTATTTGGCATTAAATATTTCATTATTGTCATTGTTTCCTTAACAAAGTTCATAGCCTACTTGTCAGAAATCATAGGCACATAGCGAATGCGCATTTAATGCTCTTTTTATTTTTTTTGTCGGAAACTGTTTGTCGGACGATAAAAAGGCAATATATTAAATTTGGCCTAAAATGAATGAGTATTTTAAAAATAATTTTTATCTTGAGAAAAAGCAGTGGCGTACATAATATTTTTCCAAAATGTCTAGTCCAAACCCTTTCAGGACGCCACTGGTTAAAAAATTTTAAAATTTTTCTACACGAAAAAATGGCTATTGATGCTTAGAGGGCATGTGTGAAAAATTCATAAAAATAGCTAGAAAGTTGTTAAAGTTATGATAGAAAAACGATTTCTTTCTTAAAACTTTAACGCCCTGTAGTTCGAAAGTTGATAGGTTAAGGATATATGTTAATTTGAACTTTTCTTCTTAAAATCACCTAAGGATTCACACCGTTAAGGATCAGCATCTTATTCTGAAACACCCTGTATATAACTGTATTTTTAATTTATTATGTAGGATCTAAGAGCGATAATTTTAGTTGAAAATTTTTATGGTTTTGTGTAGTTCAAGCAAAAATTATGTTAACTATTCAACACCAGTAATACAAGCGGGGGGCTATGGGGCGACCAAACAAAGACAAATAAGCAGACAAATACGATTACTCTATTGTAATCTTAAATAACGTAATAAATGGAACATAATTATTATCATAATAACATAGTTCTATGTCTACCATTTTTAGCTAAAATTGTCCCCTTGTTGGCACAACGTTGCTGTAAGAAGAGAAAATAGGTACACAAAGATTTATTGAACAATTTTCGTTTTTTTCCAAAAATTTGTTCGCAATTTTACGAAAATGTTTCGCCTGCAACGCTTATAGAGGTCAAAATAACTCTAATTTGTCATAGAAAAAAAAATCCTAAAGTGCCTCTTAACTTAGATTCAGAGCCCCACAAAGGGACTCAGCGATTTACTTTTTTGGCTCTAACTTTTGAACCGACTTGTATAATTTAATGAATTTTTAATATTTTAAAGAGGCCATAGAGACAGGGCCGTAACTAGGTATAGGCAGAGTAGGCCCATGCCTATGGGCGTAAGCCATGCACAAGGGGCGCAAAAATCATAAATAAAATTATTTTGAATAATGATAAATATAAAAAGGTTTATTAGAATAGATCCATCTGGCCAAAATATAAAAACTTCTATTCGAATAGATGCTAGGTCAATATCAAGGCGTACAAGCTAGGATATTGCAAGAAAATCCTACTGCAAGACAGGGTTGAAAAAAAACATGTTTATTTAAAAAAAAAACTTAAAAATATGTTTTTTTTTGTTTAAAACTGTTTTAAACTGTTCAAGAAAAAACATGTTTAAAACGTGTTTTAAACACATCCAAAATTAATTTAAGGTTTGAATAAAAAAATCCATCTAGTAAGACCCGTTCTTTAAAAAATAACAGAACAACAAATGAAATTAAATGTTGAAAATGTGTGCCATTTATGGCTTGACAATATCCAACCCAATCAATAACTTTTTGCACGGTTTTAACCAATTCCGGAGTTATGGCAAGCATTTCCCTTCAGATCATCTCTTTTAACTCCTGCAAATTGTTTGACCGGTCAACACACTTTCGATTTGAGGTAACCACACAAAAAGAAGTTCAGCGGAGTTAGGCCTGACGATCTAGCAGTCCATTCAATAGGTCCTCTCCTTCCGATTGGGAAAGATTTCATCTAAACATGTACGCACAGTGGCAGCATAGTGCGGAGGAGTACCATCTTGCTGGAACATCAGTTCCTCGTCGGGGGAGTCTGGGTTCAATGGATTCGGAAATAAAAGTCACTAATGCTGGAATTAATCAAGTTGGAGAAATTAAAGAAAAATGGATCAATAACTCCTCCGCGCACTATTTTACACCACACATTTGTTTTTTGAGGGTACTGGCTGTGAACCTCCATCATCCAATGCGGATTTTCTGTTGCCCAACAACGACAATTTTTTCTGTCCACATTACCAATCAAGGAGAATGTAGCTTCATCGGAAAAAATAATATTTTTACTAAATTATTATCTTCACTCAGCTTCAGCTACATATGCAGGACTCAAACGCCTTTTCTCGACATTTGGCATAATTCATAGTAAGCTTCGAAATCGATAAGGAACAGAAAATGCCGCGAAACTTGTAACCATATTTAAGCAGCTTAATTCAAACAAATTCAAACCAAGAGTAGAGTTTAGTAGAATGACTAGGAGACTTTTGGTTTAGTTTTTAGTTTGTTTGTCTTTGTTACTTTTATATGTTTATACTTTTTATTTGCTTATGTTATTGAAACCCGGTACACAGACTGTAGGTAGGTATATAAACTAAGACCTAGAGCTAGTCTTAAACGTGTTTTGATAATTATGTACTTTTAATATTAAACGTTAGATATAAATATTGCTATTTTTGTTTTTAATTTAATATTTTTTGTTTTAACAGTTTTATGTGATTTTCAGTTAAGCTTGACAAAAAAAACACTGTTTTAAACAGTTTTAAACAAATCTGTTTAAAACACTAGTAAGTGTTTTAAACATGTTTAAAACATTTGTTTTAAACATTTTGTTTTAAACATAACAACCCTGCTGCAAGATTTGTCCCATGTTCTGCACATAGTTTAAATTTAGTGGCATTACAAAGTGCTTCAGTTAGTCCCGAAATAATAACCTTTTTTGGAATTATTCAAAATTTATTTAATTCTTTTGCGCATTCCACGGTACGCTGGAGTAAATTAAAAAATACAATAAATATTACTTTAAAAGGCTTTAGCAATACAAGGTGGTCATCCAAAGCATTAGCGTTGAACGCACTTATCACTCAATTTAAATTGGTTTTGGATCTCTTAGAAGAGACGACTGATGTTTCAATATATTTTGGTAAAACAGTAATTAGAGCAAAAAATTTTCAAAAAAATCTTACAAATTTCGAATTTCTAATTCTTTTAGTTTTTTGGCCATCTTTATTAGATAAGATTAATAAAGTAAATCTCTTACTTCAGAAAAAAGATTTAACATAAGATACAGCATGCAAGCACATTAAAGGGTTATTGAAAGAAATTAAAGCAAATAAAGATGATTGTTTTGAAAAATCTGAAAAAAATGCTTTTCAGATTTGTCAAAATTGCAATATTCAACTGAATATACGGAAGTTCGAAAAAGTAAAATTTAAAAAAAGGGATGAGCTTGTTAATGATTTTTATTTAGACCCAGAAACAAAACAAAAACAACTATTATTTCAAGTCATCGATTCAATAATACCGCAGTTAAGTGACAGATATAAAGGTTTACATGAGATTTGCAGTGATTTCAGTTTTCTTAATGGAGCAATTCCTTCCAAAATTAGTCTTTCTGATAATTAAAAATTCATTAAAGATTTGTGCGCTAAATATCCAAACGACTTCAATTGTAACGAATTTATTCAGAAAGCAGAAAGTTTTAAATTTCAAGCACAAGAACTTTTTGATTTCGAGTATCAATCTGCATTGAAAATGTACCAAAACCTACATAAATTTGAGCTACTGGCAGAGTATTCCAATTTTGCTACAGCATTACAAATTTTTCTTACAATTCCAGTCACCAGTGCTTCTTGTAAAAGCTCTTTTTCAAAATTGAAACTTATAAAAAATTATTTAAGATCGACCATGTCCCAAGAAAGATTATCTAATACTGCCATATTATCCATAGAAAGGCTTATTGCAGAATCCATTTCTATTGATAAATATATATCAGATTTCGCAACACAAAAACCAGAAAATATTGTTGGTAAAATTATCTGTAGTAATATATTAAGGAATAGGGAAATTATCGAAAATCATTCCGAAGATTTTTTGCCGTGGAAATCGCTCGAGGGCTTGCCCTAATGGCAAACAATCTGAGAATGATTTTCTGATTATTTCCCAATCCCGAAATGTATTTTGAAGATTATTTACCAAATAAAAAACTAACGATTTCTGACGGGTGAGATTTTCACTTTTGACAAGGGTGATTTTCACCGGAGAGCGGGAGATTATCGCTGGATTTCTGACGGGTGAGATTTTCACTTTTGACAAGGGTGATTTTCACCGGAGAGCGGGAGATTATCGCTGAATAATCAGGTGAAAATCAACCCGCTTTTATATTGGATGAGGTAAATAATCTTTCTAATCAAATATTTAAGTAGAGCGTAGTCTACTTGTAAGTATTTTATTTATACCTATACATTTCCAATATTTCCATTTTTTATTTTCCTTTTTTTTTTTAGTTTTACAATACATATATAATCTTCTCTTATTATTAAGTAAACTTAATAATTAACTAAAAAAAAAAAATTTTAAACCAAAGAATATTAATAAACTTATAACTTATTTAATTAAAAGTAAATAAAGTTATACCGGGTGTCCCACTAAGAATGGCTGTCGGCCGTATCTCAGAAAGTGTTAGTCGTATGGCTTGAGGAAAAAAATATATTAGGTAAAGTGGTCATGAGAAATTGCTGGAAGTTATTTTCAAGTTTCTCAGACTGGCGCTGGAGGGCGCAACAGTAACGGTAAATATGAATCACGAAGTTTCCTCAAAAGTCACCTAGTTAAGGTGTCCCGAAAATAACATTTTTGTAGATTTCGAAGATTTATTAATAAAATTCACCTATAGAACGTGTTCGTCACTTTTCAAATAAAGTGGTGGGGGAAGGTTGAACATTATTAGTAATAAATGCGGATAACTTCGGCCTGGCTTAACATAATTTAGTAAACTTAGTTTTGTTAAAAAGGGCTTTTCTCACTCTATATATCATCTTATGAACTACGGCAATATGTGTTTTACACTAGGCGCTAGGGGGCACTGTCTTACAACTTCACAAACATTGCGCGTTTTTTCCATAATTGTAAATATAATAGTATATTCAATTTTACCTGATTATAAGGATGATTAAAAGTCTAAGAAGTCAGCCAAAACCGCAAGTTAATATCTATTTTCAATCCGGAGATATCAACAATAATCATAATTACGGAACATTATGATTTTATTTTCAAGTTGCCGTTGTAAAGGTTTTTTTAAGAGTCAAATAGGCCTTGAAAAAACAAAATTTATTTTAACCTAACCTGAACTAACCTACCAGAAAGCGCGAGAACCTCAAGTAGAGGAACAAACTTTGCAAGATATTGCTAACAACTCTTCAAACAGCATAAGAAAGTACTAAAATACTTTTTTAAAACTATTATATCTCCGCCACTGTTTGTTAATTTCCCTGACAAATTTACATGTAATCTATAATGTTACCCTAGTTTATCCTAAACTATCTTCACTTTTCGATTTAATTATACAGGGTGTCCAAAATATTTATTAAAACATCTCTTAATTCAATTCAATTTTAATTTAATTTCTTAAATACAACACCCTGTATAATTTGGCCGTTGACAAGCCTAAAGTGTGCTCCATCAGAAAAAAATACGTTTCCCATTATTAGGAAGTAATATTATTTTAATGCCAAAGAGTAGCAATTCTTTTGATTTTTTGAGGCATCCCGCCTAAGATTTTTCCCATTTTCGATGTAAAGTTACGGAAAAACCTTAATAACTCAAAATGATGACGAGATTTAATTAAAACAGAATCGAAAATAAGATGTTTGCAGAAATATTTTGAACTCCCTGTAGAATTAAATCGAAAAGTGAAGATAGTTTAGGATAAACGAGGCCAACATTATAGATTACATGTAAATTGGTCAGGAAAATATACACACAGTGGCGAAGATATTATAAGAGTTTAGAGAATTAGATACCCTGCATACTTGAAAATAATTTTGGGTTGTAGCAGAGATGAAACGCGCGTTTGTTAAACTATCCTGTATATGAGCAAAAAATGTTTACATTTTATCATTTTGCTTAAGCTGCTTACATGGGCAAGGTAGGGAACGCTCTGCCCCCCCTTACACCAGTTACACCATCGTTCAACACCATAGCGTTAAAATGTACATACCTATACCGTAAAAAATTAGTGACCATAGTAAGTACCTAACAAATTTGTTGCTAGTTTTGTAGATATTTAAACCAAACAAGCAACCTAAAAATATATTATTATGACTAAACGTATTTACACAATCTGATAGCAACTGATTTAAAGCTGTACATACTGATTGAAAATTTAAAAATACATATACCTACTTCAATTTATCAACATAATTTTCAAACTTAATTAATTTTATTTATTATCCCACTTGAACTATCAAAAACGTACGTACCAGTAGTCGACCGGGTCTAAAATGAGTGATAAAGTCTCTAGGGGATATTAAAGTTAGTGGCCGACTACTAACAAAGTCATAAATTATTGATGATTGTGCTAGTACTCGGCCAGAAGATTTTTTTGGCTATAAAAAGGCAATTTAATCTATCGAAAAAATGTTTTCTTTACATTCATGACGATGCCACGCAGGCCAAAAATGAAGTTCCATAAATATTCTCAAGAATCCTTAGAAAAAGCTTTAGATTCTATGAGAAATGGAGCTAAAATTCGAGAAACTTGCCAAAACCACGATATACCACGTGCAACTCTGCAGGACCGGCTCGCAGGTCGTGTCACAACCAATAAGCCTCGAGGAATGGGCACCAGATCCATACCGGGTTAGTAGAAAGTACCGGAACACTTAAATATCTTCAAAACCGCTAAGGCTGCGCTTAAAAAATTCGGCAGTTAGAGGTTTCTCGGCATGCGGAATTGAAAAATGATATCGGCACTGTTGCCAGATTTCCCAGATTTGCGCTACACATAGTCGTTTCGTTATTTTTAATTGAATGCCGCATTTACAACAATGACAAATTAAACACATCACTGTCAGTTAAGCAGCTTAATAACTGTATTGATTATAAAATTTTAATTTTATTATGGCTATTGTTCTCTCAGAGACCCAACGTATTGATATTTTGATTTTTCGTGGATATGGAAATAAAAAATGGACATTTCAAGAAGTCTACGACTTGTTTATTGACCGCTATCCTAACAAACCCATTAAAAAGTTCACCGTACACAGAACTTGTCGACGCTACCAGGAAACAGGGTCCATAAAAAGTTCACCTAAAACCGGACGTCCAAAAACTGCTACAAGTGATGAAAATAAATTAAACGTTTTATTACAAATAGAGGAAAATCCAAAAGTAAGTACAATCAGTTAGGTCTAAATGCCGGACTATCTTAAAGGAAAACAAATTAAAGTCGTACAAGATTCATTACACTCGAGAAATTTTAGAGGATGATCCTGACCGCCGTAATGAATTCGCCGCAATCATGATGGAAAATATGAACCGAAATCCTTATTTTGCGCACAAAATTGTATTCAGCGACGAAGCTACTTTTTGCTTGAACGGCCATGTTAATAGGCACAATTGTAAAATTTGGTCTAGAGATGGAAGAACTTCACACCCAACATCCTGAAAAAGTTAATGTCTGGGCGGGAATATTGGGTGACAATATTATCGAAGTATTTGGAGCTCCTTAGAGATTGTATTGTTCCTGCCATTCAACAAAATAGAAATGTAGGGGAAATATGGTACCAACAAGACGGTGCTCCGCCCCAATATTCAAGGGTAGCCATGCAGTTTCTAAACAACCAATTCCCAGGGAGGCTGATTGCAAGACGTGGTGCCTTAGAATGGCCACCTCGATCTCCTGATATGACTCCACTGGACTTCTTCTTGTGAGGTCACTTGAAGAATCGTGTCTACAAAAATCGTCCAGAAAATTTAAACGAACTCTGCGAAAGAATCCGCACCGAACTTGCTCTTATAACACCGAATACGTTGAGTAACACACTTCGAGAGTTTTATGATCGACTTGGGTACTGTCTGGCAAACAATAGGGCCTACTTTGAGCATTTAATTAACAACTAGTGTATAAATAATAAATATAAATAAATTCATTGGAGTAAAAATAAATGGGGCATTCAATTTAAAATAACGAAACGACTATGTGTAGCGCAAAACTGGCAAATCTGGCAACAGTGCCGATATCATTTTTCAATTCCGCATGCCGAGAAATCTCTATCTGCCGAATTTTTTAAGCGCAGCTTTAGCGGTTTTGAAGATATTTAAGCGTTCCGGTACTTTCTACTAGCCCGGTATATAACGACATAAGTATAGTCATCAATAATCTTACATGCAATAGAGCCGACGCTGACGTTTACCTCCCCAACCGATCCTTTTAAAAAAATATCATATCTCAGCAACTAAAAAAGATAAATTAAAAAAAAAAATAGGGTCTTGCTTAGCTTAAGACGTCCAATTCATTGGAGTAATAATAAATGGGGCATTCAATTTAAAATAACGAAACGACTATGTGTAGCGCAAAACTGGGAAATCTGGCAACAGTGCCGATATCATTTTTCAATTTCGCATGCCGAGAAACCTCTAACTGCCGAATTTTTTAAGCGCAGCTTTAGCGGTTCTGAAGATATTTAAGCGTTCCGGTACTTTCTACTAGCCCGGTATATAACGACATAAGTATAGTCATCAATAATCTTACATGCAATAGAGCCGACGCTGACGTTTACCTCCCCAACCGATCCTTTTAAAAAAATATCTGAAATACCCTAAGTCAATTGCAAAAATCAAACGTCCGAAAGCTAAACCCTTTTACAAGTGCCATTTCGTCTAAGTGTTTGGAGCACATAACACATAACACATGGAGAATGATATAGAGTACAAAATGAGAAAGAAGAAGCAAAGAAGCAAAAGAAGAACCCAACGAAAGAAGCGAGATTTTAGAAGAATGCTTTGAACCAAATGTTGTGCTAAATGTGAAGATGAACTAGATAGCGATGCAGAAGCCGAAAAGAATGTGAGATGTGACTGGTCTCCCAGGTGGTTTCACTTAGAAGCTTGCAGGGAGGCCATGTAAAAAGGTGCAATTAAGTCTAGATTATAACTGCGATTTTTGCGAATACTTTTTTAAGTTTACCTATAGCTACATTTAGAAAATGTGTTTGCACATTTTATGTATTTTTAGTTTTTTTTTAAATTAATCTTTTCTCCTTTTTATTGACAAAATAAAAAATGCAAGCACGGGCCTGTGCTAAACAACCATTAATATATGACGGCCGACTTCTGGTATAGGCAAGGCCGCCTACTAAACAATAAGTGGTAGACTTCCGAAAAAAAACTGATATTTTTCAGAAAAACTTGAAAATAAAATGTTTACGTACTTTCTCGAGTATTTTTATGTTTTTCAATCGCTTATTTAATATTTATACTTGACAAGGACACATAATATTGTAATCTTAAGTATTAAATTAACAAGATTTATTTAAAAAACAAAAATATAATGATCAAAAAAGGCCGACTACTGGCGCAATCACCCTATTTAAGAAAGGCGAGGCATTCGGGACAATAAAGTAGGCTTACTGATGATGAACTATAAATCATTTTATTGAACAAGCGAATGTCAGAATTTTAGTAGTTTAGCTAAGGGCAAAAAATTAATATGCCAAAAAATCGATTTTTCAGAAAAAAAAATATTTAAACATCCAGAATAAAACACTAACTCTAAAACCGCCAAAAGCTGCTGTCTCAAAATAGTGTAGTTGAATGAAAAATTGTCAAATATTTTATGCACTTCCTCTTTTTGCGTAATAGTTCAAAGAATGGCATTTCCAAATCTGTCATGGGTTCTATAAAATCAGCCTAAGTAATATATACAGTTTAAGGCCCAAAATTATTAATGTCCTAATGTCCTGTTGTAGTGATACCAGCAACATAACTTTCCAGACAACAATTGTTTCAAAAATAGTATGCTTAGAAGTCATCTTGTAGTGAGAGTTAACAGGACATTGATAATTTGGGCGTCAATGCTACGGATCCTTAAACACGATCTAGATACGGCTCAAACGTTTGATTTTATAGGACGAAATAAAGCTTAAAATACACAAATACTATAAGCGTAAAGAATAGTCCTTTTAATACAATGATATAGCGCTCAAAATATCCCTAAATTCAGACAAAACACTCGCCGCTCTTGTCCTGCTGACAGAACAGGAAATGTGTCTGTAAAGCCCATTTAAAAAAGCACGCATGCAGGACGCAATTAAGGGAACTTACACTGTTCAACAAGTAGCGCTGTAGCAGCTGCTATTACCAAATACTCAACAGGCGGGAGCGCGCGAGATCCAAGTGTGTCACTACGAAAATAACGCACGCGCGAAATTGCCAGCGCAAAAAGCAATCGTGTTCCCAGCCGTCGCAGTTTTGAACTGTTTGTCGGTTTACCGATTCTGCGAGGGATCCTGATAATACGATATAGATGCTGCAATTTTTATCCCGCCACCGGATCCTGCGACGAATAAGCAGGCCAGGAGCAAGGATATTCGGAGCAATGGGCTTTTTACAGGGCCGTCGAGAAAATCTGGGCCCGGTGGTAGTAACCTACGCCCGCCCCCCGTTTGATAAAAGTGATTTACTCGTGGCGCACAAATGGCCAGTATCAAGAAACACAAATACAAAATACCAAAACACAAAATTCATTCTGTACTTTTAGTATAAATATCTGTATAAATTCTTATTTTTTCCGGATTTGGATTGAAATCCTGGGGACTCACCACCGACCTCCCCACCCCTCTTGGCCGGCCTGATGGCTAGCTGCAAGTTAATCCACTTCCGTAGCCAAATATTTTTATTTGTTTTACCATGTTTTTTTTTTTAGTTAGGCTAGTGCATTAGTAGGTACAATGGCAATAGTTATTTATACATTTTTTGGAAGAAACTATAAAATTCGCCACACGGCTGGTGAGCTACGAAAAGAATCCGAACAAAAAAAGAACATTGTTGCCGCAATTCTATGTTCAAATTTCCAAAAAAGGATAATTTGTATATGTAATTCAAATATATTACTTAAAACAATTAGACGTATGCATATCCCTGTATATTGTATACCCTGTAACATATATCCTGTTGATTTTCTTCTTTACATTGTAAATTATGATTACCTATATAGTTGATTATATTTTAAACCGGCGGTGAGAATAATATCGTTTGGTAAATTTGGCAACCTACGCCGAAAACGACAGCGCGGATTTCTGTCCCTTACTAATGGTTTCGTCTCTTTTTATCTTATATGATAATGAATTTTATATTTTTAAATGTAACACCCTGTATAATTTTTCATTTATAGTTTTTGATTTAAATTTGTTACACTTTTGGTATAATATACTTTGTTCCTTATATCTGTAGTTTTCGAAATAACGACGTGTTTTGAAAAACAAATTGTGTTTTATTTATTAATAAATAATGATGTAAAGTCATAAAAGCTGTAATTTTAACATGCAAAAATGTCTTTAACTGAAAGTCAAAGAATTACAATAATTCTTATGATGAGAGGATATGGCGATAGGGTCAGGTCTTACGAAAAGGTTCAAAATCTATTTAATGACGCATTTCCAAACCGAAATCCAATTTCAAAAGCAACTGTTCTAAAAACTGTCCGACGATTCGAAGAAACTAGAAATTGTGGAGATAGACGACGATCAGGACGATCAGGACGACCAGCAGTAGTAGATGAAGAGGAAAGTTTAGAAATTTTACATGCTGTTGAAACCCCTGTTTCTTCATTAAGAAAAATTTCTCAAGTAATTAATAAAACATAAATATGACCCTTTCAAAATACATGTAGTATAAGAGTTATCAGAAGATGATTATGAGCAAAGAATTGAATTTTGTGATATTATGATGCCAATGTTTGACCAAAATAACCAGTTTTTCAAATTCATAGTATTTTTGGACGAAGCAACATTTATGTTAAATGGTAAAGTCAATACACACAACTGTAGGTTTTGGGCAAATGAAAATCCCCACTGAATGAGAGAAGGTCATACACAACGCCCTGGAAAATTGAATGTGTGGGCTGGGCTTCTGGGTAACCATAAGATCGGTCCATTTTTTATTGATGGAAATTTGACATCACAACTTCACCTTGAGCTCTTGGAAACGCCTACTATACGAAATGTGATGGGTCCAAATTATGCAAGTACATTCTTCCAACAGGACGGAGCTCCTCCTCATTTTGGTCTAAACGTGCGCGAATTTTTGAACAACACTTTTCCGAATAGGTGGATCGGTAGAGGGGGTACAATCGAGTGGCCACCTAGGTCCCCTGATTTGTTGCCTAACGACTACTTTATGAGGACACTTGAAGAACAGAGTTTATACCACAAAACCTCAAGATTTGGCCGATTTGCAGGGTCGAATTTTGGACGAATTTGAATTAATAACGTCAGAAATGATTTACAACAGAATTGAAAAATTTTATTTTCAATTAGCACACTGTCAAGCTGTACAAGGAAAACAGTTTGAACATTTAATATAAAAAATACCTTAGGAACAAAGTACGTTATACCAAAAGTGTAACAAATTTAAAGTAAAAACTATAAATGAAAAAATATACAGGGAGTTACATTTAAAAATATAAAATTCGTTCGAATTCCAGACAAACTAAAAAGCTGGCAACAACGCCAATATCGTCATTCGGTGCGTCAGATCCTCTTACACAACTGTACCAGATTTGGTTTAAATCGGCCAATAAATTGTGATGTTATTAAGCCGTTTCCAGACTTTATACAAACACTATGTATACAGGGTGTCCGGAAACTTCGTTCGTATATTTTATGGGGATATTCGATCTACATATGAAAATATGAAAAGAAGTTCATATGAATGTAGGTCCTTAAATGTCTTATAAGGAAGCTATGGCCGTCCACAGGTGACCTCTAAAGATTAGTTTCTCTTTTATATCTTTGCAACCGCTTGAGGTACCGATGTGATTTTTGGCACACAAACTAATATGTAACAATTGCTAATTTATGATATTGAGAGTTATGAAATTTAGTCAGGGACGTTCTTAGTGGCTTAGTTTATTTATTCCTATATTTTGTACACGACAAATTTAAAAAATTTTACCCAAAAATTATAATTCCAGTGATTTTTCTACACAAAAAAGGTAGGTAGGTATTCTTAAAAAAAATTATTGGGCCAATGATTTAGGAGACAAATCGATTTATTTAAATCATTGCATAAAATATTATCGAATTGTGTTTAAACTAAAACATCAAAGTAGTCTTATGACAAATACAAATTTGAAGTCAAAAAAATATCAAGAAGCCCAAGGTTAGCGTTAAAATATATTGACAATGACGTTTTTGCGATTTATTGTACTGATCATTGATCAAGTGCAAAGTGTTTATGATTAATTAAGGTGCAAATTTTAAAAGATGACAGATTATTCATTTGCTGAGTTAGCTGATATGCATTTTATGTATGGCAAAGCTAATGGTTGTACTCGAGAAGCTCGCAGGTTGTACCAAGAATATTTTTCAAACCGTCAAATTCCTTGTGAGAAATTTTTCATTAATTTGCATCAACGATTAAGAGAAACCGGAACTTTTAGGCCAAATATGAATGAAACTGGGAGAAGCCGTACTACTAGGACTCCAGAAGCAGAAGAAAGAGTGCTCGAATGCGTTGCAGCAAATCCGGGTATAAGCACAAGAAGAATTGCCTTACAAGAGGGTATCCCTAAGAGTACAACATGGGAAATTTTTCATGAACACCTTTTTATCCATACCATATAAAAAGAGTTCAGGCGCTTAAGCCTCAAGACCTACTTCCTCGTGTACAGTTTTGTCAGTGGATGCAGAGAAAATGTCATCAAGATCGTTTTTTTCTACATAAAATCTTGTTTACTGACGAAGCAGGGTTTACCCGTGAAGGCATCGTAAAGTTCCATAATAACCATGTATGGGCAGAAGAAAATCCCCATGCAATTTTCGAAAGTCGATTTCAAAATAAATTTTCAATTAATGTTTGGGCAGGTATATTGGGCGATCGATTAATAGGACCATACATTATGCCTCAACGTTTAGATGGGCCATGCATATTTAGATTTTTTACAATACTTTTTGCCTGTTCTACTTGAAGATGTGCCGTACCAGCAAAGACTTACAAACTATTTTATGCATGATGGGGCTCCACATCATTTTAGTAGATTGGTTCGAGATTATTTAAATCAAACATATCCAGACCGATGGATAGGCCGAGGTGGGCCCATTGCCTGGCCTCCCCGTTCACCTGATCTCAATCCATTGGATTACTTTCTTGGGGGATATCTGAAGTCTCTGGTATAGTCAGTACCTGTCGAAAATGTACAACAATTGGAACAACGTGTTATTTATTGTTGTGAGGAAATTCGTAATAAGGAAGGAGTTTTCGCAAGAGTACGAACATTAATGAGAAATCGTTTAGTTGGTTGTATTGATATGAATAGAAGCCATTTTCAACATTTGTTGTAACTTTTCTACTTTTTTCAGTTTATTATTGTTAAACCAACAATTCTTAATTTGTTTTGTTTAAAAATTACAATAAAACAACGTTTTGACTTAATTATTGTCATTGTCAATTTATTTTAACCCTAACCATGGGCTTCTTGATGTTTCTTTGACTTTAAATTTGTATTTGTCATAAGACTACTTTGATGTTTTAGTTTAAACACAATTCGATAATACTTTATGCAATGATTTAAAAAATCGATTTTTCTCCTAAATCATTGGCCCAATAATTTTTTTTAAGAATACCTTTTTTGTGTAGAAAAATCACTGGAATTATAATTTTTGGGTAAAATTTTTTAAATGTGTCGTGTACAAAAATTAGGAATAAATAAACTAAGCCCCCCCCGTAAGAACATCCCCGACTAAATTTCATACTAACTCTCAATATCATAAATTAGCAATTGTTAATACTAGTTTGTGTGCCAAAAAGCACATCGGTACCACCTCAAGTGGTTGCAAAGATATAAAAGAGAAACACTAATCTTTAGAGGTCACCTTGGACGGCCATAGCTTCCTTATAAGACATTTAAGGACCTACATTCATATGAACTTTTTTTCATATTTTCATATGTAGAATATCCCCTTAAAATATACGAACGAAGTTTCCGGACACCCTGTATAAAAAGTAAAGTTAGGTATTCATAGTTAAGCTAGGGCAGTAATTGCCAATAAATTAGTAAGTCTACGAACTTGGGATTTATTTTCTAACTTCCCGTCGATCGCTTTTACTGACATCTCCAAAAAATACAAAGGTTAGTTGGCATCTTCATACCGGGAGACGAGTTTTTATGAAGCAAGTTTGGCGAGCCGTGCTAAAATACAACGGACTGGACAAATCTTACCCGTCGGCCTCATGTAGCCCACGGGTCCTGAGTTCCCTTATACTACTTAATGGCTCAAAGAAAACTTAACATGAGTTTTTCGAATTTTTTAGGATTTATCAACCACGCTTATCACAATTTAGCGGTCCACATTACAGTGAAGTCGAAGGTTAAAGTCTTCAGCAAAAACTAAGAAGCAAGAACATGAACCAAAATGTATAGACGACTCAATTAACTAAGACGAGGCGCTAATTGAGTGCGAGTTGATAAAATTAATAAACGGACTAAACCAAGACGCCATAATATATCAGAACCCAGCCTTATTTTTAATAATTTATTTAAGTTGAATTTTCGCCTGCAGCGCTTTTTTAGTATCAAGCTTTATGAATGAATCGGAAAATACACAAATCTTAGCATTTTTTTTTTCTTTTCGATTCCACATTACATGAGCTAATTAAGTAGGTATTACCTAATTTAAACATCACAAATAATTGTGGTAACATTGTTACGCGAGCTTTCTTAATTTACCCAAATAATTTGGCCTACCTTTTTTCACTCTATTTCGGTGTGATGACCAACAAGAAGTTCACCTGTCATAATAGGATTACGATAGGTTCAATGACGAGTTTTAAATTTTGCCGGATAAATTTCGCGTAGGTGGTTTTCCGAAAAGTATTGCTTCTAAAATTTTCGAGACATAATTTGACTGAAAGCGCATCCTCTACATGAACGTCAACATGCCTACCGGTGTGGACGGTCAACAGAGACAGCAATCCACGCCATGGCAGCAAAGGTAGAGAGGACCTTACGCTACAAGAACGTCGCTGTGGCGATGTTTCTCAATGTGGAAGGTCGTTTACGATTCTTTGAGAACGAGGGAAACGCCGTCGGCGGTTATAGAATACGTCGAATCTGCACTTAAGGAGCGGCAGGTGAGCGCCACCATTGGGGACGTTCGGCTGGAGGTTGGGGTGAGGGCGGCTGACTATCGCCCCACCTATGGTGTCTGGTTATAGACGGCCTGATAATAAGGCTCGCTGAAACTGGCCTCTGGACACAGGCATACGCGGATGATGGACTCCTCCTTGTGACGGGAAAGTTCCTGGGTGTGGTGTGCGATAGAATGCAGACGGCCTGCAGGATACTGGAGAAATGGTGTGAGGAGACGGGGCTATCGACCAATCCAGACAAGACCGAAATAATTCTGTTCACAAAAAGGAGGAACTTAAATGAGTTTAGGGCGCCTTAATTGTATGGGAAACCTCTTTGTTCGGTTCGATAAAAATGACTTTCGTTAGAAAAGGACATATATGCCACCCTAAATACAAGGAGGTATATTCGCGCATTAAATGTACCCGCGTACCCCCACTCCATCGCGGCCAAGAAAGCAGCAGTAGAACACATCTTTAGAACACATCTTTAGAGAACGCTAGAAGAAGCAGAGTGTGATTTTTTCTTTGTTTTCTGTTCAAGTTTTCATTGTTTTTTAGTAAAATAAATCATAGAAAACCAGCCAACAGTGTAGTGTTTGTTTTTCAAATTAGCGTATTCATATTTTGGTCCAATCGACCCGGATTTTTGATTGTTTATGGATAATTAGTTAAAATTATTCCACCATTATTGCGGCGTCAAGCCTCGACGTCGGTGTTGCCAAGTAAGAAGATTGAAGATTTGAGTGTGACGACGATCACCCTGGTACTGACCTACGCTGGTGACATCCAGACCGGATTCATGTGAGTTGGTTTCAACTTGATTTGCTAGACATTTACAAAGACCTGACACGGTTAGATATTTCTATATTATATTTAATACTTTTTTCTAGCATTGAGTTATTTGATATATTAAAATGTCAGAAGATTTAAGTAAACTTAAAATAAAAAGAGGCCATTTGAAAGGCAGTTTAACTAGATTTAAAACGTACTTAGAAACTCTTGACCCCGATAACCTCGACCAGGTCAAAATAGCTCAAGTTAGCGCTAGGTTAGAGAGGTGTCATCCATTATTTGATGAATTTCTACAATGCCAAGATGAAATTGATTTACTCAGTTCAACTGATGATGAGACTCAGACAGAGAGCTCTGACCTAGTTAGCTTTGAAAATGACTATTTTGACTTGGTATCAAAGGCTACTATTATAGTCTCAAACTTTCACACTGGTCAAAGTGTCAATGATAATGTTTCGGTTGCTGCAAGTAGTGCGTCTTCAAGGAATATTCAAGGGCGTACCTTTTCAATAAAATTACCAGAAATGAAGTTACCTAAGTTTTCAGGTTCTTTTAATAAATGGTTAGAATTTAGGGATGCGTTTGAGTCAATGATTGATAAAAATGATTCTTTGGATTCTGTTCAAAAATTCTATTATTTGCGGGCTCATCTTGAAGGCGAAGCTGCGCAAATGATAGAATCAATAACAGTCACTGAGCAAAATTATGTAGTGGCATTGTCGTTGCTCAAGCAGCGATATGAAAATAATCGGTTAATAATATTCAATTATGTTAAGGCTTTATTTGAAGCTCCAGTCGTGACTAAGGAATCATATACCGATCTACGTCATCTTTTTGACACCTTCAATAAAAATTTGCGTAGTCTACAGGCTTTGGGTCAAGCCACTGATGAGTGGTCAATTTTGCTGATTTATTTAATTTCTAGTAAATTCGATAATCGAACCAGGCGTGACTGGGAAGCTTTTAAAATTCAAGGTGAATTGCCCACATTACAAAATATAAATGATTTTCTAAAAGAAAAATGCGAGTTATTGCAAAAGTTAGAAGTCGCGAAGAACGAAAATAACATTAATAAATCTCCGTGGCTCCGTAATAAAAATAAACCTCTCAATGCGTTGTTTTCATCTAACAACAAATTTTCTTGCTTTTATTGTAAAAATTCTCATTCAATATTTAAATGTTTTGCATTTGCAAAACTAGATTTGAAAAAACGAAATCTTGAAGCAAAAAGATTAAAGTTATGCTTAAATTGTTTAAATCCGAGTCATTCGGTTAAAGAATGTCCAAAGGCTCCATGCCAAAAATGTTCCAGACACATTAATTCCCTCTTGCATATTGACGGACAATCAGACTCGGCCGGTAACAGTCAGAGTAGGCCCTCGCCTCCAGTCCAGCAGCATGATGAAACAGCTGGCGACGCCGCACCGAACAGGGAAACTGTTGCAAATGCATCTTGTGAACGAGAGAGTACACAAGATCCGGTTAAAAATGAATTGGACAAGGAAGCATCGACAATCGCTTCTTCGTCACAATTCTCGTTGTTAGGTCAAGCAAATAAATATGCTTTGTTATCAACCGCCGAGGTTTTAATTGTAAACAACAATAATAAGACTTTAAAAGCGAGAATTTTGTTAGATCCAGGGTCCCAATCTAATTTTATTACGGAAGATTTGACGAATAAAATCGGGTTATTAAAGCAAAAAGCGAGCATTTCCATAACAGGCGTAGGAAATGAAACTGTTGTGACAAATTATAAAACAAGCATTAAAATAAAGTCGTGTAGTGGCGGTTTTTCAAAGGAAATCACTTGTTTAATTTTACCTAGGATCACTCAGCCTATGCCGGTGTGTAGTTTTGATCCTACTTTTATTAATATACCTAGCGATATAAAACTTGCGGACCCAGAATTTAATGTTAAAGGGGAAATAGATATGTTAGTCGGTGTAGGACTATTTTACGAGATTCTGTTAATGAGTCAAATTAAGTTAAATAAAAATTTAGTTTTACAGTCCACTAAATTGGGATGGATTTTGGCGGGTGAAATTAATAATTTTTCTTTGTCTAATAATAAACTACATGCGTATCATTGTCGGGTTCTTGAGGAAGAAATTAATAAAAATCTTACACGTTTTTGGGAGGTCGAAGAATGCGACAATGTTGCCAAATATGACGATATTTGTGAAACACATTTTAAAGATAATTATTCAAGAAATACAGACGGACGTTTTGTTGTGAAAATTCCTTTTAAGGAAAATAAAAATATGTTGGGTAATTCTAAACAAAATGCTTTAAGATGTTTTGAATATTTAGAACGACGTCTCGCAAGAAATCCTGAATTAAGACAAAATTATACCGATTTTATGAAGGAATATCTAGAGTTAGGGCACATGTCTTTATTAACTGACGATATTGATCAACTACCTGATAATGGTGAAGCATATTATTTAAGTCATCATTCAGTCATGAAGACTACTAGTCTTACTACTCGTTGCCGTGTTGTTTTTAATGGATCCGCGCCCACGGACAATGGTTTGTCGTTAAATGACATTCAATATGCGGGACCTACAATACAAAATGACTTACTATCTATTCTTTTGAATTTTCGACAAAATGCCTACGTTTTAAATGCAGATATATCTAAGATGTATCGTCAGATAATAATTGATAAATCAGACCGAAACTATCAGTGTATATTTTGGAGAAGCAATCCATCGGAGAAATTGAAGTGTTACGAATTAAATGTAGTAACTTACGGTTTAGCATCGTCTCCTTTTCTAGCGACAAGATGTTTATTGCAACTTTCGCTGGATAATGAAAAATTATACCCGTTGGCTAGCAATGCCATAAAAAATTGTTTTTATATAGACGATCTTCTTACGGGTTCGGATTCTGAAAATACATTATTACAATTACAAAAGGATGTTAGTAGTATTCTTAAAAGCGCAGGTTTTGAATTGCGTAAATATCTGTCAAATAAGCCCGAACTATTCGATCAGTTTGATGTTAATAAATCTTTAGACGCCAGTATCTTGCAGTTAGGCGAAAATGAGACTAACAAAACATTAGGCATTTATTGGAACGCGCATCATGATACAATTGAATATAATGTTCAAAATATGCCTGATTTTTCAAAAATAACTAAAAGAGTCATACTTTCTTTTATCGGTCAAATATTTGATATTTTAGGTTTGTTAGGACCTATTATAATACGAGCCAAAATTATATTGCAAATGCTATGGAAAAATAAACTTTCGTGGGATCAAGAGATATCTGGTGATTTGCGTGATAAGTGGATTTTTTTTTGTAAAGATTTATCATATATTAATCAAATAAAAATTCCGAGACATGTTTTATGTAAAAACCCTACTTATGTTGAATTGCATACTTTTTCGGATGCATCAGAGACTTCTTATGGCGCGTGCGTATATATACGGTGCAAATTAAATGATTTTGAATTTTCGTGCAGATTAATAACAGCTAAAAGTAAAGTCGCGCCAGTGCGTCCGGTTACATTGCCCAGGTTAGAATTATTGGGTGCGGTTCTAGCCTGTAAACTGGCCAATAAAGTAAAAAACTCATTAACAATCAATTTTAACAGGTGTTTCTATTGGAGTGACTCCACTATAGCTATCTGCTGGATTAAAGGTTCTCCTGAACGTTGGAAAAAGTTTGTTTCTAATAGGGTAGGCATAATACAAAATAAAACAAATGTAAATGATTGGTTTCATGTGAGGTCACATGACAATCCAGCTGATTTAATATCCCGAGGAATCTCAGCGGAATCTCTTATAAATAATTCTCTGTGGTTTGAAGGCCCAGAGTGGCTAAAACTTGATAAAGAATGCTGGTCTCAAAATGAAATGCCCGTAGATTATGAGGTTCCAGAACAACGAATTCAGGTTCATTTAGTAGTTGCAAAAAATGATTGGGATATTTTTTCTAAATTCTCTAATTTAATAAAATTACAACGAGTCATCGCATATTGCAAACGGTTTCTTTTTAATATGAGACATGAAAAATCGGAACGCATAACCGGGGAATTAGATCCTAAAGAAATTAACGATGCTCTCATGACGTTAGTAAAGATTTCGCAAGTGCAGTCGTTCAGATCAGAATTAAGCGATTTAAAAAATAAAGGTTCTGTTGATAATTCAAGTAATCTGTTATCGCTCCATCCTTTTTTAAGTAACGATATAATTAGGGTTGGGGGAAGGATTCAGAAGGCCGACATTTCGTACTCGAGAAAACATCCGATTATTTTACACAATAAACACAAATTAACTGAATTAATTTTGACTAATGAACATGTACGTTTGATGCATTGCGGCCCTCAACAGATAATTTATTCTGTTCGCGAGCATTTTTGGCCTATTTCGGGAAGAAATTTGGCACGACAAATAATTCATAAATGTATAGTTTGTTTTAAGGTGAAACCAAAGCCATGCAATTATATAATGGGAAATTTACCGGCTGAAAGGCTCAATCAATGTTCATCATTTTTAAATACAGGTTGTGATTACGCAGGATATTTTTTATTGAAGGATCGAAAACTTCGTGGGTATAAATTGATCAAAGCGTATGTCTGTATTTTTGTTTGCATGGCTACAAAAGCTGTGCATTTAGAGCTAGTCACTAGTTTGAGTAGTGATGCATTCTTAGCTACTCTAAGACGCTTTATTTCAAGAAGAGGTAAACCTTTGAATATTTTTTCCGACAACGGAACAAATTTTGTCGGCGCAAACTCTGAATTACACCAATTTTTAAAATCAAATAGCAATGTCATAAAGCGCGATTCTTCAAATGAAGGTGTAAAATGGCATTTTATTCCTCCGCGCGCAGCGCATTTCGGTGGACTCTGGGAAGCCGGAGTCAAGAGTTTCAAGCAACATTTTAAACGCGTAGTCGGGAACACAAACTTAGACTTTGAAGACTTTACGACTGTACTAACGCAAATCGAAGCCATCCTCAACTCAAGGCCATTAAGTCCTCTATCTTCAAGTCCCGACGATGTTTCTCCATTGACACCAGGCCATTTTTTAATTGGAAGACCCTTAGTTTCTCTACCGGATCCTAATGTGATTGAAGTTAAAGAAAATCGGTTAAGTAAATATCAACGTCTGCAACAAATAACCCAACACTTTTGGAAGCGCTGGTATAAAGAGTACATATCAGAACTGCAGAATCGCCAAAAATGGAAAAAAAACGGATCAAAGATTATCCAGATTGGAGACTTGGTTGTCGTCAAGGACGACAATTTACCACCTCTTCAGTGGAAGTTAGCACGTGTTAGCGAACTTTTCCCAGGAAACGACGGAATAACAAGAGTTGTTACGGTGCGGTTTGCAGACGGGAATTGTGCCAAACGTGCCTTAAACAAAGTGTGTTTATTACCGATAGACAATAAAGTAAACAATGACTAAGTATATAATAAGTGGACAATGCTGTACCTACGCGCGCAGAAAATTTTACGTGTGCGACAATCATATTTGTTCTTCGTTGAAATCATATATTTCAAGGCGGGCGGTATGTTCGGTTCGATAAAAATGACTTTCGTTAGAAAAGGACATATATGCCACCCTAAATACAAGGAGGTATATTCGCGCATTAAATGTACCCGCGTACCCCCACTCCATCGCGGCCAAGAAAGCAGCAGTAGAACACATCTTTAGAACACATCTTTAGAGAACGCTAGAAGAAGCAGAGTGTGATTTTTTCTTTGTTTTCTGTTCAAGTTTTCATTGTTTTTTAGTAAAATAAATCATAGAAAACCAGCCAACAGTGTAGTGTTTGTTTTTCAAATTAGCGTATTCACTCTTACATTGACACCGAAAGTCAAATACTTAGGAGTCACTTTTGACCAGAAGCTAAAGTGTAGAGCGCATGTCGACAATGTGGTAAACAAGTCGATACCGACTTTCTGGCAATTCCGACGTGCGGTGGGTGCCAGCTGGGGTTTAAGCCCCTGTATCATGCGCTGGCACTACACGGCGCTCATCAGACCGAGAGTCGCCTATGGCTCTGTGGCCTAGACTGGAAAAGGTCACGGTGCGCGCCAGACTGGCAAAGGTGCCAAGGCTTGAAGACCTGGGCATAACCGGAGCCATGAGAACCACGCCGCATGCATTGGATGTCCTGTTGGGGCTGCCGAGCCTTCCTATCTGGATCTGGACAATGGCGGCATACCTAAGAATGCGGGCCACTGGATTCTGGAAAAGAGTGGCGACTTAGGTCACACTAGGATAGCTCCGAAGGTAGAAAGGGAAATCCCAATACTTTCCTTCAGAGCAATGCCAGTTGAAGGAGTGCGGAGGTTGAACAGGAAGTTCACTCTTACGATCCCTTGTAGGGATCAGTGGGAGGAAGAGCACGTGAAGTTCCCTGACGATGCTCTGGTATGCTACACCGATGGGTGGCATGGCTGAAACTGAATTATCAGGGGCAAGAGTATACTTGAAAAACATCAATATAAGAAGCTTGGGAAGATACGTGACGGTTTTCCAAGCAGAGGTATATGCCATCCTCTCGGTGGCAAGTATGAGGGAGGTCATGGATTGTCAAAAGCGGACTGTATATGTATATATCTCCTCTGATAGCAAAGCCGCTATCAAGGCAGTCTGCCCAGAAGCAGTTCGACCCTCGTGCAGGAGTGTGCGCACCCACTTGGGAGGCTCGCAGAACGGAAACAAGTATTCTTGGTCTGGGTCCCTGGACATTGCGGAGTGCATAGCAATGAGACGGCCGACGAGATCGCCTCGACTTGGAGTCGGAGTTCCCTATCTAGGACCCGAACCAGCAATAGGCATATCAAAACAGCAGATAGGGACAGCCCTGAGGGAATGGGCCGCCAACCTCTCCAAGGAGAAATGGCGGCAGACACCGGGCTGTACAGACCAAAGATTTCATAACTTGGCCTGATGGGGCTAAGTTAGGATGGATTTTTAACAGGAGTAGACGTGTCCAGTATGTACGGGATGCTTGGAGGACGAGGAGACACCACTGCGCTTCCTGTGCGCTTGCGAAGCCCTGGGAAGACTCAGGCGGCAAGTCTTTGGGAGAGTGGTGATCCAACAAAAGGAAGTCAGGACCCTTTGCTTGGAATGAGAAGGTCGGGTAGGTTCGACAAGGGCCTGGGTAGTTAAGTGGATGGGGGAAGACTCAGGGGTAGGTAAAAAGGATCGCATTTGGTCTACTTGTCAGGTTCGTGTGCCTCCCCTCACCTACTACTACTACTAATAATAATAATAACTTGACGATAAAAGCCCGATACCAAGGGTCGAAAGCTTTTATCGCAAATTATTAAATCGAGAACATTCTAGTTCTCGAAAATTACAAACTTACATTTTGCCCTAAATTATATACAGGGTGTTATGGAAATGACTTATTATATTTTAAGGGGCCACTCCTGAGGTGGTCTAGAGTTACACTTGATAGTTTTTTTTTCTAAAATCGGAAGTATTTCGAATTTTGTAAAATACCTTAAAACCGGACCATCTGTGCCTCTATGAAAGTTCATTACCCCTAAACACGTGTTTTTGACATGACAAATTGGCGGAATTTCTACAGACAGCTGATTACCTTGCGACGTTGCCAAGTATTCGGGAAAATCTTTTTTTTAGGTTTTTTAAAAAAGATTAAATCAAAAACTATACTGCGATTTCAATTAAACAAGCCTTATTCAATAGGTATAGTTTTTACTCACCCCATGAAATTGTATTGCTATCATAATACTTCGCTGAGTAAAAATCGTAGATACCAACAACAAGCCTTATGTCTGGAAATTTACACAGATAAACTATCACATCACAAAACATTCCCATCACATGTGTATTATTATATAAAGTGGGCTTTAATTAATAACAACGAAATTCATATTTAGTCTTTAATCTTGTAAAACTTTTGTGCAAATGATTATAAACAAATCTACTACTTTCTTGGTGATAACAATACCTTCGCCATGTCTAGAATCACTCTCATAACATAAATTCAGAGGGCGCCACGTATATCAACCACAGAATAACAAGAACAAGCAATATATCTATCATGTATCACATTATTCAACAACTATACACTCCAGCAGCAAAACGCAAACAAATTTTATGCCGTTGCAAGTAAATGAATAATAAGAAATGATATTAAAAACAAATTTATGAAGCCATTGACTTTGAACTGCTCAGTACCCAATCACAGAACAGCAACAAATCACATTTCCCGCCCCCTGGACTATCGTGTTTAATAACGGGCACTTGCACCAACATATTTTAAGGAAGACTTAGGCCTAACTACGCCTTAAATAGCTTTTACGTCTTGCAGCAACGTTAAGGATCCCTTAATGCCTCCCTTAGTTCCCGATTTTTAAGTCTAGAAAATCGACCACTTAAATGAGTTGTCTCCCTTTTATTAGTTTTGTGAGGTTAGGTGCTGCTGTGTTTTTATATTTTTTATCTGAATTTGACAAACAATGGAAAATTTCGTCGATTTTGATTTAATAGACGACGATATAGAATTGATAGACCTTATAGAGGATGGTTTTCCTCGAAAAGTTAACGAGAGGACAAATTTTTTCCAAACAATGGATTCTCTAAGTTTTTACAGACGTTTTCGTCTATACAAAGAAACTGTCCTCTTTGTATTGTCGCAAATTGAAGAAGATTTGGAATACACACATGATAGGTAAGATATAAAATATTTTGTAATACTTTAATAACTTATCTAGTTTAATCACTACCTATTTTTAATAAACAATAATTAATACACCTAACTGTTTTTCAGAAACAATAGTGTTGCCCCTATTGACCAGCTCTTATGCACTCTGCGGTATTATGCGAGTGCAGGTCACCTGATGCAAACTGCGGACACAATGAATATGCATGAATCTACCGCATCTCGCATTATTTCAAAAGTATCAAGAGTTATTGCAAGGTTGTACATAAAAATATTACTAGTTTTTTTAACTTACATAATCAATTATTTTGTTTTAAGATTGTTTCCACTCTATGTACATATGCCTGATAGACCATCCATTTTAAAAGAGCAAAACAAGTTTTACAATTTATCAAGATTTCCTCGGATAATAGGTGTTATTGATGGTACACACATTAAAATTCAGTCACCGGGTAGGTTGTTCATATAACTGTCTTCTTTTGTTCTCTCAGCTGTTGTACTAGTTATTTAGCTTACCAGCATATTTTATGCTATTTGTTGGTGCGACTACATGATAATATACTTATATAAAATATGTTTTTAGGAAATGATAATGCAGAAATATTTAGAAACCGAAAAAGTTACTTTTCACTAAATGTGCAAGTTGTGGGAGATGCCGACCTTAAGTTTATAGATGTTGTGGAAAGATGGCCAGGCTCTAGCCATGATTCGACAATCTTTGGTCACAGTAACTTAAGAGCGCGGTTTGAGGGGGGCGAGTTTCCAAACAGTGTTTTATTAGGTAAGAATCTGCTTTTTGACAGTTTATAGAGAAATTATTAAGTTAATTGGTATGGAGTGTGTAAAATTATGTATGGTTTAATTCTGCTAGACTACATAATATATTAATTTAAAAGTTTCTTTAAAAATATTTTTATATTATAGGGGATAGTTATATTCATCACTTGAACATAATTTTGTTTGAAGCTAAAAGAAATAATATAGGTTTATTTTAATTTAAAAAAAAAGTTCCATTACTTACCTCTTCTATGGCATCTGTAGGCAGTGGTCTCCGTCTTTACTTTTATTTATTTTGTTACAATCTTTAGCAATTTTTTTTTTACGTCGAAGTTCGAACCTTTGAGTACTGCCGATACAATAATAAAAATGTAATATTTTACATTTCTTAACTTTTAATAATTGGTTCAACTAACTTTTAGGAATGTATATTGTTACTTCTAGTATAACCTAGGGTTTATCCAAATCATTTTGAATTTTAAAGTTGCATTATACTTCTAAGTGCTAGTTTTAAATACAACTCCATATTTTTATCACACTTTAAATCAAAAAATTAAAGAAGGGAGATTATACATGATCTTCTTTATCACGAAAATGTCAAAAAGAAAAATTAATATTCATTAGCCGAAATGCTAGCCAAGACATTAATATCACAGGAGTAATGACCATTGAGAAGCTTCTGTCTCGATCAGATCGCCACGTTTTCTTTTGACTTCCATAATAATAGCCCAAAATCCTTAAGTGTTTCTCATAAGAAACATGACTAAGCGCAATACTAATGAGCGATTATTGAACTTAATCTACGAAAGTCTAAATTTTATTCTAGTTTTTACCAAACGGTGTCGCTTAGTGTTCTAACGGTTAAAATTCTACACACTTTATTATGTACAAACTTCGCTTTTGGTAGGTACTACTATGCTAAAACTAGCTCGAAGGGTTTTCTACTCTTTAGCATTATTTTTAACCCAGTGTTGTTAAGGAAATGGATTGGCTTAACATTCACATGGTGGTGAAGTTTATGTCCTCTTGGAATTATTTTTCTTGACATCTGCCCTCCATCATAGCTCAGAGTCTAAGGTGACATCTAAGTACATAGATGTGTTTAAATTGAGTATTAAGTTATTATTTATGCTGGATAACTTTAAGGTCAATAATATTATGTACTAATTGGGTCCCATTTAATTTTGTCCCATCATTAATCTGGTTGCAACTGCTAAAATAACAGTAACATCAGCAAAGTAGCTATAGAATCGTTTCCTAGTGTAGGTATGTCACAATTGTATAATAGGTACAGTACCGGGCCTAGTACGTACACCTACAGTACACTAGTACACACACTTGATATACCTGCTATGAAGTCTGAATGGGATTCTTGTTGTATTCTGAAGTATCTTTCTGGGATGTAGAATCCAAGAACTTGCTAGTGTTGTTTGGGAAGAAATAATCTGAGATTCTATAATAATTCAGACTTTTCAATTATTGGCTTTAATATAAATGATGTAAGGTGAAACTTCGTGTAGTGGTTTTTCTGGCTCTGGGATCAAATTTGTTTAGAATATAAACATAAATGGATGAGAATATTCTCAAACCACCGCAAAATGCGTTATACAATAAGGATTAAACAAATATTGCCAGAAACAGGTACTGTCCGGGCTATATGCCTCTCGAGGAGCACTGAGTTATATAGAAAAATTTGCTGTATTTTATTCTAACACAGTTAGATAGTAAAATACTAGATTCTAATTGTAAGAAGCTACCAAAAAAAGGAGGAATTATTTCTCTAGTTTACAATAAATTAGATAGTCGTATACAGTGGCGTAACTAAGGGTATGTGCGCTCCCCCGCAAAATTTTGAAAGCGCCCTGCTATTTGGCACCTGTCTGAATCCTTCACACTTACACCATAGGTAGTAAAAAATATTGTCATTTGTAAGCGTTGTTTAATATAGAAAGATATAAAGTATTGTAGAAAACAATTTTTTGTTGTAAAAATAATGAAATTTTAAAATAATGTAGGTACTGTTATTGGGGTATAATAATAAATTATTGAAATTGTTAATTATCATTTACTACGTTACCCTTATTTTATATCTACTCACATATTACATTATTTCTCATTCATTATTGTTTATTTTTAATTTTAATATTGTGACAATGATGAAACAAGGGATTTGAGGGCGCCTCTGGCTTTGCTGCGCCCCCCCCCCCCCCCCTGCGGGGGCGGTTTTTACGCCACTGGTCGTATAAAAATGTAGCAGTACTATCTGTTTTGAAACTTTTCATTCAAATATTGATTAACGATTCCCGCATTGTGACATGGAGCTCCATCATGTAAAAGCCACATATTTTCCCTTACTGCAAGAGGAACATCTTCCAACAAACCTGGTAAATGGTTACGTAAAAAGTCCAAGTATCCTTCATCGTTTAATCGTGCCGACAAGATGTAGGGCCCTATAAGGTGATTTTCGACTATCCCTGCCCAAACATTTAAAGTGAACTGCCGTTGATGGTGCGTTTCACGGTACGCGTGAGGATTTTCCCTGCTCCATACATGAGTATTGTGCTGATTGAAAATTCCGTTTCGAGTAAAGCCAGCTTCGTCTGTGAACAGCACATTTCGGAACCAATCGAGCTCGTCCTAACTTTTCTGCGCGAACCACCTGCAGTATTTCCGACGGGAAGCATAGTCCTGCGGAAGCAGAGCTTGTACTTTTTGTAAATGGTAAGGGTGGAGTTGTTCTTCATTAAGAGTACACCAAGTAATATAATTCGACGCTCGCCCGACTTGCGTTGTTATACGCCGGGTACTTAAACTGGGATTATTTTCCACTGCGTTTAAGATTGTAGTGTAACGTATTTGCAGCTCGGGGTCGTCCTCTGTCGCATGCAGCACCAAAGCCGTGAAAGGTTCCATGGTCCCTAAGTTGCTGAGTCACAGATACCAATGTTCGTTCACTAGGCGGATCGCGATCCGGAAAGCGTTCAATATAATTAACCTGCGACTTGCTCCTAAATTAAATCCTAATCAATATCATCTGAATGGAATTTCAAAAATAAACAATAATTTAACAAGTAGGGGCATAAACAGATGGCTGGTACTTATTTTTTGTTTTAGGGTCTTCACTTCTACGTTTCTCAGTATCAATCCTAGAGATATTGGATGCAGCAAGATGATATCAGAAATATTAAATTATCCTGAGAGTGTATTCTTGGAAGGTATTTTAATTTTATTATTTTATTAATGATTAAATCTTAATATTAATATACTATAACCTACACTCGGGATGAATGTGCTTTATGTTAAATATGCTTTATTACCAAAAGGGGTACTTTTCTGATTGACAAAGTAAAGTACAATAAATAAAATTTAAAAAACAATATTTTTAAATTTTATAAAGGAAAACAAGACACATCCATATGTAAAAAAAAAACAAAAAAATAGATAGGTAGGTACTTATCGCCCCAAGACAAATCAGTAAACTCTCACATTCTTTCTTTGGTCTAAATTTATACTATGAAAAATAAATAAATAAAATTTATAAATCGCGCGGACAGTAAACTAAAAAGTTTTGATTTTCCCGGGGGTAAGTCAGAACATTTGTACTGGACGTACAGCAGACATGAAGAGATCCATTCCTACCTATTGCAGAACATTTGTGTTGTTTCTTCAAGTCCTGCGTAGAAATACTATTGTTAACTAAATAACAGTCTACTCATACTGATACTTTAAAGAAAATACTACAAAAATGTATTTATTTTTTGATAATTAGTATTTTTTACTTGTAGGTACAGATTATGATGAGACTTAATAAGAGAAGGGTTCTAAAGGTCCTTCCAATCTGGAGGATTCCCATTTCAAAGCAAGAGTAAATACCACAATCGCTTATGGCTGTCAAAATGTCTCCCGTATTGTGAAAGTCAGAAAATAGGTAATGTTAATATAATTCATTATAACTAGGAGACTATTCTTTAATGTACGATAAGTGAAATGATATGTTTCTTACAACCTTTTAACGTTTTGTTTCAGGACAATCAACAGGTTTAAGGCCTTACAAGTAACGACAATACATGAAGAGGTTATACAGAAAAAGCTTGATACAACAATTTTTCATTTAAAACAAAGAAAGCGTTCCTACCCTAAAAGAAGAACATGAAAAAACTAAAGAAACGCAATACATAAACTGCAAGGGTGTAAAACATACCTTAACAAGTAACGAGCAATCCACGACTAAAATAAAAAGAGAAATGAGGCTCCAGTAGGTGTAGGTCAAAGGTCACCTAACTTATAACACAGAAAAGAATAGAAGTGAAGATGAAAATATAGACAGATAGCCCTGACCTTCCGGTTGTTGTAAACGAAAAATTAAATAAGATAATTAAAGACTAAATGGGACTTGAATGTAAACACATCGTTCATACAAGTAAGAATGGGGCTCTCCATGGCTCGTCCTATTTCTAGCTTCTCCAGTTAGTCAAGTTTTTTGCCCCTATTGTTTTTTGAACTTTTCCAGGTGTTTTGCAATCAAGTTTAACTGTAATGGTGCGTCTTCACGCTCGGTGCAACTTGCGCAAGTAGACTTGTCATGCCAATTTGCGCAAATGAACTGAGTCATTGAATCCTATTGAATTCTGTTGAATTCTGGCTGGTGCAAGTTAACGATTTTGGTTTTCACACAACAATTTACTCGTGCAAATTTGCAGGTACAAACCTATTTGCGCAAATTGCATGAACGTGAAAACGCACCATAAGAAAATGGTTGGCAAAAGCAGAAGTACTGACTGAACTGACAATCCGGGCGTAAAATTTCCACTAGAGTTCAGGAATAACTTGGTTTAGGACCATTTTTTATTGCTTGTTTTCCTTAACAGTTTGTGAATCATAAAATAAAGAACTATTGTTAATTCGCTTATTATTTTTAAACATTTCCCACATCTCGGGTTGAAGCATTCACTGCCAAAATTAGACCTTGAGGGCTTGTTATCTGTGATTTGCCTTGAGGTCCTTTTTTTGAAAACAAAAAATTGAGCTGTTCAATCAATTACTTTCTAAAAATTATTAGCAAAAAGGGCTTACAAGTGCTTCGAGGTTCCTGAAGGGTTTCAGGCTATTTTAAACTAAAGTGGTCCCTACTACCCATCTGAAAAATCTACGTGGATACACATACCAAAGGAAAGGTGTAAAATTTTAGTTAGATAGTCTAAACCGTTAATTTTAAATAAACTAATACTTTATCCATACCTGCACTAAACACGATTCGGTGGCCCTACTTAAAAGGCAATTACATTATAAAAATATTGGATAACTTAGATACCAAGCCCTTGATATTTACAATACATTTAAATACTTTTATTTGAGTGGGTAGGTATACAACTCTGCATTCTACTTATACATTTTTTTAGAGCAAATAGTGCCAATATAAAACTTCTTTTGAATAGTTTGTGGTCAGTAAATATTAGTTACGACTAGTAATGCACAAGCCTTCTTAAACAATGCGAGTGCAACAAAGTGGGTCAACATTTTTTTCCGAGGGCCCTCTCAAAAATGGTCGTTTTATTTTTTTATGGATATTGCCTTTCTAAAGTATTAAAACTCAAGACTCATCTGTAACATTAAATATGTATGCTGCTATCCTATTCTAACACCTAGAAATTCCTAAATTGATATCATTTTATAACATTTTTTAAATTAACTCATTTAAATCGCGCGCCAATTGAAAATGACGACCAATCGGCTTAGCGAGCGTTTGACCGCATCTGATTGGCTGATGTACATAACCGTATCAAACGTGTGTCTGGCCAAAACGCGTTGTTTTCAATCCGGATTTTGTTATAAAGTATTAAGTCTATAACTAATAATTTCTTGTATTAATAACACAGAATTAAAGAGCTAATAACTTGATAATGTCCCGAACAGTTAATGTGTTGTTAAAGTGAATAAATGTCCCGCTAGAATCATTTGAAATGGTAACGGTATAACGTGGATTTCTTGCCGATATGTTTTTTATTTCAAGGTATGTACAAATAAAACTAGAGCAATACGTAGACAATTTTTCGTGTAATAGGGTAGAAACTAAAGCATATTAAAGTTAAGTAGAAAAAATTAAATATTCAAAAAAGGTTATCTGATGAAACTGATGTAGTAAATGTGGCAACACTGCTCAAAACACATGTTTTGGGCTGATGATATCTAAAGACAATATCTGACAGTAACTGTCAGATTTTTGTCAACAATATTTTTTTTGACAAGTAGTACGAATCAGCTGTTTGATCATTGGCGCGTAGGTGTTTTGAGCTAAATTTTTGAAGGCATTTTTCTCGAATTTCTAGCTTCGAGCGCCATTTAACGCAATTTTTCCCCAATTCGGCCCGACCTATAGATTTACGGGTTAAAAAATAATAAGTCATTTCCATAACACCCTGTATACCGCGGCCATCAGTTTTGGAACACGGCAGTGTTCACTGACGAAAAGGTTTTTCAGTCTACGTCGGAGGCGCAATTTTTTTAAAAGTTATTATAAAATTAGAAAGCAACGTTTTTGGTTTTGCAAATACGTACTCTCGAACTAGATTCGACAAAACGGTATTTACTTACCGAACTACTAAAAGCGCAAAAAATTATACCTATTTTAATAAACGTCAGTTTTTAATTATTTAACAAGCAAAATTACTAAACTCTTGCCCTATAACCTATTCGTATCTCATCTAACATAAACAAAATATTTGAGGGTGAATTCTTAAATGAACAAAATTATCCCTGGATAAATGATGGCACTCTGATTGGTCAGATCAAGGTCAAATCTACATACGGCCACAAATTTTTATTAAAGGGATGATGTTGAAGTTTCGGCTGCGATGTTTTTCAACGGCGACAACGAGGTGTGCGAATTAACATACAGCAAAAAACGAATAGAATAATTATTAGGTATAAATAATATGTTAATTGTTTAAAATTTGAGTTAGTGCTGCAGCTCTTATTAATAAGCAGGTGCCATCTACCCACTCCAACATTAGACTAAATTTACGTATATACCTACACAAAAAGACTTTGTTGTTACAAGACAATTATTCGGTCAGTACTTATTTGCGGTGTTGCCACTTGGTGCACCGTAAATAGGTCAACGTTTGAATCCACGCACGCTTCACGTTTTCCTGAATCTCCTTATCGCACGATCACACATTCATTCAAACCAACCCAAATCATACAAACTACGGATGAGAGACTGGCTCACCCCCATAATTTCGATTCAGCAACGACCAAAATACCATTTAAAAGTTACTACCTCCCCGCTGCCTCTTCTCTCAATTCCCCACAACTCCCAAACAAAATATGAATTTAGAATATTGAAATCAACCCCTGTGTAAGATCCTCCCAGCAGCAACTTTGTTTACAAATGAAGACTGAATCAAGAAATACACAATACATGATCCTTTATAAAATGCTCCCATCTGTTGGACAAATATATCCAAATAGCTTCTTAGTCTTTCAGGAGGATAATTGCCCGATTCATACCGCAAATGCTGAGGGAATGATTTAAACATAATAATGTGGAAGTTTTGCCATGGCCTGCTTACAGTCCCGATATTAATCCTATAGAAAACATCTCGCGTCTAATTGTAAAAGATCTAGAAAGGAAATTTTAGACCTCGCAATTCTAATGAAGTATTGGAAGTAAGCCGCGAATGCTGGGAAGGGCTTGATCAAAATTGTACTGTTAATTTAATTCACTTAATTCCATCTATGCCAGGCAGATTCACTCAAGTAGTCAAGAAACATGGTAATATAGGTATGACAATACATTAACTTTTGGTAATTATTGTTGGTATCAGTTGGGTGGGTACGTACGTTTAAAACTTTTCGTTATTATAGAAATATTTTTATACATTAAAATAATTCATCACATTTTGCTAGCAATGCTTTGCCCACCACGTCACTGTCATAACCTTAAATAGTATAAATAAATGAGAAAAACCTGATTTACGCAAATATGTTAAAAATGAACTACGCAAAGACTTGTACCCATCTTCAAGAAATACAACTGTGCCAATAAGTAATTGAACTTTTTAAACCTTACCTTATTATAAATTTTTTTGTTTTAATTATTGACCATTTTCATCAGGTTATAGTTCAACTTTCTGAAGTCAGTTGCACCAGATCTTCCTTGTTTTCTTTTTCCCAAGTGTAAATATTGTCGACTTTGATCATTATTTTCACTGGTCCCAACGTCTCACCAATATAGGACTAACCTCTACCCCGCCTCTGAGAAGCAATTTAATCACTCTAAATTTCTAAAATAAACATTGTCCTATACATTAATATAATGGGTTTCTCATTACTTATTATTAATCGAACGCACATGCAATTTGACATCATCATTCGCATATATGGCTTCATGTTGGCAACTTTACAATTTTGATAATTGAACTTTCAAGTTCTCGGCCGCATATTAATGAGAAGTGCAATAATTTATGAACATTTTCACACGCTATGATTAATTAATTACTAACGCATTCTGGTTAAAGTTAGTATTTGTACAGGATCCTAATTCGTTTTAATTACCCATGTGGTTTATAGAATAATGCAAATAAAACTTCCTTCCTCCAACGAATAATTTAAATAGCAGCTCAAGGCGACCCATGAGAACTAATTAAAATTTGTCAAGGACGTTGGAAACTTCTTAACAGAACATCCGATTATGTGCAGATGTCTCGGTAGTGAAAAAAGTAAAATAATACTTATACATTTCAATTAAAATTTATTTTTTAAACAACAAACAAAACAATTCTCTCCCTTAGTCATCTAATATTTCAATGGTGTCAACAATTTCATCTATAATGGTAATAATATTATCTAATCTTTCAGTTGCCCGTTTAAACTTTTTTACAATGTGCAGTTGGGTTTTATCGGGAAAGTAATCGCGCTTCGGTTGAGCTTTAGGGTAAAAATCTTTCCTCTGTTGCGATTCACTTTCTTCATATAAGTCAATCGCGCTGCCAACGTCAGAGTCTTCTAAATTTTCTGCATTTATTTCTTCAATGCTACTAGGAAATTGCTTAGTTTCGTGATCAGTCTTAAAGGTATCTTTGGTATATTCATCTCTTCTCGTTTCAGAATTCAAGTCATCTGGTTTTTCAAGAACAAAACCTAAAGCATTGGCGTGAAAAGCATTAATTAATTCATGCTTAATTGTTTCACTTAGTCTGTTCTTAATGTATTCTTTATTAATTATATTAGGATTGCTTTCTATGATATCAATGATCTGCTGTTCAATTTTCGAAATTTCTTCATACACAGGTGCTGCAGTCTCGTCGTAATGTTTACTACTAATATCTTCAGTTTCTTCATTTATTCTCTTTCTTTTATATTTTTGGATAATCCTTTTGATATTTTGCTTTACGTCCAACCTATTTATCTCACTATCGCTTGGTCTCATCTCAACTGTTGTCGCCTCTTTCTTACTGACAAATCTTGTCTTTTTGGTTTTCTGCTTAGGTTCTTCTGCAGAAGCACTAGACGATTTTTCTTTTGCCGATTTATTTTTCGGTTCTTTTACTAAAAGTTGTTCTTCACTTCGATCAATTGGTTCAGATGATCTCTCATCTGATTTATTTTCATCAAATTCCAAGTTTTCTGCAGTTTCTTGTTCTTTACTATTGTCTTCATGTCCGTCGCTTTCATGTCTTGTTCTATCTTTTTTAGACAAATTCTGGACGGATTTCTTTTTGAACACCAAATTTAAATCATCGCTAATACTCTCCAGCTTATGTACCTCTTCAGAATTGCCACTCTTTTGCATTTCTTCACTCTCCGTTTCAATTGTTGTTACCGATAACTTTTTAGGAAGAGGCTTAAAACCATCTGCAAATGTATCAGTCCCTACTGCATCATCTATACTGGCAATGTATAGCTTTTCTTCTTTGTATGCCTTAATTTTTTTCGACATATTTAATACAGATTTCTTCTTAGAAACCTTAAACGATTCCGTATTTTCATCTGACCTGCCAATATCTTGTTTTTCGTCAACTTCCTCACTAACTAGGGAATCTTGCGTATTGACATCTATGGTTACAGGCAGTTTTTTTAACAGCTTTTTCTTAAATGTTTTCTCATGGTTATTTGTGGCTTGTTTAGGTTCGTTTTGGTCGTCACCCTGTACATCTCTTCCTTTATGATTAAGATTATACTTATGGCTCAATGGCAATTTATATAATATTCTAGTATAAGGTTTTTTACTGTTATCACTGGTGAAGGATTTACTTTTCAATTCTACTTTATTTTCTTGGGTATCTAAATTTATTTCTGAATCTTCATTATTTTCTTTATAAGATTTTGTTGAAGTTGGTTTATATTTTGACTTTTTATCTTTTTTATTGGTGCTCATAACGTGTTCTTTAGTTTTGTAATTTTTCTTTTCTCCATGATCATGGATAGTGTCTTCATTAACAGTCGGAGAATCTTCTATGTCTTTACTACTAGCAATTCTTTCTTGAGCGTCTTCATCAGAATGTTCGTTTTCGATCATTCCTACATTAGTAGCAAAATCTAAAGATTCATCAATCTCCTCTTTGGAGACTATATTTTCTTGACTAGAATCTGCTAAGTTTAAATTGATATTTTCAAAAAATTCTGAGCCACGCATTTGCAAAACTTCTTTATAGTCGTCCCTCCGTTTCAATATAAATAAAACAGGTTTAGTTTTAATTTTAACTGGTGGAATCGTTAGATAATTAAATGAAAGCTGATGGAAAGATTCGATTGCGTCTATTATATCATGAGTTGCGGCCAAAATCTTTAGATTTGGTGCAAACTTGCTTTTAGCCTCTTCGATTAGATGAGTGTATTTAAATATTTCTCTGTCGTTCGTTTTCAAGTTTTCAGTCTTATTATATCTGAAACAAAATATGGTTCGTTGACATAAAGAGTCAAAAACTATTATTCATTCAAAATAAAACAAAATTAACGTAAATGAAATAGTACGGAACAGTTCGTAATTAACAATTTTTACGTATTAAAACATGACTTTAAAATGTGTGATAAATTAGGCAATAACTGAAACGATGCAAAAAATATTAGGTTGTGTTTAACACCTTACAACACTAAGCACCAGATTATCACTCAAGTAACATTTATTGATTTAAGAAAATCCTAAAAGTAACTATAGAACAAGAATAAATTCTTATGATTAAAGGGCGGAATATATGCACTTAAATTCAGTCAAAATATGCGCATATAATATAGGTATGCCTTGCTTGCCTTTAAAATATGCAGTTGTATGCATTTTTTGAACATATATGCATACTTTTATGCAATATTTCTTAATATATTATAGTAAAATAGGGTACAGAAACACACTGCGTGCTAAAAAAGATGTTTATTTAAAAAAAAATGCAAAAAGAAAAAAAAAGAAAAAAAAAAAGAAAAAAAAAGAAAAATAAAAGTAAACAATTTTTAACCTGAAATTGTATAAAAGGCATTTAATACTAAATATTTTTCAAAATTTTCGACTTAAAAGGATTGTCTTCTATCAGTAAAAATATGTTTATACAAGAAGAAGCTTCTTTCAACATCTACTGATGTAATCGGACAATACTGAAACTTAGGTAGTAAAGTATTAGGCCAAGATACAACTTCGTTGGACGGTTTACCTTCATAAATGCTTTTTACTGCGGTTAAGTATTTAGATCCTTCATTCTTTTTTACAGTTACATCCAATTTGTTCCTTACTTGACCTCCTACTTTACCGGGAATGTTGTTACATTTGGCGGAAAAAGTTTCAACAATACTAATTGAGTCTCTTAAACTTAAATTTCTACTCTCTAACAACGAGGATATTATGTCCGATATAAAACAGAAATTAACCTTAATAAAAACAAGATCTTTAACTATACTTGCACTTTTTAACAACTCTTTATTTTGCACAACACACTGCGAATCGTCATCTGAATCCAAAATTAGTTCTTTATTGGCTTCGAAATGTTCTGCGTATAATATTGCGGCCTTAATCCATGTTCCCCACCGTGTCATTACAGGTTCTGGAGGTAAACTAACTCCTGGTAATTTCTCCTTATACTTTTTTTACATTTGAAAATAATTTATTTACTAAAGGATATTCAGTTCTGACGGCTTTTGCGACTCGGTTTATTCCATGTAAAAGACAAGTGACATGTACCATATTGGGGTAAAAGATTCTTAAGTTTTGGCCTACTTTTACCATATACGGTACTGCGTCAGACAAAAGCACTAAAGACTTCTCATCTGGGACTGGATTTGGTAAGAAAAAGCTCGATAGGGACTGCTGAATAAATCGGGTTAAGGTCACATTATTAGTTTTGTCTAGCTGCTTAGAAGCTATTAAATATGGGTTCTTTTGATTGTTTTAACTTCTTGAAGTGCTCCAATCATAAGATTTGCGATATATCTGCCACAAGCATCTTTGCTTTCATCAACAATAATGTAAACATTTTTATCACCTAGTGAAGCTCTAATTTCTTCTAAAACGGTTTCGTAACTGAATGGACATTCTTGTTTCTAAGCGTGGATTCGTCAGGAATGGTTGTCGACATTATTTTTGCAAAAATCCTCTAAATTGCGGACTTTGCAATTTTTTAAGAGTATGTTTGCTGCGACCAAAGCCTTGCAAAAGTCTTCTTGAAACATTTTTTGATAACGCCGAAAACATAAAAGTACGCTCATAAAATAATAATTTGGGAAAAATATGCATTTTATTATAAAACTGACAAAATATGCAAAAAATGCATATATTTCGCCCTTTACTTATGATAATGTACCTGAAAAAAATCTGCTATTAAACGCTTTTAACTATAAAACCCAGAGGATCAATCCTTAAAATATCTGTTACAAAGTCTTTTTTAAAAGCTGTGTTGTGTTAGAGCTTAGGCACCGATCTAAGAAAAGAATTTGTAGCTATTTAAAAGACATTCCTAAAACATTGCTTAAATCCTCTTTAAATCCATGTACCTATTTTCAGCAACGTAATAGCAGTTTAACATAATGCATTGGTTCCATTTGCATTTAAAACGGCGTCAGAAAAAGTATTTTTGAAATTCATAGGTAACAATATGGTAGATGCCAAGAGGGATTGAAAGATTGAAGTTAAACTATTAAAACGATATGCGTTGTAACAAATAATGATTGACGTTCTATAAATTTAATAACACACCATGATCAGATTTTGTTACCTTATTGATCATTTTTTCCAAGAACAAAATTGTAAACGAAAGCTTTGTTACTGTAAAAACCAAGGAAAAACACGCGCGCCATTAAGAATTTACAATTTGTGAAGTAAACAATGAATAACAATAACCTAGATGTTGTGTAAATTTTATGTTTGCCAGTAATGTTGGTCTAAATACACTGGAAATGTCTATGAAACAGTAAGTATAGGTAGTAGCTAAAAAAAATGTAATTTTGCAAATTTCGAAGCAATTCTCCTAAAAATTTAAAAAAATCTATTCTCTTCCGAAAATGGCGGATGTACTATTTCTGTAACAAATATAGAGGAAGGTGTATAAAACTATAAACAATTATGGAATAACGAGTAAAGTCAACATACTTTGTTTTAGGGCATATTGCCTACTAAAATTCCTTTAGATAAAATAAAAAGATTCATGGCACTTTAATAAAACCCCATGCTCTTAAATGATCCGCCAATAATCTTGAGAACTGTCAAAAGTCAATAGTTCTAACCTGTAGACAATTCGCGGTAGTGTAGGTTTTGTTAACAATTTTATTGCATTTGAAATGCACTTCGGGTTCTTGAATGTATTTTTACGTCAGGATTTTATCATTTGACATGTTATTCATTGTGCACTGTTTAGGTATTGTCGTTGATAGAAATTTTGATATCGGCTCTTGCCTTAATTAATTTTGGTTCGCGCGTTCTCTTTTAAAAGTTTTTGTCTGCAAAGTTTTGGCCCCTTTTTCTATTATATATCACATAGTTGCCTCTCTACTATGAATTTGGATTTGGACCAACAGGGAGCCAGTCTTTTGGTAGTTTGTATGTCGTGTCTTGTCTAGATCTCGTATGCGAGTCTGTGATTAGTGGGTTTGTCGATATTTCTATGCGTCGATAATAGTCATTAATAATTTTCAAGAAAAACTTGTTTATCGTTTGTATTGAAAGTCGCGGTGAAGTACTCCGTAGGGCGTATATCTAGGTACGTCCGCGATGGTTTTAACGCCCTGTTTTGAATTACCTGGAACATATTAAGCTCCGTTCTGCTTATGTTGCACCACGAAGGTGCACCATAAGCGAAAACCGGTCTGACCAATACCTTGTAGAGGTTGACCTTAATCCTATTTGAAAGTCTACTCCGCCTGTGAAGCAGGGGTAGATAGAGCCTAATTGACGCAATGCAAGCTTTACTCTATTAATTGAATTGAGCCTCCAGTTAAGCCTTTGGTCAAATATAAGTCCCAGGTATTTCACCTCCTGGCACCAGTTCACTTGGGACTCCATTGACCGACGCCTTGTTTCAGCCCTGTGCACGGTGCTTTTTGAAAAAAAAATTACTTTCGTCTTGGCAGGATTTAGGCGAATCTTCCAAGCTGAAAGCCATTTTTCCAGCTTGATCACGTGACGCTGCATCCGGTTGACGACAATGCGCGGTGATTTAGAAGACGAAGTAATTGCTGTATCGTCAACGAAAAGATAGAGCTGCGTAAATCTATCTCGCGGAATATCATGAGTATAAATATTATACAACATCGCGGAGAGAGAGCTGAGCCTTGCGGCACTCCCGCCATTTTTGGATCTTATTTCATTCGTTATGGTGCTTCCTGACTAAAAGCAATAACCGTAAATATTTCTAAGATTGAAGTTTTGGATTTAAAAAAAAATATTCTCTACAAAACCATAAAACATAAAACGGCTAGAAAAAGTACCTTTCTTAGAAAGTACCCTTACCTATTGTGGCTTAGTTTAGAAAGTTGGAGAACGCATGGTTTTTATTACCACAAGCAACGGTTCTCAAAAACAAAGAATGCGCGAGAATTGAATCATATAGTTTGATATTAAAAGAAAAATAGATAAGGCTGCAACTTTGAGACTGAACCCGGTATCTGCCCTATACACCTTGTACAAAAGTTTTAGATCTGTTTTTTTTCCTACCTCATACATGAAAAACACAAGAAACAAGCAAAAACGACTTTGTAGGTTTCCTTTTTAACATTTCTTCTAACAACTCTTTTTAGGTATAACTAAATTAGGACTTTGTTGTTTTGTATAAATTATAGGTTTAGGTCATTTTTATGAGAGGAAATCAAAATTTGCAATTATATCTTTCCCGGACTAGGTGAGCCATCTATCGGCGAACAGCCTAAGAATATTAAGGGGATGGTCCATAAGGGTTAAAAAGTTAGAAGGGCAATTACACTTGTTATTGGTCAAGTACCATCAATCATGGGACGCGGGAACCACCATTACTTGTTTTGGGAATTTTAATTGGTTTAAAGTTAAAAGGTTGGGATTTTAGGAGCCAAGGGGTGTGGTACTAAGGCCACAAGTTCTTTTTCGGGAACGCAGTAAAATCAGTTCCGAGATTTTTACCGACCTCTCTGGTAGACTTACTAATTCTCGTGTAAAGTGATCCTTTTCATAATTTTATAAAGTTCAATTCAATCTCTTATCATTTATTAATCAGTGTTTTGGGGATTTAACATTCGAAATTTATTTTCATTTCTTTATTTCTTTTCATTGGACATTCGAAATTAATTTCCATTAATTATTCTCTTTTATTGGGGATTTTCATTAGACGCATGTCGATTATTCAGTTTGAATACTGAACCATTATCTAGTTGGGCTTTAGTTTCGAAACCTCTCTTTCTCGCTAGGTGTAAATATTCCTTTGTAAACATATTTAAGGCTCTTTTTGTAAAGTATCACTTTTTCTTTTCTAGTAGTATATTTTAAGTGTTTTGAGTTGTTGTTTTATTTGGCTAATAATAATTCTTGACCAAACTACTTATAAGGTTAACTTAACGAGGATTCTGCAGTTCGCGGTAGTCTTGCGAACGCGGGTAATACTATGCGTGTGCCTGCTGACCGGCTGACTAGAGGAGTAAAGGGATCCTCCCCCAGCTACAACTGACTGTTAGATTCAGACGAGGTCTAGGTGGGTAAGTGCATCTGAAGAGGTACTAACAATATTAATTATTGGCTACATCCGACGATATCAGAACTTCGAGATACTTCTAGATACCGTCTGATCTTCCCAGATTCTTCAAGAGTGCTTTGCCCCGATTCAGATTATAGAATAGATAGGGAAACGTTTCTATTAAATTGTGCGGAATGATACTGACTTGGTCACGCTATCACGTCCTCTAGACCAAGTCTATCGCCACCACGTCATTCTGTCACAACCAAGCGATGACCAACTCCACGTTTTTCTACATCACATGAATAACTTGATACCAACAATTAAGTTTATCATAGAGAAAGAAGAAAACAACAAACTGCCGTTTCTAAACGTCATTGTACAGAAAAACAGCGATACCATCCAAACATCGGTATACAGGAAGCAAACCCACATAGGTCAATACCTTAATTATGCCTCGAACCATTCAAATAGCGCCAAGTATGAAATAGTAAAAACACTTGTCGACAGAACATTCACTCTTGCAACATTATTCGGCCCGTACTTACTTACGGTGTTGCCACTTGATGCACCGTAAATAAGTCAACGTTTAGAAAAACTCAAGACATTTCAAAATAAAGTCCTCCGAATTATGACAAATGCTCCACGCTTTACGATGATTCATACTTTACATAATGACCTACAAATACCGATAATCACTGAACATGTAGACAAACTAATTATTGACTACTACAAACGGACGGACGTTTCCTTGAATCCCCTTATCACACGATCACACGTTCACTCAAACTATACAGAATACCGAGACTAGCTCACTCCTCCCCAGCTCTCGCCTGTGCCACCATAGTTTCGATCCAGCAATAGCCAAAATAACGATTTGAAAGTAACCTCTTCCTCGTGCAAACAAAATTATTTAAAATTGTAAAAATTATTCAAAGAATAACAGTACGCATGAACACAAAAGTTATACTACAATTTTGTATTATTTTACATACATAAATAAAGCGGGAAAAAATAGAAAACAATGACAGGTTTCAGAAAATTTGATCGCTCATATCTTAAAAACGGTTTGAGCTAGAATAAACAAACTACATATATATAATTTTTTTTTACTTTACATAAAAATAAAAAATATACAGGCTGTGAAAAAACAACTTTACACCACAGTTTCCTTGTTTTAAACTATGTATTTGCCGGAATTTTAAAAATTTAAGAAACTTTAAAGTCAAAGTTTAAAGTTAATTAACTCAGAACAATGAATTTAACTTGAACCCTTTTACTTGTAACCCCCTCAATTTTGTAGCATATTTTAAAGCTACTTAAAAGGGATAATTTTGTCCTTTCAATATTCAATTATTCGAACCTCAGGAATACCAAAAGTGAGTCAATAAAAAATATAATATTTAAGTACTTACATCCAAGCAGAATTGACTTGAGTAAACCTTGATACTCCAGTTTGTGCAGCCAAGTTTGATATGTGAACATGTACGTTAGACTCATTCCTAGCCAATCGGTGAAGATGAGATATTGCAGCACCCCCGGGATAATTCGTCCCCGAGATACTGACCAAAAATACCGTGAACATTACATTAACGGCCAGGTGACCAGCTACACCAAGTGAAAGAAAATGGTATATGGGTGATTTGTTTCTATTCTCCCATCTAAAACAATGTTTTAAAAGTATTACTTGCAGTTAAGAACTTGCTTACGTTAATTGAAAGAAATGATCCATTGTGCTTAAAAATAAGTGATGCACAATCCAAGATATGGAGGGCCAGTATGGGGATATCGTTAAATGAGAAAAAAGTTGCACAATTAAAGGACTAACAATATGACACCCAAAAGATTTTGGTAAGATTTTTAAGTTTTGAGTTATTTAGAAAAAAAACGGAATTTTCTTATTTTTAATTTTAATTCTTTCCGGCGTTAACATTAAAGTTAGAGCAAAACTAACAAACCTTCCTCACAGCAAATTTTAATGAACTTAAAGATTATATCACAATTTTTTTTTATTCAACGTTTCGTTTTCAAGAAACCATCATCAATTTCATGTTTTATAATAAGGCCCTGATTTTATAAAGCCTTTTAACTCCACATTCGAATATGTACTACGCATTACCGTATCATTACGTCTCGAGCCTTTTTTGACCATAATTTTGAAATTTTTAAGATACGGATCATAGAGCGGTTCATAATAATAATATGCTGTGTTAAAGTTTCTTAATTTTATTTATAGGTTTTTTAAAAATATTTAAAATAATACCTATACCCAAAGTTCACAAATTCTGTTAGTGACTCATTTAATACCAATCACTAAATCTAGGAACCGGCAGAATAAAAATATTGTAAATGTTAAATAAGTAAATGTTTCTTATGCATATACAGGGTTCACCATTTAAAGCGAAACAGGTTAAATATCTGATTCCACGTTAATTTAAAAAAAAATCGCTTCTACACGTAATTAGATTTGTCAAGAGGGAAGTTTTTTGTTACCGTTTTTAATACTGCAACTTGAACCCTCTAGGGAGGGGAGGACCTACCCTTACTATTTCAAATGGAACAACTTAATGACGTCTCATTCGCGAAATTCGGTCAGATAGTTCCAGAGATAATTATCTAATTGTGTAATGGTTTTTTTCTAATCTATTATTTGAATAACAATAATACTTATGATTAAATCGCTTGCTGAGAACCATAGTGGCGAAAGTGCAAATACGTGGTTTCGAGATAACCGCCTATAAAGTTTTGATAATAGTTGGAAGAAGAATACTAGGTTTTAAATTGGACTTCGTGAAAAGAAAATTGTTTCCTAAAGCTTGTTTTTTTGTGTTCTAACTATATTCATCAATGTGAAAGTACAAAAGTGGATGGGCCAAATTTTGAGTATGTTCTTTCGCCATTGTAGCACAAAGATAGCGTACTTATGTCCCAAATTTTAGTTCAACAGTGACTTAAGTAGGGAATGAAAACAAAAAAATCAAAATTATTATTTAATAAACTCTAGAAAATATTTATTTAATAACATTCAGTCTCTTATAAAACTAATGAACAAAGTTTAGGTCAATAACACAACGCATCTCGTCGAATAGTCTGATCTAAAAAACAGAATAGTAGGTACATACCCAGCATTTTAGTTTTTCTCGTGATTCAGATTTTCGTAGAAAGGTGCATAAACGCGGGGGATGGATCTGTTTTTGACAAGAGATTGGAGATCGTCTAATTTTTTTTTCCAATGGGGATGTTTTGAGAATAAGCGGTAAATAATTCAAAACCATTCACGATTTTCAAAGCCGATTTCCTAGTCTTCGCCTCATTACTGACAATCACACATCAAAACTGTGTGTCGCTATAGAAAGTTTTAAAGAAGAAGCGATCCAGGTGGTCCTTTTCAAAGCGAATAATAGAAATGTTGTTGAAGTTAAATTTGTCGCCATTTGAGTCCCAGTTAAATTTGTTGTTCATGGTGCCTTGATGCAAGTTTTTAAGGTCATAAAAATCACCATGTGCCAATTCATTAACAACAAACCTTGCACCCTTTTTTTTTGCGTTGGTAATAACGATTGCATATTGGGCGGGCAGGTAAATAGGACCATTTTTCAGGGTTTTCTTGATTGCCTTTTCTATGACGGAATGACTTGCATCCCCTTTATTCTTTCCATGCCCCTTCACAAGGAATTTGTAAGCAATACTGCTGATGTTTAAATTGGCAACAGCATACAAGAAAGCGGAAATTATGAATTTGTTTTTTCCTTGTCCTCCGCAATTATCAGAATATAATACGATATCCAGTTTTTGAGAATCAGCAGCCTCCGAGATTTTTCGCAAATAATCCAAAAGGCAGGGGCCGATTTCATTGGAACCAAGTTTTCCTTCCCCTTCGTGCCAGAAGTAACATTGGACTGGTCCCACTCCTTTTTTATTCGAGTTGGCAAACCGTAAAGTTATATGAATTCAAACGTGATTTGTAGTAAAAAGAATTGACGTCACCTTTTGGAGTTGGTAAAGCAGCTTGTAAGTCAAGGTAAGCAAGTTTATAATCATCACTGATCAATGTTTTATCTAAGTTTTTTTCCTCTCTGGAAAGTTCCTTTTCTTTTATATGAGTTTTGTAACTGTCATCTATATAAGGCTGTTTTTTCTTCCGGGTTTGAATTTTTTAATATTTCGCAAATTTGACATTGGTCTTTTTTGGGTGAGTGAGAACACATGTAAAACTCAAAGAGAAAAATATGGCAGTACATGGAATATTTTCCAGGAGGAATGTTACTTGCACTGCACATTTCAATGTAATCTCTGTACAGATCAGAAAGATTTTTTCCTCCATCAATAAATTTTCTCTGTGTGTTTGCCCTAACATAATGGCTTTCGACTGCTGAAATTGAAGCCAGATGGTTCCTCATGTCATTTGTTACTTCATGTGAAAGCTTATTACTGGGTTTGAGCCTACGTTTCTCCCCTTCTGGAAATCCTTCGTCATTTTTGGCCTTTACAGTTCTTACAAACCTTTTTGTGTAACAACGACGAATCGTGCGTTTCGCCACTGCACAATAAAAAACGGTTAACGTTTCACTCTGACACTTGGCATAACACTGGATTCGCCGCTAATGCGCGCAGTTAGTTGATCATTTTGCACAGCGATAACGACGGGTGGTGCCCTCTGGTAAATAGTTTGAAGAGTTATCGTTTCGCCGAAATTGTACTTAAAAAAGGGCGTAATTTAGAACATTTTAGTGGTCTTTTCTCATTTTTGGCATTTTTGCAGTTTCGCCACTATGGTTCTCAGTAGGCGAAATGTAATTCAAAACTAACGTAGTTATTTACACAGATGTTGAAAATGACCACCACCGACTTTAATGCAATGATAAAGGCGTGATTCAAATTTTTCACGAACTGCCTGTAACATTTCTGGTGTTATCAGTCGGCATTCTTGTACAATTCGTTCCCTTAGATCTTCTAAATCGTTGGGCTTTGTTGCATAAACTTTTGTCTTAAGATGTCCCCATAATAAAAAGTCGAGTGGCCTCAGATCTGGAGACCTAGCTGGCCACTCAATGGGCCCCCTCCGACCGATCCATCTTCCTGAAAATGGCTGATCCAAGTACTCTCTTACCCGTACATGATAATGCGGAGGAGCCCCATCCTGTTGGAAAATAACTTCCTGTCCTAAAAGATTTTCATCTTCCTGTGATACTCTTACAATAATAGGATTTATTGTATTTTGTAATAAATCATGGTAAACTTATCCAGTCAAGTTTCCATTGATGAAAATGGGACCAATAATATGGTTGCCAAGAATACCCGCCCATATATTTAATTTCTCAGGTCTTTGAGTATGATGTTCTCTGTAAAGCTGCCCCGGCAGGAGTAAATGTAGATTCATCTGAGAAACAGATAATGTAAACAATAATGCGATTTTCTAATATGCGATTTGACATAAGTTCACAAAATTCTGTCCGGCGATCATAGTCATCTTCGTTGAGCTCATGAACAAGACTGATTTTATAAGGATAATACTTTGCAAGTTTTAATATTCTGTGAACTGAAGTTTCAAATATACCAGATCCTTCTGACAATGATGTTATGCTGTTAAATTGAGTACGGTGGGCTTCTAAAAGTCCAAGAACCCCTATTTGCATACCTTCATTGGTTATCGTCCGGACACGATTGTGTTTTTTATTCTGCACCGAGCTAGTTTCATCAAATTTTCTGACAAGTTCCATCACGTATTTGGCCTAAACATTCTTGTCAGGAAACTGGGCGTTGAAAATTCTAGCAGCAGCTCTAGCGCAATCATTGTTGCGATAATACAGTTTTAGCAGTTTTCTTTTCTTTCTTCTAAAGAGTAAATCATTTTTAATCACAGTATCTATTCTCACACTCTCAAATACGACTTACACTAAGTCCAGACTGAAAATGTTCAAAAATAACAAATACTTCTGGTTCTCTTATCAAAACACACAAAACAAAAAGAGCACATGCACAAAAAATTTGTTTTCCTTACGATGCAGTGGCGGCGTAGACCTCTTTTTTTGTTAAGAGACTCCCGCCGGAGAAGGATTTAAAAAGCACATTTTAACTAATTTTAATTATTATCTCTGAAACTATCTGACCAAATTTTACAAATGAGATATCTTATTTCATTTGAAATAGTAAGGGTTGGTCCCACCCTCCCTAGAGGGTTCTCAAGCTGCAGTGTTAAAAATGGTAACAAAAGACTTCCCCCTTAACAAATCTAATTACGTGTACGAGCAATTTTTTTAAAAATTAACGTGGAATCAGATATTTAGCCTGTTTCGTTTTAAATAGTGAACCCTGTATTAAACTTTGCCGTTACAATTAGAGTGAACTTAAGAGGCGACGTTGCCATACAAGCCGCAATGACTTAAATGCATTTAAAATAGCAAGACGATGCCAATACTAGGATTCTGCTGGCAGAGAAAAGAAATATGGCAACACACATTCACACTTTCAAAGAATTGAAAATAAGCGTGTCGGCAGGGTTTTCGCACTGCCTGGTTAATTTGTGTGTTTATTATTAATTTATCGATGGATTATGTGAGTTCTTTCTCAATAATTAGAATTAAAAGAATGAATAATGGTTAAAAACGTATAGGGTAAAAGAGGGAGTTGTTGGCATTCGGGCAATTATTGGCACTGTGTCTCTTTTATTCTAATTTTTTATAGTATTGAATTTGTCTTCCATAAAATATATTAAAAAAGGAGTCCGGCAACAAGGTATATTTCATGCAAATCAACGAGAAAGTTTTTCCCGTCAGTACCCTTGTAACCTTCAAGTGGAACTGAACGTGGTGCTCAGAAAAGGTAAGAACTTTAAGTACTTCTTAAGAAACTAACATTGTAAAATGTCGATTTGCATGCTTCAGGAGTATATTCATACCTAATCAAACTTTTGTAGATAGATTGGTTGTGACTTAATGATTGGTATTTGAAAGGAAGAACTAAGGTAATTATTTGTTTTTATTTAATTATTTGGGTGCCAATTACTACCATATGAAATATGTTATTTTTTATTTTTTTTTTTTGGCATAGGTGGCAATAACTAAACGTTTGTCATAAAACGTATCTTTAGTTATTGGTCCCTGTATCAATTTCCATTTTTGTTTCGGTTTCCGATGCTTTAATGAAGAAAACATGTCCTCTGAAATAACCTGCAGTCCAATACTCAATCAGAAAACGCACAAACGATTTCCTATGTCCCGCTCGACGATGCAACACCCGGTATAGGTATTTTTTTAATATAGGGATAAAATGTCCGAGTTGTAACAGAAATTACCATGTAAAGAATTTAAGAAAAAAATATATATGTAGGTTTTTTAAATGCAATAAGGAGTGATTGTCTTCCCACTAGAAAACCACATTGTTACTACCTGCGCATACCTACCTACCATTTTCCTTCCTTAATAGATTTTTTTTCTTTATTATTTTGTTTTAGGTTTCATGATGCTTGTTCTTTGTTGTTTTTATGACAGATTAGTGTTAGTTAGTTTTCTTCTATTTTCAAATAGGTATTTTTAATGTACTTATTGGTTTTAATTTTGTTTTTAAAACTAAGTTAAAATTATGTGCAGCTGCCAGCGCAATCCGTCAAAAAAAAAATTGAAAACCTGTAAGACAACGTTTATGAGACATATTAAAGTTATAACTAATAAATAATTTTTATATTCATTGTTAATGTGCATTTATTTCTATTTACCAGTGCACTATTTAATATTCAGGGTAGAAATGGAATGCAAATCACCGCAATTATGTCACTGCCAACAACTACCGGAAAGGGGCCAATAACTAAAAAATTCACACACGTCTAATTTCGTTACATTTATCCATAAAACGAGTCAAAAACATAAATATTTGATTTCATTTTATCATTCTAAAAGCATTTTCCAAAATGAAATAAAAAAAAATATTCCAAGAGATTTCAATAAATAATACTTGATCAATTTATTTATACAGGGTGTCTCTAAAAGGTCTGTACAAAATCTGAGCACATATTCCTGAGGCCAAAATAAGGCGATTTAAAGCAACTTGCCTTAGTCCGAAATTGCTCCGTTTCCGAGGTACAGGGTGATAAAGTTAAAAAATAAAAATCGAATTTTTTAAAATTAATGAAAATTTTTAACGTATTACTACAAAACTTGGTACCCAGGGTTTTTTTGGGATGCGAAACCCGAATACGGACACCTTTTCACTGTGGCCATTAGAGGGCGCTTCACAATAATGCACTTCTTATGGTTTAGAATATCCATAACTTTTTTATCAGTGTAGTTTTTTCCTTTTTTTGTTATTTTTTGAACATTTTGAGACAAAAAAGGTACTCTTGTGAAAATCCGCTTAAGTAAGCCGTTTTTGAGATATTTCGGTTTTTAGTGTTCGATGCCGCACCGGAATATTTAAATTATTCTGAAAAATGTTTGCTGTTATCTTTGAGGATGAAATGTGGTCAGTGAATTAGCAGTGGAAAATGTATTTTTTTTAGATACTTTTTTGAAGTCTCACATCCAAAAATCCTCGGATTTTTTACCTGTTTGATGAACATCTCTAAATTTTTTTTTGCAACAGACTATTTAAATGTAAACATTTTTCTTATCTTAAGAATTTTCGCTATCAGCCTATGTTGTTTACAGTAAGCGTTTCAGTAAGAATTTGCCAATGCGAGAATAAATAAGGTGTTTGAAATATGTTAGTTAAATTTTAAATTGACTGTAAAGATGGCTGAAGGATACAGTTCTGCAGAAATGATGGATATGCTATTGGTTTTTGGGTATTGTGAAGGAAATGGCCGAGAAAGTGTTAGGGTATACAGGAAAAGATATCCAAATCGGCGCATACCAAACCATCAAACATTTGCTGCTATTGAGAGACGCCTTCGCGAAACCGGTAGCTTCACTCCCTTGACTGCCAATTATGGACGGCAACGTGCAATAAGGATTCCTGAGGTTGAGGAACAAATTTTGGAAAGAATTGCTGAAGATCCAAAATTTAGCACCAGACGCTTAGGTTTAGAGGTAGGAGTATCCAAGGATTTAGTTCATAGAACATTAAAAAAACAGCAGCTTCATCCATACCATATCCAGAAGGTACAAGACCTTTTGGCTCCGGATCTCGACCAACGATTGGACTTCTGTCGATTAATTACTGAACAAAGACAACAGGATGTGAATTTTGCTAAGCACATTTTATTTACTGACGAAGCATGTTTTACAAGAAGTGGTGTAACCAACTTACATAACGAACATCTTTATACTGCTGAAAACCCGCATGCCACGAAAGTAACTCATTATCAACATTAGTTTAGAATTAATGTGTGGGCAAGAATCATTGGCAATTTCATTATTGGTCCTGTCATTTTACCGCCACGACTAAATGGTGTGGACTATTTAGAACATTTACAAAATACGCTGCCACATTTATTAGAAGATTTGCCATTACAACTTCGACGAGATATGGGGTTTATTCATGACGTTGCTCCACCACATTTTAGTTTAAATGTCCGCAATTATTTGCATCGACAGTATCCAAACAGATGGACCGGTAGAGGAAATTACGCTCCTGTAAAGTGGCCGCCACGCTCACCGGATATGACTCCGTTGGATTATTTTTTATGGGGGTCTTTAAAAACGATGGTATACTCCAGACCGATTAATAATGAAGAGGAATTGTGGGGAAGAATTCCAAATGCAGTCAACATATTAAAGAACGATGCCGAATTGATGCAAAGAGTAAATTTAAACTTTATACGTCGTATTAATCTTTGTACTTATGTTAACGGAGGTCATTTTGAACAATTACTAAAAGTTTATGCTAATTAAATTTACTTTTAAAATAAAATTGTTCCTCATTTAATTAAAAACAAATCCATACTTAAATTCTTCCTGCAAAACTTGCTGTAACTAACCCAAGTGAAACATTTTTTCCTGACGAAAATTTACTAATATCGGAATTTTTTATTCAAAATAATTTAAATATTCCGGTGCGGCATCGAACACTAAAAACCGAAATATCTCAAAAACGGCTTACTTTCGCGGATTTTCACAAGAGTAAGTACCTTTTTTGTTTTAAAGTGTTCAAAAAATTAGTTTCTTAACAAAAAAAGGAAAAAACTACACTGATAAAAAAGTTATGGCCATTCTAAACCATAAGAAAGTGCATTGTAAAGCGCCCTCTAATGGCCACAGTGAAAAGGTGTCCGTATTCGGGTTTTGCATCCCAAAAAACCCCCGGGCACCAAGTTTTAAAGTAATACGTTAAAAAATGTTCATTAATTTTAAAAAATTCGATTTTTATTTTTTAACTTTACCATCCTGTATCTCGGAAACGGAGCAATTTCGGACTAAGGTAAGTTGCTTTAAATCGCCTTATTTTGGCCTCAGGAATATGTGCTCAGATTTTGTACAAACCTTTTAGAAACACCCTGTATATAAAGCTGCTTAAAGTGCCAATAACTCCCCCTTTTACCCTACCATGGAATTCGGGTTAGGTCAGGTTAGTTAGTTAGTGAGTTAGTAAACTTCCCTTGCGCACTGTGTACAGGGTTTTAAAAGACCTTCAACAAGAAAATGACGAAAAAGAAAATAGTCGAGGAGCCCAGACAAGAGGAAGGAAAAAAATTATCCTGGATAATGCCATAAAAAACGCCATTTTTCGCAAAATCCATGGACTTTTTTCCCAAATGAAATATCCACAATAAAAAAAATGACGGCTGAAATTAATCTTTACCTAAAATATCATTAAGAGTTTTTAAATGAACTTTAAAATAAATGAATTTTAGGTAAGTATATTAAACAAAATCAAAAGTATACTAATTGAAAAAAAATGAAATTAAGTACTGTAGGGCGGCTAGAATAAAAATACTGGAGTTTCGGGAAAAAATTGTATTACACCGTCAGAACATGGCTAAATGAAGGGCACACAGTTGAGAAGGTATGGTAAGATCTAAATATTTAAAGTTCAGGCATAACATTACAAAATCAGAGCCGTATTATAAAAAATTAAGTTTTTGATGATTACTTCAAAACGAAACGTCAAATAAAAAGAAATTGTGATGTTTTCTCTAAGCTCATTAAAAGTTGCTGTGAGGAAGTTTCGTCGGTTTTGCTCTAACTTTAATATTAAGCAGGAAAAATTTAAATTAAAAATGCCTAATAAATCCAAACGTTCAGTTGTTTGTAAATAACTGAAAACTAAAAAATATTACCAAAACTTTTTGAGCATCATATTGTTAGTCCCTTGATTGCATAATTTTCTTCCCATTCTACCAAAGTTATATCTCTTACCATTAACAAGATCCCATACTGACATTTTGGTTACCATGTATATAATCAAGATTAATCTAGAGTAGCTGACTTTGTCAAGGTAGACTTCGCCTTTTAGGAATTAATAGTTATATTGGTAGCTTTTCATTTCAATTTATTCATTTTATAGGGATTAATTTTTTTTCTAATTCTTCATTGCTAATAAAGCCATTACCTATTTTTTTTTATTTATAGCAGAGAAGAACGAAGGCGTCGTAGAAGGGTTACATAAAATAATAAAATAATTTTTTTTTTAATTTCGTGATAGAACTCGTAATTTTTAAAATTTCGTATTAGGTATAACACGAAATTTTACTTCAAAATTTTCAGTTGTAAGGCGAAATTTTAAAATTTCGAGTTATATCTCGAGAATTTAAAGCAAAATTTCGTGTTATAAGTCGAAATTTTAAGTAATTTTTATTTTATTATTTTATGTGGCCCTTCTACGCCTTCATAAAGGAGAAAGAAAAAAGACAAAAAGTCCTACTCAAACTTTAGTTGCGTTACATGTTTACATGTTTTGCTTTAGTAAGAGCATCATCAGACCTTAAACACAGTCAACTAATTCACAGAATAAAACATTAATTACCTTATTTAATGATAGTTGCTTACTGACTTGTAAACGACGAATGTGTATGTAACCCATGCAACTAAATATAAATAGTTTGAGGCCATTACTTTGTGCATATTGCACTTTCTGCTTTGAAAAAATTATTATAAGATATCACTACTTACATTCGATGACATGCAGATGCTGCAGCAACATTTAAGAATGGAAATACGTAAATGATGAATCTTAGTTCTTTATGAGGAAGAAACGAATACAAAAATACAAACAACAGAGGTAAAACAACCAGCTTTCGTACTCTTTGGTCTAAAAAACACCCTACTGGAACTAAAAAGGTCGAGGCAGCCAGGCCCCTTGGCAACGCAGAGTAAAAATACCATAAAAATGGTGATGTCTAGAGACAAAGTTAAGAAAAATGTGTGGGAAAAGAGCTCAGCATATTCACATTTATTTTTATTTTCTTCTTGAATATCCCTATGTAATAATTCATAATAAAGGATACTCCCCAGTCAGAACTTTTATTCATAACTGTGTTATACCATAAAACTTCCCCTTCAGGCCACAGAGGCCTATTCCAAAAGATAGAGTCAATCACAACAGATAGTAATAGAAACGCCACACCTCCAGGAACAGCGATCTGTAATAATCTAAAAAGGAAATGTTAAGAAAATGTCATAAATTATTGTATCAATAATAAATTTGCTGTGACACAATACCAACCTACCGTTTAATAGTTATTCGTTGATAGAGCAAGTCGTGGAGCAGTAAAATGCCTAAAAACAGTGCTAATTCGCTTCTAAAAATTATAATAGAAGCTCCAGAAAACAAAATAAAACTGTTGTGGTCATTACGCAACCACCCATCTAGTGCAAACAGTACTAAAACAAAGTATTTATTTGTTAGTAATCTATGGTAACTATACTTTGGCTAGAGTTCAAAATGTTACCTAAAGGAAGGGCCATGATATTTGGTAAAGGACGGCTCATGTAAAAAATAAAATGACTTTGTGTAACACTAACGGCAATAAACCATTGCAACCATCTTGTTCCAAATTGCTTTTCTAAAGTATTGCTTATTTTTTTAAAACTAATTATGACACACAATGCTAGAATAGTCCTCACTAAAACAGTTAATAGCTTAGTTAGCCCAAGATTTATTTTAATAATCAATTTTATTCTTACCTATATATTGTGCCCAGAATTTATTAAAGTTTAACCATTGAAGTAAAAAAACAAAAGGATAAGCTAATATAGATATAAAAAGAGGACCCAAAAAGGTCCTTGGCACCACTCCAGGAAACTCCAGATGATCATACTAAAAATGCAAAAGAATAAACATAAAAACTCTAAGTAGGTATGGTAAGGTAACCTAATCATCAATTCTTTAATTTCCTCTAGGGTTGAATAGAGTAGGTAGCACTTGCCATTTAGATATCATTTACTTATAGAATAGAACAGTTTATTATTTTATTTGTTAGAAATTGTAGGATAAAGGTCAAGAAGGTAAAGCAAGGGGTGATTAAGTGAAAAATGAATATGGTAAGCCTACTTGCCAGGTTCTTACCTGCTCTTAACTACCCCTACTACTACTTGATTCTTTTAGTACCTACCACCGATCAATAAGCCCCTATATGTCGGATAGGTAATATTCTTTGATAAGTAGGGAAGTACAAGGTACCTACGTAGGTATATAAAATATGCAATATGACAAAGAAATAAATACTTACCTCAGAAAGATTCCATTTGTGATAAAGAATATCATGCATAGCTTGTAAATTAAAACTTTCTTCAACTTTAGTAAAGGGACAGTAGACAAGATGGGCAGTGGCAATTATCATCATTATTTGGGACATTTTGGTGAAAAGCTTAATGTTACCTTTGTATCAACATACTTCATAGGTGGCTACATAAATCTAACGACTGCTCTAATCTACTTAAAAATCTGAAAATAGAATTTCTATTCGAAATTGAAAAACTAACCTCAGAAATATTTTTAGGATTAGGACTGAGCCACGACCGGATCGACATCGACATCGAAACCCATATCGATCATCAATGTCCGCTACTCGGTAAGAATATGACCCACAGGAAAGAAATGGGTGATTCCAATATAAACCTTGGGTGATTCCCGTCATAGCACACCACGGTTGCTATTCTCGGCCTCGTGCCCAGAATTCAATCGAAATCCTGAAATCCATATAAAATAAATTTTGTGATCGGTATCTTATATTTGTAGTTCTTTCATTCCTGATATTACAATCAAATTGTGTGGCACGAAGATCGCATTAAACCCTGGGTTAAAAATGTCGGTGCACTCGGATATAAGTTTCCAAGTTCTTTGGCTCATACTGGTTATACCCTTTTCACTGTCATATGACTGTCATCGCTACAGCGCCATCTTTGTAGCTGTCATTCCTCTCCCGTTGTTAATTTGCTTTGTTAACACGTGTTTTCAGTTTTTTCCCAAAAATTTAGGAAAAAAAGGGTAAGAAATATATTTAACTTCTAAAAATCTCTCTTTAAAGCTAACGATATTCTTATATTTTAGTTAAGATGGGTCGTGTACGTACCAAAACCGTCAAAAAGGCGTCCAAAGTCATTATTGAAAAGTACTACACAAGGTTGACACTCGATTTCCACACAAATAAAAGGATTTGCGAGGAAATTGCGATTATTCCCACGAAGCCCCTTCGTAACAAAATCGCTGGATTTGTTACCCATTTGATGAAACGCCTTAGGCACTCCCAAGTCCGAGGAATCTCTATTAAATTGCAGGAAGAGGAACGAGAAAGACGTGACAACTATGTTCCCGAGGTATCTGCTTTGGAACACGACATTATTGAAGTGGACCCAGAGACCAAAGAAATGTTGAAGATGCTTGAGTTTAACAACATCAGTGGGTTGCAGCTCACCCAACCGACTACCAACTACAACAACAGACGTGCTTAGTATGTATGATTAAAGTAAATACATTTTTAAGTAAAGGGACGTTTTATTTTCTAAAATTATCATGCTAATAACGTACTGGTGGCCATGAGTATTCTGAAGTGGGATGGTAAACTTGCTGGGTCTAAAATAAAAAAAATATTGGTCTCTAGTTCAGGTTAAGTGTTATAAGATGATTTACTAAAAATGAAATCCAATAGATAAAACATTTCTTATTAAAACAATGATTTAATGACTTGAAAAATTAAATAAAAGGGTAGACATGCACTGCAAACAGATGGATTTATATTACAGTCAATACTGAAGTTCAAGATAGTCTTAAAACTGTGTGTGTACTTACTGGAATAGCAAATATTCCTCCAATAAACCTAAAAATACTTGTTAAAGTGTAGACAATACTCCCTCCAACATATTTTAAGTATTTCCCTATGACACTTTCTGGGGGTTTTGGAATAAGCCACTCATAAAAATATTTGTTTCCAGATATAAACCAGACAATCAACGATATCAGCAGAATTGCGCATATGTAGGCACTAATGTTCAGCAGCATTAGAAGCTGATTTTGGAGAACTAAAACATAGATAACTTATTTTTTCATCATTTACTGTAGCTAATATATTTTATGTTGTTCCTAAACTGGATTGAAAACAGGGTTGGGCTGATTTAAATGAAGTGATTTAAATCACTCGATTTTTTTTTTAAATCATGATTTAAATCACTTTATTTGAAAAAAAAAATTATGATTTAATGAAACTATTTATTTTTAATTCAGAACAATGAACAATATAAACATATTATAAAACTATTTACTTCCACTCCCTTGAACAATCAACATCAAAATACGCGAGACATATTGGGCCACGCAATTTATAGATCGGGAAAGCTTTCGCGACAGGAATTTTCTTGCAAGAAGCGCGTTCTGACAATATTTTGGGTAGAATTTAGACCTACTATATTGTTAGACCGACATTAAAATAATTTGTATCAATGATTTTTGATTTTTTTAATAAAAATCAAATTTTGCCCAACCCTGCTTGAAAATGATATACCCAACAGCATTTTTTGCTAAAGATCAAAGTGTAACATTTTCATTAGGCTATAATATGCAAAAGATGTGTTTAAAATATAGGTACATCCAATTTACTGAATGTTTTCTTCTGTTACAATTGACTTTGGATAATCTATACAGAGGGTGTTCCTAAATAACATAGATACTGTTAGAGGTGGTGGCGGCCACTGCCGCGATTTTATAAAGAAAATATCATATAAATGTGGCCTAATAAAATGCTTGGTGTTGAAGGTCTTAAAAGTTGAAGGGTGAAATATTTGTTCGTCTGAGAGGGTGAAGATGGTTTATTTCTTTAAATATTTTTGAAATGTGAAGAAATTTAAATACAATTTAGCAGAGGCACTAAACTTTTTGCACCTATTAACAAGGTAAAATTAGAGTTATGTATACTGAGCAAAAATCATCACAATATTTTTTTGGCTGGCTATATTTTTTCCAAATTTGATGCCATTCGGATTTTTTTTTTTTTAATCAAAATGTGGTGGCACAGATGTGCAGTTTTTCAATTAAATTCAAATTATAATTTGCATTGCTTTTGCAGTTATATTAATTAGCACACTGCTCATTTAACGCGTTTAGAAAGTATGATTTAATATTCATTACTAATCAGATAAAACATAGGTATGGTCAAAAGTTTTATTTTTTGCTGAATATGTTATTATTAGGTATATAATTTTTTTAACAGTGATGCTTTCTGATCATTGAAATAATACGACATTATTTATTTGAACTACTTTGCAAGGGGAAAAAAATATATAAAAAATGGACTTTGGCACTTTTTGCATAGCATTGAGGACAATTTTTTTTTCTTGAATACACCAAATCACCTGTCAATAAAAAATTAATCAGTAAGGTAAAAACTCATAAATTGTAATACTTAAATGTTTAATTTATTTATTAAGGGAAATAAAAATTCAACTTAAAAAACAATGATTTTTTTAAAAAACTTAAGAAATACTTCAGTTTTTCTTTTTTAATTTAAGGTGAAAATAAATTCTGGCCTTTCCTTTTGTAGGGATATATATCCTTGGAACATTATATTTATATATATCATCTTTTATTAATATTCTTTTGAAAAATTCAATTTTCCTAGAGGTTACAAAGTTTAAAAGATGAATAACGTTTTTATACATACTTAAAGCATCTTTAATGGCAGTATATTTATCTTCATATGCCAGGCTTGACTCGCCAGATATTCGATTTTGCCCAATTTTATAAAGGTTTATTTCTGTTATCTCACCATAATAAGTTTCTTTCAATCTGGGACAATCTTCCTTTTTAAACTCTAAACCTTGCCTTATCAACCTTATCTGTTTTTAGCTTCTTCTGCATGTGTTTATTGTCAATAATCGACTAAATTAATACAACGTTGTTAATCTTCCACTCGCGAACTTAGGCACCTTTTGTGCTGAACAAGTCAAAGCCATTAATGGAGAAATCATGGACTTTTCGAGCTAGCATACTTGATATTTTGGACTAAGAGACATTTTACAGCAATTTTAATTATACCCAGTGGATGGATATAGCTTGAAAAAATTACGACAAATGTTGCTACTATCCCTAAAAGTGAGAAAATGTGACTTGGGCACATCTTGCATTGGACCCTTCAATCTGAAAATATTCAAAGAAAACCAACTTCACAGGTTAATTTTTAACACCCTGTATATTAAGAACCATGCATTTTAGGCCACATATATTGATATGAAATTTTCGTCATAAAGTGGCGGCGCGTCAGTATAACTGCATCTTAAAATATATACATGTTCATTTAGAATAACATCCTGTATATAGGAATGTAGGCCCATGCCACAAATGAACTTAATTTTTTGATTCTTTATTTTTGTTTGTAAAAAAAAGCAACTTCTACCAAGTATGCCTTTCTCACGTAAAAATGATAGAGAAATTTATTTTTTTGCTTAAAAATGTAATGCAAGCACATAGAAAAAGTTATGACTCCCCAAAAGAGTAAAAAGATAAGTAGGTGGCGTCCCCTCAAGTGGGAGCCATTCTAGCATCAACAACTAGATACCAATTTTAGTTCAAATATCAAAAATTACTAAGAAAAAATAAAAATAAAACTTTAACACCATGTATCTCCGAAACGAGGCATTTCCAGACATAGGTTTATAGGAACTTTTTTTCATATTTTTAAGCAGTTAAGCTCATCCTGAATTTAATGCAATATTAATGAAAATACCATGAATAGAAAATCGTTAGAATGATTTTTATAATTATAATAATAATTATTTTGCAAAGAATGTCTTTTTTATATTCGATTTTTGGTTGTATTAATTCCTTACATTCGGAAAAAAAACCGATGAGGTATGGAATAAATCGATTTAAATAAGACTTCTTCAACTCTTGAATTATGACTAAATAATACCTAATCAAATTTCTAATGGCAAGATAAATATGGTAGTTTATTTACTCTTAGGTAATATTAAGATTTTGACCCCCCTGTATACAAAAACGTTTTCTAATCACAAGTCTTACGAGCAAAATTTTTTCGTATATAATACCACGAGAGAAAATTTTGCTGGCAAAATTTTCCGATTGTTATGAAAGTTTGTTGCAACAAACTTGAATATAAAAGAGGAAAATTTTACCTAAAATTTTTTTTCTTGAGTGGTATTCGTCAAGACTATTTCACGAATAATATTAAAACTAGGTATATGGGTGAATCAACCTTTTAAAAGTAACAGTGACAATCTACTGTCAGTCATTAATTACCAATCTTAACAGTGAATGTAACTAAGGTAACAAAATTTTGCCGATTAAAAACTATGTTGCTAGCTATTTTCTGAAATTCTGATTGGTTAGTGGGGTCGGCAAAATTATGAAGGTAGTGGTTTTTCCGATTAAAAACAGGTAAATATCTAAAATTGCTACATTTTGATTGGTTCAAATTATGATGAGTGGAATAGTCATAAATAATTTCTTTTTGTCAAAAGAAATTAGGTTCATTTGTGGTATAGGTAACCCCCTTACGCCCTCTATATATAAAAGTAACATGTACTGACTACTGACTGATACATATACATCATCGCCGAACTAAAACTGCTGAAGCTATATAACTATACATATATGAAATTTGGTCAGTACTTAGTCGTATTTTATAATGTAGAGCAGACTCAATAAACGGATTTTTTTTAAATTCAGCCCCTAAAAGGTCATAAAAGGCGGCGAGCGAAGCCTTACTTATAAGTGCCTGACTATAGGACTTACCATAGCCAAAATTTTGTGATCGTTTTGGGTCCACATATACAGAATCAACCTCGGAACCTTCATCATAAAGATAGGTTTTCTTGTCTGAATTCGAATCCATGAGTTTCTTCTTATATTCATCTTTTAATGAAACTGTGGGTTGAGAAACTATTGGAACTGTGTTTGATCGCCTCCAAGAAAGTTTAAGTAAAGAGTATTTGTCTGAAAGCCGCTGGTCCTTCCATACAGGAGGACTAGAAATTAAAACTGTTAAGAAAAATTAAAACTTTATGTATAGGGTTTTCAGAGATATTTTCGGCCATATCTACAGGGTTCCCTATAAGAGATACAAGAAAATAGAAATAAAGGTCTGTCTTTACCACCAAATAACTTTATTTGCCCCTCTAGGGTAGAAAACAAGGGTTATAGAAATACATAAAATGACGATGAATTAAATTAAATTTCTTAATGTATGTGTTGTACTAGTTTCGACTTTAGAGAAAGTCATCCTCAGCAACTAACCATTTAAGAGACTTTAATATGAAAAGAAGTTAAAACAGTTGGGGGAGCAGATAGGTGATTCAATAATACAATACAATATAATGTAGATTATGCAACCTTTGGAATCGACAGGAGTTTAGTATAAGAACGGTGTATCTTCATGTAAAGGTAGGGGGTGATTTATACGCGAGTAGATTAAAGGACCTTAATCATAGTCGAGTGATTTAAGCAATGTTGAAGTCAAAACGCGTTGTAAAAGAAGAATTTTAACATATCAATTCATCGTCATTTTATGTATTTCTATAACCCTTTGTTTTCTACCCTAGAGGGGCAAATAAAGTTATTTGGTGGTAAAGACAGACCTTTATTTCTATTTACAATCTCGCCACAGAATATGGACTACTTCTTAAATCCAGATACAAGAAAACTTTAAATATAGCAGTTGTGGGGTTTTATCTGAACCGACAGAAAATAAAAAATAAATTAACAAAAGACGATTTGGAAGCTAAGAAAAATTAACAAATTGGGGTTTTTCTAATGGAACACCTTGTATATTTATTATTTTTATAAAAAACCTTTCTTTTCTGATTTAAAAAATACATAGTTTGTCTATATTTTATTTGCAGGAACCGTCATTAAATTATTTGCTATGAATATTTATTATTGTAACACAGGACACCTCACAATAATAATTATGAGTAGAGTGCCTTGGAAAACGATTGCCTGACAGAATATTTAGTTTTCAATAGCGAACTGTCAATGTAAAAATTAAAACTATACAGGTTAAAACATTTCATTATACTTTAAAATGGGTTATTCAACTGAATAAAAATCGGAAATGATCAGTTTATTCCATAAGCGTGCTAGTAGTGGACCAAAGGGCGTAACGCCAATAACGTATTATCTATCTAGGAAGATCCACACCATGTGTTGACACAATAAGATACGTAGTGCGGCAATTTGAGTTGAGACACAGTCAGAACATGTACATGGAAGGTCGAAGAAGATTTAGATCTTACTCTTTTTAAGGTAAATTTTGTTTTCTTTTTTTAAATACAGGTTAAATAATTTGATGATTATTTTTTTGTAGAAATGGCTCAAAAAAAAACTAAACTCTGTCAGGTAATTGTTTTCCAATGCACTCTACTCATAATTTAGTATTGTATGGTGCCGTTTACAACAATTAATCCAAAATAATTTAATGATAATTCCTATATAATTAAATACTATAATGATATGCGAATATTTAAGGATGTGAATCTACATGAAGAATTAATGATAGTTTGCTATGGTCCAAAAGTATTCCGTTACGAAAATACGAGGTGTTAAAATTTTAGGAAGAAAATGGAAATTAATTATTTTTTTCGAAACTACTTGAAGGTTCATATTATTTTTTAATACAAAAATAATTTTCATCTTTAACAGTGGCGTGCCTACGGGCACTGACTTTTTGAGGAGGAAAATGGTACACCAATAGTTTTTCCCAAATAAATTCAGTTTGAAACATAAGAGCTCTCCTGAGTTGTTTTCCTGCGATGCGCCGTTTTTAAGTTAAAAAAAAAATTGCAAAATTATTATTAATTTAATAGGAAAAATTAAACACATTACGGGTTGGCATAGCTGTGTGTAGGGAACAACTGACAACATTAACATATAAATTTGAAGAAGTAGTCCATACTTGCAGTGGAGTGTAGGTAATAAATTAAAACAACACTTCTGTCTTCCTCCACAAATAATATACATATATTTTTGAAAATTTAACGATTGTCCCTACATGTTTCGACATAGTCGACAGAAGTGTTGTTTTAATTTATTAGCATATAACATAACAACTAACATGGGACGATTATTACAAGAATGGTTGAAAATGGCCCCCTTCATCTACTATGCATCTTTCCGCCCTCCTCATGGAATTGCGCACTCGTTGAAATATCCCCGGAGTATTTGTTATTCTATCACATGCTGCAACTATTTTTTTTATTAATTCCTCTACAGTTTTAATGGACCTTGTGTACACTATAGCGTCTTTAAGATGGCCCCACAAAGAGAAATCTAAACTGTTGAGGTCGGGAGACCTTGGTGGCCATTCTTTAGGCCCACCGCGATCAATCCAACGATTTGTATTAACAGTTTGTAAATAATTGCGAACCACTACACTGAAATGTGCTGGTGCACCATCGTGCATGCACCACATGTTTCCTATTGCTATCGGAACATCCTCAAGCAGCAAATAAGGTAGTCGTTCTTGAAGAAAATTGAGGTAAGGTTGTCCGTTATATAAGTCGTCTCGACAAGAAGAAAGGGCCAATAAAGTGGTTATCAATAACTCCTGCCCATACGTTAACCGAAAATTGGTGTTGGAAATGGGTTTCGGTTACGGCATAGGGATTATCTTCCGCGAACAGATGATTGTTGTGAAAATTCTGAATAGATTTCTTGAAATTAGCTTCGTCTGTGAACAGAAATGTGTTTGAAATTGCGGATTTCTGCAATGTTTTGAAGATACCACTGACAGAAGGTTACACAACTTGGAAAATCTCTGGGAAGTAATACCTGTACTCTTAAAATATGGTACGGATATTATAAAAGTCCACTAAAATTTGCCAAACAATTTGATGTCAAATATTGCAAGTTTCTAGCAATTTTCCTCATACTCGCGTCAGCAGGATGTTTTTCGACTTCGTGCAGCATCGCTTTCTCAATTTTCGATGTTCTCACACTTAGAGGTCTACCTTCAAATGTACTTTTGCGGCACTGCCAGTTTCAACAAGACGACGATGAATATTTGAAAAGGTACAACTATCTGGCAAAGCACGATTGGGACATCTCGGGTGATAAATACGTCTGGCTTTTGCTCTCTGCTATTACCGTCGGCGAGGCCGCATATATACACGTAATGCATTTCTGCCATTTCTGCATTTGAATAGTTTACCATCTTTAACAAGATGGTAGAAATAAAATAAAATAAATAATTCACAAGGCACAGACTTGAGTGACAGAGGCTTACTAGAAAATGTCAAATTCAAAAAGCAAGCGACATATTCCATGGCAACTAGATTTATTGCAAAGTTGTATTCTGCAATCATTAGATTAAGTTTCCCGGACAGTACAACGGTTTTTTTCTTTTTTACTCAAAAATGGCTCATTGCAGGAAACCAACTCAGGAGAGCCGTTATATTTCAAATTGAACGGTGAATTCAAAAATATTTTTGATTGAAAAACCCATTGGCGTACCAGTTTTTTCCTCAAAATTATCGAAGTCAGTGCCCGTAGGCACGCCACTGTTAAAGCTAAAAATTATTTTTATATTGAAAAATATGCACCTTTATTAACTGTCGCTACATGTTAAATATCACTGAAATATTTCGAGCAGTTTCGAAAATATAAATTAACTTTGACTTTTGTCCTAAAATTTTAACACCCAGTATTCTCGTAACGGAATATTTTTGGATCATAATTCATAAAGCAAACTACCTATCATTAATTTTTCATGTATAGATTCACTCTCTGAATATTCACATATTAAGGAACACCCTGTATAGACAAACAATTTCTTTGGAATCAGGAAAGAAAGGTATTTTATAAAAATAAAAAATATATATAAAATATACAGACTGTCCACGGATAGGGTTTACAATAGCACAAATGGATGAAAAATTTTATTTTTCGGGAAAAAGTCATTCTTGATAAAAAGTTTTGCTTGTAAAAAAAAATGCAATTCACGAAGAGAAAATTTTGATTTTTTGTACAGGGTTTGGAAAAACTTCAAATACATGATTTTTCTCCAAGAGTAAACTACCTTTATTTTTCATTTTTGACCAAAATGCCAATTAGAAAACTTATTTAGAATAACGTTTGTAATTTACATCCGAGATTTACAATAAATCTTTGATTTTTTTAGTTTTTCCAATTTTTAGAGGCAAATGAAAATTTTTTTTGTATAGCATTAGCGGTCGAAATACATACATTATCAATGACCTTATATCTTACAGAGGGGCATCAAAAAATTTCAAAAAATTATTTGTGGTGTTACCAGAAACGAGGGGTAAACCGCGAGGCCAATGCGGTGTACAACCTGGACCAATTGTGACCAATTGTGTGACCAATGGACCAATAAAGGGGCAATGGCAATTATTTCAGAGCAAATTACCGACCAATTGGGGAAATTATTGAATTTTGCAGGGCAAATGGGGCCAATTAATGACCAATTAGGACCAATTAGGAACCAATGAAGGGCCAATGGGAAATTATAGAAATAAAAACAAGGACGCTTTAATGCTATTGTTGCCAGATTGGACGCTTTAACGCCATTTGGACTCTTTTTAAAGGTTACACATGGCAATGGCATGACAATGGCACAAGAGTTAAAATTATTTACTCGATTATTTATTACAAGTATAAGGTGGCATTAATACTAAACGATTATTACCATTAAAATCCTTAAATTCGTAAACTTAAGAATAATTTGGCGCTTTGGGAATTTCTCGTCCAGAGAATTTGGCATCAAAGGTTAGATAAAATCCGGCAACCGTGGCAGGCGTGACGTGAGGCGCGACGTTAACCATTCTAATTCATATAACGCAACACGCTGTCGGCATTAAGTGTTTTAACTGCTTTGTTTGATCGTCTTTTCCTCCTGTTATTCCTCCAATTGTTTCAAATCTAGCTGCAGCAGAAAAAGAAACAATTCGCTTAGAATCCACCTCGGAATCCACCAAGGACTCCACTTTCTCTATATTCCACACTACAGATATGATGCCGTTATTACAAGGCCCCTCAAAAGATAATAATGTCCCATCGCGTTTGAACAGAAAAATTCTAGAAACCACAGAAAAGCTTTACCCAATGGATTGTGAAGAAACTCTCGAAGAAACCTATTCAGAAGTTACTACCGAGGTTTCTACTGAAAATACTGAAATGTTAACAACGGTTGTAGTCAAGGATCCTGTTTCATCTGATATTACCTCGGATATTACCGAGGATATTCCTTCAAGTTTTCAACCCAACGAAAATGACAACAGAAAATTTAAATGGCGTCAAGAGAAATATCAAAGGTCGCAACGAAAGAAAAGAGCACTCGAAAGAGGATCAGATGATCAAACTTTAATAACTAGCTATTTTTTTTATAGCAGAAAAGATGCACGACTTGATAAAAAGAGACGAAGATATAGGAGAACATTTTTTAAAAGCCTGTGAAACATATAATTCCTCGACACATTCCCAAACAGATTTTCGCACTTTCCGCATGAACATTTCGGACTCATCGATACCCAATTTTTTAAAATCTCTTCTCGATTTATCTATAAAAAATTTCACATACAAGAACAACCAAAAGTATGATGATGCTATGAAAAATTTGCAATCTATCTTTTTTACATTGGTGAACGGCTGCTTTACGAAACATTATACGCCAACCTTAAAAATAGTTTACCTTCATTAAAAAGGTATGAGGCTTAAGTTGAGATATTAGTTATAGTTTAGAAATGTAATTTATAGGAAATAAAGAGCTTAAAAGAGGTAAAAAGGAAAGGAGGGTATGGTTTCGCTGGAGCAGTCAGCGGCTGCGGCTGGCGTTCGCGATCGAGCGTAGCGATCGGCCGTCGCCACAGGGTGGTTTGGCTGGCGCGGCTGGAGCAGCGCGCTTCAGTTCATATCCGTATTTTGTAGTGAAAGCGCTTATGTATCTATGGTTTATAATATCATAAGGAATCACCACCCTAAGTTACGTACCGAGACACCCTGTATACATTCAAATACAACGGTCAAAAACACAAATATTGATATCAAAATATTGATAACAAACAATAACACCAAACGATACAACGCAATAATGCGAAAATCACCGGTAAACTGAATACAACCCTGTCGCCCAGGGCCTTTTAGTTTTATTGCCGATTGACCACTCAAAATAGAGTTACGGTTGTCATTACCTACTGATCAATGTTTCCTTCGTACGCATCTTGGATTTGAATATGGTATAACTATAAGATTTGTAATGTATATGCTGAAAAATAAACAGAATGGGTTTGTACACTTTACCGTTCTTCCCTACACTTGCTGCCATTTTTATCCATGCATTTTCTTTCATTACAACATTTTTGTAATTTTCGTTCCCATAGTTGTATAAAGGGGGGTACTTTTGCACCTCCTCTATCAAACACTCGTCATCAATTGCCGAAAACGCGCGCGATCGCGGCTGGACTGGTCTCTATAGCAGTCCGAACGCAGCCGCTACGATCGACGGCGCCGGCGGACGCTGCGTCGCCGAGCTGCGGCAGTGAAACCGTGTACATACAAATCGCATTAAACCAGTACCGAGCTACCAATCGCGAACGCCAGCCGCGACCGCCGACTGCTCCAGCGAAACCATTTAGCAACATTGAATCGGTATCTTGACGGCAGTAGGAGTCAAATGGAAGAAGGGATGCTTGATATGGCAGGGCTGTCAAGATTTTTAGAAAAAAGAAATTTGCCAAGAGTTGTATGGCTCTCTGAAGATGGTACACGGGTTACTGGAAAGATAGAGTACAACGTAAGATCAAATAAGGTACATAGTTGGTTTCGTATTGCCATTAAGCAATGAGCTTCCAAAAACCGATCAATTCATTGCTATCGACGCAGTTAGTATCGAAAATTATTTTAAAACTGGGAAAAAGGCCAATTATGCTTATGCTATAATGGCTCAGCCTTTGGCTATTAATGCTCCTTTATATTGTTTAAGCTTGTATAGAACAGATAACACCTTTTTAAGCAAGGATGTTTTAGAAAGATGGCAGAAAATACGAATAGAAGCACAAAAGTTTAATATAACTGTCTCCGGGTATTCCTCTGATGGAGATTCACGTCTACTGAGGTCAATGCGAATATCTACAAATCTTCCTAAACAAGCAAAAAACTCCCCGAAAAACTCGACAGAAAATGAAAAACCAGCTAGAACTCTAGATATTAATCTTGAAACAAAACTACCTCTAACTGACCCTCTAATAGAACAAACCAAAAAATGGGAATGGTTTCAATTCAAAAATACAACAGACGAAATATGTACAAGACACATATTCTTACGAAGCTACGTACCAGGATATTAAAACCGAATATTACTCTACCTGTTGGAAAATATGCAGCTTCAGTAGATCACCTTACTACTTTAGTTACTAATGTTAGTAAGGACAAGCATCTTTTAACACTCAGCGATCGAAAACCAGAGGGCAAAATGAACTTTTTTTCAGCTCAAAAAATGTGCTCCGAAAAAACCATTGAATGCATCAAAAAAGTATCTGGAAGTGAAGGTACTATTGCGTATCTAAAATTAATGCGGTACATTTCATCATCATTTTTAGAAAATAACGTAAATTTAGAGACTCGATTATATCGCATCTGGTACGTAGTGTTTTTTTTACGTGTGTGGCGTTCGTGGATAAAAAATTATAAATCTTGGATCCTTAAAGATAATTTTCGTTCAAATAACTCATACCTGTGTGTTGAACTTAATGCATACGCTTTAATAAATCTGATTATACAACTAAAAATTGGCAACTTATCCCCTGAAATGTTTGTAATACTTCATTATAGCAGCCAACCCTGTGAATCTTTGTTTAGAGCAACTCGATCACTAACAGCAACCAATTCTACTGTTATCAACTTCAGTATAAATGGTCTCCTTCACAAAGTTGACAGAATAAAAGCTGTTAATGACATAATAACTGATTTACAAGATGTCTACGCATTTTCATGTGAAGACAAAAGGCTCAAAAGTAAATCCATTGCAACAAGCGTTCCCACGAAAGAGGAGATATATGATTTAAACATACAAAAAACTGTTGAACAAGCTAAAGAAGACGTTTGCATTGATTTAAAAATTCTTGGCATTTCTGGGGACAAAAGCGACTATAACTTTGTAGATATTCCTCTAAAATTATCCCCAAAACCGATCTAAAAGAAAATATAACAGCCACCGGCGATAAAATACCCAAAGAGATAGTGGAAGAAAAAGCCTCGGAAGAAGCGGATGATGAAATAGAAATTGATGAAAATCAACTTTTAAATAAGATCGAAGATCAGATACATACGACCAGCACGAATGGTATAGTTGTAGACAATGCATCAGTGTTGGTTTTTGGTTCGGGTATTGGTGAAGTTTGCGGCACTGGTATTGGCAGTTCTCTTGGTATTTCGTATTTCTCAACCTAAATGCGCCCAAGAAACGAGCCAAGAACTTAATATGAGAGATTATTCTGACCGAATTGAATTAAGCAGTTTATCTGAAAAATCTCCTTTCATTAAAATGGAACTTACAGGTAAAACCATAATAATAAGAGTCATCTTTTTGTTGGCAACTGGACGAGTCAAATGGCAAGGTCAGCACCGATAGGCTTCATAGATTTTTTAATTCCTCGACTAATTCTAACAAGAATGTAAAAACTGGTGTTCAAATCTCGTTCCAAACCAGAACAAGGAACAATCTGAAAGTCCCGAAAAAAATAACAAAGACAAATATAAAAACCAAAAAAAAAGCGAAAAATAACAAACGATTTTAGCGAAGAGGGGTTAGAAGACGATGGAATATATTCCGAGTTATATTCCACCGAGACCTCCGACGAATATGAGGTAGACGACGATTCCTCAGATGATATTGCGAGTAATCTGAGTGCTATGCAAAATAAAGATAGCTCGAAAGATAACGAGAAAGATGATTGCGAATTACCACTAGAAAAGTATTATGCTATATATTACGACATACCGGATACCTGGTATTTGGGTCGCCCAATAGAAAGGCATGACCCAAACTCGAGCCCAAAATCTTTTAAAGTAAAATTTTTAAAATCTAATCTGGAAACATTCGTGTGGCCAAAAAATGAAGATGTACAAATAGTACAGAAAATATTTATATTTTATGGCCCGATTAATTTAGTTGGCTCAGAGCCGTTTCAAATAAAGAGGCATGACCTTATACAAATTAGGCAAAATTATAAGCGAGTCAAAACTAAGATTACATAAAATATGTTCAATAAACTGTACGATTGGCGTAAAACGAAAACACTCAGTATGCATGTACATTTGTTTAGGGATAATAATTATTCATTTTTATGTGCGTAAATATTTAAAGTACCTTTTTCTACAAACGTCAAAAAATAAAAAGGTTCGCGCATTGATAACAATATGCGAAGTGACCCTTTTTGTCCTTTTTCCTACGTTACCACGACACCGTGCGCGAAGTAGTGTGCGAAATACATATTTCGCGCACTGCATGTATGTAAACTATATGAAATTTTTGTGTTAAAATTTTAAAATAATTGTCAACAACTGCCATTTTGTTTCCATATTTACAGTACTTACTTACTTGAGTTGGAAAAACATTTTAAGCCAGTTCCCCACTATTTTTTATATTAAGCTAAACATTATTACTTATTTTAGAACAATTTTAAGAGATATACATTTTTTGACGTTTGTAGAAAAAATGTTATTTGTAACTCGTGCGCGAAATACTTTGGTGATCTCGACAATTTTTCAAAAATCAAAAAATCAGTTCTCGATCACCAAAATAGCATTTCGCGCACTAGATACAAAAATAACTATTTTGTGAATTATTATAGGTGCCAATGTTAGAATTAATAATTATATTATTAAATATTTAAAGTACCTTTTTGTGAGTTAAAATTGATAACTCAGTAAAAATAAAAAGCAACAACCTAGCCGATAGGGGCCAATGCACATAATTTTTAGGGGCCAATGGGCCAATTGTAGGGAAATTATTGGGAAATTACAGTCAATGCAGGGCCAATTATGACAATTCTTGGGGTAAAGAGGCAAATTAGAGGAAATTAACAATTCCAAAAGACCAATGGGAGCCAATGTGACAATTATGGGCCAATTATAGAGCCAATTAAGGGCCAATTACCAATGGAGTGTACACAATTTTGGGTCGCGGTTTACCCCTCGACCAGAAATATGTATTTTGAATTTCACAAATAAAATGACCCCGGAAATATCACAAGAAAGTCAACAATAACAACAAATAATAATTTTATAATTTGCTATTTAAACACACCCCCCCCCCCCCATATTCAACACATTTTTCCAGCTGTAAACGAATGTGGTCAAAACTTCTTCGAATTCCCAGACGGCACAAACATATTCCATACATATTCCATGAATATTTCGTTGGCATATTGGAATATCCCATAAATGTTCCATATCTGCCAGGGCATATGACTGGCATATTGTATGCATATTCCAAGTCACCATGAAATATATGCCTGCAATATCTTTTAATCTGCCAAAATATATTTATGGCATATGCTAAGAATATTCATTTTTTTCTTTTTCATATAAATATACTTAATTTAGGTCAGGTCAGTTAGTTTAGTAGAGTTACAAATTTGGTATAATAAAACATTACTAAAATTAATATATATTTTTTTACTTTTATAAATAAAAAAAATTAAAACCTAAAAACTAGATACTCTTTAAAACAAGGTGAAAAAAAATTAACTAAAGCATGTTCTGTCAGTTCTGTGACGTACAGGCAGCGTTTCCGAGTTACGCAACAGAAATTAGTTAAACTTGTGTTAAAAAAATTGTTATTAAAAAATAACTCTGTCCTCAATTAACCACATATATATAAAATATAAACTTTCAGTATAAATAAATGATAAATTTAGTCGGTCACAGTCACCGATTCGCTAACAAATAGAAAAAATATAAAGGCACAACATCTGGAGAATTAGTCATAAAATGATATAAAATAGTCAGTAATCCATACGAACGCGGCTGGTTTTTCTCTCCGGACACATGTTTCGGCTACCTTATAGCCATCATCAGCGGAGCTGTATTAAACCAGAAAGAAGTAATAGCCCTCATAGTAAAAACAGAAGAACTGTCTTGATACTATGGATTCCAAGTGTAATGGAATGCAGTACGCAAAGATTACTGGCCATTTTGGCTGCGAAATTACCGGTTCTGAGGGTATCAGTTATTATGTCGCGCCCTCTGTGTTTGTAGACCACAAGTTTGAAATCCATGTTTTAATGCATACTTTCTAGCGTTGATCAAAAGATGGTTCATTCTCGAAAATGTTACACATTAGGTGTCAACCAGTGAAGGCATATATTCATACGCTACTATTCACCAGTTTGTCCAATCGTGTATGGCCAATTCTTTCGAAATAACGAAAATCTCATATCAAATAAATGATAAATTTAGTCGGTCACAGTCACCGAATCGCTAACAAATAGAAAAAATATAAAGGCACAACATCTAACACGTGTCCGGAGAGAAAAACCAGCCGCGTTCGTATGGATTACTGACTATTTTATATCATTTTATGACTAATTCTCCAGATGTTGTGCCTTTATATTTTTTCTTTCAGTATAAATTTATTTGCAATCAAAATATGTGTTAGTTTAGAATTTAATTTAGGGTTAAAACGCGGAATCTAGCAACACCGTATAAAACGCCAAATTTGTATCACCGCTCGAATCCAAAAATTGACTTAATAATATGATAAAAAAAATCAAGTTTCATTTTTAACAAAATACTAATAAAATGCAGAAAATGCCTACACAAAAACTTTATGAAGTCTAAAACATTTTCATATTTAAATTTATTTTTTAATTAAGTGCATACATAATTATATGCACCTTTTCCTCTATATTATCTATAATTAAATAGTTTCTATACCTATATCAAGTTATGTAAAAATAGAATTTAAGACCGCAATCACTCTGTATAGATATTATATTATATATATTATTATCAATAAGTATTAAAAAAAAAATCGAATATATTCCACAATGCATATCCTGTAAATATACCCGCGGCATATTCCAGGCATATCTACAATGGCATACATATGGAATATTCTTATGAGATAAGATACATTTGAGATATTCAGTGCATATTCCAGGAATATTGCAAGATATTATGGCCTATTGGCAGATAGGGGAATATTCCAGGAATATAGGGTGCCGTCTGGGTTTGTTCAATGGAAATTGTTTGGACATCAGCTTCAACAATTCGCTGTTTTAGAAGCTGTACGTTGTTCTCAATTGGACGGGAGTACACTAATTGTTTGAGGCGCCCCCAAAGATAGGCATCTGAAATAGTTAAATCGGGACTCCTTGGGGGCCACAGAACCGACCAATCCATCTGTGGCCAAATATATTATTAAGCCATTCCCTCACTTCAATTGCGAAATGCGCAGGGCATCCATCTTGTTGAAAGTACATTTCGTTCCTAACTTGGAAAGGCAATTCTTCTAGGTTGTCAGAAAAGAATGTTTCCAACATTTCAAGGTAACTCCTACGGTTACACGTGTTTTCAAAAAAAGTATGGGCCAATAATACCATAATGTGAAATCGCACACCAGACATTTACTTTTTTGTAATATTGTCTTCTAGCAGAAATTCTAAAACGGGGATTATTTTTGCTCCAGTATCTAATATGCGCAGAAGACACTTTCCCGTTTGTTGAAAATGTCGATTAATCGGAGAACATGATAAATTTATGAAAATTACTGTTTCCACTTACAATTTTGTCTCCGACCCAGACAAAAATCCAAACGTTTGGCTTCGTCTCCTTCTTCCAACGTTTGATTAAAAGTTGGCGTAAATGGGAACATTTTGTTTGCCTTTAAAATATTCCGAATGTGAGATTTTTTTACTACATCAAGTTCTTGAGCTCGGTTTCTTAATGAAAGGGTAGGATTGTCAGCAACAGACTGCAATACGATTAGGGAAGCTGTTTCTGATCATAGTTTTTTTTTTTTTAATTGGAAACTGAACCAGTTCGCTGAAATTTTCCTAATAATTTATGAAATCAATTTTTAAGACGTAAACGTTAGGATATCTTTGATTAAATTTCTCTATCACAAAGTTGTAAGAACATTCGCCCGCACCGTAACATTGAACTGAATAAAGCTGGATTTATGAACTCGAAAAGTTGGTGAGGTTGAAGTTATGATCAAGTTTGTGAGGTTAGATATTCCGAATTCCGAGCATAAAAATTGGTTATCTCGAACTACCCGGGAAGTTTTCGAACCTTACATAAGCTTTACATGAACAACATAAACGAGTGTATAAATGGAACTGAGTCTTCCCTTTAGTTTAAATTGAATTCCTATTTCCAACCTCGCCAACTTTTCGAGTTTATAAATCCAGCTTAAACCCTTTGTTCTAAGGTCAACATTTTCAAAACACATCAAATTCTATTTGACAACTTCAAATTTGCCCCATACGTAAAGCAAAGTAATAAAAAGGTAAAAAAATTCCTTGTTTTTACAAAAGATGGTAGGAATGCATTTAAAATTTTAAAATAAGATTCACACCACCCATTATGAAAATAAAGTTTAATAAAATTTTATATTAATATTTATATTGAGCAGCAAAATTTTCATTTACCTCTAAAAATTGAAAAAACTAAAAAAATCAGAGATCTATTTTAAATCTCGGATTTACTTAAATTACAAACGTTATTCTAAATAAGTTTTGTAATTGGCATTTTGGTCAAAAATGAACAATAAAGGTAGTTTACTCTTGGAGAAAAGTCATGTTTTTATAGTTTTTTCGAACCTTGTAAAATCAAAATTTTCTCTTCGTGAATTGCATTTTTTTTACAAGCAAAACTTTTTATCAAGAATGACTTTTTCCCGAAAAATGAAATTTTTAGTCCATTTGTGCTATTGTAAACCCTATCCGTGGACAGTCTGTACCTATATCCATTGAAGAAAACCTTTCTTAAATTTTCTTAGGTTTCAGATTTTTTTTTTTTACTTTTCTGGCGGTTCAGATAGAATCCCACAACTAAGACATTTAAAGTTTTCTTGTATATCTTATACGGAACCCAGTAGATATGGCCGAAAAGATCGCTAAATACCCTGTACCTATGTTTGCACTGCTTACTTGCCACTTTGTGTATTTATACCAATTATGTCTGCGGGAGCTAGTTTTTTCAATAATTTGCTAAAATATAAAATATACATAACTAACGGGACATTAATAAAATGGGTCTGTACTAGGGGATCCAATCCCGTTACATATTCCAATCCCGGGATATCGAGATTGCCATTCTTGTAATCCCGGGATCCCGGGATTGGTCCCGGGATTTAAAATTAAATAAAAAGTCTTTTTTTCAATTTTATTGGTTGAAATCAGATAAAAACAACATAAAATAAAATACATTTACACGTAATCAGGCATTAATTAGCCGTATCAAAAAAGATAAGTTGGGTACATAATTAAAAAAACAAACAAAAAGGCTGGTTAAATGACATGTATCTCTAAATATTACTTTTTTTCTTTAAGAAAATAACGCAAAAAAATTAAATTGTCCAGTGTTTCATCTAGCATAGATGAGCGAAACTTAGTTAAAATTAAACCTGCGGCTGAGAAACATCTTTCAGCTTCCACGCTGGTTGGAGGTATGGTGCACAGGATATAGTATGCTAGCTGGAGATTGGGTCCACGTTGGCCTTTATTTTGAAACCTTTCCATTTCCAATATTTCATTACCTTTGCTCGAACCGTAGTAGCAGAATTCGGAAGTTCCATACCACTGCTTGCAAACAAATATTTTAAATCGGCCGAAGTCACAAATTTGGAGAATGGAATATTATCCACCGAAACCATACGTGCCAAAAAAGCCTCTAACGATTTGTCATTTTTAAAACCGAAGTAGTCTGATATTTTTGTTTGTTTATTTTCTTTTGGCATTAATAACGCACTTTTACTTGTACATGCCAATGACGATTCCACGCACGGCCCAGATTCCTGTACATTTCTTCTTGCTTTTATATCTATTCCGTGTATTTTTAGTATATGAGTTAAGAGACCTTTAGTTGAACCACCTTTTGTTTGCAAAATGGCTTGACATTTTTTACATTTCGCAGTATTTCTACTTACTGCCTCCGTTAAAAAATAAAACCAAACGGACTGTTGATCATCACCTTTCCTTTTGTGAGATTTGTATATTGACTCGGATGGCTTGCGTGCACTTTCGGCCATGTCTAAAAATAAAAACAAATTAATTCAATCTTCAATCATAATGCATAATCGTAATTATTTATGAATAATAATATCGATTTGTTTTAAAATTACTTAAAGAATTAAACCTACCTGCATAATAATCGTGATTTTCATACGTAAAACACACTAGCGAACAGACAACAACGAACTTCTTCTGCACGACTCAATAAACTGACACAAAACTGACAAAACTTAAACATTATTTCAAAAGTATCGGTTTTATTAAAATAAACCTAATTTTATTAGAGGGCACGGGGAGTCACCGGCATTTCTTGCACGGTGAATCACCGGCATTTATTGTTGCCAGCTGCGTAGAATCACTTTTATCGATCGATAAGTATTTAGTGTGAAGAAATTAACGGGCATGATTTATGGAACGACTGGACGGTGCTGTTAATTTAAAAAATAATATCGCAATCCCGGGACGGAGATTACAAACCCGGGATTTCCCGAGATTAAAAATCCGTTATTTTTCTACGGGATCCCGGATTCCCGGGATTGGATCCCCTAGAGTCTGTACGCAAAAAATATGCTTTCGGAATGAAAAATTGTATCCAAAACAGCTATTTTCGGGACGGATGTAGAATCAATTATTTACTCTATTGATTTTTCTGGTCTTAGACTCTTGCTTTCCATGAGGATTTCCTCCTTATTTTCTGGTTTCACGGTTGTCATGGTGAATTTGCTTTTAAATTGTTCAGCTTTCTTTTCGTGATCTCCTTTTCGACAAGTCCTAAAAGTATCTTTTTTTAAATATCCTACTTTTTCTCTATACATACATAGGTATTTATTTTTAGCATTATGTAAAATATGCCTTATACAATGTTTATTACCTTGAGATAATTGGACTACAGCTAGGCCAAATTACTTTGTTATTTTGTACCTCCTTGTGTGAAGCAGACGATATTTCAGACTTGGATTTCAGTGAATGTACATCTTGAGAATCTGAAAATCTAATCTATATTATGATAAAATACATAATGCTACAAAAAATTATTTCAGTTATCATTCAGGTTAAACTCATTTTACATTCAGTATAGAATTAAGAAATGATTTAAGCTTTGGTGCGAAATATAAGTTAATCAAATTATACATATAATTTCTAAAATTTCCAGTTAAGGTATCTTAAAAGCACAGAATATTGTTTAATGTATAAATGTGTTAAGTATACTAAAGGAAATTTTGTAAACATGTTTCCACAAATAAAAGGGTTTCATACTTTTTCCTGTATGACTCATATACAGACTTTTCCCTTATTTTGGCTATAGCCTCTTTCTCAATTGTATTGCTAGAGTTGTAGGATTTTGCCAGTTTCTTCAGAGCGGTATTTACTACCCTATAAAGCGATTTACTGTTAAAGTTAGTTATATTTGTACTTAACTAAGTAAATATATTTACTCATTTCGTTCCTGCTTTGTTTTCGGCTTTGGATTCCAGCCATTTCCATATGAATTCTGATTTCTAAAAATATATATATTTTTTAATACCTTAACATAAAATATCTTATAATTAATACGTACAAATTCTGATGCGTTGAATCAGTTATATGTTTATCGCAATGGCTTCTGAGATCTATGCACTCATCATTATCTAAAAGCAACTAAAGGTCACTATGCCACTAATAAATAAATTTGCACTCATACTTACAAACAATTCTTGGCTGGGAATTGCTCATATTTTGTAGGCTAGGAAATTTTAAAAATATTTAACAAAAATAAATAAATATCAATGACAAAATCTTTTGGGTGACAGTAGAAATAAATGTCATGTTTGTCAGTAATAAAACTACTACCAGTAGGTCATTAATAATATGCAGGGTGAAATAATAATTCCACTTTGACCATAATATACAGAGTGGCAAAAAAATCGTGCATAATGCCTGTAACTTTTGAATTTCCTCGTATACAAAAAAGTGACCTTTATGAAAGTTGTTCAGTAAATTATTCCTCACATTTCTACTTGCATGAATTTTTTTCTGTCATTTCTGGTTTGGTTGCCATATAGAGACCAACTTACTTTTTTTAAATTGAACACCCTGCATATGATTGCATTTTTGGATTCTACTGGGAAAACTCTGAATTTTTGTGTTTCAAATTTTTATTTATTTAAAATTGTAACAAACTTTATAATAAGAAAATAAATAACCTAGAAAATTGAACAACTTAACATCGGAATAATAAACAAGGTGGATCAGGTGTTCAAAATGACCACCATTTTCTGCTAAGTAAAGCGCCAGTCGATCCCTAAACCCGCCTACAACGTTTAAAAGGAAGTCCTCTGAAATGGCTCGAATTTCAGCACTAATTCTGACTTTAAAAGATTCTAAGTCATTTGGACGGTTAACGTCGACTTTGTTCTTTAAGTGTCCCCACAAAAAAAAGTCGAGCGGGGGTAAGTCCGGGGAATCCGGGGATCGCGCTGATGGCCAGTCAATAGCACCTCTTCTGCTTATTCAACGTCCTGGAAATTGTTCGCTCTGAGTATGACCTTCCTGGAACCAATAACGATAATTGTGTCTATTAATAATGCCATTTAAATGGAAAGTAGCTTCATCCGAGGAAATTATATTTGTTGCGAAAGTTATTATCGTTATTGCATCTTTCCCTCATCAGCTCACAAAATTTAGCTCTTCTATCAAAATCGTTGTCGTTTAACTCGTGCACCAACTTTATCTAGTAGGGATGCAACTTCTCCTGCTTAAACAAATTTTTCACTGACTGATGGGACGCATTAAAATCCATTGCCATTGGTCTGGATGATTGTGTTGGATTTTCATGTATTGAGAGCATGATATCCAAATCTCCCCCGGTTGCTGTTTTAGGTCGACCTGATCTAGCGGCTTCCCTAACACTGCCTGTTTCTCGAAATTTCTTTGCCACTCTACACACCGTTGACTGATATATTGGAGGCCTATTTGGATATAATTCAATAAAAAGTTGACAAACCTGATCTTGCGATCTCTTCATATTTCCGTAACCGCTCATTATTAAAATTTTAACTCGTTTCTCATTCAGACGAACCATAGTGTCAACAAATTAGAAATCAGACAACAGAAATCTAAACAGGAACTCAATATTGACACCTCTTAGGTCACTGTCATGAAAACACTTTGACTTAACTGGTGGGTATTAGGTAGGAACAGTTATAAGTTTTTCATTTTTGAGTTGTCATTATCTCAGAAACGCTTGCAGATAGGTGAAAATTTGAAATACAAAAAAATTCAGAGATTTTCCAGTAGAATCCAAATATGGAATCATATGCAGGGTGTTCAATTTAAGGTTTCGATGCACATTACTGTTCTCATGTCGCTCAATAAACATTTCTGCTGTTCTATTAGCGCACTGATTATTTCCAAAAAATATTTCGATAATTTCAACCCTTTCTGTCGTGGAATATACCATGGTTAATTTATGTATAAATACATAAATAATAAAGCGTTAAAAGGTATTTTAACAACAAAGTTTGGTCGAATCAATCGCAAACTATATGTACTAAATTCTTATTTAAAATAAGTACGAGACATTCCCTTCTTATCTTTCTTCAAGAAACAACTTTTTTTGCCACAAAAACCGCTCCAATCGCTATTTTCAACACCAAAATGATAAACAAACCATGGACGTAGTGAAGAAAAGCATTTACTTATTAAGTAAATGCTTTTACTCAAATTTCTTCTGAAAGTAGTAAGTAGTACAAACTATAATCTGATGTAGGTACCTATATTAAAGTCTACTTTAACCTTTACATCAATAAATCTCCAAAACTACTGAACTGAAGTAAGTCCATGAATTTTACATCATTATAAAGGGAATTGAAAGACCTTTAAAATAAGGTATCAGTCGACCCCCATTTCCATTTAAGATTTTAGGGGTGGTGCCACCCCCGCCCAGGGGGCTGCACGTGTTAAAGTGATTTTTTACCAATTTTGTGTCCCCCTTGAAAGCAAAATCGACGGGTCTGAGCGTTTTTCCAAGAAAGAACTGAGCTGCCAGTGAATGTTTCTGTTTCGTTTTCGATGCGCCAACCTGTATAAGGTCAAACAGGTAGAAACTTTAAAACTAGGCTTAAAGAACATAAAACATCCATTTAAAAAAATAAAATAAATAAAACAGGAATAGCGGACCACTGTATAATAAATAACCACTCAATATCCAACAAAATAAAACCGATATATACTCAACACAAGGGTAGAAAACTCAATATGCAATAAACACTGTCAATAATTACGAACGAAAAAACCCATAATTATATACACAATATCATTTTCTTAATTTTATTACTTAGATGTAAATACCTCTATTTATTATCACACTTGTAATTTAGTTGTACCTTTGGCCAATACCTGTAAATTAAGGACCAAAATAACCCATCATCTGTCAATTTTTATTTTAATGACATGTAGAATTTATTATTGTCTTATATGCCTTTGATAATGATCCGCAAGGGTTGAAACACGTGTCAGGAAACTGAATTAAATTGTGAAATATAACAAGTACGACTTTAATTTCCTCTACTATAACTAATATTAGGTCTAGTTTTTCTCTTAAGTTCTTAAATCATGCACTAGGTCGTAAAAGGTATTCATGAAGTGAACGGCCAGAAATGCGAATGAACTTCTAAACTTCGAGAATATATTTCTAAGATTTTGATTGTGCAGGTCTTGTCCAGGCACTATAAATTCCCGCAGGTAACCCGGACATCCGAACTTGTATACTTTATAAATAAACACCCCCAAGTGAAGCAGAACCCGATATTTATATTAAAGATGGTATATCTATTGCATTGAAGAATAATTCGCATAATCTTGCTGAATCTAATTTTTTACCAAAATCCACCTGATTAGCAAAAATTCTATGGCAAAGGTAAGCTGGGGATCTAAAAAAAGTCCTAAATATTTTATTTTCGACACAATAATGTTAATTTCAGATTCATTTATGGTAAGCGATTCTCCTGATTCAGCATACTTCTTACAATTTACTTTTAAACCTATTACCATACATTTGTCTTTGATGTGTTTAGTTTTAATTTATTTTGACAAAGCCAGTCATACATTATTTTAAGTTCCCTGTTCAAAATATCAGTTATTTCCCTAATCTTATTTCTTGATGATACACAAATAAGGGTATCATCCGTAAATAAATTAACAAACGATTTTTTTACAGCTATACGAGTATCATTAACATAAATAACAAACAATAAGGGACCACAGTTCCCTGCGGAACGCCCTGCCCCATTTATTTTTCCTTTTAGTTGATAGTTTATCATCCACTCATCTAGTCATTTGATACCTGTCACTTAAATAATCCTTAATCCAATCTAATTCAATGCCATTTACACCATATCGTCATAACTTTTTTTATAAGAAAAAGCCTACAAATACACTAAGCACCACTTTTCCTTAATTTAGTTCTTTTCGTCATGTTGCACATACATATCACTTACAAGAATGGTTAGGTACTCCGAAATCCAGACTGTTCCACAAACAATAACTAATTACTCTCAAAATAGGTCCTTAGTTGTCAACAGACGATTGTTTCAATGATCTTATCTACAACAGGCAATAAGTTAATTGGCCTGAATTCGGATGGAGTTTTAGGTATAGGAATTATAACACTATTTTTTTATTTCATCTGGTACTTTTCCAGTTTGTGAGGAGGTATTAACTAAAACTAAGTAAAGAAGAGGATATCCTATTACACAGAAAAGATCCTTTACCAATTTAATGTTTAATGATTCATCCTAGTACTTTTAAATCCAAAAACAATTTTTTTTAGTTCCGAAAAGATTACAGGTTTGAAATCGACAAGTTCATCAATTCCATCTATATATTACACTTACAATGTTTCTTTTCTATGCTATTTAAAATTTCATCTATACTGTCCATATAGAAACTATTAAAATTCTCCTCTATTGACCCATCATAAGTTCCATAGTTGATATCCGTTTTTTTTTTTTTTTTTTTTTTTTTATGATAAGGCACAGCACTACAGGATAAATCCTTTATGGCGCTCTAGGAGCGGTGCGCGTGCGCAGGAAACGATTCACGTTGGTCTTGAATCTTTGGAGACTATACTCGTTGGGGAAGACGATCTCAGGGAGGTCGTTCCAGAGTGATGACGTTCTCCAGATGAAAGAATTTTGAAACAGTGTCGTTCGAGGGACACTAAGCTGAACCACGTACTGGTGGGCTGCAGTGGCTCGTCGTGTATTTCTACCATGCACCGCTCTGGGTGGTATTAAGCGGGCAACCTCAGTTGAACACTTGCCATGAAAATATTTGTAAAATAGACTCAAGTCGCCAACCTGCCTTCGATGTTCAAGGCTTTCCAGGTTGTTTGTCAGACTATGGTCACCGATCAAGCGAATGGCTCTTCTTTGAATGGAATCTAGCAATCTCAGGGTATGTTTAGGAGCAGAGCCCCAAATATGCGAACAGTACTCCAGTGATGGTCGAATTTGGGCTTTATAGAGCATCAAAAGTTGTTGGGGTGTATAGAGGTTCTTTGTTCGGAAAAGTACTCCAAGCTTTTGCGAGGCTGCCCTAGCAATGGCCGCAACGTGGCCATGCCAAGACATATGACTATCCAGATTAACGCCCAATAAATGAATTGATGAAGCCAAGGGAATTGAGTGTCCCGCCATAACTATATCTGGTTCTTCAACATTAACTTTTTTAGAAAAAACTGCCGCCTGGGTCTTTTTAGCGTTAAATTCTACTTGGTTACTGTCACCCCAAGACAAAATTTCTTCCAGGTCTTTGTTGAGATGTGAGACCTCTTGCTGCCTATAGAGATGTGCATTAGCAGCCGATGTCCGAGCATCCAAAGTAAAAGTTGAAACAAGTGTGCTGTCATCAGCGAAGCTATATATAGGATTTTTAGTTTTTTCCAAAAGATCGTTAATGTATAGTAAGAAAAGGGTGGGCGACAATATAGAACCTTGAGGGACTCCGGCGTTGATGTTAAATGTGTCTGAAAGAAATCCGTCCATCGCTACTCGCAGAGAACGGTCTTTAAGAAAGCTCGACAGCCATGAACAAAATTGAACCGGCATTCCGTATGCTCTCACTTTAGTTAGGAGCCCCTCATGCCATACTCGGTCAAAAGCCTTGGAAATATCCAGTGCTACCGCCCGGGACTCCCCATGGTGTTCTATTGCGTTGTTCCAAACATGAGTAACATAAGCGAGAAGGTCTCCTGTTGATCTAGACTTACGGAATCCATACTGGCGGTCACTAATAATGTTGAAGCCTTCCAGGTATTTTAGTAATTTTTCGTTGATAGCCTTCTCCATAACTTTTGATATAACCGAGAGCAATGCGACTGGACGATAGTTGTTTGGCAAGGTCTTCTTGCCTTTTTTGGGTATGGGCTGGACTCTCGCAGTTTTCCAGCAAGAAGGAAATATTCCTTTTTTGTAGGATAAGTTAAAAAGCCTACAAAATACCGGTGTCAGTTCGTCAGCGCATTTCTTAATTACAATGACTGGAATATCGTCAGGACCAGAAGCCTTTTTAGTGTCGAGACTCCTCAAGATTCGCTTAACATGGCGGTGGCGAAAGACAATCTCGGGCATTCTCGATTCTACAGGGGTAATGTTCGGTGGAGTACTTCCCTGAAAATTTACCGTTGAATGTGAAGAGAATAGTTCCGCCAGTAAGTTTGCTTTTTCCTGTGCTTTGGTCGCAATGGTGCCATCAGAACGTGTTAGAGGTGGAATGGTTGACTTGGTAAAGTTCTGACTGACGGCCTTAGCTACCGACCAAAATGATTTTGAGCCGCTAGGACATTCAAGAAGTTTGTCTCTGATCCTCTGGTTGTGTGCTTCTTTGCTTTGGTTTATCGTTTGCTTGCATTGGTTTCGAGCGTTAACAAAGATGGTACGATTTTCGGCGGTAGGATTTTTAGGCCATTGTCGGTAGAAATAATTTTTTGATTTAACAGCTCGTTCGCAATTTTTGGTAAACCAAGGCTTGCCGTTAGAAGGGCACTTTTTTGAGAAAGGGATGAAGGCTTCCATACCAGTAAGGATAACCTCCGATATTTCTGTTGCACAGATGGATGGATCATCAGAGGTAAAACAAACGTCCCGCCAAGGAAAGGTTCGAAAATGGTCCCTTAGGTCCTCCCACTTAGCTGATGTATAATGCCATATCTTGCGTGGTTTAGGAGGCTCTTCAGCACTAATTGGTAGTTTGTTCAGTGCCGAAATAAGGTTGTGGTCAGACGTTCCTAACGGCGGCTTCACGGTGACAGTGTACAAGTCGGGGTTTGAAGTTAAGAAAAGATCCAACAAACTAGCAAAATCACCATCTCGGTCTGGAATCCGAGTTGGTTCACCCACCAGCTGGGTGAGGCCAGAGCTGATGGCAAAGGATTCGGCTTCACGACCTTGTTCGTCAGTCATGTTTGAGTATTTGAGCCAGTTGACATTATGAATGTTGAAGTCGCCAAGGATGACAACTTCGGAATTGGGATGGTGGGTTTGCAAAAAGTCGATAGTATTAGCAAGAGAGGAGAACAAGTCTCTATAATGGGTATCGCTTGGCGGCCGGTAAAGGCAGCAGATGAATTTAGTAATTCTCTGCGTTGATATTTTAAACCACATTACATCAAAGTCGTTAGGCTCGAGTGTCTCCTCTCGTTGACAAGAAATATCACTCCGGACAAAGAGACAAAGGCCAGAATTCCGCCTAAATCGGTGATGAAAGTCGTACCCAGGATATAAATAGCTGACCGTACTAATCGATGATCTGACTTTGGTTTCGGTTAGTGCAAGTACATGAGGTTTGGTAGATTGTAGATGTTGATGGACTGCATTGATGTTGGAGTTCAGTCCTCTTATATTGCAGAAGTCAATTTGGAAGTTGCTAATCTCGGGTCTTTTAACAACTCCAGTTTTCACACCATTTCCATTTAGAATATTGTTCGAAGGACCCGCATGGCTACTGGACATGGTGGATGATTGGATAATCTCGCTTGATAAGGCGCCAGGACCCGCCCCCACCCGGAGATCCGATCGGGGGGCGTTTTTAACTCCGGAATTTATTGATCTTGGTGAGAACTATTTGTTGATTGTTATATCCTACCAGGTCTTTTAGTGTTCTCCACATCTTTTTTCCATCTTCTTTGCACCTGTCTATGTTGTGATCATATCAAATTAAATCAAAAATAGTTTTATTGTCATGAAAATTAGGTAATTTCGTTGAAAAAGCACCTACATACTCTACTGGTAAATAAAGACACAAAAGAAAAAAAAATTTTTTGAAGCAAGAAATACAAATAAGATAAATGGTGTAAATGAACAATTATGAATGATAATATAATACAAACAAACTTGCACACAAAAGTAAAAATAAATTATCTACCCTAACGATTAATTAATCAAGGTAATTCGAATCAGACTTTTTTGATATCGTCAGAAACAATTTCAGTTAATTGTGCAGAGTTTCTATACTTGTTGTTTCAGCACGTAATAAAGAAGAAACTGCATTACGTTTAGTTTGATAGTCTTTCCAATCTTCCTTGTTTTTAGTCAGTATAATGGTGTATGCTCTGTCCCTATTACATTGTGCCTGCCTAACTGATCTCGTAATCCATAGATATTTTGTTGTTATATTGTGTTTTTGTCTTGGTGCTATTTTATTCACTGCCGTTTGAATCATATGAATAAAATCCAAGTAAACTATGTTTACATCTGTAGAGGTGTAATTCCACTCTGTTCCTAATCGATCAAGCTGGAAATTGCTTAAATTTCTCTTGAATATAAACCTTGTTTCACTGACATTAGTCTCAACTACTATAATTCCCTTCGCCTCTAAATGAGGACTTGCTGAATTAATGTCAGAATAACTGATGAGTTGCACGTCATCGCAGGTTTAAAAGAAAATAGAAGTTTGTGCAATTAAATAATTTATTTAATATTAGGTATATTTGGTTTATTATAAAAGTAATCTATGGCTACAATATTAAAAATAGATAACCTCTAATAGGGGATAATACCACAGACAGGAATATTAAGAAACATTAAATTTAACCTATTTATATTACTTTATTTAGCTTATAGGTTATATAGTTTTTTTTTTTATTAATTCAATTACAAGAAGTTATTGTACGATTTTTAATGTATTGAAATTTATATATCAGATCATTTAATATATTATCCTAAGATAAAAGAACAAACGTCTTTAATGTATGCGGTGGAATCGATCACACATGTCTTGAGTCCTTACTAGGCTCATTGAACGGTGACCTAGGTAAAAGTAAAGTTCTGAAGTTTTTGTTTCTAAGAAAATTAAATTAAATGGTAATTACAGCAGAACAAAAGGCTTTTATGATTAAAAATTGGTTTAAATTTTGATTTCTACATGACTTTTTTTCAATCCTGTATAAAATAAAATCAACACACACAGAAATGCGACAAAAAGACTACAGAAATATAAGAAAAACAAACATTTTTTAAACTCGGAAATTTTGAGCTACATACAAAAAACAACTTTTTGAGACATCCTGTATATTTATGTAAATTTTCGTATCCCAACAGAATTGACCTTTCTCTCCCAATAAATTTTTTAAATTTTTATTTTCCGATTTATATGATGAATTTTCCTAAACTTCAATAAAAATTGGGACACCTGGTACACTAAACTCACTCAAAAACGTTACGAAATATTTTAGAAGAAAATCTTCCATTTTTTTGTATCAACAATTATCTGTTTTTAAAACAAATCAAGACAATTGAGAAGTAGCTTTTGAGTCACATAAAATATAAAACTACTTTTTGGGACATTTTGTGTATGTGAATTTTCGTATTTTAATAAGATCTGCTTTTCTCTACCAATAAATTTGCAGAATCCTTGTCATAATAAATATTATGCAAAAAAAAATAGTTAATCTTAATATTTCCCTATTTTTATTATGACTTTCGCTCAACTCAAACATAATTCGGACACCTGGTACATTAAAGTCTGTCAAAAATCCTACGAAATATTAAGTATAATCGCCAAAATTCGTTGGTTAAAAGTTTTACATTTTTATCAGACTTATTTTCCATCCTGTATAAAATAAACACAAAGAAATTAGCCAAAAAAACTAAAGACATCTAAGAAAAACACACTTTTTATATCCGGAAATATCATTAATTTTAGTTAAAAGTAGCTTTTAAGCTAGGTATACCGAAAATCTACTATTTAAAGGAACATAAATATTACTTACCAAAAACGAATATCAATTTGGTCCATTTTCACACATCTCCGTGTTTTATTTGAAAAAAATACACATACATTTGAGATGGTCTATCTGACCGTCCAATCCGCATTTAGATCGGACATTTCGTTATTTATTATCTAACATGGGCATTCTTGAATTTTCAAAAAATTAAAAAGATAAACTTGCTTTTTTCCGATCTTGCACAAAAACTATACAGTTCCAAAGACGGTTCTCTATAAAATCAAGAAAGTTTAAATCGACTTTTGCGACCCCTTTCGAAACACGCAGAAAGTTTTGGAAAATTCGACGGTTTATATCGATTTACCCAAACATCCTGTATATTCAAATTTTATCGCACTACATACCCTAAATAATTGTCGAATTGTTGGAGAGGTTTAATTATTCTACCTTAAACAGTTTTTGAAAAAAATAGAAAAAATGTCGATTTGACACCACAGCGACAACGGCGACGACAGACGCACAAGTTGTAGGTGAAAGCGCATATAATTCGTCGAACGACCCGATTGTAAGAATGCAGTATTCAGTTTACTTAATACATGCAAGTTAAACTTTTGACACCTTATTGAACTAATTCTTGGACATTCTGAAGTATTGATGGAATTTCACTTCATCTAACAACTCCTTATATAACGTAAAAAGTTCTTCTTTGGCTTTTCTCCAATAAACTGTATGCGCCCATTTTTCGTGGCTTCTTTGCATTTTTACCTTTTTCATTTTCTCCTTCTTCCGTAAAATAGCAATAATAGCTAAATCACTAAGTGAACAATTTTTAAACATTGCTGTAAGATGCAACTCAAACGAGATCTATCGGAAGACTGATCGTCAACGGTTGTAAAATGTGAAGATGACAAGGGACACCTGATGGATGGTTGTCTGGAATTTTTTGGAAAAATCTTTCGAAAACGAATTATTAAGTCATAGAATTAAGCCAGTGGCCACCACGGTCCTGGGATTTAACGCCGTGCCACGTTTTTTATGGCCATATATTAAAAAAGGTTTTCAAAACCCCTTGCGATCTACAGGCTAGAAATACAAATAAATTTCAGGAGATTGACAGCTCTCCCCAAGTGCTCACTAATACTTTCGATTCTGTTAAAAGAATGAGAACATGTTTGGAAGTAGAAGGTGGACACGCTTTTCTTTTTTAATTCTGTATTATGCAATGACAATGACAATAATAAAATTTTCTTAAAAAAAAAACTTCAGAACTATTGGCAGTTTCATGTTACCTTTTTTATTCACCTAGCTTTACCTTTTACCCAAGTTTCCTTTCAAGAGTGAATAAAACTGGGGAAATGTTAGTATCATTTTAGAAAATATCAAATCGGTTATGTTTTCTGAACAACATAAATAGGTCCATACTAAAAACATTTAACATTAAATAAAGCTATAACAGCTAACCCTTTGCCTTAACACTGTATTCATTCAGTGAACCAGCTTTCAGCCTTCAGAAATACACTAATCTAAATCACTATTTACCCCCATTAATGCCTCCCTCTGTTCAGATGTTGATTCTTTAAATCTAGAACTAAATTGTGTAAATTAAAAAGAGCCTAACAAAGTAATATGCATGTAGTAATAATGCGTGGAATACTTACTGCAATGACATAGTCTTGCAGCAAATTTTACTATAGGCACAGTTGAAAAGACTTAATATAGGGTCCCAATTTTCATAATGTGAGTAGATCGCCACCATAAAGAAAGCTGTTATCATGGGAATAGTTCCAAAATAAAATAAAGAAGAATAATTCACATTTTTTAGTATCACATCAGCCACCATTGTCATAGGTATAGTCATGCCGATTGCAATTGTAGCCATCAAAGATGATGTAAGAAAACAACCCCTAAAAATCATTAAAATAAGCATCAGTAAGACTAAAATATACAGGGTATTAATGAATATCACGAAGATATTTAAGGGAGTGATAGTGCTCGTCAAAATAGAAAAAAATACTTACTACTACAATCAAACGTCTAAATTGCCAGGGGCAGTATACAAAGTGTTACATTTTTTTGCGCTATCAATACTTTCACTCTCCTGGACTTTTTTTTGGGATACCCTGTATAAATACTGATATCATATTTACTCTCCGTTCTTTTCTCATTATTTTTAATCCCTTACATTTTTATCGGATCTGTCATCGTTTTCTAGTTATTGGCGGAATAAGCCGTCGATGCAAACCAAGTATTATCAAAGTAACAAAATTAAGAAAAAAAAGTAGTTGGCTGGGACAGCTCATATTTTATTTTCCGTTTGTTAAATTTTTTGACGTTTAGTGTCACATAATTTTGTTTGTTGATGTTTTCAAAGTTAGTTAGAGCTACTAAATGAGGGTTGAGTTCTTAAACCAAGAATATGTCACATCCCAAGTAGCACAAGAATATTACTATTCGACTAAATTGTTTTATATCGGATTTATTAGAGCTTTTAAATACTCTGAATTATTATTTAACACTTGCCATCAATACTAACTTGCTGTATAACCAAAATTATTTTATAAGTTTGTTATATAGGTGTTTCTAAGGTTAATTGTTAAAACAGTTTTAAAAGTACAGAAACCAGTTTGCTTAGAAACATGTATGTAACAAAACTTATACGACTCTTATCGCTTAAGCTAGATATATTTTATAGTTAGTTTGTAGGGATAATTTTAAACAGTTTATAAAGCAACTATAAAAGCATTCACTCCACTTTTATAGAAGCTTTATTGTAAGATTATGTAGCAGTGACGGGAACTTACTTATAAAACAATTTTGACGACAATTAAGTAACTACGGCTACTCTTAAAAGACTGTTTTATAATGGTTATTAAATAAAACGTAATGAAATAGTTAAAAAGCATTTAAAATATAAAAATGCTTTTGTAAATGCAAAAACATTATTTAGTAAACCTTATATAATATTTATAGCATTACCCGTACTAACCCAGGGCCATCTTTAGGCATGGGCCCACTGGGCCCGGGGCCCCCGGCCACAGGGGCCTCGCCTATTCCTCTACGGCTGACAGAATTTCTTAAAAAGGCTTATGTATTAACACTATTAACTGGGAATTAACATTAATTTGACTAAATGTTTATTTAAAAAATCATAAAAAAAAGTAATCATTTAAAATCTGGCAACAATAATTTGTCTGTAATTAGAATAATGGTAATTTGCGACATCTGTTGGTGAGTGGCATATAGTATGGAGAACAGTTATGTCGCTCCTTGCTGATTCCACCCTTCCAACCCTGACTTTCTGCGTCCTACCCGACAAATAGGATTTCAAAATATTTACACTAATTGGATCAAATGAGTGCGCCCGCAGCTTCCTCAGAAGGATGTCATGCGAGACATAGTCGAAGGCCTTACTTAGGTCACAGAAGACTGAAGCTATATACTCTTTGTTCTCAAAAGAGTCCTGAATATAATGTAGTATATGTTTAATGACATACGTCACATACTTTATGATTATAAGGCTACTGAGTATAATAAAATAAAATATTTGCTCTCAGAAAGGTGCATTTTATTGATTGAAAAACTTTTCGTACCAAACTTATTCCACCATTGAAGAAGTTTTGAGGGGGGGGGGGCAATTTTCGCAACTGCCTAGGGGGGGCAAATTTATAAATCCGGACTTGGGTAACGCAAAAAATGTAACACTCTCACTTAGACAATTTAAGACATTTTATTGTAGAGATTATAAAAACTAAAAAAAATTAAAGTTTTGACCTCGGTTTTGACACCTTGTATATCAAAAATTAAGCTTTTTGACCGCATGCTTAAAAGTATATTTTTTCATTTTAACAAGCACTATCACTCCCTTAAATATCTCTGTGATATTCATTAACACCCTGTATATAATTTTAAATGTTTCTTTACCACAACCAAAGGGCTTCAGATATAACAGTTCCCATAAGTCCATTTAGAAATAGAAGTATCATCTGTTCGCGTGTGGGCCATTCGAATGCCTCTAATTTTGAAAAATGCAAGAAAAAGAACATAGGCCAAAGTAGGACTAGGTTAAAAAGTCCCACAAACCCTATAAAAACACAATTAGCCTATTAAATTGTTTTCAATTGAATAAATAATACTAAGAATGTACAGGGTGTTTTTTTTTCGTCGATTTTATAGGGTATAGGCTAAACGGTAAGAGATACAAAAAAACTAAAATGTGTCCCGTTCTCTTTTTTACTGTTTAGTTTAATGGCGCAATTAGATCTACGCTAACTAGATCGGTTTAGAAGATACAGGGTAATTCTCAAAATCTGCGGTTCTTGCACTTAATATTTTGCTTTGTTCTAATAGCTAAAATACCAAAAAACAAACATTTTTCTAGTTGGCCATGGATTGAATTTTTTACGCGTTTGTTTTTGTTTGTTATGTCAAAAAATTCATTCAAAATTAAGTATTGGTTTTAACATTCGTTGTTAACGAAATATTTTCGATTATATTTTTCTAAAAAAGGAGTCTAAAATGAATATTTTTCAAAACTATGAAAAATTAAACATGTTTGAGTGCTATATTGAGAGTAATAAAAATAAAGACGTAGCTTTAGACCTATATTTTGAGCGTTATCCGGAACGACGACAGTCAGAAAAACAAATATTTCAAAGATTATATCACAATTTAAGTGAGTATGGATCATTTGGAAAACCAAGAAGAGGTAAGATTTACAATAAGGAAAATAGAGAAAGAGATGAAATAAATACATAAGCTTGTGTTGCTGCTGATCCGACAGTATTTAGCCGTAATATTGAGAAAGATATTGGCACATGTAAATTTAAAGTTTTAAAAACGTTAAGAAAGCATAAGTACCTATAAACCATATAAAATAAGAAAGGTTCATAAGTTACATCCTGGAAATGAAAAGCGGCGTTTAGAATTTTGTCATTGGTATTTGCAACAGATTAATCGGAATCCCAATTTTTTTCAACATATAATATGGACTTCTTATCTAGCGAGGGAATTTTTAATCGACATAACAATCGATATTGGTCAAACATAAATCCTCATCAGACGGTCGCCAGGGTACAACAAGGACGGTTTGGGTTCCATGTATGGGTGGCGCATATCAAAACAGGGTCCTTAACTACGGGATTTTGGAAGAATGTGTAATAATCGAGTTGGATAATATGCCATTAGCTGTAAGAAATAATGTTTATTTACAAGATGGTGCTCCAGCACATAATAGCCATATGGTAAGGCACTTACTAACTGCCAATTTTGGCGAAAATTGGCTTGGCACATATGGACCAAACAGATAGCCTCCGCGTTCCCCCGACCTGACACCACTCGACTTTTATTTTTGGGGATTTATCAAAAATGAAATATATAAAACCCGAAGTAATACTATAGAAGAACTTAGAGCAAATTTTATTAATTGCATTGGAAGAGTGCCAAATATTCACATTTATAACGCCACTCGTTCAGTTACAAGCCGAGTCCAAAAATGCATCGAGCAGAATGGAAGACAATTTGAGCAGATTTCGTGATTAGGCACCTATGCTAATTTAAGTATATGAGATAATTGTTTAGTTGTTATTATAAATTTTTGTTTTTTGTAGTTGTTGTTTCAGTTTATCAATGTTTTAATATTCCTGTTAACTGAGTTTTTAATATACCTATTATAAAATAAAAGAATAATAAAAGAAATTTGTCCCTTTCCTTTTCGTCAGACCCAATCCTTGGACGCGTTTCGCCGTATTACGGCTTTTCGGGAAGGCTATAGAGTCTGACGAAAATGAAAGGGACCTTAAAGTGAACTTCATCACATAAATGTATTCATACATATGTGAGATGTGCAACATCTCACATATGTATAAAAGAATAATGACTCAATCCATAGCCAACTAAAAAAAATTTGATTTTTGGTATTTTAGCCATTGAACACAAAGCAAAATATTAAGTGTTATATATTGTTGCAATCGAAAGAGAAAATTCAATTTTTTGAGACACCCAGATACAGGGTGTCTCAAAAAGAAATGCTAGTTTTGATAATACCTCAAAAATTAACACATCTAATTTTTTTTTAATACGCCACTGGATTCTACGTTAAAAGTCACAAAACTTTCGTATTGAAAGTTTCTTTTTATCTCCATAATTAACACAGTCATAAGAAATAACAAAACCGCAGATTTTGAGAATTATCCTGTATCTTCAAAACCAATAGTTAGCGTAGATCTGATTGCGCCATTAAACTAAACAGTAAAAAAGAGAACGGGACACATATCTTAGTTTTTTTTGTATCTCTTAACCGCCTATACCCTACAATATCAACGAAAAAAAAAACACCCTGTACAGGTACTTTCTCGACAATTTTAGGGGGTATTAGAGTTATTATCAAAAAATATAGTATTACGGTTTTCACTTTAGTGTCCCACTTTTTGTTTTACCAACATGAAAGACTCCTTTATCAAATTTGTTATGACTGCCTTAGTTTTTAATATACAGGGTAATTTTGAAAATCTTCGGCTTCCAGACACCCTATGGTATTTCCATTCTGCATTAACTTTTCAAAAAGGTAAAATTACTAGATATTCTTGCGGAGTTTAGTGCTTCTCTCAACTTTTTACCAAAAAATTTAGTTTTTAATAATAGATAATAATTAATATTAGAAACAGTTCAAAGTAGATTATTGCCAATGTCATAATATAATCTAAGGTAAACTAAAATAAATTCAATACATGAGACATAAATAATTAACTACGTCAGCAAAATCAATATTCAAAGATGTACAGAGTGTTTCAGAAGTACGGTACGTAACTTAAGGGGGTGATTCCTTATGATATTCTAAGAGAAAAAGTTCATATGAATATGTGTCTGGAGTTACCATGTTTTTGATATACAGGGTGTTACAGTAAAAAAAAATCATTCTTTTATAATTTTTAAAATATCCTTTTCCCGATTATATTAAAATTTGGCACCGTTGTTCATAATCACATTTAAAAAAATAATTTTATTTTTAATTTAAATGTTTTAATTAACTTTGAAATACATAGGTATTTTTTTTGTACATGCAATAAAGTGGTTTTTATTTTTTCTCTCGAAAACGAGGCAAGATACGTAAACAATTAAGGGATCAAAAAAGTTGTATTATTGGTTGCTAAATCTGAAAAAGAATATCAAAATTAGAGAAAAGTCAGTGGCGAACATTTTTTCTCAATAATATTCGTTAAGGTGCTCCCGGGACGCCATTGAACTTAATAAATTTAATCTAGTTAGGGCCAATTAGGCCCCTTATCATTATAAATAACGGTACCAAATTTCAATATAACCGGAAAAAGGATATTTAAAAAGATTATAAAAAAACTATTTTTCTTTTAAAACTTTGACACCCTGTATATCAAAAACGAGGCAACTCCGGACACATGTTCATATAAATATCATAAGAAATCACCCCCTTAAGTTATGTACCGTACTTCTGAAACACCCTGTAAGTACAACATACCCATAGACTAATCAAAAGTATTATAAAGTAGTCAAAATCAGAGGTAACAACCAAACCCATGATGTAGACTTTTTAAGAATTATAAGTAAGTATAGTCAATTTACTTTCACGATACACACGACCAAAACATGTCAACGTCATCGCCGTAAAAATCCAACAGAGACGCTATGACTTTTAAATGGAATTAGTTACTTAGACGAATAACAGAAATTTGAATTGAATTTAAGAAAACGTCTGCCATTTTAAAAATCATCAAAAACTCTTAATTATTTTTATTTTGAGTTTTGATTTTCTTACTTTGGTTTTATAAGTATAATAATGTCATCTTTTTTTCTTTGCAAAACCGCAATATCTTTGATAATAACTCCAATACCTTCTTAGTGTCGAAAATGTGACACCCTATGTACCTACACTGAAGCTAGTTACAAAATTTACTTAACCAACTTACCAAAAAACATGGGAATGTCAATGTTGTCTTCATTTTTAACTGTCCTCTTAAGAAAAACTAAGTAAACTGCATAAAAAAATGCGCTAAATAGCGATAATACTGCCCCTAAAGGTATTTCTGATTCAAACTTTAAATCTGAAACACTAACAAGAATCTAAAACAAAAAAAATATTTAAGTATAGGTAGGTATAGTATTTTTAATCTCAGTTGAAAATCTTGCTTCTAAGAGTGCTCAGTATTAGCGCAATTAAAAAATAATAAGCGACAATCTTTTACTAAATAGTTCAATCGGCCGCTGAAACATTTCGAAGGGCTGAGCAAGAGGAACAGAAGAAACAGAAAAAAAAATTACATCGGGATAAACAAATTCTGCTCTTTTTTCTTTGATTCTGTTACTCGGCTCGCGTACCAAGCGCAAGCTAAAACCAGTACCAGTTTATTGGCAGGGATTATTTCGATTATTTCTTGATAAAAAACATTTTGTTAGTAATTCGATTTTATTATCAGTTTATTTATTAATTAAGTAAAATTAATTATTAAATTTTTATTTTGAACAAACGGTTTACCCTATAGTAGCAGTATGGCTTTTTACAGGTCATTTGAAGATCACAACGAAGATAAGGAGAATGTTATGCCTGAATTGACTTTTGCAGAATCTAGTTCAGAATTTAAAAACAAAGATTTGCATGTACAGTGTCAACGCCTTATTTTGAATATGTATGAGTGCCTAACAAAAGAACATGGACAAAATTCAGATACAAATGTTGTTAGAAGAATTAGCGAACTTACCAAAATATCATCATCAACAATTTACCGGGTTATTACGGGCGGAGATGTAATAGACCCTAGCGTATAAAGGAAATGAACTGCTCAAACATTTTTAACAAATTGACAACGGAGACGAAAGTTATTTGCAGAGTTGTCTATAATTTTTATACAGACAATAAGGAACCTACACTAAGAATGGTAATAGAAGAACTTAAAAATAATAATCCTAAATATTTCTTGCTGTTCAATGCAATATATGACGAGCGGAACATTTAAATGCATCACACTGTACCCAAGAATACGAAAATAATTTAAATTTGTAAATAAAGGTATGATACTCAGGTTGGTTTGAATTCATGTGGTGGTTCATGCATAGATCATATTATGTTTGTCAGGAACAACATCAAAAATAAATATAATATTAAATCCTTTATTTTGGAGGCTGATATAACAGATCACTTTCCTATAGTACTTAGCCTACATGATGGAGAAAACATAAATAAACCGAAACGAAAAACTGTAACTAGAACTATAGAATAGCTTGATTTACAGACTTTTGAAAATTTAATTAAATGCACAAATTGGCAAAGTTTGGTTAACAACACGGACGTGAAATTGGCGGCATGTGAATTTTCTGAGATTTTATCAAACATCATAAAAAATTCCTCTGAAAAAAAAACCCGAAAGATAAAAGAAAACTTAAACCATGGATAACGAATGGAGTAATAAATTCAATAAAAACTAGAGACTCTATGAAAAGAAAACTTCTAGTGAGATACAATGCATACTACGAAGCTCTATCAAAAATTATAGAAATGCCCTAAATAATCTTATAAGAAAAACCAAACACGAATACTTCAAAAATAACAGATTTCGAAAAGATTTATAAAATAATTTCTGAGGCTACCGACCAAAAAGAATCTAGTAAATAAAAAATGATAACCTTGAACCTTTTACAAATGTAAAGATTTGTACAATTATTGTAATAAATACAATTATTATAACAAATACTAGTAACATAGAGGTGTCAAAATGCTTAGTAAAATCGATGAACCAAAGAACAAATCAAATCCACAATATAAAGCTCTATCATCTATGTTTTTGACACCGGTAAATGATAATAAACTTATACACCACATCAATTCCCTCAAAAACAACTGAGCATCCGGTCCAGGATCGGATTGACTCGAAGATAATAAAAAAATTTCATTTATACTTTATCGAACCACTAAAATACATTATTTACTTATCTTTTAAAACAGGTTCTGTGCCCTCTTATTTTAAGACAGCCATAATCACTCCAATTTTTAAATCTGGATCACCAGATTTAAAAATGTCTTGTTAGAACTACCGCCCTATTAGCATAATTATTAACTTTTCAAAGATTTTCGAAAAATGTCTCAAGTCCAGACTCCAAAACTTTTTCAAGTCAAATAACATACTCTCTGATAATCAATTTGGTTTCCCTGAAGGTCAGAGTACAACAGATGCTATTTTTAAACGAATCAAGGACACTACAGATTGTCTTGACAGTGGAGTGAAATGCTTGGCTGTTTTTCTATTTCTGGACCTTGCCAAGGCATTCGATACAGAACCTCACTCAACACTTCTGAGTGTTCTCAACTCCTATGGGGTGCGTGGAGTCCCCCTGAACCTAATCTCGAGTTACTTAAGTGACAGGAAACAAATTGTCAAGATTGATGAAACCTTAAGTGATCCAGTCAAGGTTCAAATTGGTGTCCCACATGGTACAGTCCTGGGTCCACTACTTTTCATCACCTATATAAATTCCTTAACAGAATTAAAAATGAACAACAGTATACTGTCATATCATACGCCGACGATACGGTTATTCTCTTTGGAGGATCCTTGTGGCATGATGTTAAAGCCTTGGCAGAGGAAGGGTTTCTAAAGATTTTATGTTGGTTGCTGTAGTATATAGATAGGAACTTAACTTATATATATTTAAGATGTTGGTACAACTGACCTTTTACGGTACGAGACACGCATGTGTCAAGAATAGTATTTAAGATGAACTGTCAATTGTAACCCTCTCTTGTATCATAAACGTTGTTGGAAGTAAAACTAGTTCGTGATTTTATAATCGTCTTTTATTTCCCGCACATTGTGCAATCGAGCTTAAGTAGTGCTCACAGTACCACGTGAAAGGACATTACAATTGGCGACGAGGATTTTCTTTTCCCGGACCCTGATCATAATGGCAGAAAACATTGGTCATCTCCGCGAGTTTTCCCTAAAAAACTCAGACTGGACGATTTTTAAAGCAAGATTGGAAAACTACTTTACGGCCAACGGCATCAAGTCAGCCTCGCACGCTGAGAAAATGCGAGCAGTTTTTCTGAACATTCTCGATGAGGACGCGTACCAGCTAATTTTTGATATGGTTAGCCCTGCGAAACCAGAAGACAAAAAGTACGAGGAGCTCACCCAAGTGTTCGACACCTATTTTAAGCCGCAGCAAAATCCACTAGCCGCCAGATTCAGATTTTATAGTGCACGCAAGGAACCGACCGAGTCAGCCAGCGAATGGGGAGCACGTCTCAGAGGCTTGGCGGTCGGATGTGAATTTGGCAGTGAGCTAAAAATGTGTCTACGGGACAGGTTTATCTTTGGATTCGAAAAAGGGCCGATACTAGACCGCATGATGGAGGAGGACGTCAAAACGGATCTAGAAAAAATGATGGCAATAGCTGCAAACAAGATGGCGGCGCGAGAAATCTACGACGTGATCGTAAAAACAGAACCTATTCACCACATTCGAGGACAAAGGGGGCCCAAGCAAGCACCACGTGACGGCGCACAATCCACAGGGCAGTCTTGGCGCGGGAAGAGTTGTCAGCAGCAAAACCAACATGGCGCCCAGAGCAATGGATGTGACGTTTGTGGGAAATACAATCACCAAAAAGATAAGTGTTTTTTCAGAAATTATATATGCAATTTTTGTAAGAAAATAGGTCATTTATCAAATGTTTGTAAACAAAAATTTAATAATTCCAATCATAAATTTCGACATAATTTTTTGCAGGAATTTGATAATGTAAACAATCCAGATGATGATTGCATTTTTAGTATTTCTAGCAATAATATTTTAAATTTTGAGCAGGCATCTGATATAACAAAGGATTTGTTTACGTTAAAAATTTTTATTGAGAATATTTATTTAGTTTTTCAAATCGACACAGGTAGTAGGGTCTCTTGTTTATCGTTGGATGTTTATAAACAATTTTTTTCTAGTTTAAAGATTAAAGCCACAAATAAACATTTTATTTTTTATAATGGGTCGCAGGTAAAACCCATCGGGGTGGTATCATTAAAAATTACGTATAATAATAAAGAAAATTATTTGGATTTTTATATAATGGAAAATGGGGGTCAACCTTTGTTAGGTAGAGATTTTCTAAGTTTATATAATGTAAGTCTATCAATCGTAAATAATATAAATTTAAACACAAAAATAGTTGACCCATTAATTAAGAAATTTAACGAAGTATTTTCTGAAGGTATAGGGTTATTTAAAAATGGGGTTGTAAAAATTAATATTAAAAAAAACATAGTGCCAAAATTTTTTAAAGCAAGGCCAATTCCCTTTGCTATTAAGAATCAGGTTGAAGAGGAACTAAAACGCCTTTTATCCGTAGGTATCATCTCGCCAGTTGATTACAGCCCTTGGGCCACTCCAATTGTACCAGTTTTTAAGAAAAATGGGAAGTTACGCATCTGCGGGGACTTCAAAGTAACCATCAATCCCGGAATCGAAATCGATCAACACTACATGCCGAGAATTGACGAGTTGTTTGCAAGACTTCAGGGAGGCAAGGAGTTTACAAAACTGGACCTATCGCAAGCATTCCAACAAATAGGATTAGATGAGGATAGTAAGATGTCGCTAACTATTTCTACTCATTTAGGATTATATAAATATAATAGGTTAGCATTTGGAGTTGCTTGCGCCCCGGCAAAGTTTCAAAAAATCATGGATGCATTATTTAATGGGATTGAGGGTTGCGCAGTTTTTCAGGACGACATTTTGGTAACAGGAAAGGATAGAAATGCTCATTTACATAATTTGGAAAAAGTTTTATTAATTTTGCAAAAGGCCGGATTCAAATTAAATTTAGACAAATGTGTATTTTTTGCCAAAAGTGTAGAATATTTGGGATTTGTCATTGATTCTGAGGGCCTGCATCCGTCTAAAAGTAAAACTTTGGCCATAGAAAAGGCGCCGCAACCCACAAATGTTAAAGAATTACAAGCTTTTTTGGGTAGTATTAATTTTTATGGGAGATTTATTAAAAATTTGTCAACCATTTTAAATCCTTTATATAAATTATTGCAAAAAGGTATAACTTGGTCATGGGATAGTAGGTGCGAACATGCTTTTACAAAAATAAAAGAAATTTTAGTATCGCCACAGGTTTTGGTACATTTTAATCCCGATTTAGAACTAAGGCTTACTGTTGACGCTTCTAAAGAAGGGATCGGCGCAGTATTAAGTCATAAATTTCCTAATTCCGAGGAAAAACCTATAGCATTCGCGTCTAGAACTTTATCAAAATCCGAGCAAAATTATTCTCAAATTGAAAAAGAAGGTCTAGCAATCATTTTTGGAATTTTAAAATTCACACAATATCTTTATAATAAAAAATTTACTCTCGTAACTGATATGAGACCCCTGGTCACTATTTTTAATCCTAATAAGGCTATACCACAATTTTCGGCAAATCGTTTAAGACGATGGGCCATAATTTTGTCAGGTTATCAATACGACATTGAATATGTAGCAAGTAACAAAAATTCAGCTGACTGGTTATCAAGATTACCTTTAAAAAATTCAAATGATCACTTTAATGACGAAATTGATTTTGAATATTGCAATTTTTTGGCTACGACTTCGAATATTAAATTATGTTTTGAAACTATCAAAAAGGCTACTCTAGAGGATAATTTGTTAAAAAAGGTAAAGTTTGTTATTCTTAAAGGCTGGCCTAAAAAATTAAATGATATAAATTTAAAACAATATTTTGCAAAAAGATATGAATTTTTTATTAAGGATGAATGTGTTTTCTGGAACCATCGAATTGTTATTCCTAACAGTTTACAAAATTCTATTTTAGAACAATTGCATAGCACCCACATGGGAATAGTTAAAATGAAAAGTTTAGCACGTACCTATTTTTGGTTTCCAGAGTTAGATAAATATATTGAAAATATAGCAAAAACTTGTGAAGCATGTTTGACACATTCAAATAACCCACCTAAGGCACAAATAGTTCCTTGGCCTGTTCCTAACGGACCATGGGAAAGAATTCACGTAGACTTTTTTGATTTTAAAAGAAAAAATTACTTAGTAATTGTAGACGCATTTTCCAAATGGTTAGAGGTTTTTGAAATGTCAAATATCAATTCACACTCGACTATTAAAGTTCTTAGATCTTTATTTGCGAGATTTGGTCTTCCTATTACTCTAGTATCAGATAATGGCAGTTCTTTAGTATCGGAGGAATTCGAAGAATTTTTATCAAGAAATAATGTACAACATCTTACTAGTCCTCCGTACTCTCCTTCCTCAAATGGAGCTGCGGAAAACTCGGTTAAAACGGTCAAATATGCGTTAATAAAAACATTGCAAGCTTGCAGTAGTTCTGATAACAATTTAATTTTAAATAGATTTCTTTTTGACTATCGTAACACACCGCATATTACAACTGGAGTGAGCCCAGCGATTTTAATGTTTGGCAGACAATTACGAACCAGATTTTCAACCTTATTGCCTAAATCAATGTCAACAAATGAACAGAAAGCAGTCAACACAAACGATGTACGCAAAAGGGTTGAAAATGTTCAAAAAATGCAAATTAACTATAAGGGCGGAAAAGATAAAATTACTTTTGATATAGGAGAAATAGTTCTTGTCAAAGATTATAGAAATGTTAATCATCCAACTTATATCAAGGGTAAAATTGTTAAGATAATTGGTAAACGTTCATATTTAGTGGAAGTAACAGATTTAAATAAAACCTGGAAAAGACACTCAAATCAAATTAAAAAAATTACTAACGTTTGCAAGGCTCCTCACATTCCAATAAAAACTGATACTTCCATAAAACTCTGTTTGGAAAGCAATGGTGAACAGGCAAATATTAATAAAAATCATGACACAATGGTGAACGATTCAGAAAGTAATTTGGAAAACGAATCACCTGTTTTACAAACAGAAGTCCCTTTTTCATTTAGTAATACAGCACATATCGAAAATAAAAATTCAACTCCTAAATTAAGAAGATCTAAGCGTATTAATAGCAACAAACAATAATTTGTTACCTATGTGGATAGAAATTATTAATTGCATTTAGTTGTTTAGTTTATTTATAATTAGTATGGATTTAGTAACATTGCCTAATTAATGTATCTTTATATTCAAAAAATTTTTTTTTTCTCTCGATTATGTAAAATTTTATCAATTTTTTTTTTTAAGGGGGGGCATGATGTAGTATATAGATAGGAACTTAACTTATATATATTTAAGATGTTGGTACAACTGACCTTTTACGGTACGAGACACGCATGTGTCAAGAATAGTATTTAAGATGAACTGTCAATTGTAACCCTCTCTTGTATCATAAACGTTGTTGGAAGTAAAACTAGTTCGTGATTTTATAATCGTCTTTTATTTCCCGCACATTGTGCAATCGAGCTTAAGTAGTGCTCACAGTACCACGTGAAAGGACATTACAGTTGCAAACGTTCAAGCTGACTCTAAACATTGATAAAACAAACTATATTGCCTTCTCGCTTACCTCTGCCGGTTGACCACATTTTACAACAGTGAAGTTGGGAGATGGGTGTATTGGGGAGGTTGAGTCTACCAAATATCTGGGCATTACAATTAATAGGCATCTCAGATGGGACAAGCATGTTATACGACTTACTAACAATATACGAAGACTCATATCCAAATTCTACATATTAAGACATATTTTAAGCGAAAAAGTCATATTACTGGTGTACAAAGTGCTGGTGGAATTACTAATAAGATATGGAATTCCGATCTGCGGTGGTCTGTACAACAACTCTCTTAGACAATTAAATGTGGTGCAAAATTTTATAATTAAAGTTATATTTGGAAAGAATAAAAGGAATAAAAGGTACTCTACAGCCCCATTGAATTCCGAGGCGAGAAATAACCTTAATAGACATCTCATTATACCAAAAAGTCTTTCCGATATTAATTTGAGATTTTTGAACTACTTAGCCCCTAAATTCTATAATCTTCTACCTGTTGTCATCAGAAGGATTCATAAAAAAAAACGTCTTTAAAAAAGAATCTCCAAAATTTATATTTCAAAATCTGGATTTGTTTTTAGTGTTTCTATAGACTGTTTATGTCTATAGGATGATTTATCTAATCTTAGCAGCACATACAGATATTTATGTCTAGGTGCCAGGTGCTGGAAAAACCTCATTAGAACATACTAGAAACATAACATAAATTAAATGTATTTCTAACTGTTTCAGTAATATATTTATTTATTTATTTATTAGGTATTCATTATCATAAGAAAGTCACATTGAAAAATATAAGTAAAATATTACTTATTGTATTTCAAATCTTATGAAAATATGTTACTCCCATGTCCAGAATTTCTTTGTTATGTGCCCATGAGAGTTTTTTTCACAGTTTCAACTGAGATAAAAGATACTATACCTATACTTAGTTTTCTTTTATATGTGATTATCAGGTTATCATGTTTTAGGGTACCTATTACAACTATTTTACTTACGATTCCCACAATGCTTAAAATCACTGCAAAAAGTTTTGAAACTGTGAACTTATCCACTAAACTAGAAGGATATATTGCTGCCAGAAAAAAAGTAAAAAAGCTTGAAGTGGATGACAATATATTAACAATTCCGGCTTCTGTTTTTAGTAAAGCAATTTGGTAAGTATAATTGGCAGCAAACCACTAAAAATAAAGCACAATTATTAAATTATTATACTTAGATAAATTAGCTAAAAACAATTTTTTCAAACATCCAATTTATTAAAAATACAGATAGGTACTCACTTACCAGCAAACAAAATATGAAAGCTATTTTTGAAACTTGGTACACTGGCAACTTAATAGCAGCTCGTTTCACAACTGCATTAGCATTAACTGAAGCTTGGTACGACAGCCTTGCTAGTAATGCATCATTTGCTTCAGCTTCAGACAATTGTCTAACTTCAGCAACTTTATGAAACCTGACTGATCTCATTGAAGAATCATCACTTTCTGTTCCTGAACTTTTATCAACAGTTTCATTATCGTGGATTTTCACTGGAACATAGATTGGATTACTTAGTCTGGTATTAATTGGTTCTTCATAACCGATGTCATCCTCTTGTTCTGATTCCAGAAATATATAATTTGATGGTCGTGAACAGTAGCTGTCTTTCCAGGGTGGCCACAGTAAAAAGCCAAGCAGGTAAAATATAAACATGGATGTTTTAATATATGTACAGAAGAAAGGCTTCTGGTATACTTCATGTTTGTAGATATACTGCAATCAAAAACAGGTATTTAATGCCTTAAATACATAGTACCTACTGTAGTAGTACCTATAGACTTATGATACTGACGAGGCTAATGACAATCACCAAACCTTAATTCCTGCTTACCTTAGTAAGTTCAGAGGAAGAAACCCAGATGACATCCACTAAAATTAATACTACCAATCCTAAAATAATTCTTTGGCTTTTTGTAAGCATAGAACCTGGAGCTGTATCCATTACTAGGAACAACTAAAGTTGAATAACATCATTTTATCCAAATTTGGAAATTAATCTACTGCAAGCACGATTTAAATATCTTGCTAAAGAACAGAATGCTATGCCACGAAATCATATCTAAATGCTTCAGGTACCCATTAGCAAAAATATTTATTTAAAACGTCAAAATCAAATAATATAAAAATAATTTTCATTTCAAAACAAATTATTTTCTACTCTAACCTAAAACTTTGACGTCTGACATATGCCGGTTCTACCGCCGCCACAATTTATAAGCAACCAGTAGGGTACTTCCAAAATATGACAACTCGCTGAACTGGAGGAACTCGTCATTGTTTTAAAATAATTGCAAAAATAAAACTATATTTACTAAATTTGGTTACTCTGCAGGTTCAATTACCGTTCAAAGTATTTTATAGTCGATATCCCATATATTGCTGTCCAAGGTCTAAATTATCAATGTCTTTGTCACTTATTATTGTCCTATCTATATTTATGGGCCCAAATTAACAATGTCCTGTTAACGATATAACTGACACATAACGTTCATGACAATAATTGAGGGGATAAAAACAAAACGGGTTAGTTCAGGTTAGTTCAGGAATCCTTATACGTTCATTTCCAGAAAAAGCCAAGAAATTGTTGCCGCCTCAGGTTAATATTTTTTTATTTTCAAATTATTTGAATAATGTTTGGAAAGGTGAATAAATTATTAATTCTAATGTACAACTTTACCAGTACCTATATCCTAAACCTAAAAACCCTTATTAAACCTTGAAAATTGATTCTGTTGATTTTGCTTCCAAAAACTGGACTTTTTACGTTTTGCATATCATTAATTTGGATGTTTTCCTTTTGCTTTCTTTTATGATTAAAACAATTTTTTTGAAGAATTAGTATATTACGTTACAAGACCGGAAAGTAATATTTTACAGGACGAAGCAGGCAATTTCCAGGGCGAGCCGCCAGGCGAGTCCTGGAAGCCTGCGAGTCCTGTAAACGTACTTATTCCGGTTGTGTAACGTACAATATTTTTTTTTAAATCGACGCAAGACCAGTGGCGTACAAGAAAATTTAGATAATGGCTTACTACATTAATATAGAAATATTTCTGACATTTTTTTCTTTACACCAACATTTGAAAACGGCAAACGTTTTTTCATACTTGTCCCTGGACTTATGCGGCAACAAATCGTGAGTAGCTCTAGCAGCCGCTTCAGTTATTTCAAGAGGAATTTCACCTTCATCCACATTCATTTCCATAATATAATCTAACTTTTAACTTTTAAACACAATTTTTAATAAGCAGTATCAAATTTGACAGTTCGTTGCCATGAAACGCCATGAAAGAAACAATCAAGTCAAAGCCTACTTATTATGGGTTTGGTTCGTTTTCTCAAATATTGATCGGAATGTAAAAAAAGGGCCCGGTAAAGTACTTTACCGGTCCCTCTTTTATGACTTTCTGGTCTAGACCGATAAAATGACATTTTCCGGTTAAAAAATTGAGTAGAAAGTGGTTGCTTTCCGGTCGATTTAAAAAAATAATATTTTATTTTATATTATAAGGCTATTATATAAGCCGACACAAGACAAATGGTCATTTGAAAATATTACCAACCACAAGCAGTAAAAAAGAGGTACTGCAAGAGTTCCTTAGCCAACATGGCCTTTATTTTGAAGATAATAATACAAAAAAAAAACTAGTTGGGGTACTAAAAACCAAATCGTATGATAATAAAATATATTGTGTAGAAGGAGGCTATAAAAGCATCCGGTAACATACCACTTAGATTGCCCCCCCTACCATTGCGATTTGAATCCTATAGAAATGATATGGTCCGAATTAAAAAACAAAGTTAGGCGCAATAATGTAAACCCAAAAATGTCCGCTAATGTAATTGAAATAATTAAAACTCAGTGTGAAATAATACCAGAGAGCAGTTGGAGAGCGTGCGTTAATCATGTAAGTATACTTGAAGTCGAAAATAATTAAGTATAAAAAATGTTGGGAAAACATGAAACTTTAAATAATTATATCAGTGCATGATAGTATTGATAGTGATAGTATACTTAGATTCAAACTATTGAGATGACTCTCATTTTACTCATTCGGTTTTATACAGGGCGTTTCACGTAGAAGTTCCGCATTTTCAACCCGGTAATTACACAGATGTCAAAAAGGCCTTTGCCATTCGTTTTCAAACAGAAAAAATTTATTCTGATATTTCAAAAACTTAAGAAAATAACGGGGGGTGGAACTTCTACGTATGACACCCCGTTTAAAAAAAATTATACAGGGTGTTTCGGGACGAAAGGGAAATATTTTAATGAGGTATTCTAGAGGTCAATATAAGAAAAAAAGGTCATATAAATGTGGGTCTGGAAATGCTTTCTTTTCGAGAGTGTGCCAAAAAAAAAAGTAATATCCTACATTTTTCCTTCAATACCTCGAAAACGATTTAAGGTATTACACTGATCCTGGGTGTGCGCTATACTGGCATGAAAATACGTTTTCTCGATCTAAAAAGTTTTTACCATTTTACCAGTGGCGTACGCGACAGAAAAAAATAAAATTGTTTTGGCGAAAAAAATTGTACGCCTCTGGTATTTTCAAATCAGGGGTCTATTTCTTAATCTACAGTCATTTCTTAAAAGAAAAAGTATTTTGAGTTTTTTTGGTAGAACAAACCATTTTCAAGTAATAGTTAGAATGCTGTTTTACAACCTTTTCCAAAAATTACTAGTTGAAATTAATTTTTTTACAAGTTGGCTTTGATAAATTAATGTCACAATAATGTTTGGCACATTATTTGACATAAAGTACTAGCAGTGTTATTTTTAATATTTTTATAAATTATTAGTACCTACTAAACCGTAAGTAAGCAGTGAAATATTTATTGTACAATGCCTAAGACGTATATATAGCCATAGGGAATATGCCGACATGATATGATATTTATCTACGGTTTCTGCAATGGTAGCGCAATCCAGGCAGTGAATGAATATCAACGTCGATTTCCAAATCGAGTCCTACCTAACAGAAAAGTGTTTCAAAAAGTATTTTTAAAAGCACAAGAAACTGGCATGTTTCCAAGTGCGAAAATTGTTTCCGAAAGACCGCAGGGCCTCGACGTAGATGTTGAAGAGAATATTCTTCATATTGCTACAGAAAATCCAAGTGAAAGTACGAGAAGGATTGCAAATGAACTTCATATACCTTCACACAAAGCCGTTTGGGAGACATTGAAAAGAAATGGTTTAAATCCGTTTCACATACAACCAGTTCAACATCTTCACGATGGTGATTATATGCTCTAAGAACAGAGTTTTGTGAATGGATACGTCAAAATCGAGAACTGCATAGGTACATTTTATTTAGTGATGAAGCTCAATTTACCCGTGACGGAATTAATAACTGTCATAATGAACATAGGTGGTCAGAAGAAAATCCTCACGCTACATTCGAACGAAACTTTCAACATCGATTTAGTATTAACGTATGGTGTGGTATGCCTGGGGATCAATTGTTTGGTCCTTTTGTACTGGATGGACATCTTAATGGACTGGGCTATTTACGCTTCTTACAACAAAACTTATTTAATATTTTTGATGAAGTTCCTTTAGATGTAAGGGCACGACTGTATTTCCAACATGATGGTGCCCCACCACACTTTAGTCTCCAAGTGCGAAATTTTTTAAATACTTGTTTACCTGCTCGTTGGATTGGCAGAGGTGGTCCTTACAATTGGCCACCAAGGTCACCTGACCTTAATCCCTTGGATTATTGCTTGTGGGGGTGGATGAAATCATTGGTTTATGCAACAAGAGTAGAAACAAGGGAAGCGTTAACAATGCTGCAGCTATTATCCGTAATAACAATAACCGTCTCTCAATTCGCCGTGCTACCAGAGCAATTAATAAACGAGCGAATAAATGTATCGAAGCAGGCGGTGGTATTTTTGAAAACATTCGTTAAGATTTTTTTATGGTTTAGTATTTAGATTTAGTTATTTGTTGTTAAAATAAACTTTATTGTAAATTTCAGAACCGATTATTTTACAAAATAAATGTCGTGAAGTCGAAATATCAGTAACGTAATAAAACAGCATTCTAACTATTACTTGAAAATGGTTGGTTCTACCAAAAAAACTCAAAATACTTTTTCTTTTAAAAAATGACTGTAGATTAAGAAATAGACCCCTGATTTAAAAAATACCAGAGGCGTACAATTTTTTTCGCCAAAACAATTTTATTTTTTGCTGTCGCGTACGCCACTGGTAAAATGGTAAAAACTTTTTAAATCGAGAAAACGTATTTTCATGCCAGTATAGCGCACACCCATGATCAGTGTAATACCTTAAATCGTTTTCGAGGTATTGAAGGAAAAATGTATATTATTTTTTTTTTTCGGACACTGTATCTTGAAAAGAAAGCATTTCCAGACCCACATTTATATAACCTTTTTTTCTTATATTGACCTCTAGAATACCTCATTAAAATATTTCCCTTTCCTCCCGAAACACCCTGTATATTACGGTTTACTTACTATACATTTACGCACATTAATAATTTACGTCAAAGTCAGCGATACACAATAAATTCTTGTACCTATATACAAACATTGTTTCAATCTTCCTACTATACCAACCTGGACCGAAATGGCTTATTTGCTAAAAGCAGGTATAAAGTATAAAGGCGCATATGTGTCGAAAAATGGGTAAAATAAATAGGGTTTTTTAATCGGGTATCGACCTGTTTGTCTCAGTGGACTGTTGGTGTACTATTCACTTTTCATATGCATGTTGTTTATTAAGTTCTTGCACTAAGGAGGAAATTCAAAGACTGCAAATAGGTACTACAAAATATGATAAATATACCCCAATAATAATGTTACGGTCATTGAGATGGTTGAACATTGAGCAATGCGTTAAAAGAGCGAATCTCATATTAATTTATAAGATTGAGCATAAATTACAGCCAGATTATTTGCAATCGTACCTACCTGGAAAAGAGATCAAATCATTATGAATACAACATTAGATAAAATGAACAATATACTATCCCCAGGGTAAAGACAACCTCTTCACAAAAAACTCTTTTTTACGATGGGATTAGCTATTTAAATGATCTGCCCGATAATATTAAGAGAGCACCAAACCTAACAATCTTTAACAGAAAACCTTTTCCTATATACCTAAGGAACTGAGGTGTGTAATATTAAGAATGCTATTATTGTAATCTGGTTTAAATAGTCCAGTGCTAATAAATAAAGGATATATTTATTTTAACTAAAGAGTCTTTTGACGTCAGACACTTTTTTGAAAAAAATTACCTCGTACCGAGAAAATAATGTACATTTCTTTTACATTATTAGAAGCTTTGGAGCTTGCAGCAGTTATACCGTTGAAGTATGGTTTTGTTTTCATTTTGTCCGTCACATCCGTCAGCTAATATAGTTTTATACTCGTAATCTCAGTTAAATCTAAGTTCTGCAGACAATGAAAAACACATGAAGGTACCTTGTTCGAACATTTTGGGTAGGTTCCTTTTAGTCCATACATAGCTGAAGCAATTGTCTACCATCTACCAACAACAATAGACAAATTAGACAGGTAAACTTGACGCCGCGCCGGTAGTAAGCTTCTCCATCTGAAATTTTCGAATTGGTTAAATTTTTCTGGCAATCAAACAAGAGCGTTAGATATCCTGGTTCTTCTTCCGTCAGTAATGAGAAAATAGCTCAGGGTATTTTTTTGTGATCTGCTTGGGTTGCTTGTTGTAGTGACAGTTTTCTAGTAATTCTAGCATCGGTTCCTTGTTTTATTTTCCCTGTTAGTTCAAGGCACAAGGTGAGCCAAAACTCAAATTAAACTTCTGATTGAAAACGTAGCGAAAATATGAATTTTTCACTATCAAATTTTTATCGGCCCTAAGGTTGTACATACTTGCTAGTTTTCTATGTTCAAATCACAGCTAAGGTGACTTCGACGAGTATTATTGCTGCGACAATAATGATATTCTAAATACTATAAAGAGCTGATGTACCTGTTAATATCCTTTTTCGTTTCACTAAATTCAGCAGACGTATGGTTGCCTCCCCTCTTCTTTCTTGCATGCACGACATTATTAACTGTTGAATGGGCGCGGAGAATATTCTGAACCCTAGAATTACTGATCCCTATGAGATTTGACGAAAAACCAGTTCACAAATTTGAACATCCTTCCCATCCTGAAAATTTCTAATAAAGAACCAGCCAGTATAAGCTGTTTTTCTTGGCGGCTTAGCTCTTTTAGTGGCACTGGAGCTGACTGTTCCATCTTCAATTAAAATCACAATGATAGGTATATAACTCTTCATTCAAATTAAATAATCCTTAGAAAAACTTAAAAGCAATTTAAACGTTTACAAGTTAGACAGCCTTCAGTAAATGAAATATTACGCCACCGCCTAGTCGACATGTGGTTAGAGCAAGCTTGCGATTCGTCGCAGCGGAATTTACATTTTTGGTTTTTAAGCGCGAGGGACTTTATCTATTTTGCTTTCGAGCTATGATCTCCGGGACTAAAATGTAGTGGATTTTATTCGTTTCGGTAGTTATCGATTTGTTGCGCTAATCGAGCTCAGTTTTAACAAATCATTTTACTGACTAACTCTTTTTTCGCCTGAAGTGGACTTTATTCGTTTTGCTTTTAAGCCCCTCAATTGTTCCAACAAAGGTATCCTTGTAAGTAATCTTGTGGTTTGTGGTTACTTTTACCTGAGACCATTATAATGATATAATTTGGATCTAATAACAAGATACAACTGCTAGAATACCCATTGTTGGAGTAATTATTGCCATGGAAGTTATGTTGGGCGGGCCTAAATTATTATATAATGCCCTGTTAGTGATAGTGATATAATATATAGTGTATTATAAACCAAGGGACTAAAGTGACTCATTTAATCCCGCGAATTGAGTTTATTGCTCGAGGGCTTTGTCCGAAAGCAACATCCATTCAAGGGATTAAGGCACTTCCCAGACGACACAAACACATTCCATACATATTCCATGAATATTCCATTGGCATATTGGAATATCACATAAATGTTCCATATCTGCCAAGGCATATGACTGGCATATTGTATGCATATTCCAGGTCACCATGAAATATATGCCTGCAATATCTTTTAATCTGCCAAAATATATTTATGGCATATGCTAAGAATATTCATTTTTTTTCTTTTTCATATAAATATATTTGATTTAGGCCAGGTCAGTTAGTTTAGTAGGTAGAGTTACAAATTTGGTATAATGAAACATCACTAAAATTAATATTTATTTTATTTTTATAAATAAAAAAAAATAAAACCTAAAAATTAACTAAAGCAGGTTCTGTCAGTTCTGTGACGTACAGGCAGCGTTTCCGAGTTACGCAACAGAAATTAGTTAAACTTGTGTTAAAAAAATTGTTATTAAAAAATAACGATTGCTAATTTTTTTCTAGAAGAGCAGTCCTCAATTAAGTCTATATATATAAAATATAAACTTTCAGTATACATTTATTTGCAATCAAAATATGTGTTAGTTTAGAATTTCATTTAGGGTTAAAACGCGGAATCTAGCAACACCGTATTAAACGCCAAATTTGTTTATCACCGCTCGAATTCAAAAATTGACTAAATAATATAATAAAAAAATCAAGTTTCATTTTTAACAAAATACTAATAAAATGCAGAAAATGCCTACCCAAAAACTTTATGAAGTCTAAAACATTTTCATATTTAAATTTGTTTTTTAATTAGGTGCATACCTAACCTATATAATATGCACCTTCCTCTATATTAGGTATCTATAAATATATAGTTCCTTCCTATACCTATATCAAGTTATGTAAAAATATAATTTAAGACCGCAATCACTCTGTATAGATATTTATATTATATATATTATTATCAATAAGTATTAAAAAAAATAATTGAATATATTCCACAATGCATATTCTATAAATATACCCGCGGCATATTCCAGGCATATCTACAATGGCATAGCTATGGAATATTCTTACGAGATAAGATACATTTGATATATTCAGTGAATATTCCAGGAATATTGCAAGATATTATGGCCTATTGGCAGATAGGGGAATATTCCAGGAATATAGGGTGCCGTCTGGGTTTAGTCCCCTGGTTTGTAGGTACATTATTTTTTTTTACTTTCGGGAACAGTATTACTAGAATAAGGTAGATATATAATTTGTAGGTATAAATATAAATCACCTGATATTCCTGATAATGTCACAATCTAATGCAAGTATACCAGTTACATGTTTTATCAGTCTATTTTGATTGAAAGACAAAATTAATTAGTTACAGTATAAATAAACAAATTGTCAGTCTCATCATTTTGCGACCAGAGTCGAAATGGAAACGTTTGACTTGAAAAAATGTTGATATTTAAAATGTACACATCTAAATATCAATCTGAATATAAATAAAGTAAATCAAATTTGAACCTTTTTTTCAGTTACATGTTGCTAGAATGCACTTTAGTCCCTTGGGATTAAATGGCCCACTTTTAGTCCCCGTTTGGCGGGGCTATGAAGTAGTAGAGTGTTATTTAAGTACGTGACCGAACATCAAGGGATGATTCTTTGAGTGATTCTAAGACTAAAAACATAGGTCCGGTAATGCTTCAATTTCAAGATACAGGGTGTCAAACTTTTTAAAGAAAATCGTTTTTTCGTAAATATCTTAATAATCCTTTAGCCAATTTTGTTACAATGATGGCAGTGTTATTTAGGGTAGTAAGGCGCTAGTTTAGCCCTGACTAGATTAAAATTTTTAGGTCCAGTGGCGTCCCGAAAGGCACCTTATCTGAGATTTTTGACAAAGAAAATGTGCGCCACTGATTTTTTTGCAATTTTTGTATTTTTCTCACATTAGACAACTAAAACTACAACTTTTTTATTTTTAGCATTTTTTTCGTATCTTGCTTCGTTTTTGAGGAAATACATAAAAATCACTTTATTGCATGTCGCTGTGACAACATAATAAAAAATTGTTTTTACTAGGTGTTGAAATATTTAAAAAAGTAACAAGAAGACGCAAACTAATATGACGTTGAAACTTGATGACAGTTTTTAATGAATACAAATGGATCTTTTAAGCCAAGGGCGGTTTTACGGGGGGGGTAATAGGGTAATTACCCCCCCCCATGAATTTAGAATTTTAAGCATCATTATTGAAAAAAAGGGCGTGGCACCCAAAAATTTTTCGCCTGCGGCGCTATTTTTCCCTGCCCCCTCCCCTCGTACTTATTTTCTAGTTACTTCAGGTTAATAAGAGCTTTATTTATTGCTGTATGCTTGTTTAAAAAAAAATGTACCTATCTAAATGCATAGGTAATTGATACCATTTTTTAAAAAAATTTTTGGGATTTGAAATTACCCCCCTCATGTTGAAAAGCTAAAACCGCCCTTGTTTTAAGCTAAAAATGGTTTGTCTCATGTTGCCAGTGGCGTGCACAGTGGTCGTGACGCCTAAAATTAAGAAAATTAACAAACAAAAAAACCGCTTTGTTAAAACTGCATTAAAACAAATGGTCCCTATTTGTTTAGTAAGAAAACTTTTAACAATGAAACTTACAATAGTTGCTGTAAATGTCCTCCTTCAACTTGAATGCAAGCATTACCTCGTCTAAATATCGATCGCTGAACACGTTGCAATAGTCTCAGCGTATGTCTTATCTGATCACATGAAACCCATATCCGTTGGATTTATTATTCTTCAGGGTTAACTGGAATTTTATAAACGAGGCACTTTAAATGCCCCCAAAAAAAATCCTAGGGGTTTTAAATCCGATGACCCGGGTTATAGAAAATAATTATTAACAACGGTTTTCCGTTAATGTTTGGGTTGGTATTGTGAGTGATTATCTCATTGGACCTTATTTTTTACCACCGAGATTAAATGGTCAAGAGTATAGGTATATCGTCATTTTTTGGAATTTGTGTTATACCTGAACTATTAGAAAATGTTCCACTCCCAGTCAGAGGAGCAATGTGGCTCACGCACGATGGGGCCCCACCTTACTTTAGCCCAGTAGTACGTCAATTTCTTGATACAACTTATGGCGAAAACAGTCATGGCCACCCAAGTCACCGGATTTAAATTCCTCAGATTTCTTTCCTTTAGGGACATTTAAAGTGCCTCGTTTATAAAACTCCAATCACAACACTGAAGAAGAATTAATCCAACCGATACGGGTTTCATTTGATCACATAATACATATGGCGGGAATATTTCAACGTGTTCGGCAATCGAAATGAATTTTAAAATCACTTTTTTATGCACTTTTTGTTTAAGTTTATTTCTTACCTGTTTCCCGATGTTAAGACGAGGTAATAATGCTTGCATTAATGTTGGAGGAGGACAGTATCAGCAACTATTGTTTCGTGTTACTTATTGTTAGATGTTTCTAACTAAAAAAATTAGCTTAACATTTGTTTGAGTGTGGTTTTAAAAAGCGTTTTCCTTGTTTGTGTATTTTTTTAGTTTCCGGCGTTACCATTGTGCACGTCTCTGGCAAAATTGAAAACAATTTTCAGCTTAAAAGATTCATTTGTATTCATCAAAAACTATCACCAGGTTTTAACGCCACATTAGTTTGCGTCTTCTTGTTACTCTTAGAATTTTAAAAGTATATTTTAGCACCCTGTAAAAAACAATTTTTAATTATGTTGTCCCAGGGACATGCAATAAAGTGTTCTTATGTTTTTTTCTCAGAAACGAAGCAACATAAGAAAGAAATGCTAAAAATAAAAAAGTTGTAATTTTAGTTGCCTAATGAGAAAAAAATACAAAAATTGCAAGAAAATCAGTGGCGCACATTTTTTGTTGTCAAAAATCTTAGTTAAGGTTCCTTCCGGGATGCCACTGGGCCCACTGGACTTAAAAAATTTAATCTAGTTAGGACTACATTAGCCCCTTACTATCCTAAATAACACCAACGAACATTAAACGAACATTAACAAGAGACAAGAAGGATCACTCCAAGCTCCTCCCCTCGTTATGCCTATCTTGCTCGAATATCGGATGCTACCGTATCTAGAGCACCGTAAGCAGTCTTCATTGCCGTAAGCCCCAGACGCGCGATATGCATAAACAGGTTGTCATAGGTTGTCCGTCGTAGAGATATGTACCAGTTGTCTTTATGTGTCGGCGTGAGTGAATTCCTTTAAAAATAAAATAAACATTTACGTAGTGTTTTGTGTTTGGTTTCGCAATAAAATGCCACGAATCTGTTGCGTGGATGGATGTTGTACTCAAGAAGGGTCACAAATATCACTATTTCATTGCCCCAAAGACGAAAGTAGGTAAGTAAAGTATTTGGAATGCCCATTTTGATTTAAAATGTAAATATTATTATTATATTATAATAAATAATAATAAAAAGTTGTGTTATCTTTTGAATTTTATGTGACTTTTCTGTTCATATGACGATCTAGAGGTATTCGCGATAAAGTTGTTACTAATATTTTTAGATGTCAACGTGTTGGAAGCAGGCCTTGGGATCCTTGAAATCCAACCCCAATTCAATTTTGTAGGACATTCAAGAAATTATTTTCTCTAAAATATTTTAATGAGGTTGAAGGTTCCAATTGTATCAAAGATATTAATACTGTTTTGCTTAATGTAACTCCTTATATTCTAGAAGAATATAAAAATATCGATGTACCTATATTGACAAATAATAGTTCTTTAAAAGTTTTTACATGCGACTATAGAAATCTTTCTAGTACGGACGGAAATGCTATAGTTTACATTACAGGGTATCTATTAAGGAAATGCTTGCTGCAACACTCTTGTAGTGCTTGCACAAAGTATAATGATGAAAAGACATTACCAAAAAAAGCTGCTGTATTTCTAGAGCATAAAGCATATTCGACTTCTAAAAACTATGGAGGTCTAAATGTACCTCCTAGTAATATTGTAGAATATGTCAAACAGCTAGAAATAATTTTTGTTGAAAATTTTAATAAAATTAGTTGCCACGAGAACGTTGAAGCAACCCTTAAGATATTATATGAAAATGTACTATTTACACATCCTTGTAAAGAGTTCCCTCATAAATATTTTTTATCTATATATTAGGGTGCGTATTTATTTTACAATTAAATTTGCTAACCGGAATATAAAAAAAAGATATTCTTTGAAACAATCAATAAAACCTAACATAAAATTAAATATCTTAAAACATCTTTAAAAAGCGGCCGGTAAATTTTATTTCAGAACATTTAAATACATTATTTAATTTAGTTATTAACGGGCTACTAGATTTGTAAAAGGCATCGAACAGCAATTCAGAGGTTTTAACTCATTTGCTTAAACGCCTTTGGCTTAGAATGGTTCGTTTATCGATTTTCACAATTTTCCATACAAATCGCGATAATTCGTTTTTCCAGAGTATAACTACTCCTACCCGTATTTTACTGTTAAGTAAGTAGCAGGCGCGGTCATACGGGGGGGGCCATGGCCCCCCCCTTGGCGTCGATTTACATTATAAAAGCCCTGCCTCCATAAATTGAAATCGTGTCAAACCCTTAATTTTTTAAAAATATTAATAAAAATAATTAAGTAAGTAGGTATAATATACATAATATAGGTATCTATAATTTTCTTAAAATTTACTTAGCCGTTTTTTGCGTATTTTTCCTACTTGAAAACCAAGAATCATCAACAAAAAAGGGCGTGGCACCCAAAAATTTTTCGCCTGCGGCGCTAAGACTTTTCCTGCCACCGCCTCTCTAAATTGCCATGAGCCCCCACTGCATGGCCCCCCCCTCAAAATGTTGATATGACCGCCCCTGGTAAGTAGGTACTCTTTGATGGCCTCGAATTTGAAACAACCTGTATATATTTTATGTAATAATAAGGTAATTAGAATAAGTACCTATTTCAGTTAGCATTTGCAAATATTTGATTGTTAATTTTTATACCTACTAATCTCGTTTGTAGCTTACTACATTGTTACTTTGGGAAGAAACTTTCCTTTTTTCCTTAATTTTTACTACCAGTACTTTTTATAATTATGTTAAGATCTACCAATTAAATAACCTGACGATTTCCCCATTTTTCTTTTAATTCACACAAAGCAGAATAGGACACAATAACAATAAAATTATTACTAGATGTTTTTAAGTCACCCTCGTTTATTCGTTTTAATCGCTAGCCGTTTGCATCAACCTCGTATAAGCACGAACAGGGACACTGCCTCAGGAATTTATCGAAATCGTCGGCGCGCTTGTGTAAGCAGGACATCAAAGTTCCGACAGAGTGTGACCCTTCTTGTCTTGAATGTTCGTTGATAACACTGACAAAGTTAAAGAAAATCAGCCAAAGGATTATTAGGATATTTAAGAAATAACGATTTTCTTAAAAAAGTTTGACACTGTATCTTGAAAACGAAGCATTACCGAACCTAAAATCAGACAAAGAAGCACCCCTTGAAGTTTGGCCACGTATTTATACAGGGTCGTTGGTATGTATGGAAACGGTCGATTATTTCTTAAAGTACAACAGCTGGCAAAAAATATTTAAGACAAAAGTTTTAGGGTTTTTTATAGTCTATAAGAATTTTAAAAAGTTAAGTATACAGGATAAGTCACAAAGCCGTAGAGAAATAAAGTTACTTTTTTTTCAATGGAATACCCTATATCTTAGAATATTTTTGGATTTTGCATAAAATTACAATTATTTTTTATTAAGTACATTATAAGTCTAACCCTAATAGTTTCCGAGAAATTGAGTTTTGAAAAATGACATTTTTGAATTTTGACAGCTTCTAGCTTTCTAACGGTACGGCTTAGAGTAAAACGGCTTACATGTCCTTATGCTAGTTTTTAACTCTCTTTCTAAAAGTGTCAACTTCCGGTTAAACCGGATGTAGCTCAAAAGCCGGAAGTATAGTACTTCCGGTTTAACCGGAAGTTGGTATTTTCGGGAAGATAATAAAAAAGTAAGATAGGGACATGTAAGCCGTTTTGCTCTATAGCGTACCGTTAGAAAGTTAGAAGCTGTTAAAGTTCAAAAATGTCATTTTTCAATAGTCGATATCTCGGAAGCTATTAGGTTTAGACTTATAATGCACTTAATAAAAAATAATTGTAATTTTATGTAAAATCCAAAAATATTCTAAGATAGAGGTTGTTCTATTAAAAAAAAGGTAACTTTATTCCTCTACGGCTTTCTGACTCATCCTGTATACTTATCTTTTTTTAATTCTAATAGGCTTTACAAAACCATAAAACTTTTGTCTTAAATATTTTTTGCTAGCTGTTTTACTTTAAGAAATAATCGACCGTTTCCATACATATATACCAACGACCCTGTATATGTAGGTATATACAGGATGTTATTTAATAAGTGTCCGATATTCATATAAGCTTCGGTCCGCAAGCCCTTCATTTTTGTGATACAGTGTGTTAAAAATTTATTTTTATTTTTGTTTTTCGAATTTTTGAAATTATTTATGAAAATTGGTATCTCGGGGGTTTTTTGAAATGAGAAATTCTAATTTGATGTTAGAATGGCTCCCACTTGTAGAGGGCGTCCGTACGTATATTTTTACTCTTTTGAGGAATCATAACTTTTTTATACGTGCTTGTATTATATTATATTTTTAAGCAAAAAAATGGATTTTTTTCATCAATTTTACATGAAAAAGGCATACTTGATAGAAGTCGCTACCAGCAATCGTTTTCCAGAAAAAGAATAATAAAGAAATAAATGGCGTTTAATTGCATATCGCTATGCCCATATCAGAGTTTGATAAAATAGCATTTATCTCCTAAACAAAGGCGAAATCAAAAAATTATGAAAATGTACTTTGCATTAGCCAATAAGGTGCCTACATACAGTGTTATCAAAAAAGAAAACGGCAGTGACGTACATATTTTTTGTTCCTGTTAAAAGTTGTAACACCCTGTATCTCAAATATGAAGGGCTTGCGGACCCATGCTTATATGAACTTTTTACCTTATAAATAACTGAGGAATCGTCCTGTAAAATATCGGACACTTATTAAATAACACTCTGTATACTTTAGTTCTGGAAGTACAAAAATATTATAATACTATATAACGAGTGATTTTTAATTATTTGGCTCAAGGGAGGCCATGCATTTTAAAAGCATCATGGCCGTACTGCGTAGATAAGATGACATGATTGTTTTATGACATTTACGTCTTATTTGAATTTGTGTATTTGTAAAGTTTAAAAATTGGAGAAATTTTGTAATTTTTGCAGTTATTTGAAGGTAGGTTACTATTGCTTTAACTAATATTTCTCCGGGGAGTCGTCTTTTGACTATTATAAAGTGCTATTTGCAGGATATCATTTAATTTTTTATTTTTTTTTTTATTTTTCAGCGTATCAAGTTTTGGTGAAACTTTGTTGCCGGATTGAAAGTTCTACAGTAAAAATGTTTAGTGAAGCATAAAAAATTTTTATTGTTGAAAGTTTTTTTAGAAATGGAAACAAAATAGGCGGTGTGTGGAATTACTCTATGCATGACTGCTTTGATGAATTTCGAACCGAGTTTCCTGATGTTGCGGTGACCTTTCATAATTTTCGTACTGGGTCACAATACCTAATTGATAAATTTCGTCAGACTGGTTCTGTTCAACATAAAAAAGGGGCTGGAAGACCAACGAAACGATCGAATGAGGTTATTGAAGAAGCGCGACAAATTATGGAAAATAATCCTTCAACTTCTATTAGGCATTTATCTCAACAAATTCAGCAAACGGATTTATGCTACAGTACATGTCAAACACTTTTGAAAAAGGATATGCATCTATACCCTTATCGTGTTACGGCTATTCATGAACTCCTTCCCAATGACGTTCCCCAAAGACTTAATTTTTGTGAATGGTTTTTAAACAATTTTCAAGAAGAAAATAGTGGTGCTTTTGAAAAAACATTTTTTACCGATGAGGCTTATTTTTATTTATCAGGCTATGTTAATTCACAAAATATGCGAATGTGGAATACGCAAAATCCGCATGTTTTTGTAGAAAGACCTCTTCATCCTCAAAAAGTTGGTGTGTGGGCAGCAATTAGTTCTAGAAGAATAGTAGGCCCAATTTACTTTGATGGCACAATTACAGCTGAGAGATATCGGATCGAAATTCTGACAACATTTATTAATGAGCTTCACGATGATGAATTGCGGGAAGGTTACTTCCAACAAGATGGCGCTACACCTCATGTAACCAGAGAAAATTTAAATTTTTTAAGTGAATTTTTTGAAAACAGAGTTATAAGCCGAAATACGCAACAAATATGGCCACCTCGTTCCTGCGATTTAACACCCTGCGATTTCTTCTTGTGGCCTTTTATAAAAAACTCCATTTATCGAACACCAATTGAGGATATAAATGATCTTAAACGAAGGATTTCAGAAAAAAATTGCCGAAATTAATAATTCTCCAAACGTATTGGTTAATGTGTCTCTGAGGGTAAGAAGAAACATCAGAAGGTGTCTAGAAGTAGGAGGCGGCCATATAGAGTAGGCTTTCAAAGTAAGATAGCTCAGGATTTTATATTACATACCGTCAAAAAACATTATTTTAGGTTTTCAACGTGACAACGCTGCTTTCTTGCAAATTCGCCCTATGATTTAATCTACGCGCTACTGCTACACTATGTATACTGGGTCACAGCCGCCCTTGAGCAAAATAATTAATAATCACTCGTTATATATTCAGTGTGTATCAGCCAAATGGAATAAATTCGATAATAAATACATGGGGGAATGTCCGAAAAAACGCTCGGACAGGTCGGTTGGTACTTCTAGTGGCGCATTTTTTTCAATGAAAACTTTTTATACAGGGTGCGTGTCATGTAACAGTGGCCAATACTAACTTTCTTATTTTAAATGCAACACCCTGTGTACTATTCAATTTTTGGATTCTTCAGAAAATTCTATAGACATATTTCATGTACTTACAATATTCTATACCTATCTTCAACTGTTTCGGAAATATTAAGTGTTTTCAGATTTATTGCAAAAATCAACAACACACTAAAAAACTAATAAGTAATACTGTTTATTTCTTGATAATGTAAAAAACAAAAAAAAAACATTAATGTAGGAAATGTTGAAATGTTAAAATATTTTTACTGATATGAGTAGGTATTCCCTTACTTGAGACCGTATCTCCTAAAACACATGTATTTTCTTATGGAGAAATTTCCATTATTCAGCCATGCGCAGTCCGTTATGATGGCATCCATTTCAACACAAACATTATAATGTACTTTTTTCCTTTTTTGTGACATGCGTAATTGATATAGTAATTGTAGATATGCTTTAAAGTTCCTGTACAAACCTGTTTAGGACTCTGTTGACTGATGCAGTGTGGATTAAAAATATTATTATTTTAAAATTATTTATTAAATTTAAGGCACAAAACTTTGTTTATAAGTAATTGGTATAATTAATCGGTGTTATAATCATAAGCCTCTTGATTAAGAACGACCATTTTAATTTAATTGTATATTATGTTGTTAATGTTACATGGTATATTTTACGTAGAATAATAGTTTTAGATTTAGGATTAGACAATCTCCTTGTATTTACATTAAATCATTAAACAAGTTACATAAAAAGGGGGGGGTTTTACGTTTTAATATTTAAGTTAAACATACGTGTATGTCAAGGATAAAGCTAGATCAAAAGGATGGAACGAAATCGAGAAAAAGTATTCAAGTAGTTGGGATAATTTTAGGGTTTTTCACAGGGAACCGACCTAGATGTCTAGGTAGATTAAATAGCAGTTGCTTGTACCTGATCGCAAAATGTGTTTACCAATCAAGTTGTAGTTAGTTAAAAAAAAGGCATTGGTTTTATCTGGATTAAACCGTTCTGATTTAAAAATAATTATTATATCAATGAAATATTCTTATGAAATATATAGTGTAACATACACAAAACCTTTATATTATATTCATCGAATTGAATGATTTTCACACTTACCTAGAGTGGACCTTCTATTGGATGGCCGAAGGCAACATAGATTTTTTTCTCTTCAATAAATAAAAAAAAGAACCACATGCGGACGCTGAACTCTAATCAGCATATTTTACTAGTAAATGGACCTATTATTGTTGTGTACAATGATTCGATGATTTATCATAGTTTTGTATGCGATCTACGAGGGTTCCACCCATATGCTATTAACGACTCACTTTTTTCAAATATCACTCGATGTCAGTGTTGTAGTTCTGGTTGCGATAACACAGAGTAATTGGCTGTTGACAGTGTTTATAAAATAAAAATAGACTAACCTTTTCTGCAAACGTTCTTAGGGACCGTTGTCTTCTTTTTTTTTTATAACGGATATTGACACAAAAACGGCAGTATAGTGGTCTTTTGTTAATTTCGGATTTATTTGATGTGTTGATTGACGAGGCAAATATCATTGATGATCAGTGGTGATGATTGATATTTACGTTTTACCTGTTACCCTGACTTTGTAATCGTTTTCAAAATTTCTTCACATTACGACCCTGATGATGAGCTCGCAAACGCATAGACAAAAAGTTTTTTAAATATAAAAGGTTTAAGGAGAACGTTTGCCCTTAAACATTATACGCTTATTTAAGACAATATTAATTTAAACTACAAAAAAGTATATTGTTTTTATTAAAATTGTACTATTTATACTTTAAGTATGTATAGATATTTTTATTATTTTGTAACTATGGTGAGTTCTTTGTATTCCAAAAAAAGTGGATTTTCTGAATTATTTTATTTTACTATTATTATACAGTATTAGTATTTGTCTATCATTAGTTTGCTATAGCGTTAAATAAGGCCACTGCATTTTATGCATTTTTAATTATGAATTCAAGACATATTTCAATTCAACTAACAATTTGCATGTTTAAACATGTGACTGTTTAAAATAACCACCTGAAAAGTAATAACATGTAAGAACTAGGTCCAGAAAAAAATACTACAAAAACTAAGATTAGGGTAAAAATCACCTTCTAACCAAGTATGGCTGATTCCAAGAAGATATCACTTCAATGACCCTACACTCCCAGTATAATTTACTTTTAGTTCATTACCTCATTAATTCAATCTCGCGAATTAATTATCCCCTCCCGCTTCATTTTTGAGTAACCCAATAAGTTCTTTTCCCCCACCCCTACAATTCACTACCCCCACTCCAATCTCGACAGATCCTACATTATAACTAGGCGTCTGCAGAAAGACCTTGTCATATCTACTTTAGACAGGCAACCGGACAGACACATCTTGTAGAAATTTACAGAAAGATGGAGAAGTTTATTATTGTTAAAGACGTTGTTAAAAAGTTACGAGAATTTAACCTTACAGGACGCACTCTAGAGTTTAAGTTAAAACCTGTTCCACAGGGAGTTGAACCAGTTGGTTGGGTGGAAAAAGGAATTAATCAAATTATTCAAAACGCTACAGTAGGCCTACAACCCTTAGATCGTGTGGGTTTTAGTTTTTGCTCTAAAGACTTCAACCGAGGAGAAGGTTGGATTCGCTTCAAAGCAGCTAAAGACATAACCTTTCAAGATGTTTGGAGTGTTATAAGTGGCATTTATCAGTCAAACTCAGCAGGTCTTAATACAGAATCATTTTGTCTTAGTGTGACAACTGTTAGATTACCTGTTGGTGGGGGCAGAGGAAAAAATTATAACAGCTTTCACGAGGAATGTGACAAGCGACGAGGTATTATAAGTATTAAAAATACCGATAACCTGTGTTTACCACGTGCTTTGGTAGTCGCCATTGCCCATAATAAAAGAGATCCCGAATTCAGTAAGGTTAGAAGAGATATTAGTAAAATTCAAACCGAAAGAACAAGATCATTGTTGGAGAGAGCTAAAATTAGCATTCCTGAGGCAGGAGGTGGAATTCCCGAGTTAATACAATTTCAAAATCATCTAAAAGAATATAAATTAGTTGTTTATAGCTATGGATCAAAAGGACGAAATATTATATTTGAAGGTTCAACTGAAAGCAATAAACGGCTGAACTTATTACATTACAAAAGCCATTTTAATGTAATTACATCGCTGACAGCAGCTTTTTGTTCTAACTATTTTTGTGAAAAGTGTTACGTCCCATATGATCACAAAAATGAGCACCGATGTGGTGGAACCTGTCAGGCATGTCAGCAAGCCCCTGCTTGTGAAATAGCAATAAAAATTAAATGCCAGGACTGTCTACGATTTTTTAGAAGTCAAAACTGTTACGAAAATCATAAAAAGGATTATTCGTCAGGCAAATTTACAGTATGCGAACAAATTAAACTATGTTCTATTTGTTTAAAAACCATTAAAGCCAAAAGAGCACATGTATGTGGTGAAATTTATTGTAAAATTTGTAATAAACATGCACCCGAGGATCATCTATGTTATATTCGGCCTGATAAGGGAAAACCTAAGATTAAAGATGTTCTTTTTGTATTCTACGATTTAGAGACGAGCCAAGACAAACTATTGGAAAATTCAACGTTTTTACATCAAGTCAATCTCTGTGTTTTCAAACAATACTGCGATGAGTGCATGGATTCTGAAGCAGATACTTGTAAAAAAAAAAAATGTGGTCTAAAGTTACAAAAAGTCAGAGGTATAGACCCAGCGGGAACATTTACTAACCATTTGTTACAAATGAGGAAAAACTTTAAAGAAATTATTGTAATAGCCCATAATGGTCAGGCTTTTGATCACCAGTTTATATTAAACTATATTATGACAAAGACAGATTTTACACCTGAGTTAATCATGAGAGGTACCAAAATAATTACGATGCAACTTGAAAATGTAAAATTTATCGACTCACTTAACTATTTCCCTATGCCTTAAGCCAAACTACCAAAGGCATTTGGACTTGAGGATATTTTTAAAAAAGGCTACTTCCCGCACCTATTTAATACAAAGGCAAATGAAAACTATATAGGACCTCTACCATCAATTCAATATTACTCCTCAGATAGTATGAAAGAAGAAGACAGAGCCAAATTTCTTAAATGGTTTGTAGAACATGAAAATGATGGTTTCGATATGCAAAGAGATCTGGTAGACTACTGCGTATCGGATGTCGAAATCCTTGCGCAATCATGTTTAAAGTTTAGAGAACAACTTATACAAACTACCAATGTATGTCCATTTACTGAAGCTACAACTATTGCTTCAGCATGCAATACAATTTTTAGAAGACATTTTTTGAAGCCTAATACTATAGGAATCATACCAAAAAATGGATACCGATGGAGAAACAGGCAGAGCAAAATTGCCATAGATTGGTTACTTTGGACCGAGAATCACAGAAAAATCAACATCTTACATGCTGCTAATGGTAAAGAAGCTGTTTTAAATGGTGTAAAAGTTGATGGTTACTGCTCCGAAACAAATGAGGTATTTGAATTTGTATATGATTATCCGCTGAAATACCCTTAATCTGCAGGGTACCTAACTCTACGGAGATATTTATTGCAAAGGGCGGCTTTTTCAGTTTTGAAAGTATTCAACATTTACGAAATTCATCTAAATATATACTACGCTATACTTTAATCAAACTCACAATAGAGGGAAAGCGACAGACGAGTTTTAAACTAATGTGGCTTAAAGGATAATTTGTGTTGTAAATATTAGAGCTCATTTTAAAAGAAACTATAATCTCGTGACCGACAAAAAAAAGTACCCACTTCGATACATCATTTCCCCTATTTTAACGTTAAAATAGTAAATTATGTTATAAGCTCGAAAAATGTAGTATTTCAGACGTAATGCGGTCGCTAACCTAAATAGCCCGAAAAACATTTTTCGTCCATATGTCATAAGTTATTTTTTATTCGATCTTGTTTTTAATGCGATTGAGAGTTGTAAAATAATGTAGAAATGAAGTGAACCTATACATTTCATCTTGCACGCTAATTTTTTGGTCTTAATGTTTGTTAGTTAACGATGAAATCTGTAATAGCGTCCGAAAAAAAAAATTTTTTTTGACTAACATAAAAAGTGTTGTCTAGCTAGCAGGGCAATAATCAATACTTTATTGAGAAGGTTAGCTCTTCGTCTAAATATCTAATCTATAAATCGTCATTTTTTCCGACACAATCGGTTAAAAAGCATACAATTGTATGTGAACGTTTGTACAAAAACCATCGTGTTAAATCAGTTCTTATACCTGACTGACAACGCCGATCTTTAGCTTTTTTTTTTACTTTGTAAAATAAAAAGATTAGTTCTTACTATCAAAGAAATTAAATATGCAAGAGAAATAGGTCGAAAAGATTAATAATAATTTATTTATTCCTAAGTTATAAATCTTAACTACATCACTTTCTAAACCAAGAAAATAGATAATCTTCCTGCATTATTCCGTACTTAGATTTATTTTTCATGAAAATAGTCGAATCTATGATTTTCGTTCAAATCCATAAGGGGCGCTTGTTTTGTATAGATGATTTATGATCTTATTTTCAACTAAAATACTAGTATAAAAAAAAGTATTTCTTCCGATAAACGTGGAAGGAATAGACATTTAAACAGTTAGCCATAACATACGCATACTGACTTGCATTATTTTCATGGATTGAATGGCTACATCTTTGTGTGTGAAGTGAATTTCTTTTTAAAAAATTACAATGCGCTCAATTATGAATTTTCTAACATAACTTTTATGGATAGTGGAGTCGGATATTGGAGGAAAATATTATCATAACGACAACTCGATTATTGATATAATTATTATGGTTTCACAGAAGTTGCTGTAGCAGAGACTGTTGTAGGTCGTATTTTTTAAAAAAACCTAACAATACCTTTACTTTATATTGATAGACATATTCTATTAGAACATTTTTCTAAAATTTAGAGCCTTTGGAAATGTGATAATGCTATGAGCATCAAATATATTCAAAATATCAAAAATCCTTTGGTAGTTAGTTATTGCGGTATATTTTAATAGAGGCATAATTTATACTGTACTCCTAAATTTACGGCATATCACTTTGTTTATGTTATTATATTCACAGAGACTATTAATCTAACCAACTTTTATTTACGAAAAATTAAAAACTGAAATACTCTATTTTATTGCCGATTGTTCGCAAAGACACTTGGAGTTGTTTTTTTCTTTTATTTTTTCTTTTCTGTTTTCTTTTTCGGTTCTTAAGAAATGCTAAAGAATCTGTACAAAACAAGTCACGAATTAACTAAATAGCCACCATTTCACTAAATACTTAACACTCAGTATACAATTTTCAGAAATGTCATGATTAAGAACGGTTCTAGTCATTTTATACAAGATTTCACATGATTTAACAAATTTAAAACATTTTTTTTTAATTTTTACTAAATTCTAAACACTCAGTATACACTTTTAAGAAAATAGGACGATTTGCGACTGTTTTAGTCATTTTTTACAAAGTTTCACAGGGCTTAATAACGTTAAAACATTTTTTTTTTAATTTTTTACTAAATTCTAAACACTCAGTATACAATTTTCAGAAATGCCATGATTAAGAACGGTTCTGGTCATTTTATACAAGATTTCACATGATTTAACAAATTTAAAACATTTTTTTTAATTTTTACTAAATTCTAAACACTCAGTATACACTTTTAAGAAAATAGGACGATTTGCGACTGTTTTAGTCATTTTTTACAAAGTTTCACAGGGCTTAATAACGTTAAAACATTTTTTTTAATTTTTTACTAAATTCTAAACACTCAGTATACAATTTTCAGAAATGCCATGATTAAGAACGGTTCTAGTCATTTTATACAAGATTTCGCATGATTTAACAAATTTAAAACATTTTTTTTAATTTTTACTAAATTCTAAACACTCAGTATACACTTTTAAGAAAATAGGACGATTTGCGACTGTTTTAGTCATTTTTTACAAAGTTTCACAGGGCTTAATAACGTTAAAACATTTTTTTTAATTTTTTACTAAATTCTAAACACTCAGTATACAATTTTCAGAAATGACATGATTAAGAACGGTTCTAGTCATTTTATACAAGATTTCACATGATTTAACAAATTTAAAACATTTTTTTAATTTTTACTAAATTCTAAACACTCAGTATATCATTTTCAGAAAATAATACAATTCTGTACAGTTTTACAAATTTTCACAGGTCTTAATAACATTAAAACATTTTTTTAATTTTTTACTAAATTCTAATCACTCAGTATACAATTTTCAGAAATGACACGATTTAGAACAGTTTTTACAGATATTTACAAAGTCTTAATAACTTTATATTAATAATTATCTAACATAATGTATACAATTTCAAGAAATAGTAGATTTTTAATCCATGTACAAAATTCAAGAATCTAAAATACAATTAAATGTAGGCTTTTTTAATTGGCATCTCAGGCAAATTATTTCCCCCAAAATTATCTAAAAAAGATATACCAAAAACATTCTAAAGCGGTTTTTTACCTCTATAAGTATGCAGGCCGATCCGACGCTTGTCGGTTTTATTACCCGCATAAATTAACACAGTAGAGGAAAACGGACAGTTCTGGACCAGGTGGTGCTGGTGGTGCTGGTGGTGCAACTAACCCGGGTGGTTCGGTGGTGCGTTTTATGAACTAACCCGGGTGGTTCGGTGGTGCGTTTTATGATCTAACCCGGGTGGTTCGGTGGTGCGTTTTATGACCTAACCCGGGTGGTTCGGTGGTGCTGTTTACAAAATAACCCGAAATTAAACCCGACTTTTTACGACCTAACCCGGATGCTTTCATGAGGCGGCTTCTCATCTAACCCTAACTTGATCATTAATATTTATGAACTGACCCGAGATAAAACCCGACTTTTTACGACCTAACCCGGATGCTTTCGTGAGGCGGCTTCTCATCTAACCCTAATTTGAACCTGAATATTTATGATCTGACCCGAGATAAAACCCGACTTTTTATGATTTAACCTTAGTGCAAACGCCGCTGTTAAAGCGATATAGTAAAAAAAACTCGATTAAAATTTTATCTTGTTCGCTAGACCAATTAATTTCCAAATATTATAATTAAAACATACAATCACTACACTGGCGCACCGTCAAAAATCGTGCTTGCACTATCCCAACGTACAGAGCGTCCGCTTCAGAAAATACGGTGCCGTATTTTTTGCGCCGAACGCTCTGGAGGAACACACTCCGATTTGCAAGTACATACACGCTTTGTCGCGGCAAAGCTCGCCGTCAAATTACGGCCACTCTTTTGCGGTACCGCTTTGTAGGAAACCAAAGCTTTAGTGAAACGCCGCTGCCCCAGAACTCTGTCCATATTCCTCTACTGTGTTAATTTATGCGGGTAATAAAACCGACAAGCGTCGGATCGGCCTGCATACTTATAGAGGTAAAAAACCGCTTTAGAATGTTTTTGGTATATCTTTTTTAGATAATTTTGGGGGAAATAATTTGCCTGAGATGCCAATTAAAAAAGCCTACATTTAATTGTATTTTAGATTCTTGAATTTTGTACATGGATTAAAAATCTACTATTTCTTGAAATTGTATACATTATGTTAGATAATTATTAATATAAAGTTATTAAGACTTTGTAAATATCTGTAAAAACTGTTCTAAATCGTGTCATTTCTGAAAATTGTATACTGAGTGATTAGAATTTAGTAAAAAATTAAAAAAATGTTTTAATGTTATTAAGACCTGTGAAAATTTGTAAAACTGTACAGAATTGTATTATTTTCTGAAAATGATATACTGAGTGTTTAGAATTTAGTAAAAATTAAAAAAATGTTTTAAATTTGTTAAATCATGTGAAATCTTGTATAAAATGACTAGAACCGTTCTTAATCATGTCATTTCTGAAAATTGTATACTGAGTGTTTAGAATTTAGTAAAAAATTAAAAAAAATCTTTTAACGTTATTAAGCCCTGTGAAACTTTGTAAAAAATGACTAAAACAGTCGCAAATCGTCCTATTTTCTTAAAAGTGTATACTGAGTGTTTAGAATTTAGTAAAAATTAAAAAAAATGTTTTAAATTTGTTAAATCATGCGAAATCTTGTATAAAATGACTAGAACCGTTCTTAATCATGGCATTTCTGAAAATTGTATACTGAGTGTTTAGAATTTAGTAAAAAATTAAAAAAAATGTTTTAACGTTATTAAGCCCTGTGAAACTTTGTAAAAAATGACTAAAACAGTCGCAAATCGTCCTATTTTCTTAAAAGTGTATACTGAGTGTTTAGAATTTAGTAAAAATTAAAAAAAATGTTTTAAATTTGTTAAATCATGTGAAATCTTGTATAAAATGACCAGAACCGTTCTTAATCATGGCATTTCTGAAAATTGTATACTGAGTGTTTAGAATTTAGTAAAAAATTAAAAAAAAAATGTTTTAACGTTATTAAGCCCTGTGAAACTTTGTAAAAAATGACTAAAACAGTCGCAAATCGTCCTATTTTCTTAAAAGTGTATACTGAGTGTTTAGAATTTAGTAAAAATTAAAAAAAAATGTTTTAAATTTGTTAAATCATGTGAAATCTTGTATAAAATGACTAGAACCGTTCTTAATCATGACATTTCTGAAAATTGTATACTGAGTGTTAAGTATTTAGTGAAATGGTGGCTATTTAGTTAATTCGTGACTTGTTTTGTACAGATTCTTTAGCATTTCTTAAGAACCGAAAAAGAAAACAGAAAAGAAAAAATAAAAGAAAAAAACAACTCCAAGTGTCTTTGCGAACAATCGGCAATAAAATAGAGTATTTCAGTTTTTAATTTTTCGTAAATAAAAGTTGGTTAGATTAATAGTCTCTGTGAATATAATAACATAAACAAAGTGATATGCCGTAAATTTAGGAGTACAGTATAAATTATGCCTCTATTAAAATATACCGCAATAACTAACTACCAAAGGATTTTTGATATTTTGAATATATTTGATGCTCATAGCATTATCACATTTCCAAAGGCTCTAAATTTTAGAAAAATGTTCTAATAGAATATGTCTATCAATATAAAGTAAAGGTATTGTTAGGTTTTTTTAAAAAATACGACCTACAACAGTCTCTGCTACAGCAACTTCTGTGAAACCATAATAATTATATCAATAATCGAGTTGTCGTTATGATAATATTTTCCTCCAATATCCGACTCCACTATCCATAAAAGTTATGTTAGAAAATTCATAATTGAGCGCATTGTAATTTTTTAAAAAGAAATTCACTTCACACACAAAGATGTAGCCATTCAATCCATGAAAATAATGCAAGTCAGTATGCGTATGTTATGGCTAACTGTTTAAATGTCTATTCCTTCCACGTTTATCGGAAGAAATACTTTTTTTTATACTAGTATTTTAGTTGAAAATAAGATCATAAATCATCTATACAAAACAAGCGCCCCTTATGGATTTGAACGAAAATCATAGATTCGACTATTTTCATGAAAAATAAATCTAAGTACGGAATAATGCAGGAAGATTATCTATTTTCTTGGTTTAGAAAGTGATGTAGTTAAGATTTATAACTTAGGAATAAATAAATTATTATTAATCTTTTCGACCTATTTCTCTTGCATATTTAATTTCTTTGATAGTAAGAACTAATCTTTTTATTTTACAAAGTAAAAAAAAAAGCTAAAGATCGGCGTTGTCAGTCAGGTATAAGAACTGATTTAACACGATGGTTTTTGTACAAACGTTCACATACAATTGTATGCTTTTTAACCGATTGTGTCGGAAAAAATGACGATTTATAGATTAGATATTTAGACGAAGAGCTAACCTTCTCAATAAAGTATTGATTATTGCCCTGCTAGCTAGACAACACTTTTTATGTTAGTCAAAAAAAATTTTTTTTTTCGGACGCTATTACAGATTTCATCGTTAACTAACAAACATTAAGACCAAAAAATTAGCGTGCAAGATGAAATGTATAGGTTCACTTCATTTCTACATTATTTTACAACTCTCAATCGCATTAAAAACAAGATCGAATAAAAAATAACTTATGACATATGGACGAAAAATGTTTTTCGGGCTATTTAGGTTAGCGACCGCATTACGTCTGAAATACTACATTTTTCGAGCTTATAACATAATTTACTATTTTAACGTTAAAATAGGGGAAATGATGTATCGAAGTGGGTACTTTTTTTTGTCGGTCACGAGATTATAGTTTCTTTTAAAATGAGCTCTAATATTTACAACACAAATTATCCTTTAAGCCACATTAGTTTAAAACTCGTCTGTCGCTTTCCCTCTATTGTGAGTTTGATTAAAGTATAGCGTAGTATATATTTAGATGAATTTCGTAAATGTTGAATACTTTCAAAACTGAAAAAGCCGCCCTTTGCAATAAATATCTCCGTAGAGTTAGGTACCCTGCAGATTAAGGGTATTTCAGCGGATAATCATATACAAATTCAAATACCTCATTTGTTTCGGAGCAGTAACCATCAACTTTTACACCATTTAAAACAGCTTCTTTACCATTAGCAGCATGTAAGATGTTGATTTTTCTGTGATTCTCGGTCCAAAGTAACCAATCTATGGCAATTTTGCTCTGCCTGTTTCTCCATCGGTATCCATTTTTTGGTATGATTCCTATAGTATTAGGCTTCAAAAAATGTCTTCTAAAAATTGTATTGCATGCTGAAGCAATAGTTGTAGCTTCAGTAAATGGACATACATTGGTAGTTTGTATAAGTTGTTCTCTAAACTTTAAACATGATTGCGCAAGGATTTCGACATCCGATACGCAGTAGTCTACCAGATCTCTTTGCATATCGAAACCATCATTTTCATGTTCTACAAACCATTTAAGAAATTTGGCTCTGTCTTCTTCTTTCATACTATCTGAGGAGTAATATTGAATTGATGGTAGAGGTCCTATATAGTTTTCATTTGCCTTTGTATTAAATAGGTGCGGGAAGTAGCCTTTTTTAAAAATATCCTCAAGTCCAAATGCCTTTGGTAGTTTGGCTTAAGGCATAGGGAAATAGTTAAGTGAGTCGATAAATTTTACATTTTCAAGTTGCATCGTAATTATTTTGGTACCTCTCATGATTAACTCAGGTGTAAAATCTGTCTTTGTCATAATATAGTTTAATATAAACTGGTGATCAAAAGCCTGACCATTATGGGCTATTACAATAATTTCTTTAAAGTTTTTCCTCATTTGTAACAAATGGTTAGTAAATGTTCCCGCTGGGTCTATACCTCTGACTTTTTGTAACTTTAGACCACATTTTTTTTTTTTACAAGTATCTGCTTCAGAATCCATGCACTCATCGCAGTATTGTTTGAAAACACAGAGATTGACTTGATGTAAAAACGTTGAATTTTCCAATAGTTTGTCTTGGCTCGTCTCTAAATCGTAGAATACAAAAAGAACATCTTTAATCTTAGGTTTTCCCTTATCAGGCCGAATATAACATAGATGATCCTCGGGTGCATGTTTATTACAAATTTTACAATAAATTTCACCACATACATGTGCTCTTTTGGCTTTAATGGTTTTTAAACAAATAGAACATAGTTTAATTTGTTCGCATACTGTAAATTTGCCTGACGAATAATCCTTTTTATGATTTTCGTAACAGTTTTGACTTCTAAAAAATCGTAGACAGTCCTGGCATTTAATTTTTATTGCTATTTCACAAGCAGGGGCTTGCTGACATGCCTGACAGGTTCCACCACATCGGTGCTCATTTTTGTGATCATATGGGACGTAACACTTTTCACAAAAATAGTTAGAACAAAAAGCTGCTGTCAGCGATGTAATTACATTAAAATGGCTTTTGTAATGTAATAAGTTCAGCCGTTTATTGCTTTCAGTTGAACCTTCAAATATAATATTTCGTCCTTTTGATCCATAGCTATAAACAACTAATTTATATTCTTTTAGATGATTTTGAAATTGTATTAACTCGGGAATTCCACCTCCTGCCTCAGGAATGCTAATTTTAGCTCTCTCCAACAATGATCTTGTTCTTTCGGTTTGAATTTTACTAATATCTCTTCTAACCTTACTGAATTCGGGATCTCTTTTATTATTGGCAATGGCGACTACCAAAGCACGTGGTAAACACAGGTTATCGGTATTTTTAATACTTATAATACCTCGTCGCTTGTCACATTCCTCGTGAAAGCTGTTATAATTTTTTCCTCTGCCCCCACCAACAGGTAATCTAACAGTTGTCACACTAAGACAAAATGATTCTGTATTAAGACCTGCTGAGTTTGACTGATAAATGCCACTTATAACACTCCAAACATCTTGAAAGGTTATGTCTTTAGCTGCTTTGAAGCGAATCCAACCTTCTCCTCGGTTGAAGTCTTTAGAGCAAAAACTAAAACCCACACGATCTAAGGGTTGTAGGCCTACTGTAGCGTTTTGAATAATTTGATTAATTCCTTTTTCCACCCAACCAACTGGTTCAACTCCCTGTGGAACAGGTTTTAACTTAAACTCTAGAGTGCGTCCTGTAAGGTTAAATTCTCGTAACTTTTTAACAACGTCTTTAACAATAATAAACTTCTCCATCTTTCTGTAAATTTCTACAAGATGTGTCTGTCCGGTTGCCTGTCTAAAGTAGATATGACAAGGTCTTTCTGCAGACGCCTAGTTATAATGTAGGATCTGTCGAGATTGGAGTGGGGGTAGTGAATTGTAGGGGTGGGGGAAAAGAACTTATTGGGTTACTCAAAAATGAAGCGGGAGGGGATAATTAATTCGCGAGATTGAATTAATGAGGTAATGAACTAAAAGTAAATTATACTGGGAGTGTAGGGTCATTGAAGTGATATCTTCTTGGAATCAGCCATACTTGGTTAGAAGGTGATTTTTACCCTAATCTTAGTTTTTGTAGTATTTTTTTCTGGACCTAGTTCTTACATGTTATTACTTTTCAGGTGGTTATTTTAAACAGTCACATGTTTAAACATGCAAATTGTTAGTTGAATTGAAATATGTCTTGAATTCATAATTAAAAATGCATAAAATGCAGTGGCCTTATTTAACGCTATAGCAAACTAATGATAGACAAATACTAATACTGTATAATAATAGTAAAATAAAATAATTCAGAAAATCCACTTTTTTTGGAATACAAAGAACTCACCATAGTTACAAAATAATAAAAATATCTATACATACTTAAAGTATAAATAGTACAATTTTAATAAAAACAATATACTTTTTTGTAGTTTAAATTAATATTGTCTTAAATAAGCGTATAATGTTTAAGGGCAAACGTTCTCCTTAAACCTTTTATATTTAAAAAACTTTTTGTCTATGCGTTTGCGAGCTCATCATCAGGGTCGTAATGTGAAGAAATTTTGAAAACGATTACAAAGTCAGGGTAACAGGTAAAACGTAAATATCAATCATCACCACTGATCATCAATGATATTTGCCTCGTCAATCAACACATCAAATAAATCCGAAATTAACAAAAGACCACTATACTGCCGTTTTTGTGTCAATATCCGTTATAAAAAAAAAAGAAGACAACGGTCCCTAAGAACGTTTGCAGAAAAGGTTAGTCTATTTTTATTTTATAAACACTGTCAACAGCCAATTACTCTGTGTTATCGCAACCAGAACTACAACACTGACATCGAGTGATATTTGAAAAAAGTGAGTCGTTAATAGCATATGGGTGGAACCCTCGTAGATCGCATACAAAACTATGATAAATCATCGAATCATTGTACACAACAATAATAGGTCCATTTACTAGTAAAATATGCTGATTAGAGTTCAGCGTCCGCATGTGGTTCTTTTTTTTATTTATTGAAGAGAAAAAAATCTATGTTGCCTTCGGCCATCCAATAGAAGGTCCACTCTAGGTAAGTGTGAAAATCATTCAATTCGATGAATATAATATAAAGGTTTTGTGTATGTTACACTATATATTTCATAAGAATATTTCATTGATATAATAATTATTTTTAAATCAGAACGGTTTAATCCAGATAAAACCAATGCCTTTTTTTTAACTAACTACAACTTGATTGGTAAACACATTTTGCGATCAGGTACAAGCAACTGCTATTTAATCTACCTAGACATCTAGGTCGGTTCCCTGTGAAAAACCCTAAAATTATCCCAACTACTTGAATACTTTTTCTCGATTTCGTTCCATCCTTTTGATCTAGCTTTATCCTTGACATACACGTATGTTTAACTTAAATATTAAAACGTAAAACCCCCCCCCCTTTTTATGTAACTTGTTTAATGATTTAATGTAAATACAAGGAGATTGTCTAATCCTAAATCTAAAACTATTATTCTACGTAAAATATACCATGTAACATTAACAACATAATATACAATTAAATTAAAATGGTCGTTCTTAATCAAGAGGCTTATGATTATAACACCGATTAATTATACCAATTACTTATAAACAAAGTTTTGTGCCTTAAATTTAATAAATAATTTTAAAATAATAATATTTTTAATCCACACTGCATCAGTCAACAGAGTCCTAAACAGGTTTGTACAGGAACTTTAAAGCATATCTACAATTACTATATCAATTACGCATGTCACAAAAAAGGAAAAAAGTACATTATAATGTTTGTGTTGAAATGGATGCCATCATAACGGACTGCGCATGGCTGAATAATGGAAATTTCTCCATAAGAAAATACATGTGTTTTAGGAGATACGGTCTCAAGTAAGGGAATACCTACTGATATGAAATAAAAAAAAAGGTATAAATAGTTTTGTTTACTTTTGTTTAAAACGCCTGACCTTAGCAATTTGTTGTCTGTCTGCATGACAGTAGTTTTCAGTGTTGTAGTCGTTCTGCATATCAGAAAAATGGTTTATTTAACAGAAATGCACAAAATAACAATTCTACAGATGATTCGTTATGGAGATAAAAGACGGACACAAATGGAAGTTGCTCGCTTATTTAATGAAAAATTTCCAAACTTGCCGCCTATAACTCAAGGGACAATTAGTAAAACAGAAAAGCACTTTCGCCAGCTTGGACATGTAAAGCAGATAAAAAAAGCAGCTGCCAATGCAATAACTGATGATACCAAATTAGATATTATGCTTGAGTTTCAGGAAAACCCACAAACTTCTAGTCGAAAAACAGACCCAATGTTTGATGTTTGCCATTCATCGATTATTCGAACATTATAAGAAAATAAAATGTATCCCTATAAAATAATACCTACTCATGAGCTCATGGAAGACGATTTTAATAGGAGAACGTATTTTTGTGAACAAATGATGGCAATGTTAGATAACAATGTGATCCAATTAGAACATGTTTTGTTTTCTGATGAGTGCACTTTTACACTTCACGGTCATGCTAATCGTCAGAATTGCCGCTATTGGTCTAGGGAAAATCCTCACTGGATGATAGAAGAACATACGCAATATCCTGAAAAGGTTCATGTTTGGCAGGAATTGTTGGAGATCATATCATAGGTCCCTTTTTCATTAATGGCAATTTAAATGGCAATAATTATATAGCACTGCTCCAAAATAATGTCTTGCCAACTTTGACAAACTTATATCTTGATCCAGCAAATGCACAACTGCCAGCGAATATAATATACAAATACAAGATGGAGCACCGCCCCATTACCAAATCAATGTCCGGCAGTACCTCAACCGAGTATTTCAAAATCGGTGGATAGGGAGGCGTGGATCGATGGAATGGCCAGCACGATCCCCTGATCGGACACCATTAGACTTCTTCTTATGGGGTTATGTCAAAAATATTGTATACAAAACTAAACCCCTCGACTTAGCTGACTTAAGTAGACGAATAACGCTGGCGATTAGATCGGTCCCGCCTGAGATGTTCAGTAACGTTGAAAGAAATTTCTATTTAGGATTAGGATGTTGCCAAGACGTTCGCGGCGAGCATTTTCAACATCTCCTACATTAATGTTTTTTTTTTTGTTTTTTACATTATCAAGAAATAAATAGTATTACTTATTAGTTTTTTAGTGTGTTGTTGATTCTTGCAATAAATCTGAAAACACTTATATTAATATTTCCGAAACAATTGAAGATAGGTATAGGATATTGTACCTATATGAAATATGTCTAAAATTTTCCGAAGAATCCAAAAATTGAATAATATACAGGGTGTTGCATTTAAAATAAGAAATTTAGTATTGGCCACTGTTACATGACACACCCTGTGTAAAAAGTTTTTATTGAAAAAAATGCGCAACTAGAAATACCAATCGAAGTGTCCGAGCGTTTTTTCGAACACGCCCCCCATGTATTTATTAGCGAATTTATTCTATTTGGCTGATACACACTGTACAGGTACATCTAGAGTTAACACGATATTAATTATTCGAACCTAAATAACCTCTCTGCTAGCCCCGTTGCCTAGTAACTATACCTTTGACTTATACACGTACCTGATACCTTCAATACAAACAAAAAATATATGCTCCAACAATACCAAAGCTAAAGCACAGATATTATAGATTTAGATTGAGAGCAAACGCGCTTTAAGTGAAAAAATGTCGTTAAATGGAAGAGAAAATTTTAATCCACCAAGTTCATCTGGTTAGTTATTATACCTATATACCTATATAAGTATAAGTACCTAACATATACCTATAGAGAAACCTTCTTAATTACACCATCCAATTTAATTTGTTAATGATGAGTTTCACAACATGTACTATTTTAATTAAATGTGCAATTGAAAAATAGGAATTTATCCAGTTGCTTTTCAGTAAAAACAATTAAAAGAGAGGATGAATATGCAGAACCACCTCCCATGGAGAAGTTAAATTGGTTAATTCATTTGCAGCATATTCGAGGGGAAACCAAATGTTGCAAGGAGTTAATTACTTCGGAAATTTTAAGAAGTGAAGGAAAAAATGAGTATGTTTTCTTTAAAAAGGTAAAATTTGTGTTTTCTATAACTTCAATAAAATTCTGTTCCCCGTGAGTAAAGAACCACAATGCATATTAAAGATATGCCATACTTACTTGTACTTATATAATTTTGAAGGTATAAAATATCCTAAAAGACTACTTATATCAAGATATATTTTCTACTCTTTTGAATTTAAGGGTATTATTTTAAAAGCCGAAGGCAACATTCAAGAGGCTCTGGAAACTTTTCAAAAATGTTTGAAACTGAATCCTCACAACGTAACTATATTAAAGGAGTTAGCAACATGTCTGTAGGTATTTATTTATAATTATCTTCTTAGATATCCATATAATATAATAATAATAAAATTAACCTATCTAACATACTAAACTTTTACCTTGAATGCATGCGTATGTATGATGGAAATAGAAAAAATATCTACTGTCCCTTTTATTCAATCCTTAACCACAGTAAGTCCTGTTTTTGACCCTTATAGATAGGTAATCACAAAATCATGGTTATTTTGACTTGCTTGAATGCATGCGTATTATGTATGATGGAAATAGAAAAAATATCTACTGTCCCTTTTATTCAATCCTTAACCACAGTAAGTCCTGTTTTTGACCCTTATAGATAGGTAATCACAAAATCATGGTTATTTTGACTTGTTGTGATTCTTGGACTATATGTATGTATGTATACCGGGTGTTGCATCGTCGAGCGGGACATAGGAAATCCCATGTAATTTTAAATGGGGTCAATTATTGGCTTCCCTAATTATTTTAGAGAAAAATTCTATTTAGGTTTATTAAAGAGCACTAAAACCCACATTCAAAAGAATAACTTTAGATATTTTTGATGAGCCCGTTTACGGGTTATCGCCGATTTCTTTTTAACTATTTCTCCTTTTTATGGCCCCGTATTTGCGGGCACCAGTCAAGGTAAAAGATGACTGTCAAATAAAGTTGTCATTTTGAGGAATATTTGAACATCTTCTTAAATCCTAAAGTTCTAACAATTTAATTGTACCTACCTATTAATTAGTAAAATATTGAAACATGTAAAATGTCATAATTAACCTTGTAATTGGATACTTTATTTTAGTTTTATTCAGATTAATTTGTACTCATAAATACACCTTTAATATTTTCGATGTACGAGTTTTTATAACAATAAAGCACACATTTCAAAATGACAACTTTATTTGACAGTCATCTTTTACCTTGACTGGTGCCCGCAAATACGGGGCCATAAAAAGGAGAAATAGTTAAAAAGAAATCGGCGATAACCCGTAAACGGGCTCATCAAAAATATCTAAAGTTATTCTTTTGAATGTGGGTTTTAGTGCTCTTTAATAATAGAATTTTTCTCTAAAATAATTAGGGAAGCCAATAATTGACCCCATTTAAAATTACATGAGATTTCCTATGTCCCGCTCGACGATGCAACACCCGGTATATAGAGATTCCTACCTATTTTAATCTTTGACAGCTTCTAGCTTTTTAACGGTACGCCATAGAGCAAAACGGCTTACATGTCCTTTTCTTACTTTTTTATTGTCGTCTCAAAAATATCCTTTCGTTAAACCGGAAGTACTATATTTTCAGCTTTTGAGCCTCATCCGGTTTAACCGGAAGTTGACACTTTTAGAAAGATAGTTAAAAACTAAGATAGAAACATGTACGCCGTTTTACTCTAAGACGTACCGTTGGAAAGCTAGAAGCTGTCAAAATTCAAAAATGTCATTTCTCAAAAGTCGATATCTCTGAGTGTACTTGGTTTAGACTTATAATGCACTTAATAAAAAATAATTGCAATATTACGTAAAATTCAGAAATATTCTAAGATAGAGGGTGTTCCGTTAAAAAAAAAGTAACTTTATTTCTCTATGGCTTTTTGACTCATCCTGTATACTTATCTTTTTTAATTCTAATAAACTTTACAAAACCATAAAACTTTTGTCTTTAATATTTTTTGTTATCTGTTTTACTTTAAGAAATAATAGACCGTTTCTATACATACCAACGACCCTGTATACAGAGTGGCAAAAAAGTCGCGCATAATGCCTGTAACTTTTGAATTACCTCGTATACGAAAAACGGAAAAAGTGACCTTTATGAAAGTTGTTCAGTAAATTATTCCCCACATGAATTTTTTCTGCCATTTCTGGTTTGGTTGCCATAGAGACCAACTTACTTGTTTTAAATGGAACATGATGATTGCATATTTGGATTCTACTGGGAAAACTCTGAATTTTTTGTAGAACTTAAAGGTTGCGTTCCCTCGTCGGATTCATCCCCAGACGCGACTCGCCGTATAAAGGCTCGTCAGTGAGGTTATAGAATCCGACGAAAGGAAGCAACACTGAGAGCCTACTTGACCCTGAGAAGTCGATGGAGAATGGCAGATGTAGCTTTCGAGCGACACCTCTTGGAAATCAAATGCATCACCTGGCCCGTCCGACAAGAATCAGTCGGAAACGGAGAAGGAAACTCCTACAATGACCAGACGAGCCGGTCATTATTGCAGGAGTCGCCGCCAGGTGCGCAGCATTAAGCAATAATGACTGGCTCGTCTGGTTATTGCAGGAGTTTCCTTCTCCGTTTCCGACTGATTCTTGTCGGACGGGCCAGGTGATGCATTTGATTTCCAAGAGGTGTCGCTCGAAAGCTGCATCTGCCACTCTCCATCTGAATTTTTTGTATTTCAAATTTTCATTTATTTAGAATTGTAAAAAACTTTATAATAACAAAATAAATACCCTAGAAAATTGAACAACTTACCATCGGAATATTAAACAAGTGAAACCTTTTCAGTAGAAGTAGTAGAATTTTAGTACTAATTCTGACTTTTAAAGATTATAAGTCATTTGGACGGTTAACGTAGACCTAAGTGGTTAAATGTAGTAGGTATAGAGGGTATAGGTACCAGGATCATTCCTAACGCTTTCCAAATCGATTCCGTCAAATCGTCCGGGTGTCTGTGGTTAAAGGTTACCATAGGTATTTTTTTATTAAAAAATATTGTTTTATTTCGCTATCATAATAACATAAGGTCGTATGTGAAATTTTTCATGTTTTGAGATATTAACAGCAACATATGTAAAAATGGTCCATTGTACAATATGACTGAAGGTTGTAAGTGATTTTTAACGGAAAAATCTAAAAACTACCAATACTTAAATCACGTATGTGCCAAAATAACTTTTACAATATGGTCGTCGTATGTACGTACAGTCAGGTGAACATAATATATGAGAATTAGTAGCACATTAGTCATATGAGTATCACATAAAGTCGTATGTGCATACATATTACACATTCGCTGGGGAGATATTATCTGCATCTTGTCTCGAGTGAATCCTGTTTTGAGTCCTTGTAGCTTCTACAGATCGTAGTACTGCTTCTGATCTGACTGCACTTATGTAAGATTGAAGTTGTTCAATACTTCTTCTGAGCGCTTCTATTTTCCTCTGGATTCTTTGCTGCCATGCGGGAATTCGGGCTTCGGCTCTTGCCTGGTGGTCATTTTGCTTTATTTTCGCTCCAGTTGATTTGGCTACTGCTAATGCTACCCAGTATATTACTGTGTGTATTGCTTCCAATGATGTTGCTCTTGTAACATACTCTGGTAGGATTCTGTTGTTCATTACCTCTAGTGTGGCTACTAGCTTTTTCGAGGAGTTTAGCTTGGATAGTGGTGTTCTATACAGTGGGTCTGTGCCTTCGTATTTCATTTCAGCTCTTCTCATGGCCATAGCCAGCTTTTCGACGAGCTGTTAGTTTTCTCGTGGGTTTTTGATTAGCTGCTCTTCTTGCTGGTCCCGATCTTCAGGTTGTAATTCAGCTTGTTCATTTTCTTGGTCTTAGGATTGTGGCGCTTCTGTTGTATTTCTTGCATTTTCTCCGCCTATTTCTTATTCTTGGATTTCTCGTTCAGTTTCTCTCTTAATTATGTTTAATCTGATCTCTGAAATGAGTATATTTCTGAGTATTACTCTGTACTGATCTGCTACTCTTTGCTCTGAGACTTGGGGTTGTTGGTATGTATTGCAGAAACCAGCGTGCAGTTGCGTCACCCTGTAAAAAGTACGCATTATAATTTCATTAATGGCTCTTGTCCACTTCATGCGCTGTGTAGGACGTCCCGTTTGGGCGAGCACTGGCTGTAGCTCTTGCGCAGCACCTTCGGCGGTCGAAGTACTGGTTCTTGTTTGACTCCTTGGCGTTGCTTCTTCTATTACTATTATTATTACTATTACCATTATTATCAATAATAATAATAATAATAATATTATCATAAGGTATATACTACGCCTAGCAAAGTATCTATCAAGATCACCGCTAGAATATATTCACTTTTACCTTGAAAATATTAGTCATTATACTATCAAAAGTTTCGTAGGGATTAGTTATTTATTTTTCATGTTTTTTTATCGAATTTGTATTATTTTTTGGAATAAAAAAAACCTTTCACATGAGGCATAAAGTCGTAAATAACAACTTAATTTCACTTTTACTTATAAAAGGTCGTATGTGAATTAATTTTTTTAAAATTTCTTGAATAAATTAGTTTTTTGACAACGGTAAAGTAAAAAATATAACTCTTGATAATGAATCCAAAATTAAATCAGTTATATTTCACATTAATGCGAAGATATTTTACAGTGAAACTTTCCAATTTTACAAGTCTATTTATCTCAAAACTACTAATTTGAACATACGACCTTATGTAATTATGGTAACGATTTATCTCATTACGATTATAATTTTAAGATATGATATGCGAAGATTTCGTTTAGCATTAAATGCATACCAAGAAGCGGAATCTTTTGGTAAAAATTCTGATTGGCAACTATATTATTCTATCGGTAAGTGCAAAGACCTGCCATAAAATTAATTCATTCATTAATTACCAGCGATAAAACCAAATCTATTTTGTGTTTTTAGCACTGTGTTATATGAAACTTGGGAACATGGAAAAAGCAAAAGAATATGCACGGAAATCGGTTAAAGCAGGAAAACAAGAAGAGACCTACAGATTATTAATAAAAATTCTTATGGCCGAACGTGATCTGAGATCGGCAGTTTCTGTGGCAAACGCTGCAGTTGAGTAAGAAAATTTATATTTTAATAAAACACATTTTCGCCAGAGATTTGATCCAATTTCCAATGACTTATTCTTATAATATATTCATTCATACAAATGGATTTTCGGTCGATGCATTTAAAAATAAACTACTGAACCGTCGCGCTGCATTTAAAGTGTTTTTTTTTTTAACTAAACCCTGAGTATAGCAGAAACTGAGAAATTGAGAGCACAATAAATAATAAGTTTCTAGAAAACCAGATACCGCTCCAGAAAGGATACACTTTAGCCTATCTCGGTTGGAATTCTCAAAAAGGGATAAAACCTTTACCTAGACTGAACCATTCGAAATAAAATAAAATAAACCTTAAACGAGAATCTGTGAAATCCTATCAAACCATCCTATGTGAAGTTAAAGTAATGTTTTATATCTGTATAGGTAAATATACGTATAACATAGGAGTTATACGACATTAACCAGAAAACATAAAAATATTGAAATAATTTTTCAAATTATTTTTTGATATCATTCTTTTCGGATTTGTCTCCATTTATTCATATTTTATAAAGTTATAAAATATGTATTGTAAACATCTGTATTACTATCGGAGCTTGGATCGCAACAGAGCTTCGCAAAGTTATTGATTCTATATGGAAAATATATCCAAACAACTTAATAATCTTGGGATTTTTTACCACTACCGAACGAGAAAAACAAATGGTAATATAAATCTATACAGATTTCTTTTCAAGTTTCCCTATGTTGTCCATATCAATTTTAAATCACCATATATTAGTAAGCATAGAAGTAGAGGTAAAATAAATAAGTTAAAATTAGTTTGCTTATTTAAGAAGTATAACGTAACGGCTAAAATATATTATTTATCATTTCTTCTAGTTTACGAGCATGCATAAGTGCACAGGGTCAGGTCTTTCGTTTAGAAGTAGCAGTAGGGTAAACGAATTTAGATCGGTCCCTTAATTAAAAACAACTTTTTTCTGCTACAACTAAAAAAATTACCCTGTATATACTTAACCCATACTTTTAGACAGTGACATTTTTATTGTAAAACTTCTGTACTTATTCATATGTTTTTCTAAATGTGTAAAGAAACTGTTCTAGTTGTTTTACGATGCTTCTTGAATAACACTGTTAAGCGTTTATTTGCAATAGGAAATAATAATTACTTATATAGGTAGGTACTTAATATCTTAAAATAAATAAATAACACTTAGGTTATAATTTCCACTATATATATTATTAACACTTTTAATTTGCCATAACAATTGTTTCGACACACAGTGTCTTCTTCAAGATGGACTTTACTGACTAAGATTAGTGATTTACAAGTGTGTTTTCCAAATACATTAAGGTGTTCAATAAACTAATAAATAATAATCCAATTAGGTAAATTATAAACCATTAAGAGGTTGGGTTAATAGTAGGTGATACCTAAACTTAACAACTAACAAATACAGGGTGTAATCTAAAAGTTTAATAGTGGGGAACCATTAACCATTTAGGTCTAGTTGGTCATTTAATAGTATGTTTGATTTTTTATATTTGTTAATTTCCATTGATTCTAATAAATTTAATTTGACGGATTTGTTTTCTTGGTGTAAAATAATAAAATTATCATCAAAATCATGTTTTTCATTATTTAAGTGTAATGCATAATGAGAGTCTGAATGATTTTTATTGTAACTATTTTTGTGTTCCTTTATCCGTTTTTTAAAACATCTACCTGTTTGTCCTATGTAAATTTTTGGACAACTTCCACATTTTAGTTTGTACACCCCACATTTAGTTTCTTTAATATTTTTAGTTTTATTGTTTTTTATAAATTTCCCTAATTTATTATTTGTTTTATATGAAATTTTTATATTACGTTTCTGTAAATGTTTTGCGATGTGTTGAGAAATCTTACCATTATAGGTTAAACTTCTATAAGTAGTGTTATTCTTAAGGTTTGGAGTTGGATATGCTAATCTAAGTGCTTTTTTATATTGTTTCTTTGTAATAATGTCGTCTATCATTTTAGTTTGGTATTCATTATTCAATGCGATCTGTTTAATGATATCCAGTTCCTTAATGTAATTTTCTTTGGATAACGGGACGTGCATAAGTCTATGGATGAAAGAATTATAAGCTAAAACTTTATGTGAGAACGGGTGGCTAGAAGTATTGTGTATAGTGTATAGTGGTATCAGTATGTGAAGGTTTGTGAAAAATTGAAAAACTATGTTTATTATTTTCTTTAGTTATTGTTAAGTCTAGAAAAATTATTGAATTGTCTTGTTCTATTTCTAGGGTAAAATTTATGTTAGGATGTAAACTATTTATTCAATTGAGTACTTAATATCTTATTTTATTTAATGATATTATTGATTCAGTAAAGTATCATGTGCATGAAGTAACTTTATCTATACCTTTACTGTATTGAGTAAAACGAGTTCATTTATAAAATTAAAAACAGGATAATAATATGATACCTACCTACCTTAAAACTCTCCATAAAAATATATCGCGGAAAATTTTACTTCACAACAACGGAATTTCAATTTAACATTTTTATTTGAGTAGGAAGAACTCGCAATAAAGCTTCCCATTATTATTATTATTTCAATACCCGAGAGAATACAGGTGCGGCACATAAAAACACTGTTCTCTTCCAATCCGGTTTACGTTAGCTTCAAATGTAATACGAGTACCTAGGTACCTACCCTTAAAAAGAAAAGATAAAATATTGAAAACGCTTGTTATTTGGCCTTAGCGTGAATCTCAACAAAAAATATACAACGTTATCGATTCCACGTAGAAAATATATTCAAATAACCTTATAAACCTCATGAATATTATGTTTTTTTACTTGAAAATAATTGACTTGGCTGCTTTTGAAAACAGCTATTAGGCATACTTATACGATCTACCCACTTAAATATATATATTCTCAATCTTAAATTTTGTTTTGATGAAAGTATATACCCATTATATGATTGGGTGAACCGTATCGTTATTGGACAGCTAAGATTATTTTTTCTTCATTAGTAATTATTGTTATATTTTTATCTTCCAGAATAATTTTTTTTTCTTGATATGGTACTTAATTCTCTATATTGCCATTTCTATTTAGTTTGTATGAAAAACAAATCAAACTAACAATAAAATTTACCAAAATGTATAATAATGGGGCACTTTTGATAATTATTGGACAAGTACAAGACAGTAATTGGACGAACTTTGTATATAAATATAACATAAAAATAAAACGAAAAAAATCTTAAAATATATAAATTTTATTGCCCAAAAATAACAATGACACAAAAACCTGTAACCTGAACTACATCTAATGCATACAACAGTAATTAGTTCTATTTTTGTGTTCATTATACATATCAAATAGAAATAGTTCATTGATTCCTGAATATGACGAATCGACGAATCATCACTCGGCTTCTTTGTAGCAAATATGCCAAAGAAATAAATTGATCTGAATCTCCCTTATCGGGAATAAAGGCTGATGTTTTCTTGAAATGCTATGAAAGGAATTTTTACAGTCATCACACTCTATCACAGCTCTACTGTCTATCTTTTTGTGACATATAAAACACTTGTTACTGTCACTTATGTTGTTTATACATTTTCTGCCTTTTTGGATTTATAACCGTCTTCTTTTTTCAAACTTAGGTTTTCTTCGCGTTGCATTTTCTCTCTTCTTTTTCCTTTTTCTCTTTTTTCCCGCTTATTCTTTCTAAACATTTCTTGATAGTTATTTGATGTTATTCCGAAAGGATATCTTATTGAACTACGCTTTCCCTTTTTTTAGGTGTTTAGATACGACCCAAATAATTGTGATTGCACCTCACTCTTGGTAACACATTGCTTTGGTTCTTCTAGGTTCTGACTATTCAGAGAATAGTAGACAGGAGCATGAACTAAAGCTTCAACTGTTACTTTATTTAAAGGTTATAATGGTGGTGTGGTATAAGTAGAAATCTCTTCAGGAGTAATTGTCTTTGATATTGTTTCTGTGATTAAATTACTACTCAACTGCGTGTTGTCCTTACAATGTTTACAAATTTTAAAAAAAAGCATGAAATCTGCATTGTAAGCACCGGGAAATTCTTAATTTAGATTTTCGAACTCATTGATTCGTTCTTTACCTTCAATTTTGACACAATTATTATAGGACATTACAGAATCTTGTAATAAAAGTCATTTGTTAGATTTACTACAGTTTGATTTTTGATTTCCTCCAAGACATTTTATATAATTACCAGGCGCGGCTCGTCCATAAATTCATTTGGTTATTGGCCCACCAACTAATCTCTGATGTAATTAATTTTTTTAACCCAAAAACTTACAATCCTAAAAAAAAGTGGATTTTTATACGAAACTTCCCCGGATAAAGAATCGGGCTAAGCGAAGCAACGATAAATTATTATTCCTCGGGGGTCGGACGTATTTTAAACCGGCCTCATAGGTTTATATGACAGTAGAAAACTATATAATATATATAAATGCACTGAAATCAAGACAGGAACAAATAAACATGGAGGATAAAAAGAGATATAGAATACAAAAATATTAGGACTAAATCGACGACGGCCTGCAAATTAAAATCTCTTTAGGCGCTCGCGTGTCCCGTGGCGTCGCCGATTTTCGGGTTGATCCGTCTTGGGTGTAGGCCCTATGGAAATATATTCGAGCCGCTAAAAAAAATTAAACATGCAGTTATTGGACCTGTGCACGCTCTCATTTCTGTAATCTTGGGCCTAAGTTGTTTCCTTTGGAAGAAAGTGTCCCATATTTTAACTAGGGATCCAGTCAGGGTTGTCATTAGAAATCTAAAGGTTAGTTGCTTTTCTTCGCCGGATTCATCCCCAGAAGCGTTTCGCTGTATAACAGCTCGTTAGTGGAGCTATAGAATCCGACGAAAGAAAGCAACACTAAAGAGTCTACTTGACCCTGAAAGATGGACGAATAATGGCAGATGTAGCCTTTAAGCGACATCTCGTGGCAATCAAATGCAGATTTCTAATTGTTGCTACTCGGTCCGTATACCGAATTGGCTTTTAGTGCTGCGCTCCTGTGAGAATACCGGCTCGCCGGGTTTTTACAGGAGTATTCCTTCTCCGTTTCTGACTGATTCTTGTTAGACGGGCCAGGGGATGCATTTGATTGCCACGAAATATCGCTTAAAGGCTACATCTGCCATTATTCATTCATTTTTCAGGGGCAAGTAGACTCTTTAGTGTTACTTTCTTTCGTCGGATTCCACGGCTCCACTGACGAGCTGTTATACAGCGAAACGCGTCTGGGGATGAATCCGGCGAAGGAAAGCAACTAACCTTTAGATTTCTAATTGTTGGTACTCGGTCCGTATACCGAATTGGCTTTTAGTGCTGCGCTCCTGACGGCGACTCCTGTGAGAGTACCGGCTCGCCGGGTTTTTGCAGGAGTTTGCTTCTCCGTTTCTGACTGATTCTTGTTAGACGGGCCAGGTTATGCATTTGATTGCCACGAGATGTCGCTTAAAGGCTACATCTGCCATTATTCAGGGTTGTCTTTGTTTGCTAATTTCGCTAGAGCTCCTAGAAATGTTTTTATGAGATCACTTTATTAGGGCGTTATACATAAAATCAAATATTTACCACTTATAAAATGTCTGGAGCAAATTATTTCATACTTTCGTTGACTGTTACTTAAAAGGCCCCTTTTTAAACCTCTTATTCACGTTTTACGTCGTTCTTATGAGAGTCGATTAAGGTTTTCTGTAGCATATTTTAAAGAACTGCAGGAATTTCAAAGGATCGTATAATGTCGCTATTTCCCCTCAACCACTGAACAAAAGGACATCATTTTATTTATGGCACTTTTATTATTAACACAACGAACACAGATATTAAATTTCAAAGCAAAATGCAAAAAAAAACTTGAATTTATAACCCAAACGCTCGTGTTTATTTACTTTGTTGGCCCTCCAAGCAAAATGGCCGCTGACCATGTGACGTCATATGAAAATGATCAATAGAATTTTCGCTCATTTCAAATACAGTTATTGGACACCAAATTTTGAGGTTAGAATTTCACACGAATTAAAAAACTTGGTAACAAACTCTATTTTTACATAAAGTATATAGCCGTATTAATAAATATTGATTTAGAAAACAACTAAAATCTACGATTAATAATTCTTTTTAGTGTTTATCCTAAACTAAAAAACTATAAATTACGCACCTGTCAACACATGCACGTTTAAGGTGACAACAGAACTGACAGTTATAAAATAATGGGCATACGCTTTAGGGCAATTTAAGTTTAAAGAACGCTCTTACCATCTAAAAAATAGTGCGTTAGTTAGCTAAAAATAAGAAAGCATCTTTTTAGGGTTTACAATCGAAATATCCAATAACTATGGCAGGTCCAATGACCATAGAGTTTACCCTATCTCGATAATATGTTTTGGCAGTGCAAACAACTAGTATATCAATAGGTAAATATAATATTTCTTTGCTCTTCTATTCCGAAAAGAGAAGGGAAAAGATGGATAATACCGAATAGGACGTAAATGAATGATAAAGAAAAATTACAGCTTCCAACTAGGTTTGTTTTACTGCAATTGCCAAAAACGTAATTTCATTTTATTCGCTACAAAATGTTTTATATAGCAAACAATAAAAGAAGAAATAAATACTTTCTTGTTTTGTTTATTACCTAATAAAAATTTATATTATTAGGTAATATATATTTATAACACTTGTGTAATGTTGTTTCACTTCTTTTTTTATAATCATACGAAACTGCCGTAAAAATCCTTTACGCCTTCTTGAGAGACACATCCTTTAGTGGGTCGTAGAGTATGTTTAGAAGAGTAAAGTTTCAAATATTTGAGCGGTAAAGCGAGTTTCATGTTCTTTTGTTGACTTATTGCCTGCAGCAATGTATAATCCACATGTCAGATCATGGTCGCCTATCAGGCGACTGGCTGTTTCTCGACTGGGATCTAGTGCAGTCTTAAGAGTATGTTTCTAGGAGCACAGTCTCAAATGTTTAAGCAGTAAAGTGGGTTTCATGCTCATTCGTTGACGTATTGCCTGCAATAAGGTATAATCCATACACACATCACCTGCAGTAAAACCAGATAAATTACCAAGAACTTTTTAATGTTAGCATTAAGTAGGTACCTAATTTAAAGCTTCACGACTGGTGCCTTCTAAGATTCTTGAACTTTCTATATTTAACTTTACTAAGGTATCGACCCTTGTACTAAAGAGCTTAAAACCTACTTTACCTAGGCAGTGTTCCAGCAATTGTCGAATCTGGGCTTCATCGAGTGTCAAAAGTTATTACAAGGTGATTAGAGGTTCACCTTGGTTCAAAAGAGTAAAGTCTGTTCAGAGATATAAGAAAGTGACTAACTGATCCCTCTTAGGAAAGACTCGAGCCAGCTGTAAAATTGAAATATGGCCGAACAGGTCCGTATCTTGCTTAGAATTTAATCATTGTTTGGAATAAAAATAAGTAAGACATTAAATAATACTTTATTTATGGTTATTTATGTTTAAATGCGAAATTACAAGTTAACTTATTATTAAAAATTATATTTATGATTACAAAAATATACAATTTATTCGGTACTTATAATAATTATTCACTTAATATATCAATATCACTACCGCTATCATCATCTGTTCTAATTATTATTTGTGCTATATTGTTTGTATGGATATAGGATTTTTCCACTTTTTCAACATGTGTAACAGAATTTTCCCAACTTTGTGAAGGGATGTTAAAAACTTTAGTTTCTATAAGCTCAAGTACACTGGAGTTAATAGTAGGGCAAATATTGTTACGACTAAAGGCAGATTTCAGTTGGTGCCAAACATGTTCGATGGTATGGTGAAAGCCTTAGAACTGTATGCCCTAGATTTTTTGCATAATTATCACAGAAGTATTCCTTTCGTAGTTTTAAACTTTGTAAAACCTCAATTAATTGCCTTTTGGTGTAATCTTCCTGAAAATAAATGTCATTATCATACATGTAGTTTTGGATTGTTGCTTTTGTGTCATTTGAGGAGGGAGTCTTGGTCAACTGCCTACTATGGTAGCTTGCATTGCCCATTACAATTACGCTATTCGGAGGTATTTTTGGAATTGGCTTGTTTTTAAACCAATCTTCAAATAAATCACCAGTGGTGTCCTCATGGTAATCCAGAGAATAATCTTTAATGTTCTTTTCAGACAGAAAAAGTCCATTTGGAATCCATCCATCTTTAGATCCAGCATGCAAAATCGTAATTCGTTTACCTCTTTTTGATGGCGCGCTTGTTTTACACTTGCCGCTTGAGTCAACCCAACCCTTTTCCGGGGTATCATATGTGTCGAACCAGGTTTCATCCAAGTAAATAATCGGCCTTTGCTGATCTCTGTAAATCCTAATTTTTTGTAGATATTCGGATCGCCATTCCCGAATTCTACTGGATTCCATTAAAACTTGTCTGTTGTTAATTTCTTTAAATCTAAAACCCGTGTGTTGGATACACTTCCATAACGTTGTTCTGCCATATTTAACGCCGGTTTCATTTTTTTCAAGCCTCTTAATTAAATTATCTAGTGTAGGCACGCTCTGTTCCTCGTATAACTTGTAAATTTTACGCCGTATTATATCTTGATCACTTTCATCTACCTTCGAGAAAATGCCAGTATCGGTTCTTTTTTTCCTCGCTAAAATGGGATTATTCACAATTTTTCACACAGTTGATGTTGGAATTTTTGTTAATGTGGCCGTTTCTTCTAACGCTGCTTGCTTGCTTGCTGACAGCACGTTCAATGAGAGTTGAATAAACATTGTTTATAACTTCCTTAGTTTCAGCAGAAAAGTGTTTTCTGCTTTTCGACGAGGTTATCTCCTGAGATACACTGGGCTCGCATATATTTTGCATGAGTCACACACTATTAAACAAACGCTGTATTACACACGAAGTAAGAATAATTACTAAGCTTAAAACTAACTAGAGTGCATGGCTTTATATACAGTCTTTAGAACACAATTTGTTGTATGAGATTAACCCTCTCATTCTGAATCGGCTAAAAATCGGTTAGTTCAGGTTAGTTCTTCCGGATTTGCAGTTTACTTTAAGACATTTTTAAGTACGGACCATAATTTACCTGCATTTATTCATTCATTCATTGTTTGTTTATGGCCACCCTTGGATAATCCCATTCAAAGGCAAAGTGTAACTTTCTTATATCTCTGGACAGGCTTTACCCCAAGCTAAATATGGGCTATGCAGAAAACAAAATGATTTTAATAGCAGGGGATTTTAATATATAGATGAAAAATTACAACACTCATAAAAATATTTATTTTCAATAATGCTTTCATTTTGCCTCAATGAATGCATTTCTAAATACATCAGAATCACAGAAAGTTGTAAAAGTTACGTAGATAATATTTTTACGAATCTGAATGGTAGATAGTCAAATTATTGAAATTACGTGTCTGACTACAAACCGTAAAAAAATTCTTTCAATATAAATACAATAAATCAAGAAATATATCCGAAATACGAAAGATTTTTTTGCGAACATATAAAAGAGAATTTTTCTATCTAGGTTAAGTGAAAAGAACTGGCAGAATGTATACAAGGTAGATAGGTTCGATGTAAATAAGCAGTAAGAATTATTTATGAAGGTATTGCTAATCATTTTTGATGAACATTTCTCATTGAGACTCTTAAGACCCAATAAGAGACAAAAATGTAGAGAATGATGCGAAAGTCAAGTTTGGTAAAAATACTTTAGACTTCTTAAAACATTAAAATTTATTATACTAATATTGTTATAACATTAAATAAAGCTAGATCAAAATACTATGCCAATAAAATATTATCCTCAGATAACAAAAACAAAACAATGTGGTCAATATGCAATCAATTAAATGGAAAACTAATAAGTATAACAGATAACAGTCAAATCAAGGGAGAGTCACTGGTTATAGCTCAAAAGTATGATAACTTTCTAATTGAAACCGTACCTAATTTATTAAGTGCCTAATGTAAATCACTATTCATTTCAGTGTAACATAAAAGAAAATGATAAATATATCCTTATAAAACCTTTTACTCCTGAAGAACTACTTGAAACATCTCAAAAACTAAAAAATGAACTCAGTAGTGGAGAAGACGAAATTTCCAATACTTAGTATAGTAAAACTTAGTGTAAGCAATATGAAAACTGTATTATACTACATATTAAATAACTCCTTTAAGTTTGGCGTCTTCCCGCAACAACTAAAATTGTCAACAATTAAGATTGTCATAAAAATGGAGATCCCATTTATTAGAAAATTACAGGAAATTTTTCGAATTTACGGGGACTATACTTGGGTTCTTGGAAGAAGGTAAACTTGCTACAGGGTTATTTCTAGACCTTTCCAAAGCATATGACTATTTAGATCGTAATTTTCTTCTGGATGCGCTTCAATGCTACAGAGTTCGTCAGTGAAGGGGGGGCTGTATGGCGGGTTAGATCATATCTCTCAGTTTGCGAACAAAAGGGATTAACTAATACACAAAGAAAACAAAGATTTTAAATCGAACTCTCTAAATAATATTGTAGGAATTCGTCAAGGTAGTATTATAGGACCCCTATTATTTTTAATATATAATAACGATTTTAATTCACTAAGAAGACTAAATTACCAATGAAGATAATGCAATTACGAGTTTTGCGGATGATACAAATTAATTGGTTGGAAAACAAAATGCTGAGGAATTGATCCATGATAGTAAAAATTTGTATTTACAGTGGTGTGAGCAAGACAGATTAGTTGTAAATGATGAAAAAACTAACATTATTATCAGTACAATAAGAACGGCTAAAGAAAACCGGTAAACATCTGAATCAATGATACGGATGTTAAAACTGCAGCAGAAGCAAGATTTCTGGGTGTTATTATTAATAAATTTCTGCAGTGGTCTCAACATATTAAAAAACTGTCACAAAAATTAAATCAAATATGGTATGCTATTGCAGTCACAAGCAAATACTTAGATGGAAACGTTCTAAAAATCATATACTATGCAAACTTTGAGTCGCTGGTCAGTTATGGGATCGTTTTTTGGAAATCGGTTCTGATGCAGAAATAATTCTTAAAATACAAAAAAGGGTGTTAGAGATAATTCTTAATATGAACTTCAGGGATAGCTGTGGAGGGGCTTTTAAGTCAAAAGAACTAATCACTATGTGCGAACATGTTTGTAACAATGAACGACACTAAAAAACTTTAACCTGTGTCTTCACAAGTCGACTGGTTCAAACTTTGCTTTACTTGGAAAATAAAATTTCTTTTGAATTTTATTGCATTATCATTTATTAACAGATTAATCACTTCATCAGTATATACCCTAGCATGGGTATGACATAGTAACACCTTTGTAACTTAGATGCATCAAACAACCACTTAACTACTTTTAAATACTTTTAACCATTTTTACGTGAAGGATTTACCGGTTCACGGAGCACTTCTTATCTATTTAGACTCTCGAATGACACTGTACTTTTCTACTTTTAATTACTTTTAACCACTTTTACGTGAAGGATTTACCGGTTCACGGAGCACTTCTTATCTTTGTAGACTCTCGAATGACACTGTACTTTACTACTTTTAATTACTTTTAACCACTTTTACGTGAAGGATTTACCGGTTCACGGAGCACTTCTTATCTCTGTAGACTCTCGAATGACACTGTACTTTACTACTTTTAATTACTTTTAACCACTTTTACGTGAAGGATTTATCGGTTCACGGAGCACTTCTTATCTCTGTAGACTCTCGAATGGCACTGCTCTGTTGACAAAATAATGCCCGTCTCGTACCGTGTCCCGACACCTTGACCAATCAGGTCCTAATACGTCGAAATCCAAGATGGCTTCTTTCACGTCACGATACTGTTGTTAACCAATAAGAATAGAGATTCGCTGTTACTATGCAAGCAGAGTATGTCGCACTTACATTTGCATGTTAGAATAATACAAAATATCAGACAGATTTTTTATACATAAGGATTCGACTTGAACAATTGAACATATATCTTTATGGATTTCTACAACGTTGCCATTACTTTAATATGCGGTATTGCCAGTTATATTGCATGTGAATATAATGTACTTTTCTCTATTTTTCAGCATTTAGTAGTTACACAAAAACATAGTAATTTAGCACGAATGCGGCGTTGCCGCTTAGATTAGTACCACGTTACATTATATTTCCTAGAATTGAGTTCCACGCTTTTACTTTAACTTTATACTGGGTCACAACAGAAATATGACGTGTGTCCCAAACACACTATGTAGGGCATATATTTATTTAAATGCTCACTGTACCTGTTTAAAAACAAGAAGACTTCTTGAATAACACTAAAAACACAACATAATTTTATGATACTAGAACGCTAGATATACATTATCTCATGCACAGGATGTCTAAGATAGAGAAAAATTCATCGTATATGTACATTAGAATATTCAATAAATTGCTTAACAATGTACAAATGCTTGATAACTTAAATCAATTTAAACAGAAAACAAAGCAAGTTAGTAATAATTCTAGAACCTTACAAGCTGGAAGAATATTTTAGTATGTAGGATAAGTAAATGTATGGGAATAATAATAGGAAGAAATAAAAGTTGAGGTGACGCTATTTCACTTCATTATGTTCTATTGTACTGTAGAGATATGCATTGTAATTGCTAGATCTGAATAAATAGTTATGTTATTTTAATTTTCAATTTCAACTTATTCACACAAATAGTACATAATACAGTTATAAGTAAGTTGTACAATATATTTTGTATAATACAGGTTTTTTTTATTAGCGCCTAGGTTGTGAGACCCGTATGCGCTGTATCAAGTTTTTATTTTTCTTTATATCTTTTTTTTTTCCTTTTTTAGGGCTAAGTTATTTTCTATATTATATGCCCAATGTAATATATTTAAACTTAAACTGAATTAAACTTAGAAGAAAAAAGAGCAAATAATAAGATACATTACCATTATACAAAACAGATCTAAAAATGTCAGATTAGAGGTGTAAAAACAATTCTTCTGTTTTGTGATATGAATAAACGACTTTCCATTTTGAACTTGTTGATTTTTTGTCAGATTTCTGATATGTATTGGCAAAGTATTCAATACTTTAGGTCCTAAATAAGATATGCTATTTTTGTAAAATTTACTGTTTGGTTTAGGGACCTGTACATGCTGATTAGCCACTCTTCTGGTATTATAGCAATGAATTATGGGGTTTTTTAGGTGATCCCTTCGATACATATAACAACACACAAAGTGAGCAAAAAGGCAGTGGATATTCTGTATTTTGTCATCAAATAAGTGTTAGATATTGTCCATCCATATTATAAATTGTTTTAAGTACCATTTTTTGTAAAATATTTAATGGTCTCAAGGTGGTACTGTACAGGCCACCCCATACTATTACTCCATACTCCATATATCAGTATACTTTCTACAAAACCGAAGTATAGTGAAGTTAGACATTTTTGATTTAAAAATCTCCTCAATAGATAAAATTTATATACAAGGAATTTCAAATTTTTTTGATATATAGTCAATATGTTCATTCCATTTAAGGTATCGGTCTATTATAATTCCTAAATATTTGACGTTTTCTACTTCTTTTACAGTAGAAGAAGTTAGGCCTGTCTATCGTTGTTTTTGAAAACGCTACGTAGCTTGTTTTTTAACGTTTAAAGAGAGTCTGTAACAGTCAAGCCATTTCTTTACCTTTGTGATTTCTGTTCCCGCAGTCAGTTTTGTATTTTCCCATGTGTCATTAGTAAACACCAGAAGTGTATCATCTGCATAGGATAAAATTTTTCCGTTTATATTTAGGAGATATAGCCCTTTAAGGTATACATTAAATAGGGTTGGTCCCAGGACAGTGCCCTGGGGTACTCCAATCAAGATATATTCACTGTCACTTAGAGTTTTTTCTATTCTTGTTCTCTGCTGTCTTCTCAATAAATAGTTTTCAAAGACTCTGAACGCAACGCCCCTCACCCCATTGCGTTCAAAAATGTTCAGGAGTTTTGTGTGAGGCACTATATCAAAGGCCTTGGTCAGGTCCAAAAACACTGCCATGCATTTTTTGCCGTTGTTAATATCTGAGGTTATGCTATTTATTAGCTCGCTCATGGCGCACCAGAATTGCAACCTTCTGTAAAGCCAAGTTGATTTTCTGTTTATTTATGTTGTGTCATGTTATGTTAGCAATGCTCAATGTGACTATGCCAAGACATATTATGACCATCCAAATTGACGCCCAATAAAATAATTGGTGAGGCCAAAAGAATCGAATGGCTATAAACTTTTGGTTTTTTAGCATTAATTTCTACTTGGTGTCTGTCACGCCAAGGCATAATTTGTAATAAGCCGCTTTGAATTTAATTAATCCTCAACATAATTATTATATCTAATTGAGATTAGTTATTGTGCAGCCATAAGCTTTATTTAATTTGGCGGCCCCTTCTGTATATTGTTCTGTTTGGTGCATAGAAAAGTTTGAATTTTTTTTCCTCGAAAAACGACTTTACTTTTTCTTGCTAAGAAGGGGGTAGTAGCGGACAACAGCCGGATATTTAAATTTAAAATTTTATCATCAGTCAATAATTGTTATTAAATAAATGTTGTTTTTAATATTACGATGTACTTCTTAACATAATATACTTTTTAACAGCGCGGTATTGCAATTTAACACGTCACATTGCTATTAGTTCAGTAAATTATGTGAATGCTTTCGATCTTTAAAGGTAACCATTAAACCTGTAACCTGTACGGTTTATGGTTATTGTATTTCTGTGTATTTTTTTCGGTTTATTAAAAAAAAAATAAATATTACCAGTAATTAATTCCTTTTACCGGTGAAGTCGTCTAAACTTAAATTTCGAGTTAGTTCATTTGTTAGCCGGTCCTGTTCTTTGCGCTGGCCAGTAAAAAATTTGGCGACGCACATTGAAATAAAAGGATAGAGATATGTTCCACAAAATGTCATAATTGACCCCTATACTACAAATAGAGTTAACGCACTGATACCTATGGCCCTTAACGATATCAACTAATAATTATTGTCCTATCTAGGAAATCGACACGCGGCTCTAGAAAGGCAATGACATGTATCTAAAGTATCTTATTTTAAATACTGTAGTCTGAAGAAACAAAAAAAAATGCCGAAACGTCGCATTTAAGAAACAAAGAACCCCTTGTTTCTTTTTTAATGTCCAATTGCCCAAGAACCTTGTAATAACATTATACAGGGTCGTTGGTATGTATGGAAACGGTCGATTATTTCTTAAAGTACAACAGCTAGCAAAAAATATTTAAAACAAAAGTTTTAGGGTTTTTTTATAGTCTATTAGAATTTTAAAAAGTAAGGTATACAGGATGAGTCAGAAAGCCGTAAAGAAATATAGTTACTTTTTTTCAATGGATTACCCTATATCTTAGAATATTTTTGGATTTTGCATAAAATTACAATTATTTTTTATTAAGTGCATTGTAGGTCTAAACCTAATAGTTTCCGGGAAATTAAGTTTTGAAAATGACATTTTTGGATTTTAACAGCTTCTAGCTTTCTAACGGTACGTCTTAAAGTAAAACGGCTTACATGTCCCTATCTTAGTTTTTAAGTCTCTTTCTAAAAGTGTCAACTTCCGGTTAAACCGGATGTAGCTTAAAAGCCGTAAATATAGTACTTCCGGTTTAGCCGGAAGTTGGTATTTTCGGGAAGATAATAAAAAAGTAAGATAGGGACATGCAACCCGTTTTGCTCTATAGCGTACCGTTAGCTAGAAGCTGTCAAATATCAAAAATGTCATTTTTTAAAAGTCGATATCTCTGAAGCTATTAGGTATAGACTTGTAATTTTATGTAAAATCCAAAAATATTCTAAGATGTAGGGTGTTCTATTAAAAAAAAAGGTAACTTTATTGTTCTACTGACTCATCCTGTATACTTATCTTTTTCTAATTCTAATAGGCTTTACAAAACCATAAAACTTTTGTCTTAAATATTTTTTGCTAGCTGTTTTACTTTAAGAAATAATCGAGCGGTTCCATATATGCCAACGACCCTGTATAATAAATCTATTAGATTTACTTTTATTACCTTAATTGAACCTTTTTAGGTCCTGTCCTGAAAGCGTCAATTTACTGACTGAATCAGGTTTGCTATACTTAAAAATTGGTCAAACCCAATATGCTTTTGAGCGACTAAGCCAAGCTCTTGCATTAGAGCCGACATGCGCTAAAGGGTTGCTGGGAATCGGATGTATAACACAGGTAAAGTTTGTTTGACCCTCTAAGGTTAAATCCATTGTATAAACTACGTATTCCATAAATTTTTTTACAATATCTTTGTTTACATAATCAATATAATCACCAGAGCGCGGATTTATAAGCATAAAAAAACTTAAAATATGCGCTTAAAAAAGCTGAAAATCTTTTCAAAATAAGCACATAAATATGCATGAAAATTTAAAAAGCATAAAAAAAACTTAAAATATGCGCTTAAAAAAGCTTAAAAAATAAGCACATTCATAATCATAAATATGCATGGAAATTAAAATTGGCCTAAAACCTCAACCACAAGAAAGTAACAATTTTTATTAATATAATTTTTACAATACAAAAACATAAAGCAGTAAAAATAGTAAAGAAGAAATGCAAAACAACACAAACTACACCTATTTGAAGAAACCAATAGCTAACTCTTTACAAAAACTATTATTTTGTATTAGGTAATATATTTCACAATAAAAAAATATTCAAATAATTAAAACAAATGAAATTAAAACCAACACAAACTACTCATTGTTTTTGAATAAACCAATAACTAACTGTTTTTCTAAATTGTTTACAGAAAATCCCATCCTTCTATCATTCAGCACATATTTTAAATGGGGAAAACTGCGTTCAACGTCCACACGGGTAATTGGGGCATACTTAAATTTTGGAATAATAGTTGGACCTATAGTAAGATCTTCAACGAAACTTCCTTTAATAACATTTGCTATTTTAAGTAAAAATTTATACCCTGTATTTTTATTTAAAACTTTAGTCAATTTATTGAAGATTATAGCTCCTGAAGCGCCACGTACTTTTGAAATGTCATTTTTAAATTTCTCGATTATTTCCACAGCTTCTACTAGGGCAAGATTCTTGTCTTCGAGTTTGGTGATAGCCTCGCTCACAAAGCTGTAGTTTGTTTTATTAAACGCTAAGTTTTGTTTCACCTCTTCATTTTTTACAATCTCCTGGCAGTTTTCAATTGCTTCAGAACCAGTGTAGGGGATGCGGCTCCGCAATTGTCGCCGAGAATCACCCTAGCTTGTTGGCGTCACTGGTTCCCCTTCGTAAGAATGAAACACTTATTTGAGTAGTACAAAACTTTACTACCAACTGAACTTAGCACACTTAAAGATTTGACATAACATTAACTTATTATTACAAAACAAAAAGTATTTTGCCACGTGAAGGCGTTACTCTCGCCGCTCTACTTCAGTCTGCTGTCTGATGATCACTCTGGTCGCGGGTCGAGGTAAGAAGGAAGACGACGGCGAGACGGGCTAGTCCATGTTCATTAGCGCGAGGGATGGCCGCACAATATTATGCGCGGGATTTAAAGTTCTTGCAAGATCTAATCTTGGACATGCCGCCCCCCTTGAAAGTACTATCTTTCAATAAGTTCACTATGGCCTGTCTATCGGTAACACAGCGAGTTTGTTAATAGCGCGTCTTGTAACACCAGTAGAAGTACGAACATCTACTACACGCACAACATGATCTTGTCCTGGGTAACACTTTATAATCTTGCCCAAAGACCACTTCAATGGCGGAAGGGATTCATCTTTAAGCAACACCATGGTACCTTCTTTTAATAACCTTGAATTGTCTTGCCACCATTTTGACCTTGGATTCAAATTGGGTAAATACTCAGCAGACCACCTCTTCCAGAAGTGCTGCACCATTTGGGATAGATGCTGGTATCGGCTTAAGCGATTCACGGGAATATGTTGGTAATCGCCTTGCGGTAATGCAACTAATGGGCCACCAATAAGGAAATGACCTGGGGTTAAAGGATTGAGATCTGAGGGATCATCGGACAATGGACAAATGGGCCTGGAATTCATACAGGCCTCCACTTGTGCAGTGATTGTTGACAGTTCCTCAAATGTTAAATTTACATCACCGATCACCCTTCTGAGATGGTATTTAGCAGACTTAACGCATGACTCCCAGAGTCCACCAAAATGTGCTGATCGCGGCGGAATAAAATGCCAAGTAATTCCGTCTTGAGACAGAGCGTTATGCAAAATATCCTTATCTTTCCGTAATAAGTTTGTTAAATCTTGCAGTTCGCGATTTGCACCGACGAAATTACTTCCGTTATCGGAAAATAAATGCTTACTTTTTCCTCTGCGTGAGAAAAATCGTTTTAACGAATTTAAAAAAGAATCAGTCGACAGGTCGGAAACAACCTCTATATGTACCGCCTTTGATGCCATACATACGAATATGCCTAAATATGATTTTAGAATTTTACTATTTCGTAATTTAGATGATTTGGTGTAAAAGGGTCCGGCATAATCAATACCAGTATTGTAAAATGGTCGCGAAGTAATTACTCTTGACTCGGGCAACTCACCCATTAAGGTATTAATATTAATTGGTTTGACACGGAAACACCTGACACACTTGCGCAATACTCCTTTGACAGCATTACGACCTGAAAGTAACCAAAACTGAGATCGGATATTAGCCAACAGAGCTTGTGTGCCCATATGAAAATTTGTAATATGCGCTTGTCTAATTATAAGCTCAGAAAGGGGATGTTTTCCTGAAAGTAAAATCGGAAATTTAGTATCATATTCCGCTTGTGACTTACCTATTCTACCGCCCAAACGTAAAATACCTTTATGATCAAGAAAAGGATTTAATGTAAGAAGCTTGCTTGATTTAGGTAAGTCCTTTTTTTGTTGTAAATATTGAATTTCGAGTATAAAATCTTGTAATTGTGCCTGTTTAATTAAAAACTCAAATGAAAAATTTTATTCCTCCACTGCTAAACTACCTAACATTTTATTGTTGGGAGATCTTAAATTCTTAATAAATCTGAAACAAAAAGCTATGACTCTTTTAAGTTTAAGTAAACATGAGTATCGCGTAAATAAATTTTCTTCGCAAAGAGCGACAAAAACTTGAGCGTGGACTGTACGTTTCTCTGAGGGCTCTACCAATATAACTGAAGTTGGCCAATGATTAAATGATTCTTTAAGCCAGTTGGGCCCATGCCACCATAATGAAGATTCAATTAGTTTGGTTGGACTGTAACCTCTGGAAATAATATCAGCAGGGTTGTCTTGACTTGAAACATGTGACCATCGATTTATATTTGTTAACTGCTGTATTTCTGATACTCTATTGCTCACGAATGTTTTCAATTGTGCTGGCTCTGCAGCTAACCATGACAGCACAATTATTGAATCTGACCAATAAAAAATGTCATCAATCTTCTCGTGTAGTGCTCTCACAGTTGACTTCATTAATTTTGACAGCAACTGCGCACCACAAAGTTCCAATCTGGGAAGTGAAATGCTCTTCAACGGCGCAACCTTTGATTTTGCGCAAAGTAGATTTGTACATACATTACCCTCTTTGTCTACCGATCTGGCATATATGCAAGCTCCATAAGCTCGCTCCGAGGCATCACAGTATCCATGCAATTGAATTTGAACTGCTTGAAATATTAAAACATGTCTTGAAGTCTGTAATTCTTGGATAAATGTCAAATCTTGATAAAACTCATTCCATAGATTTTGTAATTCCTGAGATACGTTGTCGTCCCAATCTAATTTTTCTGTCCAAATTTTTTGTAAAATTATTTTTGCTCTTACTATAATTGGCCCAATGAGACCCAATGGATCGAATATTTTACTAATAATAGACAAAATATTCCTTTTGGTGGGTTTAATTTCCTTTTCTGGTGTAAAGGCGTACTTCAACATATCAACATCTACCTTCCATAAGATTCCGAGTGTTTTTATTTGAGTATTTTCTGTGATATAATATTCGATATTTTCTATAGCCTGATCTGACTGATCAAGTATTGATTTGTCATTTGATATCCATTTTCTTAAGTTGAGTCCCGATTGAGATAAAATTTCTGAAACTTCTTTCTTTAGTTTCATAGCACCTTCCAGAGTGTCTGATCCTGATAAATAGTCATCGACATAAAAATCTTGCAAGATCGACAGAGCTGACGATGGATATATTTCTTCATAATTTTTTGCTGCTTGTTGTAAGCACCTGATTGCTAAAAAACTGGCTGAAGCGATACCATACGTTATTGTGTTGAGACGAAAATGTTGTAATTCTTGTTGAGGTGTTGGTCTCCAAACGATTCGCTGAAGATCACGCTGCGTCGGTTCAATCCATGCCATTCTATACATTTTGGCAACATCTGCACCCAAAACAAAATTGTGCTTTCTGAAACGCACCAAAATTGAAAATAGATCGTCCTGTATTATTGGACCGACCTTGAGCTTGTCATTGAGACTAATGCCCGCGTTTGTTTTACAACTTGCGTCAAACACAACTCTTAACTTGCATGTAACACTTGACTCCTTGATAACGGGATGGTGAGGCAAATAGTAAACCGGTTGCTGGCTTTGAGTAATTTCTTCATTTGGTATTTGACTCATGTGTCCAGAATTTTCATACGTCTCCATAAATTCAACATAAAGTTCTTTGACTTCTGTGTTCCTTTCCAATTTTCTTTCTAAATTGTAGAAACGCTTTATAGCTATGTCTTGATTTTGTCCCAAATTCTCGATACCTTCTTTCACGGGCAAAGTGACAGTAAAATGTCCATCTATGTCATATCTTGTGGTTTCGTTGAATAAATCTTCACATTCCTGTTCTTCACGTGTGTATTTTTTAATGAAAGGTGGCTCTTCAATTTTCCAAAATTTTTCAAGCTGATCCGTTAAATTACTTTCATTAATTGGTGGGTTGATATGCGACATTGATAAATTACAATATATGCTTCCATTTGACCTTGAACCATTATCGTGTTTTTTGCAAAAATTGTACTTACCAGAAACTACCCATCCGAGTTTTGTCTCAATTAGATAAGGTTGGTTTTTTGTCATTTGGAGTTTTCCATTGCATGTTAAGTCATAATAAATATCCACACCCAATAATAAATCTATATTACCTGGTATGTAAAATGTTTCGTCAGCTAATGTAATGCCTTCTGGTATAATAAAGTTGCCTGGATTAACATATGTTATAGGCAGTTGACCTGTTATTTTATCCAAAAGATAAAAATTTAAGTTTACTTCATACAAATTGTGAGTAGATTTTATAGTACCCTGTGTCATTTTTGTTGACGCTGCAATTGTTGTGCTTACGCCCAACACTGACAAATGTATATCCCTTTTGGAGAGACTTAATCTATCGCAAAGGGAACTGGTCATAAAATTTGTCATTGAACCTGGATCTAAAAGCGCTCTAACTTTGTGAGGTTTATTTTCGTTATCGAAAATAATCACATTTGCTGTAGCTAACATACAAGAAATTTTAGGCGCAGGATTGCAAGAATGTGTAGTAATTGTTTCTACTTGCTGATCTGGAAACTGCTCAGAGTCAGAATAATATGTATTTGGATTTGTAACTAAGTTTGTAGATGAATGTTGTGCATTAGGTCTGTGATTATGTGATTGTGAATTTGTGAATTGAGTTTGAAATCGAGACTGATTTTGTCGAGGATTTTGTGTATGAGTTTGCGCTGGATTATGTGAATAATTTTGTGATTGATGTCGCAAACGATCTTGTGTGTAATTTGGTGAGTAATCTTGTTGTGAATTTTGTGTGCGATTTTGTATATAATTTTGCGACCGATTTTGTGAGCGATTTTGTTGTAACCCATATTGTGGCTGATTTTGTAAGTTGTGCTGTGTGTTAGGCATTCTATTTCCTAAATTTTGATTAAATAAATTTCTCTGTGAATATATGTGCAATAAAGTATTATGTGATTGATCACAATGCTTACATTTGCCTAACCATGTACAATTTTCACTGGCGTGATTTGATTGTAAACAAATTGTGCACAATTTTAAACGCTTCACTTCATTAACTCTGTCACTTGGTGAAAGATTTAAAAATTCAATGCAATGAAAAAACCTATGATTTTGTTCACAAAATGGGCATGATTGAGACGAAGCTAAAAATGCATGCGATTTAAATTTTGAATTGTAAGTCTTTTCGCTGTTGCTGCTATGACCTTGTGTTTGATATTTGTTGTCCATTTTATAAGACTGCATTGTCTCCAAAACTTGACATTTGTCCTTGAGAAATTGAATAAATTCACAAAATTTTGTTATATTTTGTTTTACACTATGAATTTCCCACTCACGTCTGGTGACGCTGTCTAATTTTGCGCTTATAATGACAATAAGTAAAGTATCCCATGAACCCACAGGCTCTTGTAATGATTTTAATGCCTTTATATCGCGTTGAACGCTGTCAATGAGTTTACGCAATGTTGTGTGTGACTCCCTTTGAATAGGTAACATATTAACAATATTTTTGACATGATTGTCAACAATTAACCTTTGATTCTCATATCTCTCGCGCAATAAATCGATAGCTACGCTATAATTATTTTCTGTAACCTCAAGAGACTGTATTACCTCTTTTGCTTCATTTTTTAATGAAGATCGCAAATAATAATATTTTTGAATTTTATTTAATTTGCTGTGATTATGAACCAAAGCGTTAAGTCTCAAAAAATGGCAACCAATCTGAATATTTTTCTCCTGAAAACGTAGGAAGCTCAATAGGAGGCAATTTGACTTGCAAAAAATCTTCATTTTGATTTGATTGAATATTTTGAACACAATTTATTGAATTTGTGACAGGCAAAAATTGCTCCTCTATTGATGGGTATAAAATTCTCTTTGCTTGAGATATGAGTTTGAAATATTTATTCTCGAAAGCTATACGCTCCCCATTTTGAACCTCAGAGTCGTCTAGTACTTCGATTTCGGTCTGTAAGGCATCAAAGCTATCAAAAACCGATTGACACTTATGTAAACGCTCGCTTATCTGAACCTTGTCATCGTGATTCTGAAGTGTGTTTAAAAATGTCTCAAACCGGGTTAATTGGCTCTTTAAACCCTTGCGTTGTTTAGTATATTTACGTAAAGTTTGTTCTTCGGAGTCTGTAGCCATGGTTATAAGCCTAGCGAAACACCAATCCGAAAGGAACAATATGCAATACAAATATCTTTGAAACACTTAAAACACAAAGTGGAAATCAGTTTAAATGGAAAAATATGTGAAATATGGAAAATAATGGGAATTGATGACTCACCAGTGCTGTCCAGAGTACTGTGGTGTATTTTTTTTCGTGTAAAACTTTTGTTGCTTTAGCTGAAACCTGTTGTGGTACTGCCTCGGCTACTGCGATGCTGCTGCTGCGTTGTGCTGCTACTGTATGCTGTATTGTGTGTTGTATTGCTGCTGTATGCTGTACTGTGTGTTGTATCCGGCTCGATTGGATCATTTAATGTAGGGGATGCGGCTCCGCAATTGTCGCCGAGAATCACCCTAGCTTGTTGGCGTCACTGGTTCCCCTTCGTAAGAATGAAACACTTATTTGAGTAGTACAAAACTTTACTACCAACTGAACTTAGCACACTTAAAGATTTGACATAACATTAACTTATTATTACAAAACAAAAAGTATTTTGCCACGTGAAGGCGTTACTCTCGCCGCTCTACTTCAGTCTGCTGTCTGATGATCACTCTGGTCGCGGGTCGAGGTAAGAAGGAAGACGACGGCGAGACGGGCTAGTCCATGTTCATTAGCGCGAGGGATGGCCGCACAATATTATGCGCGGGATTTAAAGTTCTTGCAAGAACTAATCTTGGACAACCAGATTTAGGAAATTCTAATATAATTTTCTTTAAATACTCAAAATGATCAGCGTAATTGCAGGCAGCATTCAACCACGTACCCCATCTAGTAATCACCGGTTCAGGAGAAATGGTATATACCTGGCATTATTTCTTGAAATAATTCGACCCTTAAAGGAGCTTTTAGGAAAACTTTCTTCCCGGTTTGATCAAAGTATTTACCAAAGGAAACTGTGCTCGAATAGTTTAAGCCACATAATTAAGTCCATGTGCTAAACAAGCACAATAATGGACTAAGTGTTCATGAAAAACTTTTAAATTTGTGTATGCTTTTAGCATGTACGCAGCCGCGCCAGAAAGCATTAACAAAATTTTCTCACTTGGAACTGGGCTGGGCAAAAAGAATTTCGTTAATGAATCTTGTAATAGTGTTATTATTTGTTTTTTCTAACTGCTTAGAAGCTATTAAAAAAGCACTAGTTGGGCCATCTTCGTTCAATATTCTAATCATTAGGTGAGCTATGTATCGACCACATGAATCCGTAGTTTCATCTACACAAAACCATATGAAATTATTTCCAATATTATTTTTTATTTCTTCGATTACATTTTTGTAAACCAAGTCAACATAGTTTTTGCGCAAAGTAGATTCAGCAGGAATATGTCTACCGGTGTATTTTTATAAGAAACGTATAAAATGATATTGTTTTAGCTCTTTTTTAAAATACGCAAAATAAACGGAACTTACCACTTTCATGCAGGCCCTGCAAATTAATTTGTTGTTTTCGTACTTCAATTCTGTATGGCCTCGTTTCCACTCGTCCACGGTGGGTCTAACTTTAGGCATTGTCTCTTGAATTTTAGATATAGAAATGTACTTAACCCTCGACTTAACCCTAGCCTTTCGCTAATTTCGCTTACCGCGGTTTTAACATGCACTGTACAATAAAAATAACCTGTGAAAAATAACAACACTGATGCAATGATGCATGACTTGGGCTAAAAATAGCGGCCGAGAATTCCCCGAACTCTCTTCAAGAGGTGGGAAGTTCGATTCTTTTTGGTGACTCAATTCATTTGATTCATTCAGTTAAAAAGATTCGTTCAGAAAGATTCGTTCTTAAATGATTCACTTAGGTAGGGGAGAACGGGGAGCATTCGGCCACAGGGAGCATTCGGCCACCTAAGTTATTCTAAAATCTATTTACATTTCCCTCGTTTTTTAGGGAGTACAGTATTACCAACATTCTTATTCGCGTCCGGAATTATAATAAACACGTTATTTGTGCATCGGACTAATTTTACCCAGAAAATAATAAAAATCGGCTTTTAGGTAAGTTTTTTTTACTAAATATATTCCCCATATTTTCTTTGAAGGAACGATATTTAATTTTATGTTTTGTAAGTAAAACGTGCTTCTATAATGCTGTTTCTATTCCCGAATCATTTTATAACCGACAAAAATTAGTTACTAATATGACGTTTGATTTAAAATATTTTGGTAGCTGGGGAGCATTCGTCCACCTATACCTGTTCTCCGGAAAAAGACAGATTAGAGGAAATTGAGAGTGAAAAGGAAAGAAAAAGAAATAAGTGTCCAAGACGGGACGTATTTAATAAGCTTAGATCAAAAAACAAGGACAACAAACCACAGATTAAGAAACTTAAACTAAAACAAAATTACTCGGATTCCTCTTCCAGTGAGGATGATATATCACTTCATGATGACTCTGATGATGATGTCAGTGATGACCTTGAAAACATTGATTGTGTGATTGATTATGAACTTAATGAAGAGAAGCTAATTGAGGAAGATTTTGTCCTTATACGATTTAAAGCAAAAAATTCTTTAGTTCATTTTATCGGGCAAATTTTAAGCGTAATAAACGCAAATACCTATAAAATTAAGTTCTTAAGAAGAAAAGGCATATCAACAACATTTTATTTTCCTGTCATTGACGACATCAGTGAAGTAAACAACATAGATATTTTTAGGAAAATGATTCCCTCGTCAAAGTCTGGAACTGTGCGAGAACTGCGGCGAACTATCATTTTTGCTTGAATTTCGCAACAATAATTGTTAACTAAGTCAAAATACTTGTATTATTAAAATTTGGCTTTATTGATAAATATGTTAACTATTTGTGTTAATTTAAAGAGAACATAACTTTAAACAATATTTTTGATTTATTTTTTGTTTAAAAAGCTACTTCACCAGTTACCTTACCAGATACGTCCTTTGGCGGAATCCTCCCCTTTGAATGGCCGAATGCTCCCTAGGGATGGGGAGCTTTCGGCCATTTGTAAGTATTTTGTGAAAAATAAAATTTTATTAGAAAACGTGATCTTTTAATTTTTCTTTCTTATTATATGTTGAGATTAATGTTTATCATTCCCCGCAAGTACATTTTTTTTACAGTTAAACATTTGGTTTACTTCTTACTTAGAGAGTTGTGCATTGTGGCCGAATGCTCCCCGTTCTCCCCTACCTACTTTTAAATAATTTTACGTTTTAAACGCGAAAATGCTAAATCGTTTGTTATGAAGATTGTTGCCATAAGTGGTAACAAAATACCCAAATGTTGAGCCCAATGTTTACGTTCTTGAAATGTCTTCAATGAATAATAAATAGATTCCTTTCCAAAAATAATATTCTTCTATTGTTTATTAAAATTTGTTCAACCATTTGTACAGTTACACTATAAAAAAATAATCAAATAAATTCCAAACAAATCAAATATTTCATCCCATACATTTATCTCTTTTTCTTCTACTGTACTTTGCGTATCTAATTAAACTGCTGTCTTCCTCTACATCATGAAAATGGAAGACGGCATCCCGCATCGCCGAGCGACGGCCGTCAGGTCAACTCTCGAGCTCGATCGTTCGAACTGCGGACTTGCGAACGAGTGAATTACTGATCCGGTGAATTGCCTTTTTGAGTTTCGGGTAAAGTGAACGAAATGCGACTTTGATTCTTTGATTCATCAATTCTTTAAATTATTCCTGACTTGGTGAATCAAAAAAGAATCGAATCTTTTAGGAACGATGAATTAATTCTTTCGAGTCAGTGAAGTGATTCGTTCGTTTTGAACGAATCGTTCGTGAACGACACACCTCTACTCTCTTCAGTTAGTGTCAATTGCTACCGCTATCGGCTGACGCCCGCAAGTGTTGTCACGTTGTCGGGTTCGGTCATAGAATTAGGTAGGTTATTCGAAAATTAACAAATATGTTAAAACCTGTTAGGTAATACCGGAGTAAAAGTAAGAATTATGCAGCAAATATGACACCAATCATCACCAATGGTTAAAATATGCATAAAACTGGCACTAAAAAAATATATGCATTAAAATCGAAAAATAAGGAAAATAGCATAAAAAAAACTTAGCCGTGAGCATCCATTTATTGAAATTCATGTATATATATCGTCAAAATACATATGCCATCAAAAATTACTTATGGCATAATTTCTAGAAATCCGCTTTCTAGTAATCACTATAAGTAAAATCTCGTTACCACTGGCGTAACTAGATTTTTTTGGCCCCAACGCAAAATATATTAGAAGGATCCCCTATCGGTCACACATCACAAACACTAGATAAAAGTAAAATAACGAGCTCTTTTCTTATTTATTTTACATATAACTTAACAAAATATTTTTTTTCGTCAAAGTAAAACAAAACTTTAAAATAACTTTAAATTTAAACCAAGTCCAATAATTAGTTATTAAGGAAGTTGCAAATTGTAATAAAATCCCCTGAGTTTAAAACAAAACTCAACTTAAATTTATTAAACCCTAAAATTATTTTTTTCTCGCTTTATACATTGCAAATTCTTTAATTAAATCTTTAAGGTCTAATTTGTTCGCAGCGTCACTTTCGACGGAAACTAGACAAAAACTATAGTGGGCCCCCCAAGCTTGGGGGCCCCAACGCATTGCGCTTGCTTGTCTTATGGTAGTAACGCCACTGCTCGTTACAAACCTGAACTACATACAATAATTTTTGGTTAATATTCCATAATATGTTTGTTTATGATATTTGTTTGTATTTTAATTGTCTGAATAAATACAACTCCACGACATAAACGCAAATAAACGTAATTATTATTTTCGTGTTTGGCTAATAACTGTTGAATTTGCAACAACGAATAAGAATAAGTTTCCATAATATCTTTATGTATGCTAGGCATGTTTTTATAAAGTACACCATAATGTCCCACTGTACTAGCTTTTTATTTAGGTACCGCTATAGTGCTGTAATAAATATTACTACAACACTACGACTATAATAGATGCCCTTACAAAACTAATTTTAGGACTAAAAAATTTATATTACTGAATTAAAGTAGATAATAACTTTCTATAATATATAAGTCTCTGATAATAGTATATTGCGCAACAAGGGGCGAAAGTCAACGATTTGACTTGCATCGGTCGGGCAGCTAGCTTCACACTCATGAAATCGTTGAGTCGCCCCGACTTGCGCATACAATTTTTCATATAAAATGTTTTGAAAATATGACTTGAGATGCCTCGCAATTCTGTGTATTTGATGTTAATTACTTATTGTTGGACCCACAATCGTAGAGATCCAGAATAAAATCCAGGTTCTTTCTATTCACCAATCATTTATTTATATAGTGTGAAAGGTTATTATACAAAAGGCGCCAGAAACAATTTGGCAACTATAACAACGCAAACATAATACAACAGATAATATAACCTGTACCTTTTAATACTTACTAGTAGATATATTAAATTACCTACCTTTAAATATAATACAGGCATTTCAAACACAAGAAACAGATCATAATTTTATTATTCAGACATGCTCTCTTTTTCTGACAGACCAACATGAACATTGTCACAACCGAGTAAGTATCTTGTAGCAACGCGGACAGAACTGGTGTTGCTAAATATTTATATCTCAACATGCAGTATTCCCGAGAGTATTCCATTAAAGTCTATTTGTAAAAAGAGAGTGACCACAAAGGGAGCAAGATGCGTATACTTTCACGAATTTATTACGAAGCTATTGCGCAAGCGCAGTCGTATCGCTATCCTTGTTTTGTCCGGAAATCAGGCAAGGATGCCCATTCGGTTTTTTACAAAATGAAAATGTCTTTACGTGTCAACGAGAAACGTCGTCGTGGAATGCACTAAAAATCAGCTGCTTTTCATGTTTGACCCTAGGGTCCAAAACTCAACTTTCAACCCGCTCCCTCGGCATCGAAAGTCATATTTTGAAAACATGTTTTATAAAATAGTATATTATAAACCAAGGGACTGAAGACTTAACATTTTAATGATGTGTGTTATTATTATGTTTAGATTTAACTGCATAGCGTCATTTAAATTATGGTATACAAAATAAACACATACACAGCGTTATGATCAAACACACAAGTTAACTTTTAACGTACCGTTTCTATGACAACAACCGAAAAAAGGCTACTTTTTAATTTTTCACTGTGGTTGGAAAACAGGTAATTTTGAAGTTAGGGTCTAGAGTAAACTGGTATGTTTAATTATAGGGCTGACTGAATGTTAGTTTTAAATATATAACTAAGAAAAAGGCTTAATATATTTTTTTTTTACTTCTAGGCATACAGTATCTTAGATTTGGCTATAAATGATATGTAACTTAAATATATATATTTATATAGTGCAGCAAATGAAAGAGTACTCTTTAAAGTTATTCCAAGCTTTCGGAAATCATATATTTCATTTCCATCCTCAGGGAGACTACAATTTATATAAATTAAGATTAGGAAACCTCATTAGAACAATAAATAAATGATTTTACTTACAACTTTTTTGAGATTGTTCATAAGGATGTTCATAGAATAATTAATATAGGACATGCGAGAAGAAAACGTGTTGAAACCTAAGTCAATTACTATTAAAATCAAAAATTGGAGACAATACTAAAAACATTGTATATGGACGTAGAAACACACAATTTAAAATAAAATCAAAATTTTGATGTTCACATTTTGAAAATTCGTTACTTAATTTGAAATTATGGAATTATTTAGCGGGAAATCATGACTTGCGTGTGTCTCCATTTTAAGTGACTGGTAGGTTAGGAAATACTGTCATTTTAACATGTCATTAAAATTCTCAAAAATATTTTTAATGCGGTTTACAATAAGAATAATATTAAATAGAGAGAAATACGGATTTAAGTGTTATTATGCAGCAAACCTGAAAAATCGTTAAAATGCATTTATACGAGGTTCGAACTGTTATCAATAGTATTGATTGTACGTACGTTTTTATCTAAGTGGGGCAGATATGAATACATTACACTTAAATGTTGAATATCTGTTCTTTTGTTCATACTATTGGGTTCTTGAGCAATAAATGTCATTTCCAAAAACAGTCTTTTTTTATAATTAGTTTGTGAGGTTAGAATCTCAGCTGAATTAAAATTAATGTTATGGTCCATATTATTTGCATGTTCAGCAAGGGCACATCTCTCTGGATGGTGTCTACATTTCCGAAAGCTTGGAATAACTTTAAAGAGTACTCTTTCATTTGCTGCACTCCCCAATATTTACTAGTTTATTTCTTAACTAGTCAGCAACGACTACCCTCTCGATAAATTGATATATATATATATTTTAAATATCATATACAATACAATTTTCTCGGTGTACATTAAGAATACCTACTTCTTCAAAAACAGAACAATTCTTTTAAAATAAGTTTAGGTTGGATTTTAACATTTAATCACAATATTATAAAACAATAGGTTTTGAAATGCGACAAAAATATTAAAACATTGCAGTTCTTAGTTTCCTAGTAATATTACACGTTGATGCTTTCAATTTCAGAAACACGAAGAATATGAAGTTGCTTTAACGAAATATAAGATTGCTGTCCTATATGCGCCGGAATCTGTAGCATTGTGGAATAACATCGGCATGTGTTTTCATGCTAGAGAAAAACAAGTTGCTGTAAGTACTTTGTACTTCAATCGTATTACCGATGAAATAAATATACTGTAGAGATTTACATAGACAAATCTGCAAAGTAAGCTATAGAAAGAAAATATTCATATTATTTTATAGTGTCACATCACATTCTTGGAAATTTCTTTAATTTTATACCTACATTATATGAGAGAATTCAACAAAGTGAGAGTAATATGTTAATATTTTTCGTTAAAATTACATATTATAAATCTTGTAGGCAATCAGCTGTCTTAAAAGGGGATTATGGGTTTCTCCGTTAAACTGGAAAATACTATTTAATCTAGGATTAGTCCATTTAGCCACTCATCAGCCAGCATCAGGATTCAATTTTGCTTGTGCTGCGGTGAATCTACGGCCAGACGTAGCAGAATGTTTTGCATTGTTAGGATGTAAGTTTGATTGTATATTATACGCGGTGGTAAAAAATAAGGTATTATTAATAATAGTCTATCTTTAAATGATGTGAAGTAATAAATCAATCAAAACCGTCTTCTCCATGGGCGTGCAAGATTTTTCGGCATGTACCTATAGATTTACATAGGCCTGAATTTTTTAACTTGTGCAGAATAAGTACAAATATCGACATTAAATTCAAGCTTTGTCTTCAAATATATATTTTGATATTAAATTTTTTAAGCTTAAAATTATGTACAGCCGTACCATTTACCTGGAATTTTAGAAAGCGATTTTATCAAAACTAATTAGAGTCTAGTACTTACTCTGTTTCTGCTCTAATCATTTTATTGCTTCTTTTTTGTACCTAATCCTGGTTATCTGTTTGCTAATTACGTAGTTATTACGCCTTTATGGGTGCGCCTCTATTGGAATAATACATCTATTTATATTTATAAATACCTACCTTGGGTGTTTGTTTTTCAGTGAAACTAGTCAAAGTGTGAAGTGTCAGTGTTCTTTTTAATTAAATATGGATAGTTTTTAACAATTGCCTAAACGCCCTAGAGTCGGTCCAAATACAATAAATAAAAAAAATAGTTCTTAACTATTACGATTCTATTAAAAGCAAGAATGTGGATTTAAGTGTTGACAATGCAGTGCAATTTATAGCAGATATGCTTAACGTTGGGAAAACAACAATATACAAACTTTTAAAATAAGAAAAAGCGTTGGCGTCAAACCTCCAAAAACTTCTCAAGGACGACCAAAACTTGAGCTGGTTGACGTTTTAATGCAGAGAAGAAGGCAAAAAGTTTATAGTTTCTTTAAAAAAAAAAAAAGAAATTCCCACGCTGGACAAAATTTTGTCCTCAGTCCGAGAAGACCAGATGTTCGGTGGAAAGGACATAATAGGCAATCGGTTTTAATAGACAGAAGCGATATTGTCTGTTGGAGAAAAAATTACGTAAGAAGCATCCGAAAAGCCAGAGAAGGAAACAAAGAAATATTTTACCTAGACGACACATGGTTAAATGAAGGCCACACTGTGACTAGATTTTGGCAGGATGAAAATATTAAAAGTTCAAGGCAAGCTTTTTCGGCAGGAATGTCTACAGGATTGGGACCGCAATCTGGAAAAGGACGTCGACTTATCATAACCCATATTGGAAGTTCTAAAGGCTTCGTTAAAGGCGGTGTACTGATGTTCCAATCTAAAAATACGGGAGACTATCACGAAGATACGAATGCCGATGTCTTTGAAGAATGGTTCGAGCAAATGTTGGATCTTATCCCAAAAGATGGATAATGCAAGTTATCACTCTAGGCTGACGGAAAAATTACCAACAAGTGCGTGGCGTAAAAGTGAAATAACAGAATAGCTAAGTTTAGGTCAAATAGAATTTCCATTAGATTCCTTAAAAAAAAGTATTGATACTAGCCAATTTACATAAAAATGGAATAAAAAAAATGCATTCGATGAAATGGTAAAGTTATGAGGAATATCTGTACTCAGACTCCCTTCTTGCCACTGCGAATTAAACCCGATCGAATTTATATGGGCTCAAAAAAGACAGATGTTGTAAAAACAAAAACGACATATAAATTGGTGGATTTAAAAAGGCTCTTTAATGAAGCTATAGATAAAATCAGTGCGGAAAAGTGGAAAAAGTGTATCTTCCGAATCGTACAATAATTAAGCCATGGCGACAAAGTATTATTCGATTTTTGAAAATGCCTTGTTTCTAAGATATTATATGTCTTGCTTTTGTAATTATATTATGTAAAATAGTACCACCCATTGTTATTTGTTAGTTAATACGATTTTTTAAATATTTTTATATGTTATAATTACCTACAAATATAACATATCTAATGCAATTTAAGGAGAATGGGCAGGTTTAAGATTTTAAATTTAAAAACTTCCCCAATATACGCTCCTGGCTAGAGGATTTTCCCAATAACGATGGTAAATCCTCAAATATAACAATATATTGTGATAAATTTTGGGTGGACCTACCTAAAGAATGTTTATTATTTGGATCCTTTAATGTAAACACAAAATATTTTAAGGGGTGGTGTTTAAATTGCTCCAGATACCTCGGCATGCGTTTTGCATATTTAATGAATGAGCATTAAATTTATTACTTCGTGCCATTTAAAGATAGACTGTAGTTGACTGTTCAGAAAATATTGTTCTTGTTGACATTTGCGTAGTGCCAGATTTTTTGATGTTTGAGTTTCAACTGGCATTTATATATCATTTTTTATTAAAACCAAACATCTAGCATTATGAAGCTTAGTATGGTACTTTTCGACATACACCTTTGCTATCTCCTGTATAGAGATGCGTGCCAGCGTGCCAAGTCTGTTGTGCACACAATTTTTAATATCTTTCTCATCCTCAAATCTCTGATCCCTTATAAAGCTTCAGTGATCCAAACAAGATTGATTGGGAATAATTTAGAACCTATTATAGGCGGGATTGAAAAGCATTTCTTAATGCAATCGTAAGGAAAAATTACATTTCTGATTGCTTGATTTAATTTAACAAAAATAAGTTTTTGGTAATTCAACGATAAAATTAGACAATATCAGAGCTGCCGTATCTTTAGTAGGCACATGGTTACTGTTTTTCCTATGGCAGATTCTAGCGATTTAGGTTCACTCCTACAAATTTTATTCGAAACGTTTTCTTCTATCCCAAGAACAAAGTCAGTAGAAGGTGTCTGATTGTGAGGGAGACCTTTCACCACTTCTTTTTGCTAATTGGCTACTTTACTTTTACAAGTCTTGTACACTAATATTGAAAATGCTCTTTATTTGTTGTTTCTAACTAGGGTAATTAAATGCCTCGATTTTTTCGAGTAATAGATAAACTAAGGAAGATTTTTTTTTACTCCCCGTAGCTTCAGAAGTATAAATTTTAGGTCCTAATAAGTGTTTTATATTCTTGCAAATAGCGCTTCTTGAGTATTATAAATCAAAACTAAAATATAGGGGTTTCCATTTTAAAAAAATCGATGACGTGATCAGCTATGTTCACTCAGTTTTCAAGAATGAGGTCCCCTGTTTCTTCTGCGCAAATATTAGATTTTTGACAAGTTCATTTTCAAACTCGTTTTTCATAACATTTTTTTTTAGTTTTCTTAGCCATAAGTATAAAAATATAAGATTCTCTGTATCTTAAGGTTTGTATTATATTTTTATATTTTTGTTGTCAATATTTGTTCCCGTACTACTACATTTGTGTTCAATATAATATTATATATTACACAGGATTGGTGGCAAGTAGCATTCCCATCTACATCCCCTGAAAGTGGTAAATCCCTTTAATGCTGCTTCTCAAATTTCCATATTGATATGTTTTCATTTATTTTGTATGCTTTGTATTTTGTTTTCTATTCAGGGTGTCCGGGAAAATGTGGGAAATCTCTCGGATTCAGATAGAACATGAAAAAATAAGATTACAAATTTCTATAATTTTTTTTCTTACAGAACCTCCCTACGGAGATGTGTGCCCCTGTAGGATGCCGCTGAAAATCGGTTTTTCTTGAATTACGTTCAGAGTACTTAATATAATTTAATAAAAATTTAATGTGATGGACACTAGTAAGAGCCTCTTAAAATAGGGGTGGACTAAGCTTTAATATTCCGCGAGATAGATTTACGGAGCTTTATCTTTTCGCTGACGATACAGCAATTACTTCGACTTCTAAGTCACCGCGCATTGTCGTCAGCCGGATGCAGCGTCACGTAATCGAGCTGGAAAAATGACTTTCGGCTTGGAAGATTCGCCTGAATTCCGCCAAGACGAGGGTTATCTTTTTTTCAAAAAGCACCGTGCGCTGGCCTCAAACAAGGGTTGGGGTCAGTGGGGTCCAAGTAAACTGGCGCCAGGAGGTAAAATACCTGGGACTTATATTTGACCAAGGGCTGAACTGGAGGCTCAATTCAATTAATAGAATAAAGTTTGCATTGCGTCAATTAGGCTTTATCTACCCCCTGCTTCATAGGCGGAGTAGTCTTTCAAATAGAACCAAGGTCAACCTCTACAAGATATTGGTCAGGCCGGTTAACACTTATGGTGCACCTTCGTGGTGCAACATAAGCAGAACGGAGCTTAATATGTTCCAGGTAATTGAAAACAGGGCGTTAAAAACTATAGCGGACGTACCTAGATATACACCCAACAGAGTACTTCACCGTGACTTTCAAATGCAGACGATAAACGAGTTTTTCTTGAAAATTATTAAAGACTATTACCGACGTACAGACGTATAGACAAACCCACTAATCATAGACTCACAAACGAGATCTAGACAAGACACGACATACAAACTACCAAAAGACTGGCTCCCTGTTGGTCCAAATTCAAATCCATAGTAGAGAGGCACTATATGATAATATAATAGAAAAAGGGGCCAAAACTTTGCAGACCAAAACTTTTAAAAGAAAACACACGAACCAAAATTAATTAAGGAAAGAGCCAATATCAAAATTTCTATAAGCGACAATACCTCAACAGTACACAATGAGTAACAGATTTCAAAGGATAAAATCCTGACTTAAAAATACATTGAAGAACCCGAGTAAGCTTTAAAACTTAATGCTTAAATTTTTAACACCGTGTATGATAAAGACTTAAAAAAAATAAATCTGGGTAGCTTGTACCTTAGACTATAAGAAGGTACTCGTGTTTATTGTCGACAAAATGAACCGTTTTCGAGAAACAGCATAATAAACGAATTCATGGTTTATTTTTAATAAAAAGGAACATGGTTTCTATTTTGTTTCTCGACAACTAAGTGTAATACTAAAGTCATTCAAACAACAGAAAAGTTTTATTTTAAGTTGTTTAATCCGAAAAAATACAAAAATTTAAAAAAATGCAGTGAAAAACTACATAATAAGAGGGTTCAACATGGGCTCCGTGTCTAATACACTCGTAAGCACGACAAATTGAGGACTGCTGTACCCGCCACAATAACCCAGCCTTGGTCCTTACCACATCATAATGAAACGTGATTGTCTGTAGAAGTTCCTCCCAAGTGCCGATTGGAGTGAAATACACCAAGGTCAGGAGATCGAGGATGCCAGGCAATGGGTCCTCCTCTACCTATCCAACGGTTTGGATAGACGTTATTCAGGTGCTCCCGCACACCAATGCAGAAATGAGGTCGTACCCCATCGTGCATGAAGTACATATTGAGGCGGATTTAAAGTGACAAGTGCTCTTTTATATCCTGAAAAGCGTTTTGAAGGAATTCGAAATAAAGCTGTCTATTTAAGCGTTCCGGCAATACAAATGGTCCAATAAAAAAAAATTGCCAATGATTCCTGCCCAGATATTAATTGATGATTAACTGATGTTGATGATGCGAAACAATAGTGACATGAGGATTTTCATCACCCTATACATGTGTGTTATGTAAATTGGTGATACCATTTTTGGTATACCTCATGTACTTTTTGCAAACGATATGGATATAACAGCTGTCTTGAAGAACTTCATGTACTATTGTTTTCGATGTATTAAGCTGTGCTGATAATGTTCGAGTGCTCGTTGATGGAGTGTCATCTACAGCATTGCAGCACTCCACGGCGCACGTACGGTTCTTCTCAGACCAGCATCAGTATTAATTTTTTTAAACTTTTCTGAAATTATGAAGAAAGTTAATAATATGTTTTACCTTATTAACTGGAATCGCCCACCATTCTCTTTTAGGCTCTGGTCAACTCATTGAAATGTCTTCTGGTTTGGCATAGTATGATTCGAGAAAATATTTCATGATATAACCTTCCGACTTCTATACAGTTGCAAGACGCAAGACCATACATTAGATGCATATCTGTATACTCGATAAACGTGTATTCTATAGTTCGAATTAATTCACAATAAAAATTAAACTCACCACGAAATCCAAAAATTAGTAAATTAATATCAAAGTAAAATGCATTATATTTTATTTATGTCGTACCATAGTAACGTTTGCAATAACAATACGTTTATTTGGTGCCGATAAATAAATTAAACGTACCGTGAAAGCGCCCAACTTGCAACAGTCATCCAACCTGTTATTATTGCGGCCCTGTACCTAGGGATGCGCGATACGATACGATATTTTTGAGTATCGATATTTTACCTTCCGATACCCGATATTTTGTATCGATATTTTTTATTCGATATATAATGAGTATCGAAATATTTTACCCTGTATCGTTCAGATAGTATCGATACATCCCAAAATTCCAAAACCCACAATTTTATTAATTTTATGATGCGGTTTGCAAAACAGCAAACCTCGAGCGGAAAATGCCCGGTCCGACCTTGAAGACTATAAATAGTACCAGTTACTAGTATACCTACCTAAGGAAAAATAACATTACCGCTTATTTTTTTTTTTTTAAACGTTAAAAATCGTAAAACAAAAAATAACAACGCGGATCGAAAAAGTATCGATATTTAGGGTATCGATATTTTTCAAACCGATATTTTATTGCATCGATACTCTACCTTACGATCCGGATCGATACAAAATATCGATACTTTCAGCGTATCGGAACATCCCTACCTGTACCGCGATCCATCGAAACATACGGCGGTGTTGCTATTAGGGTTAACTTTGTGTGGTGTCGGCGAGTTGTTCCCACCAATATTAACAAAAGTAAGTAATATTTTGATTGAAAGTAGTTATTATTAAGTCTGGTTGAAATTTTTAGCCAGAAATCTTTGTTTATAACTAAAGTTCTAGAAGAGATATTCAAATTTTGTCAATTAGGTTAGGTAACTATCCCCCAAAGAGCATTTGTACAATTATTGTATATTATAAATTCAATGTTTATTCTTCAACATTTTCCAAAACGGTGGAGAGAGGCTATAATCATTCCAGTACTTAAACCTAACAAGAACGCCAAACAGACAGACTCCTACAGACCGATCGCTTTGACGAATACACTTTCAAAAATAGCTGAGAAATCAATTGTACTAAAACTTAAACAACACCGACTACTAACAAATATACCAGACGAACAATTTGGATTCAGGCCTCACCATAATACAGTACAGACAGTGACGAGAGTCCTGACTGATGTTAAAAATAAATTTAATGTGCAGCAGAACACTGTTCTGCTATCACTTGACATCAGCAGGGCCCTCGACACTGTATGGCACCAAGGACTATTATTTAAATTACTAACAATACATAATTTCCCTACTTATATAATAACTTTACTGCAGACATACCTACATAACAGGACTTTCTTTGTTAGGGTAGAGGGTGCGCTGTCCGCGCCTAGAGTAGTTAATGCGGGGGTTCCTCAGGGAACTGTGCTGTCTCCACTCCTATACAACTTGTACACAGCCGATTTCCCGAGGTATCCCCTCACCAAACTTGCGTTGTACGCGGGCGACGCATTAATCTATGCACAATCGTTTTACGCGGAAGCCGCTAAGCGACAGGTGCAATCGCATGTAAACATCTTGGATGCCTATTTTAAACAGTGGAAAATAGCGGTAAATCCTACTAAAACGGTTTGTGCAACCCTAACTAAGAAATTCACCAACAATAAAATTTTTGTTCCACTTAAAATCAACAATATACCGATACAACCTCAACGCAGACTAAAATATCGTGGCATAACAATAGATGAGCGGCTTTCCTTTAATGCACATATCTCTGATATCCTTAAAAAGGGCTTTGCTGCCATGCAAAGCCTATATTCTATTATATCCAAAAAATTCCACCTATCCCCATCCAATAAGCTACTCATCTATCGACAAATTATTAGACCTATACTGACTTACGGAGCCCCTGTATGGTGTTGTGTTTCAAACACTCAGCAGCAACGGCTGCTGAGGTTTGAGAATAAGGTCCTCCGGTGTGTGACGTCATCCGACAGTTCCGTCACGATCGCGGACTTGCACCATATGGCGGCGATAAATTACATAACAGAACACATACGTGACATATCAAACGACTTTTATACATACCAACTACAGTACTCACCACTGACAAGAAATATAACAGACAGACGAGCAGACAATGACGCCAACAATAAACATAAACCGCTTTACTACAGACTACCCATCTACAATCTCCCACTGGCTAATCAAAATCAAAATCGACGGTAAAAAGACAAACAAACAAAAATGACAGAATAATACTTTACAGCTTCATTATTCAATAAATAAATTTTTCACATGAGTAGACGAACATACAACAGACAATTAAATTATTTTAACATGACATAGTAATAAACAAAGTGCATTCCTGTGCTGGGAGCTCCCTGATTTCGCACTGAGATCGGAAAGCGCCCAGTATAGGAGTGCACACTCACAAACAATGACAACGCCAGTGGGAGGAGACTCGACACTGGGCTACACACTAGACACGCCCACCGAATAACAGGCCGTGCATGGCGGTTGAATGGTCATTTCCACTGCATTGCGATTGCCTGCTGCGGGCGGGCACAAAATTTCAGTACCTGAATCAATTTTACTGTTTTTTTTTTTACTTTTCCCAGTATGCTTGCCATTGGTTTTCCAAGTCAATTCATCGAAACTTTTTGCGAACTTAACGATTACACCCCTCAGGGTAATAAAAACTCGTTAATACCCGTTAAGGCACTGCCGGGACGCGAGTGAAATGCGCTAGAGATTCAAATTTTAAGAGTGTCCTTAGGCCAAAATATCGGCCGCCGAGCTTGCTCGGTTTCTTGGGCGCATTTTGGGCCGTATGCTTACGGCTCATATGCGCCCAGAACATGTTAGTTTTAGTTAGTTTTAGCTAGATACTTAGACATAGGCTTAATATTATAAGAGAAATAGGAAAATAAAGATTTTAAAATGGAATGGATGGTCTCGAACTCTTTGGTTCTGGTCAGCACAGGGCACAATTATGACAAGTGAGCATACCGAATCATAGATATAAGTTTATAGGGGGAATAGAATGGACTCTCCCGTACTAATGAAACTGTGAAATAACTTGCGCCACCTATGTGGCTGGGTACAAGTTTTGACTGTGACATTTGAAAGAAAACTGTTTAGATTTTATTTGAAGTTTGATATTGGAACCACACCTCCACGCCACTAGATGAACTACGGCGACTTTCGGCGGGAATTTTTAACGATTTTATTTTTTAAAATATTTAAATGATTTTTTATTTTCGTATTTTTATGACACGAACGTTCATATTAACAACCTATAGTCAAGCCTATATTTGAATTCAATAATTATGAAATAACCATGACTTCAAATAATACATTATAACTATAACTTGTAACATTTATGTCATAGAAATAAGGAAATATATAGATTATTTTGATATTTTTACAATGAAACATTTTCTATTACATTTGAAAACTTTACGTGACGCGAATTCATATTATTTCTAAAATTAATATTAGACAACAATAGTATTTTATTATTTATTTAAATAATTATACTGTACATACTGTTTTCTTTCTCTTAAATTTATTGGTATATATTTTTTTCGCCATCACAAACTAACCTACAATTCTTATAATACTGCGGTTTTAAACTTACCGCTTGAATTATTACAATTCTAACAATTTTAACAGTTCAGTATAGTGTTCAAATGTCTTCTAGATATAAGCACTTATAATAATTCACAAAAAAGCACAAACTATTAACAAAAAATCGAACAAAACTTTATAAAAAACAACAACGGCGGTTGGCGTCACGTCACACGTCGGTTGTCGTTTGAAATGCCGTGTTCCCCCTATAAATCTTCATCTATGATGCCGTGATAGATTGCGCCGTCTGGTGGCAAGGGTACAACTAAATAATGGAACTTGAGCGGCTAATTTGAAGTGCGCAGACCATGTACCGAATACCGACCGTTGGAAAATCGAAACAGGTTAAAGCTGCGATATTGTTCTGCGTACGCAATATAATATAGGCAGCGCTATCTTCCAGCAGTCTCTAGCAATCTAAAGTACTTAATACCGTATGCTGGTTTATTACAGTGTAGTAAATACTACAAATTGTTGAAGATTTTTATATTTCGATATGTATTAATCTTGAAAATTGTATAAGTTTCTAGAACAAATTGTTTTAAATCACACATTTTAAGCCAGTGTAATAAATACTGCAAATTGCTGGAGATTTTTATATTTGGATAGGTAAAAAACCTGACAGTTGTTCAAGTTTCTACAACAAACTGTTTTATATTACAAATTTTATACTTGGAGTAAAGTTGCATAGAAGTTGTAAAAAAGATCCGCATATCATTATGTATTTTACACAATAAAATTAAACGACTTATAGTATAGTCTTGTCTCACTTATATTGATAGAACGTATATTAGATTTTACCAGTTTAAAATTTTACTACAAAATGGCAAATGCAACTCGGTACTAAAAATTTCAACAGGCACTTGAGATTTTTAAAAAATTTTTAGTATTTTTTTAACAAATGCCAGGATAAATGTTACAACCTGTAGCAAATGAAAAGATACATTATTGTTGACATCTTTTATTTTTTATTTTTTCAGTGTATCTTCGCAGGGAGGGCCTGTAAAAATTTTTTATACGAACGTGTCATCTTATTTTTTGATGTTCTATCTGAATCCGAGAGATTTCCCACATTTTTTCGGACACCCTGTAGAGATGTTGGCCGTTTCTGTACATTTCTTGGATTATTTTATACAAAATGCCTTTCCATAGGTGTAATGGCACAACTGTTTTAGGCAGAATAAGTTATTCATGCATGATCGTCTCGCTCTATTCTTGGCTTTAAGGATTGAGTATTATTGTTCTCTAGGTTACATAGAACTCTTCCATAAATCGACTGAACGTGGAAGTTGCTATAGATTTTAGTTTTTTAATTCTAACATTTGTGCCCCTTCTATAAAAACCATGTTCAGAGAGTATTTTCCCATGTCTTTGCTGATATTTTCTCTAAAGATTTTCTGCCCGTCTGTTGTCGATAAACTGCCATGCTTTAGTGTCCTCCGACCTCCTATAATAATTCATGGCGTTCTCTTCAAGTGGTGTTAGCTTATACGTAGATTTCCTAATAAATATACCAAGTAATCACAATCAGGAAAGAAATGCAAGGAAAACTAGTATTAAATTGCCCTCTGTAAAAAAACGTTGGCTTTATTTTCCTTGGCACGAAAATCTAAACCGTTCGTGCCAAGATGTATTCGCCTAATAGACTAAATTGCTTTATACTTAATTATAAGGCTTAATGAAGTGGCCCCTAATACTTGAAAAGGTCATTATTCCCTTGAGGAGTACTCGGTAAGATTCCACAGTGGCTTTAGGAAGATTATAATTATATCTGTGAAATTCTAATTAAAGAAAATATACATGAAACATAACTTTCCATCCAAGGTGGCTTTATAGAGATTAATTAGTATATCTAAGAAATTCTAGTTAAGACAATGTAGATAAACCATAACTTTTAGTAATTTTTTAAATTTTATACCTGTTGCTAATATTAATTTTAAACTTTAAAGGAAAATAGCGTGACTTGCAATGAAATACATTTGAACAATATGCTCCATATAATATTGTTTTTGAAATTAGGAATGAAGCGAGAGAAACATAAAGTTAAATAATATAAAGCTATTACTAGTAATAATACCTACTCAGCAAATAGACAACCTTGAACGCTAAATCAAACCTTTATAGAGTATAATAAATAACTTTAAGTTCGCAGAAAATCCAGAGCAAATTTAATACCCTCAGTATTTTATGTTCAGATACGTTGTTTGAGCTAAAAGATACCGAAAATGGTTTAAGGGCTTTAAAGCAAGCATGTATATTAGCTCCAAATGATGTAAGTTTGACAGCAAATGCTGCGCTTCTAATGGAGATGATGGGCTTATTTGAGGAATCAGAGGAATTACTTAAACATTTTAAAGCACTAGAAGCAGAAGGAGAGACTGTACCCAATGAGGTAAAACTTTTTTTATTTGTATTTTGAGTGACGTCTTTATGAATCGTTAATCAAGAGCAATATTCTTATTAAAATTCGAAATTTGGGGTAAAATTGCGGCAATTGCAGAAAATTGCAGCAATTTTTTACTCTTAGCAAATCGCCACTCCCAGAAATCTAAAAGATTTTCTTTATGCTCGTATGCTCTTTATGCTCGTATGCTCTTGTACAAAATTTGCACATACATGACCGGCAAAGAGTTCGCAACATATGGGAAAAAATTTTATTAGCGGAATATTGAAAAATCTTTTCTGGGGGATCGGATGTGCATGTCCCATAACCTTAAAATCGATTTCGGCATACGTCACGTGACCACTGGTATGGCGGGAAAGTTGAAGAAACGAATATAAATTCATCAGAAATCAGATTAGTTGATGAGATATCGAAAAAATTCCAAGAATAATAGTCTATTTCTAATAATCTTATCGAGATTTTTTATATCGAAATAATCTGTGATGTTAAGGAATCCTTAAATCCATTAATCCAAAACAAATTTTATTTATAACCGTAAGACGGAATTTTGAATTTCCCAGATAAACTTAAAAAAAAAATCTAAAAATTAATAAAATTAAAATTTTTTTATTGAGTCAAATAAACAACAATTTATACATATAATACAAAACAAAAGATTGACAAAGTAGGCGTTGAAATTAAAACAAGACACTTTTAATAGGAATCGGTAATTTTGTTCTACATAAATGTATTGTTATTTGGACAACTTTATGGTATTTCTGTACTTTCGCATTGTGAAGTATTTTGCAACCTCTTTATACTTAAATATTAAGTTTTGTATTTAAAATGCCCCCATCACTATCCCTCGAAGTGTGGGGATAATTACAAGAGTGCTCAAGTCACTGGCTCAAGAGGCAGTAGCAATATTCTGTGAAAGGCACCCTGATAAAACTTTGCATTAGTCTACAGTTAGGCGATTGTTGAAGAAATTTAAGGAGACTGGTAGTGTAGAAAATCAGTACAAACTACCTCACGAGAAAACGGTGACTAATAACGAAAATGCTTTGGATGTACTACTTACAGTTTGAGAAACACCGCAAGTGGCAGTCATATTTTGGAGGTGAAAAATATCGAAGAGCGATCGGTACGAAGAATGTTGAAGGTACTTTTACTTCTAACGGCACCGTGAGGTACTGGGCCGCTGAAAACCCAGGATTTGTTATTCAATGTAAAGAACAGTATAGTTTTAAAGTAAATGTGTGGCGCAGAATTTTAGATACAAAAATTGTGGGACCTTTTTTTTACGTGGTAATTTAAATGCTGCAAGGTACTTATTATTATTACAGAATAAATTGTCAGGCTTCCTAGATAATCTTCCATGAATACAAAGAAGGCATCTGTACTTTCAGCAAGATGGCGCTAGTGTTCACTCCACTATTGAAGTAAGGAACTGGTTAAATGAGGAGTTTGGCAATCAGTGGATAGGCCGATTCGCAGAAAATCCCTGGCTCGCCAGATCCCCCGACTTTTCACCCTTAGACTTTTTTTGTGGGGGTACTTAAAAAACCAGGTTTACAAAAAGCAGCACTTTAGAAATGTTAAACATTCGGAACAAATTATTAGAAACTGTGTAGACCTAATAACTCCTGAAATGCTCAGAAATGTTTCAAAAGAAATGGTATCTCGAACAATATTATGTATGGAGCGAATTGGCGGTGATACTCGGTTAAATTTTTTAATTTAAGTTAATTTTGGTGAATTTTGGTGTTATTAGTAATAATAAAATTATTAAGTACTTATTACTAATATAGTTTTTCGATTAAAATTTTTGTTTATTTGATTCAATAAAATAATTTTAATTTTATTAATTTTTAGATTTTTTTTAAGTTTATCTGCGAAATTCAAAATTCTGTTTTACGGTTATAAATAAAATTTGTTTTGGATTAATGCATTTAAGGATTTCTTAACATCACAGATTATTTCGATATAAAAAATATCGATAAGGTTATTAGAAATAGACTATTGCAACAGCTGGCATCCGAGTGTAAAGGAATTTCTTGAATGATTGCTACAAATTGTCAGAAAAACAAAAGAATATTACTAGTTGTGTTTAACGGAAGTCAGTTTTACTTTAATGAAGCTATTAGAAAGAAAAAATATGGACATTTTTAATTCGTTAAAAAAATATTTACATAAAAATTCGATTTTATGTTTTTTCAAGTAGATATCCTAAACAGTGTATGTGAGGTTCTAATGGAATTCTAAAAACTTTTTATTCTTGGAATTTGTTCGATATCTCATCAATTAATCTGATTTCTGATTCGTTTCATCATATTCATCATCATCATATTCGTTTCTTCAACTTTCCCGCCATACCAGTGGTCACGTGACGTATGCCAAAATCGATTTTAAGGTTATGGGACATGCACATCCGATCCCCCAGAATAGTAATTTACGTTACAAGACCGGAAAGTAGTGTTTTTCAGGTCGAGACAAGCATTTCCACGGCGAGCCGTGTGATTAACAATACTAAAACAAGATAAAAGAATAAAGATACTGGATACAACTGCATAAACTGAATAAATACGTTATGTTTGAATATTTATATTAAATGTACAATTGTGAGCGTTAAATATCTGAAGGGAAGATGTGTCTGAAATGCTGGGAATTGTTATATTTTTTGTAGTGGTAGTAACAAAATTAGTTTCCTGTATATTGTCTTTGGAACATCCCGCATGGATTTTGTTTTTTTATTGAATCTTCTAGGTAGCCTTCTGCTACAGTGGAGGATTTCCATCCTCCGTGCCGTTTTAAATTTATAATGTCACCTCCTCCATCTACTAGTAGTTGCTGAACTTCGACGAAAGCAGTGGCCGGTAAATTCGCCTGGATTTTTTAATTTAAGATAAGAAGCGATTTTGCTAGGGGCTTTTTCCACAGAATGAAATCCTACTACTTGGGTTGAGCACTTCCCATCTTTAAAAAAAATAAAAAGCCGTTTATGGTTAGTATGCGGTGGTCTCAATTGCAAATAATTCCTATAAAGTTGCAAATCTCTTTCGGAATTTACAATGAACGTCCTGGTGGTATTTGTCCTGGTTATGGGAATTTTAACTATCAACATTGTTTCTTTATCTTCGATATCATCGAGTGTCATATTAACGAGTTCCTCGCGGCGACATGCACCTGCGGAACCTATAATTAAAAGCACCTAAACCAGAATTAAGATTCATTGTAAATTGTAACCAGTTTTTACTGGTTTTTTATTTTAACTTTTTAACTTACCATAAGCATAAGATATTCGCTATTGGGAGCATTGTTCAGAAACGTTTCAATTTGTTCTCTTGACAGAATTTTAGATTTTCTCGGTTTTATGACCAATAGACTTTTTTTTAATGAACGCTATTAGTTCGAAAAAATTATTAATGTTAACATTATCTTTTATGGTCAAAGTAGATTTTAGCATTGAATATAAGCTCCATAATGTTGAAGAAGCCAGTTTTTGGGACTTTTCAGCAAAATATGCCAAAAGAACTTCTTCATTTACATTTTTCACTTTTTTTTTCGACACCAATTTTTCAATGCGTCGTATGACTTCTCGTAACGGGCTTTTGATTTTACTGGCAATATATCGTAAGTCGCTTTCCTTGCTGCTTCCAAAATTTCTTCTGAAATCTCAGTTTCCGTATCGGATAATTCAAAATCTGAATTCATATTTTTAAATTTGCGTACTCGTGAAACAAGTTTGACATAAACAACAAATTAAAAATCAACGAACTGTCACTCGACAATACATCGAAATGTTGTTATCATAGTAACGAAATCAAGGTAGATTGTATTATCAAAGAGCGATTGGAAAACTGAAAAAACAGGGACCGGAAAAATATTTTGCCGATCCCTCACGTCCATTTTCCGGTCTTGATCGACAAGACGTTATTTTCTGGACGAAAAATTGTCCAGAAAGTGTATATTTTCTGATCGGTCTTAAAAAAGAGATTTTTCGATATTCCGCTAATAAAATTTTTTCCCATATGCTGCGAACTCTTTTTCGGTCACTGTATATGATTCTATTTTTTTTTCTGAACCTACCTAACTACCGGTTATGAATTTCCCAAATTTAAAAATGGAAATCCCATTATTTTATACCTCTTTTTACCTACCCATCTGTTAAATGACCGCGGACACTCATCATCGCAACTTTTAGTAAACATTAATGCTAAAATATACTTCATTAGGGACAGTAAAACCCGATCCGACAATTCTTAAGAAATATAGGTACATACACTAATTACTTTCTTGCAGGCGGATCTATTCAATTTGCTTTAAAGGCTGATAAATCGGTTGTTAAAGTTTATATTGAAATTGCATTCCAGGCAATTTATTTTTTTACATTACCTTAAATTTAATTTTATAATTTCCAGTTATCAAAAATGCAAAAAGTTGATTATTTTATTTGAGTTTTCATTTGGTTTTGTTTGGCATTTTATTAAATGTGTTCTAATTTCAGGACCCGTTCGCTCGTGTTATTTTAAATACGGTCTCAAAGTAGACCTTTTTTTTTTAAATTAAATTGTTTTTGGTAAGAGAAAACAAGAAAAAAACTTTTGTAAATACCTACCTAACCGAATAACAATTATTATTTGATTACAAATTCTTCAGATAATGTCCATGGATATTAGCGTACATTCCACAAGAGTTTTTTCATTAATTGAAGGCAGTTTAAATGAAAACTGCTTTCACCCACATTTTAGAAACAGTTGAAGATAACCGAGTTCGAAAATATCGAAATAAACGCTGTAGTAATATACACTAAGTTCCAAAAGAAGTGACGCACCTAATTTTTGTTGCAACTTTGAAGCTTTGTCATTTCTGAACAAATGGACTGATTTTTATTATCTTTGCATTTGTTGGTAGGTAATTCCGTTACTTTTATGAAAAAAATAAACTCGTAGACATTTTTTCAAAGCCCCCTGGATGATAGTGGAAAAACTCAAGCCATGTTATTTTCTTAATTTTTGACTCACTCTGTGCGTTAATCAAGTACTTAAATGTATAGAAAGTGCTTACACTCTATATGAAAGTCGCTTCTCTTACGAGCATTTTGATTTTTTGTTCATTAATTTATCTCCAAAATTGTCCGAATAACAGCTTTTTTGCTGAAACCTGGCATATTACCAACTTTATGAATTTATCGAGAAACAGTTTTTAACAGGTACCAATTTTAAAAACATTTTTATTAAACACAAAATTATAAACCAGGATAACTGCTTAATACCGTGTATTGCCTCCTCTAGCAACTCTAAGAGCTTCTAATCTACGCGGCATACTAGAAATTAGGGTTCTTATCCTTTCCATTGGTATACGACTCCATTCTTCCACTAATGCATATGCTAATTCTGCGAGATTTTCAGCAGGCCTCTGGCGAGAACGTACCTTTCTCCCTAGTTCGTCCCACAAGTGTTCTATACGGTTCATATCGGGGCTTCTGGCAGGCCACTGTAATGTGGTGATATCCGTAGCTTCTAAGAAGTTTCGAACAATTGCTGCGGTGTGTGGTCGGGCATTATCCTGCATCAATATAAAATTATTGCCCACTAACTCTGCATGAGGTAAGACATACTGCTGTAAAATGTCAATATAGATTAGCGCTGTCAGCTGTCATCGACTGCCTCAATGGAAAAACATGGAGGGGTGTCTTTCCATTCATTGAAATCCCTCCCCACACCATAACCGACCCACCATTATAACTTTCACATTCTGTTACTAAATTCTGATTAAACCTTTCACCTGTCCTTCTCCATACTCTTTTCCTTCCATCCACCATGTTAAGGCAAAACCGTGATTCATCCGTAAACAAGACATTCGACCATTTACGAATATTCCATTGTCCATAATTTTCAACGAAGTTTCTTCTAGCAGGTCTCCTAGCTATCAAATTAACTTCGTTTAGACGTCGACATACCGTTTGCTTACTTATCGTAACACCCCGAATTTGGCGAAGATCTTGATGAACATCTACCGCAGTATTTGATCGATCACGTAATATTCTCAATCTCAAGAAGCGATCATCTCTTGGAGAAGTTTTTCGAGGGCGACTAGAACCAACCCTTCGAGCAGTGCTTCCTATTTGTTCGTACTTGTGGATTGCTCTACGAGCAGTTGCTTCATGGACACCCACTGCACGAGCGACGAAACGTTTACTACGCCCATCGTTAACTAAAGTAACTAATGCTGCTACTTGTTCTGAACTTATTTGAGGCATTTTATGTAATTCTAGCCACTAAAACTTTTATAATGACATTGACTTTTTTAATGACATAACGACAAAGGGTGCAAATATGGAGTAATTGCCATGGCAAGAGCAATTGTTTTTTTAAAGGCAATGTGACCCTACAATAAATTACATTTGTAGGATAAACGTAAGGTTTCAGCAAAGAAGCTGTAATTCGGACAATTTTAGAGATAAATTAATGAACAAAAAATTAAAATGCTCGTAAAAGAAGCGACTTTCATATAGAGTGTAAGCGCTTTCTATATATTTACTTGATTAACGCACAGGGTGAGTCAAAAATTAAGTAAATAACATGGCTTGAGTTTTTCCACTATCATCCAGGGGGCTTTGAAAAAATGTCTACCAGTATATTTTTTCTTAAAGGTAACGGAATTACCTACCAACAAATAAAAAGATATTAAAAATCGGTCCATTCTTTCAGAAATGACAAAGCTTCAAAGTTGCAACAAAAATTAGGTGCGTCACTTTTTTTAGAACTGAGTGTAGTATACACATTAATACACTTCTCGTCAAAATGAGCGAATAATGTAAAATCTAGCAAAAGTTTGCTGTTAACTATTTTGTGAATCACTCATCCGATTTTGACGAACTTTCTTTTGAAATATAAACCAAGATTTTAGAAACCATCTTAGGATTCTAAAGTTAATTTTTAAAACGATTCTACTAATATACACGGTGTTATTTGTAGAGGCGATTTTATACCATAAAATTGAAACTTCCTGTAGAGTAAAATGGTAAAGTTACCAATTCCTGGTTGGTTAGTTGATCTCAATATCTTCAGGTGTTTTGACCAGTTTTTTGATAAGTGTCCTTTGGCAATAGATACACTAATAAACAAAAAATGTGGCAAATTCTTGCTAAGAAAATCTTTAAAGCGCTGTATTTTGACAATGGTTGAACAAATTTCGGCCAACATTTCAGATTTTAAAAGTCTATTTGCTATAGATTTTCCATGATACGATGGCTTTTTTCAAAGATGGCCATTTTTACAATATACATGGGTCAAGAAATCATGAATCTAAAATTGCTTAAATTATGGTAGGTAACTGTTTTTATTAAAGCTATGCCAATTTTGCTGTACCATGCTTTTGTTTTCATTTAAAATTAGTTATTTGACACTTTGGGTCAATATTTCAAGACTTTTTTTTTATTTGTTTAAGTGCCCATTGACAATAGATACACCATTAATCAAAAAAGTTGCCAAAATCTTCGTAGGAAATTACTAGAGGGCTGTATCTTGACAACCGTTAAACAGATTTTGAACAGCATTTTAGATTTTGAAAATTTATGTAGATATATGTTTTTGAGAGACAAAAAAATCAGAACGTCGTGTTTGAATGAAATGAAATTTTATTAAATAAATTTTCTACAAAAACGTGGCAAAATAAAAACGCAAAAAAAAACTTTTAATTAATAACCAGTGTTCCCACCTTTTGCTGCGATCACAGCGCGACAACGTCGTGGCATGCTTAAAATTAGCCGTTGAATATTTTCTCGGTCGATTAGACGCCAAGTTTCATTTAACCTCTCTCCCAGCTCATTTAAATGTGCGGGATGAGGTTGCAGAGCTCTCATTCTTCTACCCATTATATACCATAAATGTTCAATCGGGTTAAGATCAGGGCTGCGGGACGGCCAATTCATTGCTTCAAGATACTGAGATCACGGTGTATCTATTGTTAATGCGTACTTAACCAAATAAAAAGAAACCTCCCGAAATTTTGACCCAAAGTGTCAAATAACTAATTTTAAATGAAAACAAAAGCATACAGCAAAATTGGCATAGCTTTAATAAAAACAGTTACCATATCTTAAGCAATTTTAGGTTTATGATTTTCTTAACCCATGTATATTGTGAAAATGGCCGTCTTTAAAAAAAACCATCGTATCACGGAAAATCTGTAGCAAATAAACTTTAAAAATCTAAAATGCTGGCCGAAATTTGTTTAACCATTGTCAAGATACAGCGTTTTGAAGACTTTCCTCGCAAGAATTTGACAAAGTTTTTGTTTAATAGTGTATCTATTGCCAAAGGACACTTATCAAAAAACTGGTCAATACGTCTGGAGATATTGAAGTCAAGTCCCCAACGGCCCTTACCAGGAATTGCTAACTTTACCATTTTACTCTACAGGAAGTTTCAAATTTATGGTATAAAATCGCTTCTACAAATAACACCCTCTATATTAGTAGAATCGTGTTAAAATTAACTTTAGGTTCTTAAAATGGTTTCTTAAACCTTGGCTTACATTGTAAAAGAATATTCGTCAAAATCGAATGAGTGGCTCGCAAAATAGTTAACAGTAAACCCGATTTAAAACCACTTAATATGTTCTTAAAAAAGTTCAGTTGGTTTTAAATGTTATAAGAAGCTTCTTAATAACTGTAGGGGTTTTTAAATAATTAATTTAATAAAATTTCTTTAGTAATTAATTAAAAAAAATATTTGAGAATACTTATATTGCAACACTTAGAGCTCAACAACAATTTATTAATTTTCCAGTTGAAGAGTCTACAGGGTGTCCGGTAAGTATATGGCATACTCTGAGGATCGCACAGAGGAGGTTAAAATCGTCCTAATTTGTTATAGAAAAAAAAATTCCTCCTAGAGTACCCCTTAACTGAAATACAGATCCCAAAAGGGATACCCAGCGAGTTACCATTTTGGCTCTGACATGTGAACCAACATGTATAATTTAATGAAATTTTAATATTTTTTGTAGGCCATAAGAACTCGTATAACCATACTGCAGTAGATGTTTTATATCATCAGGAGAGTCAGGAACGGACTTGCAACCACACTCGTTGGGCCAAAATTTTGACGAGTGTCATTTTACGGAGCTGAAAACTGATTTTTTAAATATACTATATTACTCTATATTATAGTCATTCCTCTTTGAAAAAGGAACTTTACATTTGTTTCAATAAAATTAGATGTTTTTCAAGAAAATAAATTTCTTGTATAACATGTTTAATCATTGACTTTGGAAATTTATCTAATAATCAAGTTTATTAACATAAGTGATTGAGACACAGTAACTAATCGAATATCAACATAACTAATAATTTGCATTAAAATAATATAATTTGTCATTATTACATTTTATTAATGCTCACACGCATCTACCATATGGACGAGCTCTCGGCAATTTTGTGGAGGCAACAAGAGTTTATTCTGATACATTCTCAAATCGAGGTGGGCCGCATAAATAAAGTATTCAAAGGGTTGACATTTCGGAAATCAATTAAACGCAAGAATGTTAAAAATGTGAAAGATTTGCTTTTTCTTGTTTACATCAGTAGATTCTCGAAATGGACGCCCTGTACCTCTATACATTTCCTTAGCTGACGGATGTTTTCTTGTTGTACTATTTCAGAATGGTCTCGAATTTCATTAAAATGTTGTATTGTTCTTTCGATTAAATATACCACATCTGATTTCTAATTTCTGAGGGCACATTTTCTAATAAACAGTATAAGTCTTGTTTGAAGAATTGCAAATACATGGCACCATTACATCTGCCTTGAATAAAGAATAGTCCAATGAGATGGCACCCAATAATTCCCGCCCACATGCTAACCATGAACATTTGTTGGTGCTTTGTCTCTACAGGGTTATTCATTATAAATGGACCGCCCCTTTAACTTTGTTATTCTTAAAGATCGAGAGCTGATTTTTTTACCAAATTGTAGGAAATCTTTTCAATTTTTTTATGATGTATAAAAATATTATACAGCGTGTTCCAATAACGCGTACCAGATCAAACTTATAGTTTTTTAATGAAACACCCTGTATATTATTACAGATTCGGATTCTACTTCAAATTCTGAGTAGATTTTATGTAATATACCCTTTACCTAAGTTTAACTGTTTCCGAGCTAGAAACAATTAAAAATCGACTTACAATATTATTTATTTAGTGGTAATTGAATAATTGATTGATCTGCAAAATTAACTTCTCTTAGAAAGAAGAATAAATACCTATATGAAATAGTATAACAAAAATGAATACCACCAAGTTTTTACTGAAACTATATTACTCTCAAAAGTAATGGTAAAAAATGTTCAACTAAAAACTAAACTAACATTTACTGATATTTCACGTAGTTGGCTTCATTCTAAAAAATCTAAATAAAAACAAATTCAATTTTAAGAAATTATTGAAGTAGATGTTCAACATGTCCTCCATTTTCTTGAATACATCTTCTATAAATTCGTTTTTGTCTCTCTATTGCAGCTAAAATGATTCCTTAATTTCTGCCATTTAATATTTCTATTTCTGTGGTTAGTAGTTCCCTAATCCTATTCACCGACGGTTGTTTTTCATGATTAAATTTTCCTTTTAAAAACCCCCAACGAAAATGATCTAAAACAGTTAAATCTGGGCTGTTCGCTGGCCATCTGCAGGACCCAAATCTTCCAATCCAAAAATCAAAATTTTCGTTCAAATACTCCGTAACAGCAACAACATTGTGAGCAGGAGCCCCATCCTGCTGCCAAATCACTTGATTATGATTTCTTAAATCAGGAGTTATTTCATGTATTAATTCGAAATATCGGTTTCCATTCACATCACCGTCAAGAAATATTGGACCAATGACTCTATTATTTAAAATACCAGCCCATACGTGAACAGATCGACGGCCTGAATGTTTTATTTCCCGAAAAGCTCTGGTATCTTCAGTCGACTAAAAATGCATATTTTTTCTGTTAAAAATGCCAGAGGTTGAAAATGAATAATTTTATTAAATAATTGTGTATTTTGCTCCAAACGTTCCATCATTTCCAAACAAAAACGTAAACGAGCTGCTTTATTTTCTTTAGACAATTTTTGCGCCGGCAAAATTTTGTAAGGGTGGTATTTATATTTTTGTAGAGTTCTCTGTATCTTAGAATAGGATTTACCTTGTGTTTCAGACACAGGTATAATGGATTTCTCCGGACATTTTAAAATTACAAGGCAAGGGAATTAACATGCAGATACCAATTAAAGGAAAAAATTACCTTCAAACTGCAAAAGAATTTCTAACGCTTCATTTTCACGATTTTCGTTCCCAGCTAATGTTCTTTTCTTACGCTTAAATGTAGTTTCAGTACAAACTTTACGGTATATTCGAGGAAAAATATTTAAACTAGGAATTCTCCTTTCTCCTTCAAATATTCTTTGATATTCTCGTTTAGCTTGTCTTCTGTTGTATGCGTTTTTAATATATAATTCATATATATCACGTTTTTCTGCCTCTTTCTTTAATTAATTCAACGGACATTAAATAAGTCATGTTTTACTTTGCCAGGGTAACTGTCAAATTTGTTTTAATTACTGAAATCATAGCTAACTTGGCAAATTGAGCCAAATAAAAATTAATAATCATTATTTTCTGAAGTCAAGTAACCTAAGGCTATTTAAAGCAGAGGTACCACAATAATTGGCACTCATTCAGATAATTCTTAAAAAGTTAATATAAGAACATCATAATCATTTTGCTGCATCTCTGACCGTTTTGCGGCAATAATTAGCAAAATTTGGTAAAAAGTAGATTTTTAATTGTTACTAGCTCGGAAACAGTTGAACTTAGGTAAAGGGTATATTATATATAATCTGCTTAGAATTTGAAGTAGAATCCGAATGTGTAATAATATTCAGGGCGCTTCATTAAAAAAACTATAAGTTTAATCTGGTACGCGTTTTTGGAATACCTTGTATTAAATTTTTATAAATCATAAAAAAATTCAAAAGATTTCCTACAATTTGGTAAAAAACTCAGCTCTCTATCTTTAGAAATAACAAAGTTAAGGGGGCGGTCCACTTATAATGAATAACCCTGTACTGTTGCATGGGAATTTTCTTCATGCCACATATGCAAATTATGGAAATTTATTACTCCCGTCTCGGGTGAAACCGGCTTCGTCCGTGAGCAAAACAATACTAGTAAAATTATGATTTTGCCTAAATCGTTGCGAAAACCAATTTGCGCAGTTTGGTCTTGCAGGATAGTCAGCGTGAGACATGTGTACAGTTTTCTTACACTATACGAGGGATATTCAGCAATCTCATCCGAAACTTTCTGCTCTAACTGAAGGTTTCTTGCTCTTCTTGGAGGCCCTTCCTCACCACGATGCAGCAAAAAATTTCCTAAAATAAATTAGCAAAATATTAGCTACGTTAACATTTTTTATTTCACTTAACTACTAAAAAAAATTATGTTCTTCAAAAACGGGTAATTTTATCGAAACAAATGTAGAGTACCTTTTTCAAAGAGGAATAACCAGAGTATTTAAAAGATCAGTTCTCGGCTTTGTAAAATGACACCTGTCAAGATTTTGGCCCAACGAGTCCGTTCCTGACTTTCCTGACGATGTAAAACATCTACTGTAGTATGGTTTTATGAGTCTTTATGGCCTACGTAAAATATTAAAATTTGAATAAATTATACACATCTGTTCGTCGCTGGGTACCCCTTTGGGGCTCTGTATCTCCGTTAGGGGCACCTTAGGATTTTTTTCAAGTGACAAAGGATTATTTTGACTTCCCCTATATACGCTCTCGAAAGTATGCCATATACTTACCGGACACCCTGTATATGCTCGTAAAATAGATAAATTACCCGCAATATTGCTTCAGCAAATTTCCATAAGTTCTGCTTTCCCATAAGTTATTTGGTTGCTTGTAAAGTTCACATATTATTGGGGCTTTTAATGCAATTAGGCAAACTTTAAGGGTTAAACTTTCCAATGGCTAAAACGTGTATTATTAATAAATTCTAAACTGCTAGACCTATATGCTTAGTAGTTCCAAACAAAAATGATCCTTGTCAATGATTAAATTAAACCATATATTATGATCTAGGGGCGTAGCCAGTATTTTGTGGCGGGGGGGGGGGGGACCATTCAAGAAGGGCAGGTCGTGGAGCTAAAGCGCCGTAGTCAAAAAATGTTTGGGACCACGCTCAAATTTCGTAGGAATTCAACTTCTTTATGCTCCCTAGGGAACAGGGGTCTGGCCCCACACGAAAATAAAATCCGCGATATATAAAAAAAAATTAATTTAATGTGGACGCTCTCAAAACCGATTTTATTAAGTTTATTCCCATCGCTCTTTTTTACTAAAAATAAAATTAGTATGTAAATAGTAAAGGGGCGCCAGGCCAAGAGGGGCGGGGGGCGATCGCCCCCCCCCCCCCTGTGGCTACGCCACTGAATCTAAAGTCTAAATGACAATAATTAAAATATTAAATATTATGATCATTAGTATCAGAATCTGAAATCCGGTATTCGAATACGAATCCTGAATACTGTATTCTAAATTGTATTCGAATAATCAAGATTCGAATACAAAGAAAAAAAATTATTTGAATACCGCTGTATTTGAATACCTGGATTCATTTACATTGAATAACGTAAAACACCCAATAGCTGACTCAAGTCCAATACCTGACACTTTACTAAATCTACTGCTATATTAGTAACCGTTTAAACGGAAATTTAAATTTTGCGGCAATTTTATGTTGGTATGTGTAACGGATTTCCAGTCAAAGTTAGAACGTTAGCTGGTGATGGATGTGTTCTCTGTAAAGTTTTAGACACTCCTCGTGGTTCTCATTAAATTTCTTAACAATTTCCCTAAGAATGTGTATGCTTTTCATAGTGAATCTAGAGGTAAGTTAATGTAATAGTTTTGTTTTAAATAATATTCTTTACTAACTACTGTTGAGTTAACATAACCTTAATATGATAATTGCGTATTTTGTAATACAAAGTTAGGAAATAGGCGTGTCAGCTATTGGAAGTATTTCAATGAATATTTTCCAATACCTGACCCTGCGTGTCAGGCTTTGGGATTTTACGAAAATTTTAATACTGTTCCGAATATTATATTTAGATATGGTCCAATATCCCAACAAAATTTAAAAACCATACAACATCAAATACCAAAGGCTGACACATGTGTCAGGTATTAGAAAATTTTATGTCAGCTACTGGAATGTCTTTTTTTCAGAGATGTCTTGCAGCAAAATATTAAAATATCATCCTGAACTTATGCAGTCAGAAATGGCCAACCCGTTAAAACTGCTGCAAGAACCTATAATGTTCCCCGTACCACACTGCTTCCACGCATATCCTCCAACCTATGAACGTTTCCATTTTCCAGCCACTAAAACAAGAATGGAAGAAAGCAGTCAACAAATGGAAAATTGAAAATGATGGAAAACGTATACTCAAGGAGGACTTTGCTCCAATTATGGACGAAGTTTTAAAATGTTTAGATGTGGAAAACTTTGTTAATGGATTTAGAGCGTGCGGCTTGTGTCCTTGGAATAAAGAAGCAGTCAATTACAATAAATATTTTAAAAAAGTTGAAAAAAATACTGTATCTGAAACACTTAATGAGGTTACAAAGTTTCACCTGAAATTTTTAGAAGAAGAAATCGGGAATTAAAGCGAAATAAATTTGAAAAAAGAGAAATCAACGTAGAAGACACATCTTTATATCAGTTGTGGAAAAAGTTGAAAATGCAGAATGTAGAAGAAGAAAAGGACAAAACAAATATAATTGAATCGAGAGTGGAAACTGAAATTGAACAGAATAATGCAAATAAGGAAGAAGAAAAAGAAAATAATTATATAACTGAAACGAGAGTGGATACTGAAAGAGAGGAGAATAATACAAATAAGAAAAAAGAAAAAGAAACAAATGATATAACTGAATCGAGAGTGGAAACTGAAAAAGAGGAAGAAGATAATGCAAAAAAGAAAGAAGGTAACGTTGATAACCGGCAATAAGTAAAAGGCAGATAGATATACAAGAAAACGGAGCGGGCCCCTCATCAAATGTTAACGATTTATTAGACTTCACTGTCTGTGATAAAAAAAAAACATACCAACCCCGTTTAAGAAGGCATTGTTTTGGCCAAAATCGTGTAATGATGAAAAAAAGAAAACTAAGTAAAAAGAAAGAATTCCGTCGGTGATAACTGGCTTGCAGGGAAAGGCATATTTTTAAAAAAAAGAAAAAGAAAAAGACCAAAAACTACGAGAAAAAGAAGAGAGGAAAAGATTACGCGATAAAAAAAAAATAATGAAAGAAATAAAAAAGAATAGCAAGAAGGAAAAGCGGACACACAAATGGTCAGAATCTTCTTCAGACTCCTCTAGAAATGTACCCAAAGAATCAGAAGGGGAGGGAGATGACTGGGCAAAAGGCAAAACGGATTCCAGTGACGAAAATGAAAATTATTACATCCCTCCAACTTTAAAATTATTAAACAATAAGTCAACCAACATAGTTTCGGGAGATTTTATAATTTTTATTTACCAAGATAGATATTATCCTGGCATGATTAAAACTGTAAATGATACTGATCAAAGCTACTATATCAGTGTCATGAAACAAAGTGGTTTTGAGGGTACCCTAAACTTTAAGTGGCCACAAAAAAATGACTTATTATGGTACCCTGTTACTGATGTACAAGAAAAAATTAATCCCCCAATATCATTTGGAACAAGAGGGTGTTTTAAAGTACCAGAAATGGCAAAATATTTAAAATAATTATATAATGTTAAATACAAATGTTTAAAAATCTCCTTAATTTGATTTTTTTCTTTTAATTCAGGTATTGGCATTAAAAAAGTCAGCTATAGGATATCAATTTTTTTTTAAGTCAGGCATTGGACTAAAAAAATATGATTCTTTTGTAACTTTTTAACTGAAAAAAATGATAAAATTAAATATTCTTTTCACTGCTATCTAGCAAATGATACCTGCTTAGTCAAAGAAATTTATTCCAACGCCAAAATTCAGAATTTTAAATTTTTAATTGGCATTGTTAGTGAAAATTGTACCTTAAAGTGTCAGCTACTGGTCAGTTTACGTTACTTCATAAATATTTCAACTAAAAAAAACATATGCGCACATAAAGCTTGATTATTATTTATGTAGTTGATATATAAAAATGTATAAAAAAAATAAAAAATCTATATTAAATAAAACTTCAAATAAAGTACTTTGGTACATTGGAGATTGGAGCACAGTAAGGGAACACAAAATAATTGTTTAGCAAAAGAAGCTATCCTTGAAAATAATCTTAAATAATAAATAAAACTTAAAATATATTTTTTTTTAATTTAAATAAAGAATAGGAACCAATATAATATACCTCATAACTATGTACTAGTACTCAGATATAAACAGGAAAAAAAACATCAATTAAGAAAAGACATTAAGATTAAGAATTTCCTATCCCGCTCGCCTTCAACAAAACCAACATTTCAAAAAGATCGTCACTTAAATTCTGACGCTTCGGCGTATTTACCATACCCGCAAAAGAAAACAATCGTTCTACTTTAATGTGGAGTTATATCTTAAAAATGATTGTTTAATTGAAAGGTAATCATTAAGCACCTCCAAACCTAATCTTTTATCTTCACGATATTGCAAGTTAAGTTGAATTTTTCCTTTCAGTTTATCCCTATTATCCCGAGAAATTAAATCGCTATTTTTTTCCGGATTTTCCTCACTTACAAATTCGAAAAATTTAATATCATTATTGGGCGCTGATTCTTCTCCATTAAAATCTGGTTTTTGAATATCTCTTTGGAGTTCCACACCAGCATCAATTATAATATTTTTTAATTCCTCAATGTCTAATCCAAACTGCCATGAAACAGTTTGTGATAGCCACCTAAATTTAATATTCGGACAAGTTACTGCAGCAATTATTGCATCTTTTGCTTCGGCTTTTGTAAGGTCAAAGTACTCCCCAAATCTTGATTGAATTGATTGAATTGACGCAATTAATTATGTGTTCTAAAATTAAGCTGGTACTCCTATTAAGTGTCATGATTGATTTAGCTTTAATCAGTTTCGTTTTTAAAGAAGTTATGCTTGGTATAAGATAACCAAAATATGTGTGAGTGTCTCCTTGTAGCAAATCTACTGTTTCAGCAATGGGTTTCATAATACAACAGTGTTCTTGCAGATAAAAAAGATCTGCATCTTTAAGATGTTCTTTAAGGTTTAACTTTTTATATAGTTTGGTTAGGTTCTCCTTGGATATGGATAATATTTGAGAAATTGAATTAAAAAACGAGTTCCAGCGAGTGACTTTCGGGTAACTTAAAGTATGACCAAGTATCTTTTGAAGCACTTCTGCACTCTTAGGTCTTGCAGTGTATTTACAAAGCTCATTGCACTTATTTAAAATAGTTGTATGTTGGGATTCGTGGGTATTCGAATACTGGGATTCAAAAACGGTATTCAGAATCCAGAATACCGAGTACTGAGCAAAAAAGTATTCAGTCGAATACCAAATCCCAAATACACAAATTTATTCGAATAGTATTCGAATACCAGCCAAATCTATTCTGAATAGGATTTAGAATACCGGGTATTCCAATACTACCCAAGTCTGATTAGTATCAGTATAGATATGCGTATCAAGAAATAAAAAATAAATTTTCTGGTTTAATTATCAGCTATGTTCAGGAAATTGAGTTTTTCCTTCTCAAAACATGTCGGTAAAATAAATTACGCTTGTTGTTTGACATTATTATTAAATCTGTAATTGCCTCAAAGTTGACTCAATCCGAGTAAGCTATAATTGTTTTGCAATAAAAAAAAATGCCACTGAAATTACGTAATTTATCTTTGCTTTTAACACATGGACGAGCACTACTATAGTGACACAACATTACTATTTTTAGGTTTTGAAATTAGTTGAACATGTCTATGAAATTCAAGATAAACGGCGAATAAATAAATCCCCAGAGATCAAGGCATTGACCACACCCACCGAGGAAAAGACGTTGGAGTCCGTCGATCATCCTGACAATGCTAATGAAGAGCCCATGGTTGATGATGAGGTCTAATGCAGGATCTTCCACGGCTGTATTTCATCATTTGAAAATAAATGGTACATTGTATACCTAGCAGGATAAACTAAACATTCCCGGACGACTGTAAAGATTGCCTGTTGAGCGCAAGTCGAGACTGGCAATACGGAATCCGGGAATGTGGCTTTTCCTACGAGGTATGCATACTATCTTTCCGAATCAACTTGATAAAGTTTTGTAATAAGCATTATTAATTTTATTCCCAAATAAAGGATGCTACAAAATATTTGTTTTGTAACTATGGAAACGAAGTAATTCTGAATTGTCAAACTTGAGGCATGAGAAGTTTATTTTTGGCGTTTTCCCATAGTGCTTTCCGTGTTTTCGAACGTTCTAGAAAGTAAAAGTAAAGTGTAAAAAGATGAGTGATGATAACTGTTTCTTTTCTGGAACGCCCCCAGAACACACGGAGGCAGTAAATACTGCCTCGTTGGATTTGTTGCCAACAAATTCCAGAGAAAATGTAACTATGTATACAATTGTTTCGTGGAACATCGTAAGAATAAAAATGTAAGTTCAAAATTTTTAAGTTTAAAAGGTATTTTATAATGAATTAAAATTCTTAAATTTTTAAATTTTGAAACAACCTGTTCTTAAATATTTCCTAACAGTTTTTTTTTCGTTGCCTAGCAACGACTAAGTGCAAGGAAATGTTGAGTTTTTCTTTTAGAAATTTTTATCACAAATATCAATATTTCCGATCGATTTGCGGAAAAATATATTGTTTTCAGAGAAATGGTTTTTCTATTTTTGGAAATCGAGTTTCATTGTCATGATCAGTCATCTTTGGCTTAGATCTAAATACATACACACAAGAACATGCGCCTATAAAGTAGGTATACTGGGTTAGTAGAAAATACCGGAACGCTTAAATATCTTCAAAACTGCTTAAAAAATTCGGCAGTTAGAGGTTTCTCGGCACGTGGAATTGAAAAATGATATCGGCACTGTTGCCAGATTTCCCAGTTTTGCGCTACGCATAGTCGTTTCGTTATTTTAAATTGAATGCCCCATTTATTTTTACTCCAATGAATTTATTTATATTTATTATTTATACACTAGTTGTTAATTAAATGCTCAAAGTGGGCCCCATTATTTGTCAGACAGTACCCAAGTCGATCATAAAACCCTCAAACTGTGTTACTTAACATATTTGGTGTGATAAGAGCAATTTCGGTGCGGATTCTTTCGCAGAGTTCGATTAAATTTTCTGGACGATTTTTCAAATGACCTCACAAGAAGAAGTCCAGTGGAGTCATATCAGGAGATCGACGTGGCCATTCTAATGCACCACGTCTTGGAATCAGCCTCCCTGGGAATTAGTTGTTTAGAAACTACATGGCTACCCTTGAATAATGGGGCAGAGCGCCGTCTTGTTGGTACCATATTTCACCTACATTTCTATTTTGTTGAATGGCAGTAACTATACAATTTCTAAGGAGCTCCAAATACTGCTGTCCTGTTAATCAGTTAATGTACCTTCTATGAAAATAGGTCCGCTAATATTGTCACCCAATATTCCCGCCCAGGCATTAACTTTCTCAGGATATTGGGTGTGAAGTCCTTCCATCCAATGAGGGTTATCTCTAGACCTAATTCTACAATTGTGCCTATTAACTTGGCCGCTTAAGCAAAAAGTAGCTTCGTCGCTGAATACAATTTTGTGCGCAAAATAAGGATTTCGGTTCATATTTTCCATCTTGATTGCGGCGAATTCATTACGGCGGTCAGGATCATCCTCTAAAAGTTCTTGAGTGGTCCTTACAGATATTTGGCAAATTTCGGCATTTAGAGCTAACTGATTGGTACTTACTTTTGGATTTACCTCTATTTGTAATAAAACGTTTAATTTATTTTCGTCACTTGTAGCAGTTTTTGGACGTCCGGTTTTAGGTAAACTTTATATAGACCCTGTTTCCTGGTAACGTCGACAAGTTCTGTGTACGGTGGACTATTTAATGGGTTTGTTAGGATAGCGGTCAATAAATAAGTCTTGACATGTCCTTGTTTTATTTCCATATCAACGAAAAATCAAAATATCAATACGTTGGGTCTCTGAGAGAACAAAAGCCATCATAAAATTATAATTTTCTAATCAATACAGTTATTAAGGTGCGTAACTGACAGTGATGTGTTTAATTTGTCATTGTTGTACCATGATAACGCGACGGCAATTGTTTTCAAAAGAACTGAAGCAGCGCCTACTTGTTCATAAGGTATTCACTTTTCGGGCGTTTCTGATAAGTTTAATGCTTATTCTAGAATAGATAACTATCCCAAAATGTTTCTGACTAGTATCTAATAGTGCAAACAGAAATTTGAAAATTTGGGATCTTACTAAGTTTAAAATGCCAAATGCCGAATTTTTTACGTGCAGATTTAGCCGTTTTGAAGATTTTTAAGCGTTCCAGTACTTTTGACTGAAAATGCGGTGTTGTCATATCTCAGCAACTAGTAGAGATAAAATTTATAAAAATTAGAATCTTCCTAAGCTTGAGACGTCCAATTTATTGGAGTAAACATAAATGGCATTCAATTTAAAATAACGAAACGACTATGTGTAGCGCAAAACTGGGAAATCTGGCAACAGTGCCGATATCATTTTTCAATTCCACATGCCGAGAAACCTCCAACTGCCGAATTTTTTAAGCGCAGCAGCGGTTTTGAAGATATTTAGCCGTTCCGGTACTTTCTACTAACCCAGTATACAGAAATATACACTTGCAACATTAAAAGATTAAAAATCAATAGATTTTTTCAAACAACTAATTTAGGGGCTATTATTAGAATAATTATTCTGGAAAAGTTACAGTGTTAACAAACTAGTCAAATTTTGTAAGTTTTTAATATAGTGAAATTAGTAAACAGTGTGTGATGACGCACTGGGTTAATTACCTAGTAGCTACGTTAATTTTTACTGCGTGGCCTATAGGGTTGCTCACTGGTTCGTCAATTTTCTGCTACTTTTGACTAAAACAATTGTTTACTTAAACACTTATTTTTATTCCTTAATGCAGGTTATGGTAGCATATTATAAGAATACACGACAAAGACACTGATCGATACTTAACGTTCACATTACTAACTGCTTTTTTACATTTTCTCCTTAACTATCACTTGAAAGTACATTACAAAAGCGCCCTGGTATCGTAAGGAGTTCAATTTTGTACGTCAGATAACGGGAAGATCAAAGGTTTTTTCTGTTGCTTAGATCCTTTTACAAAAAAATTATAATGTATTATAATTATTTATTATAAATAATTTAGGTTAAAAAGTAATATATTTCTAAAAAATTGGCTGGTGGTTTTCTCTTCGGAAATAAAAGGAGCTTGTCTTCTGGTTACAGAAGAACACAATGTGTTAATATTTTTTTCCACAACAACTGTAAGTAACACCTATTTCTGCGATGAGTAATGAAACAAATACAAATAAGTAGCGGAATATGAGTAACAGTAAATCTCTTTTTTTTTCGATTGTCTACCACTTCCGAAATAATATACAAGGTGTCAGTTTGAGAACTTTCAATGCAAATATCTCGAAAACTGCAAAAGTTAGAACAACGCGATTTGGTATAAATGTTATATGGGTAGGGGGAACTAGAACCACCATACTTTAGTCAAGGGGTCAGTCATCCCCTAGGCGCCTCACACCACCACTTTAAAATTTCAAATGGGACCACCCCCTTTCAGTGGCGCAACCAGAAAATAAGTTCGGAGGGGGCGGGAAAAAATTAGACCTAAATTATAAATTTATTAGTTATTAAATAAGCGAAAAATTTTTAGGTGCCACATCCTTTTTTCAATGATGGTGCTTGGTTTTCAAGTAAGAAAAATAAAAAACACAACAGAAAATCACATAAACAACCAGGCTTGTTTTAATTTTTGTGTAATGTCGTGAACGGCATTCTGGAAAGTACTGTTTGTTGTACTTGTTGAAGAAAGACTGTTGTTATTTTTCAAAACCTAAAAGAAAAACACATTATTACAGATGAGTGTATAAAGAATCCGAAATTTTTATTACATTTTTTCCTTTTTTATATATTTTATTTTAATAGGTGCTTCTTATTTCTTCTGTAACAAAACTATCGAACATTTTCTAAATCACAAAAAGATAAATATTATCACGTACCTCTTTGTTAAAGATACACATTTGATAGTAAAGTCACCGTCCAATTTGTTGGACGTCCAACAATTGGACGGTGGTAAAGTCGATGTTGGTACCTAAGTAGGTATGTTTAATTTTGTGAGAATGTGAAAAAATAAACTTTAATAATTTAACATTGTTACTTAGTTTGTTTCAGCAAGTATGGGAATAACTGAGTTTTTAGAATAGAACCTACCACTTTTAACATGGGGATCAATAATTCAATTATTTAATTTTAGAATAAAGAACCAAATGCATAAATAATTTTTAGGTTACAAACAAGTTAAATATATTTTTTTACTTACCTCATTCAATTTTGGTTGGTTTTCAGGTTGCACTAAACTTGTTATTGCTTTACCTCTTGACATTTTTCTTCAACCGATTATAACAACAATCTGATAAACAAGCCGGTAAAACATAAAATTTGGTTCCCGTTCCAAAAATTTATTTCTCCCATTCCATTGAGGTAATAGGTCTTTTGGCTAATTTCCTTTAATAGTGTCAATTGTTTAGAATCGAATGTTACTTGAGGTTGTTCTTTTTAACTAAAAATTTTTCCATCAGTAAAATTGCTCTTAAAATTACTGATTTGCAAAACTATTTTGTTTCAAAGACAAGTTTTTATCCGATTATTTCCTTAACCTATCAGTTACACTGTTTCGTCCAATCAAACTGTCCCGTTTCAACCAATCAGCTTTGACAATAGGAAAAAAAGGTGCTGGGTATTTAGTGATAACGACAAGAATAACACTAACGAAATTGCTTAGCAAAACACGAGCAAAACACTTTTGAACAAAACAGTTGAACATTTTTGGCCGACAAAGTTTTCTCTCTTATATTATCATATACAAAGTGTTCCTTAATGGCATACCGTCATCTGGGGCGAAAACGGACGATTTTCTGATATTTTTGATAATATTTTTTTTGGTTCAAAACATCTCAAAAAAATAATATAGATACCTGCTTCCCCCGAAAATATAATGTGATTAAAAGAATAGAAAAATTTTAACCCCACTACCTTTTGTGTTAAAGACCGTCTGCCTTCACCTCTCTGTATGGGGCGGGTACAGACACTCAATTATTTTCTTTGAAACCCCATATTTGGGCATGCGGTGGGGCGAAGGCGTATGCAGAAAACTAAAAATAATAATTATAAAAAGTGACCATAATGCAATAAGAAAACATGATATTTTTTTAAAGGAAAACTCATTATTTTGTGAAATATTGTACAAGCAGGCTTGAGAATATTATAACAATCTGATGCCTGTCTATAACTCCTTTTGCCTTTTTCAATATCATCCAGTGGTCTTGCAACTTATTTCCATCGTAGTTAAAAAATCCAAAGATACGAGGAATATCATTTTATAACTAAATGTTAGGCATAAATCACCCAACACTTAAGTAATAAAACAAATATTATATATGTTCAAAAATTCTTTGAGTGACAGTTTGTTTCTTAAATTACGAAAAATAATGAATTTCTTTAAAAGCTCACGCGTACGCCACTGCCAAAAATCACGAAAGCTAACGTGCTTTCATTAAGTCTTTTCACTTACTGATGTGGCTCAATAGGTTTTGCGCGTTGCTAGCAAAGGGTTGAAATGTCCATGACAGAAACAGACAGACACGTATTTCTGTCTGCGTTCGTCCCTACTGTCCGGTTTCACCCCAAATGACGGTAATAATATTTTAGGTTTTCCCTTAATATTAGAAATAACTTTTCATAGACCTTACAAGATATTTCATAGATTTTATATTAACTGAAACTAATTTAATCTATGTTCGTCAATTATTATTAGCAAAAAATAATAGTCTAGTTTTTTTGTTGAAACCCAGACAGTAATTACAAAAGACCCCCTAAGCATAGTTGCGAGACTCGTCTTATACTGGTGAGCCGTTATAATTGTGCCCCTGCTGCGCTGCTGCGTAACAAATAAATATGAATGAAAATGTGACAAGGGTAAGAGAAATTGAACATGTTTTTCTTGCCTGATTTGAATAAAAATAGTATATTATTGTTTTACAAGTGATTAGACGTTTAGACAGTTAATGTGTAATAAACAGTGTAATATTCTCTGGCTTGCATAAAAATCATTCGATGAGTGAAACACTATACTTTTTCTACAATCAAGTTATAAAGGGTCTTCCAAATAAGTGATAAACAAGCGCCTAAGATTCTAGAAACTAATGATGCCTAAACATAATTTACTATTAAAGAGGAAAGAAAAATCCAAAATTCTTCACAAATATTTAATATCTTGCTATACGCGTTTCGGTTTCGTAAACTATGTTCAAGAGCTGTATAAAAAGTTCATTTATATAATAATCTCAATTTCAAATCTAGGTATTACTTACATAATATAATCACAAACTTTACATTAAGGACACAAACAAGCTCACAATGGCGAATTAACTAACTATATAAAATTGATCAACGGGATAAACCCAAAAAACATTTAAAAAAATAAAACAAAATATACCGAACCAGAGCGACATCTAGGTTGCACAAAAGGAGGTACTATTATTTAAACAAACATTCACTACTTAAACTGATTACTGATTTGTAAGCTATTTTAAAATTGTTGTTTAAGGACTTCAACATTACCCACCTTCGGAGAAACAGCGCCTAAAAAAGTTAGTCTTATATACCTAGGAGCTTGAAAAGATGTTATGGTCTTATCCAAGGGGTCAGTCAACACCTTCTTAAGCATGCCATTCAATTTTTTTCTTATTAAATTATTGATTAATGATATCTTGTATCAGTTGTTATAAGCAATTTGAAAGATGATGTTGATATGCCGATAAAGATACAAAACTAACAACAAGTCTAATTGGCATATAATTTTTGGGAATTTTGACCATACCGTATAATAGAGGGGTACTGGAATTCATAGGAATTATAGGTCTATTCATCTTTAGTTCATCATAAAAATTTTGACCATTAATCAATCTTTTAAGTTCTCTAGTGTAAGACGGATTCGGATCTTTCTTAAGTTTGATAATCATATTATTATTATCCAAATAGTTTTGAACCCTATTGAAATATTGTTGTTTTTCCATAATTACAAACAATTGCCCTTGTCTGCCTTTTCCAATTTCATTTAATTTTATTTTTTGTCTCGAAGCTCTTCAAATATTTTTTGTACATGAACTTTATTATTATATCGTTGATTTACAAAATTATTCTTCTGTTTCCCAATAATGTGTCTACAAAACCCTCTAACAGAATTCATCACATCAACATCACAAAACTTTAAGGCCATTTCTATATCAGCCAACAAAGAAGTCACATTCTTCTCCCCCATGCCCAAATTGGGGCAATATTTTAATCCCTTTTCTAAAAATGAGAGTTTAACATCTGAAAAGGCGCAATTTGTCATATTCAAAATTTTTGGGTGAAAAACCTGATCAGAAAATTTACAATGTTCTAAACAATCAGATTCGTGTTTCTGCTTTGATAAGTTCTGTAATTTCCTATCTAATTTACTATAATGTAAATAATTTACTATGCATTTGTTTAACCCTTAACCGGTGACGTCTAATTTCTGGCAAACGTATCTCCAGTAGAAGGAAAACCACAACGGAAACCGAATCATTGCCGCTCCTTATTTTATCCTCAATATCATCTACATCACTATTGTCAGAATCGAGGGAATTAAACCATTTAGTAACTGTCTTCTCAAAGTCAGGATCTGTCCAAGAACAGTGCGTGACGTACTTGCTTTATTAGCCATCTCATACCAATACATAAGCATAATACATAAACAAAAATATAATGTTGCAGTTATGGAAACACGTCAAGCATTGAAATTAAATTAATTACATTTAGTTAGTTTAGCTGATGTAAAAATGGAAGTTGAAAAGTTGTATTTACAGGAAAAAGTAGAAATAGTTTTAATTCATGGTGACAATAATTACCACAGGTATCGCGAGACAGCCATTATTTCTAACAATAGACACAATAAAAATATAATTGATATGTGATGGGCTACATACTTGGTGAAATGGATATTCCATAGTAGAGGAAATTAAAGTAGTACTTGTTATATTTCACAATTTATTTCAGTTTCCTGACACGTGTTTCAACCCTTGCGGGTAATTATCAACAGTAATATACCGATAGAGGAGGCGTCTTATCGGTAATACCGATGTTTTTAACAAGAAATCGATTTTCTGACAAATTTTTACGAAATGTAATTTTTACTTATAATCTGATATGATCCCCGAGAGCTTTAGCTCGAGGGTCTTATCTTTGATTATAAGTAAAAATTACATTGAGTGAAAATTTTCTTGGAAAATCGAGTTTCGAGTGAAAAACGAAGGTATGAAGATAAGAAACCGCCTCTAGAGGTGTATTTTATTGGATAATTTACTGAACATAAAAATGAAGGCCGTCTGATAAAGGTAAATATACAAGTTAGAGGTGTTACTAATTTTTTATTTAAGTAAAAAAGCTACAAGCGTCTTTTCGAAAGCGTCTTTTCGAGCTATAGGTAGTCTTATCGGGTAAGACGACCGTTACCAAGGTGGTTGCTATGAAAATGAGCGTTTTGATTGGTTCAATAAAAGTGAGGTGAATTATCAAAGGCATTATAGGACAATAATAAATTCTACATGTCATTAAAATAAAAACTGACAGATGATAGGTTATTTTGGTCCTTAATTTGCAATCGATATAGGTCAAACAGGTAGAAACTTGAAAACTAGGCTTGAAGAACATTTTAAAAAAACAAAATAAAACAGGAATAGCGGACCACTATACAATAAATAACCACGCAATATCTAACAAAATAAAACTGATATATATTCAACACAAGGGTAGAAAACTCAAACATTAGCAATCAAAAAAGCCTTAAAAAATTGATATAATATTGTTAACAATCAAATTGAAATACCTTCAGGTGCCAATCTAATACATAATAGCCTAATAACTTAAGATAAATATACAATAAACGCTGTCAATAATTACCAACGAAAAAACCCATAATTATTATACACAGTATCATTTTCTTAATTTTATTACTTAGATGTAAATACCTCTATAATCACACATTTAATTTAGTTGTACCTTTGGTCAATACCTGTAAATTAAGGACCAAAATAACCTATCATCTGTCAATTTTTATTTTATTGGCATGTAGAATTTATTATTGTCTCATAATGCCTTTGATAATGACCCGCAAGGGTTGAAACACATGTCAGGAGACAGAAATAAACTGTGAAATATAACAAGTACTACTTTAATTTCTTCTACAATAAAAATATTCACAATTACACTGTTTTTAGAAATGTCAATAAATTTAAACAGAGTGGATCGGTGGAAGTGGATCGGTGGAAAATATATTCAAGACTGCACATCGAAAAACTGTCACTACGTGAGACAATATTTTAAATGTTATGCTATTAGTAAATGAAGTTCCTACGATCTATGATACCGTTCCCTAAAAGAAAAGAACAAGTTCAAGATAGGGATCTAGATGACAGGCTTGACTTTTTCTCTTGGTTCCAAGACCAAAGATAGGATGATCCACATTTTAAATATCGTAGATTGTTTACTGAAGAAGCAACCTTCACAAGCAACGGCACTGTAAGTTCCCAAAAATGCCGGTGGTGGGCTGACCGAACCCCCCATTTTATTAAATACCCAAATAGTGGGGCCATGTCATACTTCTTCAGCGAAAATTTCCATGGCGTTAGATATTTAGAATTCTTGCACAATGAATTAAGCGATAATCTGCCTTTACGCTTAAGAGAAAATCTTCATTTTCAACAAGATGATGCTTCTATTCATAGTACCTTACAAGAAAGGGACTGGCTAAATCAACAACTTCCCCACAAATAGATCGGACGGTTTTCAGAAAATCCCTGACCTTCAAGATCACTGGACATTACTCCTCTAGACTTCTTTTCTGGGGTTACGTAAGAAACTTAGTGTATAAATATCGGTCTTTTAGAAATTTGGAGCATTTGAAAAACATTATTAGAGAGAATATCGCTAGAATCAATCCTACTTTTTTAAGGAACGTAAGCAAAGAATTTAACGAAAGAACGATCAAATGTACAGACAATGGAAGAGGACATGTAGGAATATAAAGTTATAATTATTGTTAATGTAGTCTTAGTTAATATTTTTTGTCTTCTATTTCTCACTTTAAAAAACTTATAATGAGTTGGATTATCATTAAAATTTGCTTGATAAATAAAGATTATATTGATCCTTATTTTGCGTGGAAAATAAAATCTGTACAAATCAATTTTTAGTTTTTTTCTTAAGACGATAACACTTAAAATCTAATTAAAGAAAAAACTTAGTACATTTATGTATAAATATACTATTCGGAAGGTGCTTTGAGTTAAAGTGTATAACAAATAATAACTAGATGAACTTATTTTGTATCCCCAAAAAATAAAATACGGTGTGAAGCGAAAATATTTAATTTTTTTATGTTTTTATTTTAAAAGGCCATATTATTTTTAAAACTTACTAATCTGACATAATATTAACGGTTGTCTCTAAGAAAGTCTATAGAAAATACGATTTACATACTGTATGGTTGTGATGTATTTTTTATACAGAGGAATTCAGAAAAAACTATTAAATCGTACTTTTTGTCCAAAAAAAGCGAAACTTATTGGTATTTGGGTATATATTTGAAATTGGAACAATATTTCCGACAATATTTCTTAATACAGGTTTCTTCTAAAATGAAAAAGGTAGGTAATTTCCAATTTTTAAGTCTCTTTCGTATACCATAAAACTTTTACCGGATTTGATGGGTGCTACTTTGGTTTGACGATATGCAGAACTTTTCTAGATTAAATAAATTTACTTAATTCAAAGATAAAAAATTTTTCCATGGTGTACACTTTCTGTATTCTTAATTCACTGTTTTCTGCACAACATGTCCTGTGAAGATTTAATTTTATTGGGCTTTCAGGGATTATGCCTGGTATCCTGTTTTTGTAGCATAGGTACTGTATGTATTGTTAATAATTAATTTATTATTACTGACAATATATTGAATGCATGTCGATGGTTAAATTGCAATTTTTTAAAATTTTAAATTAAATTTCTTAATACATTGCGTAATTATATTCATTGTCTGACGACGAAGTAGGTAGTCAAAATTACACTACATCGCGTGAGAATATTATATTCTGCTGACTATTAAAATTTTAGTGGCTGCTAAGACGCATTTCGTGCCATCTTGTTTTGTTTCTCCGAGGACTAATTAACAAATATCATATCATCAGTTTGAATACCAGTAAAATAATTGAGTTACAAAGTCTATCTAAAATTACTGTATAGAATAAGAGCACCTACGTATTCACTGTACAATTTCTGGATACTGAATCTATTCTAATATATCCCTAACAAAGATCATTTCAAATTTCATACCTGACAAGTCTAGGAAACTTATAGAATTAATTGGTTACAGCAGGAGGTTAGTTGGGAATGAACGATTATAATATCTCCATTTCAGTAGGACATATTTTTAATTATCGTTTTAGATTAGGTTTCATAATTCAAGCAGAGAGACCAAGTTTTAATAACTGATTTATTCTTCTGGCCACGTTAAATTTCTCGTATACTCATCATATCTAAATAAAATGATTTTTAATTATATTTAATTAGTTTTATGTTGATATACAGAGTGATCCTTAAGTACATGAAGAAAATCAAGGATATGATTCCTGACATCATTTTAAGACGAAAAGTTCATATGAACATATGCCCTAAAATTGTTTAAACGTTTCCTTAAAGTGACACATATTTCTGCAGCATCCAATGTGGTTAGTTCAGGAATTCGTTCCCGAATTCCATGGTATACGTTTTCAACTATTATTCGTTCTTTTGATCCTAATTAAAAATATTTTTTAGGTGTACAACTATAGTTCAAGGTTCATTAATATCCATAGTTTACTCAATTAAACAACACTGAAAAAAACTCACGAAATGTATGGATAAATAATTAATAATAAAACACAAATTAGTTATTTTCACATCTTTTAAGTTGTGAATTCCTGATCTCGCGATCAAAATCCCAGTATTGGAATCGCCGTGCTATTTTAAATGCATTTAGCTGATTGCGGCTTGTATGGCAACGTCAACATTTATTTGTTCAATATTTTTATTCTGCCGCTTTCTAGATTTGGTGATAGGTATTAAATGAGTCACTGACAGCTTTTGTGGATTTGCCCTTGTGCCCTTTAGGACCAGCAGCCTTTGCTTATAGTAGAATCAAAAATAAATCATAAACTTTATCTGCAAACTCTGCAACGACGGGAACCTGGATATTATCAAAAGACAATAATTGAAAATTTTGACCCGCCCAGTCCTTCTCTGGACCAAAGAACATAACTGCTTATTTGTTAGGATTTATTTACCAATTTTAAAAATATTTATATTTCTCTTTCGTTAAGTCCAAAATAGGGAAATTCCACCACCTACTTATTTACAGATACAGTTTTTCGACACGCATTGGCCGCTTTATGAAACTAAACACCAATTTTAATTGAATCGAACGATAGCAGCGTTTTTTTTTGTAATTTTTTAAAACCTGGATCATGCGCCATGAACTATCAGCTAACTCCATATCCATCCACTGAAATTGAAAAATCGGAAGACACCAAACAGTGTTATCTCATCCTTGGCGCAACACGCAACGTCTGCGTCACTGTCCTGAAGTTCTCGCGTGTTTCACTTGTTGCCCGTGCGCCGGAATAAACGTTTTTTTGAAAAAAATAATTTTATATTACTGGTAAGTTTTTCTTTTAATTTACCTTAAATGACAATCTTTCTCACAAGAGAATTAAAATATAATGTTTATCACGCGCATTCTTTGTTTAGTTACCTGATTCCACTGTTCAAACATGTTATTATAATTTAGTTAAAAAATAACTTTTGATGACGATAGACAGGCACATTCAGCGAGCCTGTATAGAAAGTTGGGTGTCTATTCTCTTAAAAAATTACTTAGTATTTAGGTATATTAGTATAATATTATAGGTATGCTTAAATTGGAAGTTCAATAACAGTGTTATGGTTTGCAAGAGCTGTACCTTCGCACACGATCTCAGGATGACCACTTATATGAGAACCAATAAAGAATTAAACCGTATAATTTTCTAATCAGTTTCCAGAAAATGTTAAATTAACTAGAAACATTAAAGAATTTAATACAAATTTAAAACTGTATCTGAATTGGTTCCAATGATGTGGATTTTGATTAAACATTTTAAGTTATAAATGCTATATGGTGAGTGTGCGTCTGTCTGGTTGTGAGTTGACATAATGTTAGTAGCACAGCATCAGTCGGTATAGTAGAGTATAAGTGAGTTTAATTTGTCAGTTGCCATGATGAATAGTGTACAATGTGATTGAGCTATTCCAGACCAGTGTCTTGAATACTGTTAGAAAGTATGATTATATTATTGTCAATAAGTAATACACTTATTTCAAATAATTGATTTTCAAAAAAAAAGATCTAAAAACGATTTTACATGTAAAAATTATCTTTACTCGTACTACAAAAAAGTTAACATAAGGATTTTGTCAAAATGCTTTGTTTTTAAGATACAGGGTGCTAAAGTTTTACTTTTATTGTAAATTTTTAGATATGTCTCTAATTTTTTTGAGAAAAGTGAACAAAACTTGATATACTCAACAATTACTGTTACAATATTTACATTATAGCTTTATTATTGTTTAATATTGTTCACAGGGCGATGGTTTTTCGGGGCCATGACACGTTTATCCCTCCAAAACGAAGAGTTTTTGACCACGTCTTTATATGATCTTATCATTTTAAAAATAATTTAGGAATTGTCCTATGAAATGTCAGACACCTACTCAAAAACACCTCTATAAACGCATTCACGAAAAAAATAATTAGAATAAAATAATACCCAGTATACAGTACGAACGTATATTTCCAGCTGTCCTTATTATATTCGTAAAACAAGCGTATTTTTATGGTATCCCAAATACACCATACGAACTTCTAAATATTAACAAGACTGTGAAAAAAATATGATGGGTAAACACAATCCTGATAAAAAATTAGCTTCTTGACTAAATAGTTACAATTTCCAGATATAGGGTGTTCCTTTCTTTAGGTGTTACACCCTATTCATTGGATTAAGAGATATCTACTTTTGGCATACATACGATCATAATATGCATTTAGTAGCAGAGAGAGTTGTAGGGAACAGTTAGTGCGACATGTAATCCACACTGTGTATAGTTGGGGTCAAGCAAATATTTGACGCGTGACACTTCCATATTGTCATGGGTGTCAAATACGGCAGGCCACTCATAATATAAAAGTTACTAATGGCTAATTTATATTATAATAATTACCACCCACTCGAAGTATTTGTATCTTTATCCTTTTATATGACTAAAAAGAGATATACATAAACCGAGTTACCTTCTCGTCGATTTGGTCAAATCATATGGGCTGCAGATCCGCATTTTATTTATTAATTTAATCGTTATACACTAATAATCGTTATACACTACTAAGATTGCTTTTGTTAAGAGGGTTAAGACCTGTGATATTAATGGTCAATCCTGAATCCCACCATTACAATGCACATAATTTATCAAAACAAATTTATTTATATTATAATTAATATTCTTAGACCAATTTCCCAGCAATCATTTTCTGCAAAGGTTTATAAATAACAATATTCGTCAGTCCGGCCCTGACTAAGTATCAGCTGTAATAAAGTTGGTGAAATCGAAATAACCTAGTATTGGACAAATATGACAAGATGGAAGTGTCACGCGTCAAATATTTGCTTGACTCCAACTATACACAGTGTGGATTACATGTCGCACTAACTGTTCCCTACAACTCTCTCTGCTACTAAATGCATATTATGATCGTATGTATGCCAAAAGTAGATATCTCTTAATCCAATGAATAGCGTGTAACACCTAAAGAAAGGAACACCCTGTATCTGGAAATTGTAACTATTTAGTCAAGAAGCTAATTTTTTATCAGGATTGTGTTTACCCATCATATTTTTTTCACAGTCTTGTTAATATTTAGAAGTTCGTATGGTGTATTTGGGATACCATAAAAATACGCTTGTTTTACGAATATAATAAGGACAGCTGGACTGAAAAGCGAGGCGGTTGTACATTAAACGATTTCCTGACCGTAATGTTCCGGATTGAAAAACCTTCCAAAGGACTCATCAACGTCTTCATGAAATAGACACATGGAAACGAAGTGGGAGATCAATAAGACTAACTAATGACAGTAAAAACGGTAGAAGTGGATGAGAATATGCTGGACATGATAGAGGAAGATCCAGGTACTGACTGTTTGGAAAATCCTTAGTGACTATTTGTTGTATCCATATCACATACAACTCGTTCTTTCTGTTAATTTTCCTCCACGGATTGCATTCTGTCAATGGCTATTGCACACATTGGTTCAAATCCCTCGACTACTGACGCTAACTCTTTTTACCGATGAATCGAATTTCTCAAGAAATGCAATAAATAATTTTCACAACAACAATGTGTATGCTGCGCAAAATCTACGTGAGCTACTTGAAGATCGTTTTCAACATCAGTTCTCGTTAAACCTTTGGGTTGGAATTCTCGGTGACTGGCTAATGGGACCGGTATTTATACCAGGAAGACTTACCGGCGAGGTGTATCGCAACTTGGAACAAACGCTTCCTCAGTTTCTGGAGGATGTATTATTCGCAACAAGAAATACATTGTGGTTTATGCACGATGGTACCAGCGTATTTTAGTATGGTTACTTGTGACCTTTTAATAGTAATATACGATGATCGCTGGATTGGTCGAGGTAGACCTCACTTATGGCCTGTTAGATTCCCGGACTTAAACCCCCTGGACTAATATTCTATAGGGCCATCTAAAGGCATTAGTTTATACTACGCCAGTGGAGACTGTGGATGATTTAAGATATCGAAAAATTGCTGGATGTAACTCAATAGGAAACGACCCTGGTATTTTTGAAAGAGTTTGGTAGTCAATGAGAAGAAGATTGGATTCTTGCATTCTATCTGGAGGTAGTCATTTTCAACAGTTCTCTTAGATTAAAAAACTTTACATGTAATTTTTGGTAATAAAATATTGTTACTGTTCATTATAGCGCATAATGATTTAAAAAATCTAGGTTGGTTATTTCTCAATTTTCTGATGCGAGTCTGTTTGTCTGTAAATGAAACAATGCAGTCTTCCTCCACAGTTTAATGTTTAAAGTAAATAATTATAAGCTCCTTCTACTCCTTCAACGTCCACGTTGCGGGCGAGTTCCGCGGTTGTGTTTCAGGACAGGTTATATCTAAGTTTTTTATAACCAATTTTTTAAAATTTTTAAATAATTTTTCAGAAACTAATATACCATAATGCTATTATTTTACAAGTGTCTTAAAATATGGGGCATAGCGCCATACCGCCATGTCAGCTAGGACTAATTTCACAAAAATAATATAATTTTAATTTTTTAAACAGCTAAACAAGTTTAATTAAAATTAACAAAATATAGAATAAAACATTTTTCCTTCATATGTAATAAATCACTTTATTGTCTTATCAAAAATGTTTCTTCATTAATCCAAATTTCATAATTTAATCAAAACTTCACTTATACATATATCAATTTCAATACAATTAACCAAACTGTGGAGGAAGACTGCATTGTTTCATTTACATTACATTGGCTCCACTGAAAGTATGGACTATTTTTTCAACTATTGTATATAAGATACAGCCAAATTTTGTCAGTGCCAAAGTCAGATATCCTTCATTGTCCAAGAAAAAAAATTCTACTGACAAAACCAAAAACGTACAAGATAAAAGATAAAAAATCCAAATTATAAAGTGTGAATAAAAACCAAATACTGCTATAATTTAGATGAACAATAAAATCTAGGAGCACAATAAAACGCAAAAGCACAATAAAATATTATATAATCAAATATCTTGATGTACCTACATTAAAACTCAATCACCAATTTAGAAAAAAATGAAATATTACACTCAGAAATTCAGACGCCCTAAAAAGAAACCACAATATTAATCTATTTGTAGAGTTGTAATTCTTAACGACGAAGAACAGCACGTACAGGGTCATTCCTCATATATCGACACCCCATCTACAGCAGTTATTTGACGGGTTGCAAAAAAATTCTAAAGGCAAAATATTTGTGTTTAACTCTATATTTTTAGAATTCACTATCAGAAAAAACAATGGCACATCGGAAATGTAATATTTCTGCATAACTATCATTTTTTTAAATGGAACACCCTGTATATTATTCGATATTTGGGTGGAGCTTTTTTTTCTGATTTCAAAAATATATAGTTTGCCTATGTTTGGTTAAGAGGTTTTTGAGATATTGGGCCCTAAAGTCTTTAAAACGTTATTGAATAAAAAAAAAACGATAGTTGGCCATGAATCATAATTCATTGCCGTGTCGCGTCGTCTAGATTTTAAAAACAAGTGAATTTATTGTTGCTTGTCAATATTTTCATTCATGTCATTGTCAAAATGCCTTACACGGTTGAGGAAAAATGTGATATTCTTAGTTTATTTTACAAAAATAATAATAACGCATCAGCAGCGAGAGCAGAACATAGGCAAATATTTCCGCTAAGAGCAGTACCAGCGCGAAGTACTTTTAAAACCATTGAAAGGGGATTCAGGGAACGAAAAGATCTTAAAAGGAAGAAGCGAACAGTGAATGGTAATGAAGAGGAAGAATTAAACATTTTGTTGTATTTTGTAGGTAAGATTGATAGTTTGTTGTTACATTACAAGTCTAGAAATAAGAATATTTGTTTTTAGAAAACCCACATAGATCGGCAGAAGACGCAAAAAATTATTTCGGAAAATCTGCAAAAAAAATTCTAACGACATTAAAAAAAAATGGTTATCATCCATATAAAATATTGCCTGTGCAGAAGTTAACAGAGGCTCAGAAAAATAGCCGTATGATGTTTTGTCAGGAAATGTTACAACGGAAAGAGGAAGACAACATGCTTTTTAGGAAAATTTTGTGGTCTGATGAAAGCACCTTCACTACTTCAGGCGTTTATAATCGAAAAAACGTTCGGTTTTGGGCTACCGAGAACCCCCATGCATTCAGAGAAATACAATTTCAAGGCCGAAAATCATTACATGTGTGGTGTGGCATCTTAAATAATAAAATTATCGGCCCAATTATATATGATGGGAACTTGACTGGCGAAAGATACCTTAATATATTGACAAATGAAGTTGAAAATTTTATTGAAAACTTACCATTACGGCAATACCAAGAACTTATCTGGCATCAGGATGGAGCCCCACCACACAACGTTTTGCCTGTAGTGAACTATTTAAATGAAAAGTATGAAACATGGATTGGCCGTAATGGACCCATTCAATGGCCTCCAAACAGCCCAGATTTGACGCCCCTTGATTCATTTTTGTGGGGATTTTTAAAAAATAAAGTTTATGAACATCGTAGTGAAAATATTGAAGAAATGCGAGAAAGACTTCTGCTTTACATTAATGATACAAATGAAAATCAGAGTCAGTTTATCGTTAATGCTATAAATAAAATAGAAGAAGATTATAGAGAGTGCATCAATAGAAATGGAGGTCATATTGAGCAGTTGTAAATACGTTATTTATCAATAAATTCGGTTTTCCTACTTCCCTATTTATTTTATTTTTAGTCCCAATATCTCAAAAACCTCTTAACCAAACATAGACAAACTATATATTTTTGAAATCAGAAAAAAAAGCTCTACCCAAATATCGAATAATATACAGGGTGTTCCATTTAAAAAAATGATAGTTATGCAGAAATATTACATTTCCGATGTGCCATTGTCTTTTCTGATAGTGAATTCTAAAAATATAGAGTTAAACATAAATCTTTTGCCTCTAGAATTTTTTTGCAACCCGCCAAATAACTGCTGTAGATGGGGTGTCGATATATGAGGAATGACCCTGTACTTAAACATTTAATTATTTTTCTTCTTGCATGTCACATTTGTGTAACTATCTATCATGATAATGACATTTTGTTCAAATACCATAAACAAATTTTATTATATTAATAACCAAGGTTTAGACAGCCATCATTATTGCCCGGGGGCAAGTTTAAATCACGAGGAGCGGAGCGACGAGGGATTTAAGACGTGAGGGCTATAAGCTGTCTAAACCGTGGTTAATATAATATTTTTTCCACTACTACATATTTAACAATATCAAGCATCTCTAATAATCTAATATGTATTGCTAATTATCTGGTTGCCTAACCACAAGAAATCACCTTTCAGGTTATTCATGTTTATGAATTCATATTGTAGAATCAAAAAATCAAGTTACCTGTGCTCAAATAGATTCTTGAAGATCGGTCAATAATGGATTTTAATGCCTTATTATTGACCATGGTCAATAATAATTTATAAGGTAGAGAAAAACGATTTCTAACGTTAATAATCGGTCAATAATGGCGATGTTATAGGTTAGTAGTGGAAAAAATAATTTTTTCTTTGCCTACTAAATGCCAGGGGCGGTTTTAAGGGGCGGGGTTAGAGACTTTATACCCTTCGTAGATTTACACAATACAGGGTGTACTATATTTAGTGCACACTATTTCTAACGGTTTAATTATTAATATATATACAGGGTGTCCCAAAAGTAATGGGACACAGAGCAACAGCAGACTCCTTAACGCGAAATAATGCGATTTATTCAAACGCCTTATTGCCTTATCCCAAAATTGATAACAACCAAGATACAAATTTATTTATGTATAAACATCGGGCTTATCAATGATGATTGACCATATTCCTTATGACATCTTTATTTAGTATAAATTCTTGAAATATTAACTATGATATATATAGACAATATAACTATCTGAGAGTCTATTAATTAATTAATTAATCGTCAAAGTTTTAATTTTGTTTTCGTTTTTTTGCGATAATTTCTTAACGAAACGACATAGCAGCACAAAATGAAGGGTTTTGGGGTTTCTTGAGGTCAGGAATTCAAAATTATCCATAGTTTTTGTGTAACCAGTAGAGGGCGCTATCTACGGCATGCCCCACTCATTTTAGCTGGCATAACTTTGTTTAGGCTTCTTATATCGATCCGACTAATAAAAAAATAAGTTACTTTACTTCTTTTACATCAAAAATGTATAACTTATTGAAGTCGCTAGGAGCAACCATTTTCGAGATAATGGCATTTCATATGTCCAATTAAACGTGGTCCAAAAGCAACGGAAAATCGAGCAACGTCAAGGGGCCACCACGGCCTATCCAACGTTCAGGGAACTGTTTAAATAATTTCGCACTTGTCTGGAGATTGAAGAAGTGTGCCGACGCCCCGTCTTGTATAAAATACATATTTCGCCGGACGTTTAGTGGTACCTACATCTTTTAAAAGCCCTCCAAGTTCATTTTGTAAAAAATCGAAATATGAATCTCCTTTTAGAGTTGGCGGTAATTCAAAGGGGCCTATAAGTTTATTTCCGATAATTCCACACCAAATGTTGACCTTAAACTCGTGTTGGAAGGGACGTTCAACAACTAAATGCGGGTTTTCATTTTCCTACGCATGTCTGTCTCGGTAATTGAATACACCCCGGCGAGTAAATGTTGCCTCGTCCGTGAACAACACACGATTTAAGAACATTAGATCTGTATTTTGCAGATTTTGGAAGAAATAAGAAAACTGAAGTCTGGCTGGAAGATCAGACGGCAGTAAACACTGTACGGGTGTAAAGTGGTATGGGTACAGCCCTTCATCATGAAATATTCTAACAATTAAAGATTTACTTGCACCTGTAGCTGCCTTTAATCTCCTGGAACTCACTTCTGGATTTTATGCTACACGAACTAAAATGTCTTCTTCCTGTTCTGGTGTTATATTTTTTGGACGGCCCGAAACCTCTTTTTTTGTCGAAACGAACCAGTCTCTCCTAGTCGGTCATAAATATTTTAAAATAATTTGCGGTTTGGTTTCCTTCTATTCGGAAACATTTCTTGATACCCGCGCCCTGCACTCCGACCGTTAAAATTTTCTTGTGCGTAAATACAAAGCATATCGCGTATTTCCGCATTGGAAAATAAATTATGTCGAGGCATTACTAAAAAATTGAATAATATCTGCGTATTGTACTTAGAAAATTAATAACTTTGACATTTATGTCATCAGATTTCACGAGTGTTCCGTTTTTTTAAAAAATGAGCGAAGAAAATGTTAGTGATATTATTATGTGTACACCTCCAGAATTAAGGATGGAAGCAGAAAAAATGTTGATTGTATCGATATTTTACAATACATCAAATTAGTGCTGACGTCACAGCCGTCAAATTTGTTGGGTTATGTCACATGCATTATCCAAACAAAATTTTGTTGTGCTTAGTTTTTGTATAGACCGTTTGATTTTTGTGGATATTTAATTTAACCAAGGATTTTAAAGAGAATAACAGTAAGTATCTTGTGTGTAAATACTAGAACAAAGTACCTATAGTTAAATATAACCAGTGGATGTATTTTAACGTCATATTTTAAGATTAGAAGGCAAGGTGTTTTGAAGGGCAATGGGATTCTTTTTATGTTAACGTTTTATTATCAATATTTTTATAATATGCTCCTTAGTATCATATATTATATACATAATAATGTGTAAACTTTAAATATTTACTAATTTGACTTTTATTTGTAGGTTGAAAATGGCAGAGAAGCATGTGATAACATTTTCCTCTATTGCTGCGTTTTTTAAAGAAAACAATGCTCAACTTGCCAGAGGAGAGAACTCTTATACTAGTGGGAACGTACTAAAAGTATCGTTTGATGCAAGTTTACAACCTTTTCTTTTAAAGGGGGAGGTAAAAGCCAGTATGAAAGGAAGGACATATGCTATCGAGGTATTACTTTTAAACCATTGTAGTATTTACATGTATACTATATATATTTTTTCTTACAGTTATCTATTGATCCTGAGGATGGAATTATTGAGGCCAAATGTTCTTGTCCAAGGGGACAAGTAATATGTCACCACATGGCTGCAATATGCATTCATGCACACCACAATATTAGTGTAACAGACAAGGCTTGTTTATGGAATGCTCCAAAACAAGTGAAAGGTAGTGAAGAAACAAAAAGTTTGGGGCAAATGTTTCCTTTAAAAAATCCTGGATTCACTGTCATTGAGAGACCTGCAAGTTCCACAGAAATCCAAAGCTTTGGGCAAAATCTTAATCCATCTCTGGTTGGATTCACTTGGCTTCTTCAAAAAGAGCCTGTAGCAGCAGTGGTAAATTTAATTCCATGAGTTGAAGCTATTTTATATTCACCAGAATACATTTCTGCAGCTGATAAAGTTACATTTTTTATAAATAAATGCCAAGTGACTTCAGAACTTGTTACTAAAATAGCACAAGCAACAATTGGTCAATCGGCTAACGAAAACTGGCTTGTGATGAGAAAGCATCGTTTGACAGCAAGTAATTTTGGAATAACATTATCTGCATGTAAAAGAAATAGATATTCACCCTCCTTCTACAAAAGTTTAATGGAAGGCTACAATTTAAACTCAGTTCTAGCAATTCAGTGGGGAAGGGAAAATGAAGCTACAGCCATTTCTCTCTTTGAAGAAGCTATGGGGACAAAAGTTTCTCCGACTGGATTATGGCTACATGAATGTGGGTACTTGGGGCCACTCCAGATGGCTTAGTAGGAGATAACGACCTGATTGAGGTAAAGTGCCCTTATCGATTACGTAATTCTTCATTGGAAACTGCATTACAAAATGACAAATCCTACATTATTTTTAAAGATGATGAAGGAATTACATTCAATAAAAATCACCAATATTGGCATCAAATCCAGGGACAATAAAATTACATATTACAAAAAAGGAAAAATGTCATCTTGTAATTTGGACCCCTAATGAGTGCGAAATTGTGGAAATCCTTAAGGAAGAAGATTGGGAAGCAAATATTTTAGTGCTACAAAATTTTTATTTGACCAATTTTATTCCACTGATTACTCGGACAGTCTTTTAAATATACAACTAATTATTTTGAACCATTTATTTTTTACTCATTACCTATAACATTACTATCTGCCGTTTTAATCTACCTTTATGTTTTTGTTTACCTACATGTAAAACATTTTAAAATATATTTTATATGTTTTGAACCCGTCTTTTTACACCTATCTTTACTTAAGGTAAATCATTTTTAGTAACTATATAATTCTGTTCTCTCTAACCATTTTGGTTTTATTTATGTTTAATACTGCTCAAGTATCGATTTTATTTCAATTAGAATGTTTTTGAATTGTATTAATAATGTTTTATTCTTAGCAATTATAATTAGTAAGTTGTAGGTAGAATGAAAATTTTAACTTTTTCTATAAAGTTTTGCTTCCTTAATAAAAAACTTTTTAGGTTTTAGGACAATGAAATTAATTAGCAAATTTTTATTGATTTTAGATCTTAAAGACTATGAAAAGTAATAAAAGCATAAATAACAAATCATGTTTTTATTGAAATCCTAAAATTAACATATTATTTTTTACAACACTAGTCACTTTCAGTTGAACTGTAAGATTCTTTAACTTCTTTGATAAGTGGTGGTTGCAAATTTGTTAGGGCTCCAATCACCTGCACAACATAGCTAGCATGTTGTTGAAGAGTATGTGGAATAAAATCTAATATTTTGAAATTCTTCATCCTTCTTATTGCCCTCTCGACATGAATCCTAGCTCTGGCAATGTTCTCTGTTCGATACACCTGCTCAGGTGTAAACTGTGGCGTCGTTAAAAATGGAGGAATATTTAAATTAACTCCAGGTGGCAGAATATCTTTTAATAAAAACCCTTTGTCAGCTAAGATTAAATCTCCAGCATTAAGTTGCTCCAGTACCTTGCAATGTTGCACAATTTTTTTGTCTGATGTGGATCCTGGGTAGAGTTCACTGACAAATGTAATTACCCCATTGGGAGCAACACCAATAAGGGCTTTCCATGTGTGCCTATGCTTGTAAGCGCTATATGTTGCCTTTTGAGTGCTCATGCTCTTTGGAATTATAGTGGCTATTTCAGTACAGTCCAAAATTATGCGACAGTTAGTAAACGCACTGAAGCAGTTTGGAAGACATGTTTGGTTTTTGGCTCGTGAAGGTATTGTAGACATTAGCTGTTTATACAATATTTCATGTAAAACATGTATCCAAGTGATAACAATGTTTGTTACAGTACCCTTTGATATTCCAAATCTATATGCCAAATCTTCATGAGGAAAGTTTTGTCTCAATTTTATGAGACACATAAAGAGTTGGTCTTTTTTGGATACCTTAGTAACATTCCACTGCAAATAATATCTTATTTTGATATCGTTAACCAACCGAAATAGACTATTAAAAACAGAAGCACTTGGTAAACCAGTATATAATGACACAAGATTATCCATACTGGAAATCTCTTCACAACTAAAACCTTTTCTTTCTTTCTGGTTTTCTTCCTGATGTTGTCTTAAAAAGTAGTTTTCTGCTTGTACTTCTATTTTGGAAGGAGAACAGCTAAAGTGTCTATCAGTGGAAGTTAATGGTTTTGAGGTTGCGGTGTCTCCAGCAGATGTCAAAGGCTGAATATCTTGAGAATTTTTTGACCTGAAAATAGTATGTTGATTAGGAACCTAAGTTTGCAGTGGAATAAACAATTAGAGACAAAATAGGTATGTAAAAATAAATATTTTCATTACACATAGGTTTACAATGGAATACACAGATAAGCTGTATGGCTTTAACTTATTACCTTTTCATTTGGCTTGAAACTAATGGCATAGGATTTTCATAGATATCTACACATGCCTAAAAGTATAAATATAAATGTATGTTAAATTGGTTGCTTGACAAAAAAACGAAAATTGTATCCAGTATAAAATCAAATCATTGTTAACTAAACCTAACCTCTGATTTAGTAGTCCTCTTTCTTTTCTCAGGTGTTGAGAAGGTAAACCGTTTCCTTTTATTGTGCTCAAACATTTGAGGCCCATTTTCTCTTTTTTCATCAGGAAAATGGCAGCTACAAAGAAACGCCCCAGGACCAGGTTCATCTGGGCGCCTTAAAATATTTTAAAAATTTTTACTTTTTAATAAACTACCTAACATGCATAAATAAAAGCGTTACCTACCTTATTAGTTTTTTCCAATTCGATCTTTCTTTAGGATCCTTTGGAAACTTGAAGAACTTACAAGTCTCTCTTTGGTTGTAATGTTTACAATCAGGTGCCCAACACATCACCATGTTTGCTATAAGTTTTAGTAAAGACAGACTTAGCTAGATACCAATTACCATAGGTAATAATACCTACCTATGGTAATTGGTATCTAGCAAGAAACAACCAATAAAATATTTATTTCACACATGTGCATTGAATTTTTTTATTGTTAAAAAATAAATCTATTTTAATAAAAAATCTTTCTCATTTATTTTTAAGGTTAAAAATTTACTGTAGTATTTATTTTGTTTTCTCTTATAACAAATACATATGAATATGAATACTAGCTTAGTTAGGTACCTACACAAAAACGACAATGTTTTTAATTATTTCACTACACTACTTTCCTCTTAAACACTGAAAATATAACACATACACGCAAAGACTATGGTAAATACGGTTTGTTTGGATAATGGCTCATAACCTTCCTCAACAAAGATGGTGGCGTGACGTCACACTAATCTGGTCTATATCAAGTAATCTTATATGTATTGATAATTATCTGGTTGCCTAACCACATTCATGTTTATGAATAAGGTAGAGAAAAACGATTTCTAACGTTAATAATCGGTCAATAATGGCGATGTTATAGGTTAGTAGTGGAAAAACAAAATTAAAACTTTGACACCCTGTATCTTGGTTGTTATTAATTTTGAAGGCAAGTTTGAATAAATCGCATTATTTCGCCTTAAGGAGTCTGCTGTTGCTATGTCTCTCATTACTTTTGGGAGACCCTGTATATATAATTTATATTAAGAACAAAGGAAAATTCCTATGTTCCTTCATAAAGTTTACCAGTTAACCCCTACGCGTTTCGGTCGTTTTATTCATTTTCAGGGATACATTCTCAAATGACAGTAATTAGAAGTGTACAAATGCATACAAAATAGTAAGAAAATGTACTTACATAAAATATATCTACAAATGTTGTCACTCAAAAAGACGCCATAAGTTAATAATTTTTTTTTCTTTTTCAATCTCCAACGGCAAAAGAAGAATGACGAATAAACGATGAATTAAAGCACTAATTGCTGCCTTTTTGTGAGAGAGGCAATAGTAAGAATTTACATTATATTATGCAGTTTTCTTACAGAAGTATATCACAATACTTAATTATTTTTCAGCCCTTCAGAGATATATCTAAAAAATTCAGGAAACAATTTTCTTCTATTTATCTTGTGAATTTAATATCATATTTAAGAACATTTACACAATCCAAGAATATATCAAGCTCTCTTCTTTAGTTCCCGTCACCCCGGGGAAATTAATATAATATGGTCTTTTATTATTAGACATATATTTTATCTCGGTTAAACTAGTGAAATAGTAGCTCTTTTCCGATGATTTAGATGGTAGAAGCAGAAAACCAATGAAATTAACATACTTTTTCGAACAAATAGGACCAATGCGCTTATTTTTTAAATATCCGGTCTTCTAGACTAGTTGGCTTTGCATTTCGGAAGTAAAAACTTCATTTAATACGCAGGAGATTGTTCTAATGTCAACAAAAACAACCATTTTATGTATTGAATATGGTTATAGATTATTAGTTATAAATATTACGAAATGGTGTTTATTACAAATTCGGTTTTAGTTTTAGAAACGTATCAAGACAAAATAGTTTCCGAGCTCTCGAACAATAGGATCAAATGAATCAAATATTTTTTGAACTTGAGTAATGTATTTTATGAAGCTGTAATAAACAATAATTGAACAAATAGTATAGAAGTAAATGAATTGGCATATTTTAAAGAAGCGTACAAAAATAATTCAACCAGTGATATGGAGGGAGTCAAGGGACAGTGGTTAAATTTTTTTTACAATTTGGATAATGAAAACCCTAGTAACATTTTTGGATTTAAGAAAGTGCTAAAAGTAGCTATAGAACTATACAGGGTCGTTGGTATGTATTGAAAGGGTCGACTATTTCTTAAAGTATAATAGTTAGCAAAAAATATTTGAGATTAAAGTTTTAGGGTTTTTAAAGCTCTATCAGAATTTTAAAAAAATAAGTATACAGGATGAGTCAGAACACGGTAGAGAAGCAAAGTTACCTTTCTTTAAATAGAACAACCTATATCTTAGAATATTTTTGAATTTTACATGAAATAGCAATTATTTTTCAATAAGTGCATTATAAATCTAAACGTAATAAGTACCGAGATATCGACTTTTGAAAAATTACATTTTTTGAAATTTGACGGCTTCTAGGCTTCTAACCGAGCTTCTAACGGTACGTCTTTGAGTAAAACGGCTTACATGTCCCTATCTTACTTTTATATTATCTTCCCAAAAACATCAACTTCCGGTTAAACCGAAAGTACTTATTTCCGGCATTTGAGTTACATCCGGTTTAACCGGAAGTTAACACTTCTAGGAAGATAATAAGAAACTAAGATAGGGACGTGTAAGCCGTTTTACTCTAAGACGTACGAAAGCTAGAAGCTGTCAAAGTTCAAAAATGTCATTTTTCAAAAGTCAATATCGCGGAAACTATTAGGTTTAGACTTATTATGCCCTTATTAAAAAATGATTGCTATTTTATGCTAAATCCAAAACTGTTCTAAGATATAGGGCATTATATTTAAAAAAAAGAAACTTTTTTTCTCTAGGGTTTTCTGCCTCATCCTGTATACTTCTTCTTTCAAAATTCTTATAGACCTTAAGAAACCCTGAAACTTTTGTCTTAAATATTTTTTGCTAACTGTTGTACTTTAAGAAATAATTGTCCGTTTCCATACATATCAACGACCCCGTATATAAAATCTTATGATAATGCTAGTTAGTTGGAAAACTGCTCTTAAATTCTTTTAAACCATTCAAAAAACCCAAAAAATGTATGTTACAGCCCTTTTCAAAACTTGTCTTAAAACCTATCTTAGAAAAGGATTTATAGCTATTTTATAAAGACATTCATAAAACCGTTGCTTAAATCCTCTTTAGCTCCATGTACAAATGTACATACTTCAGCAACCTAATAGCAGTTTAGAAACAATGCATTTGGTTGGTTCCATTGCATTTAAAATTGTTGGTTGCCGTTTTATAAATTTAATGGCGCACTATGATCTGCACTAATTCTTTTTAAAAATTTTTTAATTCAGTAATAGAAAAAAATTGTGATGCAAAAAATAAATAACTTTGATATATAAATTTTGTATTTAAAGTATTTTTGGTCTAAGTACAGGGTTATCCAACCAAGACTAGACAAGGCGATTTTTTGACTTTTCCTGTACTTTTATAAAAAAACTGAAATAGCCATCTTAAGTCATTTTCTCCCGCGAATTCGAATATCTTCAGCAAAAAAAATTGAACATCAAACAAAAGTACTAGGGGTCACTTTGATATTTTTTAAAATGAGATGCCGTATTTTTAATGAGCTTATCCCGATTTCTCATATAAATTTTGATCTAAAATGTTGGATTTTTAATTCAAAAACGCCTTTTTTCTTCAGTTTTAAATTCGGAAAATGTTCGTCTACCGTAAGATTAATACCTGATAGATGGATACCCGTTTCACCTGTTCACCCTTTAACCTGCTTTAAAGCGTCCGTCAGTTAGACAAAATAATCAAGTTTCAAATTTCTATATATTTTTCACGAATTAATTACAAATTTAGTAGTTTTTGCACATCTATTATTGCTTACGTATAAAAAAAGTATGACATATTAGAAAAAACTATAAACTAAAGTGAATAACTTTAATCTCAATAATATAATTGTTCTATGTGTCCTCCATTATTTTCAAAACATGACCGATGCCCCCTTTTCAATCTCTCCAAAGAATCTCTTACAATATTTTGGTCCTGGTTAAGTCTATTAATTTCATTTATAATTTTTTGCTGAATGTCCTCCAGACTTCTGTTGGGTCGTTGATAAACTACATTTTTTAAATGACCCCATAAAAATGTATCCATTGGCGTGATATCGGGGCTATTTGGTGGCCAATGAATTGTTCCGTTACGGCCAATCCACTGATTGTAACGCTCGTTTAGGTATGTTACCACTTCTCGACCTGCATGAGGCGGAGCACCATCCTGCTGCCAAATGATATTGTTGTAGGCTTGCAATGGCAACCTTTCCAAGAAATCCTCGATATCGTTATGAAGAAAATGGAGGTATCTTTGGCCTGTTAAAGAGCCACGATAAAATAGTGGTCCAATAATTCGATTTTCTAACATCCCACACCAAACATTAAGTGAGCTCCAACCTTGAAACTTTATCATTTCATATCTATGAGGGTTAACTGCTGCCCAGTATCTTGTATTTTTCCGATTGTATACCCCCGATGTTGTAAATGACGCTTCGTCACTCCATAGAATTTTATTATATAAATTATAATCTTCGTCTTGCTCTCTCATCAGCATTGAAGCAACAAATCGAAATCGCAGTTCTTTTTGAAGCTGTGTTAAGTATTGAACGGGAAGGATGCAATATGGTTTTAGACCACATTTTTTTAAAGTTCTGTGAACTGTTCCATAGCTTACTCTCCGGAGCCCTGGACCATACCTTACTTCTCGTACCGCTTGCGGAATAGAACTCTTCGGATTTATAGTAAAATATTGAACAATAGCTCGATCCCTTATATTCCGTCTTTTCATCTTTCTTGGCTTACCTTTCAATGTCTTACTTTCTTCAAATAGGGTCTTAATTCTGAGAATTGTATCCACTGAAATGTGTCTCTGGAAACTCTCAAAAAATGTTCTTTGTATTTGTCGAGCATTCTCTCTACTTTTGTAATATAATTTTATTACATTTAGCCGTTCTTCTAAAGAATATTTCATTATTTGTAATTAATTCGTGAAAAATATATAGAAATTTGAAACTTGATTATTTTGTCTAACTGACGGACGCTTTAAAGCAGGTTAAAGGGTGAACAGGTGAAACGGGTATCCATCTATCAGGTATTAATCTTACGGTAGACGAACATTTTCCGAATTTAAAACTGAAGAAAAAAGGCGTTTTTGAATTAAAAATCCAACATTTTAGATCAAAATTTATATGAGAAATCGGGATAAGCTCATTAAAAATACGGCATCCCATTTAAAAAAATATCAAAGTGACCCCTAGTACTTTTGTTTGATGTTCAATTGTTTTTTGCTGAACATATTCGAATTCGCGGGAGAAAATGACTTAAGATGGCTATTTCAGTTTTTTTATAAAAGTACAAGAAAAGTCAAAAAATCGCCTTGTCTAGTCTTGGTTGGATAACCCTGTACATGGAAAGCATCATTTGAACAGTATACTAGTTAAAAAAATAATGCAACTTTCAAGATTGACTAGTAATTTTCCTAAAAATTTCAAATATTTATTGTTTCCCCAAAATGGCCGATGAACTACTTCTGCAACAAATACGGAAGAGTTTAAATAAAACTTAATGCACTCCATGGAATACCGAATAGAGCCAATATACTTCATGTTAATACATATTGCCTTTAACATTACATTTATAAACTTATTAAGTTTTAAAACGGCAATTAAAGTTCCTATTCCCATTAAAACTTTAATAGAACCCTATGCCCTTGAACGAGCCGCCAGTGATTCTTGGAAGCTGTAGACTGTCAGAAGTCAATATTTCTAACCTCACATGTTTGAGACAATCTGACTTGGGGCAGTTGGTAGATCATTGTTAACGGGCATGGGCAAATTAGTCGTTACTGGTTAAACTGATACAATAAATTCACAGCTGATACTTCTGGTGTAATTAGTAAGCTAATATAGGATAATTTTTAAAGAGCTACATACCTAATATTTTTTACTTGTCATTTGAAATGACCTGTTTTTTTTTTATTCTTATCCACTTTTCCATTAAACTACACATTGACAAGGTTAAATAATATTGACTTTTACTTAAGAATAAAAGCGTGATAACATAACCTAATATTTTTTTTTAACCAAAATCTTAAATTATCGAGTTAAACTAATTTATATATCCCATTTGCTCTATTAAGGTTTAAAGAAGACTGATAAAAATATAAGGGGAAAACACAGTTGTTAAACCTTCCATTAAAGCTTTATATGATTCTAATAAAATACAGCTTTATGATAGCTTTATCCCAAACAATTAATGATCTACTTAATATGCCTCTTTTTTAGCCACATTAAAGCTTTTTAAATCTAAAGTCTCTGATAAAACTATTAAGGCTTAATTATACGTTTTATTCTCTTTCTTAAAGGCGCCTTATCAGAATTTTCAATATAAGATAGGTAATTGGTTTTATATTTTAGTTGTAACAGCGCTGTTACAACTTGTTTTTAGAGACTTACGTAGCGACAAACTCATTAATCACGGACTCACACACGAGTCTAGATCAAACAGTACGTACAAGCTACCGAAAGACTGGCTCCCTGTTGGTCCAACCCCACAGTGGAGAGGCAATAATAGTAGTGAGGCACTATCAATCAACCACTAATCACCAAATCAATATCAGAATGAATAGAACAGGCGCCAATTTTCCAGTACATAAACTTTTTAAATGAAACAAGCAGAAACAATAATAATCAAGGCTAAAGTCAATCGCAAAATTTCTACAAGTGATAAAACCTAAACAAACAAGATTCAAATGTAGTCGCAGGAGCATTCATAACTTAAAAAAAAAAACAGAGAGATAGAGTAGTATAACTTTGAAACCAGAAGTTTTGATTTTCGCAATAATAAAACCACTATAAAACCTGGACAAAACTAAACGGAATTTAAAATGTTACTTGAGAAATTATATAATATTTTGTACCTAGGGGATTCGATCCTGGAATCCGGATCGTTTTTCAGCAGTCCCGAAGTTTTCGGGATTAGCATAATTTTTAAAAAGTTGTAAAATGGACTGCGGCGTGAAGCGAAACGCTCAGTGTCAGTACTCTAGACAGAATTGACTGCCTATCATTTTAATATAAAATATAAGAAGTTTTATTCCAAGCAAGCAGCACAAATTAACACAGCTGGCTTGCTTGGAATAAAACTTCCTGTATTTTAAACTAATTCCAAAATTGTTGGGAATGTGATGAGCCTACCCAAGTAATATTTAAAGTTTTATCACAATCTACAAGAGGTTATTACGTCTAAATAATAAAACTGATCGTAAAACTGTTTATACTAGATAACCTCTTCAAAGCTCCAATAAACCCGGCATAAAACCCAAAAGGACCTTTTGTAAAGGTTATAAATATCTTCCTTAAATCTGTCAATAAAACCAACCCAAACCTGCAAGATGTTTTTAGGTCTACCACAAAACATTTTATAAAGCTTTCTTAAAACCGTTAGTACTTGCAATCAAATTTTATGCGTGATTTGAAACCATCATAAATAATTTTATTATTATTGTCTTTAATAATTCTTTGTCAAAAACTGGTTGCACTTAAATTGTCAATATCAAAAAATGTCACCAATTATAGTTAAATATGTCTACCTCGATTGAAATATCTGCATGTTCTAACGTTTTATAATTTTATATTAATAAACAACCCAGTAATAAAATATTGTCAACCCCGGTCACTTTATTGATAAAGTATATAAAAAAACCTTCAAAAATATCACGCGCCTTTCATTTGTTAGCTTATTAATTATTATTTACAATTAATAAAAAAAATTGTAACCCTAGTTTTAGCTTAATCAGTATGATTTTGGGCTATTTAGGGGTTTATAAAACATATTAACATATTTTTGATAATTGCTTGCTAAATGTAAACAGTTAGAATAAATAAAAATATAACCAAACACCGTTGCCCTAACTTTGTTTAAACATGTCTGCCGTAGTTAACGGAAAAAAACATGGCTGGAAAATTAATAAAACCGTTTATTTTAATAGAATGCTCTATTAAGAGTTTGCGGGTTTGTGTTTTTAGCAAAAAGTTTTGTTAAATTCCAATTGCTCCAGTTTATTACAATTTTAAAACCTGTAAGACTTTACCCAGCCTTACTGGTCTTCTTTAAAAGACTTAAGTTTTGTCTCCTGACAACCTCTAATAGAAATGTACTTAGATAACCTAACCTAAAAAAACATTTATTTCGTGATTTCGTATGTGTAAGCACTGTAAACAAGCAAGATTTACATTTACATTTTTACTAAGTAAGTGCATAAAATGCTTTTTTGCGCCGCACTGCACTGACACTAACTAGAATTAGCAATCACAAAATGGCGTTTACTATGCGTTATATGCCCCCTCTCTTAATGTTTAAAGGCGTAAGTGGGGGAAGGAACCAAACGATTTATAGGGGCTTTGTAAAAACCAAAAGGTTTTAACTTAGCTTACTAAAGCTACCAAAAAACGATTAGGTTTCAAGAAGCATTTACCAATTATCGTCCAAAGTATATAATATTTATGATAACATATATTAAGGGTAAGACTACTTAAAAGTTATTTATTTTATTACTTGATCGTAAGGAGTACTTAAAAACCATATTTTAAAACTCCCATAAAACCCAAAGATTTATAGATGTCTACCACAAAGCTTAAAAGATTTAAAATCTTCTATTAACCTTAATAAGTTTATTGTGGTTTTGATTTGGTTATATAACCAATAGGTCTTAAAGAGAAAAAGGATTTAACAAGTTGCTTTAAAGATAACTTGAAGGCCTTTTTAAAGTACATATTATCTGCAGATAAATTGGTATGCACAAAAGAAATAATAAAACCCACTTCGGTTTATTTACCTTATTAAACCTGTGATAAACCTTATAAATACTTGTTAGCATTTAAACTGTTACTTGGGTATACTAGTCTTCAAATTCTACTCTAATAAGTATTTACTAGCGATTCCTCCAAATTTCATCGAATCTGAACGCTCTTTCTCAGCAGCTAAGTATAATATGTACAACAAATTGAGAAGCAGGCTTGGTGATGAGACACTGGACGCGTTGTTATTTCTCAGATCATACCTTCGCAATTTAAATTAAAATGTTCCTCTTAGCTATAGATTAGTTTTCTTTATGTTTATGTGACTGATAAATATTATTTTTAAATATTTTTGCTAAAAAACTTACTGGGTTGTTACTTGTTACATGAAAGTTAACATATCACATTTTTAACATATTGCACATCTTAAAAAAGTCGATGTTAAAAGAGATACGTTTATTTGCATAGCATAATGGTTTTTTCAAAAAATAAATGTTTTGAAAAAAAAATAGTTTTAGTTAAAGATTTTTTATCTTTTATTTGTGTAACCCTCAATGTCCAAATATTCCCGGGATTATAAATAGGGGCCGGCATCAATTTCCCTCATTACCTGAGTACCGCTCAGTACAAACATTATCATCTGGCGGTACTGACAATAGACTAATTGTTTGCCAATGGTTAGTAGATATCTAGGCAATATCACAACATTTTAAAAACTGCCCGTATTTGTATTGAAGTAACGCACATTTAATATAGAGTTTTGTTATTTCTTCAGCTTAAATAAAACCATAAAGACGAAATTGAATTTGATTTCCGAAATACACAGTCAAAAGATAAACTGTGAAAGTAGTAACTGAGATATTTTCAATTTTAGACCCAATATTGCACACATTTTTATGAGCGAGTCAAAAATAATAATAATAATAATAATAAATAGCCTTTATTTATAAATGTCACAAAATAAACTGAAATAAAAGTAGACAAGGGTGGCGAGATCTAGCACAGCTACTCATCTAACCACCCAAATAAGAATAAGTCATATAAGTATTGCTTCAATTCGTACCAATTTTATAATATATTATATAAAATATAAGTATATATATGTAATAGAATGTAGCGATCATCCGTGTACCTATCACTATGATTTCATGTAATCCTTATTATTTCGAGAGAGAACAGGAACAATGATAAATGATTAGTCTTAGTCCTAAGAGACCTTAAGGTTGGCTTTAAGATGTTTCTTAAATATTTCAACACTTGAGCAGCTTTTGATATTTGTCGGAACGTTATTAAAGTATTTAGGAGCATTGTAGCTAAAGGAGCGCTGAAATAATGCAGTCTTATGTCTTGGTACAGAAAGGAGGCTATTATGTCGTGTAGCTCTACCATGAACATCAAAAATATACATTACGTTCCGTTTAAACAAACTGCATTTTCTTCATGTGTTTGGAAACGTTATGTTTATTTTTTAATTTAACAGTTTTCGTATCTCTAATAATTAAAAATACCGTATTCGGAAAGAGAATTTAATAGAGACAAAAACCACGAGTTAAACATTGCCCTATCTTTTGAAGAAGACCCTAACGAATCTATAAGATCTGTATCCAGCGAGCTACAAGAAAGCAATATTCGAAAATGCAGTGAACTAGAATTAGAGCTTAGTCAATTTATGTTAATACGGAAATGACATGAATTTCTTGAAAAAAAAATTTTAGGCAGATGAGCCCACATTCTCCACCAGAACCAACAAGAATAATTCAGGACAATGGGACACTGTCAATCCGCCTTGCTACAACAGGGAGTTGTCTAGTGTAGAAAAAATTTCCCCTGAATATTATAGGATTTCAGCAAGAAGGGGCGCCACCACATAATGTCCCTGTAGTAGCTAATCACCTAATCGAACAATTCACAGAATCGATTATTGGAAGAGATAGACCAATCAAATGCCCAGCTAATAGCCCAGACCTTAACCCACTGGATTCTTTTCTCTGAAGTTATTTTAAAGATATAATATACAAAAACAACATAGAACATGCATAATATACTTATTCACCTTACCTTTTACGAAATTTTGGTTTTAAACGAAATCAATTTGGATTTTATCACAATTTCTATAAAAAAACTAAGAAGAACGCTAAAAGTAGCTGCTTTTAGATTGATTGTAATTAGGTATAAATGTATGAAATTAAAATACTCTGTTTTTCCCTTTCCGAATGTTGCAATTTAACTAAAGAAAGTAAATTATTTTCATTTAATATAAAACGTCTCAATCAAAAAAGCCGGTAAAACGCAGGTAAATTTTACCAGGTGCATATTAAATAAATGGACATTGAACGACAACGAATCTTTTGAAAACCGTTCGGCCAAGGTAATCGTATGTTATAAATTAATACTAGATATTTGGTAAAAAATAAGCATAGTAGTGGTATTGATGGAATCCCTAGTAGTATAATAAAAATGTCAAATGCGGAATTAAAAAATATATCTTATCTAATAAATAACTCTTTTGAGTTTGGCATTTTCCCGGAAAATTTAAAGGTTGCTCTAATAAAGCCATTATTTAAAACGGGAGACCCGACACAACTAAACAATTACAGGCCTATAAGTTTATTGCCCGGTTTCTCAAAAACTTTTGAATTAGCTATGAGCAAGAGATTGATTAGTTTCATGAAAGAATGTAATTTGCTCAATAATTATCAACATGGGTTTAGTCAAGGAAAATCTATACAAAGTGCTATATTCCAATTACTTCGTTCCATCTTAGAACACCTTGAAAAAGGTGAGTTAGCCCTTGGGATGTTCCTTGACTTATCAAAGGCCTATGATTGTTTGGACAGAAAATTACTTAGGAAAAAGGTCGAGTTATATGGAATAAGAGGAAATGTAAACAAATGGTTTATATCATATGTAAACGATCGAAGACAAGTTGTAACTATTTCAAAGAGAACAAACACCGGTAGATCTGGCATATCAATTAATAACATTGGGATAGCACAAGGAAATATTTTAGGACCCCTGCTTTTTGTTATATTTGTGAATGACTTATCTGTCAATAAAACCAACCCAAACCTGCAAGATGTTTTTAGGTCTACCACAAAACATTTTATAAAGCTTTCTTAAAACCGTTAGTACTTGCAATCAAATTTTATGCGTGATTTGAAACCATCATAAATAATTTTATTATTATTGTCTTTAATAATTCTTTGTCAAAAACTGGTTGCACTTAAATTGTCAATATCAAAAAATGTCACCAATTATAGTTAAATATGTCTACCTCGATTGAAATATCTGCATGTTCTAACGTTTTATAATTTTATATTAATAAACAACCCAGTAATAAAATATTGTCAACCCCGGTCACTTTATTGATAAAGTATATAAAAAAACCTTCAAAAATATCACGCGCCTTTCATTTGTTAGCTTATTAATTATTATTTACAATTAATAAAAAAAATTGTAACCCTAGTTTTAGCTTAATCAGTATGATTTTGGGCTATTTAGGGGTTTATAAAACATATTAACATATTTTTGATAATTGCTTGCTAAATGTAAACAGTTAGAATAAATAAAAATATAACCAAACACCGTTGCCCTAACTTTGTTTAAACATGTCTGCCGTAGTTAACGGAAAAAAACATGGCTGGAAAATTAATAAAACCGTTTATTTTAATAGAATGCTCTATTAAGAGTTTGCGGGTTTGTGTTTTTAGCAAAAAGTTTTGTTAAATTCCAATTGCTCCAGTTTATTACAATTTTAAAACCTGTAAGACTTTACCCAGCCTTACTGGTCTTCTTTAAAAGACTTAAGTTTTGTCTCCTGACAACCTCTAATAGAAATGTACTTAGATAACCTAACCTAAAAAAACATTTATTTCGTGATTTCGTATGTGTAAGCACTGTAAACAAGCAAGATTTACATTTACATTTTTACTAAGTAAGTGCATAAAATGCTTTTTTGCGCCGCACTGCACTGACACTAACTAGAATTAGCAATCACAAAATGGCGTTTACTATGCGTTATATGCCCCCTCTCTTAATGTTTAAAGGCGTAAGTGGGGGAAGGAACCAAACGATTTATAGGGGCTTTGTAAAAACCAAAAGGTTTTAACTTAGCTTACTAAAGCTACCAAAAAACGATTAGGTTTCAAGAAGCATTTACCAATTATCGTCCAAAGTATATAATATTTATGATAACATATATTAAGGGTAAGACTACTTAAAAGTTATTTATTTTATTACTTGATCGTAAGGAGTACTTAAAAACCATATTTTAAAACTCCCATAAAACCCAAAGATTTATAGATGTCTACCACAAAGCTTAAAAGATTTAAAATCTTCTATTAACCTTAATAAGTTTATTGTGGTTTTGATTTGGTTATATAACCAATAGGTCTTAAAGAGAAAAAGGATTTAACAAGTTGCTTTAAAGATAACTTGAAGGCCTTTTTAAAGTACATATTATCTGCAGATAAATTGGTAGGCACAAAAGAAATAATAAAACCCACTTCGGTTTATTTACCTTATTAAACCTGTGATAAACCTTATAAATACTTGTTAGCATTTAAACTGTTACTTGGGTATACTAGTCTTCAAATTCTACTCTAATAAGTATTTACTAGCGATTCCTCCAAATTTCATCGAATCTGAACGCTCTTTCTCAGCAGCTAAGTATAATATGTACAACAAATTGAGAAGCAGGCTTGGTGATGAGACACTGGACGCGTTGTTATTTCTCAGATCATACCTTCGCAATTTAAATTAAAATGTTCCTCTTAGCTATAGATTAGTTTTCTTTATGTTTATGTGACTGATAAATATTATTTTTTAATATTTTTGCTAAAAAACTTACTGGGTTGTTACTTGTTACATGAAAGTTAACATATCACATTTTTAACATATTGCACATCTTAAAAAAGTCGATGTTAAAAGAGATACGTTTATTTGCATAGCATAAAGGTTTTTTCAAAAAATAAATGTTTTGGAAAAAAAATAGTTTTAGTTAAAGATTTTTTATCATTTATTTGTGTAACCCTCAATGTCCAAATATTCCCGGGATTATAAATAGGGGCCGGCATCGATTTCCCTCATTACCTGAGTACCGCTCAGTACAAACATTATCATCTGGCGGTACTGACAATAGACTAATTGTTTGCCAATGGTTAGTAGATATCTAGGCAATATCACAACATTTTAAAAACTGCCCGTATTTGTATTGAAGTAACGCACATTTAATATAGAGTTTTGTTATTTCTTCAGCTTAAATAAAACCATAAAGACGAAATTGAATTTGATTTCCGAAATACACAGTCAAAAGATAAACTGTGAAAGTAGTAACTGAGATATTTTCAATTTTAGACCCAATATTGCACACATTTTTATGAGCGAGTCAAAAATATACATTACGTTCCGTTTAAACAAACTGCATTTTCTTCATGTGTTTGGAAACGTTATGTTTATTTTTTAATTTAACAGTTTTCGTATCTCTAATAATTAAAAATACCGTATTCGGAAAGAGAATTTAATAGAGACAAAAACCACGAGTTAAACATTGCCCTATCTTTTGAAGAAGACCCTAACGAATCTATAAGATCTGTATCCAGCGAGCTACAAGAAAGCAATATTCGAAAATGCAGTGAACTAGAATTAGAGTTTAGTCAATTTATGTTAATACGGAAATGACATGAATTTCTTGAAAAAAAAATTTTAGGCAGATGGGCCCACATTCTCCACCAGAACCAACAAGAATAATTCAGGACAATGGGACACTGTCAATCCGCCTTGCTACAACAGGGAGTTGTCTAGTGTAGAAAAAATTTCCCCTGAATATTATAGGATTTCAGCAAGAAGGGGCGCCACCACATAATGTCCCTGTAGTAGCTAATCACCTAATCGAACAATTCACAGAATCGATTATTGGAAGAGATAGACCAATCAAATGCCCAGCTAATAGCCCAGACCTTAACCCACTGGATTCTTTTCTCTGAAGTTATTTTAAAGATATAATATACAAAAACAACATAGAACATGCATAATATACTTATTCACCTTACCTTTTACGAAATTTTGGTTTTAAACGAAATCAATTTGGATTTTATCACAATTTCTATAAAAAAACTAAGAAGAACGCTAAAAGTAGCTGCTTTTAGATTGATTGTAATTAGGTATAAATGTATGAAATTAAAATACTCTGTTTTTCCCTTTCCGAATGTTGCAATTTAACTAAAGAAAGTAAATTATTTTCATTTAATATAAAACGTCTCAATCAAAAAAGCCGGTAAAGCGCAGGTAAATTTTACCAGGTGCATATTAAATAAATGGACATTGAACGACAACGAATCTTTTGAAAACCGTTCGGCCAAGGTAATCGTATGTTATAAATTAATACTAGATATTTGGTAAAAAATAAGCTTAGTAGTGGTATTGATGGAATCCCTAGTAGTATAATAAAAATGTCAAATGCGGAATTAAAAAATATATCTTATCTAATAAATAACTCTTTTGAGTTTGGCATTTTCCCGGAAAATTTAAAGGTTGCTCTAATAAAGCCATTATTTAAAACGGGAGACCCGAAACAACTAAACAATTACAGGCCTATAAGTTTATTGCTCGGTTTCTCAAAAACTTTTGAATTAGCTATGAGCAAGAGATTGATTAGTTTCATGAAAGAATGTAATTTGCTCAATAATTATCAACATGGGTTTAGTCAAGGAAAATCTATACAAAGTGCTATATTCCAATTACTTCGTTCCATCTTAGAACACCTTGAAAAAGGTGAGTTAGCCCTTGGGATGTTCCTTGACTTATCAAAGGCCTATGATTGTTTGGACAGAAAATTACTTAGGAAAAAGGTCGGAGTTATATGGAATAAGAGGAAATGTAAACAAATGGTTTATATCATATGTAAACGATCGAAGACAAGTTGTAACTATTTCAAAGAGAACAAACACCGGTAGATCTGGCATATCAATTAATAACATTGGGATAGCACAAGGAAATATTTTAGGACCCCTGCTTTTTGTCATATTTGTGAATGACTTAGCATTCATGATGAATGAATAAAATCAGTACATTGTATGCAGATGATACAAATTTAATAGCAGGAATTTAGAAGGTCTCTTGATAAAAGCAAAACTTTTTTTTTCTCCTGCATCAGAATGGTTTAACAAAAACAAATCAATTTTAAACAAAGATAAAACTAATATATTACTTTTCAGAACAAAACAGTCTAAAGTAGAGATACCTTGATACATAAAAATAGATAATGACGACATTGAGGTCTCAAATAACGTAAAATTTTTAGGAGTTCATATTAACGAACGTTTTGATTGGTCAGCTCATCTGGGCACTTTGGCAGGGCGATTACGTTCGCTACAGAGCACGGGTTGTGGGCAGGTTTGCATGTGAAAAGCTGGTTAGAATCATAGACATCGTAACTATTAGACCGAACAATAACAAATAAACGTGATGTCATCATTGTATTTCAGTGTAAAGTAAATCAACATACAAGCTGCTCCCCTCCACTTGGTTTGCCAGACTTACGCCACAGAAAACGTAGTTTTCTGGGCTTACTCTGTTAAAAGTATTAACTTCTATGATTAACTAGATTAACATGATGTGGGAAATATATAACATTGCCTAAACCCTTGTAAAAAATCTGTAGTATGGCAACGCAGCAGTAACGGATCCGCCCAGATTTCATCATTTTCGTAGCCATCCGCATCGACTCGACAATACTCGGCAAAGCGGATGTTGTTTTCCTGGAGATTTGTCGCATACATATGTAAAGTCCGCGTAATCCCCACTCTCGGCCCCACCTAGCTCCTCACAGCGTCTCGCCCACAAACGATTTTGGCATCACAATTTTATTGCATTTATGAATGGCGTGTCGGATCTATAGTTACGATGCCTATGGTTAGAATTATGTATTGTGCTAATTTTCAGTCAACACTTAGGTATGAAATTATCTTTTGGGAACGGCATAGTTTGATTCAAGATATTTTCGTAATTCAAAAGAGGGTAATAAGAATTGTCAAAATAATGTACAATGAAAGCTGTAGAAAGATATTTAAGGGAATGGGTCTAATGACAGTATATGCTATTTACATACATGAATGTATAATATTCTATTTTAAGCACAAACACTTTTTTGATTTAAAAATTCCTCATAAGTACAAAACCAGAACAATGGACTTAGAATACCCAATACACCGACGGACAATGACTGAAAAATCGCCACATTACATATGTCTAAAACTCTTCAACTCGTTACTAAACACGATCAAAGGAATAGAGTCACAAAAACGGTTTAAAATTAAAATTAAGAAATTACTTTTTAGTTTAGAACCCTATAGTTTAAATGGTTTTTATAATAACTGTCATGTAGTATTGGTGTTGGTAGTAATTTTTTTTTGATGACGTCATTTCATTTTGTATACTTCTTTTGTAACCACCTGCAAAGTTAAAAACAAGTCATCAATAATTTATGGACTGGGGAAAGTTTCTAAAAATTTTTTTTTTTCAGATTATAAGAAACTATACGTAGAATAAAGTATAGTATTCTAGTGCAACGAAATCATAATTTATCGCTATAAAAAGATGTGTAAACACGCAAGAAGCCGCACGCTTTAAAGTATTATGTAAAGTTGAAAAGACTGATAACTTGAAATTGATTTTTCTGAATTGAATGTAATGTAATGTATTTCAATTCATTTTATTTATGGAGTGACTCCGGAAAGTCGTTAGTTTGAAGTCTCATTCTCCAATGTACCAATTTATCGAAATGACAACTTTACTCTTAAGACCTAAACTAAACTTATTGTCGGTTTCTCATAAAATTAAATAATTTAAAAAATTTTAAGTTTCAACGCAGCTTAAGTGTAAATTTAATTTGGAAACTTCCAAATTCACAAACGTATCAGACAATTCCATAACATATTATAATTAGTTGAAATCCTATACTGTCATTCATATAAATACTTCCTGAGGCAAGTCCAGAAATTCCTGCTCCAACCATCTTTTTAGGTAGCAGTAAAAAAATTAACGGAGATTTCTAGATTTTCGGTAATAAATATTAAGTAAGCTTCCCTAAATCCCGAGCAAGGCGCTTTTGCTGTTTGATTTATTTTATTACATAAAACAGGGTAGGTATATACGGCTTTGATGTTAGTTTTCAAAGGCAGTGCTCAAAATTTTAAAAGTTTTTATAATTTTATGTTGAATTCTGTTCGTACATGAATCGGTTACTAATTTATTCGGCCCACTTTAATTCATATACATACATACTTTGATGCTTACTAATGCGTGTACTTAGATATTCATAGTCATGGCCAGAAAAGAGCTTACTCCTGTAACTTTCCGAGCGTATTTGCTTATCTAATAACAACTGTCACGCATGGCGTGTGACTAAAACAAGTGTAAAAAATAAATATAAGTCAACTTCGAGTTTCGTGAAAATATCTCTTTTATTTTTGAAGTTATTAAAGTTATAAGGCACATTTCTAAATAACTCGTTTATTTATCGAACCGGGATAGAAGTGTAACTAAAAAATACATTCTAAACACAAGAGAAAAATAATTATTAAACAAAAACAAGTCGGAAAACTAATTATAAATGTTCAAAACATTAAGTAGTTTCCTTTGATAAGGAAAAACCCACATCTTTCACAGAATCGTCGCTGTCGAAATCTTGGTCCATGCAGAGCGAACAAACATAAAATGGGTCCTTACTCGCTTCGTTGCAGATTCCATATATCCATTTCTTGCATTGACTGCAATTAATCCAATCAGGACCTGTGTAGTCTTTCCATTTTTTAAAGCAACTTGCACACAAGTCTTCTGTAGCTCTCATTTTTCGTTTTGCTTGTTTCCTTATTGGTAATTTTGTAGAATTTGGGACCTTACTCGCAAGTGAAGCGTGGTCACTATCTTCATCGCTACTACTGCTTATGATTAATTTCTTGGTTCCTGAAAGGCCAGCGACTGTTTCAGCTGTAGATGGCTGTTTGGTAGAGGGTCCTTGAAGCTGTGGTTTAGGAGCATTTACTTTCATTTGTTTACCGGGTTTTATTTTCTTGCCACGCTTTCTAGTCCCTTGCTCTTTATTGAACCCCGAAGATCTTGAAGCAATTCAATTACGCTTTCACTTAGAACAGCCTTCTAGACATTTTCGGGTGCACATTCTAATGGACGGTCTGGAATTTTTTTTAAAACCTCCTGAGGAGCAAAAGTACAGAGACCTGTGGCTCTAAATCAGGATTTTAAATTTTTTGACACATTCTCACCTATTCCAATCCACAATCTATTTAAGAGGTTTGGAAAATGTTCTTTTGGAATGAAAGCACTAGATTTGGTTTCACTGCGCCTTTAGTCCAGGATCTGACGCCATTTTGTTTTCATCGGAGCAAACACGGCAACATCTAGTGGTTGCATTAAATAAATAGGTGCTATTTGGGGGAAACGCTGTCATGGGTGCCCAAGATAAGGAGGGCCTCTATGGGGATCTCGGTTATGGTAAGAGCTACAACTTTGATTAAATGGGGAAAAAGTTGCGCAATCAGAGGACTAATAATATGGCATAAAAAAAGTTTTAGTAATATTTGTAAGTTTTGAGATATTAAATAAAAACTGATATTTTGGATTTTTGATTTTATTTTTCTTTGGCGTTATTATTAAAGTTAGAGCAAAACTGACAAAACTCTCTTACAGCAACTTGTTATGAACTTAAAGATTACATCGCAATTTTTTTTATACGACGTTTCGTTTCCAAGCAAACACCATCAACTTCATTTTTTCTAATACGGCCCTGATTTCTTATTGTCAAATTTTGAGAGCATTTTTTATTCTTAATTCAATGATGTAACAGACAATGTTGTTTAATTACGTTTCGAGCCTTTTTAACCATCTTTATGAAATTTTCAGGGTCCGGACCTGGATCCTAGAGTGTTGCATATGCTTTTTCAGCTTTTTTAATTAAAAAAATGAAAATGATGGATGTAGAGGGTAACAACGTAATCTTTTTAGTTTCATTATGAATTTAAAAAAAAAATAATAAAATTACATAATAGATTTTTAATTATTTATTTAACATTGTAAAATACTGATTCCGAACCCATAATAATTAAACTTTAATTAATTGAAATAAAACTAACATTAACTCATTAAAAATTAATTTTCCAAAAGGTGTTCAAAGTGATTTCCGTCGTTCTCCAAACATAAATAGGATCTTAAAACTGTATTATTTAGGACATTAGTTAACATTTGTGGCGTTACGCTGTGAAAGGCTGCAAGCACTAGTTGTCTAAGCTCTTCTTCTGTTTCAAAATTCTGCTTATAAACACAATTCTCGATATATCCCCAAAGGAAAAAATCAAGCGGGGTTAAATCTGGGGAACGCGCCGGCCAGGGTGTTACAGAATAAGTGCTGATACTTTTTTCTGGAAATCTTGCTGAAATGTACTCTCTAACTACCCTTGAATTATGTGCAGGTGCACCATCCTGCTGGAACCAAGTGTCGCGTTGTTCTGCCAGAGGTAAATTATCCAGAGCCTCCTCTAAGTCATTTTGGAGTAAATTCAGGTAATGCTCAGATGTTAAATTATGTTGATAGAAAAAAGGTCCTATTATTCTTGTTCCCAAAATTCCAGCCCACATATTAAATCCGAAACGGTATTGGTGTCTTGATTCTTTGAATACACGTGGATTTTCCTTAGACCAGTAATGTACATTTTTTCTGTTAAAGATCCCGTTTCGATTTACCATGCTTTCATCAGACCAAATTATCTGGTAAGGAAAATTTATGTTTACGTGGCATTTTCTGGTGTACCATTCGCAGAATGATCGACGTCTTTCTGCATCACCTGGCCTCAGTCCTTGACAAATTCTGTATTTATATGGGTGAAATTTTTGTTTGTTTAAAATAAATTGAGCAGTTGATTTCGCTACGCCTACATTTTCATCAATTTCTCTAGTTGATACTCCAGGGTTTTCAGTAACAGCTAATAATACGCTGAAAACCTTTTCCTGGTTACTATTTTTTTTTCGGGAGAGCATGGGTTTTTTAAATGCACCGTGTTCTTTAAGGTTAGTTACTAACTTACTGTAAGTCCGTTTAGCTGGTTGTCTCCTTTCCGGATATTTGTCCAAATACATCCGCTCCGCTACATTACAATTTTCTCCGCTTAAAATAAAACATGATAACATATCAAATTTTTCTTCATTTGAATAATAACCTGCCATATTTAGTTCAACTGAAGTAATGCCAAATTGTCTGACACCATACCTACTCATTTTTTTTTCCAATGCCTACTTCGCTAATTTGGGAAAAGAACAATACTTAGTTTGCAACAGCGTAGATTTGTGTTGTTTCAAAAAGAAAATAAACCCAGGAAGTTTTTATTTTTTTTTTAAACAGTATCGTAAGGTTTAATTAAAAAAGCTGAAAAAGCATATGCAACACTCTAGGATCCAGGTCCGGACCCTGAAAATTTCATAAAGATGGTTAAAAAGGCTCGAAACGTAATTAAACAACATTGTCTGGTACATCATTGAATTAAGAATAAAAAATGCTCTCAAAATTTGACAATAAGAAATCAGGGCCGTATTAGAAAAAATGAAGTTGATGGTGTTTGCTTGGAAACGAAACGTCGTATAAAAAAAATTGCGATGTAATCTTTAAGTTCATAACAAGTTGCTGTGAGAGAGTTTTGTCAGTTTTGCTCTAACTTTAATAATAACGCCAAAGAAAAATAAAATCAAAAATCCAAAATATCAGTTTTTATTTAATATCTCAAAACTTACAAATATTACTAAAACTTTTTTTATGCCATATTATTAGTCCTCTGATTGCGCAACTTTTTCCCCATTTAATCAAAGTTGTAGCTCTTACCATAACCGAGATCCCCATAGAGGCCCTCCTTATCTTGGGCACCCTGTATATCAAAAATGCATTATTAACACATGACATATAAAATGTTAATTAATTATCAATTAAAGCAGATAGGAAATGAATAGAAGTGTTGGCGCCTGTATTATTAGTATGTACTCATATTTACTAGACATTATTTATAAAATTTTTGTTTTAATTGACGCCTACGACTGTTAATTTAAAATTTCTTTTCAGTAGTAATAAAACAAGTCCAATGAAAATTATAGATACCAATATTTTTATTGCAGGAATTCTATTTTATGAGACAATTTATTTAGGGTAGATATACGAAAATTTTCATGCATCAAACTTTACTGTCACATTAAACGTCAGGGAAATGGCAAAATCCAATAACCACATCAGCTTCGTTATACCGGGTGATGCCTGGCTTAGTTGAACATAGGAAATCCCATGTACCTACATTTTGAGGTGGCTAAATATTGGCTCCCCTGTACATTTCAGAGAAAAACTGAATCATAATTTTTTGAAGAATCTGATAAAATGAACTCATGTGCCAAGCTCGAATAAATTCTAATAAGCCAATCCTAACTTATTTAGTTAAATGTGACGGCAAAATTACGAAATTTTCATAGTTTGGGTAATACAGCAAACACCAACAAATCATTATTTGGCATTGACAAAACGAAAAGTGGCGTCAGTGACAACATTTTCATTGAAGGCGCTTTAATTATACCTAAACATGAGCTATTCCAATAAGGAAAAAGTAACTATGATTCAGTGGTATTATACAGGAAACAGTTTAAGAGCAGCGTCTGAAATATTTTTAGTTCAATTCTATGATAAGCCTATGCCCTCCATTTCATTAATTAAACTTATCATTAGTAAATTTGAGTCCAAAAGCACTGTAATATATAACTGTAAATGCTCAACTCAAAATGTCAATAGAGCTGAAGAAGGGTATAATAGAGATCTTGATACTTTACTGCACGTGTAGGAAAATAAAATGATTAGCACGAGGATTCTTGGGCAAGTCTTAGGAAAACATCAAACCACAGTGTTGCGCACTTTATTAAAACGTAAATATTTTTCTTACAAGTATGAAAAACATCAAGAGCTACGGCAAGGTGATGAAGAACGGAGAATGGTATTCTGCTTTGAGGTAATGGAAAGAACAAATAATAATAGGGAGATTTTTTGAGAAATATTTGTTTTATCGAAGAAAGTACATTCACCCTCAATAATGAACCAAATATTCAAAATTGCCGGTATTGGAGTCAAGAAAATGAACACCGTCTTGTTCATACTTGAACGCAATATCCACAAAAAATAAATATTTAGGCGGGAAATGTAGGATGTAGGACATCACATTATTCGACTATTTCTAATGAAAAGTAATCTTAGAGCAGTAATCTATTTTTGCACCCGCACTAGATGAAGTTGTACGCAAAAATTAGAAGATCTGGTATCAAATGGATGGTTGTCCTGCCCATAATCCTCTCAAGCTTAGGAAATACTTATACTTATCAGTGACCTACAATATGTAGGTCTATTTGTAAAACTTTCCCACCGCTCCTGCTCGTTGTCACCTGTACAAAGCCTGGGTTTTAAAATCCCAGTCTCAGTAACAAAAAGTACTATTTTTCCATAGGGTGATTCACTGATTCATTTTAATAATTTCACTCTTAAGAAAACACTTCTCTTCACAAAAGCATTTCTTTACTCTACGAAACTATGCCATTTGAACAGGTGATGTCAGGTGTTTACATAAATTGTGAAATCATACAATTACTTCACGTAACTTATTATCGATTAACTAATTAATGGCCACATTGACTAATCACAATTAAGGGGGTTCGTGTAACCCGCAACAAACTATTATACGTTTACTTTAACAATCTTTATATAAGGTTGTTTCGTGGGAAGAAGACGTTTCACCAAGAAAAAATCTGTAACTCGACTCACTGTTTAGAAACACTTGGCGCCGATTGCCCGAAATATTACGTGGCGATATCACGGCAGACATACACCACGAAATAAACCTTAAAACCTACTTGAAACCACTTGGCGCTGATTTCCCGAAAATACGTGAGGACAAGCCGCTCCGTCACGGAATAAAGTCTAAAACCACATATCTATATAGCTGTGCGTAGTTATATAGATCTGTGCTAAAACCCACTTGCTATTTGAAAGCACTTCGCGCTGCTGACCGCGAAGTCCATGGGTAGGAGACGCTCTACCATGGATAGACTTCTAAGACCTACTGCCTCGCTCAAAATTGAAAACATCCGCTTTGTTGATCACTCTTTCCACGCGAAAACCACTTGCAATACCGCCTCCCTCTAAGCATCTTCCTACTGTCTCCCATAACAACTGAACTGTATAGCACGCAGGCATTGTCTTCAACGCCCGGCCGGTCGCCCTTTGGCATAATTGGAAAAGCCTTGCCGCAACTGGTCTTCACCGGCCGTCAATTGAATCGACTGGCTAGACTCAATTTAAGGTTCTATAAAAACGTAAACAAGCTGTTTTGTTATAAGGGGTTTTCTATTGTATTATTTTACCGAAAGGATTATTAAATGCGAAGTAAATTCGCAGTTAAGTCTTTATAATATGTTAAAAGATGAGTTTTATTTATTTCTTTGAAACAGTAGACATGACCCATGCGTTGCCGATCATTATTAACTTTTCACTGAAATGCGATTATGGTTTTGGTCTAATTATTAAGTAATATAAGGAGTTTGAATTATGTTAATTAGACTTGAAATGCACATGCATGGTTCCCCAACATCACCGTTCTCGCTCATCGCCACCGTTTTTAGGGTATTCATGAAACACGAACTGCACCGTTGTAAATTCGCGGGAGCAGTTACGTATTTTGAGGTAAGAATATTAATTTTCTTTGAAAAAGTGGATATTGTGACCAGTACTTAATATTATTAAATTATGAGAAGTTAAGCCCTGTGTATTGTCTATAAATGCTGAAATCGTAGGAATATGGAAAATATTTTTTTAACATATGTGTTAAATTTCTTTCTTCACATTGGCTAAAGCACGAGCTACGAACAAGGTCAGCGAGATAAAAATTGGTCATGTTGGAACTACGAACGGGATACAAGATACAAAATACAAGATACAAACTTTATTTTCCCAAAGATACAATAGTATATAGACATCGTCAAAATCACGAAAACAAATAAAGAAATAAACAAATTTAGAGTAAAAATACGCTCAATATTAACAACTTTAATCTTAAACAAAACAGGTTCAAAAACTGATTTAATTTTGATCAATAAACGTATTTAAGCTGTAATAACATTTTCCCACTAGAAATAGCTTTAACTTTTTTTTAAAATCAATCACAGTTTGGCAGTTTTGTATTTCTAATGGTAATTTAATAAACATTTTTGGACCTATGTTCGTAACAGACGTCTTGGATTTACTTAACCTATTCTTTGGTATTTGAAACTGGTTTTGAAAGCGCGTATTATAATTATGAAACTCACTATTTTTTACAAATATTTCTCTATTGTTAGACACAAACAGACATATTTAAAAAATTACAATGGAGGTCACCATAGGCATCGTAACTATAGATCCGACACGCCATTCATAAATGCTATAAAATTGTGATGCCAAAATCGTTTGGTGGCGAGACGCTGTGAGGAGCTTGGTGGGGCCGGGAGTGGGGATTACGCTGCCTTTACATATGCATGCGACAAAACTCCAGGAAAACAACATTCGCTATGCCGAGTATTGCCGAGGCGATGCGGATGGCCACGAAAATGATGGGATCTGGGCGTATTCTTTATTGCTGCGTTGCCATACTACAGATTTTTTACAAGGTTTTAGGCAATATTATAAGTATATTTCCCACATCATATTATTCTATTAAATCATAGAAATTAATACTGGTTTTCGCGTGGAAAGAGTGATCAACAAAGCGGATGTTTTCAATTTTGAGCGAGGCAGTAGGTCTTAGAAGTCTATCCATGGTAGAGCGTCTCCTACCCATGGACTTCGCGGTCAGCAGCGCGAAGTGCTTTCAAATAGCAAGTGGGTTTTAGCACAGATCTATATAACTACGCACAGCTATATAGATATGTGGTTTTAGACTTTATTCCGTGACGGAGCGGCTTGTCCTCACGTATTTTCGGGAAATCAGCGCCAAGTGGTTTCAAGTAGGTTTTAAGGTTTATTTCGTGGTGTATGTCTGCCTACTCAATTTAAGGTTCTATAAAAACGTAAACAAGCTGTTTTGTTATAAGGGGTTTTCTATTGTATTATTTTACCGAAAGGATTATTAAATGCGAAGTAAATTCGCAGTTAAGTCTTTATAATATGTTAATAGATGAGTTTTATTTATTTCTTTGAAACAGTAGACATGACCCATGCGTTGCCGATCATTATTAACTTTTCACTGAAATGCGATTATGGTTTTGGTCTAATTATTAAATAATATAAGGAGTTTGAATTATGCTAATTAGACTTGAAATGCACATGCATGGTTCCCCAACATCACCGTTCTCGCTCATCGCCACCGTTTTTAGGGTATTCATGAAACACGAACTGCACCGTTGTAAATTCGCGGGAGCAGTTACGTATTTTGAGGTAAGAATATTAATTTTCTTTGAAAAAGTGGATATTGTGACCAGTACTTAATATTATTAAATTATGAGAAGTTAAGCCCTGTGTATTGTCTATAAATGCTGAAATCGTAGGAATATGGAAAATATATTTTTTAACATATGTGTTAAATTTCTTTCTTCACATTGGCTAAAGCACGAGCTACGAACAAGGTCAACGAGATAAAAATTGGTCATGTTGGAACTACGAACGGGATACAAGATACAAAATACAAGATACAAACTTTATTTTTCCAAAGATACAATAGTATATGGACATCGTCAAAATCACGAAAACAAATAAATAAATAAACAAATTTAGAGTAAAAATACGCTCAATATTAACAACTTTAATCTTAAACAAAACAGGTTCGAAAACTGATTTAATTTTGATCAATAAACGTATTTAAGCTGTAATAACATTTTCCCACTAGAAATAGCTTTAACTTTTTTTTTAAATCAATCACAGTTTGGCAGTTTTGTATTTCTAATGGTAATTTAATAAACATTTTTGGACCTATGTTCGTAACAGACGTCTTGGATTTACTTAACCTATTCTTTGGTATTTGAAACTGGTTTTGAAAGCGCGTATTATAATTATGAAACTCACTATTTTTTACAAATATTTCTCTATTGTTAGACACAAACAGACATATTTAAAAAATTACAATGGAGGTCACCATAGGCATCGTAACTATAGATCCGACACGCCATTCATAAATGCTATAAAATTGTGATGCCAAAATCGTTTGGTGGCGAGACGCTGTGAGGAGCTAGGTGGGGCCGGGAGTGGGGATTACGCTGCCTTTACATATGCATGCGACAAAACTCCAGGAAAACAACATTCGCTATGCCGAGTATTGCCGAGGCGATGCGGATGGTCACGAAAATGATAGGATCTGGGCGTATTCTTTATTGCTGCGTTGCCATACTACAGATTTTTTACAAGGTTTTAGGCAATGTTATAAGTATATTTCCCACATCATACTATTCTATTAAATCATAGAAGTTAATACTTTTAACAGAGTAATCCCAGAAAACTACGTTTTCTGTGGCGTAAGTGTGGCAAACCAAGTAGAGGGGAGCAGCTTGAATGTTGATTTACTTCACACTGGAATACAATGGTGACAACACGTTTATTTGTTATTGTTCGGTCTAATAGTTACGATGTCTATGGAGGCCACAGTTAAAATTCTAAAATTTATAAAAGTATGTAGGAGTAGTGGCGGCTTTTATAAATGCAATCATTATTCCCCTCCAGGTCAAGTGGCGACGGGGACGGTGGCAACGAGCGAGTGGTGACGAAAAGTTTATAAATGCACCTTTATACCCACATAATATTATTATGATCCATACTTAAAATTATTAATTTTTAAATGTCTTCTTGTCAAGGCCGCTTAGAAAGAAGAAATTTATAGATAAATAAGAAACCTATTTTGTATATTCTTATTTATTACTTAATAATGGTTTATATGTTTTTAATAAATATGTTCTTGATATTGAATGATATATTATTCCATATTATATAATTTTAGAAATATTACAAGCATTTTTTTTTTAATATTTCTGAAAACTATTTGCCTCTAATTTGAAATATTTCAGAAATGCAATTATGCAATGTTTCAGAAACATAAAATGAAGTATTACTTTAATGGGACATTTTTGGGTTTCTGAAAGATTTCATCAATATCATAAATGTTTTGAAATACTTAAAATCTTTCGGAGATATGAAAAAATATTTCAGAAACATGATTGTGTTGTGTGTGGTTTATACCAAAGCAAAATATTTTCTTTTAAATTCTGATACAATTTTGTTTACAGAGAATTATTTTACAAATTTTCTAAAGTGTTGATTTTCATATTGCAGGCAGCCCTGACGATGGTCATTTGTAACCGAAATGCGTAGGTGGTATAATAAAATAAATTTAAAAGGTTGTTAGGACTTTGCTTACCCTAATATTATATTATAACAATTACTGTGTGTTTATTATTATTAATTATATCAATTTTAGCTTATTAAAAAAAATAAGTGTTGATTATTTAAAAACTTTTGAAAATAAATAAAGGTATAAAAAATATAGAGAAATAATTTCTACAAATATTATTTGTATACAAAAGTAAAAAGCTGATAATGGCACTAGTGCGATAGCCCGATAATCGCTCTAGTGTACCATTATCACGTAATTTTATTCTGATTCGTTTGTAATTTTATTTGTAGCATTAATTTCTATTTTGTCAGGTGAATGAAATTCTTTTAAGAATTCCACAGTTTTTTGAAGAATTTATTTGTCCCAATGTTTAAGTTCATTTCCGTAAATAGAATGGTTTTAAAGGATTCTACTGTTCGTGGAAAAAGGCATTAGCTTTTTACTCGAAAACGTGAACGCTGAACGCTGGCAAATGTGTAGGGCTGGGTGGAAATGAGATATCGACCAGGGCAATAAAAGTATAGAATTTTTTTGGTATCGCTACAGTGGGGTATTTTATTTTCCCTAGAAGGTAAAAATACATATTGAGGACCAAAATTATAACTCGTGTTTAGTTTCAATGCAGAAATTTCATAGAGACATACCTACATATCGACATATCGATGTGTTTTTTCCAAAGACATTAGAACTACTAGACGAAACGATTCATTCATAATTCCCATAAAGGTATCGACTATTATTGTTTTAAAATAATTGCCAAGTGCGAGAGAGAAAGGCAGATCTCTTTGACCCGATTGGCAAAATTGTAAACCCTTGGTTTTGATCGCCAGTGGTGTAGAAGTTAAAACCTAACAACAATGTATGAAAATAATACAATAATTTTTTTTTGTATCAGATTTTTTTCCTAGGAATGGAAAAATAGGCTACAAAAAATATGCTGGAAAAAAAAATTAATCACATTGCTTGTTTGATTTCATTATTTTTCGTCTGAAATCCTTTGGATTAATTCTGAATCTTGAATTCCAGAATCACAAATTTACCTTTAATATAAGATTCCGAAATTTCTGAATCCCAGTATGGAAGAAAGAGGTTATTTGGAAAACTCCTATTTTCAATTAATTTCTGTTGGAGATTTATCACAAAATATGGGTAGGTACGTAAATGCAAAATAAAACACAGCTACTACTGCAAAAAAGTTGCTAAACTTTATTTCGTTATTAGAATTGAAAACATTATAAAAACCAACTCTGGATTTCATCGTAAAGGTTGGTTATCCAGAATACCTACTAAAGAAAACCAAAGTTTTATTTTTTCAGCATATTGAGGAAACCTAAACAGAATGTTTATATGCTACATATAAAACATCTTAATAAATAGGTACCTACTTAAATTTAGTAATGTGATTTTAATTTTACAGTATTTTACTAGTCGATACCTTTTTACTCGTTTACTGTTAAGTAGCTACCATGAGTTAATTATCAATATCTACTCTTAATTGTTTCTAAGTATAACAAAACTTTTTTCATTGTGCATAAAAGTTTTAATAAAAATGGTGCTACCAGAGCATTACTAAACGAACCCATACGCTACACCAATGCTTTCTATAAAACAATAACCTAACCATACTTACCGATGAAATGATAAATTTGGATTAAAATGATCCACTTTTTTACACACTACACAGGCATGAACCATGATTGTTTATTTCTACACAAATGTTTAGGCAAATACACAAGGAAAACAAAAATAAACTGCAATAAGGGCACAAAAACACAAGCTAGCTGTTATGACACACTGGCAACATCGCAATCGCTACCGTCATTCAAAGAATCTCTCCGGTTGTAAAATCGTATTACAATGTTGCCGTAGTGCTTGATATATATAATAATTTTCTCAATGCTTTTAAAGGTTTTTAACAGTATTCAATAAAATATTCGCTAACATTACAAGCATGAATGCCGAATTTGATACTCACACCTTAACTTTTTTGTATATTAGATTCTGGACGTTACTGCAATTACTAACTCAATCTTTTTAAAGCAGTTTTTCCTAATATTTCTAACAGACAGAAAAGCCGGCTAAGGTCCAATTTTGAGCGACAGAGATGAATAATAAAAAGGGATAGATGATTTACCACATAAAAATGTAAACAATTTTGTCTAGTAGTTCTAATGACTTTGGTTTTTTCAGTCCTGGTTATATTTTTATCGAATTTTCATGGTAAGCGAGTTATTTCGCTAGTCTCATCTTACACTGTGCTAGCTCTTAAAAAACCGATTGTTACATAAGTAGGTACTTTATACCAAGGTCTAACATTTAACACTCCACTGCAAAAAGATCAGTGGCCAATTTCTTTAAATAAATTTTTTGTTTTTTTTTTTAATGGGTATTCGATTAGGTATAATATTTACAGCAAGAAATATATCTATCTACGGAATTGCGTTGACTTCTTTATAAGAATTAGCCTCAAGTGAGGGTATATTATTTTTCATAAACGCTTGTGCGTCCGATTTCTAACTGTATTAAATTTATCTCGTAGGAATATTAAATGTTGTTATACAGGGTGTCAGGTAAGTACTTCCTAATTTCTCGGTAGCATACAGAGGAGGTCAAAATAACCCTAATTTGTCATAGAAAAAAAAAGAGCCCCAACGGAGATGCAGATGCCCAATGGGGTACCCAGCGATTTATCTTTTTGGCTTTAACTTTTGAACCAACTTGTATAATTTAATGAAATTGAGGCCATAAAGAGTCATTTAACTATACTATAATAAATGTTTTACATCGTCAGGGAAGTCAGAAACGGACTTGCCACCACTTGATCCAAAATTTTGACCGGTGTCATTTGACAGAGCTGAAAACCGATTTTTTATATATTCTGGTTACTCCTTTTCAAAAAAGGTACTCTTAATTTATTTCGATAAAACTGGCGGTTTTCGAGATAAATCGGTTTTTATACGAAACACCCTAATGCTGAACACAAACTGGTAAAATAAAATACGTTGAGGCGAATTTAATTTTTGGAAAGCGTATTCCAACTCTTTGAAGGCAAGAAGACTTTATGCTAAAAGATTTCCAGCTTAGACATTGTCAAGTTCATACACCTTTCAAAGGGTTGATCGGAGCTTAATTGATTTACAATGTTATTAAAATACGAAAACTATTAAAACGATTAAATGTTATTTTGGCAAATGTTCAAAATGGGCTCCTCGTCAGTCCTCGTACTTGAATACAGTCTTCGAATATTTTCCTGCTGTACCAACAGCAAGTTAAAGGCCGATTTATAAAACTTTTCGTCACCGTTCCCGTTGGTTGTCACTGCTCCCGCTCGTCGACGCCGTTGGATAGGTATTTATAAAAAGTCGAACTACGAACTGCGCCGCAATAACAAAAGAAGGTTTGAGGTTAGAAAAACAAAGTAAAGAATTGTATTTTATTTTAAAAAGCGTGATGTTAGTACCTTAATATATGTTATTAATTTTTTTTTGTAGTAAAATCCACAAAACAGCAAAACACTCTAAGTACTCTAACCCTAAAATCACTTCTTTCAAAACTTCAAACCATATGGTCGAAAATTTCTTTCTTCTCATTGGCCAGAAGTGGGAACGACGAACGACCAAGGTCAGTGGGAACGACGCGATTTAAAAATTGGCCAATTCAGAATTACCAACGGGAGCGGTGGCGGCTTTTCTGAACGTTTACGCTGTTTCCCCTTAGGTTAAATTGCGACGGGAACGGCGGCGACGAGCGGGAACGGCGACGAAAAGTTTTATGAATCGGCCTTAATGTTCTGGCATTATTACGGACCTCGTTAGAATGCTGTGGTATTTTCGCTAGTAGTTCTTTTCTAGTATTTACTGGTGTTGAATAACCTAGTTCTTTTAAATGTCTCGAGAAGTAAAAGTCTAAGGGATTTAGGTCTGGAGATCTTGGTGGCCATAAAACAGGCCCACCTCGATCTATTGCTTATTAAGTATTGACATACCAACATGCCATATGGTTATAAGGAGGTGGATTTGCATTTTTCTATCAAGAGGCACGTCTTCCAATAAATTACTTAGATTTAGCTGCAAAAATTGTAAATAAATCTCACCATTGAGCCTTTCTTTCAAATCAAATAAATATATAAGATTATTTCCGATAATGCCAGCCCACACGTTTACCATAAACATTTGTTGGTGTTCGTTTCGAATTATGGCGTGCGGATTTTCATCACCCCAAAAATGTAAATTGTGTGAGTCTATTATGCCATCTCTTGTAAAACCGGCTTCATCGGTAAACAAAATAAGGTTAGAAAAATTTAGATTTGCGTTATGTTGCCGTATAAACCAGTTGGAGTATTGAAGTCTTGCTGGATAATCATCCGCAGACAAAGCGTGTACTTTTGGAACATGGTACGGGTGAAGAAACTGTTCTTTTAGGGTTTCATGTACAACACATTTTTTTAATATTGTTTGTTTTGTGTCGCGATCTTTCTTATGACCTTTGAAGGGTTGTTGACCAAATCTGTTCTTTTACTTGAGGGTCTCGTGCCCTCCTGAGAGGTCCGTCACCGCCACGTCGCGTAAAAAATTACCCTGAATAAAAAGTTTCAAAAACTAATTCGTTAACTATAATAATCACTTTCTAATCATCTTTTACCTGTTTCCCTTAAGCACCGATCAACCCTTTGAAAGATTTTTGACTTGGCAATGTTCGGGCTGAAAATCTTTTAGCATAAAGTCTTCTTGCCTTCGAAGAGTTAGACAGCGCTTCACCATAAATTATATAAATATCAGCATATTCTGCGTAAGAAATACTCTTCCATTTTTTAACTAATTTTTTAACAAGTTCCCTCAATAGTAATCCACCATATAGGTATTAACAATAACAACCTGATTTTTACCTGTTTGTGTTTAGTGTTTAGCAGTACTAACTTGTGAGTGTTTTGCATATAAATCGATTTATCTCGAAAATCGCTAGTTTTATCGAAATAAATTAATAGTAGCTTCTTTGAAGAGCAATGATCAGAGTATTCAAAATATCAGTTTTCAGCTCTGTCAAATGACACCGGTCAAAATTTTGGACCAACTAGGTGGTGGCAAGTCCGTTCCTGACGTCCCTGGCGACGTAAAATATCTATTGTAGTATGGTTTATTAAGAAAATAATAAAATTTCATTAAATTATCCAGGTCGGTTCAAAAGGTAGAGTAAGAAAAGTAAACTTTTTTTTTATGACAAATTAGGATTATTTTGACCTCCTCTGTATGGTCGACAGAAATTAGGAGGCTAGTTCAGGTTAGTTCGGGCACAATTATATAGCATCACAGCGTTATTTTAATAGATATATGGTACTTTTTTTAAATTTGACCTATTGCTATATTTCTTAATTTTTACTAGGCACCCCAGTTTTTCTTCTCAATGATAACCTGTATTTTTTATTCCACAATCAACGAACAAATAAATTATATTGCAGGTAGTTCATATTTATTTGCGTTTCACGTGTAAATGGCTTGGACCCAGAAACACACGTGTAATTCAACTTTATTACTAAAATGAGAACATTGATTCAATGCTCTCATGTAAACAACTGAAATGTTTGTGAATAAAATATTTACTTTTATTCCTAAACCCTCTGTAATTTTTCATCTATTTATAAAAATATAATGCCAGATTATATTTTGTTTGTTTTGTTTTCCATAAATGATTCATGGTTGGTGCGCTAAAATGTCACATCTTTATTTTGAATCGCCAAGCACGGCTAGACGCAATTGTTTAAAGTGACATAACTCAAAAACGGCTGGTTCAAACATAAAGTCCTGATACCAGGTTATCGGTAGATGGCATTCAGGTGAATTGGGTACAGGAAGTCAAGTACTTGGGACTAGTTTTTGACGCAAGGTTAAACTGGAGGAAAAGCTCCGAACTTAGAAGAAAGAAGGCTGCCAAACAGCTAAGTTCAATTTGCTGCTTGCTTCACAAGAAAATTGGTTATGGAACCAAAGTTAACTTGTACAAAGCCTTGGTAAGGCCGATCCTGACTTATGGTGTACCAACATGGTGCATAATAAGCAGGCCAGAGCACAACAAGTTCCAGATACTGCAGAATGAAAAATCATTGCGGATGCCCCAAGGTATGCTGCAACTAGGGTACTTCACAGGGACTTTGACATACCAACATTGACTCAATTTATGACAAAATTATAACAGATTACTACAGATGGACGGACGTTGCTACAAATCCACTAATTATACAAACTCACGTTTAATCCCCGCCAGGCTCAACCTAAAAGTTTCCGAAGAATTGGATGTCTCCAGCTATTGTAGAGGCACTAATGCTGGTGACCTCGACAAGCCCAGCTCTCCAGGATTACACGGCATAATAAGCAACTTAGGACTCTGTCCAAACCAAATAATGATAAGAAGATTGGCGGACACAAGCATTAAAGACTAAAAGAAGTTAAAGGCACTGCCTGACTTAGAAGCCAAAGAAGATCCCGAAGAAGACGTATTATATATTTTTGGAATATGGAAATTAGGCCTGTTTTAAAGTAGTGGTGGATAACTATTGATTGTTATTATTATCGATAGTTATCGATCGTCTATTAAATTATTATCGATAGTATTCGATAGTTTTAAAAAATTTACTGCTAATTAAGTGCGAAATAATAAAAATAAACTATGCATCCCTATATTTTTATCATAATATGTAAAACCATTGTGATTTCAAACAAATACATATCTTGAAAGATAAGTACTAAATAATTATGTAGGGTAGGATCGCCCAAGAGTACGCACATAACTTATAAGAGTAAATAAAATACAAACTTTTGCTTCAAATTATTTATCAATACCAAAAACTGATGTGTTACATAAAAATATCATAGAAAAATAACATATTTTGGCAAACTAAAAACATTTCTCAAAGTTATGTATCAAAAATAATAAAATTGAAAATACGTACTATTTGATGACTGATGTCCTAAAAGTACGCGACGTATATGCCTAAGAGTACGCATTAAAAACTGTACATCTAACCTAAAATTTTAAAAATGAATAATAGGCTAAACTTTCAAAAATCGCAAGCAAAATCATTTATCCCCACATAGCTTGTGCAGTTCTCATGCCACCAGTTTCCACTATTACTGCATTTTATTCGGGCTGATGAGCTAAAATGCTCGTTGCATCCAGAATAAACTGTATTTTTCTCACTTTGTGTATTTGTTTGCGACGACAACTCATTTTCTTAGAAGGCCTTAATTTTCCGAGAACTAAAAACGTTTTCCCTTCTACCTTCCTTTTTAGTCTTTTCTTTTTGTTCAGCCATGACTTGATCGTGGACGAAAGAATTTCGAATTTTGTAGACGTTTGCCTTCGTATTTGTTGGTGTTTGGCCTTTGGTACAGGCATGATAGGGCTAGAGTCATAGTGTAGAAGGTTTTTATTTATCCAATACTGGACTTCTGGATAAATTTTCAACTCTTCCAATGCCCAATCTGGCTAAGGTTAGGGCTTTGAGTAGGTGTTCTATACTTCTTTCTTCTGAGTTTTGTTTGCATTTTGTTTTCAAGGTTCGACATTTTGAACGGGTTCAGCTTCAGTTGCAGGTTTGTCAGTTAGTTCAGCAGGGGCGAAATCAGCTTCTGTGTAAACATCGGGACTGTAAGGGTATATCCCTGTACACGCAAATGATTTTTCAGCAATATGAATAGTGGCAACTTTCGCAAATGCTGCGTGAACTAGTGCTGATATTTCTTTAACGGTGATTGGCCTCCCTTGGCTGCTTACCTATCATCACTATTAGATTCAGCAGAGAAAGCGCTTTTAAGCGAAAAAAAAAGCTTCTGTCCAGCGACTGCATCTTGTCACTAGAGTGCGGGGATAAAGTTAAAAGAATAATGAAGTATTGCATAAAGAATTACTTTCAGAGAGCAGTGGGAATTGTGGTTATCTAATATTACGAGTGCCGGATCAGTTTCTGTTTGTTTTACAAACTCACAAAGATGCCGAAGCTAAGTTATAAATAATTCCGTACTCATGTATCCAGACTCAGATATCAGTTTAACAGTGTCTCGAGGTGCTCCATAGAGGATACGTTTCCTGACAAATACTAGATTTAGAGGTACCCAAACATCCCCAGTGCTTATGCATACCACAGCAGTAGTTAGTTTCCCTCGTTCGGCGGACACAATTTTTGACACGGTCCTCTTTCCCTTGGTTGCATATTTTATGTAACTTGTTAGGCACAGTAGATTGCCCGGTCTCGTCCATATGGAATATTCGTTGTCCCGAGGCATTTGTCTTCTTAATAAACCGTTTTTAAATGATCAAAAAATCTTTGACATTGCACTTTGTCAAAATCAGTTGAACGGGCTAAACTACATTTCTCCGGATTTTGCATTGAAAGTGCATGCCTGCTATATTTGTTCCCAAGTTAAACCAGTGTGGAATTTTATAGAAAATATAAAAGCTAAGAGTACGCATGGTAAGGTAAGAGTAGGTGTGCGTACTTTTTGAGTGCGTACTCTTTGAGTGCGTACTCTTTGGGTTCGTACTCGTATGTGCCTAGGAACAAATATACGAAACTGGCTTCAAAAACCTAACCAACAAACTTAACAAAAATCTAAACACAGGAATGTTTTGCGCAAAAACCACTTATTACCATGTTCAATAAAATATTTAGAAAAAATCGATATTTGAGTGTACGTATACTCTAGAGTGCATTAATATTATAAAAAAACCCAATGGAATGAATTTCTTACCGTAATTCTAACAAAATCAACACTGTCCTGCTTTAACCTCCACACACTCTTCTACTGGTTGTAAATAAACAGCTGATGTGAAATTTTTCAATTGCGATGTTGCCAAGTAGAAAATATCACTAACGCGTACTCTTAGGGAACGCGTACTCTTAGGCGATCCTACCTTATCCTGCCTTTCTACGTTTTTTAGGAAATTCTATGAAATTGATTCGATAAAAATGTTGGGGATCAAAGAGAATTAGAAAAGAACGGGGATTCGAAATATAATATCCGCATTATACAGGGTATTTAAAAAAAAAAGTTCAGGTGGGTGAAAGCGTTTGTAGCGCAAAAAATGTGACACTCTGTATACTGCCTCTGACAATTCAGACAGTTTATTGTAAGGATTCCAAAAACTAATAGGTGCACCAAATTTGAACTGATTATCTCAGAATATGTGAGAAAACAACAAAAACTAAAAAAAAATTAATGCTTTGACACCCTGTATATCAAAAATATAGCTTTTTTGGTCGCATGTTTATAGATACTTTTTTCCTATTTTGACGCCCAACATCGCTCTCTTAAATATCTACATGGCATTCATTAACACCCTGTATATACACCGAGGAAGAAGTACCACCAACTATTGGTTTATACTTACACTTTTTGTTATTATAATAATAACTGCATGGGCTTCTCCAGCAAGAATAGTGTTTCTTGTTATTGTGGTGTCTCTATACATTCCTGAATAAAGATGAATCAATTTTCGGCCGATTTATTATTTAATATAAACTGCTGTACATAATTATCGGGTATAATACCACTAGTGCATCAAAATTACCGATAATTCTGATTGAAAGCGTGTTGTATTGTAACTGAATGAGTTTATTTTCATTTTTGATTAAATCCGAAAGAGCCCGACTTCGAAGAAGGAGGGCTTTTTCGAGATTTAATCAAAAATGAAAATAACCGAATGCAGTTACAATACTACAACACGCTTGAAAGCAGAATTATCTGGTTATTTTTGATGCACGAGTGGTATTCGGTGGAATATTTCCCGAAAAATTGTATTGTGCTGTTGGTAATGCTTGTATAAATTTCTTTTATAGAGTGACTACCAAAACGTTCCATATCTTTAAAGAAATCTTGATTTGTAATCAATTCACTTTTTAAATATCGCAGATTGACATAAGTAAGTTCAATAATAAAAGTTTTTGCGGTAACCGTGGTTACACTTAAATACCCATATACCAGGATATGCAAAAGACGCCTCCAATGTTGGTAAAGAAAATATAATATAATTATTATTATTTTTTAAATATATTTATAAATATAATGTAAAGTATTAAGTTAGTATTAAAATTTAAAAAAGTACATAATAAATAATATATTTATAAACAACCAAATGAGAATTGCAGCACGTGGCTACATCTCGTGGCAACCACACGTATCAACCCAACCAGGACAGCGAGAATCCATATAGGTTCAAACGCTGGCAAGGCGGCCCATCGCGGGCAAACTACGTTGGGTGTCGCTGGAAGCCAATGTATCGGTTCAGCCTACCGAAAGCCGAAAATTCAAAAAACACAAACTTATAATGCACTTACTATGCACGAACTTATTATAAGTTTGTGTTTTTTGATATTTATAAACAGTCAAAAATTATGGATTTGTATGATTGTTAGTACACAGTAGTAGTAAAAACTTGATTATGATTGATAGCTACCTACTGGGGGATTATCGCTTCTACTGTGGAATTATCGCTTCTACTGTGGAATTATCGCTGTGATTCTTACGAAAGACCACACTTCTTATGAGATTTTTTATATATGAGGGAAATATTCGATACAAGCGCATTTCTTAGTCTAAACCTTGTGATTCCTAAAATACTGAACGCATTTCAAAAAGCAGGTCAGATTTCGAAAGGTCTTTTTATCGTCTTTTGAATCATTGGTGTTAACTTCTTGGATTTTGACTGGGGGCTAAACATGTACAGGGTAAAACAAAATGACATGCATTTTGGAAGAAATTTCACTGACTTCCCATTTTGTAGGAAAACCATAATGACATTTTTTAACTTAATTTTTACTAATAAAGTAGTCGCTAGTGCTGAAACTAAACTACTGCACATAATTATCGTCCCAAGCGTATTTTTTGGTCAAGTTTGATACCTTGTGATTCCTGAAATACTGAACGCATTTCAAAAAGCAGATCAAATTTCGAAAGATCTTTTAATCGTCTTTTGAATCATTGATAACAACTTCGTAGATTTCGACCGGGAGCTATAATACAGGGTAAAGCAAAATGTCATGCATTTTGGAGAAACTTTCATTGGCTACGTATTGTAGGAAGACCAGGCTGACATTTTTTGAATGTAGCATTTCGTAGATATTGACCATGCCTCAGGATGTTTTTGGGATTTTGCAAATATCTACTATGGTTATCGAAAAAAAATTTTTTTTGGAAAAATTTTACTTCTCTGTTTCCACACCAATTTGCTCTATTTTATAAAGTGCATTAATCAAGTTTATCTTTACTAATTTCTATCCCTCTCCTCCTGAAATAAAGAACTCGCCCTGAAAACATGTACAAAGGTTTTGTTCTAACAGTAAATTCGGGTTACTCCGTATATTGGTATCAGTTTCTATATTCCCTATCTTGTCCTTTTAAAATCAAGAGTGTCATTTAAAAAAGCTTTGATATAAACGTCATGTTACCTAGCAACGGTTCATTGATTGTTAATGACAAATTGACAGTATGGTTGATACTTTGTTGTATTCAGAATCCGTTTTCTTTAAAAAATACAAATATCAGCTTAACCACTCAATAAACCAATACATTATCAATACTTGTGAATCAAGGATTAAATAACTTTATTGAAAACTGCCACGACTAAGCCAAAGGGAGATGGAAAATGCTGTAAGGTAAGAATAAATATAATTTTTATTTTTTCTGAATCTGCAGAAGCATTCTTTCATAGGTTGAGAGGATTGAGACATACTCTCGAAGAAATAGCAACTCTTTATGATACAAGTTTCATGTCTCTTTCCCGACTTCTAAGCAGGTACGCGATATCTGGAAGGGTGACATATGGTCGTGGAACAGGACGACCCAGGATGACCAGTTGTAGAGATGACCAGCGTATACTATTTGTACTGTAAACCGCCGAAGAACTCTTAATTCGAGGTTCACAGGTTTAAATGTCTCCTGCATGACCCTACGGCGTCGCCTCTACGAGCGCAATTTACATGCTCGAAGACGAGCAGCATGTCCCCAACTCCTAAGGATCCATCGAGCTGCAAGAATGACATGGGCAATTCACCATCAATATTGGGGAATAGCAGAATGGGCTAGGTGCATGTTTGTGGATGAGGCTAGATTTAACCTGTATAATTCTGATGGGCGTATTTTAGTGTGTAGAGGAAGAGGGGAACGATTCAGAGAAGAGCATATGGAAGCGAGGGTGGTGTTTGGAGAAGGCGGCGTGACTACTTTGGGTGGAATCATGAGGAATGGTAGGACTGAATTGATTGTACTGACTGGGGAAATATAACTACCGTGACGTATATAGGGAGATGTTTGACAGATATTGTTTTACCCTTTGCAGAGAATTTTGGTGCGACTTTATTTAGGTCGACGACAATGCTCGCCCTCGTAGAGAGCAATAATCGTCAACGACTTCTTCACGCGAATTATTTGGCCTGCTAGGTCGCCGTATTTGAATCCTATAGAGCATGTGTGGAGTAACCTAAGTTGCGTATGAATCGGAAAGGGAATGAATATCATAATTTGCAAGAATTGGTGGACGCGCTTTTGCGTGAATGGGAAGCTATTCCCCAAAACTTGATTGCCGTACTAGTGAATTCTATGCCCGAGAGAGTTAGAAACGTCATTCTAATTAGAGGCGGCCCAACAAGGTTTTAAATGTTCATCCAATCAATATTTTTGTTTGACGCACTCTAAAGTATTTGTTCTAATTTTTTACATGAATCATTATAGTGAACAAAGAATTGACTTTGTTGTTAATTTAAGTTCCTGAATAAAACCATTGTAAATGTTTTCAGGGCGAATTCTTTATTTCAGGAGGAGAGGGCTAGAAATTAGCAAAGATAAACTTGATTAATGCACTTTATAAAATATAGCAAATTGGTGTAAAAACAGAAAATTAAAATTTTTCTCGAAACCTATAGTAGATATTCGCAAAATCCCAAAAACGTCCCGATGCATGGTCAATATCTACGAAATGCTATATTCAAAAAATGTCAGCCTGGTCTTCCTTCAAAATGGGGAGCCAGTGAAAATTTTTCCAAAATGCATGACATTTTGTTTCACCCTGTATTATAGCCCCCGGTCGAAATCTACGAAGTTGTTATCAATGATTCAGCACTAGCGACTAGTTATGTATTAGTAAAAATAAAATAGGTCATTCGCGAAAAAAAAAAATTTAAGGGTATTTTATTTGAGTTTTATCTATGCCCGCTGGCTCAGCAAATTATTCCAGAAAGGTTTTATAAAACAAGCCTTTGAAATCGCAATTCTGAATGTATGTTTTGGCCATAATCACGGATTTATTTGTAAATCCGTTGCCGTAACACACTCTAAAATCATAAATAAGAAACATGGAATTTCTTGATAGTATCTTGGTAGTTTATTTTATCAGTTAGTAATAAAGTAGCCTATAAATAAAATTTACGAAAATTATTAGTTTATTTTTGCTTTTGAGTATACCTAATTTAAAAATTTTTAATTAATTTTTAAAGAAGATTTGTGGAGGTATATAATATAAAAGTGCGGTTTTAAAAATAGCGGTGCTTTAAACAATTTGCTTTTTGTCTAAAATCTCTTAAAAACATTTTTTTTTGTATATTTTTTATATTCGGATACATTTTACACGTCAAACATTTTCTAAAAATAACATAAGCTCTTTTTTATGTACGTACCTATAGAATAATAATTTTTGTTATTTTTCATCAAACCTAATATTAATATAACGTTTTGATATTGTTTAGATTATGTTGATTACAAAAGTGTGTTATACTAGAAACGATATTTTGATAATATTTGCTTTGCTTTTCAAAGAAGTTTAACCGCTACTGTGTGTTTCTAATTTAACTGTGTATTTACATTAATTCTGTTACAAATAAGTATCTTGTATGGACAAACCTATGCATAGGTATCAATAAAATGAAACATGTCGAAGACATTTTTAGTTTTTAGGCAAAAATAATTCCTGTGTTGAAGTTCTTGACTGACGAAACATTTGAACAGAGTCCAATCTGGTCCCCAAAAATAAGAAATTTGGAAAATAAAGACCATTCCTCACATGTGTTCTGTTAAATCGAATGAGTTTATGGCAATTTAAATTTGAAACTTAATAGTTACCTTTTTACATTATCTTTAAGCAATAGGTAATCGTAACCATAAAGTAATTAACTTCAAGTCTTGGAAATTCATATAATGTTCTTTTCAAGTATTTTTTATACATGTTCTTTGATATACTTTTAAAATTTATATATTTAGGAATTAAACATCTTTGTTTTTCTTAGAAAAAAAAGTAGTATAATTTAAGGAAATAGTCCATTCTCAAAGTGGAGTTGAAATTATAGGGTAAGGAAAGAAAGTCAAAAAGTCTAGGAGTATAGTTTTGCTCATTACACTGGGGAACAGCAAAAATGTTTCCGAGACCAAAATAGCAAAATCTTACTTATTCTATTATACTAACTAACAATCTGTCTTGCAAAAGTCTCAGTTAGCTGCGGTTTTATAGATCCATGCTAATTATGATAATTACCTACCTGCCCGTAATGTATTGGAAAATTCGACTATTAAATGAGAAGTACATGGATTCATTATACCAGGTGTACTTTATAAGGGGTTTAAATACATAATAACATAAATCCTAAATTGTTACTTAGTTGTGTTTCAACCACCAGTTGATTGAGAGCTGTTCGTATTTGAGAAATAAAAGCGTTTTGAGCAACATGTCGCGAGTTTGTTTAAATAAGCCGGATCATTTTCGTTAAATATGTGGTGAACTGACTTTTGTGAAACAAAAACGTACACTTAGCCCTTTAATACAAAAGGCTTAACACTTGTATTTTGGCTGTAATATTGGAGACCAGGATAAAAATTGGGCTCCCCATATCTGCTGCTACAAATGTGCGTCCAACATTCGCGGCTGGCTAAGTGGAAAAAAGCGTAAGATGCCCCTTGCTGTGCCTATGATCTAGCGAGAACCAAAATACCACGTTACTGATTGTTACTTTTGTTTGACACCTTTCATCAAAAAAGGCTTTTGCGCGAAAAAAAGGTCTGCGATACAGTATCCAAATTTACAATCCGCCATACGCCCGGTGCCTCGCAGTGACGAGTTGCCTGTACCTAATCCACCTCAGGAATATGGCCTTGATTCTGAGGGTGATCCAATGGATTCAAACGGTAGTGTACTGGAAAATGTCGCCGGCCCATAAACCTCGCAAAACTCCGATTTTGTCTGTGAACTTCCCAGTAAAAAGCCTCACAAAATAAGTCAAAGTGAATTAAATGACCTTAAAGGGGATTCGGAATTGCCCTGAAAGAAAAAATCCGAACGATTTAATAGTTGTGGCAATTTTGTTTGAAATGCAGCTGGGTTATACGAAATGCTCCTGCTTCCTCTGCGAATGGGACAGTCGAGCACAATCGAAGAAAATTTGGCCACCGATAGAGTATTTTGAGAGTCAGGAAAGAAAAATGTAGTCAACGCGCCATTAGTTCCCTCAGAAAATATTTTACTACCGCCACTTCATATAAAATTGGGACTTATGAAAGATTTTGTGAAGGCCATAGACAAAGAAGGCCTTGCTTTTAGTTATTTAAAAGAAAAGTTCCCTAGAATCAGTGACACTAAAATTAAAGAGGGAATATTTGTGGGTCCCCAGATTAAGAAACTTTTCGGAGATGCGCAATTCGATTCGATAGTTGAAGCCAAGGAAAAGGACGCTTGGAATGCCTTTAAAATAGTTGCAACAAATTTTTTGGGAAATTATATAATATAAATAAAATAAAATAATGAAATGGTTGCCTAGCTTCTTTTATATTACCAAAACCTAGGGTGGAATATGTGGTTGAAAATTCATTTCCTGGATTCTCATCTGGATTACTTTCCGGAAAATTGTGGTGCGGTAAGTGACGAGCACGGTGGGAGGTTCCACCAGGATATTTCAAATATGGAAAGAACGTATCAGGGAAAATGGAACTGTGAGATGTTAGCCGACTACTGTTTGACTATTACGAGAGATGCCCCCGAGGCTGCTTTCAAAAGACAGGCTAAGCGTAAAATTAGTGTCTAAACTTTAGACTCACTGATAGAAATGTGCTATTTAATTGATATTGTTGAACCAACAATACATTGTTTATATGTTCATTGTAAATGCCCATAAATCGAAATGATCATTACATATGCCTATAAATTAAAATTTTGTTACAAATAATTTAGATTTTTTTTGAAGCTAACTAAAATCTTTAATAGGTATTTTTTAGTTACTTGGGTGTAGTTCAATAAAAAAAATAGGTTTTGTTCAGGAAACAAAAAAAAAAGTTGAAATTTGTTCCTCAGTGTTATTAGTTATAAAAAAACAGATTGTCTACTTACTTATGTTGAAATTTAAAAGTTATTGTCAGTTCTTTGACTTTTAATTAGTTGAATTTGATAATTATTAATTGTTGATATATATGAAGGGTATCTCGATAGGAGTTTCCTGTTTATGATGGTATCCTTTATGTGCTGCATACTGCAGACCAGTATAATTTGAAATATGGATAGTTAAACGGTAGAAGGTGACGGCCTGGTCGCGTAGCAACATTCTCACTTTCCATGCTACAGGTACCTGGTTCAAGCACGGGCTGGCCCAGCAGACTTTTTCAGTTTGCAGGGCCCAGGTCACCAAGCTACGTAGTGTTGCGTATGCAACACACACCGACAAATTCTCAACGGCAGTACCGGCACTCTAGTCCAATAAATACTCTAGAAACGGCATGTTGTCGAAGGAGGGACCCTTGAGCCAAATGAGCATGGCTTCTATCCTAAGAAGGCTAAGGCTTGTTTCATATTTTTATTGTTTTTGATATTTTTAAGTTTGTCGGGATTATAATGATTTTTTGTCATCTTCAAATAGAAATAAAAATTTGCTACACCAAAAGCTATTAAAAGATGAAAGTTTTATAATGCCAAGTGTATTCGAAATCCTTGTACAGGGCACTATAGCGTTATGGTAAAAGATATTTCATTGAAATTTGGGTTATTGCTATATTTTAGTGGGACCTAAATTTTTGCCTGAAAACCAAATTACCATTACTTCCGGTTTCACCGGAAGTTAAAGCAATTTTTTTATTTTTAAGTGACAACCTGTTTCTTCCTGATCATACAGGATGTCTCTAACTGCTCAATATAATTGAGAACCTTTCTTCCGTATCTCTATTTGCGATCGTGTAGTGACTTCATATCATCAAAGATAACGTTTTAAAGTAAAAATTATATTTTGTGTTTACTGATATGTTTCAATTAACTTCCGCAAACTATACCCGCTGGGTCTCCCTTGCATTTATAAAAAAGTGCGTTAATCCGAAATCGCTCTTGCATAGAATATTTCATTTGAATCTAAATGTCGATCTGCACCTATGCGTATCAAAAGTCCTGATATGTCCACATTTATATGATTTTATTTATTTCAAATTTGGTTTTTGGTAATTTTTTGTTTTAATATTGGTGCTATTTCATATGGGGTAAACCGACAGGAAATTGACATTTGATAGTGAAGTGATTGAATTTTTAAAACCCAGTTCAATTCAAGTTTACTGCTAACAAGGGATATGGATGCAGAAGACCTATTATTGATTTCCAGTTTATTTTTTTGTCAAATGGGAGGTTCTATTTATAAATAGATTCCACCAACAGAAATTTCTAGGGAATTTTGACAAAGCAGCTACAACTTTCACTCACGCTAGCATGTGTAAATGTGAATCCCAAATTTCATGCAATCTTAACGCAAGCTTAAAATTGCAGGGTGAACATGCATAGGTGCGGATCGGATTTATATCTTAAGATTTGAACTAATAAAAACGCTTGAATTTGACATATATTATTATCTATCGGGTTTTGTTTTCCATCAAGGCAAACGGTCTAAGCCAATATAGACAAACTACATATTTTTGGAATAAAGAAACAAATACCTTCTATAAAAGTAAAAAAAAAACAAAGAGGTTTTTCTACTGAAAAAAAACATTTTACGCCGCAGTTCCTTTGATTTAAGCAAAGCCGCAATATTAGATTTTATGGGAAAATATAAACAAAACAGCCATATTCGTTTTTTAATAAAAATACAGGGAGACTCAAAAATAATGGACCCCTGTTCAGTCCTTGGTAGGGTGACTCTGTACATAAAAGTCGTTCTTTTATTTTTTTAAGCTATTGGGATTTTTAATATTAAATGTTCTGAAGTATTAGTGAGGCTCTTCTACATTAGAAAATTTCACATACCAAGCGTCACATAAGTATCTACGGTGGTCAAAGGCGTACCCAGGATTTTCAGTCGGGGATAAAACCATTTGAAAATTCTTGAAAAAAATTTTTTGGGACCATGCCTAAATTTCGTTTTCGTCTACAATTCTAATAGTAATATTTAAAATTCTTATGAGAAATTATAATTTCCATGCCAAATAAAATATGAAACTTGCATTATAAACTTGTACAGGGTTATACAACCAAGACTAGACAAGGCGATTTTTTGACTTTTCCTGTACTTTTATAAAAAAACTGAAATAGCCATCTTAAGCCATTTTCTCCCGCGAATTCGAATATCTTCAGCAAAAAACAATTGAACATCAAACAAAAGTACTAGGGGTCACTTTGATATTTTTTTAAATGGGATGCCGTATTTTTAATGAGCTTATCCGATTTCTCATATAAATTTTGATCTAAAATGTTGGATTTTTAATTTTAAAAATTTGAAATGTTTAGTTACATTCCGGCAAATGTTGAAAAACTTCGTTCTTGAAAATGGCTAGCGTTTCTGAATTTGTTGCTGAGAACCGGATTAGTAAAATTGCGCCTTCTAAAAATGAGAAAATTATTATTCTCAATGTGTTCAACGCTCTTCACCACTAACTCACATTGATTTTGTTTGATGTTCAATTGTTTTTTGCTGAAGATATTCGAATTCGCGGGAGAAAATGACTTAAGATGGCTATTTCAGTTTTTTTATAAAAGTACAGGAAAAGTCAAAAAATCGCCTTGTCCAGTCTTGGTTGGATAACCCTGTACCTTGTACTTTTCTTTTTATTTCAGCCAATCAGCTGAAATTTGATGTTTAACACTTTCATTTTCTATCTAAATTATTGTGCACCTATTTGCAGATTATCATGTATAATAAATAGTTACATGCCTGTTGCCCGTTATCTGTTATTAAAATAAGAAACTCTTAACCAGCTAAACAAAAACAAACAAATGAATAAAAAATATATTATTTAAAATATTTATATCTATATTTTATTTTTGCGAAATATTTTATGAAAAAAATTTATTTTACGAAATTTTGCTCATGACAGGGGGGGACTGCCTTTCCCCCGTTGGGTACGCTCTTGACGGTAGTAGGGTAGGAAAATTATTATTAAACAAAAAGTTTGTAAAACTTTAACAGCATGTAGTTTAAAACTTTGGATGCTCAGGACACTCGTTCATATGAAGTTTTCCTCTTAAAGTAGTATTAAGAATCACACCTAAAAGTCATAGCATATAATTATTAAGTAATACTCTGTATAGGTACCTATCGAGGTATCTACATAGTACACTGTTAAAAATAGGGTGAAAATGACATTAAACATGCCTAAAAAAATTATTATTTTTAAAGAATTTTTACACAATAAAATAACATACGTTGTATTAAACGATATTTTACTAAAACAGTGTATTTTCACTCAATAGTGTCGTAAATATCGTACCGTGTACTGTATTAATACGGTAAAATATGTAAAATCACTACCTTATTAGTGAAATTTACTTAGTTTTGGAATAATACCCGTAATTTACCGTAATTTTTCGGCAAATCTCCTAATTTTACCACACGACACTGTAAATCTTGTGGCTTCACGCATCTACATGTTCGCTGTTGTTTTGTTTGCCATAGTGTTTGCAGTCTTCGATCTTTACTGCTAGTTTAGTCGTTTTGTAGTATCGTGTGATACATTTTTAAGTATTTTTAATGTTTAAAGGGTATTAAAATTACTTTTATTCATTAATAAGCAGAATTTTGGATTGTTAACTGAGTGAAATACCATTGTGTGTAAAGTGTAAACTGTTAATCGACCAGACACGGCGATCAATGTTTGATAAATATTGCATCTACAAAATTCAAGGTAAGTAATTTTGTAATGATTTGTTCTTATTGTAAAAAATTGTATATGTATTTTTTTTCAAAAATATTACAGTCATCAATATTTGCATCGAAATGTGCCTCGAATGGTATCTATTTGTGCTCGATTAAAATGCAAATATCAGGTTCAGGTCTTCAAAATTCACCCTGATTCAGGGTCGAAAATTGCCAAATTAAAAAGTTTTAAACAATGTTCTAAATTAAGGGTATTCACTTTAATGAGAAAATTAAGAGATTTGTTATAATTTTCTTAAAAATTCGTTTTTTTAGAGTAGTAGACCGATGCCAGGCATTCTATATTTATTTTTGTAATAACTGTCAGTTCATCACCAAACTGTATATATTATGTAATAGGGTTCTTATTTATTTTTTGACAGCCACCTAGAATGAAGAGGCTTAAATTACGGTTTCAAAACAAAGATATTTGGCATTTGGTTTTTAAGGCAATCTTAAACTAAATTATTCTTTAATATACATAAAATATAATATACATAAAAAACCAGTTATATATTTTATTTTTAGCTTTGCAAAGCCATTTTTTTAATATAACTTCACATGAAAAAATGGTGGTTTCCAAAATATAAATGAAAACCTTGTACAAGGGGGTCTCCTCTATAGGAAACCCAGTATAGGTATGGCATTAAATACACCAAAGGTGTAAAAAAAAATATTTCTGTTTGTTTGAAATATATGTTTTTTTAATATAAGTACCCTAGTTAGAAATAAGTGTTCTGTTTGTAGGTACTTTACCTAAAACTCGAATTTTAAGTAAAGTAGGTACCTATATACGTAAGAAAAACTGTTTGTATTTTATAGGTTTTACGACTCTTACCCCCTTAGTGTTTGAAGCCCAGTTTATCAAAAATCGATATATTTATCATGGCTGTGCTATGAACGTCAGGAATGAAGTGAAAGTGTCACTCTATCACATCAATTTTAGATAAGCTTGGCTTAAAGCACTACGATGAATACCGAGGTTGGGATACTTAGTATACCTATATAAGTACCTAAAAAAGAAAAGATTGTTTTGTTTGTATTCTGTTAACTAGATTTATGGTAACAGTTCTACCTGAATAAAATACGGTTTTGTTTTATATTTTTAATAAAGTTTTTAATAAAAAAAATATTTAAATTGTTTTTTATTTCATTCATAAATAATACAATAAATAACAAAAGAAAAATTACAGAAAATTTCTTGGAAAATTCACTGAAAATTTACTAAAAAATACATATAGTATTCTGTAATTTTACATTATAAACAGAAAAACGTATTAATAATACAATAAAGAAGTAGTAAAAATACATAAATTTTTCGTTATTTAGCTGAAATATTTTGTAAATTTACTCTAACGATATAGTAAAAATACATATTGTTAAACCTACTTTTCCGAATTTTAGTCGTCATTTTACGTAAAGGCTTAATTACCTTTACATATAAACTTACGTCATATTCCTGTTTATTTTCCGTCAAAATACTTGAATTTTAATGTAATTTTCATGTGTAATTTTACGACTATGTATGTAATTTTTCGGCAAGTTTATGTAGAAATACAATCGATGTAGTAAAATTACGTGAAATTACGGTTGTAACATAATTAAACCGTAATTTAACGTAAAATTACTAATTACTTTTAACAGTGTAGGCATGCAGGCGTCGTGTTTTAAGGGGCGATTAAAGGCGATTGGCGACTAAGGTCATAAGCCATGTTTTCAAATTGATTGCACCTACATACATCATTTATGTCAGAAACTTTGTTAATACACCTACACACATTAAAGCCCTTTAGTAAATACTCACTAAGGACAAGGTGCGAGAGAGGCCTGGTTTAACGTCAGCAACAAGTTTTATTGTATTATTTCAGTGAAAGTGTCTACCTAATTAGTATTTTTGAGCTTGTTAAGGTAGGCGTCCACTAGGCGACAACAATAAAGTTTAGAGGTATTATGGCTAGTTTAAATTAAAGACAGACATATTTTTGTAAAAACAATATACAGGGTGTCCTACTCTCAACACAGGGTTTCAGAACATCTAAACTACTGCACTTTTAACATTTTTTAAAAACAAAGTTATAAGAAAGCATTACGTCGACAATTTAAAATTATTTGGACTTACACAGCGGGTCCATTTTATATAAAATTCGCTCTAAATTCATGGAGAGTTGAAATTTTGGATATATTTTATCGAAAATGGATTCAATCCCCATCTAAAAATCGATTTATAGATTCATAGAAATGGTCAGAACTCCATTTTTTTAGAGGAGCAAGTATGTTATTCCAAAAATGAAAAGGTCCTTAAATTCGCTTTTAAATGATGTATACTTTTTTATACTCTACCTTTACTATGCTAACTCTAACATTATTTCAATAAAGGTTCAAAATGTTAACCATTTCAATCTAAACATCTTAAAATGTGCCTACGACTTGTAGTGACTCTTTCAACCTCACTGGGATTTAGTTGTTTTAAACACTGAACTACTTGCTGATGTAGCTCTTTTTTGGTGCGAGGTGGTGTTATGTAGTCCCTTTTCTTTAAGGCACCCGCTAAATAAAAATCTAGTGGATCGGGCGATCTTCCTGGCCAATTCCAAGGTTCTAAATGTCTAAACTAACGATCAGCAAACATTTCATTTAGTTCCGGTGACACTGTCTGGGTGAAATGAACTGGGGCTCCATCCAGTTGATACCATGAGTTTCGAAATTCATCATGTGTTAAGTTTTCGGGAAAATCGTTTACAGCTGTTCTTAAAATGAGGAAGAATTGAATGACTTATCATAAATTAAGAATATTCTTCAATAAACAAAAAACATCAATTAATACTAAATTTTTCTTGAATCCCCATTTCTTTTGTGACATGTGGATTTTGATTAGCCCAAAAAGGTTTGTTCCTTCTGTTAAAAATCCATCCCGTACAAAATTTAGCCTCGTCAATTCAAACACCTTTTGATAAACTATTTGGATCTTCCTGTATATATGAACTTAAAGTGTTTTACAAAAATTAACTCTTTCAATTCTTGCGCAAATCCACTTCTACACATGGAAGCCTGTAGATACCCATGGAAGATATTTATAATATTATCTTCGTCTGAAGTTATACGATTTGGTAAACTGATGGACGCCTTTAATTTTGAGCCACAATTCATAAATTTTTGTGTATTCGTTTAAACGTCCTCCGCTTCATTTCTGGTAAATCCGTACATATTACATTATTCATGTTCTCGGTATACTTTGGTTACATCGCCCCTATAAAACAAATTATTTATTTAGAAATTCGTTACAATAGTTATTTTCATTTATTTTGGAAATTCTTATCTCCGAAACCAAGCGTTTCCGGACATACAGTCAGTCCAAGAAGTCTCGATACACTACATATTTTTATACATATTCTATACACACATATATTAGTTTTAACCAGTCAACTGGAACTATGAAAAATAAAATTTATATTATTATTTCAGACCTAACCAATAAAAAAGTGAATAAAAAATAGCTGCGAAATATTTTATTGAAATGTTACATCATAATTTAGAAATATTTAACAAATTATATGTCAAAAAGTCTCCATACACTTAACAATAATCAATATTAATTTAACAGAAAATTCAAATATCTTCTTACCTAATACTTAGTGGGACCTCCGTTGGCCCCGATAACCTTTTGTAATCTTTTTGACATGCTTGAAACCAGCTTTCTAGTAATTTCTGGAGGTATGGTCAAACATTCGTGTATTATTCTATTTTTTAACTGTTCCTTATTTGAAAAATTGTGTTTGAGAATGCCCCGTTTTAGATCATCCCACAAATGTTCGATGGGGTTAATATCGGGTGATTGTGGAGGGGTATGAATCTGCTGTCGCACATTAAGTATCATCCATTCGCCGACTATCTTTGTAGTATATTTAGGATCATTGTCCTGTTGGAAACGCTACCTTCCTTCGAGTCTCAATTTCTGGACACTTTCTCGCAAATCGTTCCTTAAAATGTTTAGATAAACATGCTGACCCATTGTACCTTGTACCATCAATAAGTTTACATTTCCTACTCCCCCTGAAGACATGCATCCCCAAAGCAGAACATTGCCACCACCCTACCCTGTCTTACCGTAGAACAAATATCTTCAATTTTTAATGCTGTATTCTTCTTTCTCCAAACTTTAGTTCTGCCATCAGACCCAAAAAGATTGATCTTAGTTTCGTTACTAAAAATTATTATTTCCCAAAACTCAGGAGGCTTTAAAACGTATTCCCTAGCAAGCTCTAACCATTTTCTGTGAATAATTTCTGAAATAAACGGCTTCTCTCTGGCTACACGTCCATTATAACCTGCCCTGTGTAAACAATTTCTCACAGTTTGCGGACAAACGTTTTTCGAAAATTCTTCTCTAATTTCTTCTGCAACTTTGGGTGCACTTTTCTTTGAATCTTTACTTATTTCTCTAACAATTCTAGCCTCTTCACCTGGAGTTTATTTCTTAGGTCGGCCGGAGTGGGGTCGAATCTTATACGAACCAGTTGATTTGTATTGGCTTACTATGTACTGATTCGTAGCGTGTGTTTTCCCTATAATTTTTCCTATATTTCTAAATGATTTTCCATCTTTCCATGAATCAGTTATAATCTTTCGAACTGCATTGGGAATTTCACAATTTCTTTCACTCATTTTTGTAACAATTAAATAAATTCACTGCAAAATCAATTACAGCGGGTGACAGATTAAAAAGTATGGCTGAAGATTATTCATTTGTTTTAAATTTAGCTAGCAATGACTACTTGATTAAGTGCAACTGAACATAATATAGTTTTCTTTGCATATGGAGACTTTTTTGACTTTTTTTGACTGAGTTTTTGTTAATATTTTTAAATTATGATGTAACATTTCAATAAAATATTTTGCAGTTATTATTTATTTCAATATTTATTGGTTAGGCCTGAACAATAGTATAAATTTTGTTTTTTCATAGCTTCAGTTAGATGGTTAAAACTAATAAAAAATATGTATAAAAATATGTAGTGTATGGAGACTTTTTGGACTGAGTGTAGGTTTATAGGACCTTTTTCATATTTATCAGCAAGGAAACTCATCCTGAATTTTTTCGCAATATTAATGAAGCACCCGTATATTAAGATATTTTAAAGACAATATACATTTTAACAAATACTAACCGACAATATACATTTTAACAAATATTAAATTTCTCTATAAAATTTTAATGTTATAACTCGTATGCTCCCAGGCACATCGACCGTCATTACTATACTCTTTTTAAAACTAACGAGGTGATTTTGGACCTAAAGGTGACTTCATCGCTGCCAAATCTATTTAAAATCGCTCAATTACTAGTGAGCCTTAAAGCTAAATGTTGCTTAGTAAACTTTTAGGTCTTGATCAAATAAAAATAATAATTTTAACAATACCTTGATGTGGATCGTCCCACGTTCACATCCAAGCGTAAATTAATTAATTCCAATTTAGCTATATGTGTATGGGATTTACTGTAAAATAGCTGTCTAGCATGTTTCAGTAAAACGGTTGTTTGAACAATGAATAATTTAGTGTATCCCCAGGTGTGGTACCTACTACACTGTGGTTAAACTTTCGTAATTTTGACTTTTATAGAAAGATCATTTGTTCTTCTCTTTATTAGTTTTGATGATCTTCCAAAAATATAATCAGTGATAAAAGTTACAAAAAAAGCATACATATAGTATCCAGAGTTAAATTTGAATAGTTGTATACTTTCTCAAGTGAGGACATTGCATTTAAAAAGGTTGAAATTAAAAGATAGAGTTGAAAGTTATTTCACTTTTTATTATATTAATCTTAATATTAAGAGCTAAAATTGGCTACAGGCAGTGATACAAGGCACTTAATACAGCCACACGAAACAAGGATTTAAATTTTAAAACTCAATTTTTATATTGGGTATTTATATGTATTTAAACATACACTGAACAGCAATATTAACGCACCACTAAAAATTTCCAACAATTTTAATGTTATATAATAACTTCTAAACCTATTGTCCGATTTAAATGATTTTTTTTGCACATGATAGGTTTATCCTTTAGGAATATTACTGTACTCGAAATTTTTGTTAGGAAGTCAATTTTCATGGTATACCGGGTGTAAAAAACATGTTGTGTTTTTTTCCCAAAGTTTGAAACACCCTGTGGAATATTCTAGGATTCGTACAATATTGCATAGTAACTCGAACGTGAGCCACGTGTTTTCTCAACGATTTGTTTTCTAGTTCAATTAGTTGTGTTCAATATTAATGAAGATAGACAATTTTATATTCCAGTATACATTTCTATTAGAAAATTATAAGAAGTAACTTTAAAATAATGGCACTAACAAAAAATAAGAAATAAATAGATTAATAATTCTGTTATAAAAATAAAGGTTAATTACTAGCGTGTGTTTCCGCCTCTACTTCTAATAACGGCTGCACATCGGCGTGGCATACTCATAATTAGGTTTTCAATTTGATTTTGTTCAATTTCATTCCAAACTTTAACAACTATCCTTTCTATGTCTTGCAAGGTTGCTGGGGGAGACTGACGACGTCTTAATTTTCTGCCAATAACGTCCCACATATGGTCAATTGGGTTAAGATCTGGACTACGCGATGGCCAATGGAGATTCTAAATATTTACCTCTTGCAAATATTCAGTTACAATACGCGCTACATGTGGTCTCGCATTGTCGTGCATTAACAAAAAGTTATTGCCGATATAAGGAGCGAAAGGTACAACGTGCTCAGATAAAATATCAGAAATATACCTTTCGCTGTTTAACGAACCTCCACGTAGAGGAACAAGATCTGTCCCCGCTGTTAAGGAAATTCCTCCCCAAACCATGACAGAGCCTCCATTAAATAAAGTTGTTTCACGTATGTTGCATTGGGCATACCACTCGTTTGGTCGTCGAATCACTCTTAGACGTCGATCGGAGCTATACAGGCAAAGCTTAGATTCGTCCGTAAACAAAACATGCCCCCAGTCCTCAATAGTCCAGTTTACATGCTGCGTAGCGAATTGTAATCTAGATCTACGGTGATCTGCGTTTAATGCTGGGCCTGTCGCTGGTACTCAAATATGCTTGTTGTGCTCAGTAAGACGTCTCCTCACAGTATCAATGCTCGGTTGGATGTTATGAACGGCACTAAGTTCGATTAACATATTTCTCGACGTGGTAAATCGTTCTCATAAAGCACGTAATCTAATGAAACGATCTTGAGCCACTGTAGTGACTCGAGGCCTGCCTTGACCAGGACGTCTATGGTAGTCTATAAAGTCACAGCTTTAACACACTTGTCACGGGTCAAATTTCTTGTAACGCGCTCCATTTTCACCCAACAGCAAAAAATCAAAATTTATTAACTTACTCGATTTTAAACAATACTTAAATCAAATTGAAATAATTTTCAAAATACGAACCCTGCGGACAATTACTTTGACATTTGCTCACATAGCCTACTTATGTTTGTTAATCAAAGTATCCATAAAAGTGTGATTTATGATTAAAAAACAAGCTGATTTAAAAAAGTGTCTATCTTCATTAATATTGAACACAACTAATTGAACCAAAAACCAAAACGTTGAGAAAACACGTGGCTCACGTTAAAATTACTACGCAATATTGTACGAATCCAATAATATTCCACAGGGTGTTTCAAAAATTGGGAATAAAATACAACATGTTTGTTACACCCGGTGTACCATGAAAATTAACTTCCTGACAAAAATTGCGAGCACAGTAATATTCCTAAAGGATAAACCTATCTTGTGCAAATAGAATCATTTAAATCGGACAATAGGTTTAGAAGATATATAACATCAAAATTTTCGGAAATTTTTAGTGGTGCGTTAATATGGCTGTTCAGCGTATTTCACGTTCTTGGAAGGTGCTTGTTACCCAGTGGTTATGACGGCGTCTTTTGGATAAATATCGTTCTACCAGCCGCGAGTTCTATAATATTGGTGAATTTATAAATTAATAGTATATTATTTGGCGAGCATATTATATAGCTATCATTTGCTAGTAAAGTAATATAATTTTTTCCTCGACCGTGAACTCATTTTTCAAGATTTACTAATCACAAAAATAGCTTTAACTGCGACTACCTATAAAAATGAGGAAAAGACACAGTTAGCTTGAAGATTGAGACAAGAAAATGCTTTATAACACACGCATATTGGAAAGTGGATTTGAACAGATGCTTATATGGTGCCAATTTCATAGCAAAATTATTTTATTTTGCTTTGTTTTTAATTTACTTTTCAACTCTAGAGTTAGAGACTATATTCAACCCTAGTGTTGAAAAGTACCTTGAGTTGAAATTGAGAGTATTAAATAAAAGCAGAAATTAGAGATTCTCGCTAAATATTTTGTGTGAACTATAGCGTACATTACTCGTTTAAAAGTAAGTTTGTATGTATTTAATTAATGTGTCCTGAATATTTTTAATTATTGTCTAGAAATTATTTTCTGATGAACACGTCTAGCATGTTGCTGAAAAAGGTTGATCGACAATTTGAGTTAATGAAGTCTAAGTACTTTGAAATTGATGTTTACGATCATATTTTCATCATAAGCGATGTTTTTATTTTATAATCGGCTTCGAATAAAGTTTGTATATTTACCTTCACTGTTCTATTAATGAGATTAGTGAAAGCTAAACCAGAGAAGGATATTTAACCAAAAACTTAATCAAACGATGGACGATGGTGATTAATTGGTATAATGCATATTTCAAATTTTTTTATACATATTTAATGGTTCCTTGTTGTCTGAATTAATATATTTTAAAAATGTACATAATAATTCGTGTTTAGAATATCATTAATAATGTTATGATTTGACATGTTTTTTGTTGTGTTAACTTACTTTAATTTCGTAATTTATTATTGGCTCCTTTTAGCGAGCTAAACCTAAGCAATCTTTGTCAGTTAGAAATCTAAAAATATTCATTACTAAACTAGGTCAAACAAATAGTAATTTTATTTAGGGCAAAATAAAGTCCTTTTCACCTAAAAGCTCTGCTTAAAAGCCTATAATTTAAAATATTCCTGACCCTTTGGGAAACATGATGCTAATCCCTTCTGATAACCGCACAATTTAAAAACAAGCAATGAAATAAATGGTTGCCCCCTTTCCCCTAAGTCAAAAACAATTACTTTTACAAATAAATGCACGAAAACTTGGAAAACATCCATGTTTCTAAATCCTTAGATTGTGGAGTAACCAAATTTTATAAAAATAACTCGTTCTATATTTCGTTCCGTACGCGTACTTAAACGCATGCCATACTTTCAATGAATATTTTATCGTCAGTTTACATTGACAAGTGTATATATTTCCTCAATGACTTATCAAAACTAAAATTTTTTCAGTGTCTGCCAATCCACACATATAAATTAAATTAAATGTATAGTTTCCAATATTTAAACTCAAAAACAGACTACATTATTTAAAATTTATTGACAAAACATTTAATACAAGGGCTAACGGGAACAGTTGAATTGAACATGAACTTCGAGAAGTCCGTTAAGTTAAATAATCATAAGTCAATATACTAACCACAGAACTTTGTATAAAATGCACAAAGGCATTGCACATTAATACTTATTCTTATAAATTTTGTGCGACTGTGATATTTTAACATTGGATTTAGGGTCAGCCGTAATCTTTTATATTATTATTCTACACTGAACAGCAATATTAACGTACCACTAAAAATTTCCAACAATTTTGATGCTATATATCTTCTAAACCTATTGTCCGATTTAAATGATCTTTCTTGCACATGATAGGTTTATCCTCTAGGAATATTACTGTACTCGCAACATTTATAAGGAAGTTAATTTTCATGGTATACCAGGTATAACAAACATGTTGTGTTTTTTTCTCAAAATTAGAAACACCCTGTGGAATATTCTAGGATTCGTACACTATTGCATAGTTATTCTAACGTGAGCGACGTATTTTCTCAACGTTTTGTTTTTTGGTTCAATAAGATAAGATAGACGATATTATATTCCAGTATACATTTCTATTAGAAAATCATAAGAAGTAATTTTAAAAAAATGGCACTAACAAAAAATAACAAATAAACAGATTGATAATTATGTTATAAAAATAAAGATTAATTCGTAGCGTGTGTTTCCGCCTCTACTTCTAATAACGGCTGCACATCGGCGTGGCATACTCATAATTAGGTTTTTAATTTGATTTTGTTTAATTTCATTTCAAATTTCAATAACTATCCTTTCTATGTCTTTTAAGGTTGCTGCGGGAGGCTGACGACGTCTTAATTTTCTGTCAATAACGTCCCACATATGCTCGATTGGGTTAAGATCTGGACTACGCGATGGCCAATGAAGAATCTGAATATTTACCTCTTGCAAATACTCAGTTACAATACGCGCTACGTGTGGTCTCGCATTGTCGTGCATTAAGAAAAAGATATTGCCGATATAACGAGCAAAAGGTACAACGTGCTCAGATAAAATATCAGAAATATACCTTTCGCTGTTTAACAAACCTCCACGCAGAGGAACAAGATCTGTCCTCGCCAAACCATCATAGAGCCTCCATTAAATAAAGTTGTTTCACGTATGTTGCATTGGGCATACCGCTCGTTTGGTCGTCGAATCACTCTTAGACGTCGATCGGAGCTATACAGGCAAAACCTAGATTCGTCCGTAAACAAAACATGCCCCCAGTCCTCAATAGTCCAGTTTACATGCTGCGTAGCGAATTGTAATCTAGCTCTACGGTGATCTGCGTTTAATGCGGGGCCTGTCGCTGGTACTCAAATATGCAAGTTGTGCTTGGTAAGACGTCTCCTCATAGTATTAATGCTCGGTTGGATGTTATGAACGGCACTAAGTTTGATTAAAATATTTCTCGACGTGGTAAATCGTTCTCTTAGCACGTAATCTAATAAAACGATCTTGAGCCACTGTAGTGACTCGAGGCCTGCCTTGCCCAGGACGTCTATGGTAGTCATTGGTTTCTCTGAAGCGTTCAATAACACGGGATATTGTAGTATGGGTAACTCTCAACCTCAAGTCAATGGCATGGTAGCTCAAGCTCATTCCTTCGCCATGTAAAGTCACTACTTGAACTCACTCGTCACGGGTCAAATTTCTTGTAACGCGCTCCATTTTCACCCAACAGCAAAGAACCAAAATTTATTAATTTACTCGATTTCCAATAATACTTAAATCAAATTGAAATAATTTTTAAAATACAAACCCTGCTGACAATTATTACTTTGAAATTTGCTGACATAGCCTTCTTATGTTTGTTAATCAAGGTATCCATAAAAGTGTTATTTATGATTAAAAAACACACTGATTTAAAAAAGTGTCTATCTTCATTATTGAACACAATCAATTGAACCAAAAAACAAAACGTTAAAAAAACACGTGGCTCACGTTAGAATAACTATGCAATATTGTACGAATCCTAGAACATTCCACAGGATGTTTCAAATTTTGGGAAAAAAAACACAACATGTTTGTTACACTCGGTATACCATAAAAATTAACTTCTTAACAAAAATTGCGAGTACAGTAATATTCCTAAAAGATAGACCTATCATGTGCAAAAAGAATCATTTAGATCGGAGAATAGGTTTAGAACATATAACATCAAAATTGTTGGAAATTTTTAGTGGTGCGCTAATATTGCTGTTCAGTGTAGTATCTAAAAACACGAGACTTCCCAATTTTAACTCATCTCTGTGTACCGCGTCCTCGAAAGAAGCCCATTATAATATCATAAATAATGAGAGAATCAGATAGCATTCCTTCCTCTAATAGCGCTGAAAATACCAAACTGTGATCAGATCACGTATTGTCGCCCTACCAATCTGGGTCAGCAAATTAGGTCACCTTTTTTTTGCAATAATATGAAGTAAATTTCTTTCAAACCTATAAATATATTTTAAGATTGCAATTTATTATTTAATAAATACAGGGTGTCCCGAAATTAGGTAGTCAAAGGAAACAGTGGAATCTGCATCGGAAAATAATACTAATTTGTTTAATGAACAAGTATCGGGAATTGCCCCCTAAGGGAGCTACAGCCCACTAATAGAGAACCCATGAAGATGGTATTTTTCAAATTATTCCAAAACAGTTGAACATAGAAACATGAATTTTTAGTATTTTAGTAACTTTTATATGCTGAATATAGATCTAAAATCAAAACTATCAAAATCTAATCATAGGCGTAACATTTGGGGAGATTGAGGGACAAAAACAAAAGTAACTATTTTCTAAGTTAATGTTTTACATTTTTTTTTTTGAAATTATGAAAGTTTAGGGTTTTTTGGTAAAAAAAGGTACTCTTGATGTACTTCGCTCAGATGCACCATTTTTGACAAAAATGTCCTTAACGATAACATTGTTTAGCAAACACGGATCAAATTACAAATATTAATTTTTTTTAAAGTTAACAACAACACTTATTTACTTGAGTAAATGTTCAAATAATTTCCATTTTGTTGAATACATAGTCTGGACCGTTTCCTAATATTTTGGGTAGCACGAAGAATTATTTCGAACCGGTTTTTTTTAATTCGATTTCCAGCTGCACGAATTCGTCTTAAAAGCTTTTCTGGGCTATCTACTTCTGTGACAAAAACAATATTGCACATATTGCTCCACAGATAATAATCTAAAGGAGTTAGATCAGGCGATCAAGCTGGCCAGTTTAATGGACCACCTCTACCTATCCACCTATTGGGAAAATGTTCATTTAGCCAGTTTCTTACAAGCTGGCCAAAGTGAGCTGGCGCCCCATCGTGCTGGAAGAACATCTCTAACCGAGTACGTATTGGAACATCCTCTAGCAATTCTGCCAGCTCATTTTGGAGATAACTTAAATAATGATGGGCATTTAATCTATCTGGCAAAATAATAAGACCTATTAAAACATCTTCTATGATCCCTGCCCATACATTGAAAGAAAACCTATGTTGGCAGTTAGTTCCTCGAACCACATTCGGATTGTCTTGAGCCCAAGAATGAGTATTATGGCTATTAAATGCCTTGCCTCTTAAAAAGGTTGCTTCATCCGACCATGAAACTTTTCTCACCGTATTTTGGGTGGTTGAAAATCCATTGACAAAATTCTACACGAGGTTGAAAATCTTCGGCTCTTAATTCATTCATTCATACTCTTTGATAATGAAACGGATGCAGTCCCTGCAATTGGGTTATTCTTCCAAGCTAAAAAAATATTTTTAAACAATTCACGTACTGCTATCTGTTGTCTGTGAAAACAATTCCAATAAATATTAGATACTTACAATTGATTTGGATATATTGATAATATTTGCCAGCGGTCTCAATGCTATTTGAGGATTTTACTCAATTCTATTTAGCGCTCCCCCAAGATCATAATTTCCCATAGGCCGGCCTTGTCCCTGAGAACGTCTAAATGATCCATTTTGTACTAAATTTCTATGGACACGGCTAAATACTATTCGATGTGGCAGTCTTCTTCTCGGAAACCGTCTTTGGTACTCACGTACAGCGGCACGTGCATTACCATTGCACTATCGGTAAATAAAATGAATATCAGCTAATTCGTTATTCGAGAAACGCTCCATATTAATTAACCACAATTATACCAGAAAATTTCGAATAAACTATCATAATAAATACATATGCGAGATGTTACACGTGGCGACATCACGTAGCAATCGAGCTATCCACCTAACCAGACCAGCGAGGTCTTAGAGAAGACCAAACGCTGGAAAGAATCCTGCATAAGCAGGTATCTAATGTCAGGTGGCGCTGAAAGCCAATCGTCGGTTTCTGTGAACCGAAAACCTAATATAAAAGAAAGATGTTTTTCCCTTTTCTTTTCTGGGTCTGACGAAAAGAAAAGGGAAAAACATCTTTCTTTTATATCATAATAAATGTCAAGCTGGCAAATAACAAACATGTCAATTTTGTTTCAAGGCCTACTCCACTGCCGTCTCGAAGAATAGGTCGTCATGTTAAGATGATGACGTCAGATTAGAAGATGGAATTTATTATATAGGCTATATTGCATGTAGATAATAAAATTGATATTTGTAAGTCAAAGATGTCTTAAATTATATGAAATGAGGCATAGAATCGTATATCAAAAAGGTGTTTCGATGATTAGTATACAGAGTGATTCAATACTATATACTAGCTTATGTTATGATCACTAAGTATTGCTTTCGATCTTCGATACTCCTTCGAGGTTACGAAAATAGTTCCCAAATAATCCCTGAATAATAAACATTAGAAACAATTTCATAGGTAGCTATTTTAAATAAGATTTTATATCAGTCAGTTGGTAGGTACATACTATCATTAATTTTATCTTCCTCGAGAAACTATAGAAACTTTACTTAACTTGATTTTTGACTAGAAAAATAAAAATGCTTAAGAGGAACCTGCTTTAAACTTGTAGGTATGTTTTAACCGATATTTTAAGTAAGAAAAACTTGTATCGTATGAAAATCTAAACAAAATGTACAACGAATGTAGGCATTGTTTTGTTTCTAAATTTTTGTCCGAACCTAACCTAAGTATGACATGCTCAACCTTTAATATCATACTATCTATTTAATAGCTAACTAATTTACTTATAATCTTTCTATGTTTATTGCCTAATAACAATTTAAACAATATACCAAAATAATATTATTAAAAAAGGTACCTACACTGCACTGTTCTAGTGTTATCTACCAGCAAGTCCTCTGGTTGCCCTGAATTCCCTGACTAAAAACCTTTCCTCAAAGTACTTTATGCAAAAGCTGATACATTTTTGCAATACTAAATTGTCTATTGGGATTCTTTTTCTTATCAATAAATGGCATTTCATCAGTGAAAAATATTATAGTTGAGTATTACACCCGGGAACATATCATGAATTTTGCATTTTTCGCTATTTCACATCAACTTAATCAAATAATTTATGGTTTTACATATAAAGATCCAAACTACGTTAAATTGATGTTATGGGTTTTCTAAAATAATCTCATTAAACTGCTAAAAACAACTAAAAACTTAAAGGAAACACCAAAACGGTCTACCAAAACAATGAAAACCTGTCAAAACGTGGATCTACTAGAAAGAACTGATTTTAGAATGAGGGCGGGAACATGACAGCCTGTCTCCTTAAGACGGCAGTGCCTACTACTAAGTTTTAAAGAAAATGTGATGGGTCCTTGGTAAACAGGGTTATCGTTAAAGATTTTTTTTTTTAAAATGGTGCATCTGCGCGAAGTACATAAAGAGTTCCTTTTTGCCAGAAAGCCCTAAACTTTCATAATCCCAGGAAAAAAAAACATAAAATTAGAAAAAAGTTATTTTGTTTTTGTTCCTTACCCCCCTCAAATTCTACGCCTAAATTTTGATAGTTTTGATTTTAGATCCAGATTCGGCATATAAAAGTTACTAAAATACCAAATATTTATGTTTCTATGTTCAACTGTTTGGGAATAATCTATTGGTTTCCTATTAGGGGGCCGTAGCTCCCTTAGGGGGCAATTTCCGATACTTGTTTATAAAACAAATTAGTACTATTTTCCGATGCAGATTTCACTGTTTTCCTTTGGCCACCTAATTTCGGGACACCCTGTACACAGTGAGTACATAAAGTCTGGTAAAGTAGCTTTTTAAAGTAAGCCAAGCACCTGAGTAAAACACGCTCGGACACGTCGATTTTATTTTATTTTTTTAGGACTTCTAAAATATATACAGGGTGCTTCAAAAACACTAGGGCACCGTTAACTTAATTTTTTTAAATTGAAAAAGTAGTCCATACTTGCAGTGGAGTTCGCGTAATGCAAATAAAACAATGAAGTTTTCCTTCACAAAATGCTCTAATAGAAAAAAGGATATTGAAAAAGTAGTCCATACTTGCAGTGGAGTTTACGTAATGTAAATAAAACGACAATGTCTTCCTCCACAAATTTAATAAAGGTAAAATTCTTGTTCCCTACATGTTTCGGGCGTCTAGACGTCCATCTTCAGGGGATACTAGAAGGAATTTCATCTTTACAAAGCTAGTTAGAATCATGGTGAACACTGACTTACCCATAATCGAGTTGACTATAAAAACTTTAAATGGTTGCCTCAAATTAATGAGTACAGCCAAAATTGAGTAGGAACCTCAGAAATTGGGTGGACTTGTGAAAAAATTATAATTTGTATATTTATAGAATGAAAATTTTTGTGAAAATATAAGAATTGAATAGCAAATATATTATTTTAAAAGGTGCATTTTATTTTTTAATGATGATTTTCTAGAAAAACATTGTACTTAGTTGTGAAGAAAGAAATTTAAAATAAAATTTTGGAGGCATGCTCCGTGTTAATTTTTAAAAAATTGAAATTTTTTTATACCAGAGGGGCTATGCCCATGGTAATATATAAATTATGAAATCATTTCATTTAATGAAAAAAGAACTTTTTATTTTTAAATTTTTTAAAAAACAGAAATAGTGCTAAATCACCACCATGTTCACTTTACACACACGTGTCTTAGAGTGAAAGAGAGTAGGTAAAGCGGATATGACATCACTTGGATGTCAGCTGTTAGAAAATGAGGTTTACCTAAACTCGATATTGGATTTAAAAAATCGATGAGAGTATGTCAATATTCAATAGAATAAAGTTTAAAAATTGTGGTCACTAGACGCTCATAGTATCCGAAGAATGACTGACACCAGACATCTGTCAATGAATTATAAAAATTGGGGTTAAAATGTTCAGAGGGGGGCACTAAACTGCACTGAATTTGCGAGTCGCACAAGGGGTAAACACTATAGTTAACACTAGATGATACACTCGAAACATGAAAACCTCAGCCTATAAACAGTCTCAAAGTCATAGATGTGTAAAAACAATTAACATCTATGAATAGAAAATTCTTAGGGAGTCAAGGTAGGATTGACAAAATCAAAAGAACAGTTGAACTCCCTTGGGTAGGGAAAGAGTAAAGTAGAGATAGTAAGAGCTTGATTATTTAGTGAAACTTAAAGCATTGAAAAAATGTGTGCTGTTGTGAATAATTTGGTCATTAACGCAGACAATATCTGGGTCTCTGATAATTTGGTTTATTTCCATAATCTCAAGTAAATCCAATGTGTTGCCTTTGCCACAGAAATGCAACAATTTAGTGTTTGTGTCTGGGTTGAAGTTATGATTGTTTATGTGTATGTGTCTTGAGAAGTTCGATTTTATTTGTGTCGGTATTAAATTTAGATTTGATGCTCTTTCTATCTCCTTACAATGTTCGTTAATCCTAGTCCTAAACTTTCTCCCTGTTTGTCCAACATAGGAGGCTGAACAGCCCTCAGTTGAGCAACTGACCTCGTACACTCCAGACTTGTCTAAAAGTGGGACTTTATCCTTGGAGTTGCAAATGAAAGAACCGAGTGAATGTTTGGTTTTAAAACTGATATTGAAATTAAATGATTGGAATATATTTTTTAGCTTATAAGAAATGGGTCCCCAGAAGGAAAGTGAGTGGAATTTTTTATTATTAGGTTGTTCTTTGTAAATTAATTGTTTATTTATATGTTTAGTGAGATGTTTATGGTAAATTTTATTAAGTATTCTCTGGGGATAACCATTGTTAATGCCTATTTGTCTGATAATATTTAATTCTGATTTAAAGTTTGCCTGGTTGAGTGGTATAGAAAACAGTCGAGAAAACATGGAGTGAAAAGCTGCAAATTTATGTGTGTGTGGGTGATTAGAAATATAAAAATATTAAAAATATAATAATATAAATAAATAAAGGATAGTTATGTTCCCTACATGTTTATTACACCATGACAGCTTTGATAATAAAGAATTCAGGCGGTTGTGATTTGCTTAGAGACTTGCCTCGAGACAGTAATGAAGTTTTTTATTATACTATTTTGTCAGTTTAGGCAGATTTGCTTGCGTTTAAGGGGAACCGTGAAAATCATTAGAAGTAAGGGTGTGAACTGAGGGCAAAACTAGAGGTATATAATGCCACACTTCTCAACCTTTAATAAAATTAGTAGTATTAACATTACATCTATGGTTGTAAGTATCAGTATATTACATAAAATACAACAAATGCAGAAATTGACACTTTTTGCCTCATGCGCCAACACGCCCACTCGTGTGCGAACCCGAAGAAAATTATAGCTATTACGTGAGCGAGTATTGTGGTGAAATTCTAATTGAAAATTTGAGACCTTCATACCCCCTTCCGGTAGCAAGAAAACGCAATGTCGCTGTTAATCTTTCATGTGGTGTTAAAACTTCTCTCATGATGATATTCTTTTGTTTTAATCGAAGGTGTCACGAGTGATAAAAGGTTAGGATACGTTTCTTAATCCATTCTGAGGTAATTGTGCCAATCACACAGATATATCTTCAACTCACTCAATAAGTTAAAGTGGAAATAAGCCTTTCTTCTCAACTCAATAAGTAAATGTGGGAATAAGCCTTTCTTCTCATTAACCAGTCTTTACACCACATACTATGTTTCTTCTTTTGCATTTTTTATACCAAGGAACAAGCAGCCAAAGTAAGAGCATCGTCATCGTTCGAACTAGACATATTTGTAGCATAAAGTGGCTCTTGTACCGTGTAATGGCGAAGGGAAATCGCGCTTGTTTGAACAAAAAGCTTGATCATGTATTGTATGCTTGCTTATCAAGCTTGCAGTTACTTCTGTAGCCACCTTTACGTTTATCCGTGAATATGCCCCTACTCCAGTCTGCTATTCGCCAGGCCCTCGATTTTCGAAATATGTGATCGATCACATCGAGAGAAGTGATCCCGTTTTTCTCTATACCGTATTCTCGAACGGAAAAATGACAACTCACTTATATCAAGAGTTAGAAGAACGCGTTCTCTCGAAAATTTTTGAGAGAACGGGATCATATTGAGAGAAGTGCGCTGAAAAGGATGCGCTTGAGCGCTTTTATTTTGACGTTTAGCGACAGACAGAAATTTTAGGTTAGGTTTTACGGTGTTTGCTATTTATTTCAACTAGTGTTTTGTGGATTGAAGTGTTTACGTCGTTTTTAGTTTCGATTTAAATAAATAAAGGGTTTATTATGGCAGTAGCTTTCGATGAAAATGAGGACTTTTTAATTCATCGAATAATCGGCGATATAGAAGACGGCAAAATGTTGCGCTACAAGTATTAAAAATTATTTTTTCTACGAGTGACCGCAAAGAAGCTACTTTGCGCACACTTTTGCATACGCAAAGTAGCACTTTCCCGCACACCGTGCGGGAAATTTTTTTTCCCGCACACTTATTTTAAAGCAAAATTACCATATTATAGACGCGCTTTTTTCTTATATTTTATAATTTTTTTAGATATTTATACAAAAATATTGTAACAAGACAAAGTTGACAGGTGGTTTATGTGTTGCCTTATAAACTATACCGAAGTATTGTGCCGTGCGGCTCAAAATTTTTTTGAAATCTGCATTATTATATTTTCCTCTAATTTTGTTCAAGTTAAAAAAAATCAAGTATTTTTGTGTCAAATGCGGTTTGTTCCCTTAGCAACCAAAATACATTGTCATACAACGCTTTCATGTCAGTTTAGAGGTCTTCTTCAAAATTTTCACTAGCATTTTCACCTATTTAAAATAAAAAAAACTGTTTTAAAAATGGATATCACTGAAGAAGAACTTCCAGAAGATGTCCTAGAAGCCGTCAACATGGCTAGTTTGCAATTGCTGCCTGCCAAATCGCGAGAAAAATACGAGAAACAGTACGAGTTGTTTTCCAAATGGTGCGAACAAAGGGGGATAAAAACGTTAAAGGAAGAGGTACTTTTAGCCTACTTTCTTAAGTTAAGCAAAGAATTTAAACCTAACACAATGTGGTCAAAATATTCAATGCTCAAAAATGTAATAAAAATAAAAAGAGACATCGATATTGGTGAATTTTATAAGCTCACTGCATTTCTGAAAAAGCAGAATATTGGGTTTAAACCAAAAAAAGCAAAAATATTTACGAAGGAAGAAATATTCAGTTTTATTAATTCGGCACCAGATGAAATTTACCTTTTAATTAAAGTTGCCACTATTTTTGGACTTGCCGGCGCATGCCGAAGGGAAGAGCTAGCAAATTTAACCACTGCCGATATTGAAGATAAAGAAAACCTCATAATTGTCAAAATTAGGAATTCAAAAAATCATACAGCAAGAAACTTTATAATATCGGAAGAAATTCATAACGGAGCCTACCTGCAACTGTACAGAAAATACAAAAGCTTACGCCCGATAACGTCAAACAACCGTTTTTTCTTAGTCTACAAAAAAGATAAATGCGTTTCACAATGTGTTGGAGTAAATAGTTTCGGAAAGATGCCTTCTGAAATAGCTGCCTTTTTGAAACTGCCAAATCCGGAACTCTATACAGGGCACAGTTTCAGAAGGTCATCAGCAACGTTACTGGCCAATTCTGGAGAAGGAATCACTGACATAAAACGTTTGGGGGGTTGGAAATCTACTGCGGTAGCTGAGGGATACATCGATGAGTCCACAACTTATAAAAAAGGGCTAAGCAACAAAATTTTAAGCTGGAGCCCTAAAAAATGTGAAGCAGTTCCAAGTACTTCAAAGAATGGATCCATTTATTCCTTTTGCAACACGACAGTACTGATGAACCAGGAAATGACATCTACTACAACATTTTCACCTCTAGTTGCTAGATCTGCAATAAATGTAGAAAAAGCGACCAACTGCACATTCCATATTAATGTAATTAATAATAATAAATAGGCAATTTAGGTATAAGTAGTTATAAGTTGTTTTTGATGTCAATAAAAATTTAAAATTAAAAAAATAGTTGTTTTTGATGTCAATAAAAATTTAAAATTAAAAAAATATATAGTTATTTCACTCGTAGAAAAAATATTGTTCCTAACACGTGCGCAAAGTAGTTTTCCCGCACTTAAAGCTTATCCGAACTCCGCTTCGCGTCGTTCGTATAACTGCTTTCGCGTGCGGGAAAACATAACTTTGCGCACTGAATAGGAAAACTACTATATTGAAATTTTGTTTCTTGATTATTTCACCATTGACGGGCTCTGATCTAACAAACTACAAACGATGAAGCGATTTTTAATGTCATGATGAGGGAAAAATCCCCAGAATAAGTGTTTCTTTAAGAAGTTTTCCTCAAATCCCCAGCATTGTCCATAAATCGTCAGATCTGAGGAATTTTACCCAGACCTGGCAACGCCGATAACCGTCTTTATAGAAATTGTCGTTTAGAATACTGGAAACTAAAAGTGTATAGCTTTTCGGCCAATCCAACTATGTCCGTTTTTTTATAATCGTTTGAGAAAACCAGGAAGGGAACAGTCCGCATTCGACCGATGCGGTAAAAGTCAATAACCTCATTTTTGTTTTGACCATACAAAACGTGCTTATCAGCAATCTAAATCTGACAACGTTGCTATGACATTGATATGCTAGAGAATTAGAGGTGGGAAGTTCGATTATTTTTGGTTACTCAATTCATTTGATTCGTTCAGTTAAAAAGATTCGTTCTCAAATTATTCACTTACCTACTTTTAAACAATGTCACGTTTTAAACGCGAAAATGCTGAATCAATGTTTGTTTAAATAACAGCCAGTCGTTTGTTATGAAGATTGGTGCCGTAAAAGTGGTAACAAAATACCCAAATGTTGAACCCAATGTTTACGTTCTTGAAATGTCTTGAATGAATAATAAATAGATTCCTATCCAAAAATAATATTCTTCTATGGTTTATTAAAATTTGTTCAACCATTTGTACAGTTACACTATAACAAAAATAATCATAAATACCGAACGAATCAAATACTTCATCCCACACATTTATCTCTTTTCCTTCTACTATACCTTGCATACCTAATTAAACTGCTGTCTTCCTCTACAATATACATCATGAAAATGGAAGACGGCATTACGCATCGCCGAGGCCAACTCTCGAGCTCGATCGTTCGAACTGCGGACTTGCGAACAAGTGAATTACTGAATTGGTGAACTGCGTTTTCGAATTTCGGGTAAGTGAACGAAATATGACTTTGAACGATGAATTCATTCTTTCGGTTCAATGAAGTGATTCGTTCGTTTTGAACGAATCGTTCGTGAACGACACACCTCTATAGTGAATACGATATTTTACATGCAAGAGAACAAAACCATGCGATGTGAGCATATGATGTGAATGTTCCCTTCTCCCGAGAGAGCGATTACTTCTCTCAAGCCAGCGAATAGACGTCCAGTTGGCATGGAGTTGGACTCACCTTCTTCTTGCACCTCGGTGAGCAGCATTCAAAAAAGGGCAAGAAGCGCGTCTGCGAGCATCAAGCCGGGGACATATTATTCCGACGTATTGTGTTGTGTGTTGTACTGTTGTGATATGTTTAGATACGCATTCACTAGGCGGGTCGCATTGCATCGCAAAAATAGAATTAAATGGAAGTGCGTCCACTGGCAGGTGGTACGCACGGAGCGCAATTCTATTAAACACATTTGTAAAAAATTGCGACTGACCTCGATGTGAAGCATGCAATGGACGCGCACCTTTATGATGCGTTATGTTTTGAGGAGTCATAAACTAATAGTTGAGATGAAGAAAAACAAGTAAGTACTTATAAGCGTTTACTTGCAAGTAAAGGGTTACCTTAAAAGTAGAAACAAACCCTTGTAATTAGGCAAATTCTTTCAAAAGGCTACTTGCGCAAAACGAGATTTTACTTGTAAGTCTTAACTTATTTAGGTATCTTTATTCACATTCGAACGCTATACTGGCGAAAATTTATACAGTATTACACGCGTGTCTAAAAGGGCGTTTATTTAATTTTTCTGCTTGTGGGCCGTTTTAGTAGTTACTTAACATGTATTTCAGTGACGAAGACAGTGAAAAACCTAAAAATGTTTCGGATAACGTCACATTTAGTTAGCATTATTTTAAAATATAAAGTGGTATTAAACAAATCAATGGAATCAAAAGTAGTTTGGGCAAAGGAAAATGCCTGAAAAGTAATCAAATATTTTTAAAGCCCACAGGAAAATTTATTTCTATTGAGCAGTTGAAAACGTTACTAAATAATATGAAAAGCACAATTAAAAAAAACTGATTTTTCTTCAACAGGAAATAAACCGATTAACTATTGCAATGGAAAAAAGAATTTTTAGAATTGTTAAACGCCAAAGAAAATCTTGTGTTCACTAAAATACTAGAAGCTATCTCGTTTGGTTCAGACACCAGAGAATCTGGTATTTTAGGAATAGTAGGTAAGCGAACCTACTAGAAGTGGAAGTTTAGTGGGGACAGTCGAGACGAACAGTGAAACAAATTAGGGAGAACGGGAAATATCCAATTCTTCCTCACGTTCCAGTGGTAATGCTTCCAAGAAACAGAGGTTGTCACCTGCTGAAACAGATGAAATAAAAGATCTATCCGAGCTACAACGCTTAGTGCTACTCGAACAGTTTACACTGTCAAGACTTAAAATTGAAAAAGGGGAACCAGATCTCAAAGGTTCACGTCAGCAGCAACTTATAAAAGTAAACGATGTTTCTGCTATTGACGAATTTGATATTAATGATTTTAATACAAGGTGGCAACTATTTAATTTTCCACTGTTATTATCTTGTAAACGGTAACTTCTACGAAGTTGATTAAGTTAGAGAACACATGCCATTTTGGAAGCTTTTTTAAGGTCCACTAACTGCGTTGCCAATTTGTTTTTAATTACTGAGATACAGGGCGATTTGTTAAAAACGTTTCTGAAACAAAAACTGTGTAGCCTTTTCCTTTCGATGAAATGGCGTTATCAGTTTTTTTATATCACTGATTATAACTGAATTATCATGGCCCACTTAATTTTTTTAAATACGGACCTGGATATTTTAATTTTATTTTTCAAAGCACATTACTTACTGACGTTTCGTCACAAATTATACATAATCAGAAAAATTTGAAAATATTCTCAGTACCTACGCCTATAATATATGGTTGAATCAAAATAGAAACAAATAAAAATATCTTATTTTATTAAAAATGCTGCTTATCAAACTTTACCTAAGTACAACTGAATTATAATTAGGCACATAATTAAGAAACTCAATCGTGAATAAATAGGTAAATATTTTACCTAGTAATATCCAAGACTTTACTAGATAGGTTTAAAGTGAAAAGACCACTAGATTTTTCTAACTACCCCAACATCGAGGACGGTAATGTCATTTTATTAAATATTCGGGTTCTTGAAGGTATTTTTACGTCAGGATTTTATTCTTTGACATCTGTTACTTATTGCGTACGGTTTAGGTATTGTCGTTTATAGAAATCTTGATATCGGCTTTTGCCTTAATTAATTTTGGTTCGTGCGTTTTCTTTTAAAAGTTTTTGTCTGCAAAGTTTTGGCGCCTTTTTCTATTATATATCATATAGTGCCTCTCTACTATGGATTTGGATTTGGACCAAGGGGAGCCAGTCTTTTGGTAGTTTATATGTCATGTCTTGTCTAGATCTCTTATGTGAGCCTGTGATTAGTGGGTTTATCGATACGTCTGTGCGTCGGTAGTACTCTTTAATAATTTTCAAGAGAAACTCGTTTATCGTCTGCATTTGAAAGTCACGGTGAAGCACTCTGTTGGATGTATATCTAGGTACGTCCGCGATAGTTTTTAACACCTTGTTTTGAATTACCTGGAACTTATTAAGCTCCGTCTTGCCTATGTTACACCACGAAGGTGCACCATAAGTGAGAACCGGCCTAACCAATACCTTGTAGAAGTTGACCTTAGTCCTATTTGAAAGTCTACTCCGCCTGTAAAGCAGGGGGTAGATAGAGCCTGATTGACGCAATGCAAGCTGTACCCTATTAATTGAATTGAGCCTCCAGTTAAGCCTTTGGTCAAATATAAATTTTATTAAATACTCGAACTGGCATATTTGAGTTTATGCAATTAATGTTGCTTATTTTTTAAATCAAGTTGTTACGAGTGAAAAACAGCATCAATTGTGTCAAACCCCCAGCTCTATTGCTAGAGAATATACTATTAAAGTAGCAATAATATGCTTCTGCTTTAACTGAATAAAGGAACAGTAAACACATCTCCCTTGTATATGCACAGAGAGACGGTTGCACAAATTCAAAGCGGAACAACTATGGGAGGTAATTACGTCATCGCCTCGGGAGCGTTTCATTTGATTGTGATCTCTTATATTACGGAAACTACTTATAGGATTGACTTCAAATTTTCAGAGCTAACCATACCTTATAAATGCTTCATAAAAGTTAGGTAAAAAGTGTTATTTAAGGTTTGGCCAAATGACCCCATTGTGACAATGGTTCGATTTTCAGTTGATATGTCTCGTGTTTACATTCTAAATTTCAGAAATTCGTTTTTAGCGGAGAGAAGCTATGCTATTTTGTATGTCGCGAGAATTCAACCTTCAAGGAAAAACAGTAAACCGTGAACAGCGTTTTAAATAAAATAAAATAATATTTTTATTCGTTTCTATTTTTATTCAATTTCATCAAAACCAAATGAAAATAATATTCGAAAAAAACATAGGCGTAGGTACTGAGAATTTTTCAAACTTTTTCTGATTATGTATATTTTGTGCCAAAACGTAAGTAAATAGGGCTGAGCGATACATCGTTGTATTGGGATAAAATGTGCTTTAAAAAATTAACCTTAAACATTCAGGTACGTATTTTAAATAATTAAGTAGGCCATGATAACTCAGTTATAACAAGTGATATAAAAAAGTGATAAAGTAATTTTGTTAAGAAAAAAAAGCTATAGAGTTTTTATTTCAAGAACGTTTTCCTAAAGTTGAAACCTTTTGAGTTATTAAAGGAAATCATTTTAGACGTTTTAACAAATTTACCAGTATCTCTGAAATTAAAACATTTAGGCAACGCAGTTAGCTAAGAAAGCTTTAAAAATGGTACATTTCCCCTAATTTAATCAACTTTGTAGGAGTTACCGTTTACAAGATATCAATTATGGACTATTAAATAGTTGCTGTGCGATGTTAAAGTAATTGTTTACTGCTATGGATTTTTTTTACAAAATCTAATATTACACAGCTTTAATGATATAAAACATAATTAAAATACTAAATATCGAAATATACTATTATTGTTTGCTACTTGAGAATTATGTAGTGGATATTCGAGTACAAATAAAAAACAATTTAGAGTATTTCAACTATATCGAAGCATTTTTCTTTACCAAGACGCCGAATATCTCCTTGCTCATTAATTTCTCGTTCTGCTTCTCCATTTTAAATATTTTCATTTTTATCCTTTAAACAAACTCATCTTGCAAGTGCTGCGTGCAAGCAATGTTGTGCAGTGCAACAAAACATATCAATATTTTCGGAACCTTAATAACAGCGATTCTTATCCTGTTTGAAAGTATTGAAAAGCGCTATTTAAACTGACCAAATGACCAATCTCTTTCTTGAATGTAATGTATTGTGTTGCTGTTTCAATCCATTGTGCCTAAATGGTGTTAAAACTCACGGTGAAATAGCATACCCACTAACCTTCAGCAAACAAGCGTATCCGTTATAATTTTGCAAGTCTTTGTTGAACTGCACTCTGTCGCCAAATCCTACTATGATGCACACTTTCAGGCCATTGTACATCTACACTTATACAATTACTGTAGGAATCTTTTATGTTGCCTGCCAAATTGTCTTTGTCTTATTGATATCCTGTTCAGTTGAAGGAAAAACTATTCATTGATCTGTTTTCTTCAAAATTGTTTGTGCGACTGTGGACTATCCACACTCTTACAAGCGGTTGTTCTGGCAATACCAAAGTCATTTGCAACACCACGTTGAAAACCAGGGTCACTTATGATAGAAATATTTCAATTCGCTTTCTTGAGTGAAAGCACCGCCTCGAGTTTCGTTACTATATGATAGAAAATAGTCCGTAATGAAATTAACGTTTTTTTTGGGAAATACGTTTTCTAATAATCAAAGTAATAAACTAGTGTTCGGTAGCTTTATAATAGGTTTGCGGCTTCGAGAATACGCATATTAGTTTCTGTGATGTTTTGACCGACAAGAGGCAATATCATTTAATGCTTAACGGATGCTTCAATCTTTTAACTGACACTAAACGTGACCACATGTGAGTGGTGGACCTCCCAGACTGGAGCACTGTAGCGCCATAAACAAATCAGTGTCCTGTTAGAATTCAACGTAAGCAGATGCTCTACGTGGCTGAAAACAGTAATAGCACGTGTTTTGATCTGACATGTGTATCAAGCAAAGTGATTTTCTAATGTTACAGTAATTGATATTTTGGGGAGGCGTGCCCGGTATCAGAGGTTACTATTTTTTTAAACGTACAGTAAAGTACCGTTAATTTCACAGCTAAATAGATAACATTTTTTATGTTTGGTTAAGACGTGCACAAAGTTGCACCTCAGTGTTTTGCAGTGATATTGAGACGGCAATGAGGCTGTAATTAATTCAAGTTCTGATTCATTCTCTACGGTAAAAACCAATGAAATCCTAACTGTATCTCGGTGCAGTGCTTTACGGTTGTTAAGATGATGAATTCGTGTTTAACAATGTAAATATTGAATTATTGTAAGTGTGGCCAAAAGTGGAAGAACATAAAGACATAGCAAAATTAGTTGTGTTTAAGTGTTTAATTGGTCTAGCAAAAATAAAACGAACCATCCTTGTACTGCGTGTGATACAGTGTCTGTGCTGCTTCAAATCTTAAAAGACGTTTTATACTGTTTAGGCTACGATCGCGATAGTGTTTAACATTGCGAATATTCATGAATGCTGCTATAGTTTGAACACTTAGAGAGTATCAAATTTGCGGCAAGGTCATTTAAAATCAACCTTAGAAATACATGAGTATTTACTTTATCAGAAAAGCATTTGCTTACTTTATTCACTCCAGAACAAGTAAAGACTTTTGAGGCATTACTCACTAAAAAAGTAAAAACTCGAGTTTGTAAGTGCTTCCTTTGTGAGTGTGGGTAATGCCAGTTTTCACCTAGTAGTATGCATTCACTTCAAAATTATTAAGTAAAAGCAAATGCGTTTTAACCTAATCTACTTTCTAAAGATGAAACTCGCTCCAATGCCCCTTTAACTTTAAATTAAATAGACAATCATAATTTTCTCTACTATTTAAAGAGCAAAATTTTATTAATTTTTCTTTTAGTGATCAAAAGCGTTCTGATGCTTGTGTCGGCGTCTGACGAAAATCTGGCCGGGCCGGACTTCTTCACGACCCAACACGTCAGAGCGCTTCAGATGACGTAACAGCAGATTAATCTGCACGCCGCTCTTTTAAATACACTTTAGGTCTACTTTCTAGGACTCTTCGTTTTTATTTTAATAAATATTCCATTAATTATGGGTGTTACATAAGACTTCTTATCCCATCCTGGATAGTTTGCAAGAAGAAGTATTATTGATATTTAAATAAAATAAAAATACAACATACTTAAATATTAAATGCAGTTACGGTCCTAGAACCAAACTCTGAAGGGGTAGAAATTTGGAGAAATTATACAATTTTTCAAAAAAAATTCTCAATTTAAAACAAATTAAAATAATTTAAAAATATACTTAAACAGAGTTATCTTATTTCAATATTAATGCAACTTGATTTTATTTTAAAATCTAATTCCATTAGCCTTAAACCGACTATAGACCGTGATAAAAAGTTCCAACTGTACATATGCCCCAAATCCGGTAGGATAATTATTGCTTCTTTAAACTCCTTCCCCATAGGAACACCACTGGTCGGATGTCAGCAATGGAGAATAGAAGCCGATGTATCCACAGCAATATTGACGTCAATGTAAATATTGTAATATGAGAAAGATGTTCTACTCGTATAATACACTTTTTATGCCATTAAAAATAACGGCGCTATTAGACCTATTTGTTTTACTCTCGATGTTCGCATAAAAATATTCGCATAACATAGATTATCCTGTACCAATTAATAAAACATTCTACTTGATTAGATAAGTACAAAAAATAAGAAACAGTATCTAATCATAAATAAACATAATCTGAACCGATGAAAAATTAATTATGCGTGCTTGGAATAAAATCTAATTTTAGTTTTCTCTTGTGTAAATTAGATTAAAGCTAGTAAACTACTAAGGTACTAAATTACTAGGAAATAATATTTCTTAATTACTTTTTTCATACGTACTTTACTTACAGTCGGCACGGTGGATCTTTGCCGGTGCGTCATGGATCAACAATCAAGAGACAACGTCATTTAAAACTTCCCATCTTTATTTATTATACCATTACAAGTGAATAAAAACATAATATTTATGGAATAAAACACAAAGTCCGCTCCACTAATTTGATAAAATAATTTCATATTATATGCCCATACATGTTTCGAAGGCATAAACCTTCATCTTCAGTGGGTTATTATTAGGATGTAATTAATTTATGGAGAGACCAATGACATTGTTAAATTGTTAAACTGAAAGGGGAAGGAAAAAATACAATTAGATAATGTGAAAGCAACACAGGTATCATCAATAAAAGTTTAATATATGGGAAAAAGATATTTTTGTAAAATTTCGAGATTAATATTAAACCGCGATTACAGTGAAATACATGCAAGCTAGAGACTTACCTTATGTTGCAGAAAATTTTTTTAATTTTTATAAGAAAACCATGTAACGTTAATTAAATAACTAATACATTGTAACTAATAGTAGTAAAAGATTTTGTGAATAAATATGAGTTTAAATTAAATTTTATTTTATTTTGAACTTATTAAAAAACCTAACTTTGACTGGGAAATTAAAATCAAAAGGGAAATAGGGTACGACCATCATGGTGGAGTCGTACCAAATGGTAGGTAAAAATTTTTATATAGCTAAAGTGTGAATGGATTATTCTATTTTATTTTTTTATATTTTATTCAAAAAAACGGTCAAATCCGTCGCAATGCGACAATGTCAAAGGTTAACTCTATTTAGACAAATGGAGTAACAACTAAATAAAGAAAGAAGATAGACACTTTATGTTAGAAAAGGTGTGAACTAATATAAAATCTAAAAAACTTAAAAAACATAGAACTCTCTTAGAGCATTATAATAAGATCATAATGGATGAGCAAGGCGAAGTTTGGACGCCAGTCACAAGAGAGAGTAAAGTGTTTATTTTGTAGTAACCGAAAACTGTTTATAAAGGTAAATCATGTCAGGGAACTAGGATGTATGAAATACGAGGTACCATTAACGGATAAAAGATAGAGCGGTATGACAGGGTAGTTATGAGAACCGTAATGACATAGGATAAAAATGATAGTTTAAAAAATGTAGTACAATCTAAGGACAGGATATCCACTTTGGACAGGTCAGGTATATATTCCATATCCTGTTCTCATCCAGGTTGCAATATTTGTTACATAGGCCAGAGTGGTAGGAAGATCATAACCAGAGTCAATGAACATCTCAAAATCATTGAAAAAAACAAAAACCATACTGATATAAACTCTAGATCCACTTTCGCCAATCACGTTATCAATTCTAACCATTCTTTTGATCTCCCTACTAGTACTAACGTGCTCCATGATTGTGAAAAGGGGACTACAATAAATCTTTTAGAGATTCTCGAAATCCAGAAGGCTCTCAACAACCCCTCTTTACACTGCATTAATGATCAGATTAACTTTACTTGCTTATCTTTTTTCAATGCTCTTAAATTCTTGAATATTTAAAACATAACCTTATTTTTTAAACTATCATTTTTATCCTATGTCATTACGGTTTTCATAACTACCCTGTCGTACCGCTCCATCTTTTATCCGTTAATGGTACCTCGTATTTCATACATCCTAGTTCCCTGACATGATTTACCTTTATAAACAGTTTTCGGTTACTACAAAATAAACACTTTACTCTCTCTTGTGACTGGCGTCCAAACTTCGCCTTGCTCATCCATTATGATCTTATTATAATGCTTTAACAGAGATCTATGTTTTTTAAGTTTTTTAGATTTTATATTAGTTCACACCTTTTCTAACATATAGTGTCTATCTTCCTTCTTTATTTAGTTGTTACTCCATTTGTCTAAATAGAGTTAACCTTTGACATTGTCGCATTGCGACGGATTTGACCGTTTTTTTAAATAAAATATAAAAAAATAAAATAGAATAATCCATTCACACTTTAGCTATATAAAAATGTTTACCTACCATTTGGTACGACTCCACCATGATGGTCGTACCCTATTTCCCTTTTGATTTTAATTTCCCAGTCAAAGTTGGGTTTTTTAATAAGTTCAAAATAAAATAAAATTTAATTTAAACTCATATTTATTCACAAAATCTTTTACTACTATTAGTTACAATGTATTAGTTATTTAATTAACGTTACATGGTTTTCTTATAAAAATTAAAAAATTTATCTGCAACATAAGGTAAGTCTCTAGCTTGCATGTATTTCACTGTAATCGCGGTTTAATATTAATCTCGAAATTTTACAAAAATATCTTTTTCCCATATATTAAACTTTTATTGATGATGTCTGTGTTGCTTTCACATTATCTAATTGTATTTTTTCCTTCCCCTTTCAGTTTAACAATTTAACAATGTTATTGGTCTCTTCATAAATTAATTACATCTTAATAATAACCCACTGAAGATGAAGGTTTATGCCTTCGAAACATGTATGGGAATATAATATGAAATTATTTTATTAAATTAGTGGAGCAGACTTTGTGTTTTATTCCATAAATAAAATATTACTCCACTGTGAGATGGACTACTTCCATAAAAAAAAACATAATAGATCGTCTCCGGGGTTGCCCAATACGTCTCGAATTCAAAGTATCGTGCAAGACAGAGACAAAAGATATTTGGAGAGTTATCCATTGTCAGAGTTATTGTTTTAATATGTCAACTTTAATTTGTTCTTAAACGTTTTTGTGCCTTGAAATTCGATTCAATCCTATAAACTGTTGTTTCCAAAGTAATTTTTATCGTACTTTCGTGTTGGCAATAAGTTATTATGGATATTTGTTATTATTAAGTGAATGCTAGGCACGAAAATTTTGACGTTTATGAACTTAGACTTTGTTTTGACTTGAATCTCGTAATTTTGATAAGATTCATATAGCTTAAGTAACGTGGAAGTAATGACGCATCGGTAAAGAAGCACAGACTGTAGCTAATTGCCTTCGTTTCGATTCATCCAGGGCTGTGGGTCCCAAGCTTTTCTTAAACCTGACTTTATCTCAAAATATTTGCGACCCTCGTTGTATTTTGAAAGTTATTTAACTTCAATGAAATAAGGAAAACGTTACATACAGTGTGTACATAAAGTAAGGAACAAATTCGTTATTTAATAATCTAAAAACATTTCGTAAAAATTCTCGGACACGTATATAATAATTTTTTCCCCTACTAACCTATATCATCGCCATTATTGACCGATTATTAACGTTAAAAATAGTTTTTCTCTACCTTATATAAGTTATTATTGACCATGGTCAATAATAAGGCATTGAAATCCATTATTGACCGATCTTCAAGAATCTATTTGAACGCAGGTAACTTGATTTTTTGATTCTACAACATGAATTCATAAACATGAATAATCTGAAAGGTGATTTCTTGTGGTTAGGCAACCAGATAATTATCAATATATATTAGATTATTAGAGATGCTTGATATTGTAAAATGTCGATACAATCAATAACAAATATGGGGTATAAGAGACAATAATTCGCCATATTCATTAGGAGGACAGATTCGGGTCGTAATAAAGCTTAAAATCAGTAATGTCAAAATAAATAATTAAAAACGGACTTTGTCACTTTAATAAATATTTTAGAAAAATAGCGACACTTTAATATATCGACGAATACCATTCCTAACAGAACCTAACCTAATCTCAGGATTAAAGGAAAATAAAATGAAAACATTAGTAAAGAACACTATAATAACAAACTCGTGAAATCTGATAAATGAACAAAAATTTACATTACAAAGCCACCTGACAAAACAACAAAATATTTTGCCAATTCCAAAGCGCAGGTAACTTGATTAAAAAATATATACTTATACCTACCTATAATTTTTTAAAATTATTAATACAATAAAGATAAATGTCTTATAAAAGTTTGTAGTAGTGGAAAAAATATTATATTATTCACGGTTTAGATAGCTTATAGCTTTCGCGTCTTAAATCCCTCGTCGCTCCGCTCCTCGTGATTTAAACTTGCCGCTCGGGCAATAATGATGGCTGTCTAAACCTTGGTTAATAATATACTATTAATTGAGCATATTTTGACGTATAAATTTATTATGCAGGGTAACTCATGTAGTAAATACGAGAGTAAATATGACATTATCGACGATTTTTTTAAATAGAAACCCCTATATTTTAGTTTAGATCTGTAATCTCCAAGAACAGCTGATTTCAAAAACATAACACACTTAGGGCTTCAAATTAATAGTTTCGTAGCTACAGTGTAGAACAAATAATTTTATTTAAGATACATTTTTTTAAAAGTAGGCTTATTTGCTGTTATGTTTTTTTTTTAAGTAGGCTTATTTGCTGTTATGTAACTATGGTATTTAGATAATGACATTATGCTGTCATTATATCGAATTTTTCTAGTAAGTTTAGTAGAAGTAATAAAATTAATTTTAATATTTAGTTACTATGCGTTTATCTCTCACACAAAGAATAGAAATTCTTATGATGATTGGATATGGTGATATGATTTGTACCCAATAAGAAGTTCGCATTTTGTTCAACGCTAAGTACCCAGAAATACCAATCACTAAATCAACTGTGAGTAAACTTGAAACAAAATTTTGAGAGACGGGTTCTGTGGAAGATCTTCCCAGAAAAGCCCGTCCAGCTATTCCGGATGATAAAAAATTAAATATTTTATTGGCTATAGACGAGGATCCCCATAACAGCGTCCGCCAGATTGGCATAGATCATGAGGCGGCTGCTATGACCATTCATAACCTATTAACGGTAGAAAAATGGCACCTGTTTAAAATCCGACTGGTTCATGAGTTGAATGAAGATGATCCAGATCGTAGAATGCAGTTTTGTCAAATATTAATGGAAATATGTAACGCAGACCGTTTGCTTGTTGAGAATATCCTATTTTCGGATGAATCTACTTTTAAATTAAATGGTGAAGTAAAGCGGCAAAACTGTAGATATTGTGCACAAGAAAATCCCAGGTTAGTTCAGGGTATAGTGTAAAACAAAACTATTGGGCCGTATTTTATTACAACAATGTAAACGGGCTAAATTATCTTCAGTTTCTTCAATACTTTCTTATCCCTACGCTAGTTAACTTATATCCGAGTACAAATAATCCTGCAATTCTAGATGAAAATTTCTGGTACCAACAAGACGGCGCAACTCCACATTATGCAGCAGTATTGCGCCATTAAGTTAATCAAGTTTTTCCGAACACGTGGATTGAAAGACGTGTGCCTATTGAATGGCCGCTTAGGTCTCCAAACCTTACACTACTGGACTTCTTTTTGTGGGGTCACCTGAAAAATGTTGTTTATAAAATAAGACCTGCCAATATTGACGATCTAAAAAATCGAATAACAACAGAATGCACCAATATTTCAGAAGAAACCATAATAAAAGTCCAACAAGAATTTATTGATCGCTTGGGGTACTGCCAGGCACAAGAAGGAGGACAATTTCAACACTTAATTAAATAAATACATATGCGAGATGTTACACGTGGCGACATCTCGTAGCAATCGAGCTATCCACCCAACCAGACGGGAAGGGAAAAACATCTTTCTTTACTTAATTAAATAGCTTATTTCATTTTTTATTAAATTTTTTTAAATTAAAAATACTTTCAAAAAAATATTTTTTCTACCCTGCAGCTACGAAACTATCAATTTTAGGCCCTAAGTGTGTTATGTTTTTGAAATCAGCTGTTCTTGGAGATTACAGATCTGAACTAAAATATAAGGGTTTTCATTTAAAAAAGTCATCGATAATGTCATATCTACTACATGAGTTACCCTGTATAATAAATTTATAAGTCAAAATATGCGCACTGTATAATTAAGTTTAAGAGATTGAACACTGATGATAAATATTATGAGGTATATATATGTACCTAAGGAGATTTCGACTAAGGTGCCGGAAAATATACAGCAATATGACGTCCAGTGATGCAAGGCTTGAGCAATGTAGCTTGTACAATTTTTTTAAAAACCTTTAAGAATTCCGTGAGTCTGAGATATTAAAAAACTCGATAAAATCTCGTGAATACCGACAAATACCCTACCAGTGTTGATTTCAGTAGGTAGCCAGGGTCAGATTAATTTCGTTAGTTTTCCAATATTATTTTCAACTTTTAAATTATTTATGAAAGTGATTATGAGGTTTTCAGAATCGTAAATATTACCATACGAGATAATAAAATTACAAAATTATGAGTTTCAGTAGAACTTTAGCATATACTTTTTCTGACTTTCAACCGAGGTGCCTCGATTGAACAAGATCCGACATCCAAAGATACGGCTAAATAGTCTTCTGAGTCCTCGGCCAGATTGATAACAAATCTATCAACAACATTGAGAAAAATTCATTTGTCCCAATTTTCGACATTCTTCTTCATATTTAATAACTTTTTCAATGGCCTTTGTCCGGTCTTCTTTTTTAATATTTAAAAATTCTTCCTTGATAAGAATTTTGGAAATACATTTTTTCTCTAGATGGTCATTTTTAATTCGTTCTTCATTAGGGTTTCATAAGTATGATCAATGACTTTAACTTTTTTTTTTGTTTTTATTATTGCTTTATAAGCGGGTCTTCTATGGGGGGGGGGGGGGGGTTTGTTATTGAACATTTGGTTCCTATTAAGCTGCGGAAGCTAAGGTGATGGTGGAGGGAGGAGACAAGGAATGAGCCAGTCTCTCAGAAATCTCTGTTTGGTTTTAAAGGGTTTGAATGCATGTGTGAGCGTATTATTAAGGGGTTTAGGGAAATGTCACTTTGCTTGTAGTAGTCCACTATAATATTGTCCATGTACTCAGTTATTGTCGGTATCTGTAAGTCACTATGTAAAGTAGCTTTATTCTGAAACCTTTGATTTTTGAGAAGGTTTTTCTTTTTTGTGGTACTGGAGAGATACTATAAAGAAGTACAGGCCAAACGAGAGTCTTCTAGAATAGAGATTTTGTACGCAGATCCAAACTACTTTTGCTGTTTATTAGGGCATAAATGGCACTCTGTTGACGGTTCGCTTTTTTCAAACGAAAGACTGTGTTGTCGTTCCAATTTAGCTGTTTGTCGAGGAGCAGACCCATATTTTATATTTTGACACCAGTTTATCTTGGTGTTTTTGACAAGCAATCTGGATGTAGGGTAAATAATTTTGCCCCTTGAGAAATAGATAGCCTGTGTTTTGATATCATTCAGACGAGTTTGTCATTTATCAAGCCACGCCTCGATAAGTTTTATATGACGTTGCAGTTTTGAGAATAATAATAGGCTTTTTTGCGGTGGCGATAAACGCAGTATGGTCAGCAAACAGGTATAATTATTGTGTTTAAGCGTATCTTGGAATATCGCCGGTATAAATATTGTACCTATCTAGGTTTAATGAATTTTATAACGTCTTTAACTTCTTCCATAAAAATACTACGAATATTCTGTGGGGGGTGCTCGATAGAACTATAAATTCGGATTGTTCTGGAGATCCTCGCTTCCTCTTAGGATCACTTGTTGGGTATTCGTCGAACTGCTTGTAGAAAGTGTCCGCGAACAGTTCGACTTTTTCCCTGGGATCAGAAATTAGTGCGTGTGTTGTAGCATTTTCAGAGAAGAGAAAATTAGAGTTTTTGTCCACTTATAAAGCCTGCCGTCTTCGATGTTGAGTCTGGCGACTTGTTGTCCCACACTGGTAAGCTCTTAAAAGAGCGCGAACTATTTTAGGAGCTCTGTTAGCTTCTGCCTTTATACGCCCGAGTTAAAATTCTATTTTTTTACTCTTATATAATATAACCTGCTGTTTTCCCCATTGTTTAATACGAAGTACTTCCAAAAATTCTTTTTTGGTATATGATTGTTAAAAAAAAAAGTCATGTTTAAGAAGAACCTCTTGAATTTCCTGTTTTTTGGAGGATATGTTAGGTATTTTATAGATTTATCTAGAATGCTAAGCTACATTGTCTAACATAATGACATTTTCAGATTTAATGTTTAGAAGTAAAGAATTTTCAAACCATTCCTCAAAAATATTAAAGTCCATATTTTTGTGGTAATCTACATTAGATTCTTCCAACTTTTAATCGCATACTTTAAGCCCATTTGCAATCCAACCATTCGTAGTTTCACAATGTATACGAGATCCTTTGCTTGAAGGTACACCTGCTAATTGACATCTGCTAGAGCCCTCTGCCCAACCTTTTTTCGCAAAAGTGATATATCTGTTTTATCCTCTCCCTAGAGGTATTTCTAAATATTCTATTCGCCATTTTACTACTACTTTTTATTATTGCAGCACACTTATTAACAATCTGAAGAAGGTTTTATGAGCTCTTTAAGTTTTTTTTTAATATTATTTCCATGGTGGGAACTACATTAATTTTATATTTTTCATATATTAAACTTTTCAATAGTTTGGCTGGAGCTAAACTCAAATCTTTAGATTTACCTTAATCGCATCACTTTTTTTCTTGTTTCTTCCCTTTGTTTGCACACTTACATAATGTAGTATAGGGAATGTTCCTTAGCTTGAAAACTTTTTTTTCTAGTTCGGATTTGCTATATTACTTATGTGCATAGGGTCTTGTCTTAGGTTTTTATACGCATTTAAACAAATTTCCTTTGCCTGAATGCTTAGAAATACTTTACGCTTTTTGTGACGTTCCTTCTTCTATATACTTATCTAAATCTAAATCAACGGATTCAACCAAATTCGCAGCAGGAACGTTTAGCACATCTTCAGGTTCACAATAATTCTTCTTTCAGGGCCTCCAAAGCCAACGGGAATTTTCCTCCCACGGTCGAGGCATTGTCCTTCAACAAGGAAATCCAATCTATCAAAACCACGAAATAAGATTACCTAAGGGATATAAATCCTAAATAAAACACTAAATGAATAATTATTACTATTATATACAGTGTGTCCCGCTTTTCATGAATACACCCTAATATCTCAGTTATTAATAATGAGAATTTCTTGAAAATTTGGTGGTAATTGTATGTTGGAAAAATGAAGTATTTGGAATAGCGCACATTTTTATTTACTATTGGCGTGCGGTGTTGGTGGGGTAAAAAAGTCTTTTTTTTTGGAAGATGATATTAGGGCTTATTTTAGATAACTGCTTCTATCAGATTTAGAATCAGCACCCCAAAAAACCCCTTAATTCATATTTTCAACATCTCAAGAGCTGATTTTAGCAGAAAAAAAAATCTTCTTTTAATAAATTCTTTATTTGTAACTGTGCTAACAAAATTACGTTATTTTAGATTCTTGTGTTTTCAACATAACTACCTTCTAAAACAATACACTTTTTAACAATTCTTCTTAAACGTACATTCACTTTTCTTAAAGTTTGGTGAGTAATTTCCTGACACGCTTGCCTAATTCTAATGCAAAGTTCCTTTCTGTTACGCGGCCGAGTAGCATACACTTTATTGTTCAAGTTTCCCCACAGAAAAAAGTCACAAGCGTTAATATCCAGCGATCCATGGTTCTAAGAGAATTTCTACCTATCCACTTCATAGGGAAAGTTGCATTTAAAAAATTCCTAACTATCATAGAATGATGTGCGGGGGCACCATCTAACTGAAAGATTAAGTTTTGTCTGTGTGCTAACGGCAATTCCATGAGAAAATAATAAAAATCATTTAGTAAAAAATGTAGAAAATTTTGTCCGGTCAAGTTATCCAGGAAAAAAGGGTCAACAATTCGTTCGTTAAATATGCCACACCACACGTTCAATTTTCACTGTACTGGTTTTTACAATTAATTACCCAATTCGGATTTTCGGCTGCCCGAAACCTTCAATTTTGACTAGATACCACACCGTTTGTCGTAAACGTTGGCTCGTCAGTAAACATAATACTCTTTAGAAAAATTCTGTCTAAATATTGCGTTTCAAACACCTCCATACGTTGTTTTTCGTTAAATTCAGTATCCTCGCAACTACCCTTATACTACCATTTGGGTTGTTTCGAATTTCTGCTAAGATACGTTCGACGTCTGGATAATGTCTTTGATTTAAATTGTATCTTCTTGGTCTTGTCTTGAAAACCGCTCCAGTCCTCGCGAAGAATCTGTTGATTATGGCAACGGTATCGTGAGTAATTGATGCTCAATCCTGATGCCTTTCGTTGAATATTCCAGCAACCTGACGCGTAGATTTTTCATTATTACCAAATAAGCGGATAATTTCTACTTCTTCTTTAATTGTAAGAACTACTCTTCGGTTTTTGCCATCTTATTAACAGTTAAGTAACACTGCTTCACTTATTGACAATTCGTACGAATTACTTAATGTCAGACAAAAACTTTTTGTTTCAAAGCACTCTTGCTTAATTTGTTTAAAAACAAAACAGGTCAGCATGCCAACGGTAACAGAGCGCGCGTATCTTAGCAAAATTTTGAAAGAACCTAAATCGTAATTAGGGTAATTGAGATTTTGGAAATATTAATAAAGGGGTTTTTGGGGATGCTGATTCTAAATCTGATAGAAACAGTTATCTAAAATAAGCCCTAGTATCCTTTTCCAAAACAAAAAGCCTTTTTTACACCGCCAACACCGCACGCCAATGGTAAATAAAAATGTTCACTATGCCAAATATTTGATTTTTTCAACATACAATTACCAGTAGAAATATAACTAGTGCATGAAATATTTCCGGAAATTTTTGAAAATTTGAAACCAATTTTTTAACAAAAGCATGAGTGCATTGCACCTGAAAAAATCCCGAACCCGCAGGGTGAGGGATTTTTTCTTTGGTGCAATGCACGAATGTTTTTTTTTTTTTTTTAAATTGGCTGAAGACCAAATTTTGAAAAATTTCCATTAGGAAATATTTTAGGCACGTGTTATGTTTTGATCAGAAATTTCCCGAGTTGATAAAAGTTTATTTAGGTAGTTGCTAAAAAGTTGATTTTGATATACCGGGTTTTGCATCGTCGAGCGGGACATAGGAAATCCCATGTAATTTTAAATGGGGTCAATTATTGGCTTACCTAATTATTTTAGAGAAAAATTCTATTTAGGTTTATTAAAGAGCACTAAAACCCACATTCAAAAGAATAACTTTAGATATTTTTAATGAGCTACGGGTTATCGCCGATTTCTTTTTAACTATTTCTCCTTTTTATGGCCCCGTATTTACGGGCACCAGTCAAGGTAAAAGATGACTGTCAAATAAAGTTGTCATTTTGAAATGTGTGCTTTATTGTTATAAAAACTCGTACATCGAAAATATTAAAGGTGTATTTATGAGTACAAATTAATCTGAATAAAATTAAAATAAAGTATCCAATTACAAGGTTAATTATGACATTTTACATGTTTCAATATTTTACTAATTAATAGGTAGGTAGTATTAAATTGTTAGAACTTTATGATTTAAGAAGATGTTCAAATATTCCTCCATTGACTGCTAGACAATAACCGAGGCGATCATAAAATTCTCTTCTTACATTCGTTAGTTGGTAAACTGAAATTCTATTGCATTCGGCAGAAATAGTATTTTTTAACTCGTCTAGATTTGGTTATTTTTTATCTTTGTATATCCTGTTTTTTAAATGGCCCCAGAGAAAGAAATCATTTGGCGATAAATCAGGAGACCTGGCTGGCCAATTTACTGTATGATTTAAGCCAATAACATTTCCATTAAAAGCACGGTTTAAATATTCCCGGACAGCCAGGGTACTATGTGCCGGGCAGCCATCCATTTGGTACCAAACTTCCTGATTTTCCCCGGCGGCATCATGTAAAGAAGATAAACTATGATCTTCAAGTAATTCAAAAAATATTCTGCATTTAAATTTCGTGTAAGAAATAATGGCCCGATAATATTTTCTCCGAAAATCCCAGCCCATACATTAACTTTTTGTGGATATTGCGTCCTTGTTTCCACAAACCTGTGTTGGTTTTCTTTGCTCCAATATCGATAATTTTGAACATTGGGTTCATTGTTTAAGGTAAATGTGCATTCGTCAGTGAAACAAATGTTTTTTAAAAATTCCCTATCCATGTTTGCTCTTTCCATCATACCAAAACAAAACTCCTGTCGTATTTCGTCCCTATCTCTTAGCTCTTGGTGCTTTTCATATTTGTATGAATAATATTTATGTCGTTTCAAAGCTCGTAACGCTGTGGTGTGATCTAATCCTATGTCATCCTCAAGTTTCCTTGTGCTGATCTTCCCATCATTTTCTTCCACGCACAATAAAACTTGCAAGTCCCTATCATTTCTTGCATCTCTTCTTTGTTCCTGCCTTTCTTCACATCTGCAGTTATTTATTACAGTGCCTTTTGTCTCAAATTTCTTGATAGTCCTTTCGACTGTAGATTTTGCAGGTATCGGTCTATTCGGATACAGAGCAGCAAACATGTCTGACACATTTTGATAACTATTTCCTTAATAATACCATTTAATCATCAATATTTTTTCTTCAGAAGTGTAATTCATTGCTAATATTTTCGATGTACGAGTTTTTATAACAATAAAGCACACATTTCAAAATGACAACTTTATTTGACAGTCATCTTTTACCTTGACTGGTGCCCGCAAATACGGGGCCATTAAAAGGAGAAATAGTTAAAAAGAAATCGGCCATAACCCGTAAACGGTCTCATCAAAAATATCTAAAATTATTCTTTTGAATGTGGGTTTTAGTGCTCTTTAATAAACCTAAATAGAATTTTTCTCTAAAATAATTAGGGAAGCCAATAATTGACCCCATTTAAAATTACATGGGATTTCCTATGTCCCGCTCGACGATGCAACACCCGGTATATATATATATATATATATATGTTTTGAAACTATAAATGTCAAAAATGACAATTATCCCCGGGATATTTCCAGATGTAATTTTCAAAACGGATGCAATTTCCACTTATATTTAAAATTTCCGTGTAAAATTTCCAGTTAAATTGACACTAGGGAAATTTCCACCAAAATTTCCGGAAAATTTTATTATTAATAACTGAAATATTAGGGTGTATTCATGAAAAGCGGGAGACACTGTATATTTACGATGAACTCGAACGAACCCCAAAGTGTACAACAACAAATTGAACATGAAAATACTTTTGGTTTCGCCAGGGAAAATGCATTTCTGCGTTTTTAAGGGCAGTCCAATGCAAAATTAAAAAACGTCAATCATTTGACGCCGACTGTTAAAATTCTCATTTTGGAGAAAAATATTTTTTTTCCGGACATGAAGATTGCAGGGTCCTAACATCGTTTAGGAGTCGATTTATAGCGTTTTTTTCTATTGCACGATAAATTTACTTAATTGCTCGTTTAATATGAAAGGGGTTTGGAACGAAAAGATAAAAGTCCCGAAAAAGTAATTTACCAAAAAACAAAGGTTCTTTTTATTTCTTACAGCTCTCTCCTTGTTCAAGATAATAGAATTATGCATCACATTTTTTCGCGAACGTTTTAAACATGTTCTTTGCTTTGTACTAGAATTGCGTTTCTAAAAATAACACTTAATTATATACCTGCTGTTTACTAATATAATTTTGAATTACTTTAAAGAAAAGTACTTTGTTTGTGTAAGAATAATAAAAAATTTTGCCCGAGGACGATTTTAAAGCAGAAGCAATACATTATTTTCCACGGTTGGAATATCCTCTCACAAAACAAACAAGTCCTTTTTTGTACGCTAAACTTTCATAAAATATTGTTCATCCACATTCTACAGTAAGTCAAAGAAAAACTCGTACACCTAATTTTATTTCATTCCGCTTACGGCATTTTGCCGCAAAAAGTTACATACCACAATGGAGCAATGATAAATTAACTTTTAATGCAAAAATAAATCTCTTACACTCACTTTAGCTTAATATAAAAATGTCTTTATTAAACCTTTGTGACCACAACTATATAGTATTGAATGGTAGTGTGACGTGGTCTATTAAAGAAAAAAATCTATTTTTATCCACCACTTTCAGCAAGAAATAGTGTATAGTTAATATGAGCCACACTACAAGTACAAAGTCTTGTATATCAATACAACAATGAATCTTAAACAGAGTCAAAAAAAGAAAAACTGAATTCGATTAACAAGAAAATACAAAAGTCTCTGCACCGAAACTGGCAAAATCGTTTGAAAAAATCTTTATATATATATAACTGTTCAAAATGTTCTAAAAGGCACAACTTGGGCAACAATGGGCATGAAGAAAATCAAACGAGGTCTTAGAGCAAAGGTAAAACATGGTGGAGGATCTCTTATGGTCTGGGGGTTTGCATGTCTGCCAAAGTCTCGGAAATCTGCATTTCGATGGTATGGTGGATTAAAATATATATTTGTACACATTGAAGTAAAATTTCAAATAAAGTGCTAAAATTTGGGATTGTACATATTTTATCTTAAAATTAATCATAATTCAAAAAACATATAGCAGAAAAAAGTTAAAACTTCCCCAAAAATTATCGAAATACCGATTCAAAGTCCCAATGTAATGCAATTAAAAATTTATTGAGACTCAATGAAAAATAGTAGAAAGACATTATTAATTTTGAAAAAAAGTCAGTAACAAAAGGTGTTCCATAAAGAACAGTCAAAAACTATTGTGAAATATAAGTGCATTAGTCAATGCCAGATGTATTAAAAGAAGTAATAGGTAAGACACAGGGTTGAAAAAAAACATGTTTTTTTTTGTTTAAAACTGTTTTTTTTTGTTTTAAACTGTTTTAAACTGTTCATAAAAAAAAACAAGTTTTAAACATGTTTAAGACGTGTTTTAATCACATCCAAAATTAATTTAAGGTTTGAATAAAAAAATCCATCTAGTAAGACCCGCTTTTTAAAAATAACAGAACAACAAATCGAATTAAATGTTGGAAATTTGCGCCATTTTCAACCAATTCCAGAGTTATGACAAGCATTTTCCTTCAGATCATCTCGTTCAACTCTTGCAAATTGTTTGGCCGATAAAGCCACTAATGCCGGAATTAATTAAGTTGGAAAAGTTCGAGATATATTGGTCCAGTTACAGAAAAATGGATCACTATTTCACACCACACATTTGTTTTTTGAGGGTACTGGCTGTGAACCTTCATCATCCAATGCGGATTTTCTGTTGCTCAATGACGACAATTTTTTCTGTCTACATTACTAATCAAAGAGAACGTAGGTTCATCGAAAAAAATAATATTTTTTACTAAATTATTATCTTCACTCAGCTTCAGCTTCATCTGCAGGACTCGAACGCCTTTTCTCGACATTTGGCATAATTCATAGTAAGCTTCGAAATCGATTAGGAACAGAAAATGCCGCAAAACTTGTAACCATATTTAAACAGCTTAATTCAAATCAATAGTTAAGTTCAGCAGAATGACTAGGAGAATTTTTGTTTAGTTTTTAGTTTGTTTGTCTTTTGTTACTTTTATAAGGCGCTTTTATATGTTTACATTTTTTATTTGGTTATGTTATTGGAACACGGTACACAGACTGTAGGTAGGTAGATAAACTAAGACCTAGAGCTAGTCTTAAACGTGTTTTCATAATAATGTACTTTTATTATTAAATGTTAGATATAAATAATGCTATTTTTGTTTCTAATTTAATATTTTTTGTTTTAACAGATTTTATGTCATTTTCAGTAAAGCTTGACAAAAAAAACAACACTGTTTTAAACATGTTTTAAACAGTTTTAAACAAATCTGTTTAAAACACTAGTAAGTGTTTTAAACACGTTTAAAACAAATGTTTTAAACATTTTGTTTTAAACATAACAACCCTGGTTTCATATTTTTAATTCTTTATACCATCTACTGTTTTCAGGTAAATTTGGTTTTGTATTTCGTTGCTAGTTACATCATACACTGATTTAATATATTTCTTTGTTATATGAATATGACATAACAAATAATACTAAGCAAGTGCCTAGGGCCTAAAATAAGCGAAAGATACTCTATCAACACCGGTCGGCATATGTTTTCTATCTGTGATACCAGGTGCTAAAAAATTTTTTTAACAAAATTAGCTTAATTAAAGACGATGCTTTTATTCACAATTACTATTTATTTTGTAATCGGCAATCATCTCTTAATAACAGTGAGTCCAAAGGCACCGTAATAAATAACTGTTAGTACTCAACTTAGAATATCAATAGAGCTGAAGAAAGGGCTAATAGGGATCTTCATATTTTACTGCACGTGGAGGAAAATAAAATGATTAGCACGAGGATTCTTGGGCAAGCCGTAGGAAAACATCTGACCACAGTATTGCGTACTTTAAAAAAAAACATAAATATTCTCCTTACAAGTATGAAAAACATCAAGAGCTACGGCATGGTGATGAGATGAAGAACGGAGATTGGTATTCTGTTTTGAGGTAATGGAAAGAGCAAATTCTCTTTTCCGGCAGGAAAATCTTTTTCTAGAATATTTACGTCCCAGTAACTTCATTTAGCCCATATCGACATTGACTAAGATTTTTTGTAATGTACTTAGGCAAATAAAAAATATTTTGTAACCATAAGTAGGCGAACAAATTTGTTGGAACCTATCAACATCCTAAAAACTCTATTTAGACTATTTTACGACCTAGAAACTTGTTTTAGTTCATATTGGCATTGTAAAAGACATTATTTAACGATTTAGTATATTAATATATATAGTAATACATTTTTTTCAAATCATTACTGGATCGACAAATTTAGTGGAACAAAGTTACGCCCTAAAAACTTGAATTTAAGAATATATTATTTGTCATCTATCAATTATTTACTTATAATACCTTAAAAACGGTTGCTATAAACATCATCATAATATCATAGGAAATATTAGCGGACGATAAAGTTCATAATGCTAGGTAACTATTATTAAAGAAAATATTAAACAAAATTTGTATTTATTTTTAACAATTTTTTACATAATATTCTTCTGTTTTTCCTATGTTGCAAGGGAAGCAAAACCATCGAGAAGTGTAAACGAGGTCCGATGTAGGCATTTACCATTTCGGTATGTAAGCAAAAATCTGCGTTCATTAATTCCTTTTCGCCTTAATGCAAGGTACTGTCTGACCAATTTTAAGGCATCTGTTTGGTCTCCTTCGATTATAGTAAAACTTTTTGGCGTAGCAGTTTTAGTTTCTGGTACCTTGACAAGCATAACAGGCCCCTTATCCCTAATATCATCAATGGTCATTTTTACATCTCATCCAGCCTTAGGCCGCCAAAAATTCCCATTACGAGTACCACTTTAGGCAGCAGGAAGGTATCACTCAGCGCATTTTTGATAAAAGTTAAAACTTGCTCACCTTCCAAAACTTTTGACTTTTTAGGAAAATATCCCTTTGATTTAACTTTTAAAAATGCTATTAATTGACAATATCTTGAAATATTAATGTTTTCCTTTACTATAAGTTCAGGTTAGTTCAAGTTAGTTTAAATAAAGTAAAAATAATTAAAACCGTGTGTTTTCACATAAATATTTAAAAAATATTATCTCAGTTAAGTTACACTTGCATTATTCTGTCGTTCTATCTTAACTTCTTTTACTATAGGTCTGCTATAACTTAGTTTAGTAAATTATTACTCACGAGATTATAATGTAATCTTGCAACAATATTCCTTAAGCTCTAATACCACACGATAAGATTAATGTGTAAAGCTACCGCACTTTACTCTGTTGTGCACTGAAAATATTTCACTAATTCAAAGCGGATTTTACCCTCTTGAGCTCGGTTTTGAGTCTTCTTTTAAACCCTTGTTATCGATAAGCAGGATGCCTTGACATTAACGTAGTAGAAGGGTAGTTTTTTGTCACTCTTATAGCAAACACTCTGTCTCTTTTAATCTGAAAGTGCTGAATTATTCCAATGCTGCTCTTATGGCAAATCCTCTGACAAACACTGCTCTGAAAAATCGCCTAAATACACAATGCAGAAAATAAAACTAATATATTATAGTTTATAACTGGCGCGTCCACCCAACATCTTGACGACCTACTACTGAATGCAAACAAGGAGGAATTGCATGGAAAATAAAAGTTAAATAATATTATTTTTGCATTTAATGTTTGGAGGAATTAATATTGTATTCTAATAATGAATTCTTGATTAAAGTTGGAAGAAATCTAAATTAGCAAAATTTATTTGACCCAACAAAACTTCTGTTAAGTTGGGGAAATATTTGGCAATTAAATAATTTTATTGAATCAGCTACTTTGTTTTCGGTTAATATCTTCTTAATACATAGGCTGTAATGCCACAATTAAGAAAAATAAATTACGCGTTTTAATTCGCACAAGAAAAGTTTTTCCTCAGTGTTTGTTTATAAAACAATTAACAATTATCAACTCTATAATATACTAGTTTGACGTTGACTTCTATTTTGTTGGAATCCAAACGTGATAACTCCTTACTACAAATTTACCTTTATTTTTAATGAGTTCAATATAGGTACGTATTATCTACTTATTCAGTTCATATAATAAATTACTAATGTCTCCGTTATAAAGCATGAGCATCAATAAAGCAGCTATATTGCTTAATAATAGTTCCTATATCGAAAATAACCCGTAAATCTTTGTAAAAGTTTGTTATTCAATTTGTGTGTTCTATGAATTGATATTAGTAGTTATGCTGTAGTAAACATTACTATCATGTATGCATGAAGCTGGAAAATGGTTATAGTTATGCACTTTAATTTACGTCTATCTTGATTTTATCAAGCCCACATTACAAACTAAAAGGAAGCATTATTAATCATATTTTTACTCAGTTTAAAAAAGGTGATCAGTTTGTAAAGTGCATATTTCCTTTATTAAATTAAATTTTTTTCTACTTAAGTTAATATTTCGAATTAACTATTTGGTAAAACGATTTGAAAACTTAAATGATTACATAACCTTGCTTTTTCTAGTTTTGGTTTATTTATTTAATTACTTTGTAGCAAATATATCGTGATATTAAATTGTAACATGTCTAATCTGAAAAATATTACTGTTTTCTAGCTTGTAAAATAACCGAAATACCCAGTTTAAACTTTTATTAAAACACTTGCAAGTTCACAGGTAAAATGTACTGAAACGAGTTAGTATAAAAATATGTCCCGGTAACTTATGAACAAAAGAACGTACTTAATACAAGATTCCCTCCGAACTTTAAAATGATCCCCTTTTGTATTTCATAATCAATAAAATATACAAATGTTCTTTGAATCTTGTTTTATTACAGTTAAGCATGTTAAGTGCATGTTAAGTGACTAAAATATCATTTAAGTCATATGCTACATAAAATTTACTAGTGATAGATAAAGTATATTAGGTCACTAAAGACCGCTCCAACCTGGGGGTGCCAGGGGTTTTTAGTTTATTAGTAAATAATCAATATAAAAATATTATCATTATACTAGGTAACTACTTAAGAGTTAAAAATGCATTTTACAAGTATAACTCCAAATAAACATAACAACATTGGTTTTAAAAACTTCACATCGCAAGTAGTTGAGAAATATATTGTTCGTTTTCGTTTTAACACGTTTTAACCCATCGACCTACTTGTGTTAAGTCGTTGTTTTAACCCATCAAATATAAACGAATGTGACGGAGATCAAAATCACAAACCCCAAGGAAGATGTTTTAATTGCAAAACCAAGTCCTGAAACCAGTGAAACCGTGACCAAAGACGCCTCAGAAGATCGGGGTTGGCTGGAAGAAGTAAGTTCTGAAGATATTCTTCATGTTTCTTAAAAAAATGATGTTTACAAGGATCCTAGCGGTTGGCCTTCCGTACTATCTGACAAAATTAAGTTAGCTTTAGTAGAGTTAGGCCCTACTCAACTTACAGAAGCGGATATGAACTTTTCTTTATATAAAGATAACGGAAGTTTCGCATCTATTCATTATAAAAAAAATTAAGTAACGGGAAAATAATTCCAAGAGTTTGGCTACTATATTCTAAATTAAAAGATTGTGTATTGTGTTTTCCTTGCAAATTATTTAAAACTTTTCCTAGTATTGTTTTGTAGTTTGCTGAGGAATATAACGATTGTAGACATTTAACTCAGATTATAGAACGTCATGAAAAATTAAAAGTCACATTATTTGTAATACAAGATCTTGGATTGATTTAAATAAATCAATTTCTTCTAAAACAACTTCTGATTCTCCAAATGAGAAATTAATATATACAGGGCTGCCCACCAGTCCGGAATAAAATTAATATAGCCTCAACCTGTAACTTTTAGGGAAATTGCTGGGACACGTCAATTTAGTTTTATATATGCTCACATTTTGACGTTATTCGTTTGTTTTTTTATAGACATTTGTCAAAGATATGACGACATCGATTTTTTTTTTAAATGGAAACATAGGGCTTGTGATTCATCATTCGGAAGCTAATATCTCGTACAGTATGCTCATAAATTTTGGCGCGATCTGTCAATCTATTTCAAAATGGCGACTGTTAGAGGGTTTAAAAAAAATCCCTATTTAGATAAGCGGAAATGATAAATCATTGATGTTTTTCTTACCTTTTGAGGTAAAAAATCTTCATTGTTTTACGGTCTGACATTTTGTGACATTGTGAACTTGTAAAATTAATTTAGGTATTTCCGAAGTATTATTTTACAATTTTCTAAACAAAAATGGTTTTGTCGGAAAGGCAGCGTATCGAAGTCTTGATATTGTTAGGATGTTGAGATAAAATAAGAAGTCAAAGTGAAGTGTGCACTTTAGTTATTGCTAATTATCCGGAAAATCAAATTTCACAGGGCACTGTTAGTAAAATATTCCACAAATTTGATGAACATAGCACAGTAAAGGACTAGCCTAGGAATGGACGGCCACGTGTTTTAGGCGACGATGAAAAATTGGATATTGCATTATCTCCGCAGGATAGTCCGCATATTTCAACAGTTTTATTGGCTCAAAATCATGATACACCTAGAGGTACTATTGGAAGATTTTTGAAAGCAGAAAAATACCACCCTTATATAGTATGTCTTGTCCAAGAGCTTTTAGAAGATGACTATGATAGGGGTTTGCAATTTTGCGAACAAATGATGAGACGGTGTGACGAGAATAATAGGTTTCCACAGAACATATTATTTTCGGATGAAGCTACTTTCTATTTAAACGGGGTGGTTAACAGACATAATTATCGTTTGTGGAGTCAAAAAAATCCACGATGGATATTTGAAGCGCATACTCAGCGGCCCCAGAAAGTGAATGTATGGGCAGGTATTATTAATAACCGAATTTTAGGGACATTATTGTTTGAAGGAAACCTCACAGCTGAACGGTACCTGGATTTCTTAACCTTCGAGTTGAGGCCTGCTCTAGCTGTAATTTTTCCCAACGAAGTAGATCCAGATATACTAATGAAACAATTTGGTTTCAGCAAGATGGTGCTCCCTCGCATTCTGGTATCAATGTCAGAAGATATTTAGATCAGATATTTCCAGGTCGCTGGATTGGACGACGTGGTACAATTGAATGGCCACCGAGGTCCCGAGACATAACGCCTCTAGACTATTTTCTTTGGGGATATTTAAAAGAAAAAGTTTACCAAAATAGGCCAAATAATATGATTGAAGATTTGAAAAACAAAATTAGATTAGAGACACGTAACATACCGGCTGAAGCCATTTGAAATTCCGTCGACGGATTTTACCATCTTCTGGGAGCATGCCAAGTAGAGGGTGGAGGACATTTCCAGCATTTACCACGTTAACCCACCTTTTGTTGTGTTTTGTTTTGCTTCGTTACATTTTTATTTTTTTTGAAAAAATAAGTATCAAATAAACCATAACTATTGTTAAGTCACAATGTCACAAAATGTCAGAACGTGAAACAATGAAGATTTCTTACCTTAAAAGGTAAAAAAAACATTTTCGCTTATTTAAATAGGGATTTTTTTTAAATTTTAACAGTCGCCATTTAGCTTGACACAATCGCGCCAAAATTTATAAGTATACTGTATGAGATATAAGCTTTCAAATGATGTATCACAAGCCGTATGGTTACATTTAAAAAAAAGATCGATGTCGTCATATCTTTGACAAATATCTATAAAAAACAAACGAATAACGTGTCCGAGCATTTTCCCCAAAAGTTACAGGTTAAGGCTTTACTAATTTTATTCCGGACTTCTGGGCAGTCCTGTATAATATATGGAAGAAGATAGATGGGTTTCCGTGATAAAAAATGTACCTTATACAGTTAAATTTTTAGCCGGTCAAAACAAGATTATTAGAGGCAAAAATAATAAGTTATACGACCAAGAAAGTGAAAACTTTTTAAAATTAATTAAAACAATTGCAAAGTTTAATGATACGGCATCAGACCACTTCACTAAAATTAGCAGAAATCCATCAAATTTGCCTGAGTATTTAGGTGTTCATATTCAAAATGAAGTTATTTTCCTTTTGGGACACAAAATAAGACATAAAATAATATTTCTCTTAAAAGTTAGTAAATATCATTCTATTATTTTAGATCCCACTCCTGATCCAAGTCACCAGGATCAAAACTAACTGTTGTAGTAAGATTTGTTTTATTAAATAATAAATCGATGCAAATAGAAATTAGGGAGCATTTTTTGGAATTTATTTCAATATCTTGGTCGACAGAACAGGGTTTTCCTTTTGGGACACAAAATAAGACATAAAATAATATTTCTCTTAAAAGTTAGTAAATATCAGTCTATTATTTTAGATCCCACTCCTGATCCAAGTCACCAGGATCAAAACTAACTGTTGTAGTAAGATTTGTTTTATTAAATAATAAATCGATGCAAATAGAAATTAGGGAGCATTTTTTGGAATTTATTTCAATATCTTGGTCGACAGAACAGGGTTTAACTAATGTTTTATTAGTTTTTTGTAGCCTCATAAAATTTGTTTGTGGGATTTAAGGGGGTGATAATGTTGCGAATATGACGGGCCGCAATAATGGCTTACGAAAAAAAGTTCTTGACTTAAACCCTAGAGCATTTTATGTGCCTTGTGCAGCCCATTTAGCTGTTAATGGCGCTGCAAAAGCGTCTTTAGAAATTCCAAGCTTTTTGTGATTGTACAGGAGCTATACGTCTTCTTCCTCGCATCGACTGAACGTTGGAAGGTCTTAGAAAATGAAATTTCTTTAGCACTTAAACCCCTTTTAGAGAATGGACGCGCTAAAAGTTCTAAGATGCAATCTAACAAAAATATATGATGCTTTATATACCCTCTAGTCTAATAATACTAGATACTCTGAATCTGGAAATATAGCAAGTTCATTACTTTTGAGGATTAAGTCGTTTAAATTTATTTGTTCCATTACTACATGGTGTAATGTGTTAACAAAAATTAATATCGCAAGTAAAGCTATTCAAATTGGATTCTACGCTACCAAATATTATTTTAATGTTAGAGCAAGGGAAAACATATTTAAATAATATTAGGTCAGATAAAGGTTTTAGTGATACTTTAGAAAAGGCAAAAAATATTACAGAAGATATTGATTGCGACCCTTCATTTTCTTCGGTGAATATTGTTAGACCCGAACAAATAAAACATTACACAGTTTTCAATTTTCTCAACGACCTAAATAATTTTCTTAAAACACATAAATCAAATAGGTCTACAAAATGTAAATCTGTGAAATGTATGTTACATGATTCATCTAAAAATAAAAGGGATATTATAGCATAAGATTTATGCGATAAATTTGATGTTGCACCCTATATTTTCCCTGAAATGAACGCGTTGAATGTGATTCAATACCTATTTACAAATATCCTGATCTATCTGTTTTCAAATTCAGTGATTGCCATATGAATTTTGTTAACATTACCTGTGACCATGGCTAGCGGGGAAAGAATCTTTTCAAAACTTAAAATCATAAAAAAATTTTTGAGATCAACAATGGGATAAGAAAGGCTTTCAGACTTATGTATTATAAGTATCAAGAAGGACATTTCGAAAAATATAGATGTGTCAGATATTATACCAGAATTTGCATTAAAAAAGGGAAGAGAAGCAAAGATTATTGAAGCTCTTTGACTGACTTATTAAGTATATATATGTATGTATAGATATTTGTATGTATGTATTTAATATAAGGTATTGATTTGGTTGTAAAATTAAAGAATGAACTAAGTTCATTATATTTTCTGTCGTTTGTTGTTTCATTTAAGGTAAAAATATTTCAGGGAAATTTCAATTAATCCATTCGGTATGAGGGGGGGGGGGCAAAATTATTCTCACACACGGGCGACAGCTACCCTTTGAATGGCCCTGAAGTCACTGAAACTAATAATTGTTACCTGATTTTTTTCTAAAACGAATAATTGTCATTAGCACGTCACTTACTCCTAATCCCATGCGCGAAACTCCTGGTCACTAAATTATAGCGTCTACGAGATATTCTTAATTTATGTGATTTACAATGGTTCTTTTTTCTCTCCTGGATAATTATGGTTTAGTGACTAACCACAGTTTAACTAGAGAAGGTTCCTTGTTCCTTAAACTTTTGAATTCTTTTTAACATTTGTTTCGATTCAGTGCTTTTCTAGTTCTTAAATTTATGCTAATCCCTTGCAAACCGAAAATTTAAAAATAGATCCGGTCGGTGGATAGCAACAGTAACATCTACCACGTATTGTTTTATGGTGCGCCAAGGAATCGTTATGCATGATTGGTTTTGTTTTTGCTTTTACAATGTTAAATTTATTACTTTTACACAAAGTAATATTAAAATGCAGTAGTATTCCTAGGAGAGCCATGTGCATTTGACTCCACTTTGTCATTTTCTGTCCTATTTCGAACTTTTAGAGAGAGAGATCAGCTTTCCTATAGATTTTTCTGGGACGCAATTAATTAAAAGACCCGAAGCAACACAACATATTATTATAAAAACATTGTTTATGTCGAGTTAGAAACGAGGGGGTTTTCTCCCATTAAGAATTATCCTGAAGTGTAGGAGTTTTCTATTTTATACATATTCCAGTTCTGTTTTAAAATCCCTTTTGTACTTTAGCTTAAAGGTGAGAATACAAAAATTTGCAATGCTAAACATCTCCACTTCCCCCTCAAATACCTTTATATAAATTTACGAAGGTTGAATCGACAATATAAAAATAAATTCATCCGTCTTTTAAAACGATTTCCAATACATTCCAGGTACTAACTCATGCGCTTTAATATAAAGTTGAAAAATTCATCAAATTACCTTTCGGGACAAGTAAAGTTAAGTTGGTGTTACTTATCAATATATTCTTGAGTTTTATTAGTTTTGCAATAAATCACAATGTGGTCACTATAGAAAAATACAGTTAGTTCTATAGAGTAATTCAGTTCAAATGCAGTCATTTTTTTTTCAAAATACGCTCGAACTTGTCGATATTTATTTTCAGATAGACGTTTTTAAACTAATTTGTAGTTACACAAAAAAAAAACAAAGATTTCACTTGACCCAATTTTTTTAAATTTGGACTCCTTATTTATTTCTGGGATTCTACGTAAAATTTTTATTTTATATCTTGTGTAGGTACCATAACTCAAGTCATGTGACAAAAGTGTTAAAAATTTAGTTTAATACATATTGGATTTGACCACCAGCAGAATCCTGGCAATATCCCGGGCGACCATCGAATTTTTGCAAAACGTTATACACTATTTGACGTTCTATCAATCTAATTTTTCGTCTTATTCGGGCAATAAGGTCATCAATGTTGTTCGTTGATAAATACTTAGGTAGCCCCACAGATAATAATCTAACGGGGTCGAATCAGGGGTTTATGGCTGATCATTCTATTGGACCCCCATTGACCAATCCATTGCCTAGTATCTAAATATTTATCCGTCTTGTTGATACCCTATCAATTATGGTAAGGTATCATTGGCAATGTCCGGATCTCCTGAATTTGGATACCTTAGAGCAAGTGCAGGTGTCCGGTACAACTCAATTATTGCGCTTATAGTAGTCTCTTCGTCCAACACTGGAATTGTGTTCACTACTGTGTATACCTATTGAAGTCACTAATTATAATAACATTACTAAAACACAATTAATATTAATGTACCTACTTTTTATTTAAAAGTAACTTTATTAAATTTATATGAAACACATTTTACAAAATTGCTTTGTGATATTTCACGTCTATCTAATTGTAGAATTTTTACTTCGATAAATTGTTGCCTTATTACAACTTCCCGTCTAACGTATCCTTTTCATTTAATTTTATAGAATTTATTTTAACATATTTTATATATCTGTCTGAATTTCTATTCATATTTTTAAAAACAAATATTTGGATGCGCTGACCCATTTTAACTTCAATACTTAGAATAAAAAGATTGACAAGCATTTATAGTTTGTGAAATTCTTGAAGATTTTGCAGCCCATATTGTCGGAGGGAACATAGAGTCACTGTCAGTGTAATTCTCAACCAAATAATCAGCAAATTAATCCATTCGATCGTCTTGGGGTTCTTCGGCAACAAAATCTTCAACGAAATAATCTCCCACTTCAGCGGCTGGGAAAAATGATAGTCGAAACATATTCCTCAGCCATGTTCGAATTGAAGATTATTAATTTTTATACTCTTTGCTTAGTCCCAGTTCCTGTATTTTGCCCAACACATCAAAATCCATTATTATGGTATTGGGATTTAAGACATAATATGCCAACAAAGCGCTATTTCCTTAATAATAATTTAAAAACTCTGTATGCCGTGGTATTTTTCTTGTCTTTTAGTGAACAGAATATGACAGAATACAGATACGTTAAAATTCAATTGAATATGCGTGTATTATGAAGATCTGTTCAAATTCCAACTTGGTATAATATTTTCCTACAAGCGTGCGCGATATACCGTTTTCCCGCACTCGTTTTGGTTCTGAAAGACCCATTTTCCCGCACGGTGCGGGAAAATTTTTCCGGCACGGTGCGGGAAAATTTTTCCCGCACGGAAAATTAAATTTTTAGAAATACTTTGTGGTAGTTTTTCTAACGCTTGTAGAAACAATTTTGATTCTAACTCATGCGGAAAGACACTTTAATAAATAAAATATAAATTTTTATTGAAAGTAAATGAGGTATATTACAGAAACACTAATTTTTGCCGTTTATTTTAAACATTTTTAAAAAAGCTGATTTAAAACGGTTTATTTCAAAAACCCCGTACATAGATGTTAACATGGTAACCACGACACACACATAAAATTTAATTGTCAAAGTGACACCTTACAACATTTCACCGGAGCGTGGCTTTGATTTATAATTTCGTTCAGATTCTGATACAGATGTCTTCCATAGATAATTTCTCGGACGATGAGCTTCCAGAAGATATTCTAGAAGCTGCAAGTGTCGCAAATTTGGATTTGCTACCAAAAAAGTCAATAGTCAGGTATGAAAAACAATACGATAATTTTGTTACTTGGTGTGAAGCGAAAAATGTAAAAGCACCAAGAGAAGAAGTACTTTTGGCATATTTCTTGGAAATGTCTAAACTTTGGAAGCCAAATACTTTATGGTCTCGATATTCCATGTTGAAAAGTGTACTTAAGGTTAAGAAAGATTTAGATATCAGTAAATACTATAAAGTTACTGCGTACATCAAGAGACAAAATGTAGGTTTTCGAGCAAAAAAAGCAAAAGTTTTTACACAAGAAGAGATTGCGAAATTTATGAAAGAAGCACCTGATGAAATTTTCCTTCTAATTAAAGTGGTAACGATTTTTGGACTGGCTGGTGCCTGCCGCCGTGAGGAGCTAACTAAATTTACCATTGACGACATAGACGACAAAGGAGACGTTATAATTGTCACAATAAACGACTCCAAAAACCATTCTGCTAGATCCTTTGTAATAACTAAGGCAGTCAATAATGAAATTTTTCTAAATCTATACAGAAAATATGCAAACTTACGTCCACAGCAAACTCCACACCGCCGATTCTTTTTGAACTACAAACATGGAAAATGCAGTACCCAATGTGTTGGAATTAATACCATAGGAAAAATGCCCTCCAACATTGCAGCTTATATAGGACTCAAAAATCCAGAATTATACACAGGCCACAGTTTTAGACGTTCCTCGGCCACTCTACTTGCTAATTCTGGCGAAGAAATAACAAACATTAAACGTTTAGGAGGATGGAAATCCACGTCTGTTGCCGAAGGCTACCTGGAGGAATCCATCACACACAAAAAAAACATGTCTAACAAAATTCTCAATCTCAATAGTCCATCAAGTTTGAGCTATAATTTAGAAGCAAAAACTCCACAGTTTCCCAGCAGCGCTAACAACAGCTCGATACCTCTTTCTTTGCAACCATCCGCTCATCAGGATCAGTTGGCTTCAATGGCTTCATCCGCAATCAATTTGCATAATGCATCAAATTGTACTTTTAATGTAAATATTAGTTATAATTAGAAATTAAATCTGTGTTTGTTTTTCAGTAAAATTAAATTTTTAGAAATATTTTGTTGTAGTTTTTCCAACGCCTGTAGGAAAAATTTTGATCCTAACTTGTGCGGAAAGACACTTTCCCGCACTCGACTGCTCTGCACTTGTTAGGATAATAACTATTGTTTATCCGTATAAGATATTCTGTTGGCACATGAACTTTTTCTGTAAATCACAAACGGTTCACTTGCAGTTGCTTTCACATTTGCAAAATTCAAAAAATCTTACACATCATTGGTTGATTTTGGTAGTTATGGCACTAACTGCATGGTTAATATTGTTTCAAATGCATTTTATGTCCACCGCAGATAATGATTTTAAGGAGTCTTTGAATATTCATTTCATGCCGAATTAATTTCGGACGCTTCAATGGCTATGCCTTGTTGTGCTTTTCTCTTTACAGCGATATTTATTTTGTCTCGTTACTAATGCTTTGTTGGCTTCATGGCTGTGCTTGACAGTTTTTCTTGAATTAATTGTATTTAATGTATATTGCCATTGTTTTTCTTGGTGCATCTCTACACTATTTTTTCTGTTGATTTCACTTCTCGCTATTGCCTGTTATTATTATTACGGAATGATAGATGTGTTTTGGACTTCCATTGTCAATATTGTGATATTAATAAATAATGAAAATGGAACTCCAAAACGCATCTATCATTTACGATACATCATTGTCTTAAACCTTCAAACAAACACTAATTATTATTACTCTTACACCCAATGCATCTTAACCTATTTCTTTTACTTAAGGGCTCTGAGCGCAATTCGAGTGTATCCCTGCGCCGTTTAAAATTCTGTTTCCAACAATCCCAGTCCAAATATGCGGGTTCTTGTTTGTGTTTTCACGTCAGGTCAGGACCTTTAACATCTATTCATTCATCCGTTTGATTTTCACATCTTTTCGCTTAACAGAAATTAACAATCGGCTATTGCCTGCGGCGCCTTTTTGTGCATCACAACTTATAGGTGTTAGTGAGTCTCTTCTTTATAGTGCCTCTCAACTGTTATAAGTGTTTTTCTTGTATGGAATTGACCAATAGGTAGGTAATTTTTCGTAAGTTTATATGTGGCGTCTGGTGTGAGTTTATTATTTGTGGGTTTGTCGATAAGTCTGTAATAGTCTGTAATAATTTTTTAGAAAAATTCATTCAGTGTTGGTATTCTTAAATCTTGGTGCAATATACGACTCATCGTGTACCTAGGGACATTTGGCGATCAATTTCAGCGCCCTATTATGAATAACCTGGAATTTGTTTAGCTCCGTCCTGCTTATGTTACATCACACAGGCACACCGTAAGTTAGACCGGCCTGGCCAGTACCTTGTAGAGATTTACTTTGATTCGATTACTAAGTCTACTCCACCTGTGAAGCAGCGGGTAGATTGAGCCCAATCGGCGCCATGCAAGCTTGATTCTATTGATTGAATTCAATCTTCAGTTCAGTCTCTGGTCAAAAATAAGTCCCAGGTATTTGACCTCCTGGTACCAATTCACTTAAGACTCCATTGACTCTGAGCCTTCTTTGATGTCTACGTATGCGACTTTTGAAGAAAAAGATGACCTTCGTCTTAGTGGGATTCAGGCGAATCTTCCAAGATGAAAGCCATCTTTCCAGCTGAGTTACATGGCGTTGCAACCGGGCGACGACAAACCATGGTTGCTTAGAGTTAGTCGCAATTGCAGTGTCATCAGCGAACAGACAAAACTATGACTGTCTATCGCGCAGAATATCATGTGTATAAATATTGTACAGCGTCGGGGAGAGAGGTGAGCCTTGCGGCATTCCCGCCCTGATGCTCTTTGTCAAGGAAAGCGCGTTTCCTAACGAGACTGCTAAAGGGGAACTATAAAATTCTAAAAACTAACCTGCACATCATCGCAGAGTAGTTGCTGCATGTACAGACAACCAAGCAACTGTATGGCTGGCTGATTCTAAGTTATTATTAATTGTTATGCTTCGAATTATAACTCAAAGTCTATTTTATTGAACCTTCAATTTATTTGTAATAAGTTTTACAGAAATTGGAAATTTAACTCGAAATAACAATTTACCAACATAACGAAATCCTTTCGATAGTACTTACATTCTATTTGTTCCGACTGAATATAAGTAACATAATTAAAACTAAATGAAATCTAAATGAAATGAGATAAAATAGGAAACTTTAATTTGGTGACGATACTAAACTAATTAATTTAAACACGTCAGTCTAATTGTAATTAATAATCTTAAAATTACTGAACATCACAAAATTAACAACACATTACACTCTAGGTAGTTTAGCGAAAGTGCAGAAAGTAAAGAACTTATGTACGGAACTGCACTCAAATTTTGTTTTAAAGAACTGGATAATAATACCTGAACACTTGGTAGCTGATCTATTAAATAGTTCTACCTGAGTGTAAATGTTCTTCGAAGAAGAACAAACGACAAAAAAAACAAACGCTTTTCTTATACATAATGTCTTTTTGTGAATATGAACTGCAAAGACTGTACAGTTATTTGTCAATTAAACGTTTTGGCTCTGTAGGCTGCTTGTATCGCATCAAAAATAAAATAGTTTGATCCTACCTTCTAGTTATATTACTGCAAGTATCTCAGGACGTGAAGGGAGATCATGTTCCTGGAGAAAAGTATCAAAAAATCACGTGAGTGCTTGTGATGGAGACTAATCTTTCATCAGCTTTTGGCTTGAGAGTGATGAGAATAATTATTGTCGGACGCCAAGCAATTAACAACGTTGTAAAACAAAGATTCGGGTTACTTCCCGAGCGAGCAGTGGCGGCTCTTATATAGGAGCACTTGAGCACGTGCCTCCCTAAGATTCAGCCCTACATCGACCGACAAATATTCACTATAAATTACATATTTAGTTTACAATACAATGTCTGTTACAAAGCAATTTTAACATGATTTTATAAGCTCCCTATCCAACTATCGTCTCGCTAACTAAATATTTTGTAGCAGGTCTCTAATCATGAATGCTTATCGCAGGAAAAATGTGCTCCGTGGCTATCGCTACTTGATATGGACGGTTCGCTTCCCGTAATAAATGCACCTTGTCGTCCCCATCTCTTTTTAGCGCACGGCTATAAATGGGCTTTCATTCCTCTCAAATGAGCACGCTTTTGCTGTGCTGCATGCCGCCGCCTTGTTTCGGATGGTTTTTGAGAAATCGTTTTACATGTTTTGCTGAACCGTGCAGCGCGATAAAACCCTCCATAAGCGTGGCATAGCTTGTGTATGTCATGCAGTGTTGCCAGACCTTCTGTTTTAACAGAAGATCTCCTGCTTTTGCCCTCAGTCCTGTTATTTTTTTAAAAAATGTTGCAAGATATTCCTAACATTAATGACTTAGTTACTGAGAAATTTGCTAAACTTAAAGACAGACGAATGCATTTTTTGTTTAGACACCCTGTTTAATCAGTTCTGTTTTTTAAAAATATTTTTAGTTTTTTTTATGTTCTCGTTGTTGACTTTTCTAGTTACTGCTTCCCAAGTATGCTGTATATTGGTAAGTTTTCAATTTAATTTTATATTTTGCTTTATTAACATATCTACGTACAAAAAGAACATAAAAATTAGGAAAACTTTTTACTCGTAAATTTGACACTTAAATACACAATATCTCGGAGGGGTGAAATAAAAGGAAGGGGTAGTGGTGGGCGGAGATATGCGCAATATTTCGTTCTTTTTTTTTGCCATGCTTGATGCTTGTGAACCTCCACAAACTTCCGTCACGAGCCGCCACTGCGAGAGAGCGTATCTAACACTAAGGAAACGTGCCGTCACATAACAAGAGAAGATGCTAACTACCCACTCCTCATTGCAACCACCCATATTGCGACGCAATTTTTAAGGAAGCGACCAGGGGTCTGCAGGGCGAAGGGAGATCTTTTACGCGTCTATTTGCTAGCCGATGGCCTGTCTCGAACTAGATTTAAATGAAGAATTTAAAAACCATTAGTGTATTGAACAAAGAAAGCGCGATACACGGAAGAGTACAGAGCTATTAACCCCATAAATCGGAGACAAACAGCAAATTGTTATCGTCGCAATAGAATTTACTATACAAATGTCAGAAGTTTGATTTTTTAGACAGCGTCGTTGGACAATCATTTTTTCTTTCTATTTTTAGGTAATTGTTGGAACGAGTTTTCCAACAACTGCGAAACTCCTATTCTCAAGAAAAGAAGCTACTGCCTTGATGAGGTAGGTCGATGCTCCCAGTTTTATCATCTTCAGTATGAGACCGTTATGCCAGACCTCATCAAAGGCTTTACTAACGTCAAAGAAAGTCGCTCCCGTATGTGCTATCTTGTTGAATCTTCTAAAATATTTAATGCTAAACGTGTTGTCTGCCTGACTGTGCAATGTTCCGCCGTAAAGCCAATCTGTATCAACAATAATTAAAATATAATTATTATTGAATTATTAATTTGTAAATTGTTCGTTTAGAAATAAGTGTGCACGCTTCATAAATAATTTAGCTATTTTAAAAAACATAAATATGCCAAGAATTCTAAAGATGATCGATTAGTTCAAATTTTATAAAAAGGGTAGACCGACGGACGAAATCATTATCTACCTACGCAGCCACCATCATCTGCCATTAAGCAGGACTATTCTATGATTAGCTTTTTGGAAGTAATGTAAAATAAACGCTTGAATAAGCTTACGCTGCAAAAACGGACAAGCCTAATGAATTTTGTGGATGAGACCCAGACGCAAAGCCTGAATTACATTGCCAAAGCTGTGGAAAACACTGCGTCAAAGGATCTCCAGTAATTTTTCGTAACACAAAATAATAAAGATGAAATCTTGGTTTATCTCTAACTTTAGAAGATCCTAAGTATATGAACATGGCTCCATTTCATTTCATTTTTAGAAGCTTTTAATTTCGGAATATTTTACATCCATTTTAAAATAATAAGTATAATATTCTTGTAATCTCTGAACAATATATTTGATAAGACAATTCATTCAGAAGGACGAAGGTTGGTGGCAATCTTAGGTTATTAAAGTGGGGCTTAAATAGTGTCAGCTGCAGTCAGCAACTCAAAGGGCTGTTAGGCAACGTAATTTTTATTATTAAAATGTAGCCGTTTTAAAGATTTACAAATGTTTATGTTTTCATTTTGTTGTAATAAAAAAAGGTTATAGTAGGTGTAAAGAATCGTGATTTCTAGCGAATAAAATAAAGTGGGTTTTTTGGAAGTTTTTTGCCGCAATCTTTGGCGTAACAGCTTATACATCGAGATTAATTGATTGTAGCGCCATTGCAGTTACTCTTAGTCTTCGGGGAATGTGGTATTTACATAATCAGTGGATGGTAAACCATGTATCTGTTTTTTGATGTAATAGCGCAAAAGTCTATTTTGTATAGGAAAACTACACCATACTGGTATAGCCCAATGATCTACTATTACAGATCATTGGTATAGTCTACTTGAATGCTAGTTTCATGGTTTCAGTTTATTTTGTGGTTAAGAGGGGAGATCTGTGAGAAAGACAGGAATAAAAGTTGTGCATTGCTTTAAAGGCCTTATAGCAGGAGTTGCGTCTGACATGAGTAAGCGTAACAAAGGGGGAAAGGTGAGCTCTACCCCCTCCAGAATAATCGTTGTGGTTACCTCAGAAATAAAATTCATAATCTCAGGTAACCTAATGCAACAAATTTATAAAATTTAATTTCGAACGAAATTTGGGCAGGGACCAAAAAAAATTCTCCCCTGCCATTATTTGTTTCTGAATCACAGAAGCCCCTTGCAAGAAATCAGCACGCCTATGCCGACATGAAGGGAATACGAGAATCGATTACAATTACAATGGGAACACAAAATCTAAAGGTTGCTTCCTTTCCCCCGATTCATCCCCAGACGGGTTTCGCCCTATATCGACTCGTCAGTGAGGCCATAGAATCCGACGGGAGGAAGCAACACCGGAGAGTCCACTTGACCCTGAAAAGTGGATGGAGAATGACAGATGTAGCTTTCGAACGACATCTCTTTCCGTTTCTGACTAATTCTTATCGGACGGGTCAGGTGATTCATTTGATTACCAAGAGATGTCGCTCGAAAGGTAGTAGTTTTTACCTGCTCTTATAACTACCATCGTAAAGACAAGGTTGTGAAACGCTCGATTTTGTGGACCGATGAGTCATCGCAAATCGACCAGATATTAGGCGCGGCACCGTATACGCTTTTCGTTTGTGTATTTACTATCTACCATTTCTTGACTATAATCTTGTAAACCACAGATATTTTATGGTGTTTATGTGTGCTTGTATTTAGATACTGTGCAGCTATCGTTTACTTACTTGCGACACGTATAATTTCGCAAAACATCGACCCAGTGAATGTCTAGATTATGTTATTTTGATTTTTGATAAAACTTTTAATAAAAAATCATCCCGCATCGTTGTTGTGTTTCAAACTGTAAGAGAATTTATGATACCAATGGGCCAAAAGTGGCAGTTTTTGGATTTCCTCAAGGCACCGAACTGCAGAAGCAATGGATATGGGCAACTAAAAGGAAAGATTTTGTTCCTACAAAAGCAAGCAAGGTAGGTTTGTGTCTATGGATATTTTAACAGCTTGTAATTACCAAAAATAAAATTATTTACAGGTGTGTGGAACACAATTTAGAGATTAGGAAATTATTAATAAATTTGGGGCCATATTGCTTGCGTGATTTCTGTCCAGATTTATAAATTATTTATTTATTTACTAAATATTCTTTTTCAAATAATGTGAAATGTGATTGAAATAATTATTGCAATTGATTTATTTTCATATTCTTTCCTTGTGTATTTTGTGAAATAATCTCGTTTTCTTTTATTAAAATATATAACATAAAACCACCATGCAGTTAAACCATTCTTTCTTTCCACGCACCCCTTCCAATTCAATCTCCTATCCTGAGATCTTAGGCAAAATAAAATAATACAATACAAGTGCTTTGATATCGAAATAAAAATAATAGGTACTTATTTAAATAAAAATATTTGGATTATACATTTTGTAAGTACTTTTTGGAATGGATTTATATTTTACGTAAGTAAAACTTATCACAGTAAATCCCAATATTAAAAAAAAAATCTTTGATTACAATATATTAATTCAGTAGATCGACTGCCATGCTGCCCTGCTAAGACAGGACTATCTATATCTACCAAAATGCATTTCTCGGGTTTTACCGGATTCTGGCACACTAAGATGTATTTTACCATATAGCCAAGATTTGGAAGTCGTATCTTCAATAGAGATAGTGATTTTGATTGATATTTATTTGTCGTATCTGCAAAAAAATACCAAATAGGTACTAGGTCGCAAAGTCGTATTGATCATTACTTAATCAAGTTGTCGTATTTAAATAAAAATATGTTAGTTACGACTTCTTGACTTAGTATTTCGTAGTGAATATTGACAGTTACGATAGTAAATTATAAAAGTGAGGTTAGAGTTAGTTGCTTTTCCGTTACTGTTAATTGTTATTTTAGTGGCATTTTTTCTTTACTGGTGGGATGAAAAAGTATTTAAGGCTTGTAATTCATACAGAAACAAGGTAAGCTGTATTTAAGTATCTACTTCAGGGGTTTCTTTCCAGGTTCCGGTTATTTTTATGGTTGGTATGTATATTTTATTATTTCTAGATGTCGGCTAGATCTAAAAAGATGGTTACACTGGCACTAAACAAAGAACTTGCTCAAAGAATGGCCTTAGGTCATATCGCCAAGAGTAATTGAAAATCCTACAGAATTTATTGTTGATGTCATAAAGAATATTATAGAAGCCGCTATAGAAACCAGTGAAAAAAATCAACTAAAAAAATTCACAAAAGAAGGAAAAATGCGAAATAGAAAAATACATAACATATCCGTAGAGGAAAGGAAAAAATAAAAAAGGGAGGAAAGAATTGCAAAACATACCATACAGGAAACATGCAAAGAAAACTGTACAAAAAAATGTTCTGGTGTAATTGACACAAACAGGCAAAATGCTATAAATAATGAATATTGGGAACTAAATTATGAACAACAGCGCCAATTTAATTTCAGTGCAGTAAAGAAAATTGACAAAAAAAGATAAATAACAGAAAGAGATTCAAAGCGTAGTAATACTATTTACTTTGTATATTATAATTGTATACTATTTAAAAAATGATACAGGGATTGATGATAATGTGTGCAAGAAAATGTTTTTGGCCATTTCTATTGTGTTTAAAAAAATCTAGCAACTCGAGGGTAAAGGTGATTGAAAAGAAACTCCATGATTTTCATGATTTTGTTAATTTTTCTTCCCGATTCAAAATGAATAAAATTACACTTAAACCTTATCTAGCTAATTTTGTTCAAGTTCGATTTCCTAGAGCTTCTAAAAACCTTTTTTATAAAACAAAATTTAATGGTCCATTTATCGAACTAAACTTTCTCCTGGCTAAACATTATAAAGAAAATATCCCTAAACCTACGGTCAGATTGGCTGCAAAAGGGATTGATAAAGAGAAAAAGATAAAATTACACATTACAAAAGTTACCAGACATTGTTCCCTTCAACAGATTAGCATTTTGGCAAGATCTACCTGTAACCGACTAACTATGGATAGTGACTAACTTTTTTGTAATTTTGATATTTTATACTACTTAATATAACAAATAATTAATTATTGGCTTTTATTTACTACTATATGTACTTTACCGACAAATTTCCTTAACATGATTATAGATTTTAATATCTGAATACTAAGACAAAATGCCGTAACTAACAAAACCTACATTGGTATCTAATTCTACTATTTAAAATTTTTAATAATTATTATCTAAGTTTATTGGAGTACGGTCCACAATTTGGAACTAAAAAAGAAAAGAATTGTCAAAAAACATGTGTGGCATCACATAATTTACAAATTGATTAATATCTCAAAACTTTAATTTAGCGGATACGACTTCCTGTCTTAGCAGGGCAGCATGGGTCGACTTGTGATGACTTATACTTTCTCGCTTCAAAGCCTTGTTTTTCGGTGGTACAGTGTGTCCACGGATAGAGTTCGGAGAGGAAAAACTTTTTTATTTGTGGGTTTAGAAGAAAAAGTTATTCTTTATAAAAACGTCCGCTTGTGTTGAAACTACAATTTCGAATACCAAATTTACGATTAGTATACAGGGTACATCAAAAATAACATTTTTAATGATTTTGATTTCGATTTTTTTATAAATTATATGAAAATATTTTCAAAACCGTGATTTTTAATTGTGCAAAAAAGTCTAATAAACATTTTTCTCAAAGTGGTTAATTTCATCATTTAAACAAAATCCAAAAAACTAAAAATGTTCTTTGTGACTAACCATGTTTTAAAACGTTTTTTTTTTTGTAGACTTAGAAGAAAAAGTCACTCTTTATAAAAACGTCTGCTTGTGTTGAAACTACAATTCCGAATACCAAATTTACGATTACTATACACTATACAGGGTTAGCCAGAAACAACATTTTTAGTTTTTTCGATTTCGTTTAAAATAAATTTACGTAAACTATTGTTGCTTTTCTACTTAGAATATAATTTTATATCTGGCCGAATAACAATTTTGTTGTAAGAAAACTATTTCTTATTTGTATTTTTATTATTACATGTTATAGGTATTTCTTTATTTTAATTAATCATAAATTATAAAATATTAAAAAAAATAACGTTCTATTCGAACGTGGTACCACCGAGTTCAGCGCATAGTTCAACTCGATATCTGAATTCCCGATAACAATTCCTAATTTGCTGTGTTGGGATATTTGCAATAACTTCTCTTATTTTTTCTTTCAAGAGATCTAGGTTATTATTGAAATTGGTTTTATACACATGTTGCTTCAGATATCCCCACAAATGAAAGTCCATAATTGTGAGATCGGGACTCCTAGGTGGCCACTCATTTGGACCATACCTTCCAAACCATTTGTTCCCAAACTGATGATTTAGCCAGTCACGAACAATTATCGTGGAATGAGCGGGACAGCCGTCTTGTTGGAAATGTAATTTTATTCGATCAGCTAAAGGTATATCTTGCAAATGATCATAAAAAAAAGTGTTCAGAAGATGCAAATAAGTGTGTTGATTTAAATTGTTTTCTATAAAATATGGTCCAATGATTCCATTGTAAGTAATAGCACACCACCCGTTAACTTTTTGTGAATACTGTCTTCTAGAGCGGATACGAAAATTAGGATTGTCGCGGCTCCAATAGCGACAGTTTTGCGAACTAACTACCCCGTTTGTAGTAAACGTTGCCTCGTCCGAGAAAATAATATTATTAACAAAACTTCTTTGTCTAAGGATATGTTCCCCTATCAACAAACAAAAATCCAAACGCTTCATGTCGTCATTTTCTTCCAGAAAATGATTAAATTTAGGTTTGCACGGACGAATTTTATTGAATTTTCATATTTTTTCTACTAGAGATTTACTCACATTACCAATTTGAAAAGATCTTTTTCCTAAAGACAGTTTGGGAAAATTTCTAACTGAATTGCCATGTACCCTATATTATAATAGTTATAAAAACAAATATAAAATTAATTTAAAAAGCCAATAAATATATTATTTTAAAAATCGTATTACTTAATTCACGTGAATAAGAATGTTAGAAAATTATTAATGATATAGGAGGAAATAACAACGTGATACCTATACATACTTCATTATCTTCTGACGGACTTAACCATTTTTACTGTTAGATTGCTTCAAATCTTTCTAAAAATATTCATTCATGAATTAATACCCTTTCGTATATTAAGGACATAAAAATTAGGGATAAGTGCTTAGTTAGTCCAACCGATATTTATGAAATAAATTTAATTATTTTGGAGATAAGATTTCGGATGGGATCATTGATCTATTAAAATTTGTTCACAACTATCTCTTCCTTCTTTGAAAGCCTTCGCCAAAGCAATAAATATTTTTTTTCAAAGGCGGATTATTTCCGCTATATCTTAAACCAGCCATTGATATTCCAATTCATAAAGGAGGTCATTATGAAGCTGCTTATAATGTTCGAACAGTATTTTATATCTAAACCAATATGCATTTCAAAAATACTGTGGAAGCAATCTTTTCATTTCTTGAACATCTTTATTTAATCTTAACGAAGGAGACTTTGCCGCAGCAATATTTTGTGATAATTCTAAAGCTTTTGATTGTGTTAACCACGACATATTATTAAAAACTATATGACTTTAGAGGTATATCATTAAAGTGGTTTAAATCATATTTATCTCAAAGATCTCATGTAGTATTGTTGGCAAGCACCAATATAATTGATTGTGGGGTACCTCAAGGTTCAGTTCTTGGTCCATTGCTATTTCTAATCTATATAAATGATCTTGGGTCAATTTTTATAAATGCTAAATTGAGAACCATAGTTGAGAAATTTACCAAGTTTGCTGATGATGCAACAATACTCTGAAATAGTGAATATTGTATTGAATTAATTGAAATGAGAATTTTAGAATTTCAGTTACAGTATCATCTTCATCGTACTTTTTTTTCTCCTTTTTTTTTATTTAAAACACTACCAGTTCTCATGAATTTTATTACAATTTTTTTGAAACCCTTGTCCGTGAGAGAAACAGCAGGCCATATCTCATGGAATTCTCGAAGAACTGCCATATAGCTTTTTTCATGTCCTTAACCATAACTTCGCACAATATAAATTCTTTGTTCTAACGTTAGCATTTTCTAATTTTACTATTATGCAGATTTATGAGAAAATTATGACACAAATATCAACAATAATTTGAAAGATGCAAAGTAACTAAAACATTTCATTTATTTAGAACAGGCTAGTTGATATTTTATTATTTTAATAGTAGCTTTGAAATTAACCACTTTGAGAAAAATGTTTATTTAGACTTTTTTGCACAATTGGTGTAATAAAATCACGGTTTTGAAAATATTTTCATATAATTTAAAAAAAAAATCGAAATCAAAATCATTAAAAATGTTATTTTTGATATACCCTGTATACTAATCGTAAATTTGGTATTCGAAACTGGAGTCTCAACACAAGCAGACGTTTTTATAAACAATAACTTTTTCTTCTAAACCCACAAATAAAAGAGTTTTTCCTCTTTCGCACTCTATCCGTGGACACACTGTATATACCAAAAAAGCACGATGCTTGTTTATGTAAGCTTTGACTGCATTTCCTGATAATAAGCTTTAGTTAAACAACACGTTATCATTAAATTTGGCTACGCTAACTAACCTGAATATGAAAAAGTAGTCCATACTTACAGTGGAGTCAATGTAATGAAAATGAAGCAATGCAGTCTTCCCCCACAGTTTAATTTTAAAGTAAATTTTAAGTTCCCAACATGTTTCGAATGCTTAAGCATTCATCATCAGGGGATACTAACATCCAGTTTAAAAGCGATGTATGTTGTCTCAAACTAATGAGTACAACTTATAATGCAGTGGCGGCTCGTGGGTGTATAATGGGGAGAGGCTAGAAAATAGCGCCGCAGGCGAAAATTTTTCGCGATTTCAAGGTCATTGGCTTAAAATGAGTAGTTAGGAATTCAACCAGCAATATAATTATTTTGAAATACTAGGTTTCACGAGAAAAATATTCAATTTGCAAGGTCAGGGTCAATTTCTCTCAGTGCATCCGCTATTGTGTCTCCATTTTGCTCTACTCTCGTAAGCGCCACAGAATTCTTAATATGTTCTTTGGAACTTTCGTGTAATTTTACCGCCCGTGAAAATTTTTTTAAATCAGAATACCCACCCCCTGAACTCCAATTGTTTTTTACGCTCCCTAATAAAATACACGGCCAGCAATACAAACTTTGTTTATATGAACTCACGCAAAGCCATTTGTAACTATCATATTATGAAGTTTGAAATGATCGCGAACTTTCCCGATCCACCCTCTTTTCGCTAAAAACTGCCGTTATTTTTGGTGTTGGTCGACTCTCCAAAATTTGCCGTTTTTCTATCTCAGGTCGTCGCGAGAAAGGTGTTTTAAGCAAAGACAAAACAATATCGTGAGAGGGATTCATAATTTAAATTAAAATAGGCACAAAGCACAAAAAAAATAATTTTATGTAACGAAACCTTGGACCTTGGCAATGGCAATACTGCATTAATTATTAAAATAAAAAGCAAATCGGCTTACTTACCTGATGTAAAGGGCTCTTGCCTTACCTTACCTCCTATCACCAACCACAACCGACTCTAGGAGTCGGTATGTGCACCAACAAAACAAGAAAACAAATTAATTAGGTGTCAGTATTTTAACCCGCAGACCTGCCTCGAAAATCTAAAATCACGATAGGTTAACAATCATAAACGAATGACACTAATTAAATCTAATAACCCGACAACTGATCCTACGAGAACAAAAGATATATGAGCCTGTTAACAATAAAACATTGCCAAGTTTCAAATAGGCACTAGGCACCCACCTATAATCTTTAATTTGTATCTGTTTTTTGTTATTGGGATTTAATTGCATATTTATTAATAATATCTTATAGAACAATGAAAACATTTATCAATCATTTCTAACTTATTTTTTTATGTTTTTAAAAATAAAACATTTAAATAATAAGTAAATAAGTCAATAAGTGTCCTTGTTCAATAAACATTTGGCAACATGCAAGCCATTGCAAGCTACTGTAAAAATAATACGATATATAGGCCCAAATAAGTGGGCCTCACTCGCCTACAAAATTTGCCTATTCTTCCTGTTCTACGCAATTAATGCGGTGGAGGTGCCGGGTTGGAGAGCATAGCGTTTGTGACGTAAAAGAAGCTCAAGTTTTTGGGATTACATTTTTCTTTTTATGCGGTCAGGCAACGATTTCAGTTTTTAAAATTAATGTTGGATGGGGTGCGCGCTAAATTTAAAAGATAATATGTTGAACTTTGATGGTAATTCAATGTTCTATTGTTTTGATACTTTTAATGATTGGAAATTAGTTAAAAAACGTTTTATATTTAAATAAATAATTTATTAATTTTACATGTGAGGCACGGCCTCAGTTGCTTTATACGACAAGCCGCCACTGTTATAATGTGATACAGTATTATGTGAAAGTTGAAGACTTGGTATGAACTAGCTAGTTGTGTTGAGATCAATATAAAGATAAAAATTTGAGTGAAATGTGAGATTTTAATAGAGAAAAAAGTATTTTAATGAAACAGTAAATTCATTTAAAGCATATGAAGGAAAAAGTTTTATTTTGTATTGTATGATATTAAATTTGGTAAACTTAGGTGTTTAACTAAATTTAGAAATTAAAATTGAAGGATTTAAAAAGAAATTTAAATTAATCAGTCTTTTAGCTGACATACCATACCATCATGTCAGCTAACAGACTGATTAATTTAAATTTCTTTTTAAATCCTTCAATTTTAATTTCTACATTTAGTTAAACATTTATTATTAAGTTATGCTTTAAATTAATTTACTGTTTCATTAAAATGCTTTTTTCTCTATTAAAATCTCACATTTCACTCAAATTTTTATCTTTATATTAATCTCAACACAACTAGCTAGTTCATACCAAGTCTTCAACTTTCACATATTACTACTATATCACATTATAAGTTGTACTCATTAGTTTGAGACAACATACATCGCTTTTAAACTGGATGTTAGTATCTCCTGATGATGAATGCTTAAGCATTCGAAACATGTTGGGAACTTAAAATTTACTTTAAAATTAAACTGTGGAGGAAGACTGCATTGTTTCATTTACATAACCTGAATATGTTGGCGCTTCATACGATAATGCTCTTGCTGTATCTATTTACCTAAGCTGTTATGTTTCTAAAAGTACTTTAAATTAATATATGACTATGTTTCTGTTTCTTTGACATAACTTTTATAAGTATTGAAGTTAACAAATAATCAGCCCTATGATCAAACACACAAGTTAACTTTTAACGTACCGTTTCCATGACAACAACCGAAAAAAGCGTAGTTGTTAATTTTTCACTGTGGTTGAAAATAAGTTAATTTTGAAGTTAGCGTCTAGAGTTAACTTGTGTGTTTGATCATAGAGCTGCATATTTGTTAACAATAAGAATATTTTATAGCCTGAGAAAATCTTATTTTTTTAGTTTTTATGCTAACCATTTTTATCATACCATAATTATGAGTCAATCAATATAATTAATTAATTAACAAGTATTTTGCCCCTTGTTCTAGAGACTTTTGTAAATCCTATAAATAGACCATGATATTCGAGGACTTACACATAAATTTCCATTAAAAGGAAAACTGTTAATTTTCCAAATAGCCATTCAACCGATATTAATTAAAATGGATATGATGCCTTTTGCTTAAAAATAAATATTTATTCCAGAGGTGTATATACACTTGGTTCTCAAAATTTGCATGCAGATTTACTTAAAAATCTTAATTTTGCCAAAGCATTAAAATATAATCGATAAATTAACAAAGTCTTTAGACAATCTTTGCGCTAATGGTTTATTTTTATTGGAACAGCAACAACATACGGTAAGCTTCTTTATAACTTCGTAAAAATACTACGAAATAGAGTAAACATTTAAAACATTAATATTTTTAATTACAGCTAGTCGATTCACAGGTTAATCGTTTTAGTATTTATATCCCTTTTTCTGTTTAAAATAATAAAATAAATATTAACAGTTATTGACTTACAGGCAATCATTTTTCTTGATATAAACACTCGTTTTAATTATTTATTAGTGCTAATTGTTTCAGGAGCCCCAATAATTAATTATACCCTACATAGAAGAATTATAATATAAGCTTTTTGTCAGTTATCGGATAGCATTAACACTAAGAGTAAAATAAACATAACATGCTTATCCCTGTCGGATAACCCTTTCTGTTTTACATTTTGCTGCTAAATTAATTCTAATATATGCACTAAAGGCAGTGAATAAGACTTTTGACCTAAATGTGCCGTTTTGATGCCCTTCTCTTGAAGAGCAAATTAAATTTTGTTTAATTTGGATAATTAGAAGGGTTTTAACAAATCTCCAATAAAATTTTATAGTCGAGAAAACATTACGTAATTAGGAATGTTAGAGGGACTTTAATCCTCTATTTAAGTTTCTAAAAGTACTTTAAATTTTAATTTTAAGTTCTAGTGAAAGGACCAATAACAACTTACAGTGAAGTTTTAGTACGATGTATGTTTTCCAATTATACTAACCCCGATGACTCGTGCATTTTTAACAAATTAAACTTATAAGCAAGGGGAAATTAATGCTGCTTTGCTTATTTCTTAATTTAGTTTTAATTTTTTATGACAATGCACAGCACTACAGCATAAATCCTTTATGGTGTTCTAGGAGCAGTGCGTGTGCGCAGGAAACGATTCACGTTGGTCTTGAATCTTTGGAGATTATACTCGTTGGGGAACACGATCTCAGGGAGGTCGTTCCAGAGTGATGACGTTCTCCAGATGAAAAAATTTTGAAACAGTGTCGTTCGAGGGACACTAAGCTGAACCACGTACTGATGGGCTGCAGTGGCTCGTCGTGTATTTCTACCATGCACCGCTCTGGGTGGTATCAAGCGGCCAACCTCAGTTGAACACTTGCCATGAAAATATTTATGAAATAGACTCAAGTCGCCAACCTGCCTTCGATGTTCAAGGCTTTCCAGGTTGTTTGTCAGACTATGGTCACCGATCAAGCGAATGGCTCTTCTTTGAATGGAATCTAGCAATCTCAGGGTATGTTTTGGAGCAGAGCCCCAAATATGCGAACAGTACTCCAGTGATGGTCGAATTTGGGCTTTATAGAGCATCAAAAGTTGTTGGGGTATATAGAGGTTTTTTGTTCGGAAAAGTACTCCAAGCTTCTGCGAGGCTGCCTTAGCAATGGCCGCAACGTGACTATGCCAAGACATATGACAATCCAAATTAACGCCCAATAAATGAATTGATGAAGCCAAGGGAATTGAGTGTCCCGCCATAACTATATCCGGTTCTTTAACATTAACTTTTTTAGAAAAAACTGCCGCCTGGGTCTTTTTAGCGTTAAATTCTACTTGGTTACTGTCACCCCAAGACAGAGTTTCTTCCAGGTCTTTGTTGAGATGTGAGACATCTTGCTGTCTATAGAGATGTGCATTAGAAGCCGATGTCCGAGCATCCAAAGTAAAAGATGAAACAAGTGTGCTGTCATCAGCGAAGCTATATATAGGATTTTTAGTTTTTTCCAAAAGATCGTTAATATATAGTAAGAAAAGGGTGGGCGACAATATAGAATCTTGAGGGACTCCGGCGTTGATGTTAAATGTGTCTGAAAGAAATCCGCCCATCGCCACTCGCAGAGAACGGTCTTTAAGAAAGCTCGACAGCCATGAACAAAATTAAACCGGCATTCCGTATGCTCTCACTCTAGTTAGGAGCCCCTCAGGCCATACTCGGTCAAAAGCCTTGGAAATGTCCAGTGCAACCGCCCGGGACTCCCCATGGTGTTCTATTGCGTTGTTCCAAACATGAGTAACATAAGCGAGAAGGTCTCCTGTTGATCTAGACTTACGGAATCCATACTGGCGGTCACTAATAAAGTTAAAGCCTTCCAGGTATTTTAGTAATTTTTCGTTGATAGCCTTCTCCATAACTTTTGATATAACCGAGAGCAATGCGACCGGACGATAGTTGTTTGGCAAAGTCTTCTTGCCTTTTTTGGGTATGGGCTGGACTCTCGCAGTTTTCCAGCAAGAAGGAAATATTCCTTTTTTGTAGGATAAGTTAAAAAGCCTACAAAATACCGGTGTCAGTTCGTCAGCGCATGTCTTAAGTTTAATCACGCAACCATCCAAGAAATCATAATATGCAAAAAAAATTACGAAATTCTGAGTTACCCTGTGCTAAAGTAATACCGTGTGGCCGTTTAGTGTGGCAAAGTAGAATAGCTCCGTTTGTATTTATAATAAACTAAAAATGTTAATTTAAAAGTTAAAGGAGAGTAACTGAGTTATAACGTAATATTATTTTTGACTTTATAGGGTGGCTCAACAAAGAGGAACAAGAAATTTTATTTTTTTAAATGGAACACTCTGTATAATTTTTGCACTTTTAAATTTCCCTGGATATTCCGCGTATCGTGGCTAACATAGTTTATAACTATTTTGCAATGTTGCCAAGTTATTTAAAAATATTCTTTTTTGGAAGAAAAAACTTAAAATTAAAAATATACCTAATTGAATTAACTCAAGACATTTGAAACATTATTGAGGGTATCAAAGATAAAGACTAATTTAAGACTTAGGACTCTCTGAACATTCCATATTTTGTACAGGGTGTGCTCTACAAACGCGTCAACATTTCACATTTTAAAATTAATTTACTCTTTTTTTTTCAAATGGAACACCCTGTATTTTAATATTTTATCTTGTAGAGTTTTCTGCCCTCTACAACTTTTGTTAAAAGGGAAATGAAAGTCTGTCTTTACCACCAAAATTTTTTAATATTAACTACACTACACCCTTCACCATATGAGTTAGATGTTCAATATACACTCAAGTTTGAAAATTGAGTCGGACTAGTTTCGACCTTAGAAAAGATCATCATCAGCAACTCTATACAATTATAATGTAAACAAGGTAAAACACAGTAGTGGATGGTTCAATGAATGTGTGTGCCTGCCCATGGACTTGACTAGGAACGTCCCTTTGGCTAAGAATAAGGGGTTAGTTGATGCACTTGTTGAGTATTGAGTGTAGAGGTTTTATATTTATTTGATGTAGGCTAATAACTATAAACAGTAGGAGAAATAGGTCTTAAACAAGTTTGTTTTTACTCTTGACCCATGCTAGTAGAGAAATGATTTTATTTATTTTTCTACTAGCATGGGTCAAGAGTAAAAACAAATTTGTTTAAGACCTATTTCTTCTACTGTTTACAGTTATTAGCCTACGTCAAATAAATATAAAACCTCTACACTCAATACTCAACAAGTGTATCAACTAACCCCTTATTCTTAACCTATTTGTGTAGCCAAAGGGACGTTCCTAGTCAAGTCCATGGGCAGGCACACACATTCATTGAACCATCCACTACTGTGTTTTACCTTGTTTACATTATAATTGTATAGAGTTGCTGATGATGATCTTTTCTAAGGTCGAAACTAGTCCGACTCAATTTTGAAACTTGAATGTATATTGAACATCTAACTCATATGGTGAATCCCTCCCATATATATGCCCTCGATACCCAAATCTAGGGTGTAGTGTAGTTAATATTAAAAAATTTTGGTGATAAAGACAGACTTTCATTTCCCTTTAAAATACATAACCACAGACCATGGACTACTTTTTAAATTTTGTTAAAAGGTTCATTAGTTATTTTTGCTCATTTTGGCGTAATATTTTTTTTTTTAATAAAAAATCTGAGAAAAATGTTTTTTTTTTTTAATTTTATTTTACAGTTAGCTATGACAGACAAAAGCAATAATAGCAAAAGTAATAGTAAATTTTTATTAAGAAGTCATTGTCATTTTATTTCTTACTTTTTCTCAAGTTAAATTTATATTGTGCAAAAATGAATTATTCAAATCTAGAAATGATCGATATGATTTATGTTTTGGGTGCTAGTGATAAAAATGCTTTATTAGCTACAAGAATTTATGAAGAACGATACCGAGAGCGGAGACAACCTGATAAAAAGACATTCAAAAAGCTAATGGAGAGACTTAAAACTACAGGAATTACGGCTTATAAAAAAAAAACCGAAGAAAACGGGTATTCACCGAAGAAAATGAATTCAACGTTCTGTTAAGTATTACTGAGATTCCGCATATTGGTCAGCGTCCTCTTGCACTACAACTGGACATTGGACGAACGGCGGGGGTTCAAAAAATAATCAACTCAAACAAATTCCATTTTTACCACGTCCAGTTGCTGCAAGAGCTTAATGATGAGGACTATGGTAGGCGACTTAAATCTTGTGCATTGGCGCAAAATAAAATAAGGGAGCAACATAATTTTGCGCATTTAGTTTTTTTTTGCGACGAAGCTACGTTTCATATAAATGGCAACGTCAATAGAGATAATTTTTATTATTATGCCACTACAAGTGGACTTTCTCCAAAATGATTTACCACAGCTTATTGCCCATATACCGAACACTCCACAAGGCTCATTAAGGAATTCTTAGACGAAACTTATGCATTCTTAGACGAAACTTATGCAGCAATGGATCGGAAGAGGAGGACCTATATCATGGCCAGCAAGATCGCCAGATATGACAAAAATGTATTTTTCTATATGGGGATTTGTTGAAGATCAGTGTAGAAAATGTCTCCGACAACTGAAGAAGATATGAAAATTCGCATAAGGAATTGTTTCCAAGCGATTAGATACTCCCGAAATATGTCGCAATTTAAGCGAAGAATTTGAAGATCGTGTCCAGAAGTGTATAGAGGAGAGGCTAATGAAGGACACTTTGAACATTTGATTATATAGTTTATGTAAGCAGTTAGATAAACCGATTAAAGCACCATAAATAAGTGAAATTAAAAAAAAAATCATTTTTGTCAGACTTTTTATTAAAAAAAATATTACACCAAAATGAGCAAAAATAACTAATGAACCTTTTAACAAAAGTTGTAGAGGGCAAGAAACTCTACAAGATAAAATAATAAAATACAGGATGTTCAATTTGAAAAAAAGGAGTAAATTAATTTTAAAATGTGAAAGGTTGACACGTTTGTAGAGCACACCCTGTACAAAATATGGAATGTTCTGAGGGTCTTAAGTCTTAAATTAGGCTTTATCTTTGATACCCTCGAGAATGTTTTGAATGTGCTTGAGTTAATTCAATTATATTTCAAATTTTAAGGTGCCAAGTTTTTTTTCCAAAAAAGAATATTTTTAAATTACTTAGCAACATTGCAAAATAATTAAAACTATATCTGCCACGATACGCAGAATATCGAGGGGAATTTAAAAGTGTAAAAATATACAGGATGTTCCATTAAAAAAAAAAAGTTCTTGTTCCTCTTTATTGAGCCACCCTATAGAGTCAAAAATAATTTTAAGTTATAACTCACTTACTGTCCTTCAACTTTAATATTAACATTTTTTTTGTATTATAAATACGAACGGAGCTATTCTACTTTGCCACACTAAACGGCCACTCTGCAGTAATAATCAATATTTCAATTTTCACGCAATTTTCTAAATCCCAGACGTTTATAAAAATAATGCGACCACTTTAAGTGTATTTTTAAATAAACTGCTACAACATAAAGACCTAATAATTACGTGTTAAAAGATCTATAGGAAGATGGAGAGTGAAAGACGTAAACTTATACACATTCAAACAAACATGTTATTATAAATCTTTAGACTATTCATTTAGATATATTTTAATAAGTTATCTTAAGATCTTATTTTTCAATTTGTGTGAAATCATGTTTAAAAAAATAAATTCGTTGGATGTTGAAGCCGTGAAATATTATTTGTTGATAAGAATAACTATGTGTAAGCTCTAAGGTTAGTGGCGTCCACTTCTTACACATATACAGTGTCACCATTAAAGTCCGCACCATATGGAACTTTTTTTTATTAATGAGGTTAGTTAAAATTAAATTTGGGCAATCGTTTTTGCTTCAAATTAGACTAAAAATTATATAATCAAATGTCACCATCTGTCATTCGGTATCTGTCAAAAATTACATTTTAATCAAAAAATGCTGAAAAATGGCATTGTTTTACGGAATTTCAAAAAATTTTATTAGAAAAAGTTGTTTCTAGTACAATTCTTGGCCTAAATACAAAGTTTCAGTTTTCTAGCTCAAAGTTGATTTTTTTGCCATTTTTTCTAATTAACTTCTTTTTTATTTAATGTAAGTTCGCTTAATGGATATTAAACTATTTGCTTATACCATACTCAATATTTTATTTAGTTTGTATGAGCTTTTTTTTACTAGAATGCCATTTTTTTTCGAAATTTAAAATTAGAGGCAAAAAAATTTGACACAAGGGGTGCAAAGTTATCCTAATTTAAAAATTTTAACAGATAGACGTCAGATGTTTCGTTTTTCAAATGACAAATACATCTAAATATTTGATAAAAATTTTATTTTATACTTAAAACTGTCATTATTATTAAAAGGAACAAAAAGGAACTTTAATCATTTTAAATAGGTAACACAAAAGCAATATAAATTTCACATTTCAGTGTGACGTCCTTCTCGCTCTATACAAACACCCGTCCGTCTATAAACGTCTTTGACAGCATTTTGTAAAAAGCTTGGTCTTATATCGGCACAACACTGTCTTATCGTTTGTTCCAAATGCTCGATATTTCTAAACGGTCGATTCTTATAAACTTTCTGCTTAAGATAACCCCACAGAAAAAAGTCTAGTGGGGTTATGTCAGGCGACCTGGGTGGCCAGTGACATTCTCTATCACGCCCTATAACTCTGTTTTGAAATAATTGGTTTATGCGTTCTTTCACTGCTACAGTTTGATATATGGGTGCACCATCAAGCTGATACCATAAGTTATGTCTATGGTGTAAGGGCATGTTATCCAAAACTTCGGTAATCTCGTTATCAAGAAAATTCAGGTACCTTTCACCAGTTAAGTTTACTCTAAAGAAGTATGGTCCAATAAGCTCATCTTTCAAAATTCCACACCAAACATTGGTTTTAAAATGATACTGGTCGCGACATTCAATTGTGAAGTTAGGATTTTCTTGGGACCACCATCGGCAATTTTGTGAGCTCACGGTACCATTCGAAGAGAAAGTGGCTTCATCTGTCCATAATATCTTGTATGGAAAAAGAATATTCTCCTCATATTGTCCCTGATACCAAAACGAAAAATCAAGTCGGATATCAAAATCGCGTTCTTTTAATGTGTTTATAAACTTGGGTTTATATGCCCGAAATCGATTTTTCTGAAGAATTTTTCTAACGCTGTCCCTCTTGCACCCTGTTGAATTACTTATCTTGGTTACACTAGTTTGACCGTGGTCAATAACAGTTAAACAAACATCAAGTTGTGCTGCTTCATCGTATTTACTTGCCGCGTGAGGTTTCTTAAAATTATTTTGAACAGATCCAGTTTCTCTAAATTTTGACATTATTCTTGAAACAGTGCTATGCTGCAAATTTTTTTCTGGATGCCTCTCATTAAAAATGGCAGATACTTGCCGGTGAGGCATATTCTCTCCACAAATTAAGACAATTTCTATTTTTTCTTGAATGGACAACATTGGTGATAACACTGAAAACTATAACTTGCGAAAATATTCAAATTTATGACATTTCTTTTATTTATTCGGCACTCTAATTCGTTTTTTTTTCCATAGCCTACTTATAAAATTCAAAATTGCCTTGATATTTTATTGTGGATAAAAAGAAAATGTGTCTAAATTTTGAACTAATCTGATATCTGGGAATTTTATTATAAGTTTTTTAAACTTCTTAGGTGTATGTACTATCAAAAAAATGGAAAATCTGACGTCTATCTGTTAAAATTTTTAAATTAGGATAACTTTGCACCACCTGTGTCAAATTTTTTTGCCTCTAATTTTAAATTTCGAAAAAAAATGGCATTCTAGTAAAAAAAAGCTCATACAAACTAAATAAAATATTGAGTATGGTATAAGCAAATAGTTTAATATCCATTAAGCGAACTTACATTAAATAAAAAAAAAGTTAATTAGAAAAAATGGCAAAAAATCAACTTTGAGCTAGAAAACTGAAACTTTGTATTTAGGCCAAGAATTGTACTAGAAACAACTTTTTCTAATAAAATTTTTTGAAATTCGGTAAAACAATGCCATTTTTCAGCATTTTTTGATTAAAATGTAATTTTTGACAGATACCGAATGAGAGATGGTGACATTTGATTATATAATTTTTAGTCTAATTTGAAGCAAAAACTATTGCCGAAATTTAATTTTAACTAACCTCATTAATAAAAAAAAGTTCCATATGGTGCGGACTTTAATGGTGACACTGTATAAATGATGGAAAACATTTTGAACATTTTTGTGACTTTTTCCTCACTAAATTGCTAATTATTTCAAGTTCTAAGATTTGCGCATACTTTCATATTCATATTTTATTCAGTGTTAGTGATGTTTGTTTGGCCCTTTGGCCTTTAATTATATCTTTTATAGTTGACTACACAGTAGGTTATTAAATTAGTTGTTATCTTGCTTATTGCTGGTATACCGAGTACCTATAAATGAAAACTGAGTCACTTTTTAAACGGGAAGTACTGTATTTCCGGCCTTTGAGTTACATCCGGTTTAACCGGAAGTTGACACTCTTAGGAAGAGAATAATAAACTAAGATAGGGACATGTAAGCCGTTTTACTCTAAGACGCACCGTTAGAAAGCTAGAAGCTGTCAAAGTTCAAAACTGTCATTTTTCAAAAGTCGATATCTCGGAAATTATTAGGTTTAGACTTATAATGCTCTTATTAAAAAATAATGGCTATTTCATGTAAAAGTCAAAAATATTCTAAGATGTAGGGTACCTATTCCATTTAACAAAAATATAGTTTTTGGTATTACTCTTTTTTGAGACACCCTGTATACTTGAAAATAATTTTAGGTTATAGCAGAGACGAAACGTTATAAGTTTTATTAAGAAAATTTTCTCATAAGTTCATCAGTTTAGCATCTAGTGACCAACGCGCCCTTGTTTGCCCACCCTGTATATAAAATAATATCCGAGATAAAGATTTTTGAAAAATTACATTTAATTACAATTTTAGCTATCTAACAGTTTGCCTTAGAGCAAAACGGTTTACATATCCCTATCTTACTTTTTTAATATCTTTTCAAGAATGTCAATTTCCGGTTAAACCGGAAGTACTATATTTCCGCCATTCCAGTTACATATAGTTTAACCGGAAGTGGGCGGTTTTGGAAAGATAATAAATAAGTAAGATAGGGACATGGAACCCGCTTGGCTCTAAGACATACCGTTAGAAAGCTAGAAGCTGTCAAAATTAAAAAAATCTAATGTTTTAAAAGTCGATATCTCATGAACTATTACGTATAATGCTCTTATTAAAAATAATTGTAATTTTATGTAGAATCCAGAAATAGTATAAGATATAGGGTGTTTCATTTAAAAAAATATAACTTTAATAATATGGATCTTTTTTTTTGAGACATCCGGTATGTTTCAAAATAATTTTAAGAAACATCCGGCATTTGCCCGAATAAAAGAAATTTTTTTAATTTACCGGTTTTCCATTACAGCGGTGCGCCGCCCTGTATAAAATTGAATATACAAAACACAAAGATACAAGATGCCAGCCTGTGCAAAGAAAGATTTGTAGTTTTAAAACAACTTTAAAAATTATACAAAAACAATCATATTAACCTAAAAATCACAATAATTTTGATATTCCACCAATACGGATATAAAATTCAAAATACAGGACCGCGTAATGTACAAAAACGCTAAGTAGTACTTAAGTATAGTTTTAGATTAACTTCATAAATGTTTCAAATCAGTCACATTAACATTAATATCGTAATTTTGAGACACCACAAATACTGATATATATTAGGAAGTACAAGATATGGGTCATGAACAAAGAAAAAAATTCTAGTTACTATTACTTATACTATTAATAAAGTAATAATTTCAATTGTTTTCTTCGAATTCCAAGGCAAGATTAAGCATTTCGGGGAAATGACAAGTAAACTATATGGTTAGTTCTGTGTTTAGTACGGGTTAGATCGAGGGTTAGGCAAGTGTGAAAAAACTTGCTAAAAAGTGTTTTTCCTAACTTAAATGTAAAAGATGCCTAAAATAAGCAGTGTTCCCATTTGGATAAAACCTTACAAAGAATTGTATCTCGATATGGATAAAGTCTACTGTACAGCCTGCGGAAAAATAGTATGTATTTTTCTGTTATTTGTAGAATAGGTTAATATAAAAAACACTTTTCCAAACTGAAAAAACTAATCTATCGCAAGAAACTAATATGATTTTAATACAAAAGTTTCGCGTTTTGATAAAAAGAACTTAAAATAAATGATTTGATTACCCTCTTTGTTGAAAGTAATTTAATACTTGACTTAAGACCGCTACGTAAAGGTTCTCTTGACTCAAGAATTAAATACACGATATTTATCGAGCCCAATCAGCAAATCACATTTCTCTTCAGACAACAAACTATTTTCGTCTGCGTTAAGCAAACCTAACTCTTGCTCAATTTGGTTGCAGGTTGCATGCGAGAAGAAATTTCAAATCGAGCAACATGTGAAAACAGCTTCCCATGCCACTAAGTTACGAAAAATAAAAGTCCCTGGCGAGAAAGTGCAAATATCTTTGTCTAAATGTTTGGATCACCCTCTAGAAAATTAAGTGAACAAGAAGTGTTCGATGAATATCTTTGCCGTATGCTGGTGGCATCAAATATACCATTGGCAAAATTGTCAAATGACAATTTTCGTTCGTTTCTTCAAAAATATTGCAAAATTAATATACCGAGCCAGACAACTTCGAGCAGAAATAATATAGACTCTTTATATTTAATGGTGCTGACAAAAATAAAAGAAGAAATTGCAAATAATTATTTTTATATTTGTATGGATGAAACCACAAATTCGCCAGGGCATTATATGGCTCATCTAATAATTGGAGTTCTTGCCGAACAATCTCACTCAAAAGGATATTTTAATACCTCCAAGCAGTTGAAAAAAATGAACGCTTTAACAGTGACAAGGTTGTTACAAGATGCATTGGCACACTTCTTCATTCCTGAAGCTATTCTAATATATTCTATCCAAAGATAATTCATGTAACTTGTTTGGCGCATGGTATTAATAGAGTGGCAGGGTAAATTAGAAAACACTTCCCACTTGTATACGAATTAATATCAAACATGAAGAAAAGCTCCAGTGAGGATTCAATACTACAAAGAAAAACTTCCTGACGTCCCTCTTCCCCTTCAGCCAGTAATAACAAGATGGGGTGCCTGGTAGGAGGCCGCTTTTTTTTATTCTGAACATTTTATTGCTTTGAAAGAAGTAATCAATGAACTATCCGATGAAAAGTCACAGGCTCTTGTTGACGCAAAAAAGTTATTTGAAAATAAAATATTGAATCAACAACTCTCATTTATTAAAAGCAATTACATCTGTGTGCCAGAGATCATAACACAATTGGAATCAAATAAGTTATCTCTGACTAAATCTACAAATTGTTTTACACGTGTGGAAACATCTTGCTACAGTGTGAGCGGAAATATTGCGGGCAAGATTAAAAAAAAAAATGTCGAAGTGTTTTGCAGAAAAATGACGGATTTACTTTTTTAACAAAAGTAGCTAGGGTACTGTCTGGTGATTTTGTAGACAATTTTGAAGTAAATCCAAATATACTAGTTAACTTAAAATATGCTCCAATTACTTCCGTTGACGCAGAAAGAAGTTTTTCTGTATACAAATATATGTACTCGGATAGAAGGCATTAATTTTTAATTGAAAATTTTGAAAAATATTTAGTAGTTTATTGTTTTCATAACAACATTATAAAGTTACGAAGCTTAGTACATAAACATGTATGCATTCATTTTTTTAATATAGTACTTTTATTTTCCAACAATGTGTTTCATCACAAATTTATGTTGCATATTCTTGTAACCCATGTGCATATTTTGGTAAAAAGACCTGCATATATATGTGCATATTTCCTCTTTTTTGGTATGCATATTTGCTCAATCCTACTTATACGCTTTTAAGAAACACAGGTATTTTTATTAGCTGACATAGACTACACTCTTTATCGGCCAATTTTATGGCGACAATATTCACCAAATAAACACTTGGTACTATTTGTATGTTCTACACATCATGTAACAGATTATGTTATTGGTATTTGTTGGGATTATGGGAAGTGTGTATTATATTTGCATATATATCATTAAATCTCAATGTATCGTAGCATTATTAATTATTAAATTAGAGGCTGACAAGTACTTTGTAATAGTAATAATAAACCAGGGCATACATATACTCGTAGTATATATAATAAAATTAATGATTTAATAACAGTGTTTTACCAAATATTTATGTAGGAGGGTGGGCAACTTAAACCAGAATTGCTGCCAATACTATTAAATATTATTCTTTTGCTACATAATAGTGTCGAACCTTTAGTGTTGCGTTAAGACCCTTTAGATCTTTGGATATGGAATCATATAACCCTCTGAGATTAATAGAAAGACATGTTTAATGCGGTAATCATAATATGTTTAATAATGTTCATGACCAGTTGTTTATGATGAAGGTATTTTTTAATAAAACTGTAAAATGTAGCATAGCATAATTGTTTATAAACACATTGTCTTAAATTTTACTGGATCCTTTAATCCAAGTAGAATTAATTCTATTCATAAGTAATATAGGGTACATCAGGCAGCTGAGTATTTTGTTAAAATATAAATTTCATTGTGTTGTAAATTAGGGTGTCCTAAGGGCAAACCTTAAAACTTATGCTAGAAAGATTGTTGACACAAATGGTAATGAGATAAACTATTCTATCTAAGCTCTCATAATTCTAAAACCGAACTAACCTCGACTTAAATTAAGACGAGCTATTTTAATAAGGTGACCCTCCGTATTGTCGACCAACTAAGAAAAACGTTGAAGTTTCTTAGGTTGTGAATGATGAAGATAATACTAAATTAAAATTATTTTATTATAAGTGTATTGTATAAGGAATACAAAATTAGATCTGAGATATAAATTCCTTAACAAATATATGTCTAGAAAAGTAACAATTAAAATGATTAAACTTGTATGTTGCTTATATCGACCAGGTAATAATTGGACCCCGTTATGCAAAAGGGAACCAACTGACTTCTTCATTGTTTTGAGAAAATTGAGAAAAACGTTTCAGACTCTTAATACAATTAAATCAGTAATTAAAAAACACATGAACTCAACGAATGCTTAACGCCTTTATTACATTTGAAAAAATCTAACATTCAAAACAACCAAAACATTTTTAAATTAGTTCTAAGTATTAAAAAAAACACGTGGTTCCCTATTGATTAATGAAAAATATAACATTTATAATCTAACTCTAGATCCAAGTTAGCATTTTATGTAAACAAAATCAAAATTATGGCAAATTAACTTTCTAAAAATCAAGAAAACCCACAAATTATCTTAGATAATTAAATTTAACCTTCATCTGGTTCAAAGTCCAAGTCAAAGTTATAGCCATTTATGTCTTCTACTATGTTCGGATCTCCGATGAGATTTTTATAAAAAACGTGATCCTCTTCAGGAATAAGATGCAAATAACTTTTTATATCCCTTAGCTTTGGCTCTGCCACTGGTTTTCCATTTGGCCATAGAGGTTCCAAAAGTTTAGAAAAGTTTACGTTAGGTCCCTTTCCTTTTTTAATATTAATCTCCTGATGTTCGTTCTCGTCATTGTAGTCTGTTCTTATAAAAATACTGTTTTTTTTTTCTTTTAGAAGCTTAATTTCCTTAATATGTAGCCAATTAATTTTCTCTGCATCAGAGTTTTTCTTTCTGTTGACAATGGCTTTTTCTACATTTTTCGTGCTTACAAAATCGTCTTTTACCATTTTGTTTATATTGATGGGGCGTTTCCTCCTACATGTTCTCATGATATTAATATAGTCTTGGGGGGAAAAAATTTTATTTTGTTTTTTAATTGCACATTCAACATCTCCAAAGTCACTATCATTTGGGAGGAAACTGTGACCAGAGACCAGGAACCTCATTCTAATACTTCTTAAATGTGGCGACTCCTCTAAAAAACATTTTAGCAAGAGCACCATTTTAATGTTGCGGTTCTGCCCTCCGCACGAATCGCTCCAAAGAATCAGGTTTTCAACACTCTCCGATATGTTATTATTGCTAATATATTTCCTCAAACAGGAGCCAACTTCTTGCGCTCCTCTGCCAGCTTCCCCTTCGATCCAAATGTTAAACGTGGATTTTTTCTGCTTTCCAGCATAAATGCCGCAATTGTATAACCATAGCTGTCGTTTGTAAAACAAAATATTTGTACTTAGTCGAGGAAGGGGAAGGGTCTTCTGCATATCGAATGTTAGAGTCTCCGTTTTTTCGTCATTTTCTGCCATCATTAGGTCTAAATTCATTTTATTTCTGGCTGTTTCTGCTTCTTCCAAATGAAGATTGTGCTGGCTTTGAATTCTCGTTTTTTCGTCTTCATCGACTACGCTTTTTATTTTTGCACTAAAAGTATCGCATTTGTTGCAAGTGTCTTTTTTTGGTTTTTTTTGTTTTACATTAAACTTTGTTAGGAATATTTTTTTGTAGGATGAGAAACTTACTGGATTTAAATTTGAAATTTTATAAAGTTTATACATTATTGGCAATGTTGTTCCTTCTTGCAAAAACTCTTGATCCCCTTTTTTGGGTCTGCAATAATGGGATTTGTAGCGTGGAAACTCGTTGATGTGAGCAATAACAGCAGTTTCTTGCTCAACTGACATTTTGTTTTGTCCACCACTACTTACACCACGCCGATCTGGTACTGTTAACGTTCGTACTTTGCGAAGCGCCGTATTTATACGTTTGGTGGATACATGTAAAATGTTGATAAACATATTCCTACAAACTGCTGTCTTGTTAACAAAATATTGTCTCGAAAACTGTCGCATTTGAGGATTTCTTGCAGTCACAATTTTCTTCTTTACACATGATTCCCTTACGTGTGTCGACAGAAAGGTAGTTTGCACGTTGTAGTCTGCCAGATTCCAATAATGTTCAAAAAATTTCCGTTGGTCCTCTACCGAAATTTTTTCATGACATTTCGAATGGCAATTGCATATAAATTCAACAAATTCATTGGGTTTTACAAGTTTTCCTTTAGCCGTATAACGTTGCTTATTGCTGTTGGTATATATTTTTCTTAAATGTCTATCCTGCTCTGGAAAATTTCTTTTCCTTCCTCGGCTAGGACGTCCGGGATTTTTTTTAAAGACAAGTTCATTTTCTTGCTCGCTGTCATCATTTTCTTCTGATAATGATTTGTTAGAATCAGGCTCGTAAGTTTTATCCTTTATAGAGTCATCTGAATCTTCCTCAAAAACTGTATGCTTTTCGCCTAGTTCTATATCTGCTATCGGTTCACTATAGGTAGTAATATCATTCATTCCTTCAGCTTTCTGGTCTTCTTCCAGACATGAGACAGTACTAGTTGAAGGAATCGCCTCCATATTAGTTGGCGACACAAACAAGTCTTCATTTGCGTTAAAAATTACATCCTAAAAAAAATATGCCATAAGGAACCAATAATATATTCAAGGAAAAAAGAGTCATTATGGGTGAGATTAAATTTTGGAGATTTTGATGTTATTAGAATATACCTACTTGGCTCATAGGACTTGGTAAGCATTCTTCATTGCAAGCAATTCCCGTCGCTGGTAGACTCTGGGAGCTCCCCGAATTACTTAAAATATTCTGAAAATAAATTTGCAATAAGGAACCAACTATATGTTTACCAAATTTTTTTTACAATTTTTGTTGTAAATAAAAAACTTTATACACACAGTTTTTTGAAACAGTCTTTGCAAATTGTTGAAGCAGTATGATTGTAAAAAAGTCTATTAAAATTATAATTTTTAGGTTAGGAAATAATAATTTTTAAAATAAACGTAAACCCACCTGATTAGGATGTATTTCAGCTAAAGATGACTGTGACAATAACTTTGTGTTGTATAATATCTTTTGAACCCTTTGAGAAACTATATTTGGTTTAAACATGTTGAAGGAAATCTCTACCGGCTAAAAACACTTAACAAATAAAGTCACATAACATAACACGTACAAATAAAGTCACTTCATTAAATTCGCAAAAAAGACCCAAATAACCCTGGTTCCAACTTGCTCTACAAATAGAATAAAAATTACTGTAAAAAGGATCCAAACAACTTTGGATCCTTACAGCAAACTTTTATTCTAATATTTTTAGTTTTGCAAGTTGGTTCTATGCTATACAGATGGCGCTAATATGCAAAATATTTGGATCTGTATTGCAGATCGTTAGAGCAACATCGACTGGTTCGCATAATGGTAAAATCAGAGATTTTCGGAAATTGGCGGTTGGTTCCCTTTTGCATAACGGGGTCCAATTGTTCAAATATAATAAAATTTGCAATGAAAACTTTAAAAGGATTATTTAACCCTTTGCGGACCGAATTATTTTTTTTGTCAGAATATGTTTTTAGTATTGAATTTATAGTTAATGTGGATCCGCTAAACTATATTTTTTCACAAAAATCAGTGCCAGTTGCGTGTTTTTTGTTAAATATGGTGGTTCCACTGTGGAACCACTGGGAAAAGAAAAGAAATATTTTTTATTAATTTATATATTTGTTACTAAAGTTTTACAAATTTTTACGTAATTATTTACTTATGAAATATAGCAAAACAGTTTTTTTTATCCGTAAGGCACAATCCCGCCTTACAGGAGGAACAGTGCCATCTGGATCTGTGGGGCTCCTTTCTAGTACTGCAATGTGCGCATCGAACTTTTGGTCCATGTAGCGGCATATGTGCAGCGTTACTAGTTCGACGTTCTAAGGAAACATAAGGCTTGAATTTGTTTACGATTGGTTCCAAGCTTTTTCTACCTCTTTGGGGTGTTACAGGGTCGGCACCAATCAACCCATTTGCCACTGCAAGTCGAAATTCCTTCGATGACAATGTTTTTCCAAGATTATTGGATTTCTCTTGAAAAATTAAATAAGCATTTACTACCGTAAGGTCAATAAAGTGCCAAAAAATCCTATGCCACCATTTCTTCGACTTACGGTCAATCTCATAACATGATTTATACATGTCACTTTTGTCAACATAGCCCATGTGCTGATTATAATCTTTGACTAGTTTGATACAACCGAATTCTTTACTTGACCCATCTTTCTGTTTTCGTGAAATGACCTGAATATCCTCAGGATTATGAAAATTGCTCAAAAAGTGTACGCCCTTATTATCCTACCATTTCAGTGCTATGATTCCAGTATCACTTACTCTCCAATCAAAGTCGCCCCTCTTCATACTCTTGTCATCTTTAAAATCTTTCGGAAACCATTTTCGGTCTTTTCTTGCTGTTCCACAACTGTATATTCCATCGTTTTGCAAACCAAACTGCAAGGATACAGAATTAAAATAATTGTCAATGTAGACTTCATGATTTTTTCCCACTAAGTCTCTTGTCAAATCCGTCACTACCCTTTCCCCTAAGCTATGTTCCGTAACATTTTCAGTTTTGCCTGAAAGAGATAAAGAGGATATATATAGTTACTGTATTCTATGTTGCCTAGATATGTTACCTGTATACAGTTGAAACTGTGAAACAAAACCAGACTCATTTGCTCTGACCCACATTTTGTACCCTCTCTTTATCGGTTTCATCGGCATGTATTGTCGGAATGAAATTCGGCCTTTGAACCGAATCATCGATTCGTCAATTGCTTGACATCTTGACGGTTGGTAAAATGTCGCATAGGTTTCCGACAGCATATCCAGAAGAGGTCGTAGTTTATATAGTTTGTCATATTCGGGTTGTCCTTTTATTGGTTGCACAAAATTATCATTGAGGTGAATGTTACCTAAAAGCCAACTAAAGCGGTTGCGTGGCATGCAAGATGAAATGAAGTTATCGCGAAGTTCCATTCGAGATGACCAATAATCTTTGTAGCTGGGAAGTTTTTTTATGCCCATCAAAATATTCAGGCCAAGAAAACATTTTATTTCGCTTATTGTCGTGGGTACATATTTATCTCCGAGGTCTCTTTGTGTGGCATATAGATTGGTTTCAAAAACAATTTTTTGTAACAGTTCTTCAGGAAACAAAAGCAAAAATATATCCAGAGGTTCCAAATTATTATTATCTGTAATGTTCGGCCCGGAAGTCTCAATAAACTCAGCTTGTTCAATGATATTATTCAATGATATTATTCAGTGATTTTGTCCAAGTAAAGTTTGGTGCTGTGTTACGAACTGGTAAAAATGCAGTCAAAGGCAATTCGTCCTCAGAATCCCAGTTGAGCAGATCTTTATTAGTAGTATTCAAAAGCTGGATATTGGCTTCTGGCAAATCAATTTCCATATCAATGCTTTCGTTATCGTCGGTATCGTAATTTGACTGAATGGATTCATTGTCAGAAGGAATATCTTCTAACCAAGTATATAAGTCCGCGGCAGGCATCTGTTGCAAATCAGAAAAACTGATTTTTTTTCGGTCTGAAACAATTAGACAAAAAATATTACACCGAGCGTACTAGTGGGCCCATATGGAACCACATGACATAACCTACCAAAAATATAACTTGTTTTAAAGTTTTTGTTAATTTATCTAATGTTTATGCGAAAGTATATAGTTATAAACAATATTAACTAAAAACATACCTGCCATAACTCCAAACCAACAAAAAACAATGATATTATATGGTATATCCAAAAAACGCGCGGGAATAAACCAATTTACGAAGATAAACAGCTCACATGCGATATCGTAGCCAACTGAAGGTACGTTACCCAAGAGCAGTAATCCCCACCAAAGCATCTACAAGTGTGGTTCCAGCCAACGCTTACTGGGACGCCAGAGATTTTAGTGTTTGAAATGTGGTCCCAAGGTGGAACCACTGGCCCACAAAGGGTTAAACTATAATCTATAACAGTGTTGTGATTCTGCCTTTCCACAGGCTAGCTTAATATTCGTCTTTATTGGGCATATGCCCAACTATTATTTATTTCAGAACTAGACTGACGATGGACATTTCTGTGTTCACTTCTTCCTCCTTCTCCTAACTTCTGGAAGGCCAAATAAAAGAATTTGATGATGTAAGATTTTATTTGTTCAATAACACTAACGCAAGAGATATGGACTCCTTTATAAAGTTTTACACTTGGTATAAAACCATTTGTTACAAAAATGTATTTTTTTATTTTCATTGGTACAAACTTTGCAAACGGACATGCAAATTTTTGTAGCCTCAATAGCTCGCAACATCCTTTCCTCTGTATACTGAAGTCTTTTGTGCATTTTGCTCACTCTAGAATTTAAAAAAGGATCCCTGTTATCTAACCCAAAAATTTCTCATTATTATTTATATATTTTTGGCAATTTTTTTTTTAACATGTCGTACCATTTTTTGTAAAAAACGATAAGTTGTATTTATCGACCCTATATTGTTTCTTATATCCACCTGGGTTTTAAACTGTATTTATTTGGAGTAGAGTCATATAATGTACCGGTCGATAGTTGACCTCCAAAGAGTATGTTATGCTTTTAAAACTATTTCTGCTAAATAATCTTTAATATTTAACACAATTTCAGGTAGTAAAATTACCATTGAAATAGTTCCTTATATCGACCAGCCTGAAATTGCTTATTGTTCTAAATACCGGCCCCCATATGTTCTTTATATAACATACTTTGTTTCTAATATCAGTAGTTTTCGAAATAACGACGTGTTATCAACAAATTGTGTTTTATTTATTAATAAATAAAACGCAAGTCATAAAAGCTGTCATTTTTTATGCAAAAATGTCTTTAACTGAAAGTGATAGAATTACAATTCTTATGATGAGAGGATATGCCGATAGGGTCAGGTCTTACGAAGAGGTTAAAAATCTATTTAATGACGCATTTTCAAACTGAAATCCAATTTCAAAAGCAGCTGTTCTTAAAACTGTCCGACGGTTCGAAGAAACTGGAAATTGTAAAGATAGGCGACGATCAGGACGACGAGCAGTAGTAGATGAAGAGAAAAGTTTAGAAAGGTTACAACATGTTGTTAAAACCCCTGTTTCTTCATTAAAAAAAATCTCTCAAGTAAGTGACGTCTGCTTCAAATCCGTTCATAATGTTTGCCATGAATTGATATAAAACATAAATTTCTTTCAAATTACATGTAGTTCAGGAGTTATCTGAAGATGATTATGAGCGAAGAATTGAATTTTGTGATATTATGATGTCAAGGTTTGACCAAAATAACCAGTTTTTCAAATTTATATTATTTTCGGACGAAGCAACATTTATGTTAAATGATAAAGTCAATAGACACAACTGTAGGTTTTCGGCAAATGAAAATCCCCCCTGGATGAGAGAAGGTCATACACAACGCCCTGGAAAATTGAATGTGTGGGCTGGGCTTCTGGGTAACCACAAGATCGGTCCATTTTTTATTGATTGAAATTTGACATCACAACTTTACCTTGAGTTCTTGGAAACGCAAATAGTGCCTACTATACGAAATGTGATGGGTCCAAATTATGCAACTACATTCTTCCAACAGGACGAAGCTGCTTTCCGAATAGGTGGACCGGTAGAGGGGGTACAATCGAGTGGCCACCTAGGTCCCCTGATTTGTCGCCTAACGACTACTTTTTATGGGGATACTTAAAGAACAGAGTATATACCACAAAACCTCAAGATTTGGCCTATTTACAGCGTCGAATTTTGGACGAATCTGAATTAATAACGCCAGAAATGATTTACAACATAATTAAAAAATTGTATTTTCAAGTAGCACACTGTCAAGCTGTACAGGGAAAACAAAGTATGTTATACCAAAAGTGTAACAAATTTAAAGTAAAAACTATAAATGAAAAATATACAGGGTGTTACATTTAAAAACATAAGATTTGTTCGAATTCCAGACAAACTAAGCAGCTGGCAACAGCGCCACGTTTTACTCTTACATAACTGTACCAAATTAAATCGGCCAATAAATTGTGATGTTATTAAGCCGTTTCCAGACTTGATACACACACTGTATTACATTACATATAAATCGGATGTTCACTTCATAGTGGGGTAAATACATTATATTATGATAAACTAAATAGTGTTACAATATTATATATTGTGTTCTTATTTTTGGAGGATTATTAGGAATTTGGATGATAATTGGGACTTAGTCGATAATAGGGACGGTTACACCTATGTGATTTAGGATTATCACTAGTTAGAAAGGCAATTATTGTTATAATGCATTTTTTAAAACAATTTTAACTTGTATTTTTAGGTCGGACTGTTTGATTTAAAACATAAGATAATATTAAATCAATTAACTAATTTATTTCAATAAATAAAGTGATAAAATTATATTACTAACTATTATAGCCAAATAGTATATTTTTACATGTTATCTGCAGGTCGTTTGAGAGCTACTAATTCGGATCGGATTCAGAGGGTCGCCGGTCGGTAAACTTGGAAAAAATTAGGATTGATTAAAAAAATGAGGAAACATACAGGGCTAGGTACCAATCTGATTAAGAAAATTAAAGCATCTTAAAGTATGCACATTTAAACTATTTATATTGCTAAACTAAAGGTATGTTGTAGCGAAGCTGTATTTTTTTTAATAGAGCACTCTGTATATTATGTAATTTTTTTATTTCGCTTTTATACCAAAACTTTTTAACTAAAGTTATAATGGATCGTAATCTTAGAGTTTTTGAGAGTTAACGAAATGCCCCTATGTTCAAGCATCAGCTTTTTTACTAAGCTACGCCAATAATTTCGCGAGAAAAACATTTTTATTCGGTATCAGAAACCACCAAGGTAAAACTAATAGGATTCCCATCAAATAATTCCCAAGCTGAAGAAGTTTAAATTACAAAATGTTGAATATTTTAAGTTAATCACTATTATATACAGGGTTGTTCAAAAGTCCTGCATAAAATTCATAATTTGTCTTTATTATTATTTGTTATTTTTAAGAAAAACGCTAAAACAAGGAAATCAATTTCAATTGTTCTTCATCTTTCTGTAATAAATTCAGCCCCCTTCAACCCCTAAACCTCTAGCTTCCCCAACTTTTAAAAAGCAAATTTTTCAGAAGAGGAAAAAAATCGTTTTTTTGTTAAACAAAGTAAAAATGACTAATTCTGAATGACATATGTGATTATGATATGATATATTTGAAAATGTATTTATTTCAAACATTATTGAGAAAAAAAACAGGTATACAGGAAATACGGCATTAGAAAAATTTTAAAATGTGCCCTTGTTTTCCCAGTTATAACTAATTAGCAGCTACAGAAGAACTACTAGAAAATAAACAACAAACTGGAAATGAAAACATATTTATATGAGAATATAACTTATTATAAATATTAAGGTATCATAAATGCAATAGCCTTTTCATCTTTTAAGAACTTGCAAAGCTCCTTAATGTTTTTTAACTTTAGGGTATTAATAGGTAAATCACCAAAGCTAGCTTTTCGTGTAAAGTGACAAACTCAACGCAAGGTTTCAGAAGGTGGAACATTTCGGGACACATATGATTCAGTTTTGAACTCAAAAAAAGTTATACTTTGTTATTTGGAACTTCAACTTTTTTGTGGTAAAGTTTTTTTTTTTTAAAAAGGTTCTGATTATCCGTTCATAAAGTCTTTCACCATATTTCTTGTAAGTTTTACTACAGTAAACTTGGTACTTATGATGCTGTTCCAATCTTATTACAGCAAAATGTCTGTCACAGGGCATTAAACTGTGACCCCGTTGTGGAAAAAAATGCTGAACGTTTTTAAACTTTTATTTCTAACACATTTTCACCCGTCAATATTCCTTTTTCTTTTTAATTTTATATTATTTGCTTCCTCCTAAAATATCCATCGTTGCATAAATTATATACTGAACTATTATTTTAAAGTTATGTTTATTAAATACTACACAAATTATGTGTATTAACTTGTCGAAAGAAAGACCCAAGAGTAGCAGATGGGCCCTTGTTCTTGTAGGCGAAAGACACACAGCTAATTTTAGTTGTTTTACTCTGCGTTTAGTGGGCCTTTCTTCCACGTGTTTTTTTTTTATTTCTTTAGTAAATAAAATAAAAAATTCTATTTTGCACCGTTTTGTTCCTTGTCGCCTTTTATTGTAAGCAAGCAAATGTTAGTATTTGAGTAGTTTAGTTTCCCATCGTTCTGTGTTATATATTGTTTTGTCATTGGATTCTTTCAATGAGGGTATTTAAAAAATATAAACTGGACAACATTGAGGACCTAAAAGACAGAATAAGGATGAAGATAAATAATTTACTGACCGAAAGTGTTCGTCGTGCGATAGATAGTATGTACCATAGACTTGGCGCATGTCACGTAGAAGATAAAGGCTACTCTCAGCATTTGATAAAAGAAGTAGGGTCAGGTTGAGAGCTATATTTCCAATAGCTCATAAATTCAATTGCTCCTAAAAAAAATATTACTTGAGCTGGTTTTACAGGTGCGAATTGAGCAAACCCCTAACTTTTTGGTACGATGTGATTTAGTTCTTGATAGAGCTCCCATGTGACCTAAGTTGTGGTTGCTACAGGTTAAGGGATTGAAGGGACGGGGCTGAAAATATTGCAGAAAGATAAACATTAATTTAAATCAGTTTTCGTGTTTTAGCGTTTTTCTTAACATATGAATTCTATGCTATATATTAACAAGTATATTTGTATTCTTTTGCCCACCGTCGATAAGCCAACAACTTTTGTTGTTGTTGTTGATATATCTATCTGCTATTTAAGTATCGCAATTTGTCAACTTTTAAAACAAACATTCAAGGACCGCTTGATTCCATTTTTAATAAAGAAGAGCCATTCGCTTGATCGGCGATCATGATCAGACAAAGAATCTTGATAGGCGGGAATATCGAAGACAGGTTGGTGACTTGTGCTTTTGCAAATTTTTCATGGCAAGTGTTCAATGAGGTTACCCGCTTGATTCCACTCAGAAATTCACCGACAAACCACTGCAGCCCACCTGTATGTGCATTAAGTTTAGTGTTAGAATATCTTTTAACATATCGCTGTGGTGCTCTGTACAATGATTTCAGTTATAACCGATATAGTGTTCAATTTGAAAAGTTCAGGGAATTGAAGCCTTTGGTGTAAAAATTTATCGTTTTGAGAAAAATATTTTTAACTTTTAACAAGTGGAACTTTTCTCTAAAATTATGTATTTTACTTATTGTGGAAATTATACTACTTTAAAATAAATTCAAGAGTCTTGCAGTGCATAATATATTTTTTTAATAGCTTTTGCTTTCAGAAATTGAGAAAAAACTTAAAACTAAAATTATGAGAAAACACCTTTTTTCAAAATTTGCATTATTAATAATTGGAGTACTGAAGTTTTGAGGAATCAATAGTATTTGTTTCTGAATGTTATCGATGCCTTATCTGCTACTACTACTACTAGAGCAGCCAAAATAACAAAAGAAGAAATTACTTACTGTAAGTGTTAGACACAGAAGTAACATCCTCGTTGATACATTGGTTTTTATACAAGTCTTACATTGTACTAATTAATAGCCATGGAGAAAAATAGAGGTGATTAGGATGTTCATGCCTCGAATAATGAGACATTTCCCTGGGGAAATATTTGATGCCGGTATGCACCAAATTACGTGCTTCTACAGAAGTGGCATTACGTCTGTTACGATGACGACCTTTTTCGCCTGACTTAGGAGCTGATCTACCTCCAGATATTTGATCCCTAATTAAATCTATCTTTTTACCTTCAACGCTTAGTATTGACATACCAGCTTCCTTACAGACTTGCTGATGTTCTCCTTCTACTTTGAAAAAGTATTTAAACGATTCTTGGCCATGCTTGCGGACTCCGGAGGACTGCCTAACACCAAAAGGTTCGCCCCTGTTTTTTCGCTTATAATACTACATATTTACGACCGAGAACAAAAACTTCTTTTATCTACATGACACTGTTTCCTAACCTTTTCAAAGATCTCCTAACTTTGGCGCCATAACTAAGTCTTATGTTAGAATTTAATAAATTGTAAATATGTTTTATTTAAATACTAAAATATAATTTAATGAAAATCTGTTATGTACACATAAATATAAAGATACCTTACCAATTATTTTAATGGAAAACACACTAAAATCACTAACAACAACGAATAACTGTTTACAACTAGACGTGTATTGACGTAAATAAAATAGAAACTGTAATACAACAAGGCGTTACCTCCGACGACCTACATGCATCAAGTTAATGAATTGACACTTTCTTGCATGAACAAAATCATAATTTAAAAGAGATACCAATTCTCTGCTTTCTTGTACCGATGAAGTCAGCCCCATCTAGCGCTTCAATATCCGATACTATCGATGAGGATCCGAGTTGACACCTTCTTGCACCAAAGGCTTTAATTATTATATTATATTGTATATCAAATATTCGATCGACGATCTTATTTGTTCTACTTTGCACCGATTCACTTTTTTTATACCCTCTATTATAGTAATAAATATTTTAAAATGTGCACACTTACCAACCATATAGTACAGCTTAAAGAGTTTTTTGGAAAATGTATTCAATGATGTATTTAATTATTTTTTCAGATCGTATACTCACCCTGTCCTTATACCAAATTTGCTCAAACCCTTTCAATTATTAAATGCGAATCATATTTAATTAGGTTGTGAGGTGATGGTGTTAGATGCTTATCATACTACATTATATTATGTGTGTAATTAATAATTAATTATCAAAATAAATATATAATTTATTTGGTGGTTACTGCTTCAAAACATAAATCCAGTAATTTAATGCCAAAATTGTTTAAACTTTACTTTTCCAAAATAATTCATTGGATGAACATAGTTATTTACTTAGCAGAAATATTGTGATGAATTACTGCCATAACTTTCCTGGTCAAATTACCTTTATTTATATTTAAAAAGATTTATACTTGCCGTCTTTTCTTGTTTAATGTTTTTTTTTTTTAATAAATATCCTGACAGCTTCGGCAGTATTTCTGGCCTGTTTATTTCACACTCTTTTTATGTTTTGGATTTCTTTTGAAGTATGCTGCCTGCGTCTACACTTTTTATTACCTAGCGTTTAATAAATAAGGAACAATGCGTTCACCCGCAAGTTAATATGTCTTTTCCTTTTTTTTAATTAAAGGATCAGGCCTTAACCTCTCTTAGGATCCTCTTTAATCAGCTTCCTGATTCTAAAGCTTACAGCCCCTTGTAATTATTTGTCTAACTTTATTTAGCGACAGATTGACATTTTTGATTAAATCCTAATTTTTTTTCAAATCCCCAATTTTTCTGATAATGCAAAGCTTAATTTAAGACGTTATGGCTCATTTATGGAGAATTAAAATCAAGTTATGTTATTTGTACTCTAAAATATTACATAACATCGTACGCACAAAAACATTGTGGAAATTACCCATAACATTGAGTTTTAATAAATAAAAACTTAAGAGGGAGGACTAAATGATTGATTGTTGATTTTAACTCTTTATTTCTAACTAATCTAAAGACTTTTGTTGTGTTGCCTAAAAAAAAGTAAGTTGTTTGAAGTAGACTTTAATAGATGTGTAGGAATTGAACCAAAAATATATATCACCCATTTACTTTCAAAATAAAAATATCATTAATCTTGTAAATGTAAGTTTCATGTAAAATTTTGTTTTTGGGTTCGCATTGAATATTTCTAATAAAACGCTCTGCATTATGTGCTTCAACACACGGCTTTACTTAGAAAAATGTTGAAATATTTGAATTTACTATTCGATTTCCAAGATAAAAATCAAACAAAGAATTTTTGAAAATTTATTTTTGCAATACTAATTGAAGAGTGGAAATAAGAAAGGGCCTAAGTGCCAAAACGAAAAATTTGAGATAATCAAGAAAATAAAAATAAAATCAAAATTATTTTGTTGTATTTAAACTTTATTAATCAAGTAAGCAACAATAGTGTTAAATACAAAGCCAAACAGCTTTTTTTAAGAAAAAAATTTAAAAAAATAATTTTTTGCTTAAATAGAAACAATTTTATAAACAAAAAACAGGAAAAGGCCTAAGTGCCTTATGTCTTTCTAGTAAATCGATTTAAAAAAAAAAAAACACTTTTTAGGTCTCTGTTTCATGAATTCCAAGTAAGTTTTTATAAAAACGTTGGTGTTCTTTATTCTGGAGATAAGGAAGCATGCTTCGTAGTGAAATCATTTTATTTTGCGACACTGCTTTCTGGTGGCAGTTTCAATAACTGAGCATTTTTAATATCATTAACAGCTCTTCCTTTCTTTAAGACATTGATTTCACTCCATTGTTGAATGTCGGAAAAGGATGTTATCATTTTTATAAGCGTGGGATCCGATGCATTAATCTTTAATATTGCAGCCTTACTAATATTTAATTTGCTTGTGTTAATATACTCATCTGCAGCTTTCTTAAGATCCCAGAAGCCAAAATCAGTCATATCAATAACGTTAAAAGGTGGAGTATATCTTGCGAATTTTACTATTGCGTGAAGATCAGATGGTACATTTGCCTTAGTAACTCTTTTGCGCTTTTCTATTAAGGCAAAGTCTTTATCACAGGGCATAAAACTATGCCCGCTCACTAAAAATTTTTGTTCAACTGTATGAAATATACCAATCGACACCAAAAAGATCAAAGTAAATAATAGTATCCTATTCTTATTTTGGCCTCCGAAGTTATCGCACCAAATAACCAAATGTTTCTTATTAGTAAGTCCACGATGATTAACAAGATATAAAAGGCATGATGCTATTTCATTCGCTTCCCGAGAAGCTACCCCTTCATGCCACATGCACATGAATGCCTCGTTCGTGTCACCAATATGTATCCCTAAGTTGTAGCATGAAAGCTGTGATAAATAAAACATATCGCTGTGAGTCAACGTTGGTACAAACATCACTTGCTGCAAATCCATGGATAAAACACACTTTGTGCTTCCTGGGTTTTGGGATTCCACTGTATCTTCATTTAATACCGTTCTGGATCTCTCAGCTTTGCGGTGATGCATCTCTAGTTCAGTTTTGGCACGCTGACTTAAATCAATATTGGCCTTTATTTGACATTGTAATTTGTCACACGTGCTACACGTATCAACTCTTGGTTTATGAAAACATACATTAGGAAAATCCTTAAGGAACACGGACCTATAAAACTTGTAAGTCACCTTTGACTCTGGATGCTTTTGTAAAAAAGCTTTAAATAGGCGGTGTAAGTTTAGATCAGGACTAATATATTCCTTGTCAGATTTGCCACGTGAATAATGACCAACCTCTCTTGGAATCATGTTAATATGAGCCCTCACCAGTAAACGTTCAGCCTCAGTAAATTTAGGAGCAGCATGTCTAGTACGCTTATCGTTAAAACAGGTTTTGCCCATTTTCTTTTTGTCGCTGATCACGCGTAACTTTTTATCGGTAACAGCCAACGTATCTTTAAACACCTTTTTACATACTCGAATGCATTTTCCAGTGCCATCTGGAAGCGAGTAGCAAATAGTAGCTTGGCGTCTGCTATTTTCCTCATGTTCATACAATCCATGTCGCCTTCTTTGTACCGAACAAACAGATATTAAACCCATTAAAAGGGTGCTTTGCGTTTTCCCATCCTGAGCATAAAATTTCTCAAAAAGGCTACGTCGCCTCTCATACGTAACATCTTTGCAGCCTAACTTGCACTTGCATATTATCTGCAAAGATAAAATAATTTTAAAATTTATTAAATTTATTAAATTACTTAAATTAAATTTATTAAATTTAATAAAATAACAAACCTCATGGCTCGGAGCATTTTTTCCCGGGATAACCTCATTTTTATAGGTTTTGTAGGATTTTCCACTTGACTTTGACCGTTTTTGTTCACTGCCAAACAAACCACTGCCTTTGCTTCTTCTTTTTCTCTTATTTCCATCCATATTATACAGTAAACACAACCAAAATTCAAAACGATATAACTAACTGATTTTGAACATAAACAGGTGTTCTTTACTGTTCGAATAATCACGCCGTACTGGCTGGACTTAGGACTTTTCTAAGGAAAATACTTGCGTACATACAGGTGCCACCACCTGTAAATGCATGCCCTAGCTCCATATTTTACATCTGGCACTTATGACCTTTCTTAGGCTATAAAGCATGGCATTTAGAACCTTTTTCAATAAAAATCTAATTTTTTAAATAAATGGCACTTAGGCCCTTTCTTATTTCCACTCTTCAATTGTGAAGTGGAAGTTAAACTATCGGGGTTTGACATTATGATATATTGTAAAATATCGAAAATATTAGTGGGATTCGGAGGGTTTCCTTGCATTACAGTGCATAGAAACCACAAAGCTCAAAATACACTAATAACAGCAGCGCAAACTGATTATATTTTGAAGGTAAATTTACTTTAGCTGTATTGCATGAGCTGCTGTAAAGGAAACGTCTGACATAGAAACTGCATATTATATAACTAACCTTCCCATCAATATTAATTAAACGATAATAAAGTTGTCGTGTGAAAACCACCATTAAATTACTATTTAATGAACCATAACGAGAGAAAAAACACTACAAATAATTTTGATTATTTTCTTGACAAATCAAAAGCGTTAATATTTATAACATATTGTTATGTGCCCCATATTACAAAAAGAATATGTTGACATAAATAATTTTAATTAATTAACGCAGAGGAAGAGAGATTGATAAACATAATAAACTAAAATTGAAATTCAGTTTCAAATTTACGGTTATAACTATAATAGTCCGGGAACCAGCGACGAGCTGAAAATGTTTCCTACGATTCATTTGGCATCCCTAATAAGGAAATGGACGCTGCGGCTTCCGACACACGTAAAATAATAATTAAAAAATCTAATAAGTACCAGGCTAGGATAACTTAAATGGTGAAGATCGTTCCCCGTTCGTTTAGTTCTTCAACCAGACGATCTAATATTAATAAAGTTTGTCGCCATATCGGAAACGTAGTTACAACTTTCTTTTAATCTCCCAAGATATATTGACTTTACTTCAAAAGGTTCGCGCTTCTAACTTTTCCATCAGAGTTAGAAGCGCGAAAATTTGAATTGAAAATTGTAAAATTTAAAATTTCATGCGTGGCGCCGACCCCCGCGCCTCACCGCCATTGCTACATTTAGTTCTTCAACCAGACACGAATGGCGCTATAAGGGAACCAATTTAGTATGTTAAGTTGCCTATCTATCCATACCATAAGCGCATCTCCCTTGTCTATGATAAGTACCGCAAAAACTAACACTTTGTTGACATGGTTATTATGTTATAAACAAACGCAATAACCTAACCAGCTGACGATAGAGTGAGGAATTATGCCTCTCAGCTTTTCACGTAAACAAGTCAAAAATATGTGCTAAGTAAACTGATACTGCAAAAGCAGAAATTTGGTAAAGTAATGCCTAGTCAACTTAAACAGTTGCACGAAAAATATTGTACACTAAATTTCTTGCGGTGTACAAGTGCTCTGCTGACGACTGTTCCTTTACTAAATATAAATCTGAGTATTTTTTTCGTTAAACTTATTAAGTTAGCGATTATATGATTGTTCGGCGAGAAAAGTACACAGCTTTAAATTTAGTGAGGGAACAGCTGCTGCAGTCAAAGATGCAACGCGCTCGTGCGCATAGCGATGCGCTGCATCTTTATCTGGTCAGCTGAGCACATATGCATCGCAAAAGAATCAGTGTAACTGTTTAAGTTGACTAGGTATTACTTTACCATATTTCAGCTTGCAGTATCAGTTGACTCAGGGCATATTTTTGACTTATTTACGTGAACAGCTGAGGCATAATCCCTTAGTCTAAAGTCAGCTGGTTACGTTTCTCGCTTGTTTACAACATAAGGACATTATCAACCAAGTATCAGCTTTTGCGGTACTATTATTTTTATTATTATTTTACGTATATGGGGGGCTGCCGCAGCTACACCCTCCGAAACTACAAGCACTGAAGGTGCATTCACTTGCTAGTGATACTAAATAAAGTGTAGCCAAAATTTTCAGCTTTTGCCAGATGACTAACTCTAAATGGTCGCTGGCTCCCGGACTATAACTTTTTTAATGCATGCCTAATGCGTATAAATAAAATTAATTTACGTTTTTATGCTTCAGATTCAATTCTGATTGAATTTGTGCTGCAGATAAAATTTATGCGTAAATATCAATGGTTAATTGAAAATATGGAATGAATAGAACCTAAAAACTGTTACAAACAACATTTAGATTGCTATTTTAAATTAAATTTTAGAAGTAATGATATAAAGAGTAATAATCTACTACTTGTTGACTGTACGGAATGACCATTTCAGAAATTTACACAATTAAATAAATGTACCTCAACCGCATTTTTAAATATAGAACAAAGATGTCTGAAGTAGATGATGACAGGATTGCTGTCTCGGAACCTATAGCAGATAGAAATGCGTCACTAACATCACTTAGCAACACTATCTTTTTACATCATACTACGTACACTTCAGGAAAACATTAAGAGAAAATGAAAAAGTTTTGGTCAAAAGATAAATAATGTTTTCTAAAGCAGCCCCCCCCCCCCGCACATGATCAGTAGTAATTATAAATCATTCAGAGATGTCAATAATATTGTCAGACATCATATTAATATTCTATTGATATCGTAGAACTATTGGCAATTTTCTAGTAAATATTTTTGTTTATTCAGATGTTAAACGTTATACGGTGATCACCATCAGCATTATAAGGGATGCTAACAGTATTTATTTAATTAGATTGTTAAGGTTGAACAAGATTAACGAAGAAGAAGCATGCGTGTCCATTTTACTATTTTTTGAAACCAAATGTTTGGTGAATCGTAATCGGTGGGCACGGATACCTTATTCTCACGTTATTTATTAAAATGCAAATTACCAACGTCCTGTTAACTCTAACTGCAAGATAACTTCTAAGGACACCATTGTTCAATTAATTGTTGACACGAAAATTATGTGTCTGTTACCGCAGAACATTGACCATTTGGGCCTAGAAGATAGTCATAATACGTATTTTACGGCTTTGTTGCGTCGAATTATGGTTTTTATATGAAGCTTTCTGGGGGTTCAGGATTCAGAAAGCTTCTGGTATAGTTCAAGAAAACGTAAAATGCTCGCCATCCGTATCATTCACGTCACTCATTAGCGTCGACATTTTGACCTTTAGTGTAGGACTAATGAATGTAGTTTAATAAAGCATTTTTAAGTAAAGTAAGTAAATGAATAATCCGATATGTCGGCTGTGAGAATCAAGTTTTATTTTAAACTCCCAAAATTAAACGGTGAGGCTTTGTATATTCCTCCAGTTAGGTTATTTCGCTGGTTCGTTTCATATATTGGTTAGGTAAATTAAACAGTTAGATCCCATTTAATTTGTCGTTTATTTATCCAAATCGGCACTTGTTTACACAATAACACTTTAATATGTGATTAATTACTGACTTATAACATTACTAACTTTTAATAACATTACTACACTTATAACTTGATGTTTTTATTTAAGCTGCAATTTCATCATGTCCAACGGACGATGACCCACTTTAGATTTTGACGTACGTATTGACCTTTCAAGGGTTTAATTCGCAGTGGCTCGCGATTAGCCGTCAGTGTCCTCTTGTCGCTAGAAACTACCAGACCGACCAATCAGAAGGCCACATATTTCGCGTGTGTTCTCATTGGCTATTTCTTATTCCGCCATGTTTTCTTTAGGATCAATTGTTATTGTTCCGTCTTTGTCTACCGCTGGTGAACTTAATTTTCTAGCGGCAAGATGTGTTTTTGCTTAAATAACCGTAGCGACAGGCCGCTGTTTTAGAATAATATGTGCAAATTTGGTTGCTTGTCTGGGCGACAATATTATTTGTTCTGAAAACATTAAATGCATATTTTTTCTCTGTTTCTCTGACCATTGAGGAATTGTGTTGCTAATGGAATATTTGAAAGCATTTATTTTATCTAAACAAACAGTAGTATTGATTCTGAAAATATTGGTTGCATTTAATTTCATTATTTTTATTGCATTTGAGCAATCGTTTCCCCAACATCGACATTGTCAGAAATGATCGAATTTTTCTGAAAAATGTTTTTTAAATTTAAGTTGAGGTTATACTGTTCACTAGGGTTTAGCATCGTATCATAGAAAATAATTGATAATTATAAATATAAATCAAAATGCGAATGGGCAACGCTGTAACAAAAGGCAAACAACTCCTGCCATCTTAATTTCAACTGCCCATAGCAACAATAAATAATAATTTTTGATTGGTCCAACGAATCGCGCGACTGCGCTCTGATTGCATTAAAGTTGACAGCGGCTTCGGCGCGAAGGAAACAAACAGTAGTAGGTAGCGTCTAAGACTCGAAGCTGGAAGCTGATCCACGTGACCGCCTATTCGGGATCCACGTGTAGTTTTGACACAAGGTGTCACCCTAGTTCGTGATACCTAAAAGGCCTTTGTTCGGCTAAAAAGGGCAATTACGTAGTGTGTGTTTGGGTCTGCAACGAGCTTGCATATCATAATTCTTTCTTCAAGGGTGTCCGTACAAGAATTGCAGTTTCCCGGCGGCAGTAGTTAGTTATCCTGGCATCTAAGTAAAAGAAAGATTTTGCTGCCTAGTTCTCAGAAATAATAATACACAAGTGTGTTGATTCTATATTTCAATTCCACTGATTATTTACTCCAGCATCAAAGTAAAATAGACGTTTTAATTCAGTTCTAAGTTATTGTTAAAACAGAGACGTATTGATTCGGCTGTCTAAGCTAAATGAAACTAAATCCCAAGGGTATTTAAATTAACCTTAGTTACAAGGTGTCTTAGGTGTCAACATGAACATTATAAGTTATATACTATGAGAATAATACAAGGTTAAATTGATGATGGTGTTAACGTTAACATCAAAAAGTTACCAAATCATGAAGTAAATGACACATGTTAAAGTAATAATGTGTTTTATTAAATCGTGCAATATTTCTTCACCTTAGAAAATGCAGCTAATTTGAAGGCAGGTCATAACGCCTATTAATATCTAAAAAGTGACTGTGAAGATGCATTTATAGTTTGGAAAATTATCGAGAAACAAAACGGTACAACCGATCTAAGAAAATAAAATGGTTTAGTTTTTTTCAAAGTATCTTGACAACCAAAAGAACCAGAATCGGTCTCTCTATGAGCGTCAATAAACTACTAAACTAATTGCCTACAATCACCTTTCTATCTTTTATAGTTTTCGAGATCGAAATAGTGTTAACACCAATTTTGGACACCCAGAATAATAATGTGACTTTCATCTACAAATTATACATAATAATATGCAGGTACCTAGCTGAGTTTTGCATTTTTCGGTAGACATAAACAATGAAGTTGAAACTATAATACGAATTATTTTAATAATATAAAATCTGCAGATACATTTTTATTAATAGCTATTTATGTTATAAATACATAAGCTCCGTTTATGTACGTATATCATACAATAGTTTATGTTCGATGTTCGATTGCTCTCAAATGGCAACCAGAAATAATTTGATTTTTTATTTATTTAATTTCTAAAAACCTATATAACAGACTTGACCTTGTCAAGACCGTCACAGCCGTCACACATATTTACAAAGTATGCTATGGTTCCTAAGGGTTAGACGTTACAAGTCATTTTTACTTTGGTTTTATATAACCTCACTTCCCAAGGACTATCCTCAAGAAAATATTGTTTCAATTATTCTGATTCCAATATCAGAAATTATAGTAAAATAACTGCTACTTTATATACAACTGTCATATATTAACTATCATTGAAATATCATAATAACCTTTATTACCACACTAGTGCTTTTTTGAATTTGTTACTAGTGTGTTAATAATATCTTAAATAAAATTACGCTAATTTTTAAATTAAAAAACACCATATACAATTATGCAGTGAGTCCCAGATATAATATCTAAATTCATTTAAGATTCAACGGTGTGTTTCTGGAAAAGCGCTCGAACCCGTCGATTTTATTTCTTAATGTGGCTTGTTCAATGGTAAATTCACGTATACAGGGTAGCCCAAAAATAAGTTACGACCATTAACTTGATTTTTTAAATGAAAACATATATTTTTATTGCATTTTTGAATTTTGCATCCGATTCCAAGTATGTTTCATGCACCATGTCCTATACCTAGACACAACAGGTATCGAAAAAATTACGATTAAACATATTAATAAGTAAGACCGTATTTCTGAGGATTTATTGGTAAATCGAGCAAAACATACCATTGGGTGTTTATTTTGTTTTTTTTTTCTTTAATTTTGGTATTTCTGAATGTAGACTTGTCATCGTTCAGCCCCATAAAAACTGTATGAAAATAAGTAATTGTGTGTGTTTTTCAAAATACATGCTTTCGGTAAGCTCAACCCATACATTGGCTTCCAGCGACACCCAACGTAGTTTGCCCGCAATGGGCCGCCTTGACAGCGTTTAAACCTATATGGATTCTCGCTGTCGTGGTTGGGTTGATACGTGTGGTTGCAACGAGATGTAGCCACGTGCTGCAACTCTCATTCGTAAACTTACATTTCTGTGTTAAAGCACTTTGAGGTCCCTTACCTTTCCGTCAGACACGGAGCCTTGCTGAAGAGCCGCAAACGGCGAAACGCGTCCACGGATTGGGTCTGACGGAAAGGATAAGGGACAACATTGTACATAAACTTATTTTAAGTTTGTGTTTTTCATTGCTACTGGTTGCTTAATATGATATTTTGAAGATACAAATCTCCTCTCCAGAATTTTGTGGACTGATGAAGCTACTTTCCATAGTAATGGAGGAGCAAACCGCCATAATATGCATTATTGGTCGCGGGATAATCCCAATGGATGCGGGAAATGCAGCATCAAGGAAGATGGAGTGTGTGTGAATGTCTGGTGCGGCATTTTGGGTGGCAAAATAATTGGACCGTTTGTATTTAATGTGTCGCTTACTGGGCAAAGATATTTACATTTTTTAAATTACGAACTCCCAATTCTTCTCGAAGATGTGCCCTTGGATATTCGCAGAACTATGGTTTTCCAACACGCTGCACATTTTGCGGCAAACGTTCGTCAATTTCTTGACGACACATTTCCTGCAAGGTGGATAGGAAGAGGGAGTATATTTCCTTGGCCTGCCAGGTAGTATTATAGGATATATTGTGATACTGTTAATGAAAGTGGTAATTTCTATTTTAGATCACCTGACTTAACATGCCTAGATTTTTATCTATGGGGGAAATTGAAGGATCTTGTTTTCGTTACCAGACCCACCACAACGAAAAACATGATAGAAAGGATAATGGACAGCAGCCGCCGTATCCCTATAGCAGAGGTGGAAACTGCAGTATTATCAACCAGGGAGAGATTGGAGTCGTGTATACAGAACGATGGGCGACAATTTGAACATTTAGGGCGCCACTGATAATTATTGTCGTAACGATATATTTGCTTAAAACATACGTACCTTCATATCTTGTTTTTCCAAGGCCTATTTGACTCTTAAAAAAACCTTTACAATGGCAACTTGAAAATAAAATCATAATGTTCCGTAATTATGATTATTGTTGTTGATATCTCCGGATTGAAAATATATATTAACTTGCGGTTTTCGCTGACTTCTTAGACTTTTAATCATCCTTGTAATCAGATAAAATTGAACATACTATTATATTTACAATTATTATAGAAAAAACGCGCAATGTTTGTGAAGTTGTAAGACAGCGCCCCCCAGCACCTAGTGTAAAACACATATTGTTATAGTTCATAAGACGATATAATATAGAGTGAGAAAAGCCCTTTTTAACGAAACTAAGTTTACTAAATTATGTTAAGCCAGACCGGAGTTATCAGCATTTATTACAAATAATGTTCAACCTTCCCCCATTAATTTATTTGAAAAGTGACGAACACATTCTATAGGTGAATTTTATTAATAAAACTTCGAAATATACAAAAATGTTATTTTCGGGATACCTTAACTAGGCGACTTCATGATTCATATTTACCGTTACTGTTGCACCCTCTACCACCAGTCTGAGAAACTTGAAAATAATTTCCAGCAATTTCTCATGACCACTTTACCTAATGTATTTTTTTTTCCGCAAGCCATACGACTAACACTTTCTGAGATATGGGCGACAGCCATTCTTAGCGCGCGGAAGAGTAATTGGTCCATCCTCCTTTAACTGGACAAGTATATCTCAAATTTCTCCAACTTGAATTAATTCCAGCATTAGTGGCCTTATTTCAGAATCCATTGGACCCAGACTTTCCTGATGAAGAACTGATGTTCGCAAGATCGTGCTCCTCCGCGCAATACTGCTACTGTGTGTACATTTTTGGATGAAACCCTATCGAATGCCCTGCTAGGTCGCCAGACCTAATTCCGCTGGACTCCTTTTTGTGGGAAGAGGATCCGAAGAGAAGTACATGCTATAACTCCAGATATGTTTAAAAACGCGCAAGGAGAGTTTGTTGATCGCCTTGGATAATGGCGCACATTTTCAAGATTTAATTTAATTTGTTTTTCTATTCTTTTTAAATAAACAGGTCTTACTTATTGATGTTGAATCGTAATTTTTCCGATAACTGTTGGTACATGAAACATACTTTTGAATGCAAAATTCAAAAATGAAATAAAATAATAGATGTTTTCATTTGAAAAATTGAAGTTGATCGTCGTAATTTATTTTTGGGCTACCCTCTATACATGAACTTACTAAATCTTCCAACTGATAATGAAGGCCCTAAATTAGATTTGTTGGAATCCCTGGAAATAAATAAACTTAAGAATACCGACCGCTTAATGAATTGGCAAACAGATAAATAAATCTCCTTTGTTAAATCTATTTTAGTACCTACCCTAATTATATAGATAATTCTTATAATTGTTTTCATATCATTCATTCTTGAAAAAGCTACAGTGATAGCGAAACTAGTTGAATTTTATAAATATTTTTTAAGTTTCAAATATAATGGAATTAAAGTAAAAAGTGTGTTTTTACTTTCGCATATAGTTTTATTATTTTTACTTAAATAATCATTACAATAATAGTTACAGTCGTATATAAAATTTTGTACGTATGATTCTATATTATTCTACATGTTACGTAAAAAACTATTATTGTACTAGTACAATAAAGTACCTCCTTGTATCCGTTAAACTGTACAATAAACTGTCTGTTACTAAGCAATCGTACATAAACAATTTTATTGCACTACTTCTTTTCTGATAATTTTTTGTTCAAAACAATATTTAACATTAATTTAAAACACCAACAAAAACATACAATGGGTGCCCTATTTTGCCATTTACAGTAAAGGATTTAAGAATTTTATTTAAATACATATATAAATTAGTAACTGAGTCAGTTAATATATCTTCATAAATTACTACTTACACTAGTGTAAACAAAATTAAAACCTTAAGCAGGTAGGTTACTAACTGTAAGGAAAGTATTTATTACACTTGGACAACTTTGTTGGTAATAAATCAAAGTGATTTATTATTAAATTACTTTGAAAGGTTATTATATTCTCTTTTTGTCAAGTTTTGGTTCAACAAACTTACGATAAATGCCTTTTGGGGAAGAAAGGACATTAATTTAAAATTAATATTCAACAAATGCAACGTATTTAAAATAAGAAATAATACTATGTTACAATTACATCAATTCAAAACTTAGCATGCTTTCTAACTTTGACATAAAGGGATTTCAAGCCAAAACAAGTTTTATAACTTTTCGAAAGAGTTGAAAGCACTTGAGTTTCTACATCGAAAATAATATAAAATGTTACATTCTAATCCGATGGCAAACAAAAGTTATATTTTCATTGGCTATTTTTAATTTAACAAGGAACTTCAAAGATTTACGTGTTTTCAATTCGTTAACATTATAAATAGGTACATTTACAATTTATTAAGATGTTATTTTCTACAGGCGCCATTCCAAAAAAATTAATTGGATCCTTGTGGAATTTTTTTTAACAAAAGTAAGACATATCACAAACATCCCATCACGTAAGTGAGAATGTAAACAACCCCCAATTTAGTTCTTTAAAAATTTTATAACGAAATATTTCTCTGTTATTTTGCTAGATGTTTTTCTGCTAAAATTAACTTATTTATTTATTTATTTATTTATTTTCTTTGGGATACGAACAGGATATGCTCCCATAAAGGTATCCACTATTTACAAATACAATTTAGTTTAATTAAAATGTTCATAGTGTACTTATTCTATCAACTAAACAGATCTAAGTAAAACCTAATAGGTACTCACTAACCTAAATACTAAAAGTCAATAAATATTCCTTTCAATTTGTTCTTAAAGGCTTGTAAGGAAGTAGAAAAAAAGTCCACTGCATCACATACCGAGTTAGAAAATTTAAACATTCTCGAGAAAGTCGAGTTTAAAGAACTATTTGTCCGAGAAAAGCGGGATTTAAATAAATTTATATTCCGAAAATTCCTCTGAGGAACATTGAAGGTCACCAATGCCAGCAGCTCAGGAGAATCAATTTCTGAGTTAATTATTTTATAGAGGTTAAGTATATCATTAACGAATCTTCGATGTTCCAAGGACAACAACTTATACTTAGAGCGTAGCATTCCCAAATTATCATATCTAATGTTATCCCTAAATGCTAAACATTTTAAAAATTTATCTTGGACAGATTCTATACGCGACTTATAAACAACATATTGTGGGTTCCAAACAGAAGAAGCGAAATTAAGACGACTAAAGACGTATGCTTAATAAAGAGATATTAATGTTTTATTATGCCTAAAGTGTTTGCCTTGTCTATTTACAAATCCGAGCATCCGGAACGCACTTCTGACAGTGTTTCGTATATGAATGTCGAACAACAACTTGTCATCAAAAAGAACTCCCAGATCTCTAACTTGACTCACTCGTTTTAAATAATGCCCACCAAGGTTGTAGTTGTAGACCATTTTATTATGGTTGCGGGAAAACGTAATAGTAACGCATTTTTTTAGATTAAGAAATAAATGATTTTCATTGCAATAAATGTGAAACCTGTCCAAGTCTGCTTGCAATTTCTTGCAATCGCTTACTTCAGATATTTCTCTGTATAATTTGAGGTCATCTGCATAGAATAGAAATTTGCAATGATGAAAGCATGTCTGTATATCATTTATGTACAAGGTAAATAGTAACGGCCCCAGGTGGCTACCTTGAGGTACACCTGAGGTAGATATAAAGTTATTCGACCTGCAGCCAGCCACTGAAACAAGCTGCTCTCTGTCAGTTAAATAGGAGTCAAACCAGTCCAGAATCACACCACCCACACCAACCTCAGATAACTTTCTTAGAAGTAAAAGGTGGTCAATTTTATCAAAAGCCTTACTGAAGTCGGTGTAGATGGAGTCAACCTGAATTCTATTATCCATACTACGAGTTAAAAATTCCGAGTAACAAATAAGATTTGACTCTATCGACCTATTACGAAAAAATCCATGTTGATGGATACTAATTTTATTCTTTAATAAAAAAAAGAGGTGTTCATAAATTGCCTTTTCAAAAACTTTAGCAAAAATGCACAGTTTAGATATTGGTCGATAGTTACTAATATCACTTTTATTGCCAGATTTAAAAACTGGTATAATTAGGGATTTTTTCCATGATTTGGGAAACAACCCCACTCTTAATGATTGGTTGAATATCAGGGTGAGAGGGAGCGCTAGACTCAAAGCACATTTGGCGACAAATAATGCTGGAATGTCATCCGCACCAGCGCCCTTCTTAGTATTTAGATTTATTAAGATTTTTTTAATTCCTAAGACATCAAAATGAAGGTGAGAGAAAAGGGCATCGCCATCTGTGTAATTTTTAGCATAGCTGTTATTCGACTTCGGCTCATAGACACTTTTAAAATATTCTGCGAACAGATTACAAATATCCTCGGTGTTGTCAACAACATTGTTATTAAATGACATTGAAGAAGGTAAGTTATTATGATTTTTTGCCCCGACAAAATGCCAGAATTTCCTACTGTTATAGGGTATTTCTTCTTCAATATGATTTATATAATTGAAACGGTCTTGTTTAATAAGACGTTTGGAACGATTTCTTAATAATTTAAAGGTATTAAAATCTTGTAGATTACCGTAAACTCTCCATTTTTTATGAAATTTATTTTTTTCTTTTATAACTTTAATAGTTGCACAAGAGAAATAGACTGGATATCTAGTGTTTCGATATCCGCATGGAACATTTTTTGAAATTTCAGGGTTTAACCTGTTACTTAAGTATGTGATATTATTATCTAAGGTATTATTTCGGAAAGCATTTTCCCAAGATATTTCCGAAAGATTGTTATTTATTGCATTATAGTTAGCCTTACGAAAATTAAGAAATTTGTAGCTGGGAGTGCTAACCATTTCCAGTAGGGTGTGTGATATTTCAAACTCGACACTAGGATGATAAACATCTTCCGCGACCAATGGAGAGGAACAGTGAGCCAGAGAACTAATCAAGGTACTATCATTACACAACAATAAATCAAGTGTATTTCCCCTGTCGTTTCTTAAATAGTTCAGCTGGACCAGCCCGCAGAAAGACAACATATCAACCAATAGTGCTGATTTATGATCGGAACTGAGGCTTGTTAAAAAATTATTATTGTTTTCATAAACCCAGTTAAGAGATGGACAGTTAAAATCTCCGCAAATAAGAATTTTATCTTCATTTACCTGTTGGCTGATCCAGTTCAACCTGGACAAAAAGCCAAAGAACGCATTGTCATCGTTTGGAGGTAGATAGACACAACACAGGTAACACATCAGGTTCTTAAGTCGTAGCTTCACCCACACATCCTCTGCATCGCTTTGGAATTCGGTGATTCTCGAAGCTTCTATTCCCCTGCGGACAGCAATAAAAACACCCCCGCCATCCGTTTAACTTAACTCCTAAATCTAAAAAATAACTTAATCCCTAAATCAGGGCTGATCAACGTGAGGCCCACGGGCCCCATGCGGCCCTTTACGACATTCTTTGCGAGCCTCGGAGCATATAGAAATATGCCTATAAGAACGAAAATAACATATGGCTTATGCAAAACAATTTCCGATTCACGTCATCAATCAGCTGATAATTGTAAATCCCTGAGAAAACATAAGGAAATTAAATTCGGACAAAAAATATTAAAATTTTATGCAATATTGAATGCACTACAAGCATAAAGTTTTCTTCTTTGATACGAACCGACTTATAGCAAATATGTTGTTTATCTAAGCTTGTAAAAATTAATGTAATTTGAATTTTATTGACCGACAGTTGGCAACAGAACTGTGAACGTTGACCTGTTTTGACGTTTTGTTTACCTTTCGTGCATAACTAACCTCATTTGCTCTGTGGTTTAATGTTGTTATGCGTCTTACTTTTTAACAAAACTTCATATCTTTTCATAAATAACATTAAAAAACTGTTATCTTAAGAACAACAAAAGTGCACATACATATCTCTGTCGATTACGTTGTTTACAATTTGTGAAAAATACCGAAGCATCCAAATAGCCGGTGGAAAGAGCTAATAGCTTCTCTAATAAGCTATTTTCAGGAAAAACTTAACAATAATGACCCATTGTTATCGTTAAAGTAGTTAGAGAAGTAAAAAAGTAAAAAAGTATGTTAAAGTCTATATATTTTATTTCTAATTTACTAATTTTTAGAGTGTAGCAACTGCCCCAAATTTGAATATCTCCACTGTACGCACAGTTTCAACAACACTTAAGGAAAATAAGTTATTAGAATCACCTAAAAAGAAACGTTCTTATTCAAAGATAGTTGTAAATGTGTCAAGATTGGATATAAGTTCTATCCGTGACACTATTTATGGAATAGACGAGATTCTGATGCATTTCATTAAACTTTCTACGCTTTTAATAAACAAACGAAATAAATTAATTAATTAGAACTGCGTTTCAATAGGTTTCTTCCATAGTTTCTAAAGATTTGTTTGTCTGACAAGTATTAGAATATCGAAACCATAATAATAATGAGATGATACATATTATGACATACCTTTTTAAGGAACCTTTTGAAATAAAAGTCAGAAATTTGACTTAGGTGTAGGCATGGTATACATAAATAAATAGCAGTTGTATATTGTGGATGCAACTCGAAGGCCGGAAACATAGTACTTTCGGTTTAACCAGAAGTTGAACTTTTGGAAAGATAATAAAAAAGCAAGATATGGACATGTATGTAAACCGTTTTGCTCTAAGACCTTTAGAAAGCTAGAATATCATTTTTCAAAAGTTGATATCTCGGAAATATTAAGTTTAGACTTATTGTGCACATATTAAAAAATAATTATAATTTTGTGTAGAATCCAAAAATATTATTAAGATATAGGGTGTTCCATTTAAAAATATGTATGTTCACGTTGTCGCGCTATTGTTAAACAGTCCATATATGCGAAAATAATTTCTAAATGTAGTTTCCGTATTATAGGTACTACTCTGTAGCAGATCGAAATCTGTATCTATAATAGCATAGAATATAGAGACCAAGGCAGGACCCTGTATAATATTTTGTTATAAAAATTAATATAAGAAGAAGTTGTGTTTGTCAAGGTGCTAAGTGAATAAATGTGGTATATATCTTTTCCTCTATATTTACCCTTTTATTTCGTTTTATTGGTGTCTTACACTTTGGAGATAAGTGTCTCTTTCAAATCAGAAATATACCTCAGCAAATCTAATAAAAGTACCTGTAATCCTACAAAAGAATAGGTTTTAAAAATAGAACTGTCCCCGGAAACGATGACAAAAAAAAACATGTGGTATGGAAAATATTATCAATAGTGAATATATTTTTTCTTGTGCTCGTTCGCACAGGGATGTTTCTTTAGGAATAAATTTAAAATTCTGTCTACATAGAATGTAATTTTAGAAATATAATAATATATAGTCTCTGGTGCGTGCTATAAATTTTAATGATATTCTGCAATTTTTTTGAACCTTATGTACAAATTTAGGAGCCATAGAATTGTATTACCAGTCCCGATAAAAAAAGCAAGAAAAGCAATTAAACATTTTTTAAAATGTTCAATATTCCAAAAATTGCGGAATTAACTCTTAAACTTTTGTTAATTTTTTTTTATTCTTATGTCTTTCCTTGTGGTAATAATCTTTGCATTGTTCTCTAAGTCATTTATAAAGTTTATGGACTGAAGATGATTGTATATTTTTAGCCAGTCAAATTCAGTTCTCGAAAAAAGAAGTTTGTAGAACGCACACCAACTTTTCTTTAACTTGTTTTATTAAATTTATATATATACACATTAAGTTAATCACAGGTAGTCAAGTCAAAGTCAAAATATACGTTATTGTCTAAAACGAATATCTTTATCGACAAAGCTTCTTTAAATTTTATCGACAATAAAATATTATATAGTAAAATTTAAGTATAAAAATTGCAAATAATAATGACAGATTATCATCAAAATATTCATTTATGGTATACAGGGTGACTCGGATCTAAATGTACATACATCACCAGGAGATAGTGGACATCTTGGGGGTTCTAAATAATCTATCTTTAGTGGGTCCATCTTTCCTCGTTACTTAGATACAAAGTGTTTTATAAGGTTTGGCTCATTTTTGTTTTTGCCATAATTCTTTTAGCACCCGGTATAAAATGTTCATATTCGGTGGAAATATTTTGAGTAGCTATCGCTTCAAAATGCCGTATGAAAATTTTTTGAAATTCAGGTCCGGAATTTAAAAACAAGACAGATTTCATTTTTTTAAATTCAACACCCTGTATATCATATTTTTGTCAATTTTTATTTTTATTTGAAGAACACATAAAAAACTAATTCTAATGACATACTTATCAAAATCCCCGCAATTGCCGCTCAGCCATAATAAATTGCTCTTCTTTAGATGTTGAAACACATACAAAATAATAAATGTTTTTATAACGACAGTAATACCAATAATAACAAAAATAACAAAAACATAATTATTTGAGAATATTTTCAAAATGCCAACCATTAACTTCTTTACATTTTCTTCCTCTGATATTTAAATTTGAAACTGCACTTCTGATTACACCTGGTCTATTTTTTATTTCCTGAAATGAAGTGATAATGCGTTGCAAGAGCTGGTCCCGTGTATTAATTTCTTCCTCGTAAACTAAATTTTTCATATACTCCCAAAAAAAGAAGTCCAGCGGATTAAAGTCGGGAGATCTTGCTGGCTAAGAATGGGGCCCCCCACGACCAACCCATCTGTTGGGATATCTATTGTTTAAGAGTTCGGAAACAATTCTTGCATAATGTGGAGGGGCTGCATCGTGTTGGAAATACATTCCTCTTAAATAAACATTCTTATTTTGGAGAAGATTTGGCAAAATGTTTTCCAAAAAGTGTAAATATTGGTTTCCATCTAATCTTTCTTCAAAGATGTCTGTGCCAATTAATTTACCATTGATTATACCTGCCCAAACATTTAAGGAAAATCTATGTTGCGCGTGCGACTGCCTAATAGCATTTGGATTTTCTAGAGACCATAGATGACAATTTCTGGAATTGTTGACTCCATCTCTGGTAAACTGAGCTTCATCGGTCCACAAAGTCTGGTGAATATCTCTTTGGTGCCTCCTAATCCACTGACAAAAACCAAACGGTTAGCATAATCACCTGGTTCCAACCTTTGTACCTCTTGGATATGATAAGGATATAAGCCTTCATTTTTCATTGTTGAATGGGTTAATTTTTGCGTTATATGCAGACGTCTAGCAATTTTCCTTGTGGATGTTTTTGGATTTTCTTCAATCAAATTTAAAATGTCTTCTTCCTGTTGAACTGGGTGTCTTACAGGCGGATCAATATTATTTTGTGTCGGAAAATGTCCTTATTCACGAACAAAAGAAAATACATTTGAAAATGTTTGATGGTTTGGACATCTTCTTCCAGGAAACCTTAATTCATACTCTCGAGAAGCGGCTCGCCCGTTACCATCGCAAAATCCATATACAAATATTATATCAGCGTATTCTTGGTTTGAAAATTGATGGGGCATTTTAAACGAGAAGTAAATGTTTACCAAAAATATCCTCGTAATGCCCAAAAATCTGACAGGTTACAACTGACAATGACTTATTATGTTTTGTTGCCCCCCAATGTTTCGTTGCTCTGAGGTGCCGAGCCATGGAGTCAAATTGAATTGAAAATTTTCAAATTTTAACACGCCGCTATTTTATTACTTTGGTTTATTTCTTATTATTGGTATTATTGTCGTTATAAAAACAGTTATTATTTTGTATGTGTTTCAACATCTAAAGAAGAGCAATTTATTATGGCTGAGCGGCGAGTGCGGGGATTTTGATAAGTATGTCATTAGAATTAGTTTTTTAAGTGTTTTCCAAATAAAAAATAAAATTAACAAAAATATGATATACAGGGTGTTGAATTTAAAAAATGAAATCAGTCTTGTTTTTAAAGTCCGGACCTGAATTTCAAAAAATTTTCACACGGCATTTTGAAGCGATTGCTACTCAAAATATTTCCACCGAATATGAACATTTTATACCGGGTGCTAAGAGAATTATGGCAAAAACAAAAATGAGCCAAACCTTATAAAACACTCTGTATCTAAGTAACGAGGAAAGATGGACCCACTAAAGATAGATTATTTAGAACCCCCAAGATGTCCACTATCTCCTGGTGATGTATGTACACTTAGATCCGAGTCACCCTGTATATATAGTTTTTTTTATTACTAAATGTTTAACAGTTTTTTTTTTAATATTTTAAAAATAGAACTTTTTTTTTAAATATCAACTAAAAGATAACTAAACTCTTTTTTTAAAATCATAAATTATTGATTCCTTCACGAGATTTGAAGAAGGAATAGATAAACATATATATTAAAGTCTTATCTTGTATTATAGTAGGTAAAGTAAAATTATGTGTTTTTTTTTAATCAAACAGATAATAATGGGAAGTAATACAGACCGCGGTATTTTAAAATCACTACTTCTTTACCCAGCTTTGAGATCACCGCCGCTTTCCATCTTTGTTGGATACACGGACGTGATTTTTATTTACTTTTACAGCCGTAAATGCAATCCCTTGATAATACCCACATGACTAAAACGATGAAGAAATATACAACATGGTTTTACTTAATGTGATGTAGGTTTTTATTTTAATTAGTGATTCCTAGATCAATTTTTTTAAGTCGAGAGGTTCATGTAAACATAATATTACCTCCTCAAATACTTAGGTTTCGATATAAATAATAAATATACGGTGATAAATTTCTCCGATTTTTAGCAGAGATTTAGAAAGCAGTTTGATACATTAATCAGTATTTTTACGTATTATAAATCAACGTAAAAATAACTTTTTCTTTAACCAGTAGCCTAGATTAGGTCAGGTCACCATACAATTTTAATTTAAAAACTGATAGGCCACTGTTTTATTTAAACAATTATTTGACTGCTAATAACCATTATATTTCAATCGCAAGAGGTCCCTCACATTTTCGTTGTAAAATTTGCCGATTGCGAGAAGATAATAATATAATAACCATAATCATGAACATTTTTTTTGATAACTGCATTTTGTGACTGGTTCTTAAGCGAACATTGTTTGCACAAAGTTAACTTGACTGTGTCGTCCATTTCTAAGAAAATGTAGAAGCTAAAGAAAGATTCAATTTCTTATATCTTAACAGAAAACCAGATATGCCCAGATATACCTAACCATAAGGAACTCAATTTATTTTTTACCGTTAATTCTCCTAAAACAGTTAATAATATAAACCTAATTGAAATGTAAAAGTGAAATCAATGCAAAAATATCTTATAACTTAATGTTCAAACAAGTCTGTAAAGTTTATATTTTTAAAATCATATTTGGTATTAAATCTAGGGTTGGGGGTGTCGCCTGTATTAGCAGTTACATCCTAAAATTGGGGTTTTTATTTTTATTGCTATATATTGCGCATATTATTAACTTATCTGTTTGAAAATTTGGAAGAGTGTTTTGGTACCTCCCCTTTCTTAGGTCCCCCTGCCAGAATGGTTTTAGAATCTCCGTTCAGTTTGTCGAAAGTTTTGGAAAAAATTACAAATTTAAACCTATCGGAACAGTCCAAAATTAATAACATATTATCCATAAACACAGTCCGAATTTCTTGCACCCCATGGGTGCTCAAAAGCCCTAGCCAATGTCACTAGTAACATATTAGAAGCTATTGATGATGGTTATTGTTTTGGCACATTTCCATAGGTTTTGACACCATCGATCACGACTTGCTTTTAGCCATTTGGCATCATATAGGCCTTTCCTAGGGTGCGGCTCCCTTTTCTGAAAACGTATTGTCAAATAAAGGGTGTCCCAAAATGTACGCACATTTTAAATAGCGTGGCATTTTGGTTTTTGTCATAGTAGGCTTCTGAAAATTTGATAGCTCTAATGTAATTTATTGCAATTAATAGCCGCCATGGAACGCTACACGGTAGAACAGCGCGTTGTTATCGTGAAAACGTATTATAAATGTGGAGAATGTTATGCGAAAACAGTTCGTAGAGTGCGAGCTGTTTTTGGAAGAAATAATGCACCAAAACAGTGCAAAGATTGATCAAAAAATTTGAGCAAAGTGGTTCAGTTGGAAACATAAAATCAACAGGGCCGCCGCGTACTGCTCGATTTATTGAAAATATTGCAGCAGTGTCGGAAAGTGTTGGTGAGAATCCAGGCACGTCGATTCGCCGTCGGCAACAGCAAGTGAACATTACCAAAAGCAGTATGCAGCGAATTTTTACAAAAGATTTGCATTTGCATGCCTATAAAATCCAATTGACCCAAGAATTGAAGCCAGCAGATCATGGGTTGCGCCGTGAATTTTTCGAATAAAATCCTGTTTAGTGATGAGGCACATTTTCGATTAACTGGATACGTCAATAAGCAGAATTGTCGAATTTGGGGGGAATAGGATACTCGTGTTAATCACGAAAAACCACTGCATCCTCTACGAGTCACCGTTTGGTGCGGTTTTTGGTTCGGCGGAATAATTGGGCCATACTTCTTTGAAGACGAGGCTGAATTAAACCGAATTAATGTGGAAAACTTATGGTTTCGACAGGACGGAGCGACCTGCAACACAAACAATGGACTCGTTACGACTGAAATTTCCTGGTCGTGTCATATCTCGCAATGGTGATCAGAATTGGCCACCACGATCCTGCGATATAACATCGTGCGACTTCTTTCTCTGGGGTTTTCTTAAATCTCGTGTTTATGCCAATAAACCAGCCACAATTCCTGATTTGAAGAACGAAATTGGACGCGTCATTGATAAAATTCCTCCACAAATATGTGAAAATGTTATCAATAATTTCGTCAAAAGGGCAAGGGCTTGCCAGCAAAGCCGCGGTGGATATTTTTCAGATATTGTGTTTCAAACCTAATCGTGACATGTATTCTTTCTTATCCCATTAAAGTTTTGACATATTTCAAGAAATAAATGTGTTCTGTTACACCTTTTAGAACTCATTTCATTGAGATCGGTAAAATAATATGAATCCCCATTACAATTCGAAATGGCATGCCACAGGGTTCTGCCCTGTCTCCACTTTTATATTCCATTTACACGTCGTTCCTCTTAAAATCGCCGAGAAAGTGCTGTGCTCAAAATTATGCTGACGACACCCAAGATTACGTGCCATTTGACAGGACCGATGCTGTTAAGAGCTGTAGAACTATTAGTATAGAACTAAATTCCTTAATTGTACCATATGCGTAATTTTTTGTCACGAAAGGTAAAAACTTATATTGCGCGACTCCGTGGTACTCTAATTGTTTAGTCACTGTGATGGTGTTTATGGAAATGGTCTTAATTGTGTCGATAAGGGTCAGATACAAGTTGCTCAAAATTCTTGTTTAACACTTATTCACGGTGTCCGAAAATATCAACATATTATGTCCCACAAACTAATCGATTCCGGATGGCTGGATATGATAGGCGTACTTCTTCTAAGTCTTTGTGTATTCAGAGATAATGACATTTATTATAAATATTATCATGACTGTCTATTCTTATCTACTACTCTGACGTTTCCGAGATTTTTGCTAAAAATCGTAAAAAAATAAAAACTTTAGCGCCCTGTCTATAGTCGGATTCACGGCTCGTCTCGTCGTTCGACATTTGACAACAGACAAATGACAGTAACTAGCTGGACCAGTAATTTTGAAATATCCCCAATCCATCATAGAGCCGTAATTAGCCCAAAGCCCACTGACACTGACATCAGTGACATCGCCACGTGCTTTTTTTCTCGTTAAATGTTTTGCTGTGTTTTTAATTGCTCTCGTGTGTTTTGTATTTAAATAAGTTGATTGAAGACTTCTATTTTGGACGTACCTACCACCTACGTGTTTTGGTGTTTATTTGTTACGGAACGGTAAGTTAAATACAATAACCGCAAACTACTTTTATACGGTATTTATCTTTTTTAGGCGTAAAATGATAATGGATCATAATTATTGTCTTCCAAATACCTCAATGGATAATATTCCTAAAGAAAACAGGGTAACGTTTATGCCCTCCAACTTTTTGTCTCTTCCAAGGGCGTTATCTTTTACCCCATTATTTATTAATAAATAAAAATAAAAAAAATCATTATCTTGATAGGATTAGGGAGGAGAGTTTTCCATAAACAATTAATGAATATATTTTGTTGCATGCTACTCCACCATATATGTATATATAACTATATAAACCCAATATGCTTACCCTATATGGCCATGGCAGTCAAAAAGTTTTAAATACCTAGTCGTAAAATGATGTATAATTATTATTATAGTTTTTAGAAAAAGGCGTTTTCTGTTTTACATGGCAATGAGTTGGCCCAAAAATTTGTGCAAAACGTTTATAATTATTTTAAAGACGTACATCCTCAAATAAGCCCCACTCAAGTAAGTATTTTTTCCAATTTTTTTTCCACATTTTATTTCTTAGTCCATTTATTTGCAAAAATGATATATCTGCGCATACCATTAAGTACTAAGCAAAATTGGTGTATCTATTTCTACCAGTGTGTCATGCGTCTGGATGAAACACGTGTATTTTACTGTAATTTTAATATTTAATATAACGCCATATTGTTTGTAGGAAAACCAGTTACAATAAAGAAACTGCAAAACCAACTACATCGCAAGGAAATGTATCTTGGAAGCATAAGCAGTCTCCTAAGGTTGGTAAAAAGCTTAGGCATTTTCTATAAGAAGGAAGACAATCGCCGTGCGCTTATGGAAAAGCCATGTATTGCGGATAAACGGCGAAGATTTCTGTCTACGTACATAGAAAACGCTGAGCTTGGTCCCGATAGAAAACCATGTGTTTTTCTAGACGAGACTTGGATTTTTTCTAATAGAACATTAAGAAAATCTTGGCAGGATGATAACATTAAATCTGCCAGGAAAGAATCTGGAGAAGGGTACAGGTCAATATACGAATTAATAAATATAAGTTAACCTAAGTAAAGGTACAAAAAACCATAGTCTTTACTCTACAAGACCAAAATGAAGGCCCCCCTTCTGGAAATAAATTCTCTTAGTGAACACTAATCGTCATTTAATTTATATTTTTAGATACATTGTTTTGCAAGCAGGAGGCGAATGTGGATTTATCGAAAATGCCAGGCTTATTTTTAAATCCAAATGCAAAACTGGTGACTACCATGGAGAGATGAACTCTGACAATTTAGAAAAATGGCTGTGCAAAACCCTGCCAAACTTGGAAGAGCCCTCCATGATAATTTTAGATAGTGCTAGTTATCATAGCAGGCAAACGGCGAAGTGGCCCACAAAAAAATGGTTAAAGGCGGATTTACAAAGATGGTTAGAAGAGAAAAATATTTTATTTTCACCGTATGATACCGTCCAGGTTTTATGGCAACTCATCAATACAGTACAGTAATAATGTATAGTAACATTGCATAACATTTTTGCATTGGGCTTAACTCACTGAAGTTCTTTTCTCGCCTTTTTCAAAAAATGCCGACAAAAAGTATAAATCGATTTTATGTTCCAAGAAAAACAATATAGAATGAACTAATATTATTTCCTTATATAAATGAATAGTAATATACTATACTGAAAATATATATCAGCTTTTAAAATATAACAATTTCTATGCCATTGCAGCCTATATTAATTTAATTTATAAAATTACAAAATAGCCTTGGTAGTACTAGTATCTTTTACTTGTAGATTGTAGATTTTTTATAATTAGAAATAAAAAAGTACTACATACACCTTTTTTCTTTCCCTTTGCTCCTACGCTGATTTCACCAAACTATATATTCCAATCCTCCAAAAAAAAATTGCACATTTAATGTGGTTTACGTGCTTAACAAATCTAGCTTAGTCCAATCCTGATAAATCTGAAATATAGTACAAGTAACCTACCAACCTACAAAAACAAAATAGACTAGAAGTCGACAGGGTGCCATTAGTGACACGTGACTCGTCCACCATCTTGCGAGACGGTTCAAGAATCCGACTATATGTCTATCCAAAACCTAGCATTTTGGGATATACAGGGTGTCTTAAAAGAATGGAATATTGCAAATATCTCCTTAATCAATGCATTGTCATAAAAATGGTCGGACACGTCGATTTTATTTTTATTTTTTACACATTTCAAAAATATTTATCTCTATACAGGTTGTCCCACAAAAGCTGGGGACACTACTTCGTTTTTTCAAATAAAACACCACAATTTTTTTAACATTTTTTTGTTTTGCGGAAAATTCTACACAGATTTCATGTAACATAGTATGATGGAAAATACACAAAGATATAGGGTGTTCTATTTAAAAAAAAAGTAACTTTGTTTCTCTACGGCTTTCTGACCCAACCTGTATACTTATCTTTTTTTAATTCTAATACACCTTAAAAAACCATAAAACTTTTATCTAAAATATTTTTTGCTGACTGTTTTACTTTAAGAAATAATCGACCGTTTCCATACATACCAACGACCCTGTATAATACAAGGTGTGAAAAATTACTTGAAACAAAATTGAAGATACGTATTTTTAGTCTAATTCCTCGGTAAAAGTTGCACCTGTTCAAGTACCAGTAAACCAAAATAAGTTTTAATTTTTTCTATTTTGCGTGTCTTACGCTTGTCAATCAATTGACATAAGTTTAAATTGTAATGTTTACAAAAAGTAGTGATATTACTGCACATTATGGGTTATTTAACCGATGATCAGCGAACCGAAATATTAATATTGAGGGGCAGCGGCGACCGAAAACGAAGTCAACAAGAAGTTTGTGATTTGTTTATTGAAAAATATCCGAACCGGCAGATTACTCAGTCGACGGTAAGCAAAATTGTACAAAAATTTTCAACATATAGAAATGTTAAGAATCTACCAAAAGCCGGGCGTAGAAATTCCTTAACTGGTGATAAAAAAATAGATTTGTCTTTATCTATCTATGAAAATCCTCACTCCTTACTTAACTTTTATTATCAAGAAACAATGAATTGCATAGAAGTTCAATCCACAGATTTTTTAAAAGAGAAAAATATCACCCGTATAAGGTTAATTACGTGCAAAAGCTTTTTGATAATGATCTGCCTGAATTTTTGTGAGCAAATGATGTAGTTGTGTGATCAAAATCCAAATCTCTTACGAGGCACATCCTATTTACCGATGAAGCAACTTTTTGTCTCAATGAAAACGTTAATAAGCAAAATTATCGTTATTGGTCTCCGACTAATCCACATTGGATCTTAGAAAACAACACGCAATATCGGCAGAAAGTAAATGTTTGGATGGGAGTAATTAACAACAGGATGTGGGGACCTTATTTTTTTCAACAAACACTAACGGCCGAGAGATATTTGGATTTTCTAACATTTGAATTAATTCCTTCTGTGGCAATTATTTTCCCAAATGATCACGATCCAGATATTCCTGGATAACAGATATGGCTACAGCAAGACGGTACCCTGCCTCATTATGGGCATACAGTTCGGGAATATCTGAACAAAATCTTCCTAAACAGGTGGACTGGAAGGAGGTGGAGTGGCCGCCTAGGTCACCCGACCTTACCCCACTTGACTATTTTGCTTGGGGATATTTAAAAGAAAGGGTATATCAACACAAACCGCAGAATCTCGACGATCTGATGAACGAATTCGCCAGGTAACGAGGAACATATCGCCAGAAACCGTACAACATACCGTACAACATTTCTATGAGAGATTAGGATATTGCCAAATAGTCAACGGGGGCCATTTCGAACATCTGCCAAAGCCGAATGCTTTGTTTCACTAGTTTAAATATAATTTTTTAAACTTATTTTTTGAATTTTGATTAAAGTAATTTTTCACACCTTGTATTATATTTGTTATCATACTATGTAACATGAAATATGTGCAGAATTTTCCGTAAAACACAAAAATGTTAAAAAAATTCTAGTGTTTCATTTGAGAAAACGAAGTAGTCGTGTCCCCAGCTTTTGTGGGACAACCTGTATAGAAACAAAAATTTTTAAAATGTGTAAAAAATAAAAATAAAATCGACGTGTCCGAGCATTTTTATGACAATGCATTGATTAATTGCAATATTCCATTCTTTTGAGACACCCTGTACATATGTTAATTATACTATCGACGTCTAGAAACCACTTATATTATAATAATATAAATTTAATGTATTCTATTATCATTTAGGTAATATTGTTATTAATAGAATTTTTCAAATTTCATCATCAAACCACAAAATTCAGCTCGTGGCGTTATATTAACAGATTATGGTGATTTGATAAATGATCGCTGATTTAAATTCGCTTTTAATAAAATTTTGAATTACCTGTTTGGTTGGAGATTACCCTATGACGAGAAACAAATAATATTATCTGCGAAACGGGATTCATTTTTTTTTTAAACCCAAATAATGACTTTAAAACGCAATCAACCAATGCAAATTTCATGCAAATAAATTCTAATTAGCTTTCCATGAACTGTTGTGTTCCTATACCGGGTGTTGCATCGTCGAGCGGGACATAGGAAATCCCATGTAATTTTAAATGGGGTCAATTATTGGCTTCCCTAATTATTTTAGAGAAAAATTCTATTTAGGTTTATTAAAGAGCACTAAAACCCACATTCAAAAGAATAACTGTAGATATTTTTGATAATCCCGTTTACGGCTTATCGCCGATTTCTTTTCAACTATTTCTCCTTTTTATGGCCCCGTATTTGCGGGCACCAGTCAAGGTAAAAGATGACTGTCAAATAAAGTTGTCATTTTGAAATGTGTGCTTTATTGTTATAAAAACTCGTACATCGAAAATATTAGCCATGAATTACACTTCTGAAGAAAAAATATTGATGATTAAATGGTATTATCAAGGAAATAGTTATCAAAACGTGTCAGACATCCCAACAAACATATTAAGTAATGTAGACCAGAACGGAAGGAAAATAATCCTAAATTGGCAAATATTTGCTTATTTTTGCCTTAAATGTTTTCTTAAAAGTCACAAAAGATTCGAACTCTAAATTCTAAGTCAAAATTTGGATATCTACAACTTAAATAATTTGTTGTAGGGATATCTACTTTTAGTTTAATTTACCTAGTTAAAAGTTACAAATAAATTACCCCTTCGAGACATTAACAATATTTAATCCTAATAAGGAATATGATTAAGTCATAATTTACTTAATTGTTACCTAATATATGCATTCATAATTAAGGACTTTTTTGGCTATGACGCTAGGTAAACATTACCTAATTATTGCCTAAAAAAAGTCCAAATATTTACTGACCATGTAGTTTTAGAAACAAGTAATATTTTGGATAATTTTACCATATAAATTGTTCCCAAAGTTATAGACCTTTTGTGGTTAAATATTGAGCTACTTCATAACTTTCTGATTAACCTCAAAGGCTAACATTGCTTGTACAGTTAATAATAAAGGGAAAAATAACTTTAAGGTTGAAAATATAAAATCGGCCATATTTAATAATTATTAGTTTTCCTGCTTGTCGACAACTATAAAAAAACAATAATTAAAATTTTAAGAGTTACATAAGGTGAGTGGAAAATCCATTAGATATCTTACGTCAACGAAAGTTTTTTTTTAAACTTTAGGTACATAAAATGTTTATAATGAAGACACTCTGATTTTAGGTTAATGGTAAAAATATTTCAAATTTTCGTAATAATACATAGAAAAACGCATATTTTAAGGGCGCGTTTTGTTTTTCGAAGTATCATCACCATAATTCACCAACAAATTTCTTTCGCATCCAAATTGCGGTCCAGAAAAATGATAACTCTTAATTATATCACTTTATTGTTGAAGTTATAATAAGCGGCCATTCCAAATATCTACTTAAGTTGAACTCCATTTTATAATTTATTTTGTCCTGTTGGAAGTGTTGGCATAAGTTGTTGTCTTTCTTTCTAACGCCAGATATAATATGTTTTCTCTGTATTTTTGTCTAGTGTCTTATTGCTCCTATTTAGGTTATATTAAGGTCAAAAGGTTGGTCTCACTTTCCACATTTAGACGTAAAATAGGTTTATATTTATTTCACTTCGTTTTAACTTATTGAACAGAAAAACCCTATCAACCTATTTTCAACCTTCAAATTACTTTAGTTTCTTTCCCTACATTGGGCAATAGGAAAACAAATGTAGGTAAATTATCCCTATATATAATTGGGCATGCAAAATATTTGACCCGTTTAGAGGTCGAATAAAGGTAAATTTAACTTAAAATGTTTGTTGGGATGTTTGCTGCTCTGTATCCGAATAGACCGATACCTGCAAAATCTACAGTCGAAAGGTCTATCAAGAAATTTGAGACAAAAGGCACTGTAATAAATAACTGCAGATGTGAAGAAAGGCAGGAACAAAGAAGAGATGCAAGAAATGATAGGGACTTGCAAGTTTTATTGTGCGTGGAAGAAAATGATGGGAAGATCAGCACAAGGAAATTTGAGGATGACATAGGATTAGATCACACCACAGCGTTACGAGCTTTGAAACGACATACATATTATTCATACAAATATGAAAAGCACCAAGAGCTAAGAGATAGGGACGAAATACGACGACAGGAGTTTTGTTTTGGTATGATGGAAAGAGCAAACATAGATAGGGAATTTTTAAAAAACATTTGTTTCACTGACGAATGCACACTAACCTTAAACAATGAACCCAATGTTTAAAATTATCGATATTGGAGCTAAGAAAACCAACACAGGTTTGTGGAAACAAGGACGCAATATCCACAAAAAGTTAATGTATGGGCTGGGATTTTCGGAGAAAATATTATCGGGCCATTATTTCTTAGACGAAATTTAAATGCAGAATATTTTTTGGAACTACTTGAAGATCATATTTTACCTACTTTACATGATGCCGCCAGGGAAAATCAGGAAGTTTGGTACCAAATGGATGGCTGCCCGGCACATAGTACCCTGGCTGTCCGGGAATATTTAAACCGTGCTTTAATGGAAATGTTATTGGCTTAAATCATACAGTAAATTGGCCAGCCAGGTCTCCTGATTTATCGCCAAATGATTTCTTTCTCTGGGGCCATTTAAAAAACAGGATATACAAAGATAAAAAATACCCAAATCTAGACGAGTTAAAAAATGCTATTTCTGCCGAATGCAATAGAATTTCAGTTTACCAACTAGCGAATGTAAGAAGAGAATTTTATGATTGCCTCGGTTATTGTCTAGCAGTCAATGGAGGAATATTTGAACATGTTCTTAAATCCTAAAGTTCTAACAATTTAATAGTACCTACCTATTAATTAGTAAAATATTGAAACATGTAAAATGTCATAATTAACCTTGTAATTGGATACTTTATTTTAGTTTTATTCAGATTAATTTGTACTCATAAATACACCTTTAATATTTTCGATGTACGAGTTTTTATAACAATAAAGCACACATTTCAAAATGACAACTTTATTTGACAGTCATCTTTTACCTTGACTGGTGCCCGCAAATACGGGGCCATAAAAAGGAGAAATAGTTAAAAAGAAATCGGCGATAACCCGTAAACGGGCTCATCAAAAATATCCAAAGTTATTCTTTTGAATGTGGGTTTTAGTGCTCTTTAATAAACCTAAATAAAATTTTTCTCTAAAATAATTAGGGAAGCCAATAATTGACCCCATTTAAAATTACATGGGATTTCCTATGTCCCGCTCGACGATGCAACACCCGGTAAATATAAAACATTTTGTTGACAAATTTGAATTCAGAGTTTTTTTAAAATAAACATTCTATGTTTGACTTAAGAAATGGAAAATCTCCATGATTTAATCATTCAAAGTTACAGTTTTTGTGTGCTTAATGTAAAAGCTTAGGGTATGTTTAGTTATATTACAATTTTTCCTCCTTTCATGCTAAATTAACACTTTTTCATGTTTAAAAGTAATATAAACCAAAATGTCACAATTTACTGAGTTAGATTTCAAATTGACCAAAACACCAGTAAAGTCAATAATAATTATTATTTTAAATTTTTCCTAGATGATTATTTAGGTTTCTCGGCCCTGCATAATCTAAAGTAGACCACCAGTAATAATATATTCAAAAAAGTATTTTAGCCGCATTAACGGTTTTTTAAAAAAGGAGGTAAAGAACATCTTATGCATAAAAGTCCAGGAATCTAAAGCGAATTCCAAATCTCTTAAATCCCGCAAATCTCAATACCCGTCGACAACCGTGCCAAGTGAAACATTTAATGCATATTAAGTAATCTAATGAATGTTCAATTCCTAATCACTATTATGTGAGGTGCAATTTAAGTGAAACTCTTGTATCGCAGTTCAACTACTTGAATGTTTTTTCTTAAAGCATTATTAGACACACATTTCAATGATAAGTTTTATTTCTATTAGAACATTAGCAAATATAAAACAAAATACATTAACAATATTTTAACTTTTGGTTAAATACTAAATCATAAATTTCGATAATCACCTTAAATAAGCTTTTTTCGTTGTAATAGGAATACGAGAATTTATTCTTAAGATCATGTCATTAAATTTGTAAAAATAATAATTAGCTTCTTTTATTATGGACATATTATGTAAAAAATATTAACTTATTATTTCAACCGCACTTATTACCAAAAATATCTAACATGTGATTTCAAATTTTTACTACATTAATATCGTCAAATAAGAAAATGCGCGTGATATACCAATGAATTATGCAAATTCATTAAAACCATGTGTATCATAATTTAGCTGATTGTGAGCAACTTTCTTACCTGACACATTGCACACACAGAGATTTCAGACAGTTCATTAGCATATTAAAATTGAATTTTAAAACTTTATATTATAGAAAACAGAAAGTTTTATTTCCCATTGTGTAACTTTACGATTTATTTAGCTTAGCTTAATTGAATTTTGCAAAGTAAACATAAGCGTTCAGGAAGTATTTTGCAGCCTTTCTCGAAGCCACACTACTGTATATAATCGATTTAATTAGCGGTTCTTGTTTGACATAAAAGGGGCAAGATTTTTTTAATTATAACTAATTAGTGCGACCGTAAGCCTCTGTGAATAGCTTATTACTAGGACGTTTGCGGCGCTCCTTCCAAAATATGCCTTAAAGCTTTTTAAAATAGAACCTATTTTGTTTTTAAAAATATGTTTAATCTGTGGTGATGCCGTTTTTATTTTAAAGCAATTAGTCACAACCATTGGAATTTATTTATTCCAGTAAGAAAATATTGACGAAACAACTATTATGATTTTAATAGATGTCTTAAAAATCAATTCGCGTTTCAAAATTTGTTTAAATATCCAATAATATTAAAAATCCTTGTATCAAGTTATAATGGTTGCTGTATTGATTTGATGGCAAATGTCAATTAAAATCAAATCTCAAGCAAAGCCTTTCACCTTTATATTGTACTGACATTAATTTTGTTTGATCTTTTAAATACAAATACGTTGCCTTATGAATGAGACACGTGTAAGCACATCCCGGAGAAATATGCCGTGTGGGTTGTAGATATTTGGTCATTATATTTCTGAACAATGATAAAACCGTTCACTGGCAACAATTTTGTTGTTTTATTATTTTTTAAACAACGCTACTTGATGAGTTTGGTATAGTCAGAAATTAGAAAAATAGCCGTATTTATCTTTTGCATTACTGTATAATACAGGGTGTCTCCAAAAGGTCTGTACAAAATCTGAGCAAATATTCCTGGAGCAAAAATAAGGCGATTTAAAGCAACTTACCTTGGTCCGAACGTGCTCCGTTTCCGAAATACAGGGTGGTAAATTTAAAAAATGAAAATTGAATTTTTTGGAATTAATTACCATTTTTTAACGTAATACTTTAAAACTTGATACCCGGGGGTTTTTTTGGGATGCGAAACCCGAATACGGACATCTTTTCACCGTAGCCATTAGAGGGCGCTTCACAATGCACTTCTTATGGTTTAGAATGGCCATAACTTTTTTGTCAGTGTAGTTTTTTTTTTCTTTTTTATTAAGGAACTAATTTTTTGAACATACTGAAACAAAAAAGCTGCTCTTGTAAAAATCCGCTAAAGTAAGCCGTTTTTGAGATATTTCGATTTTTAGTGTTTGATGCCGCACCGGAATATTTAAATTATTTTGAAAAGAAAATTCTGCTATTAGTAAATTTTCGATAGGAAAAAATGTTTCACTTGGGTTCGTTACAGCAAGCTTTGCAGGAAGAATTTGAGTATGGATTTTTTTTTTAATTAAATGAAGAACAATTTTATTTTAAAAGTAAATTTTATTAGCATAAACTTTTAGCAATTGTTCAAAATGACCTCCGGTAACTTAAGTACGGAAATTTGCATCAATTTCGCATCGTTCTTTAATATGTTGACTGCATTTTGAATTCTTCCCCACAATTCCTCTTCATTATTAATCGGTTAAAAACCCCTATAAAAAATAATCCAACGGACTCATATCCGGTGAGTGTGGCGGCCACTTTACAGGAGCGTCATTTCCTCTACCGATCCATCTGTTTGGATACTGTCGATGAAAATAATTGCGGACATTTAAACTTAAATGTGGTGGAGCACCGTCATGCATAAACCACATATCTCGTCGACGTTGTAATGGCAAATCTTCTAATAAATGTGGCAGCGTATTTTGTAAATGTTATAAATAATCCACACCATTTAGTCAATCAAATGACAGGACCAATAGTGAAATTGCCAATGATTCCTGCCCACACATTGATTCTAAACTCATGTTGATAATGAGTTACTTTCGTGGCATGCGGGCTTTCAGCAGCATAAACATGTTTGTTATGTAAGTTCGTTACACCACTTCTTGTAAAACATGCTTCGTCAGTATACAAAATGTGCTTAGTAAAATTCATATCCTGTTGTCTTTTTTCGGTAACGAATCGAGAGAAGTCCAATCGTTGAACGAGATCCGGAGCCAAAAGGTCTTGCACCTTTTGGATATGGTATTGATAAAGCTGCTGTTCTTTATACGTTTTATGAACTACATCCTTGGATACTCCTACCTCTAAACCTAAGCGTCTGGTGCTTAATTTTGGATCTTTAGCAATTCTTTTCAAAATTTGTTCCTCAACCCCAGGAGTCCTTATTGCACGTTGCCCTTCATAATTTTCAGTTAAAGGAGTGAAGCTACCGGTTTCGCGAAGGCGTATCTCAATAGCAGCAAATGTTTGATGGTTTGGTATGCGCCGATTTAGATATCTTTCCCTGTATACCCTAGCAGTCGCGGCCATTTTCTTCACAATACCCAGAAACCAATAGCATATCCGTCATTTCTGCAGAACTGTATTCTTCAGCCATCTTTACAGTCGATTATAATTTAACTAACACGTTTCAAACACCTTATTTATTCTCGCATTTGCAAATTCTTACTGAAACACTTACTGTAAACAACATAGACTAATAGCGAAAATTTTTAAAATATGAAAAATGTTTACATTTAAATAGCCTGTTGCAAAAAATTTTTAGGTGTTCATCAAACAGGTAAAAAATCGAGGATTTTTGGATGTGACAGTCCAAAAAAGTATCTAAAAAAAAATACATTCTCCACTGCTAATTCACTGACCATATTTCATCCTCAAAGATAACAGCAAACATTTTTTATTCAGATTCAGATATTTGCTAAGCACATTTTATTTACTGACGAAGCGTGTTTTACAAGAAGTGGTGTAACCAACTTACATAACGAACATGTTTATGCTGCTGAAAGCCCGCATGCCACGAAAGTAACTCATTAGCAACATGAGTTTAGAATTAAATGTGTGGGCAGGAATCATTAGCAATTTCATTATTGGTCCTGTTTTACCGCCACGACTAAATGGTGTGGATTATTTAGAACATTTACAAAATACGCTGCCACATTTATTAGAAGATTTGCCATTACAACTTCGACGAGATATGTGGTTTATGCATGACGGTGCTCCACCACATTTTAGTGTAAATGTCCGCAATTATTTGCATCGACAGTATCCAAACAGATGGATCGGTAGAGGAAATGACGCTCCTGTAAAGTGGCCGCCACGCTCACCGAATATGGGTCCGTTGAATTATTTTTTATAGTGGTCTTTAAAAACGACGGTATACTACAGACCGATTAAAAATGAAGAGAAATTGTGGGGAATAATTCAAAATGCAGTCAACATATTAAAGAACGATGCGCAATTGATGCAAAAAAGTAAATTTAAACTTTTTACGTCGTATTAATCTTTGTACTTATGTTAACGGAGGTCATTTTGAACAATTACTAAAAGTTTATTCTAATTAAATTTACTTTTAAAATAAAATTGTTCCTCATTTAATTTAAAAAAAATCCATACTCAAATTCTTCCTACAAAACTTGCTGTAACTAACCCAAATGAAACATTTTTTCCTATCGAAAATTTACTGATAGCAGAATTTTTTATTCAAAATAATTTAAATATTCCGGTGCGGCATCGAACATTAACAACCGAAATATCTCAAAAACAGCTTACTTTAGCGGATTTTCACAAGAGTACCTTTTTTGTTTCAAAATGTTCAAGAAAATTAGTTCCATAACAATAAAAGAAAAAACAACACTGATAAAAAAGTTATGGCCATTCCAAACCATAAGTGCATTGTGAAGCGCCCTCTAATGGCCAGAGTGAAAAGGTGTCCCTGTTTGGGTTTCGCATTCCAAAAAACCCGAGGGTACCAAGTTTTAAAGTAATCCGTTAAAAAATATTCATTAATTTTAAAAAATATGATTTTAATTTTTTAAATTTACTACCCTGTATCTCGGAAACGGAGCAATTTCGGACTAAGGTAAGTTGCTTTAAATCGCCTTATTTTGGCCTCAGGAATATGTGCTCAGATTTTGTACAGACCTTTGAGACAGCCTGTATAACGTTCTAAAAACTTTCTGTGATAGTTATATCCGACCAACATTGTTGAAGATATACCCCAAGATCTGTCAGCTTATTGTGTGGGCTGTAAGGAGGTATTTGAAACCCTAAGCGCATTTATCTCAAAAATACGTTTTCAAAGTTGGTAATCATATTTCTCAAAAACCTCTAAATCAAACAATGTAAAATTTAGATATAAGAAACTAGTAGGTACTTAGTTCAGCAATTTTAGTTTTTAGTTCCTATTTTTTTTTCATATACAGGGTGTTTGGTAATTAATGCTCCATGAGGTTATCCTAGATCCTAAATACCAGAAAAATAGGTTTAACCAAATACGACCTTGATAAAATTTTGATGGATAAACTGTTTGCAAAATTGATTGACTGGGCGGACCCTATCTTATTACCGTATACATGTTCCAAGTAATACTGCTTTAGAAGAAAAAGTGAATCTAATGTCCCGCGAGTGGTATCGAGGCGAAGCGAGAATTGCTAACCCATTAGCGTGGAAGCTTTTCAGCTTCCTAGACCGCGCATACCGCCTCGTGAACCATTAAATTATTTTCTTGTTCACTTGAAACTTTTATAGGAAAGTAAAATAGACTTTGCCAAGTCAATCATTCTTGCAAAGACTTCGGTAAGATCCAAAGGTATTGGAAATTAATTTTCGGTAATTATTTTTCTGATTAGTGAGATATTGACATGAAATTTAATGCAAGGGGGTTTTCTTATATAGATGCTATATTTATTATTTTATTTTTTATCTATCAATTGTTTTCTTACAATGCCTTAGAAACGGTTGCTATAAACATCATCATAATATCATAGGAAATATTAGCGGGCGATAAAATTCATAATGCCCGGTGATTTTCGTAATGTCTGGTAATTATTATTAAAGAAAACATTGAACATAATTTGTATTTAATTTAACCATTTTTTTACATAATGTTATTCTCTTTTTCCTATGTTAAATGTACAATTTTTGAATTTTCCTAAGAAAGAAGCTGGACCAATTATGAAATTTGTACAGGGATTTAGACTTTGCCGGTAATAAGTTTTTCTTAGCTTTTTCATCATTTTCTAAAATATTTTGTGGAACTGCTATATTTTCGTTTATAAAACGTAAAAAACGCTTAAAATAAACACAATAAACAGCCATCAGCAACCGTCAAGCTTATTCTATGACAACCGATCAAAGCTCACTAAATACTAAAAATTGGCGAAAATATTTAAAAAAAAATGCAGGAGTTTAACTGTTTATATTTTTAAATTAATGAAAAATACTTTTACAAAAGAAACGTAAAATTTAATTTATCAGTTTTAATTAATGTTGTCGAACTTTATTATGTTCCTAAATTAGGTGCACTCGTGCATGTATTTTTGAATTTTATGGTATACGGAAATTTGATATTTAATAAAAAGGTTAAACAAAAATGTTAATTAAAATAAAAGGAAGTTATTTTAATAAGGCAGTATGAAAAGCACCTAAATGTTTTGACAAATAAGTAAATATGTTTTCGATCTGTTTAGCTATACAATATGAAACTTGTCTTCAAGTATTAAAATCTACGTTTATTTATTTAGGAGCTGTAGGATAATTAAGGAAATATTGCTCCACTGAGACCCGTTATGAGAAATATTTACAAGCAAGGTTTCAATGGTATTAACGTATGTCGTAACTAACTTTGGCTTTAAATTTATTAAATAACTAGGTAGTTACTGTTATTTAACTATTTAATATTAAATATTTGTGAAGAATTTTGGATTTTTCTTTCCTGTTAAATATGCGTAATCTTCACCCTGGAGATATCTACGATTCAATTAGTTACTGTTATATTAATTTGTTCGTCTGAGGTTACATCCTAAAAAACTAAACGAAACAAAAACGATAGGGAGCAAAATTCATGGCCCTGTATTTTCGGTTGCGTACTTGGGGTGGCTATTTTCCAAACTCGTATACAGGGTGGTATTTAAATACGTGGCGAAACTTTAAGGGGTGATTTTCTGAGTGACTCTCAGAAGAGAAGTTTATATAAACATACGTCCGGTAATACTTTGATTTCTAGATACGGGGTGTCAAACTTTTTAAAAAACATAGTTTTTTCGTAAATATCTTAAAATCTTTTTGCCGACTTTGTTGAAGTTTGACAGTGTTATTTAAGGTAGTAAGGAGCAGTTTAGCCCCAACAAGATTAAAATGTCCAGTGGTTTCTCTGTAAGGCACTTAAGTGAGATTTTTGACAAAAGAAATGTGCACCACTAATTTTTTTGCAATTCTTGTATTTTTCTCGCATTAGGCAACTTAATCTACAACTTTTTTATTTTTAGCTTTTTTTTCGTATCTTGCTTCGATTTTGAGACAAAACAAAAAAAAATCACTTTATTGCATGTCACTGGGACAACATAATAAAAAACTGTTTTTACAGGGTGTTGAAATATTTTTAAAAAATCCCAAGTAACAAAAATATCCAATTTCGTTTACTTTTAATTGCTTAATCATAAATAAAAATCACTTTATTCCACGTCCATGGACATCAATGAAAACGATTTTAAAATATTTTGAAACACAAGATATTTTTTATTGATTGCAATAAAGTGATTTTTTTGTTTTTTTTCAATAACGAAGCAAGATACGAAAAAAATGCTAAAATAAAAAACGTTGTAGTTTTAGTTGCCTAATGCGAGAAAAATACAAAAATAGCAATAAAATTCAAGGCGCATATTTTTTTTTGTCAACAAGATACCCTAAATAACACTGTTAAATTTCAACAAAATGGATCGTCTAAAGGATTACTAAGATATTTATTAAAAAACGATTTTTTTTTTAAAGTTTGACATCCTATAACTTGAAAACAAAGCATTATCGAACCAACATTTATATAAACTTTTTGTCTTGGAACTACTGAAAGGATCACCTCTTAAAGTTTGGCCACGTACCTAAATAACACCCTGTATACGTCAATCGATTACAGCTGATAGCTGAAAAACTGACGCTTGTTTCCTGGTTTTTGATTTTGATTTGTCACTGTCATTTTTGATTTGGACCTTGCATAATAGTATATTAAACAAGAGAAGTGCGCTAATAGTTTTATAAAACGTGTACTTTATACTATTTTTTCTGTTTTGGCATTTTTTCAATAAATAAATCCATATTTAAAAAGAAAATAAAACATACCAATTTTCAAAATTTTTAAGGCCTAATATTTATGTTGGTAATACAATCAAATTATTTATCACAGTAGCCTTGAAATCAACAAATAATTTTATTTCCGTGTCAGCCATTTTGTCACGAAGTTTTCTAATTTTTACAACATACCTACATAATTTTAAAATATGGAGCAAGATGAGTTTAGTTTAACTCCCCCAAAGTTAAGGGAAATTGCGGTAAATTTTATAGTTCTATGTTTTATAATATAGTAAATTTTAAGATTATTTGATATTTTTTTAACTCATCTCCATTTCATAGAGTTAATGCAACCAAACATACACGACGGCAAAATAAAACATTTTTGTGAACATCATTACGAACCTTAGAAAAATAAAGAAAACTGTTTCATAAAAAGTTCAGGTTAGTTAAATAATGGAAACGATATCGAAACAGCTTTTTTATAGAACCAAATCAGAAAAAGTAATTTTTGAATTACATAAACTTGGCTAGTGATTGACAATGATGGCAATCATCTGCAGAGCTTTTGTTTCGTGAAGATTCTAGTTATTATTTATTTTAAAGACTTTTAAATAGTGTTTAAGTTAAGGTGGGCTCATGCAGAAAAATGTCAAAACAAAAAATGAAATAAAAATAAAATAAGAGATCGGTATCTTTATGTTATTTTTATGTAAATATCGTTTCGCGCGTGCGTCGAAATATTATAACCATGTATCTTTTGCCAGATGCATTTTCTGTTGGGTCGCCTATTTATTTAATTTAAAATGTTGTTCTTATTAGACAAAAAATAATAATTATTTTGGCGCTGATTAACCAATAATCAATAAAAAATAAGGTATTGGATCTGTTTATTTTATTTTAACGTTATGTCTGTATGATTGTCTATATTATTTGACATTTTTTGTACGCTTCAATATTCAAATAGAGAAATTCGAACTAATAACGAACTACAGAAAAGGTACACAAGTTTTGTTCAACTGCGAATAATATTTTTTTCCAGTGTACGTTTCAAGTTATTGGTATTTTTCAATATTTTCTAACTTTTTCCAGTATATCTACCAATTAAGGGAAACATCAATGTCGTCAATACGTTGGTAAAAATGGGCCGACGGCTTGTGTCGCTTCTGTATCGTTTAGTTTTCTGATGTTACATGTAAAATCACTAATTTATAGAGGCAAAAGCTTCCTTCAGCAGTTATCTTATTAAAACATTTTAATTTCAAAACGGATTTAGTAGTAAATAGGTGTCCGGGAAAATAAGGATATTCTCTCGGATTCAGATAGAACATCAAAAAATAAGATTATAAGTTGCTATGAATTTTTTTTACTTCTTCATCCCTACGGAGATATGTGTCCCTGAAAGACGCCGCTGGAAATCGGGTTTTCTTGAATAAGTTTCAAAGTACTTAATATAATTTAATAAAAATTTAATGTAATGGACACTATAGTTTATTTCTTAATGCGAGAGAGTAATAAATCATTATTGAACTATAAAACCCAGTTGTCTTCGCCATATTCCATGGGCGTAGTAAAATTATTATTTCATATAACATTCGGAGTTGCAAAAATAGTTGAACTGTGTTCGAATATGACAGGTCGGACAGTCAAAAATATACCGACTTGTGCACGAGGATAAACGCGGCCTCATCAGGTCACTAAAGAGAAGTGCAGGGAGAAAGAAAGTGTAATAAATGAGAATGAAAAGACTGACATCAGAAGAATCATACACTCGCTTTACTTAAAAAAAGAAATATCTACCTTAGACCAAATAATATCTAAAATGAAAGGATGATTATTGCTTAATTCTTTAACACTCTGTATGACAAAGACTTTTAAAAAAAATTATTGTGGGTAGCTTGCACTTTAGGATATAAAAAAAAGGTACCCTTTTTTAATGTTGCTGAAATAAACCGTTTTCGAGAAAAAGAATAAAAAACGAATTCATGGTTTATTTTTAATAAAAAGGACCATGATTTCTAAACTGCTGATCAATTGCGTGGCACGAAGACAAGGAAGGAAATTTTTGGCCGATCTTAACGCGGTTTCCAAATTCTTAAAAAGAAAATATTTGTAAACGAGACTTTTAGACTCATCTACCTCAACATCATCATATGTCTATAATACAGGGAGTTTTACATTTACCTCAGAGATGGTAGATGTTGGCTCACCCGACATCGCCCGGTGAAATACCATCGCATCGGCTTAGGTGGCGTGAAGTTGCTCTTTGAGCTAACGTTTCGTCACTGTGCCGATGTCTCCGGTTTCCAGGGTGGGAAATATACAAAAAATGCTGTGATGATGGTTCCAAGATCAATAAATTCCGGAGTTAAAAACGCCCCCCGATCGGATCTCCGGGTGGGGGCGGGTCCTGGCGCCTTATCAAGCGAGATTATCCAATCATCCACCATGTCCAGTAGCCATGCGGGTCCTTCGAACAATATTCCAAATGGAAATGGTGGAAAAACTGGAGTTGTTAAAAGACCCGAGATTAGCAACTTCCAAATTGACTTCTGCGATATAAGAGGACTGAACTCCAACATCAATGCAGTCCATCAACATCTACAATCTACCAAACCTCATGTACTTGCACTAACCGAAACCAAAGTCAGATCATCGATTAGTACGGTCAGCTATTTATATCCTGGGTACGACTTTCATCACCGATTTAGGCGGAATTCTGGCCTTTGTCTCTTTGTCCGGAGTGATATTTCTTGTCAACGAGAGGAGACACTCGAGCCTAACGACTTTGATGTAATGTGGTTTAAAATATCAACGCAGAGAATTACTAAATTCATCTGCTGCCTTTACCGGCCGCCAAGCGATACCCATTATAGAGACTTGTTCTCCTCTCTTGCTAATACTATCGACTTTTTGCAAACCCACCATCCCAATTCCGAAGTTGTCATCCTTGGCGACTTCAACATTCATAATGTCAACTGGCTCAAATACTCAAACGTGACTGACGAACAAGGTCGTGAAGCCGAATCCTTTGCCATCAGCTCTGGCCTCACCCAGCTGGTGGGTGAACCAACTCGGATTCAAGACCGAGATGGTGATTTTGCTAGTTTGTTGGATCTTTTCTTAACTTCAAACCCCGACTTGTACGCTGTCACCGTGAAGCCGCCGTTAGGAACGTCTGACCACAACCTTATTTCGGCACTGAACAAACTACCAATTAGTGCTGAAGAGCCTCCTAAACCACGCAAGATATGGCATTATACATCAGCTAAGTGGGAGGACCTAAGGGACCATTTTCGAACCTTTCCTTGGCGGGACGTTTGTTTTACCTCTGATGATCCATCCATCTGTGCAACAGAAATATCGGAGGTTATCCTTACTGGTATGGAAGCCTTCATCCCTTTCTCAAAAAAGTGCCCTTCTAACGGCAAGCCTTGGTTTACCAAAAATTGCGAACGAGCTGTTAAATCAAAAAATTATTTCTACCGACAATGGCGTAAAAATCCTACCGCCGAAAATCGTACCATCTTTGTTAACGCTCGAAACCAATGCAAGCAAACGATAAACCAAAGCAAAGAAGCACACAACCAGAGGATCAGAGACAAACTTCTTGAATGTCCTAGCGGCTCAAAATCATTTTGGTCGGTAGCTAAGGCCGTCAGTCAGAACTTTACCAAGTCAACCATTCCACCTCTAACACGTTCTGATGGCACCATTGCGACCAAAGCACAGGAAAAAGCAAACTTACTGGCGGAACTATTCTCTTCACATTCAACGGTAAATTTTCAGGGAAGTACTCCACCGAACATTACCCCTGTAGAATCGAGAATGCCCGAGATTGTCTTTCGCCACCGCCATGTTAAGCGAATCTTGGGGAGTCTCGACACTAAAAAGGCTTCTGGTCCTGACGATATTCCAGTCGTTGTAATTAAGAAATGCGCTGACGAACTGACACCGGTATTTTGTAGGCTTTTTAACTTATCCTACAAAAAAGGAATATTTCCTTCTTGCTGGAAAACTGCGAGAGTCCAGCCCATACCCAAAAAAGGCAAGAAGACTTTGCCAAACAACTATCGTCCAGTCGCATTGCTCTCGGTTATATCAAAAGTTATGGAGAAGGCTATCAACGAAAAACTACTAAAATACCTGGAAGGCTTCAACATTATTAGTGACCGCCAGTATGGATTCCGTAAGTCTAGATCAACAGGAGACCTTCTCGCTTATGTTACTCATGTTTGGAACAACGCAATAGAACACCATGGGGAGTCCCGGGCGGTAGCACTGGACATTTCCAAGGCTTTTGACCGAGTATGGCATGAGGGGCTCCTAACTAAAGTGAGAGCATACGGAATGCCGGTTCAATTTTGTTCATGGCTGTCGAGCTTTCTTAAAGACCGTTCTCTGCGAGTGGCGATGGACGGATTTCTTTCAGACACATTTAACATCAACGCCGGAGTCCCTCAAGGTTCTATATTGTCGCCCACCCTTTTCTTACTATACATTAACGATCTTTTGGAAAAAACTAAAAATCCTATATATAGCTTCGCTGATGACAGCACACTTGTTTCAACTTTTACTTTGGATGCTCGGACATCGGCTGCTAATGCACATCTCTATAGGCAGCAAGAGGTCTCACATCTCAACAAAGACCTGGAAGAAATTTTGTCTTGGGGTGACAGTAACCAAGTAGAATTTAACGCTAAAAAGACCCAGGCGGCAGTTTTTTCTAAAAAAGTTAATGTTGAAGAACCGGATATAGTTATGGCGGGACACTCAATTCCCTTGGCTTCATCAATTCATTTATTGGGCGTTAATTTGGATAGTCATATGTCTTGGCATGGCCACGTTGCGGCTATTGCTAAGGCAGCCTCGCAGAAGCTTGGAGTACTTTTCCGAACAAAGAACCTCTATACACCGCAACAACTTTTGATGCTCTATAAAGCCCAAATTCGACCATCACTGGAGTACTGTTCGCATATTTGGGGCTCTGCTCCTAAACATACCCTGAGATTGCTAGATTCCATTCAAAGAAGAGCCATTCGCTTGATCGGTGACCATAGTCTGACAAACAACCTGGAAAGCCTTGAACATCGAAGGCAGGTTGGCGACTTGAGTCTATTTTACAAATATTTTCATGGCAAGTGTTCAACTGAGGTTGCCCGCTTAATACCACCCAGAGCGGTGCATGGTAGAAATACACGACGAGCCACTGCAGCCCACCAGTACGTGCTTCAGCTTAGTGTCCCTCGAACGACACTGTTTCAAAATTCTTTCATCTGGAGAACGTCATCACTCTGGAACGACCTCCCTGAGATCGTCTTCCCCAACGAGTATAGTCTCCAAAGATTCAAGACCAACGTGAATCGTTTCCTGCGCACACGCACCGCTCCTAGAGCGCCATAAAGGATTTATCCTGTAGTGCTGTGCCTTATCATAAAAAAAAAAAAAAAAAAAAATTACCTCGCATCATTTATACATTTTAAAACGTTCCCAAATTTACAACCGTTAATTTTTTTCCAATTTGTTCCTAAAATTATTTTTGCTGGGCTTTTATAAATTAAAAAATTGCATTTATTGATAATTTAAAGTACAAAACTATCAACATAATCGAGGAGGGCCAACAAAATATTAAATTTATTGAATACAGCTCTTCTGTCAATATTTTTATTATTATTGTAAATTTTTTAAAAAATGAGAAATTTTGTTTAACTCTGTATATAACAGTTTATTAATAATCATATAATTTATCATAGAAACATTAAAAATTATAGTACAATGTTGATAGTTTTGTACTTTAAAGAAATTAAATTATCAATAAATGCAATTTTTCAATAAACCCTCGTACCTATTTTTTGATTTGTCATCACTAGAGCAATATCGAGAAAGACGTCCCGATATGAGAACCCAGCAAAAATAATTTTAGGAAAAAATTGGAAAAAAATTAACGGTCGTAAATTTGGGAACGTTTTAAAATTTATAAATGATTCGAGGTAAATGTGAAACTCCCTGTATTATAGACATATGATGATTGTTGAGGTAGATGAGTCTAGAAGTCTCGTTTTCAAACATATTCCTTTTAAGAATCTGGAACCCGCGTTATGATCGGCTAAAAATTTCTAGAGCTACTTAGATTTAAGTTTAACCCATACTTTGCCTTCGTGCCACGCAATTGATCAGCAGTTTATTTTATCTCTCGACAACAATGTGTGATACGAAAATCATAGAAACAACAGAAAAGTTTCATTTTAAGTTGTTTAATCCGAAAAAATACAAAAACTTAAACGCAGTGATGTAATAGGAGGCACCTTAACGAAATTTTTGAAAAACTTCATAAGAGAGTTCAACATGGGCTTCGTAAATTCTAATAAACTCGCGTGCATGATGAATTGAGGGCTTCTGTACCCGTCACAATAACCCAGCCTTGTTCCTTATCACATCACAATGAAACGTAATTATCTGTAGAAGTTCCTCCCTAGTGCCGACCGGAGTGGAATACACCAAGTTTTTCAGGTATCACCACAGGTAAAAATCCAACGATGTTAGGCCGAGGGATCGAGGAGGCCAGGCAATAGGTCCCCTCTACCTATCCAACGGATAGACGTTAATCGGGTGCTCCCACACACCAACGCTGAATTGAGGTGGTACCCATCGTACATGAAGCACATGTTTTGATGGGTTTCAAGCGGTAAATGCTCTGTTACATCCTGAAAAGCGTTCTGGAGGAACCCCAAATAATACGAATGAGTCGATCGAAAAATTGGCAATGGTTCCTGCCCAGATATTAATTGATTGGAACGAATGTTGATAATGCGAAGCAATGGTGGCATAAGGATTCTTATCAACCTATGTATGTGTGTTGTGTAGATTGACGATACCGTTTATGGTAAACCTTGCTTCATCCGTGAAAAGACTAATGCTAATTAAGTTCACATTATTAATTGATCCAATAGCCAGTTTCCAAACTGCATTGTACAAGGAAAATCTTCAGGAATCAGTTCAATATACTTTTTGCAAATGATATGGATATAACAACTATTCTTAAAGAACTTGACGTACTATTGTTTTCAATGTATTAAACTGTGCTGATAATTTTTGAGTTCTCGTCGATGAAGTGTCATCTACAGCATTTAAAATATTTTCCTCTAATTGCATCAGTACTGTTTGGTCCACACTATCCTAAAATTATGAGGACAGTCAATAATATGTATTACCTTATTAACTGGAATCGCCCATCATTCTCCCTTAGACGTTGGTCAACTCGTTGAAATGTTTCTGGCTTCGCATAGTACGATTAGGAAATATTTCGTGACACAACCTTCTGACTTCTAAAGCATTGCAAGACGCAAGTGAAAGATGACAAGGTCTAAAATGCAGGATATTTTATTTATTTCGTAGCATAGTAACGTTTGCAACAACAATATGTTTTTTTTGTGCCAATAAATAAATAAAACGCACATTTTTTGCAAACAAAGGTCTTCTACTATTTGTTTATTATTCCTTTTCTCGAAAACCGTTCGTTTTATCGATAATAAACAAGAGAAGCTTTTTTTTAGTATAAGATACAAGCTACCCAAATTTATAAGTCCTTATCATACAGGGTGTTAAAAATGTAAGCATTAAGTTGTAAAACTTAGTCCGCCCCTAGTAAACTAAAAAAGCTAAATATGTTTCAAGGACACTATTTTAAGATGCCCTTACTGGTATCCATCATAATAAATTCATATCAGATTATATTAAGTACTTTAAAAGTTATTCAAGAAAACCCGATTTCCAGCGGCGTCCTTCACGGGCACCTACCTCTGTAGGGAGGGGCTGTAAGAAAAAATTTTATAGGGACTTGTCATCTTATTTTTTTAAGCTCTGGCTAAATCCGAGAGATTTTCCACATTTTTCCGGACACCCTGTATAATAATTTGTATTTGAAGGAATCCTTTAATTTGTCAAGTTCATAATATTAAGTGGTGCTTAAAGTCGCAAATTTTATTAACTTAAAGCAAAGTTTAATTAAAATCATTGACAGAGACGAATGCATTGAATGGACTCTTGTTTTAATTAAATACCAGTTTGCCGCTGTTAGAAGACACCTATCGTACGTTCACACTAGGCAACGAAACTGGATATGGTCTATAACAGCTAATTGTTTATTGGTGACTGACGAAGATTGATTAAGTTAGTTATCGCTTAGCAACAAGTTAAGTTGCCCAATGTTGTTTTGATTAGCTATTGGACAAAAAACACCAGCTTGTTTAAATAGCCGCGTTACTAATTTATATACGATAGAGCTGCACGCTCCACTCTTTACCATCAGAATATTATTATCGAGAAATATACAGAAGACGCAAATTAAGAGTACGTGCTGCCGAATAATTGTTACCCTTAAATTATATGCCAATACCGAGAAGAGATGCTGCTGTAGCAAGGGCGCACGCGGTCGTCCCTAAGGAGGGAGACCATGGGGGTAGTTACGCCCCCCTCCCGCCCAAGACTTATTGGAAAATGGTCTCAAAATTTTTTGATTTTTAAATTTTTTTCATTTTTCATTAAAATTAAAATGCCTATTGGGTCTATCTAGGCTTTATTTGCTTGGCTTGAGATTAAAAAATAAATCGCTCATTTGTTGCAACAGTGTCATAACTCAAAAATAGTGGTTTTCAGGAGAAAGTTAGGAAAACGTGTATCAACACGTCAAAGAGAATAGGTTGGTAAATGCTGTGTGCGTGCGATTTCAATCTCTGCTATTTTTGTTTGTAAATTACATAAGGGTTATAATTTGTTCACGCAGTTAGTTGCATTCAGTCACGTAGCTAGTCGATAGCGTGTCGCGACGGTACTTAAAAACGTCAATATTGGGACGCTAGCTCCCTATTGGGTGAAAGATAGGTTGTGTGGTATCGCGCGCCGGTCGAGAGAGAGAGACAAGAAGCACGGCGCCGGTCAAGAGAGAGAGGAGATTCCATGATGGATCCATGAAACAAGTGCTCTTACCTACGCTCAACGATTTCAAGATACCTAAGATACCGGGGTATTTTTGTGATGTACTTTCAAGTGATAGTTAGGGAAAAAATGTAAAAAGCAGTTAGTAATGTGAACGTTAAGAATCAACCAGTGTCTTTGTCGTGAATCCTTGTAATATTCTACCATAACCTGCATTAAGAAATAAAAACACAAGTGTTTAAGTAAACAATTATTTTAATCGAAGGTAGCAGAGAATCAGCGAGCCAGTGAGCAACCCCATAGGCCACGCAGTAAAAATTAATGTAACCAACAAGGAATTAACTAAGTTCGTCATCAGAGAGCAGTGAAATGGTATATATCCGAAAAAATATAAACGACATAATAATAATTGCTACAATTTTATCTAGGATGGACAAATCGAATTACTAAAATATTTTTAAAAATTCAATGTATTTTTAATAAGCTTCCACGCTTCTGAACTTCCTTTTGCTGCAGAAACCTGGTTTTCTATTGGGTCATAAGTCCAATATGACGTTATTGTTTAAATTAAGGAAGAATACTTACCATTAATTTTCTTGATTGCCTTATTGTGTCTCAATTTTAATTAAACAAAAACAAGGAAGGATAAAGCTATTTGATTCTATTTCTAAGAAACCCTATAATGCATTCTACAGCATGCTTAATGTTTAAGTAAATATGCTTCTTCAAAAAAAGGAACAGGTATAAAGGGAATTATAAAAATTATAAAAAAATATTATATTTTAAGATAAAAACATTTAGTAGAAGCAAGGAAATAACAAAAATATTATAAATTCTAGATAGAAGCTCTTATAATATTTTGGATTATAACGAGTGATTATTAATTATTTTGCTCAAGGGCGGCTGTGACCCAGTATACATAGTGTAGCAGTAGCGCGTAGATTAAATCATAGGGCGAATTTGCAAGAAAGCAGCGTTGTCACGTTGAAAACCTAAAATAATGTTTTTTGACGGTATGTAATATAAAATCCTGAGCTATCTTACTTTAAAAGCCTACTTTATATGGCCGCCTCCTACTTCTAGACACCTTCTGATGTTTCTTCTTACCCTCAGAGACACATTAACCAATACGTTTGGAGAATTATTAATTTCGGCAATTTTTTCTGAAATCCTTCGTTTAAGATCATTTATATCCTCAATTGGTGTTCGATAAATAAAGTTTTTTATAAAAGGCCACAAGAAGAAATCGCAGGGTGTTAAATCGCAGGAACGAGGTGGCCATATTTGTTGCGTATTTCGGCTTATAACTCTGTTTTCAAAAAATTCACTTAAAAAATTTAAATTTTCTCTGGTTACATGAGGTGTAGCGCCATCTTGTTGGAAGCAACCTTCCCGCAATTCATCATCGTGAAGCTCATTAATAAATGTTGTCAGAATTTCGATCCGATATCTCTCAGCTGTAATTGTGCCATCAAAGTAAATTGGGCCTACTATTCTTCTAGAACTAATTGCTGCCCACACACCAACTTTTTGAGGATGAAGAGGTCTTTCTACAAAAACATGCGGATTTTGCGTATTCCACATTCGCATATTTTGTGAATTAACATAGCCTGATAAATAAAAATAAGCCTCATCGGTAAAAAATGTTTTTTCAAAAGCACCACTATTTTCTTCTTGAAAATTGTTTAAAAACCATTCACAAAAATTAAGTCTTTGGGGAACGTCATTGGGAAGGAGTTCATGAATAGCCGTAACACGATAAGGGTATAGATGCAGATCCTTTTTCAAAAGTGTTTGACATGTACTGTAGCATAAATCCGTTTGCTGAATTTGTTGAGATAAATGCATAATAGAAGTTGAAGGATTATTTTCCATAATTTGTCGCGCTTCTTCAATAACCTTATTCGATCGTTTCGTTGGTCTTCCAGCCCCTTTTTTATGTTAAACAGAACCAGTCTGACGAAATTTATCAATTAGGTATTGTGACCCAGTACGAAAATTATGAAAGGTCACCGCAACATCAGGAAACTCGGTTCGAAATTCATCAAAGCAGTCATGCATAGAGTAATTCCACATACCGCCTATTTTGTTTCCATTTCTAAAAAAACTTTCAACAATAAAAATTTTTTGTGCTTCACTAAACATTTTTACTGTAGAACTTTCAATCCGGCAACAAAGCTTCACCAAAACTTGATACGCTGAAAAATAAAAAAAAAATAAAAAATTAAATCATATCCTGCAAATAGCACTTTATAATAGTCAAAAGACGACTCCCCGGAGAAATATTAGTTAAAGCAATAGTAACCTACCTTCAAATAACTGCAAAAATTACAAAATTTCTCCAATTTTTAAACTTTACAAATACACAAATTCAAATAAGACGTAAATGTCATAAAACAATCATGTCATCTTATCTACGCAGTACGGCCATGATGCTTTTAAAATGCATGGCCTCCCTTGAGCAAAATAATTAAAAATCACTCGTTAGTTGTTTCTCACTAATTCGAGCAAATCTTGCCTTTTATTGTTTGCGATTTTAGGTTTTGTTAGAAACGCTTGACGATTTTATCCATAGTTTTCTTTCTTCTAATTTATAGTTGCTTTTTGAAAGTCACCTTCATTGGACTTTTGTATAAAGAGGTGAGTCGTGCTTTACGTGAAGGACTTTTATTTGGTTTATTTTAACTCAGAAATAGCAATTTTCCATATTTTAGCAAATCATCAAAATATTAATAATTTTATGCTGCTTGATCAGCTTAAGTAGCTCTCCCTAGGAAAAGCTCTTCTCTTTGAAAATTACACCGCAACCGTTTACTTTCTATCGAAACCGGGCGTGCGTTTCCTGAATTACGTTTAGATATCCTTGCACCCACATTCTTTTATTTTCTTTGTGACTGTATTATTTGCACAAAAAGTGCTTTCATAAGACAATAATATTTAATTTCTTATGGCAAAGGTTCTTGAACATTTCAATTTTGAAAGATTCATATTTTGCTCTGTAGCAACTTCTCCTTGACCTTTTGGAAAATTTAGCAAGCTGAATAAGTCGTGAGAACATATGATACTTACATCCAACGGTTACAAATTTTTGATGTAACCGTTTCTGGACGGGAGTGGACAATCAGGATTAGAAGCGGCCAAGTCATCAACCACTCTTGCGCCGACAATCTGAATAGATTAGTTTCTCTGTAGTATAAATCGACATTTTGAATAGGTTTTGGACACTTTTGATGTGCCGTAATATACGAATTATTTTGGAGAAATGTCAAATACTCTGTCCTGAAGTGGAAAGAGACAAATTTGACTAGCAAAAAAAGTTTCATTTCCCGTATCGAGGAAAAAGATTTTTCTGGTCCATGGATTGATGAATAAACTTTTACCAGACCTAAAAGCCTCAACTTTTTTTCAAAGTTTCAGTTGTATCGATACAGTAGAAGAGTTCCCACTTTCGGGTTGATGTCGAGTGTTAACTGTCTCACTCTACTGACTTCGTTAGATTTCCAACAAAATATGGTGACAACATTTCTTTTTTCCTTGTATTGCTTTAATTTTTTTTTGTTTTTTGTTAAGATATTCTTAAAAAAAATTCAGATATAATTTAACCTATACATTGATGCCTAGCTGCACTTGTTTGAAGACGGTTAATTTATTAACCCATCAATAAATAAATAATTCCTTTTCCTTTTCTTCTACTAATTTTGAAGTCACACATTCACGCATCGGCACACACGTGGCTGAACCATTTTGAGCTTGATCGAACTCCTCACCTTATGAAAGCCTACATGAAATTAAAACAAATAAAAATAATACAACATCCAAAAGTAAGCTAGCATTCTATAAAAACACGCTGCATCGTGAAAGACTCGCCGCAACTAGTCGGATTGACATCAAATGTTCGGCGAGTCCCTAAGTAGGGGAATTTTATTTTTTGCTTGCTTGTGGCTGCGCAGAACATTAGGATTCATAACCTTAGGTAATTTTTTATTATTTTATTTGTGTCCCACGCCAACATCTAAAAAGCCTTTCACCCACCTCTCTCCTTAGACCTTTACACCATTATCGTTTCGCATTGGGAATTTAATTTAATTTCGAAATTTACTGTTAAATATTGACAAAAGCCCTTTCAAATTCTCCAGTTCATTATAAATAAACTTTGAAAATTAAAGGTGAAACAGTTGATTTTAGCTTATTGCAAATCCTTGCATGGTAGGTATATGAAAATTTATTTGTCTTTTTTATTACGTATAAATGTGATTCTTAGAGAAGGCCTTGTATACAAAACGCAAGTGCTTATTTAAAAAGGAAAGTACCAATTATAGATACCTACTAACTTTTCTTAAATACAAAAATTTTGTTAGGAAGAGCGTTCACCAAAGATGTGCACTTCAAATGAGGTGCGTATGATGCAGCGTACCATGTTTTTATATGCGATGACGCACACAGAAGCCATGCGAGAGAAGTGAGTCGCCTCACTATGCAGTTCCGCACGGCATGCGTGCTGAAATATAGAACCTGTTCTATTTACGCTTGATGCGCGCCGAATTATTATTACTTTTCAGGATACATCTTGCTGTGTTCCGTATTGATTGACATTAACATTGACTTGTCCTCTTGAGAAAGATTTTCCAAAGGCACCCTCTTTAAATGCTTTTCCATCACTATTTCTGCTAAGTTCTGCAACGTCAATAGTTAAAAATATACTATCTGCATCACAAACTGGTAAAAGTAGTGCTACAGAAAAATATCCTTTGTAATTAAAATGTGTCGATGCAGAATTTCGAGGACATTTTTCTGTGATGTGCTTGCTGTCGACGCTTCCAATGCAGTTTGAAGCATGAAGATTCCATAACTGCCAGTATCGACTCGCGGTATCAATCCACATTTCAGGTATTGGACTGGGCATATAGTCTATGTGTAAAGCTTTCCATATTCCAACCGACTAATCCCTAATAATAATCATTCATAAAGTCGTATGTCTCCTGAAAGAGTAATGAGTGATAAGGCTTCAATCTTGTAGCAGAATACCTAAAAAATATTTTTCATCAGCCTATTGGTTCGTGATTTTAACACAAATTCATATTGATTTAATAAATTTTTTTATAAACAACCATTATTAAGTTACACATATTTGTCCACAAATGTACCTATATTATGGTAAAAATATACGGGAAACCCTGTATATATGTATTTATAGAATTATTATTTGGTTACAGCGTCTGAGTGCAAGGGTTGCAAGGGAAGCACCACCCTCGATAAGGAGGTCCGACGTAGGCAATGTCCTGTATATTCCTTGGCGTTTTCTAAATTAAGAAATTTTGCTATGATTAAAGGAACACGTTATAGTGTATTTTTATCTACAGGCACAGCTATGCATTTACCATTTCTGTATGTTAGGAAAAATTTGCGTTCCTTAATTCCTTTTGGCCTTAATGCAAGGTACTGTCTAACAATTTTAAGGCATCCGTTTGGTCTCCTTCGATTATAGTAAAACTTTTTGGCGTAGCAGTTTTAGTTTCTGGTACCTTGACAAGCATGACAAGCCCCTTATCCTCAATATCATCAATGGTCATTTTTACCATCTCATCCCGTCTTAGGCCGCCAAGAACTCCCATTACGAGTACCACTTTATGCAGCAGGAAGGTATCATTTGGCCCATTTTTGATAAAAGTTAAGATTTGTTCACCTTCCAAAACTTTTGACTTTTTAGGAAAATATCCCTTTGATTTAACTTTTAAAAATGCTATTAATTGACAATATCTTGAAATATTAATGTTTTGTTTTCTTATAAGTTCAGACTTTACCTGGGAAAATATTGTCCAAAGGCTATTTGGGTTATATTTTTTCGACTAAAATAAAGTAAAAATAATTAAAGGTTGTTATTACCAATAAGCAAAAGGGTTACATACCAATTCCTGAAAGCAAGCCATTACTGTTTCAGTAATCGCCGTAATTTGGTTTTTTACTTTCCATTGTAGAAAATTTTCATACTTCTTGTCGTACAGGGCTTTAGACTTTGCCGGTAATAAGTTTTTCTTAGCTTTTTCAGCATTTTCTAAAATATTTTGTGGAATTTCCATATTTTCGTTTATAAAACGTAAAAGACGCTTAAAATAAACAACCCTTAGCAACTCTCAAATTTATTCTATGACAACCGATCAGAGCTCACTAAATACTAAAAATTGGCGAAAATAGTTTTAAAAAAATGCAGGAGTTTAACTATTTATATTTTAAAATTAATGAGAAATAAAGTACCGGCCAAAGGCCTTCGGGTTAGTTGCTTTCGCCTTCCGGTCATTATGGTCTACTCAACGCCCTTGGTACATAAATAACTATAAAAACTTTGATATCAGTACAATAATAAAAAAGTGATGACTCGTTAATCTTAGTTATCATATTTTTAAATTACGGCCGCTACAACCCTGCTTTTCGTGGTCCGGCTAGTCCCCGACACTCAACTGATTGAGAAAGCTTACTACGCAAAAAAAACGAATATGCTCCCATAGGGACACTCATGTAAGTGACAACTCTATTTGTCCTATCCTCTTTTGTGAAAGATTTGAAGAATAGCCGTTTTTTTTTTTCAAAATTAGTTCACGTAATCACTCCTATATAAAAATGTCAACTGACAGTGAAAGAACGTGAAAGATTGGTTGTTCTGAAATTTAAATTGCTTTCAATTTTGCAGTTAGTTTAGGTTAATTATTCATATGATAAATAATTCATTTGTTACATATAATATTACATTTTTTTGACAGCATTTGTTTAATTTAAGCTCGCAAGAAAATGTCGCAGCCTGTAGAAGATAAAACATGAAGAAATAGTTTATTTTAAAACTTCTAGGATAAGAATTATAAATTCGTGAGATAATAAGGCTAAAGAAATGGACAAACTTAACGAAATGCAGAAAATTTGTATATTTCAATTTATCAAATTTCGCTGTCGTCTCTCAACACCACATTACACAGTCCGAGAGTAGATGCACAAATTTGTCGGTTCTTTTCAGCTTCTTTATGGTAAAATGTGACAAGATAAATCTTCGGTAGCGATTTAAACCCAATCCGAATAGGGGATAAAAGAATGTTGTACATTATCCTTGTCCCTGAGCATAAAGAAAATGCAGACAACCAACGATAAGATAAATTACCCAAATATCCAAGCGCGGCGAAAAGCATAAAGGGTGTTTAGAGAATATCCTATCTATATTATTATAGGACTAAAGTTATTTAAGCTCTAACAAAATAGTCATTGGACCAGTGCTTATACTAAGCGCCTGTATTTTTAATATAAAATATAAAGTATCTTTTGTAACATAGTGAAAAAAATGCTTTTGACAATATTTCATTATGTTATCGGCTGGAACTAAAAATAGCTACCCGGGTAACGACAACGTGAAAATGACAGTTACGCAAGCCACACAAAGCACATTTTTAATATAAAAAAGATTCCTGTTTTTTCGTTATAACCATACGAATGCTCTGTCAAATTGAAATAATAATAGAGGATGTCGCAAAATTGACCCTTCTTTTTCCGCGAATTAATTCAGGGGACTAAAATAAGATAGAAATTTAAGAGTCGGTTTGTCATTATTTAAACTTTATTACAAACGAATAATTATTGTAATAAAGGCAATAATGATCTGTAGTCACAAAAGATGTTCAAAACAAATCGCCGGGGAGGGGGATGGAGGGAGGGGTAAACGTGTCCAAAAAAATCATTGCCCTGTAGATCACATAAAACAGTAATAAGGCTGCTATGTAGATATTTATTTATTTGCACAAAAAGAAGGTATAATGAGGTGTACAAATATATATTATACAGGGTCCTGCAACAGTGCGTCGGGCTTTCATAGCTCCTAAACGAATTAAGTTACAAATTTCATTTATATGCGGGATTATACTGTATCATAGAGAGTATTTTAGGAAAGTATTTTTGCATATACAGGGTTGACCAAAAAAGTGTGGTAACATAATGTTGAATTTTTTTAAATGGGACACCCTGTATTTTGTCGCATATTTTTGTTTGTATTATTATCCTTTATACATATATATAATTTTATGCAATTTGCTTTGCTAGTTTAAGAGCAATAAATTACAAACTAAGATAAAAAAAATTTAGCAGCCATGAAGAAAAACCAAAAAAAGAAAAAATCTGAAAACATTTATGGTAATCACGGCATTGTACAGAAATAATGACAAGGAGTCCAGAGATACGATTAATTGAAGAGTTTTCATCAATTTTTATACAGGGTGTTCTAAATAAGGTTTCAAAAATGAGTCATTAAAAACTCATTTTTCTCAAACTTTTCAAATGGAACACTCTGTATATTTTTAACTAATGTAACATATAATTCATAAACAAATATTTTTTGCAATACAAACATGTAGGTTATTTCCAATCGTTTACGAATAATTGTAAATTTCGTAAATTCTGTTGTGTAAAAATGTAAAAAGGACGCTTATTTTATCAACTATAGTATATTATTCAACGAGCAATAATGACAGTTATTACTCACGAGGATGATATTTGCGACACGAGCCGTAGGCGAGTGCCGTAAATCATCCGAGTAGATAATAGTCATTAGCGCGAGTAGAATACTATGCTTTCTCTACGACTGTTAATCTAAAATCCATCCATTTGAAAATCATATGTATTTCATAGATTGATGAAAACATCGAAATAATCAAGTATGCTACTGATGTAATGCCAAAATTTCATAGCCTATATTAATATTTTTAACGTTGGCCATGGATGGGATTTCATTGACGTAAAGTTCAAAGTTTTCTTTGATTTTCGACAAATAAAATTGGAATTGCGTTGTTGGGAATAATTGTAAAAGCTGCGGCAATGTGTTACTTATTTATAAATCTTGAACAGATTTTGTAAATAGCACTTGATTGGTTCGTTAAGTGTTAAATAATGAAAATGCTATTCTGTGATTGGTTACAAGGTGTTGAATAATGAAAATGCTATTCTGTGATTGGTTACAAGGTGTTGAATAATGGTTATTATTTAACACCTGTAAATAATGATACTCATTATTTATCTAAAATTGACCAATAATGAATGTTTCATTTAACAGTCGTAGAAAAAACGTATTATTTTATGCCTATCCTAATATTATACTACAATAAATGTTCAAAATGTCTTCCATTTTGATATGTGCATAAATTAATACGCTCTTGAAAAGATCTATTTATTTCTCTTAACATTTCTGTTCAAATAACAGCAAAAGAATGTATTGTAAAGGTTACGCATAAAAATCTTGGTAGACTTTGAAATACGTTGACATTTAAGGCTAATAGTACTTAGCGCTTAAGTATAAGATATTAAAATGAATTTTAGTAAAGAGGACTTAGTTGATATTATTTTTGCACTTGGGGGAGAGCGAAAAAAATTGCTTGTTAGCAAGTAGAGTTTACGCGTCACGTTATCCAGAGAGAAGGCAGCCTGACGAAAAAAGTTTTAAAAGATTATTATTAAGATTTATTGAAACTGGAAATGTCATATACACAAAAGAAGATAAAACAAAACCTGTCACCAACGAGGAAAAAGAATTAGAAGTATTATTAACAGTTACTGAAGATCCACACTAAGCCAAAATAAAATAGGGAAAGCAGTAGATATTAGCGAAAGATCTGTACAACGAATTTTCAAAAAGCAACGTTTTCATGCCTACTACATTCAATTCCATCAAGCTCTTAGTGATAGACATTTTCAAAATCGACTCGAATTCTGTGCCTGGACAAGAATGAAATTTCAAGAAGATCCTACGTTTTTCAATTATGTTTTATTCTCTGATGAGGCTACATTTCATAACACCGGTTGTGTGAATAGGCATATCTTTTACTATTATTCCACAGAAAATCCGCGATATATGAGACAAATCGATCAGCAGCACCAGTTGTCTTTGAATGTGTGGGGCGGAATTACTGGTAATACTGTGATAGGTCCATATTTTTTTTAATGGTCATCTTAAGGGGCCCACGTATTTAAACTTTTTACAAAAAGATTTACCAGGTTTACTGGCAGACGTTGCTTCATATATTAGAAATAGGATGTGGTTTCAGCAAGACGGAGCTCGGGCGCATTTTTCACGGGATGTAAGAAATTACCTTGATGATACCTTTCGCAACCAATGGATCGGTAGAAACGGACCTACACACTGGCCCGCTAGATCGCCGGATCTAACAAGCTTGACTGACCTATCCTCCCTCGAAGTCTCCATGGGTTGTCAGCGGCGGAATAGTGCTTGAAATAATTTTTGGTTTCTATTTTTTTATTGCGTTTAGTGATTTATTACTATATCTTAACGGCTACGTCAGTAGCGAATACTTTTGTTTTGGGCTTAAGAGTTGATTGATAACTCGTGTTATTATTTGTACATATAGTTACTATCTGATTCCGTGTTTAGGGTTAGCTTATCTATCTGAATATTTCTGTTGACTTTATTTTATTCAACATTAAATTGTTTATAATAATTCGCCGACAACTGCCATTAATATGCATCAAAGAATTAGAGACGTATTTGGTAGTATACCACCTGAAATGTTAAAGGAAGTGAATAGATCTTTTCAAGAGCGTAGGTATTAATTTATGCACGGATCAAAATGAAATACATTTTGAACATTTATTGTAGTTGAAAATATCAGTTTAGGCATGTAATATGTTTAATTGATAAAATAAACGTCCTTTTTACATTTTTACACAACAGAATTTACGAAATTTGCAATTATTTCGTAAACGACTGGAAATAACCTACATGTTTGTATTGCAAAAAATGTTTGTTTATGGATTACTCTACGTAACATTAGTTAAAAATATACAGGGTGTTTTATTTAAAAAATTTGAGAAAAATGAGTTTTTAACTAATCATTTTGGAAATTTAGAACACCCTGTATAAAATTGATGAAAACTCTTCAACTCATCGTATCTCTGTGCTCCTTTTCATTATTTCTGTACAATGCCGTGATTACCAAAATTGTTTTCAGATTTTTTTTTTTGGTTTTTCTTCAGAGCTGCTAAAATTTTTATTTTAGTTTTTAATTTATTGCTCTTAAACTACCAAAGCAAATTGCATAAAATTATAGATATTTATGAAGGATAATAATAAAAACCAAAATATGCAAGAAAATACAGGGTGTCCAATTTAAAAAATTCCACATTATGTTTCCACAAAATTTTGGGCAACCCTGTATATGCCAAAATATTTTCCTGAAATACACTCTATGATACAGTATAAGCCCGCATATGAATAAAATTTCTAACTTAATTCGTTTAGGAGCTATGAAAACCCGACGCACTGTTGCAGGACCCTGTATAGTTACCTATTAGGTAATATTTAAGACAGTGATATGACTTTTTATTATTTCCTTAAAACTCAGTAAAGATACATTATACAAAGACATTTGGAAAATAGTATTAAGTAATGTGCTTATAGGAGTATTAGGGTAAACGTGATAATAAAATTGGAGCATCAATTTGATTGTCTATAACATTATATAGAAAACGGAATTAGTACGCCGAGCTTCTAGACCAAGAAATTGAGAAGTTTCGCGAAAGCTTTATCAAGTTGACCTGAATGATTTCCAATCTGCCCTTATATACGGCATAATGCGGTGACCAGCTCACATAAGCAAAGCTTAATCTACTATTGACGAATGCATAATACCTACAAACTTTTGAGACCTTGTGAAGATGATACATATTTACAGGATCTAATGATAAAACCTAAAATTCTATTACATTTAGCGGTGTTGTAACCAATGTGCTCTTCGAAAATAATTTTCTTGTTGTATATAACACAAAGATCTTTTATTTTGTCAACTTGTTTAAGAAACATTCCGCTAAAATTGTACCATAGGAGAAAATACTAAAATTTATTGAAGAAGATATAAATGCACATTTTGAAAAAGTTTATTAGTTTTGCTGTATAGTGAACACTCATCTAAATCATTTTGCAGCACCACACAGTCACCAAGACTTTCTATGGAGGAGAAAATTTTCTTATCGTCCGCATAAAGTAATATTTTACAATACTTAAATCACTGTTTTACGTCATTTAAGTAAATAATAAAGAGTAAAGTCCCAGATAAAAAATTTGTGGAACTCTAGAAGTGACTTTGTAGACAGTGGAATGATAACCGTTCACTGCTTTATACTGTGACCTATTGAAAATATATGATGTTGATCATCTACGGAGGTCCCCTTATACACCGATGTCGCCTAGCTTTTTTTATTAAGATGTTATGGTCGATTTTATCGAATGCCTTGCTAAAATCAGTATATAGACACCTGAATTTTATTATCCACTCAAGAAAGTACGTGTTCAGAGTAGCTTACATGGTTGGATTCAATAGATCGTTTAGGGAAAAGCC